>OX459008.1:13341427-14639687 GCA_949774965.1 Diarsia brunnea | reverse complement strand
GAAAGAGATAGAGAAAGAGATAGAGAAAGAGAAAGAGAAAGAGAAAGAGAAAGAGAAAGAGAATTTCTTCCTTTCTTTATTTACACTGGAATTACTGACAGTTCTCATAACCAATTTAAAAGTTAATGAATAGTTTCATCGATATTTTCTAAGCTCACAAAGGCTATTATAGTTTTATACTTGCCTCATCTTCCTTATCTAGAAATACACATTAAATGAGTCCAGAATTCAATGCAATGATTCGCCAGGCAGCCACCAGAAGGACGAGGTTTCTCTCACAAGATTATTTTAATACAAGCTTCGATCGAGACGCCCAGATGCTGCCACCATTGCGAGGATCGGCCGGAGGAGACGGTGGAGCACACCTTGGAGGTCTGCCCCGCTTGGGTGGAGCCCCGCCGTGTTCTCGTAGCGGCGATCAGCGGCGGCGACCTCTCGCGTCCAGCCCTGGTGCAAGCCATGGTCCGGGGCGAGAGGGAATGGGACGCCGTCGCCTCCTTCTGCGAAGACGTGATGCTAGCGAAGGAGGTGGCGAAGCGTGAGAGCGTTGTTGTCGTCCCAGCCACCGCGGGAGACGCTCCGGCCGTCGGGAGCCACGAGATGGCTTCCGGCCACCGTAGACGCGGGCCTGTGGACAGTGAGTAATGGGCTAGCTTGCCGTCCGTCCGTCTTATGACGACAACAGGCCTACAGCTTTTATTTTATACTAGCTGTGCCCGCGACTTCGTTCGCGTGCTTGTCGGAAACTAAAATGCGTCGCTTAGATAAAAGTACATTTAATCATTGCCCTGCGTTAACTTACTGACGCTGTAGAAAATAAGAAGAGAGTAATGCAAAGTACTAACTATGTCTCATACTAAAGTTTAGATGGATGGGTGTTTGTTAATCAACCACGTCAGAACGGCCGAACGGATCTTGAAGAAATTTGAAACAGGTACATTATAGTCGACAGGCAGACAGATTGTCGTTGGCGCGTTCGTATTCCACGCGCGCCTCAAAGATATGTCAGCAACAATTAAGGGGCCCCAAAGGGACGTCTGCCGGGGCTGAGGGTTGTCCGCAAGAGATACCATGGCCCTGAAACACAAAGGGCTAAGAAGGAACGTGAGTGGTTTTTAGTCAGTAGAAGTCTGACACTTTCTTCCGCTCCGCCCAGAGCGGGATGAGTCATTTGATAATTTACGAACCACAAAAAAGGGGGGATTAGAGGGTGTTTCGAGAGGGTACCTGTACCGAATCTGGGACATCGAATCTGAAATGGCCGCCACCTCCTTCTGCGAAGCAGAAATGCTAGCGAAAGAGGTGGTGGAACGTGAGAGGGAGACAACTTCTCGTCCCAGCCGCCGCGGGAGACGCTCCGGGCATCGGGGGCCACGTGATGGCTTCCGGCCACCGTAGGCGCGGGCCTGTGAACGGTGAGTAACGGGCTAGTTAATCGTTCGTCCGTCCTATGACGATGGAGGCGCGTTCGTGTTCCACGCGCGTCTCAAAGAGATGTCAGCAACATTGAAGGGGCCCCCAAGGACCGACGCCCGTTGGGGCTGCGGGTTGTTCGAAAGAGATACCGCGGCTTCGACACATAGGGCTAACAACACACCACATCTATATGACGACATGGTTGGCGCAATGGCTGGACGATTAACAGTAGCACTGCGTGTCGCAGGTTCGATTCCCACACGGTACAAAAAAAAAATATGTCTTGGGTTTTATCTAATTTTAATTTAGTTTAAAAAAAAATAGTATTTTAATACTGTGTAATTGGTAAATTTTTATTTGTTGACTATTCACGAAACATAATGTGTGTATGTTTACTATCACCGCGGTTCAGAAAATGACATCAAATGAATAACGCCATCTGTCGAAGACGAAGATAAACTGCTAAAAAAGAGCGATCAAACACTATAAGGTTTAGGCTATGTAGATTTTGAAAGCAGCGTCATTTAGACTTATATCTACGTACCTTTTGCTTTCATAACTTTTTTAAAGTTATCTTGTGAAGGCATTTAGTAATAAGTACCATATTCGTTCAATAGATGTCGTTGCTTGTCTCATTCTTGACCATAACGATAAGTTCTTCTTGAAAACTATAAATTCATATATCTTTTGATAGAGAGCACCGATTACGATGAAACAAAGACTAAGTAATAGCCCAAGTTACGCACAATATTTATGTATAAAAGTTACCTACATTCGTTTCGTAAATTTGACGTGATGCTTAGTCATCGAAACAGACAAACAGACAAAAATTCCAAAAATGCTGGAAATGTGTTCTGTTGGTTATACTTTAATACCCTGACAATTTTTTTTTTAAATATTTTCGATGTACAAAAACGATTTCTCTACAGATTTATTATATGTAATATAGAATAGATATAGATATAGATGAGACCAATATTAATTAAAAAAATTACATTTAAAAATATTTTGAGTTTGATAAATTTAAAAACTGCATTTATTTCACCAAATTTTACTCTACCAAATGTATTTAGCTTGAAGGAAAACTAAATAAATAGCCGAAATAAGTAGTTAATTATAGTTACGTTAAAAAAACAGTTGTGGCAAAATTAAACAACTTGATATTTAATCAGAGTTATTTAATTTTCCAACTACGGGGACGATATTTGCTGATTAATAAAATATGTGGTATCGAGTAGCGTTACTTAATTACCTATGTAATGTATGCGTACCTGCTAACTTGTGCTGACGGCCAATTTTAATTAGATACTAGCACTTCGCCCAGGACTTCGTCCGCAAAATTGCGTTAGTTCTGGTAACAGGCAAGATATACACATAATTGGTGGTCTATGACCAATGTGGACGAGGCAAAAGGAGTATAAGGATCGTAGCACCGCACGCCACCGTTCTGTGCTTTCTGCCTACCTCCATGGGTAAAGGGCGTGAGTTTATGTATGTGTTTATCTGCCGCACTCAGAGACGTTTAAATTACTTAAGTCATGACTTAGAATTTTAGAATTTGACACTTTAGTGACGGCTTAAGTAATCATTACATATATCTGAGTACGGTAGTGAGTGTTGTAGCCTGTAGCACTAACGAATAATAATTTGTATCTTTCTACAGTGCTTATTTTTTAAAGAATTGTATCATAAATTCCGGAGATTACTCCTCATACAAACTTAGACACAAATACATCTTTATTAAATTAGTAGCTCTATGTAAATATAAATCAAATGCTAAAATAACTTTTAAATTTTGCTATTTTTTCTGAAGTGCTGATTATTGTTAAAAATTATAATCAACACTGCCAGACACTTTTCGTTGACGCTTTTATACTCGAAAAAATATTATTTTATTTTTCACAGTTGGACGCAAACATGACCATGTGGAATGGAACAATTAAGTCGATGCGCGACAGCTTGAAAATGGAGGAATTGGAGCTGACCTTCAATGACGGCACCAAGAGAAATATGTGGAAAGTCAACCGCCAGAAACCTGAGAATATTGAAACCGTGGACTTTGTTAGTCTTTCACTTAGCAAAACATCACACTTGTGATTAGTTGTCATCGCCTAAAGTGTCCCAATAGGTTACATTTTCGTTAACATGTGGATTGCACCCATTTCTAACAACCAGGCAAATCTACACTCCAGACTGCTACTAAAAATAATGACAATGATGCACTCTGTGTACAGCCCTGTTTCCTCAAGAACGCCCGAGAACGAACAATTTGCACACAATATCTACCAATAACATTTCCGACATACATACTCGTATATGCCTAGTCCCCGCTTGAATTGCCCGCCATAACTGAAAAAGGTTAGGAAGACTTATCATCATCACCACTTTTTCGCCTTCAGATTCAGCTGCTACCATCAGCCATTGGCAAGAGGATATTTTTATACCTTCCTCGTGCGCAACTCGGCGACTATGCTAAGGTCAACAAGTACTGGGCCTATCTTGTGGATGAATTGAAAGCCGAACTTGCAGCCAGGATCAAGATCAACGCCGACTGTGACAGATTAAATGTATGTACAGACGCCAGCACTTGCCAGCACATTTCACTCTATATCCTACCTAGTAGATATGAGCTTGATAAAGATGCAAAATCAGAGAATAAAATCTGACCTAGAGTGTAAATGTGGTGTTTTCCCATAGACGATGGTACACTTGATATCGCGTCCTGCCTGTCCAGTTACTTGCACATCACAGGAGCTAATAGTCGGAACTGAAAATGCCAAACTTATCGTTTTTTGTGGATTGACTCAATTTAAATATTGTCATCGACACGGTCAAGAAGTAGAAGAGAATAAAATAACTACATATTTCGTGTAATATATTTCATTAACAACATCATCATCTTATTCCTGCCATAGTCCAATGTTACTTGGAGTCCGCACAAGTTTTTTTACTCTGCTCTGCTTGCGAGTGGAGAATTGATAAATATGCCTAATTTGCAGGAACTGCTGCTGCGCTATGACACAAGTCTGGAGCTGTTCGTTCCACCAGGCGAACAAGCGAAGCAGCTAAGCTCTCAAGGCTACATGAGTACAACTGCGACTTCACACAGGGCGGTACAAGCACAACCGAGTCTGAGACCAAGCGAGAAATCCGTCGCAGCCTACTCGCACAGACAATTTATTCCTGAGAAGCTGTCCAAGCCTATAGTTGTAAGTTCACTAATTTTCTTTTTCCAATACAGGCGTGAACTGAGGGCGTGAATTGAGTACCTACCTTTATTGGTAGGATAAAATGTGGCGGACATTTTACCAGTTATGTTAAAGATCCACGTAGTTAGGTACCTCAATAGTCGCAGGTGATTCTATTTTCAGATTGCAGTCTGCTCCTTATTAATTCCGAAATTTCTCAAACAATGAGAAAAGGAAGACCGCTATAAACTATACTATTATAACTATTCTCTAGTAAAAGTAATTGAAATCTTACAGTTTCTTTGAATAAGAGCGCGAAACTTGTCCATTAAGCATGCATTAAGCCCCAAAAGTCTCGGTCAAAATGTAATAGGCCTCTTGATAGGTAGGCAGGTACCTACTAGTCTGCAAAATCATAACATTAGATTATAATTAGATTCAGAAACCGATACGCAACATGGCGGAACTATCAGAGCGGCTGGAAATGCGTGGCGCTGCCGACGAGAATATTTGGAAGTGGTGTCACTGTATACTGGCTCATGCTAGGAAACACAAGAAGATTGGACAAGTGAGTATAAGCCCGGGGGTCATAGGAACGGCATGATAAATTCCTTACCCTCCAAGATGTTGTGCCTGCTGAGATTTCTGCTTGACAATTGATGTTGGGTTGTTGATATGATTATATTTATCGAGCAGCTTTAATGTAATACGATGTAAGATATCTCAAATTAGTTCGCATGTGATGGTTTAGATGTCGCCACGAAGCTATAGATCTTAGTGAGACAAAGAAGTGTTCCATTTCTTGAAGCCACTTTACCACAAGTCAGGAAGTCCTTTTTATCTCTACTTTATTTTTTGGTGACTTCTGTCCTCTCTTAGAATGTTTGATTGCCATTACTTACCTACTGCGCGTGACTAAGTAGTCGGAAACTAAACGCCATAAATGTTTTTTTCGGTTCTAAGACGTCATGCTAGTTTCTTCTTGATAATTATATTTTCTTTGACAGTTTAGAGAGCAGTGCTGATTAAATTATTGACTAACAACAAACCAACCGTGCCGTTGGCGTAGTGGCTGAGCGACTGACTGCTAAGCGTGTGTCGCGGGTTCGCACTGTACAAATATTTGTATATATAGCCTACAGATAGTTGTTCCGTGTCTGGCTGTTAATTGATGTGAGTTTAAATGTTTGTAAACGCACTCACAGTACAGGAAAAATTCTAGTGAAGTGAAGGGCACGGTTTAATAAAAAGTACTAGTGATGTTTGAATCTCCGATCGATTATATCGTGAGCAGCGATCAATTCCACTGGGCTACCAAGCATTGGTGACCCGGTGGTATTTATTGATTTCGCAATTCACATGTTTTACTCAACGTCTGTTCTTCTAGAAATCGGGAAACGGAGAAGGCGGCGGTGTACTGTCACTGGGCCAAGTTCACTTTCCCTGTCCTCTAATGAAATTTAGCACGCCAATTCCTCTGGATCCTCCCTTGTACAAAGATCCAATAATGACGTGAGTAAAAATCGAAGAAAGCTTGATTTCTTACAGAGGTTGGCAACTTTCGCCTGAAGCACAAGCCAAAGGTTTAATGACCCTACGAAATTCAGTTTTAGCTGAAAGTGAGTAATATTTTTTCTTTAAATGTTAGCGGTACCCCGTACCAAGAAAACTACCTTGCAACTTGTTCAAGAATAAGGTCTGGTTTGAGCTTTTAGAATAACAACACATTTTAACCCCATAAGTATAAGGTACGAGTATGTATGTAGCGACCACCGTCTAAACATACCTACTTACATTGGAACGTTTAGGTACTTAAAGGTACCCTTTCAAGATCATCGATCAATTTGGTATTTTCAGGACTTCTGCCAAGCCAAGAAAAAATGTTCCGGATTTTAATTTGGTCCATGCTCAAAAAGAAACAACTAAGCGTTATAACCTTTGGACTCAAGACCTTTCGGCTCTTTATCGTGTTTTCAAGATACCGTCTTACTTAAGCCCTGAGAATGCCGGTGGGCAACAGACCGTGAGGGAGCAGAGTCCCAGGAAATCAATTATTCCTAAGAATTCATAATTAACACTACCTATCACTGTTTTTTAACAGCTGACTTTATGAATTTGCCATAACAGTCATGCCTTAAATATTTAAATAAATTATTAATATTAGGTATATTTCAACATCTGTCTAACTTTCCCTGGTGTCCGTGCATTTCATCTTTAATTCTGATTCAAGTAGCGCAAAGGAAAGGAACAACGCGGCCGGACAAGCCATTTCTACGCACGCCAAAATAATTCACATAAAAATGTGATTGAAATGGAATAGACACAGTGCCTATATACCAGTCTTACCAAAGGATATCGTATTACCCCTGTGTATTACCTAGTAGGTACTAACTGTGTTTTGGAGGTCAGATTAGCAGTTGCTAATACGTGTCATAATATATGTGAAGTGGCGTAGCGTGTGCGCTAATTTGGCCGCCCCCAATAATTTCATTACTCAAGAAAGCTAGCAAAAAGTCAATTTGATTAGGTAATTGAAAATGTTACACTTCGTACATCGGATAAATTACATACTGTTTCCACAATTCATAGAGATAGATAAGTTTTTCGTTACGATTTATGCATGAAGCTGCACCTCAAACACAAAACCCTCCTTTTGGGTATCGCCGGAGTCGGGTAAAAAAAATATTCTTTCATTTACTACAACTTATTGAAATAGTGGACAATTCAGAAAACTCGACGGTCGAAAATTTTAGCAGCTCGTTAGAAGATAGTGCTTGTTTCTAGATTTTCGGAGCGGCATGCGGCAGACCGAGGCTAGTTCGCAAAGCTACCCCAGGGCAGCAGCTGGGAAGGAAGTTACGCCACTGCTTGGTTGTCCTTATTACAACTTAGTCCCGATGACAATAGTCATTTATCTGATATGAACCATGACCTGACACTGCCTGGCACCGTTCTCTACCCGAAATATGCCACCACCGGGGGTCCGGAGCCCCCCGGCCCCCAGCCACCACCACGCTAACGTGCATCTAAATAGTCTTAGGTAATGTGTGGCGGGTCAAAAGCAGGTGACGAAGAAACTGGTTAGTGGTAAATGTCGAGTTGACGCAACAGTCGAATGCACACAACTGTCCAATCAGCGAACTGACCAACCAACGAAATTGGCGAATTCAATAAATTGTCCAGTGAGGGAAAACTGACTAATGTTACACGGACTCATGTAGGTCTGTATTAGTTCGTCGCTAGTTAAGTTTTTAAGTAGCCAGCCTGTTGCCACTAAACTTGCACAAATTCAAATTCCGTGGTTGCTACGGAAAAACTCCTGATGATGAAACTCGCAATTACATGGACCACCGAAACCAAAGAGTCTAATAATAATACCTACCATGGACCGAAAACCTGTGCTCGAAAGAGAGATAATTATTGCCAGCCTTTATTTTAAAATAATACAATATTTAGTAATGTTTAAGTATCCAACTTAGTTGGGAAAAGGCTAGGCAGATGATGACAATATTTAGTAATGACAACACTAAATAATGCGTTTGACGAGAATAACAGAATCAGAATAATTTGACTGACTGTCGGGTCTGTCAAAAACAAAAATATGCAAATGTCAAAAGCTGACAAACATATTTTTCTAGAAGAAAAATAATCATAATAATTTCAATTGTGTGCGAATAAAAACGGTTGCGTAAACTTACTACACTATCGCCTGCGTTGTATAATGATATTTGTGACAAAATTGACTTACAAGAAGTGAGAATATAGCAAGAACAATGAGTAAACACACGTATACCACAGCGAACCTTAGCGATAAAGAGCTGAAGGAGCAAGGTAACAGATTATTCAGCTTGAGACGTTTCGAGGATGCTATGGCCTGTTACACAAAAGCGATTGTAAGTATAAAGTATTGTTTACTCAACTATTCACCTAGTTTATGAATTGTTATTACACAAAGCAAAAGAAATCAAATAAATAAATCAAGGCATTGCACCTTTGTTGTTTAATATTTTGATGTGCTTGCTGTACCTATTATAAGTTTACCTCTATTTAATTGATTTTCATATTCTACATAGAATGCTCTAGTAAATCTTTCAAATATGATGGTTCTACTCTAAAAAAATAGTTTTCAGGGACATAGGTACCTACCTATTTTCTTTTTAAATTGTTATGCCTTCATGGTCTTCAATTTCTGCTTACCAATAACAGACTATAAAATCAAACAGTTTAATACTGACTGATGTACAACCTCATTGTTTCAAATCACTTTCTATCAAGTAAGTTCAAGTTTCCATTTGTGAGTCATGGTTTGTTTATTTCTCCAAAGAAAATATGACAATTCGTCGATGATACTGCAATAGCGCTGAACTACCATCTGCAATACCGCGAAACTGCAAAAAGTAGCGAAATTCAAATTTACGCGCCGCGCTGTCCTAGTCTGTCATTGGTGCGTGTTAGTGAACACACTACTTTGAATAAGCCAAACAGAACCTCACTCTAAGGTCCCTATATTTCAATAAGATGCGCTTATCGTTCTAAATACTAAAATTATGAAGTTTTTTTTATCTCCTGTAAAGTTAGTAACCTTGTAGTTACGCACTATTGCAAATAGTAGATCAGCGCTATTGCAGTATCGTCGACGAATTGTCTTGTTTAAAATTAATTGTATTGTTTAATGGGCCGGTGTCCGTAACACATCCTAAGTGCGTGTTTTGCGTATAGGTGTGAAAATCAATCTAAAGCGCATTGAAAAGGATCACCAACACGTAAAACTTGCTGTCTTGCGGAGATTACCTGGGTTACCAAAGTACTTTGCTCTGTATGAGGTAATCTCTGGGTAGTTAAGAAGCACATGGGCTGCTGTCTCGTCTCATTATGGTCTAGCCACAGTTTGTGGTGTTGTTCCCTGGCACTTTACTAAAGTGCGAGGGCTCCAATTTGATAGCATAATGTACTCAAAAGAACTCAAACTCATTCATTTGCAGTAATTAAAATTAAGTTTTACTAAAAACAAAAAAAAATCAACAACTAAGTCACAGCCTAATTCACAATTAAACTAACACTTGCTCTCTAAAGAAATTATTAGTCAAACACAGATTTCTAATTAACATTGTGTCCATTTAGCCTACTTTTCCTGTCTTGACTCCATGCAGTCTGTACCTCACCTTACTAGTATAGTTAATTCCATAGGGTTTCCATTTCCCATTTTAGAGAATCCTTTCCATGATTTGTTGCATTATTCCAGCATTCTCCTTGTTTGTTTTTGACAATTTATTTTCAATACAGTGCTATTGTCAGTGCATAATCTTCAAACAAATCTAACTCTGGTAACTACCATTTCAGATAAAAAACCCTTCAGTAGCGACATACTTCACAAACCGTGCACTATGCCACCTGAAGATGAAGCGATGGGACTCAACGTGCCAGGATTGTCGTCGAGCACTGGACATAGACAACAATCAGGTCAAAGGACACTTCTTCTTGGGACAGGCCTTGGTGGAACTGGACTGCTATGACGAAGCTATTAAGCATCTGCACCGAGGTAAGTAGTACTTTGTCTCAAACTTCAAGTATTTATTTCAAATAAACTAGTGCGGGCACTTTGTTTGCCAAAGTACACTCCAGCCCGGACATCAGCAACCTAATTGTAATAAAAATTGCTGTGTTTTAACAGAGATGCACGATTGCTGTGAAAGAACTAGTTGGCCATTCTAAAGTGTAGATTTTATGGAGAAGACCGAGTAAGAAACTCCATGGACAAACATTCACTTGGCTATTAATTAATTTAGTATCAGTAATAAAGTATCATTTTATTCGAAACTATTGATAATTATTGTCCAATTTGCCTTCAGAACTATTCGTTATTATTATTATAAGTCGTTAATTGGACAAGCTATCAATTAAAAATAAAATACTGCATAACTTTTGTTATTTTTAAGGAAAATTAATAAGGAAAATGATCATTTTTTGCAAATTGATGATGGAAACACATATTGGTTTATATATGTTATTTTTTCCCATGGCTTCGTCCGCGATATGGTTCGAAAATTATTCAACCAAATATACTACTGGGACAAAAAGTTTATATTTCGTATCCCAAGTCAGATCTGCCTGTGATCACTCAGCCCTAACCTGTGAATAGGTTACAGACAGGCAAAAAGACAGCATTACTTACACATTTATGATATTAATATGGAGTATTGATTGCCTATCTGTAATGCCTGTTGTTATTTGCTTTTAACCTCTTGCGTGTCAAAAGTACAGCATATGTAGATGAAACAACACTTTTAATTGTGTCTATGAACTAGAAATGCGATGGGTTAATGAGGTAAATCATTCCTATAACTATATCTGTTGTTAGGAAACCTAACATATAGGATTCGGACACCATTAGCCCTAATTACAAAATCAATTGTATTCGGCTATTTATAGACAGTCAATAGGATTTACTTCAAATCTACGTATATCCAATTACCATAATTTTAATATGTTATTAGTAATAGTCATTCAAGGTTACATATCTGGCTCCGCCCAGTCAAGTTATGACAATTTCAGACATGTTTGGAAACATTATTTAATGGTGATGTTTGTCGCAATAAACTTGAACTCTACTGCAGGTTCAGATATTTAAATTACCATGTAATTAAGGCAGTGGTCCGACCGCCGACGATGAACGAGAAACGAGTATAACTAGAAACTAAAACGATTTGGCGATCAGCGGGAAGCGAGTGTGTAGTTTCGATAGTTCTGTCGCCGGGCTATAAGCAACTGCGACGAGCGATTATTCGCGCCACTCGCCTGAACTCACTGTACTGTTTTCTAGAATAATTAAAATTTTCCATCCAAAATCGTCTTTTTTCCCTCTCATTTTCTTCCGTTTTTTCAGAGTTGCCACTACACAAACACTATCGTAAAATACATTGTAACATTGTCGTCGTCTGAGCTAGACAACAATGAGATACGTCTACTTTCAATGCCGCACTGTAAATAAATAATCAAGCGAGCGAGCATCGCTGAACGAGTATCGCTGAGCGATACTATTTTTGAAAGCTCGTCGCTCAGCGACAAAACTAGTAAAGCGAGTCGTCGCCGGCAGTGTGAACAGTCAAAGAGCAATTTTTAATATATGCGGCTCTTTCGTTTACACGGAATGTACATTTATTGTGCGTTTCTTGAGAGAGAAAATATTTTTAGTCGTTTTCTCGCCGGCGGCGGTCGGACCACTGCCTTATACCTATAGGTTATCTAAACAACAGAGATTTTATAACAGTGGTGGTGATAGAAAATTTTATCAATCTGAATTGTTTTTACTTGAAACATATATTTTTTTGTAAAGAACCTTGTCCCATATTTTTAAATTTATCAATGTCGCTGATAGTGCTAGCTTATGTTTTATTAAGACCAAAACATAGGTACTTACACACTTTGACACATCGGGCTTTACATCACATCGGGCTTTACATTTCCAGTATAACATGGCCTTGTTTTGTATGAATTTCCCGTTTAATGAGATATCCAATTTGTGGCTAACCTAACTTTTTAAAAAAAAGGAAAATCTGTCTGATTATAAAAGAAATGAGCTGGCGTGTTGGTTATTTGTTAGCTAGGTTTTTAACTTTATTGTGCATTATATAGGAGACAGCATTGTCCTATATATAGGAGACCACAGCATGCACAATAAAGTTTCACACAAAACATCATCATCATCATTTCATCTTTTGTTGAGATCCTCAAATAAATAAATAAAACGGTATTTTTTTCCAGCAAATGATTTGGCGCGTGAGCAAAAGCTTAACTTCGGCGATGACATCGCAGCACAAATCCGTATCGCAAGGAAAAAACGATGGAACCTACAAGAAGAAAAGAGAATATCACAGGAGATTGAACTGCAGTCTTATTTGAACAGGTAAACTTACTGTCTCTAATGTCATTATCATTATTAGGATTTTGGTTACGTAAGGGAAGCTCATACAAAACCTGGGTTTGTATGAGCTTCCCGTTCCATTTAATTTATTAAGGGAGAGTTCAAGTAATAAGCAACGAAATTGCTAGCTGTGCTTACCTAGGTCGATGGGTGACCGCCCGACATACCGAGTTTCCTCCGTGCCTCGGAAAGCACGTTGAGCTGTTGGTCCCGGCTGCCATATATAGATCTTTGGCAGTCGTTACAGGTAGTCAGTGACCTGAATTTCTGACATCCAGTCTTACCAAAGAGTATCGTATTACCTAGTATTAACTGGGTTGTGGAGGTCAGATAGGCAGTCGCTCCATGAGAGTTTTCTGAGGCAGAAAACTCTTTGTTCAAAATCAAAATCAAAAGACATTTATTCAAACTAGGCTGATAATCAGCACTTTTCGGACGTCAAAATTTACTTTACTTATTTACAAGTGACAGTCCCCCAAAACGCCCAACCTTCGACACTTCCTAGTGTTTTTGCTGGAAAGAAGAAGTGGCGGAACAAACTCCCCAGCAACACATCTGTCTGTTTGGTTAGAAGAACCAGATTCGATACAATAGTAAGGTGTAAGTTGATATTACGATTGACTACAGACACAAATCAATAATAAAAAGTATATAATAATCAAAAACATTAAAAAGCCATAACATAATATCAGTAAACTAATTTTGGAGAAAGAACATAAATAACAAACATTGTCTTGTGTTCAACTCAGCGACCAACTATTCTTATCATTTAATCTTATGTTCAACTGTTAGTCAGAAATTCTGACTAACAATTAAACAAAGATTTGAAAAATAATATAGACGCGTCATACCAGTAGTTTATTGTTTACTGCATCATACTTCAATAATGATTGCTTTTACATTTAGATACACAATGATACAGTTCCTTGCACATCACGGTTGACTGGCTAAGATGGTCGTCGGCCTCAGTTTGTTTACTCACAAAGGGACACAAGGTGAAATCAACAATGGGACACTGTTTAGCAATTGTTTGATTTATTTGTTAACTCACTATAAAATTAAAGTTCCTGAAAGTCTTTAAATAGACTTCGGACTCAGGTTGGTCGCAGCAAGGAAAACCTGCTGAGGTGGAGATGCATAAATTACTCTTGCCTGGAGTGTAAATGTGGAGCAGTTCCCCAAACAATGGGGCACTTAGTATCGAGCCCTGTCAGTCCTGCTGGTTGTTCACTACAGGAACTCATGGACGCTACCGATAGCGTCAAAGTAGCTCAGTTCTAGGCCGACACAATTTATATTGACATCGACACGCTACAAACCAGATAAAGATTATTATTGTACCATTATTCAGAGAGTTCTGAGTATGAAATGATCATAGAAGGAAATCTATAGTTTCTGCCTATACCCAAGAAAAAAAAGCGTGAAGTTTACCTCACCGCGAAGAAGTATTCGCACCGAAAAGAGTGAGCTCAGACATCCCACATGGAACGATAGATAGGATCTTTAGTATGAGTGAGCGAGACAATACCATTCAAATGTCATTGTTAACGAAAAACGTCATAATTTTTGACCTGGAAGTGTGTGTATCTTTTCTTCTTTATCGTGTGGTTAGTACTTAAACTGAAGTCAGAGTTTTATGCCGCACATAGGCCTCTCCTTTTTTTTTTTTTGGAGGGTGGGAAATCATCAAATAACCCCTCCCGCTCTTGGGCACAGCGAAAGGGAGTATCAGACTTCTACTGACTAAAAACCACCCATGTTCCTTCTTAGCCCTTCATGTCGAGGCCGCGGTATCTCTTGCGAACAACCCGCAGCCCCGACGGGCAGCCCATAGGCCTCTGACTTGGCTTTACATGTCGTCGAAAATTATCTCTCAGGCAAGCTAGTTTCTTCACGATGTTTTCCTACATCGAAGCAAGTGATAATTATTCATTACGCACATCACCATAATTTTGCCCTTATCCCAATTCGTTTGGGGTCGGCGCAGCACTTCTTTTTCCAATACATCTCTCTTTCTCGTCATCTCACGGGACACCTCCTTTCTTGCCATATCATTACTAACTGCGGTACTCAGAGATATTTAATGATTACTTAAGCCGTTACTTAGTAAAGATTTGACATACTTTTGTATGACAAAACTGTCAAAACCTTTATTAAGTGATGGCCTAAGTGATAGCTGAGTGCGGCAGTAACACAGTCCATTCCTTCGTTTCTTTGGTCTTCCTCTACTCTTATACGCATCCACATTCATACTCAAAACCTATGATTCATTAATACATTACGCACATGAATCTGAAAATTCAGAGATGTCTGTTTTTTTTTTTTGGGGTTGGGAAATCATCAAATGACTCCTCCCGCTCGGGGCAGAGCGGTATGTGTCAGACTTCTATTGACTAAAAATCACCCATGTTCATTCTTAGCCCTTGTGCCGAGGCCGCGGTATCTCTTTCGAACAACCCGCAGCCCCGACGGGAGAGATGCGTGTCTTGGGTCCGAACTCGTGACCTATGTCTTGTTAGTCCGATGTTCACACCACCAGACTATCATTGCTATTATAACGTATATCTATTGATTTAAATCTTTGGCTTACTGACGAGAATGTGTGTTTTACAGGTTAATAAATGAAGATATGCAGCGAAGAATAGAAGAAATGAAACTAGATATAAGTAACAAAGATGAAATTAATACTAATTCTTCTAAAATTGAGGATGAATGTGTAAGTTAAATTTTAATATATTTAATTTAAAATCTTACAGGAACGTTAATGGCCACTTACTGAACTATGTACCTACTAGTGTTTTAGCGGTCCTAAACAATTTTAGTTTGCAATGTAATTTGAACTTTATCGTGTATGAACGTTGAGTTTTTTATTCCCTAAACATGATAATAATTTAAGATTCTGTTTTAAATAAGTGACCAATGAATTTATTATTGAACCTATTGTATTTTGTTATCTTGATCTTCATTGTCTCATTCTGTGTTGTATTGTTTCAGAATAACTACAGGAGTGAATTAAATATGTTATTTTCTAGAATGGACGAAAGAAGACGGGTACGTAGTCTATAAAAATATTGTTTTTAATTAATCGTTCAGTTATTGCTTACGAACAGTAAGTCGTGTTCGTGTAATTTATTTCATCACCACTGCTCTCAAAACGGTGAAGGCAAACATCGTGAGTGAACCAAAAAAAAACCGAAGACAAGTGACATCTACCAACCCGCACTGGACACGCGTGTTGGATTATAGCCTATCCCTCTCCTAGAGAGGAGGCCTGCTGAGTCCCTGCAGTGGGAACATTATAGGCTGATGATGATGATGAATTAATACTACTACTGTAGTAATAGGCCCAATAGTACCGATTTCTGTAATACATCCGAGCGAAATATTAATCGGTTTCATCGTGTGGTTAGTGCTTGACCAGCAGGGCTATTGCGCATCTTTTTAAATGTCAGTGGCTATCATAGGGTAGTTAACTAAAAAAATCTAATTAGTCCGTCAGATAGATTTCCAAAAAATATTGGACACGTATTTTTTCTTTTTTCACGTAAACAAACAATGAAGACGATATAGGGCTTTTAAAACTCGTGTGACGTCATATTCTAAGACATTAGTATGACATTTTTTACCGGTAAGTGACGTCACGACCCCCCACTCCAATCTTTGACGCGTTTTATCTTCGTCAATTTTTATTGATTTGATAAAACAAAAAATACGTATCCAATATTTTTCGATAATCTAACAGATGGACTAATTAGAATCAATTTTTTTTAGTCAGTAAACATCCCTATCAACTGTCAAATGGTTAGTTTAGTATACCAAACCATAGCCATTTGACAGTTGATCGATGGACACTATGATAGCCACTGACATTTAAAAGATACGCAATAACACTGCTGGTGTCAGAGTATTTATGGCATCCATTTTGCTTTACATGCCTTCAAGAAATATCTCTCAGGCAAGCTGGTTTCCTGACGATTTTTTCCATCACAAAAGCAAGGGATAATTAGAAAAATCAGAGGTTCGTGTCTTGGGTTCGAACTCGAGACATACTACTAGACTATCGCTGCTTTAAATATGATTGAATGTAAATGTAGTCTACATGAACCTACCGAAATAAATGATCAAAATCGCATCATATAGACACACTAAAAACGCCTTTCTATAGACTACTCAGCGTTCCTTTTTGTCTATAGATACTAATCTGCGTTACACCTTTTTAAATCTTTTATACTTTTTTTCTGCAGAAACGCGATGTACCGGATTACTTGTGCGGCAAGATAAGTTTCGAGATACTGAACGAGCCGGTGATCACTCCCAGTGGCATCACATACGAGAAGAAAGACATTGAGGAACATTTGGAGGTAAAACTAATTATTTTGTCGCTTTGAGAAAATATCTCGCGTCATCATCTTCCTACCCTTGTCCCATTCTACTTGGTGTCGGCGCAACACATTTTCATCTTCCATTTTCCTCTAACAGACGTCACAACGTCATTCTCTCGTTTCTCTTTCATATTCCTTACACAATCCATCCATCTTTTCTTTGGCCGTCCTCTCTTTCTCTCCATCCATCAACATAAATTGCTCACAATAAAGCCAAAATAAGGCCTGAAATCTTTGCTGCAGGTTGTTCGAAAGAGATACCGTGGCCTAGGCTCGGCACAAGGGCTAAGAAAAAACATGGGTGGTTTTTAGTCAGTAGAAGTTTGACCTTTCGCTCTGCCCAAGAGCGTCCATAAAAAAAAAAGTCCTAAAATTTCAGTATGTTTGATCAGTCACATACTTGCAAGGACTTGCGTAAGGGACTTTCGACGTGCTCTTGGATTTTCGACTTTCCCTGGTGAGTCGTCGAGAGTCAAATCCATTCGAGATCTTTCAAAATTCCATCATCGATATAATTATCATGAAGATTCTAGAACTTTATCGATTATAATTATTGATAGCATAGTTGTTTCATTGAATGATTGATTATATGCATCATGTATGACTATTAAATTTTCTACATATAAGAATGAAACACGTAAAACAAATTAATAGATATTATGTATTGTGTACCCATATAGTACAGTCATGTTTCATTGATGAGTAGATTTAGAACATTCTATTATACGATATCTGGGTTGTAAATAGTCTTTATATACGAAATAATCTTGATAGGAGACTATAATTATAATTATGCAATCGATACAAATCACACAAGTAATACTTTACACACATAACTTAAGCAATGTTAATGAATAAATCCCTTTTTTTATTTATTTTCCGCGTGGCAAACCGTCAAATAACCCCTCCCGCTCTTGGGCAGAGCGAAAGGGCGTGTCAGACTTCTACTGACTAAAAACCACCCATGTTCCTTCTTAGCCCTTCATGTAGAAGCCGCGGTATCTCTTGCGAACAACCCCCAGCGTCGGCCCTGGCAGCAACATAGGAGGGGCCCATGTTGCTGACATCTCTTTGAGGCGCGCGTGGAACATGAACGCGCCGCCGACATGGCTTGAATAAATCCCTAACTCACGGAAACTTCAAAATAATGTAACAGGCCATTACCAAATATTTCAAAAATAAAAAACATTTGATTCTGGAACTAGTTATACATCAACTAGTTCCAGAATCAAATGTTTTAAATATGTAAATGTGACTACTTCCCTTTTATGGAGAAGCTTTTATCCCACCTCCGTGAACGCTATTAGATTATTGTTATGTTATGATCTATATGTGACAAGTGTGGTAATACCACCACCACCAGCCTTCATCATAAGTAAACTACTAAACTAGTAAAGCGATATCCAGCAATACGCGGCCACGACCACGACTTGTCACATGACTGACCGCTATCTTGAACAATACTGGTTGGACGACTGGTAGGGCGACCAAAAGGTCGATCTTTTGGTTGCACTACCAGTCGTTCAACCAGTTTTCTTGAAGAAGCTCGTGGCTGTGGTTGGTTCAAGAAGCTTCGGCTTCTGCGGCCAAAAGACACATATGACTTCCACCAACCCGCGTGGTGGATTAAAGAGAACAGTCAGTCACCTGTCCCCCAGCTAATGACCAATTTCTTCTTTCCACAGCGTGTCGGTCATTTCGACCCCGTAACCCGTGTGAAGTTGACAGCCGACCAGCTGATACCGAACTTCACTATGAAGGAGGTCGTAGACGCCTTCTTACAGGACAACGAGTGGGCGATTGACTATTAATACGGATTACATCAGGCGATACCTAAACAAGACTGTACTGTTGGATATTCTTAATTTCAACGTAACCCTAATGAGGTGAGGTGTGGGATGTCTGGTTCTTTTGGGGACGGGTCACCCATAGTATGAATGGTCAGTTGGGTATTTTACGAGTTTGGCTTTGAGGGCGTTTGTAGGTGATAGACTTTTCCTAAGGCGCCAGTACTCCATGGTCAAGGCTTCGGGGCTGACATGAACAGGCCAAGGTACAAATATACTCTGAAAAAGAGTGTGATTTGATCAACAACCATTTTGCTGTTTGGTGTGGAGGGATATAGACTTGTTCGGAGCTATAACATAAACATAGGCCCCGTGTCTGACTTCTTTGGGTGCAGAGGTTGCTCCGGACCCGCTTGAGGTGGGAAGGGGCCTTTTGCTTTCCACATCGAGCAGGGAGTTCAGGTCCTTCAGTTTTCCTTCAGATGACTCCCCCCTCCACGATTTCTCTGCGGACTGCATGGAGTTTCTAAAGTCAGTTATTGCGTCCGAACAGAGTGTCATGTCGGCAGAGAGGCCAGACATCACCTCAGCCACCCGAATAACTGAGTCAGAGTGAGTGCATTTTATTGAGTCAACCATCCCCTTCAGATAGGCAATAGGGCCCGAACCAAATATTACGGAGTTGTCAATTGGGGTTATAAGAAATTTTGTGACGTATATGCATATTCTGTTTGCTCCTAAGGCGTCCTGCTGCTCATCAAGTAAGTTTGTTGTATCGGATGAGATAACCTTGCAGTCCCTGAGGCATTCTAGAACTTCCTCTCTCATGGTCTTCACGACTTGCTTGTGGCCGGAGAGGAGCACCTCTTTACTAGACCGCCCGCCCCACTTGGCCCTGAACGTGTTTAGGTTGTTTTTGGAGTCTTCTTGGGGAGAGTTGGGTGGCTCCGCCTGAGGGGGTTGGACGTCACAGGGGAGCCCCCCTACTCCGCGGGAGCTTTCGTGATATGTGGACTGTTATGGCATGCCGCGGGTGTACTCTTCTATCATCGCGGCTTCATATCCAAGCCCCTTTGGAGGGATCATGTCGATCTCCTCCGGAATGGTGATGGATGCTCTTAGAGATGGGTCGTAGTTGTTGGAGTGTGCCATCTTGGGGTTGGTTTTTTGGAGAGAATTTGGGGAGGAAGTAGAGATTCAAGAGATCGATAAATCCACCAAATACTGATCTTGATCTGTATTCATATTCACCTCTAAGTTCAACGCTGAGAGTTGAATTACTAACAGTGCAGTTTTGTTTTGATGACGTGCTCAGCTTAGTTTTTTTATAAGTAGTTGTATATGTGAAGGGGAAGACCCTTATACCCGGGACCCTTATTAAAAATTAAAGGATTTTGTTCATATTTCGACAGAAGATTTCTGTTCGTATACCGGCTAGTGCACTGTAGGATTTTCGACGTAAGGTTCGCTTGAAAATTCAACAATGCACTTTGTATAGACTTGACGTTTTTGTGTCTCCTAGTGGTAGTAAATACTGGAATTTTCTAGGGATTTCGACCTTAATCCTGTACCCAGCTGCAGTTAACGAACCAAACCAACAAACTCTTCAGCTTTATAATAATATTAGTATAGATGTACAAAGATAACTGTTTGTCATTCTTTTAACACCTATGAATTTTGTACCGGAATCCGGTCTTTCTCAGAGATGTACCCGAACAGGTGTACCCATATTGAGTCCACTACGGATTTTTCTTTTGTGAATGATAAACAAGACTATTTTAATATTTATCCTAAAATTGCTTCGAATAACATTAGCCGGGGTATTACTGCTCATAATTGTGTCCGGTTTTTATTCACGTGCTTGTTTAATTTGATGGTCTCTTTTCGGGTTAAAGGTAGAACATTAAACTACGACTAGGATTAGCGTTGACAATCGGAGTGTAGAAAACCACTTAGCAATATAACGTAAAAACAGCTGAAACCAGTTTTTGAAGACAGTTTCAGTTGGCCTCTCGTATTTCAACAAAGAGTTTTAGATTCATAACATTCACCCATATTATATGCAATGATGATGATAATGATAATAGGGATGTTTCCTGACTATAAAAAAATACGATTCTGTTTAGTCCGTCTGTTAGATTATCGAAAAATATTGGATACGGGTTTTTTGTTTTATCAAATTAATAAAACTTGACATAAATAAAACGTGTCACGTGTGACGTCACTTTCTGGTAAAAAATGTACCAAACTGTGATATCACACGACTTTTCGAAGCATTGTATCATCTTAATTTTTTGTTTATGTGAAAAAAGAAAACTACGTGTCCAATATTTTTTGGAAATCTATCTGACGGACTCATTGATATAAAAACTAAAGATACCTACGGTCGTCCGAACATTTGCTCGACGCGTTCGCCATACGGAGAGAATCGGTGTAGTCTGCTCGTTAATGCAACCTTGTATAAGCGGCGTGGTATTTTCGAGGTATAAAGAATATAAATAAAGATTTTAATAAAAATTTACGACCGCACCCGAAGCTAACCGATCGTGGACTAGTTCACTTCGGCTTAGGAAAGACCATATTGGGACCACGTTCGAGGCGTCATTTTAACATGCCGTCCGCCCAGTCCTTACGCAGTAATATATAAGTCAATGGACGGACTAGTTAGTTTTTTTTTTGTCAACTACCCTAAATCTCAATAAGCACGTGAATTTAACTGTTACCCATCAGAGTCATGAATATGTCAAGAGAGCAATATAAATATGAAAATGATGAGCTTGCTAACATTACTCGTAGGTTTTACCGAACATCTTATGATATCCATGTAATTTTCTCTGCTACTATTTATTTTATTTTTCTTTAGTCTTTAACATTAAAGCTCTATTAGATGTCTTCTTCGAATTCCCTAAAAACGCGAAGCTTGCAACAGAGCAGTAACGTTAGGCGCGTCTTATTGTCATCACGCTTCCTTGAGTAGTAGAAGTCAGTCTCAGACTAAAGCTAGCCGTACTAAGGCACCATCCTCAACGAATCGGGGCGTTTTCGTTTCTATACCTAATCTACATAGCTATTCACGAACAATCGAATCGAAACCGAATCGAATATGCCGTATGTCTTTCTCGCTCGCTTTCGTAATACCAAAACAATGTAGATATACGACATATTGGATTCGATTATTTGTGAATGCTAGTACTAGTGCTATGCTGTACAGAATTTTTACCAAGAATCATTTTTTGATTGGCTGGTTTTGCTACGGTTTTTGTCATTTGTGTAGTGCCATCACGTCAACATGTCGTCTATTGCGGTAGTAACGGGACGGGCGAGTCGAATGATTCGGTAGTACTCGGTACAGAGACGTGTGTATGCGCTCGGTAAACAATATGTACCGATAATACTCAGTGGCATGGCAGCTCTCATTTAATTTCATACACGTAAAGAATCTGTACGGATTCGAAATGGAAACGCGTCGATCCGGTGAGTAATGCACCTAAGACGTAAACTGCGTGGAGAACCTTTTAACTATTAGAAAGGCATACTACTTTTCACATCATTACGAATTAACTCCATGCCCACATAATCGGTGCGAGCGTATTGCCTTCCGCGCGGGATTCGCTTCAGATTGACCAAAGCTGTAAGTAGTATTTTTTCTCTCACAAATAGATAAGAGACACTATGCACAATACTTTAAACTTAAATTGTTCGTACTCTTGCCTTCTATGTAATACAACATAATCTTATCTGTATAACCTAAGAAAAACTAGTGTGGATAGGAAAGTACAAAAGAGTTCTTTCGGATTGAACAATATTGTCAAGCTGGTTTTATTCGTTAAATAGCGACCTGCCTATAAACATAGGCGGGTGCAATCTGATGATGTGGCTAGCATCTGGAAACGGCAAACATGTAAAAATCGTCCGCAATAAACTTTATCATGTTTTATACAATAATTAATATTAATAAGATCATGGAGTGTTAAATGAGCATTATAAAAATTAATGCACTACAACAGTACGATCCTTCTTGGTTCTTTTGGCACTTCAATGACATTGACAGATGATGTTAGTAAACATTTGTGAAATTATCTGTGGAAATGTGGAATTGAAGAAACAAAATTAGTGCATAAAGAATCACATTATGCTGTACCTACTTGTATATAATTTACTTATATTTTTTATTAGTAACTGTCAGTTTAATCTTAGATTCCTTTTCTTATGATGTCTAAAAAAATATTGAAGAATATATTCTATATATTTCGTCCGTGGATAGTTCTAATATTGGATATTTTTTTTTTGCAATAATTCACTTGTGTATGTTATTGTTAAGATCTCAATAAAATGAAGTGCTGATTTTAAGTCATTTGTGACTACTTGAGTAGCTTTTTGAACCTGCCCTTTTTCTTTTTACGAGAAATTAAAGTCCAAAAACTTGGCTTTTAAATGTATCACTCATGTGTATTCTTTCAGCATATTATTAAGAACGATTAAGTATGTGTTTGTTTTTAATTTTTTTCACTGAATCTGTTTCGCCAGCTCAGTTGTGGTTGTCGGACCATAGAGCTCACAATGTATGCCTATGAAGATGGCATTCGAATGTTTAGACCATAGACATATTATGGTTTTTGAATGTGATATAGTGTGTTTATTTTGGAAAACTGCGGTCTTTATTTAACCGTTTTGTCAAGTAATTGGTTTTCTGCTATCGAAGCAGGATTGAATAATCATGAAAACTGTTTTCTTAATTTTTAGTAGACAGCAGTTTACACGGTTAGCTAAAAGTGAATGTAAATTAAAGTATAAAACTACATTAATTTTAATAAAAGTTGAAATTGTGTAATATTACGGTGTATTATACGTAATTTTGGTACTTATAAGAAGTGTTTTCTAAATTGGTAATAACAAAAATGTTGGTAACGAATATTCAACAAAATTATTCTTAGATACAGCATTATTGTAGTCATAATGTTTTAATTTTTCGATTAGGTACTAAGTTAAGTCGGATGGTAGTGCGTTTGCCATACGCGCGTTTTTTATTTGTTATTATTATCTTGATGCACGCTGTATATCGCGTTTAAAACCTAGGACATACGCGTGGGTATGTTGAGGCGAACGTAACGTAACTACACCATCTATACTTATATTTAAAGCTGGTCCGCACTGAAGTCATGGCAAATAATACATAGTTGCAAAACACTTCCCTTCCAGTGATGGTACAGTGCGCAGCTAATTATTTCGCTCGCGATTATTTTTACGATTCTCGTGTTCCGCGCTCGGTTTCTGGCTCGTGAATTGTCCCTGAGTTTGTGATTTTGTGTGGAGTGCTGGTATTGTATAGTTTTTTAACGTTTTTTCATCGGTTTTATTGGTAATAAGTTAATTTCGTTGACTATCGGTGAGTACAGTTATTTTTTTTTTTTTTTTTTTTTTTTGGGTGTGTGGGTAGGTACCTCGAATAAGTTTCATCATAGTTTCATTCCTTTTTTCTATTACTATTTAATACGTTTCTGTTTTGAATTCCGTAATATAAAACATGTTGTCAATTAATGAAGACCCTCCAGATAGGGGGAAAGACCCACCGCGCCGTAATAATAACACAACCAGGTCACCAACTACCTCCGCTAGTTCCAAAAGATTGTTCAGTGAAATGTCTCCTTCTTATATTTCGCCCGAGGATAGATCGAAACGGCTTCAAACATCTGACTCAATCGAAAAATCGTCACCGATATTAAACGTCAGTCCGACCGCGAGCAATGACGACTATAATTATTGTGATTTAGTTTCACAGGGGTCTGCTTATTTAAGCAAAATTAATGAACTTGTCAGTGACCTAGGTTCCCGCATTAATGTAGCAAATAAATCCGCTATCATGGACATGACTCAGCGCGTAACGACCATAATTTCGCTGTTGGCCATAAAGTCATCCTCCAACGAAACAAAATTAGCCAATACGGAACGCGAATTGGATAAAATTAAATTAAATTCAAACATCAATATAAGTGAGTGTAACAAACGTTCGTATTCGGATTCATTAAAACTTCGCCTACCAAAGATTGTGCCTGTTGTAGAATCACGGGCTCCATTACCGTGTGTTGTCGCGTATCCTATCCCGGAGCGGGAGGCGGAGTACTCATCATCATCCGCTACTAAAAACGCGCTTATGAAGGTAATTAAACCTAGTGACGACGGGTTTCAAATTGTTGGCGTAAAAAAAACCGCGAAATCTGGTGTTGTACTACGTGTCGCTAATGATAACCAAATTAAAAAATTACACTCGGTCGATGCCATTAAGTCCGCGGGCTTGCGACTTGAAAAACCGAAAGGCCGAAGGCCACGTATATTAGTTAAAGACGTCCCATCCTCAATGGAAGACAATGCTTTTTTGCACGCGTTATACTGTCAAAACATCAAAGACGAGCTGCCAGTAAATGAGGATGATTTTATTAAATCAACCAAAATTTATCGTAAGCGTTCTCTGGACAACGGTCGCAAGTGGGTAGGCGTTGAAATCGAGCCTACCGTGCGCAAACATTTAGTGTCCACTAAGGAAAAGTTATTTATTGATTGGGCGACTTGTCGGTTTATTGATGATATCGATATAGTCCGTTGTTTAAATTGTCAACAGTTCGGTCACGTTAAGAAATACTGCGTTAACAAGTCACCTACCTGTGCTAATTGTTCCGAAGCACATGGAACAAACGATTGCCCGCATAAGGACAATTTAAATTTTAAACCAACTTGTGTGGCGTGTAAGCGTTTTAAAAAACCATTTGACCATCGTTGCGGGTCACCAGAGTGTACAACGTACAAACTTAAGCTCGAACAGTTAATCCTCAACACAAACTACTAAAATAATGGATAGTTTAAACATAGGACAATTAAATCTCCACAACGACAGGGTAGCGACTTCTGAATTAGATAAATTAATTATCGATTACAGCTTAGATGTAGTACTCGTTCAAGAACAATATCAAAGCGCACACTTACGTCACAAAGTAGTTCAGCTGGATTCAAAGTCACGAGCCGGAATTTACGTGTCGCGTTCTTCTAGCTTTACAGTAACGTCTTTGCGTAACCTCATGACGCCGCACTGTGCCGTTGCGGAAGTCTCATCGGCTTCCTATAAAGTTTACGTTGTGAGCTGTTACTTTCAATATTCAGACCCAGTTGGTCCTCACATACACAACCTCCGTCATGTCTTGCGGTCACTCGCAGGCCGCAAAGTTATCGTTGGCGCAGATGTTAACGCGTCATCGTCTCTGTGGTATGGCAAGGTACGGTTTACGGATTCAGACCGACGTTCCGCTGTCGAAGATTTCATTGCTGAGATGAACTTGTCGATTCACAATACACCTGATGCACCACCTACTTTTTGCAGCCAAATGGGCGAATCTTGTATTGACGTCACACTTTCTAGTGCAGACGTTCGTTTGGATAGGTGGCGTGTCCTACCAGACGCGTCATGTAGCGATCATCGGCTTATCGTGTACGAATTTGTTCCGATGTTTACTCAAGGTCCGTCACATATCATTGGTAACTTTAGGTATAAATGTAAAGGCGCAAATTGGGAATTCTTTAGCTTACTTTTTGCATCTCACACCAAAGACTTCACTCGAGACGGGCTGTCAGCTGAAGAAAGTGCTGAAATTATGTCAGACACCTTCACTTACTGTGCTGACATCGCCATTGGTCGCGGATCTATGACCAATATACGTAGATGTGATTGGTGGTGTGATTACTTAATTGAACAACGTAAAAGTTATCGCCGAGCGCGTAGACATTTAAATAAGGTTAAAAAACGAATGGTCACCGGAGACCCACTTACCTCTGCTTTAAATGCGTTTAGAGTTGCCAAGTCCCGCTACAGAGCATCGGTAGAAAAATCTAAAGGTAATTTACTTCGGAAAATAGTAGAAAAATTAGATAAAGAAGGTCCGTGGTCTCCTTTGTATCACGAGTTCAAAGCAAATCGATCAGTAGACCTTGCGTTCGTCGAAAACATTAAAGTAAACAACAAACACACCACCGGTATTGAGGAGACAACCGAAGTTCTATTAAATACTTTGATACCTGATGATTTGCCTGATAATGATAATGACTACCACCAGCAGATCAGGGCGTGGGCGGCTGTGCCACCTGAATCACCAGCGTCAGACCTTCCATCTATTGACGAATTTATTAACGTTGTCAGGAAGCTACCACTTAACAAATCGTCAGGTGAAGATAAAATATCGAATCGGATGATAATAGAAGCATGTAAAACAGCGGCCGACGCAATTTTAAGGGTATACAACAGTTGTATTGCAGAAGGCGTCTTTCCTCGTGTATGGCGACGCGGCTTCATACGAATAATTCCGAAAAGCGGCGACAAGCCACCGGACGACCCTAAGTCTTATCGCCCTATAACACTACTACCATCTTTGGGGAAACTCCTGGAGCGCCTTATCGTTCCACGTTTACTACCAGACGGGCCAAAATTTCACAACAACCAATTCGGTTTTACCGTGGGAAAATCTACCGTAGACGCGGCACTTTCTGTCAGGAAAATTGTCAATACATCCGAACACAAATACGTAGTTGGGATCTTTCTAGATATTTCTGGGGCTTTTGATAACGCATGGTGGCCGATGCTACTCCTAAAACTGAAAATTCGTGGTTGCCCTAAAAACATATACAATCTTGTTTACTCGTACTTCTTAAATGGTTCCGCGAAACTCAAACTCGGACATCATTCTATGTCAAAGTCCCTTACCATGGGATGTCCTCAGGGTTCGGTTATGGGTCCGTATGTATGGAACGTAGGCTTCGATGACTTCCTCGCGATTCCACTTCCATGTGGCTGTTCATTAACCGGTTACGCGGACGACGGCCTGCTGCTCATTCAGTCAAGTACTCGGGCTGGACTCGAAAATTTGGCTGACACTTGCCTAAAATTAATATCCCAGTGGGGTGATCGTAACCGTCTGACCTTTGCACCGCACAAAACTTATCAACTTCTTTTAAAAGGTAATCTTAAATCATGGCCTAGTATTAAATTTAATAACGTTCCCGTTAAAAGGAAGCAGTCCGTGTGCTACCTTGGGTTTGTCTTAGAGAAGAATTTTTCATTCATTGAACACATAAAAACCGTCGGTGAAAAAGCTAAAAAGAACTTTTATGCCTTAACGAGAATATCCAAATCTACGTGGGGTTTGTCATTTTTAACTCTAAAGACTATCTATGGGGCTACTTACTTGGGGTGTATGTGCTACGGGGCACCAGTATGGGCCGATAGGGCCACTATAGGAGCGGTACGACGTAAATTACTTCAAAGCCAGCGGTTGGCCTTGATTTTCTTGTGTAAAGCGTATAGGACGGTTAGTACTGAAGCCTTACCGGTACTGGCAGGGGTACTTCCAGTCGATCTTGAAGTGCAGCGCCGTGCTTCAATGTACTACTGCGCACGAGAGACCGCGGACGCAGACTTTTTAATGCAACGTGACCGTGCTAAAATAGCTAGATTACTAAAACCACAGACTGACGTCTGGGAGGAACTTTTGTCTGAATGGCAATGTAGGTGGGATAATTCCATCAAAGGCCGACACCTCCACCAGTTCTTTCCATCCGTTCGTGAGCGGCTGGCCAGGACATGGCTGGAGGTGGATCACTGTGTTGCCCAATTTCTCACAGGTCATGGTAACTTTAAAAGTAAATTATTTTCCTTCAAGCTTGTTGCCTCGCCTTTTTGTCAATGTTCTACATCTGACTGCGAAAATGAACAATCCGCACATCATATTTTATGGGAGTGTAGTCTTTGGCAGAATGAACGTAATATTATGTTGGATAATGTACAGGTTACATCCGGAGTTATTTACTATACGGACCTTGTAGAAACTAGGACAAATTTCCGTGCGTTCAAGCATTTTTGTCATACCTATTATTGGAATCAAATATAACAGCTCACAACTTAGGACCCAGTAATATTAATGACAATAATATCCGTGGTGCTAGGCAACTGGGCTTATCCCAGTTGTATACGTCCCTGTGTGCCTATTGGCCTTGTTCTGTTCTGTCTCCTGCTGATACGGAGGGAAGTGGAAATTATGTTTTTTCCTACTCCTCTGCTATTATTTTCTGATTAATTTCGTTGCGGGATCCAAGACAGTTTAATCGTTTCTCTGGGACTTCGTCGGGCTTCATTGTCTCGGCGCTTTTCTTGTGGTCGCCACTGTTGATTCTGGCTTACAGAAGTTACAGTGGTTTGGGAATAGTGTGGCGGGCTTGTCCCAAAGATAGTTGCAAAACAGTGTTTCAGAAACATGTTTTGTCTTGCGGGCAACTTGTTGCAGAACACCTCTGAAACCTGTTGTCACGAACATTAATTTGTTCTGAAATTGCTGCAACAATGTTTATCACGAATATGGGGTATTTATAATGTTAGCTTATAGACGTTGCAGATGCATAATATTCGTCATGTAAGCGATTTATTTGAAGTGTGAAAACATCTTGCATTTCACCGTATTTAACGTGGTAGTTGCCGTTGTATATTAAGAGGAAACGGGCTGCGAATTGCCATACAAATGTATTTCCCCTGTTTTCTTCCTGAATAAAGCTTCTCATTTATTTTTCATAAATACAAGGTCTACTGTAGACACATCCCTGTCATTTCCTTTTTTTCAGCATCTAACGAAACATCGATCTCGCCAAAATATTTGTGATATAATCAGTCTGATCTGCAGCTGTCCGAATCCTACTCTACGGGGGCAGGCTTAACACAGCGCAATGACAATGAATTCTTCAAACACCTATTTTTCAAATTCCTTCTAAGCCCTGTTCCTCCTAATTCAGTGTGGGCCAGTCATAGTGGAGAATTAATAGCAAATGTTAGTGTAACAAGAACAAGGTACCTATAGATGCGATGTGTGACTTTTGTGTCATTGTAATAAGGTATAAATTGGAATGTTTGACGCGTTTGTTCAATGCAACATTTGTACATTGGATCGCTTGACGAACAGATTCACTTGTATGTAGCAACCTGACACTTGTAATAAGTTACATTTAAGTAAATGTTATTTTATACTCGAGATTTTTATTTCATTTTTCCTGTATCCCTCCTACCTATAATGAAATATCCATGAAGCTTTTTCAGGCTTACAAGTTGTAGATTCATAATTACCGGTAGATTTTGACAGTAACAAACAACAACATAAACAATAACAACACACATACAACAACGACAAAAACGTTTTGCACAGACAGTGGGATGTTGAAGCGTGAACTCAAGTTCTTATTAAAATGTGTTCTATCTCACAGAAACGTGTGAACGGCCGGCGGCCGCATTACTTATTAATGCCGCTTGGCCACAAGCTACACGCTCATGCACAAGCATGTGGTTTCAGCGACTTCGGGGAAAATAAATGAATGTATGGACGCCTCGCGCCAGTATCTACTACAATCTGTCAAATTTCTTTAATAGATTTTCGACTTTATCGCAAAAGCATTAGGTTCAAGGTTGATTGGGAATATTTGACAGTCTCGGATATTTTGATGTGCTGTAGTCTGTACACAATCGCATGTCTCGAGTCACCACGACACGTATAAATACGCGTCGTGAACGGCACTTTAGGATTTCATTCGAAATCGAACACAGTCGGCCCTCATACATCTTATTACCATACACACCTAGCACTCCAGGGGCGTAGCTACCGCCGTATCAACCGCATCAATGATATGGGGCCCCCGGGCTACTGAGGCCCCCAGGCTAAGCATAAATTCGTAAAACGTTATCCTTGTGGATAACGTTTTACGAATTTAAATAATAATATATATTTTAATTTGTTTTTTTATTTTATTTTCTAATAGTTTAGTGAGTTTGTTCTCACTTAAATTATTAGGCCGTACTTGAGAAAAAAATCGTACCCATCATAAAAATGTGCCCAACGTACCTAAAAAAGTTTTACTTAAAAAAATACAAAAGTCAAGTTAAAAGAAAAACTTTTACCTTTCATGTCGGCCCCCCATCAAATTTTGATACAGGGCTATGCACCTAAGGCACGTTACGCCAACAAAATTCACACTCACCATTACTCACACAGCACACACACACTCACACACACTCTCTTTCTTTTGAAGTGATACTAATATAGTTTTAAGTTTATATTTACTAACACAAACTGTATTATTAGTATGTACCTATATCTAGGTTAAGGTAATTTATCTATGGGTCTTTGTTACCTGAAAATAAATATAATCTATTCTATTCTATTCTATTACTCAACGCAAATGAATGCAAAAGACTGCACCTTAACTAGCCCGACAGACATTAGAACGGAGGCACTACACTACAGCCTGTTACCGTGTTCAATTGTTTATTAAAGGCACACGTCACGAACACCTGTTGCGTGGCTAATGCATAGCGGTATCGCAAGAATGTTTACACTGAACCTTACGTTCATGACGCGATGTTGAAAGGGCTGTGAAGATGGAGAATAAACATGGTTATAGCAATGGAGTGCCCACGCTTGTCTTGCACGTCAGTATTTTAGAATATGTGAAGACATCATCATCTGCCTAGCCTTTTCCCAACTATGTTAGGGTCGGCTTCCAGTCTAACCGGATGCAGCTGAATATCAGTATTTTACATGGAGCTACTGCCTATCTGAGCTCCACAACCCAGTTAATACTAGGTAATACGATACCTTTTTGGTAAGATTGGATATCAGGTCATTGACTACCTGTAACGACTGCCAAAGATCTAATATGGCAGCCGGGACGAGATTTTATTGAAATCTACTCTCAAGTATTTAAACAAAGAAGTAGAGACTGCCTCGTTGGTCTAGAGGTCGCAAGTGCGATTGCTGAACATGAGGTCCTGAGTTCGATTCCTAGTCCAAGTGTTATTTTTTTTTTAAACGTTCCACCGCACTAGGAATTTCTCTTGTATCGTGGGTGCATTCACTAACATTTAAACTCACATAAACAAATACCCAGACCCGAAACAACTATCTGTAGGCCTTTTGTTTTGGAGGTGGTAAATCAAATGACTCCTCCCGCTCTGGGCAAAGCGGAAGGGAGTGTCAGACTTCTACTGACTAAAAACCACCCATGTTCCTTCTTAGCCCTTTGTGCCGAGGCCGCGGTATCTCTATCGAACAACCCGCAGCCCCGACGGGCCTATCTGTAGGCTTTAAAAATGTTTGTTCCGTGCGGGGATCGAACCCGCGCAGCAGTCAACTGCTGGAGCCACTGCGCCAACCGTGCCGTCGTTATGGGATTCTCCATCAGGAATTTATCAGTAGCAGCTACGGAGTCTGAATGTATGCCCAGCTGATGGCAACCACCTACAATTACCTACTATTGAATACACCTCCGCCTAACCTTTCGGGGATTACAGGCGTGATGTTATGTTATGTTCAGTAGACAGTGGAGTAGTTACTGTTAAAGAGTGAAAATTAAACTTTTAACTATGTCTACTGCGTTTATCTGTCTGTCTCACGTGACTGTAAACCACATATGCTTGTGACTAGGTAATATGTACCTTGGCTATTAGAAATACTCACAGAGCCTTAGTATGCGAGGCCGACACGCACTTGGCTGGCTTTTCATTTTTTTGACCGTCGGGCTTTGCATTGTCGCTCATTACGTTCAAGTTTCAGTCGTGTACGGTCGATAGTGGCATCAGCAGCCATTGGTAACTCGTTACTAATTATTATATCGTGAATAAGTGGCAGTCTTCCGTTCTTAGGCTAGCAGGTATTTTTCGGTAATTAAAATAATCGGTTATTGACTAATCTCTCAAAGTTTGAGATTGCACAATACTCTGTGTCCACAACTTAAAAGTGATAATCCAACAATCCTAACTCCTCCTTTATTAACAATCGCTCCAAACAAAAATCACTAGGTAACTAGACAAAGGCGGTCCAATCAAGTAACTCCTTGGATCAGCAGTAGCAGCCCTTACGCGTTAGTGAACTTAACTTAAGTGATAATCCAAGAATCCTACTCCCTTAACAACAAAAGCTCAGTAAACTTATTTCAAACTTAAACCTCGATAAATGTATCTATGGTTAGTCTGAATATTATACTAGTGGTTTTAGTCCTTGTGTATATTAATAGTTGATGGGCCAGTGAGCGTGTGTTTAAGAAGACTAGTGAACCATATAGTGTTCAGTGGTATGGCGTGGTGGTTGAGCACCAGACAGACGCGACGTGGTGATGCTGGATACGATGCTGGGGTCAAAGCTGTTCAAGAACAAGAGCAAGTAGGTGTACTTGATTTTGTTTATAACTTTACAGGTTGATTTTCTTCGTGCTGACGATACGTGCTACAGCTACTCTCGAAGTCTCTACGTTCTGATGACAAGACAAATTATAATTATCATATAATAAAGAAAGGACCATAGAAGAAGTACTTCTAAAAGAGTACTGAATACTTACACTTTTTGTATTATTGTAAATAGTTGCTATATCTAGGCTTAAAGAGAATTAACCAACAGGCTGATGATGAGGAGAATATGGTTTTATCAACATGATTCTGCACAAAAGTTCATACATTCAGACACCCGTGCGGACCTACAGGGAATACTACCAGGTGAATTCAAAACTAAATATAACCGAGGTACCTTCTTAGCTGGTGCAGTCAATGATCGGTAACGACTCCTAACTAAATGGAATTAGCTTAACGAGTCCCATCCAAGTCCCTGATGCAAGTTCCCTTGTAGTTTACAAGTTATGCGGTCACGGTGGAATAGTTATTAGCTCTGTTTGCGGTGCTTTTCCTTATTATACGCATTACCTATCTGAGTATAAAGTACCTATTAGTATGCTTTGAAGTTTAAGAAATTACTTCAAACAAGTAAGACGATTTTTCCATTTTGCCTACATCAGGAACCAAAATATTTTTGGTGTATCATTGATGTAATACAAAGTGGAGATCACGGTATTTCTTAATTGAACAGTATGGCTATCATCCTGTCGGAGGTGTGCTTGAATGTGCTTTTATCTCCCGGTTCCCGGGGGTTTTAATCCTCCGAGGGCCACAAGGAAGATTTTCCGACTTAAAAAAATAACACAAAATGGCTATCATCATACTTCAAGGTACCTTTTATCTAAGTACCTAATTAGCCGTTTGTGTTTGCGAACGCACCCACGAAACAGGAGAAATTCCTAACGTACACGTTTTAATTTCTTTAATGGCCTGTGTAATAAATTGGTTCCTTAACAGTTATGCAAGTAAAGGCATTCGCGTTTGTAATGACAAACATGGCAGCCATGCTAAGCACGAGGGAATGTTCGCTCATTAATGAGCACATGAATAATTTGCTCATAGTTAAGTGGACCATGGATAAAGCTGTTTGCGTAACGTACATTTCAGGAGACCTCGTTGCTATACATACAAATGTTCAGACGCCAGCATGTCACGCTACTACGATCTGTTAAATTTCTTTCATAGAGAAAATAACTTTATCACATAATAGCTGATGCCCGCAGCTTCGCCCGCGTATGTTATCGCGACTAAATTATATACTAAAACCCTTTCTCGAGAACTACTCCATCCATTGGTGAAAACAACATGAAAATCGGTGCAGTAGTTTTTGAGTTTATCGCGAACAGACAGATAGACAGACGCGGCGGAGGACTTTGTTTTTAACCGACTTCTAAAAAGGTGGAGGTTCTCTATTCGTTTCTTTTATATATGTAGTGAAACAGTAGGTTTAAGGTTGATTAGGAAAATTTGATATTGTTGGGTGGCTTGCTGTGCTAGTGTCTGTACATCTGTCGTTACTTGTAAGAGGGCTTTGGTAATGTAGATTAGCCTACAGTAAATACCAAATAGAACTTCAACAATACGTCACACCTTATTCATTCTTGGTAACTGCTGGGAAAAGGCTTTCCTCTCCTTTTTCCACTTATTTCGGTCCTCCGCCATTAAATTGTGGGCCATTGTTTTCTCAATCATGTCATCGTTATCGCAACGTACAGACGAGAATAATTTAGTACAGCTATGTATATTAATCTATTAAACTTAGTTCAAATAATATCGAAAGACAATTTTGAAATAATTGTAATTTCGGCTGCCAAGAAGCAAGACAATCTTTCTTATATTCTATTAAGCGGGTACTTCTATGAACCATTTTCCAATATGTCGTTGATTTAAATCTAATAACATACATGGATGCGTTTTGCTCACGAAGCAAAATTGACAAAATCTATACTCGTGTTGAGCGAGACTGCTGAAAGTGTTCGAAAGTGTAATAATAAATAATAATATTTTGAAACTATTTTGTCGATAGGCAGCGTATTTAAAATATGTGGTGAAATTGGTGCTTTTATGCAATACTATAGTGCATGCTAGGAAGAAAGGTTCTCGTTGTCGCGTTTTACGTGGCAACATCAGAAAACTTGTGTTGGCTACGATTGCTACGGCGTAGCTCACCTGCGTAGCAGCTACGCGAGTAGGATACATTCAATATTTGTGTGCGTAAACGAGAATTGGGTGCTACTGATAAATGATTTATTTTGCAAGAGGGACATAAAACTAAATCTATCTGTTATGTCCGTCTTGCAAACTAAATCCAAATAAAGTAGTTTAATATGCAGTTGTCATACTGATTTAAGTTTAGTAGTTTGAGTCATAAAACCCAAGCAAAACCAAAAATGAATATATTCTATCAAACTTTGAAACAATGACGAGCTTTTTCATCGACCCACGTTCCGCCCACATATTAAATAATTACCTAAATCGGCAAAATTTTCGCTGAAACTGAAAAGAGAATCACTTACAAGTTTTTCTTCGTTCATAAATCGCGTTGTCATGACGCGTATCGCTTTCGTTCTGCAGTCGACTTGCGAACGAGTGTCGCTAACCAAATAGACCGGGTTCGAATAAGACGGCGATTTAAAGAGTTGAGAGTTTGTCCCACAGAAAGCGGAGCGGATTCAGGATTTAGGGCGTATTATAGGAAGCTCAGGTAGAAAATCTTTTATTTATTTATCTAGATTTCCACCAAAGGATACACAGTTAAAATATAATTATGTCACAGTTATAAAAAAAGTTACTTTTCAGTGTGTTTTAAGTGTGTGTGTTGTGTAGACCACAGCTTGCTCATAGAACTAGTTATTTGCTGTGTTACGCTAATAAATCATTGTGTTTCAGAGAAAATAAATGAGATGGGAGTGACGTTATGTATTGCTGCCAAACTCCCTAGCTGCCTCTTTGTTTTCTCAGTTAAAACTCCATAAAGTGGAGGGCGTTTTGAGGACTATCTTATGTAAAAAAAACTGTCTAAATCCTGTGTCATGAAATTTTTATGTATGCCTACTAACTAGTGTTTTAAATGTAAGTAAAATAAAAATACCTACTTTAATACAGTTTTGTTTTCAGATTTGCTCGTAATCAGTGATAACATTACACATCTGCCACTGCAATCCCATTCATCATCATCAGCCTATAATGTCCCCACTGCAGGAACTCAGGCCTCCTCTCTAGAAGAGGGATGGGATGATGATGATAATCCACCACGCGGGCCCAGTGCGGGTTGGTCCCAATCAATCCCATTCAGTTGCATATTATCAATGGGTAACAGACCCATAATTTTATTCTCGGGATTAACAAAATATATTATTTATTCAGTTCCTTCCACAACGCGGTTTCCACTTAAACTGCGTCCCGCAAATCGCGCTCTACACGACATAGCCTTACCCAGATCCCCTGCCAAAGTATATCCGTAGAAAGAAAGAGTATATTGTTACAATTGCATCGAAGCCTCGTAAAGAACTGTTGCTCCTGGCTAGCGTCCAGCCCGCCAATGTTAGGTGCTACCATTCAATTATACATTAAATAAAACTCCAGTTTATCACACATGATGAATGTTTTCATTTTCTATTGAGATTTGGCTGAGAAACCGGGGAAGCGGTTCGTTTGTTTGCGATTTGTGTTTTATGAGGACGATCATACATTGTGAGTGTCAATTATTATTTTATAGTTCCCTGGTATGAATATTATACGCATCTGTCATGATGTAGTTTTACGACTTTAGGTTTCCTATTATGTAGATTAGCGTTTGTGTGTTACGAGCGTATAGATCTAGGTTAAAGTAGGAGTTATCTGTGCATGTATAATTACAGTCCACTATGTTACCAGTTGTTATTAACCAGCACCATAGCGACACGTTATTTTCTTATAAAATCTAGATAAAAAAAATCAACCTTTTATATTGATCTCTACGTGTATGATAAAACGGACAGACAGTAGTATGTAGTATGATAATGATTAAAAATAATGTTACCCCATCAAAAAGTTGGAAAAACCCGGAACGTTAAGTCCAATCTATATGATAATGATATCCTGTCCTATATGCTAATCAAGCCCAAGAACATTTTAAATCCTTTCATCCTTCCAAAATTTTATGCTAACAAGACATGTAATTACTCAAAGTTTCGTCCATTCTGTCCCATTCATTCCTTGCAACCTATCGTGTCACGTGGAACTGTGACGTGTTTCGTGCGGATTCCGTGGCGGTCGCCGAAGGACTGGTGAAGTCGTGTTGGATCTCGAGATGCGGAGGCAGAGCATCAGGACGATACGCACGCAGGCGCCCTGCTCGCCCCCGCCCCTTCGCGATAATGCAAACAGACAAAAATTCCAAAAATGCTGGAAATGTTCTCCACAAACTTGTGACGGGATTTGTAAAACTATAATAAAAGCGTAAATGGATTATTTGAACCAAACAACTAATCTTTACAGAGTATACTGAGAATCTTTCACAACTTTCTTTCTTTAGCTCTATCTTTTTTTGCGTGTTAAAGTGTATTGTGAAAATATTGGCAAATGTATCATTTCTTGCAACATCAGAACTCTTGCCAACTAGTTGCGTTTTTGCCAACTTCGTCTAAAAGTTAGAATGTGAAACACTCTCGCCGAAAGACTCCACCGTATTTGGTTGAACGTTGTATGGTGTAAGCGTTCGGCAGCGCCCTGCGCAGAGTAGGTCAGGACAGGGGAACGCGGGGTGCGCGGCGCAGGGCGTGGGGTGAGGCGCGCGGGGCGCAAGGGGCGGGGAGGGGTCCCGATTCATGTTTACGGGGCTCGGCCGTCAGCTGTTCGCGCGACATGAATGTGCCGCGCCCGCGACGCGCCCGCGCCGACGCCGCGCATCGATTGATTGATACCTGAGCGGCCACGTGCGGCGGGCGCCGGGCGGCAGTACCGCCGCGCTCGCCGGCCCGCGCGCGCGCCCGCTCGTGCGACCTCGCCCGCGCTGCTTGCCGCCTCAGCTCATCAATGGAGTGCCCGAGGTGACCGGCCCCGGTCCCGCGAGCCGCGCGACACCGCCCGTCTGGTAAGTACCGCGCCTGCACGCGCCCACCCGCGCCACAAGTAAACACGTACACGCACTAGCACCCCAATCCGTTAGTAAATAATGGTTTTTCCGATAGCATTAATACCCGGAGACAATTTATGCGACTGCGCCGTGTGATGTTTACTGCGACCCGTTCCTCGAGCCACCTTCTCATTACATTAGCGGCGGAAATTTTCTATATAGAAACGTTTTTCTTATCGATCGTCCAAAGTTTCGGTCGTTTCTGACGAAATATTTATAAAAATCCTCTATCGGTTTACGTAATCGAAGGACAGTGTGATCGTTTGTTATTGAAAGCCGCGGATATCTGCGAGGTGTGTACGAGACACGCACCCCAATCATTACATAAAACATTCCAATCGGTTTCTATCGACCTGTCTATCTGTCGTTATCTCTCCTTCGCCATCGCTTTCTTATGAACCGAGAGATATCGTAAACTTTAAGGTCCTGACATATTGGTAACTCGCTGATTGCATCGCACACCCCATGGGACATTAACATAAACATAATCCGAATACGAAGCGAGCAGCTTATTCTGTAAAACGTGTAACATAACAGTATCGCCAATATTTACTTAGCAACAAGTCATAATGAAGTAATAATACGCAGCGTTCAATTTTGTTCATAAGCATATTGCCAGCTTATGTTACAGTCGACGGAGCTGCCAACAAACTGTCAATCATGTCGTTACAAGCACTCGGGATGTTATACAATGTTACAAGTTGCGATGACGCCTAATTGAAGAGCATCGCGTTGTGGAGTCGATACTCCCTGATAAGTGATATTTACCTTTACGATGCTGTTACAGCGAAGGTACTTAACTCAGCGTCGAAGTATAGCGGCTTCAAATGATTGATTGAAGATTTGTGGCTGTACAAGTTGCGATGACGCCTAATTGAAGAGCATCGCGTTGTGGAGTCGATACTCCCTGATAAGTGATATTTACCTTTACGATGCTGTTACAGCGAAGGTACTTAACTCAGCGTCGAAGTATAGCGGCTTCAAATGATTGATTGAAGATTTGTGGCTGGGAATTTTACAGAAAGAGCACACAAAATAGTAAGTCGAAGAGCGCTGACGTATCAATTATTTTAATGTGTTTTGAGTCCATTACTGTTTTTTTAGCTTCAGTTGTCTGCCTGCAATTATATTAGCCGTTTTTCGTAAGGTAATATAGGCAGTTTTAAACTGTGAATTGTTTGTTTTAAAAGGAAAATTGACAAGATAAATCGCAGTGTACTTACGAGACCATTTTTTCTGTGGTGTTCGTAATATTGATGTTCACTTCTTATGTCAGGTTCTTAACAATAACGAGGATTTTCGATTATCTATTTAATAAATTAACTTACTCTTATGTTTTATTTTAGTCAAAATGTTTACATTTAAAAAAAATTGCTATACTATTACAGCAGATCTACAAAGGTGAGCTTAACCCAGAATCTGGTTTCCTAACAACAAACCTCATTAAACTATTATAATTACGTGCCAAGGATACCCTTATTTCAGAATAGATCATGACCTCAGGGTTAGTTTCGACTGTTTCTTCTTTGAGCAGTCAGGTACGAAACACCGGTCACATCATCAATCTCTTGCCCTGATTCCAATTCATTTGGGGTCAGCGCAACATGTCTTCTTCTTCCATACTTCTCTATTACCGGTCATCTCCTCATCCCTTTTTCACACCGGACACGTCTAGTTTAAAAAAAAGACTTGTTAACGTGTTGGTAAGAACGTATTTGCAAAATATATGTCATTTGTACGTTACTAATATTATAAATCCGAAAGTAACTGTCTGTCTGTCGCGCTTTCACGCCAAAACTACTGAATCGATTTAAATAAAATTTGGTACACAGATAGTTTAGAGCCTGAAAAAGTGCATGGGCTACTTTTTAATGCGAAAAAGGGTTGTCAGGGGTTGATAGGGAGGAGGGGGGGGGGTGAAAAGATTACTTTTGGTCGCGATAACCGAAATCTACGCGGACGAAGCCACAGGCATCAGCTAGTACCATATAAAAGCTTGCCAATTGAAACCTATAAACGCAGAATAGAATATCTGCCGTTAAACACTAAATGGGAACTAACTGCACAAGATAATGTGCAGTAACGTCCTTTGATGTGCATTTAGTAACAAACAACAGCACAGTTACCTCATCATACACAACTATGCACCATGCGTTACAAAATGGATATTATAGCAATATTTGATAACAACTCATAATTTTATAGCTCTGTATTTTACAACGTTTAGTGGTAGGTTTTAGTAGCTGAAATGATATTGAAAATCGACATGCAATTTTTATTTATTCGTGTTTCAACAATAAGTACCAGTTTAATCGTTTGTACGTTGCAAACTTAAATCGCATTACTTGAAGAACACGACATGCAAAGCATTGTGCGCAGAAATATTTGCTAAAACGCAACATTTTTAAAGATATTTTGGACAATTACTTATGAGGCAGGTGTTATTGGGTTTTTCCATCGGGAATTCCTCAACAGAAGCCACGGAGTCTGGATTTATGCCCAGTTGATGGCATTAGACTCCCTGTCTTTAATGGTTCTTTGATATAGCAGGCGAAATGTGTCTGTCTAACTCTTCGGGGGTTACAGGCGTGATTATGTTATGTTATGTGTTATTTACGACACAAAAGTTTCTCAAAAATCTAAACATCATTTTGTGAAAACTTTTTTTTTTTTTGACGGGTGGAAAATCATCAAATAACCCCTCCCGCTCTTGGGCAGAGCGAAAGGGAGTGTCAGACTTCTACTGACTAAAAACCACCATGTTCCATCTTAACCCTTTATGTCGAGGCCGCGGTATCTCTTGTGAACAACCCGCAACCCCGACGGGAACTTCCAACCCTTATTTGGCCCTTAAAACTTTACCTTAACTTTTGGGGTTACAGGCGTGATTTTATGTTATGTTATGTGTTACTTACGAGATGAAAGTTTCTCAAAAATCTAAACATCATTTTGTGAATACTTGGCCTATGCATGACGACACCAATTTCTTAGCTTTAAGGATGACTTGGTAATATATTATCATAGCCTCCAAGCGTCCTTCCTGAACCCTTCCTGAGGTAGTACGGCCCACTCTCGCACGAATCCAGCCTTAAGACGTGATTAAGGGATTGTAGCAAATGTGTAGGATTCTGGTTTTATTGCGTCCGGCTTAAAACTGATAACATCTATCTTTACTGGAGCTACGGGGATAAGATTATAGTGTTTTTGTTCAATGGAATCTTGGGAAATACGGATATACACCAGCAGCGTATTATGCAACATCTTCTACTAGTAAACGGTTTAATATACAGCGTTAACCTAGCAACCATAAAATGATTACTTAAATACAGTGGGGTTTAAAGAAGTCACTTTTAAATTTTGATAAACTGAATATAATATAATATACTCGTATATATCACCGAGTATGAGGAGGAAAACCTTTAACCTTCCTACGAAGTCACAACTTTTTCAGAACACAACAATACACACATTTTATTTTACTTCAAACAAATTCGTTTGTACAGAATCTTTTCACTGTTAGACAAAAGCAATTTAAATCTCACTACTGCAAACACCTGAGAGATGCATTTGAAATACAATCTTCGCTGAAACCGCACAGATTTACTGCAGATGTCAGCTGTAGCACCAAAGCAAATCAAATAGCTCGTAACCTCGTAGCCTGTCATCGTAGAGGCGCTACGAAATGGCTACGGAATTACTACGACGTTTTGAACACGGCAGTGTTCAGTTTGTAGTAAAAGTTATTATATTTAAAACTTAAAACAGCTTAAGTTTAACTTGCCTACCTTCAAAATAAACTTTAGGAAATGATAGCAAAGGTAGCAAATCAAATAGCTCTTAGCCTCGTAGCCTGTCATCGTAGAGGAGCTACGAAATGGCTACGGAACTACTACGACGTAATAAACAAATGCTACGGTGATTGTAGCTTAGTTTACTCCAAGCTACGATCACCGTAGCATTTAAACAACATACCTTTAGCAAGTAGTAGCAATATACCCTTTAAGGTTTTTTTTTTGCTTTTAAAAAAACGTTACTAGAAATCTCTCCTGTATATACAATCCAAACACTCAGAACCGAAAACAACTATCTGTAGGCCATACAAATATTAGTTCCGTGCGGGGATCGAACCCTCGACACGCAGCACAGCAGTCCAATCGCTCAGCTACTGCGCCAACCGTACCGCATAATTTTTAACCAGCTTAAGTTAATAAAATATAGTAAATGTGATGTTAAATAACAGATTCATTAAAGATGTCACACGTAGCATCATATCACATTGTTCGTGGCTTGTCATCGTTGGGTACTACGAAATTACTACGACGTTTTGAAAAAATTCTACGACGATCTTACCTTGGCATGTATTCGTGATACATGGTATATTTCGGAACGAAACCATGTCGAAAATACCCTAAAAATACAAAAGGTACTAAAATCATTTTTGGTAGGTACTTTATGTCATAGTAAAGTCGAGGCTACGAATCGCTACGAAACTGTTACGACTTTTTTAACAAATATTACGGGGATTATTGCTTAGAAAATATTCCCGAATTCCAATAGGTACCTACAAGACATATTTTAAAACTAAACCTGCCTAAAAATGCTATAGAAAAAGTATAAGAAATTAAAATATTAATTCTAGTATTTAATTCCTCGTTGACTCAAGGTTACGAACCGCTACGAAATTGCTACGACTTTTCGTACTTTGCTACGGCGATTGTAGCTTGGAAAATATTTCTGTTTCGGGATATATTTGGAAACTAAACAAGCTGAAAAAAGCTCTGAAAATTAAAAATGACTCTAAAGATTTATTCAATTTACAATGTGCTTGGTTTTTGTTTTTCAGTATTTTTAGTCGGATCTTTTAGTTTTTTCGCATCTTATACAAGGCAAATATCTACAAATTATAGCCGGCGTGCTTTCTGAAGTACGGAGGGAACTAAGTATATAAATGTAGGTCACCCATCCAAAGACAGACCTAAGCAAGCATTGCCTAATCTTGAACATCGACCCCTTCCTTGAGTCCTCCTTAAGGAGACTATTGGTACATTTTTATTTTCCGCATTTTTGTCGAATATTTCTCACTTTTCCGAATCACAATTATGTCAATATAGGTAAATATGACAAGAAAGGAGGTGTCTGACGTGACGTGACGTGTAATAGAGAATATTGGAAGAACAAGGGGCTGCGGGTTGTCCCGTCGGGGCTGCGGGTTGTCGAAATAGATACCGCGGCCCCGGCGCAAGGGCAAAGAAGGAACATGGGTGGTTTATAGTCAGTAGAAGTCTGACACTCCCTTTTGCTTTGTCCAAGAGTGGGAGGGGTTATTTGATGATTTCTCGCCCACCAAAAAAAAATGTATACCTCACCCAGACCCAAAATTAATTTAGATAAGGGCAGGAGAATGATGATGATGATGATAAATAATGTTAACATAGCAAATAATTTTGTAATAGACCCAGGAAAAGACTTCAATTTAACCATGGCATAATCCAGTAAAACCGGTCAAGCAATATATTTCCCTAATCAAATGTACCGCTCTGTATGTATGTATGCGCGTTACGGCACACTGCTTCTTGGTAGTTGTTTATACAGTTCCCTATTTACGAGGCAAGCCCACAAACGAATGCAACCGTTTCCAATCTCACTCCGTGTCAAAGGGAACACTTTAATTCCCCTCTTAAAGGGATTCGCCGCAAGCTTTTTCTTGTACTCGTTTCTGTCAGACTATTGTTGTATTGTTGGAATATGACATGGTATAATAATTTTGTTATAGGATTTTTTGTATAACTTATTTTTATCCTTTATTTTCTGTTTCCCACAATCTTTGTCAGCGTGAAATTATAGTGTTTGAATCAGATTTTATTAATAATTTTAAGGATTTTTTTTTTAGGTAACCGTAATTCTTATTTTTTTTTAATAAAAATTGCTTAAGTTACTCCTTATAACATCAGCTATCTGCCTGTAAAGTTGTAATTATTATAATAATTTATTCTTTACCAAAAGGTATCAAGAATACCTTGCCATACTGATCTACCCTTTTTTTACAGGGTGGGAACTCATCAAATAATAATAATAATAATTCAATTATTTAATTAAGTAACATGACTCATAGTGTTAGTAACAATTTCCCTTATATCTATGTTAGTAAACTAAATTAAACACGAATTAAAACAAACAGGACAAAACATGAAACCAACAAAATAACGGAACACATCGCTACTAGTAAACAGGTCCAGCAGAGACCTTGCCACACCGGTTGACGGTCGCAATAACAATCTAGTCGGTCAGAAATATTTTTAGGATGCTGTTGGAGCTGCCCCGCACCCTGCGTACGAGGGATGCGCATCTCTTACGCATTACTGTATAAAAGCAATCTACGCGGTCTTCTGATCAAATGACTCCTCCCGCTCTGGGTTGACCGGTAGGGATTGTCAGACTTCTACTGACTAAAATCCACCCATGTTCCTTCTTAGCCCTTTGTGTCGAGGCCGCGGTATCTCTTTCGTACAAACCCGCAGCCATACTGTTTTACCTTGGTAGAAGATTTTAAACAGGCCTAACTATTTTTAACTAGACTGCTCTGGCTTGCTTCCAGTTCTGACAGAACCTTTCCAGTTTCTCCTGTCGCGATCATCTTCGTGGCCTACCGCGACACCGCCTTACTGTATCAGGGCGCCAGTTTCCAGGTCTCCTCATCATCATCTTACCCTCGTCTCATGTTACTTGGAGCCGAAGCTACACGATTTTTCTTCCATTCTCCTCTATCAACCGTCACGCTATCATTTACTACTTTTTCTTTTGTATCATTTCTTACATTAGGGATCTTTACTGACAAAAAAATATATAATTCTAATTAGTCCGTCTTTTAGATTATCGAAAAATATTGGATAAGTATTTTTTGTTTTATCAAATCAATAAAAATTTACGAAGATAAAACGCGTCAAAGATTTGGGTCGTGACGTCACTCACCGGTAAAAAATGTCATACATAATGTCTTAGAATATGACGTCACACGAGTTTTTAAAGCACTGTATCGTCTTCATTGTTTGTTTACGTGAAAAAAGAAAAAATACGTGTCCAATATTTTTTGGAAATCTATCTGACGGACTAATTAGTTTTTTTTAGTTAACAACCCTATCCAGCCGTCTTTTCCTCGGTCTTCCTCTCACTCTCCACCCATCAACATTTATTATTAATCAGTCATTTTTTTAATCACATACGAGTTTTGCCGTTCCAGTCGATGATACCCTTTCATTCTTTACAAATATCCGGGTCTTCCCAATTAAAAATAAAATAAAAAATACCTTGATTCTTCCTTGAACTTCTGAATTAGGTCAGTTCTTTGAGACGGAGTTTTTTTAATTTTATTTTATTAGCAAGGCAGTCTTTATGTTTGATTTTATTTGAGGCTATAAACTTTTTGGTTTATTTGGATGATTAAGGGATTACGGGCTCTTGGTTAAGCTGAGTTTAGACCCTCATTATTATGATTAAACTTTTATTTTCTATCCAATATTAATTATGTTAAAGATGTAGCTTTAATGATATGGACATGTGATGCGAAGGAATGAAGAAAATGTTGTGAGAAAAATGTTGAGTATAAATGTAGATGGCTATAAGAGTAGAGGAAGACCAAAGAAACGATGGATGGACTGTGTGAAGGATGATATATGATGGCTAGAAAGGAGGTGACTGCTGACATGACGAGAAATAGAGAAGTATGGAAGAAGAAGACATGTTGCGCTGACCCCAAATAAATTGGGATAAGGGCAGGAGAATGATGATGATGTAGCTTTAATGATTGTGTTTTAAGTTTAAGTTGTAAGGCTTCTCATGTGACCATTCGTGTTTACAATAGGGGATCGGACAAGAAAAAACTAATTAGTCCGTCAGATAGATTTCCAAAAAATATTAAAGACATATTTTCTATTCTCTTCACCCCCCATCTATAATGGCATGGAGTACTTGTTTCTGGAAATAGTTGTCAAAGGAGTTAAGGCCGTTCTAGGAGTTGTTTACTGCCCACCTACTGTAGACTACTTCTCCATTCTGGAGTCTCTATTTGAATCTGTATCTTCAGAGTACAAACATCACATAGTGATGGGCGATTTTAACACTGACCTTTTGAAGGACAACCTTAGGTCACGTAGGTTGAGGACGATCCTGGAGTCGTCGAGTCTGTCTCTCCTTACGCTTAGTCCGACACATCACAACTTAGACTCAAGCGACTCCTGGCTCGATCTCATGCTCACGTCTCTAACGAATCTCGTTGCTAATCATGGTCAGGTCGCTGCCCCTGGGTTGTCTAGACACGATTTGATTTATCTTTCCTACAAAATTAAACCCCCTAAGCAGCGGCCTGCTATTGTTTTTATACGGAATTTTTCTAGGTTAGATAAAGAAAAACTCAGCACTGATGCACAAGCTCTTGATTGGGACGATCTTGTTCAATCTACGACAGTAGAGGAGAAAGTTGAAATGTTTAATAGGTCTGTTCTCCAGCTCATTGACAAGCATGCACCTCTGAGGGCCGTGCGTGTTAAGCGCCCTCCGGCTCCATGGATAACCCCAGGAGTTAGGATGGCAATGAGACGGCGGGACAAGGCCTTTAGGAGGTATAGACGAGATCGCAGTGAGGACAACTATAGCCTGTACAAGTTGGCTAGAAACCGCTGCAACCAGATGGTAAGGGCATCTAAACGCCGATACATTTGTGAAAATGTCCTAAATTCTTCACCGGCTGATATCTGGAAGTTTCTTAAATCACTTGGCATATCAAAGTCCTCCTCTAGTGTTTTACCTTCTACTCTGTCCTTGAATGCTCTTAATAAGCATTTCTCAACGTCCGCTACTCTTTCACTTGATGCTAAGAATAAAACTATTCAGGACATTACTCTCTCCCGTGACTGACCTTGAGGTCCTTAAATTTTTTACGTCTATTAAGTCTAGGGCTGTTGGCTGTGATGGAATCGGCAGAACTATGTTATCTTTCATGACTGAAAACTTAATTCCTATTATTACTCACATAATAAATTTTTCCCTTTATACTGGTGTGTTTCCAGCGGTGTGGCGTAAAGCATACATTATCCCTCTTCCAAAAATTTCCAGTCCCAGTTTGCCCAATCACTACAGACCGATCTCCATTCTCCCTTTCCTGTCTAAATTACTTGAAGCAGTTGCTCTTAGGCAATTATCCTCTCACGTCCTCAAAAATAGCCTGTTATCCGAATTTCAATCTGGTTTTCGGCCTGGTCACAGCACAGCCACAGCCCTACTTAAAGTTACAGAAGACATTAGGAATGGCTTGGAGAATTCGAGGGTTACGGTGTTGGTTTTAATAGATTTTTCCAACGCTTTTAACACCGTTGACCACGAAATTCTCCTGGCCATACTGTCTCAAATTGGGGCCTCATCGTTGTCACGTGAATGGTTCTCATCATATCTTCGTGGTCGCCAGCAGGCGGTGCGTGCTGATCAGGTTTATTCCGACTGGTGCGACCTGGTAGCTGGCGTTCCACAAGGCGGTATACTCTCTCCTCTGTTGTTTTCATTATTTATAAACTCAATTACTACTATCCTCAAGTGCTCTTATCATCTATACGCTGATGACCTGCAACTTTACGCTCAATCTGACATTGCCAACCTTGACCATTGTATCTCATTACTCAATGCTGATCTTCAAACTATCAGGGACTGGTCCGGTAAATTTGGGGTTGCTGTCAACGTCGAAAAATGCCAGGCCATTCTCATAGGTAGTTCTTACTACCTGAGAAATTTAGACACTAGCCAACTGATACCGCTTATGTTCGACAACTTTGTGATCCCTCTCTCACCACACGTTAAAGACTTGGGCTTGCACATTGACGACACACTTAGTTGGAACAAGCAAGTAGCTCAGGTTAGCCAGAAAGTCACATACTCACTGCGGTCTCTCTATAGATTCAAACATTTTCTACCATCTAGCACTAAAATCACTTTGGTCCAGTCACTGGTGATTCCCATTATAGACTATGCTGATGTTTGTTACTCTGATCTTTCCCAAGAACTTTTAAACAAATTGGATCGTCTTCTCAATAATTACATTAGGTTTGTTTTTGGCCTTCGTAAATACGATCACGTTTCTTCTTACCGTTCTCAGCTTGAATGGCTGCCTATTCGGCACAGGAGGTCTCTTAGAACTCTTTGCACGCTCTTTACTATTTTGAAGGATCCATGTGCTCCTAACTACCTAAAAAAATATTTCAAAGTGTTGGGCAGTTCGCACAGTCGTAATCTTCGAGCTTCTGATAATCTAATCCTTGAAATTCCCTCACACCGTACTGGTTTCATGTCATCTTCTTACGCTGTGTCAGCCATAAAACTCTGGAACGTGCTACCCCTTGGCATTAAAAGGGCGGAAAGCAAAATGGCTTTCAAAAGAACTGTGCGGAAGCACTTTTTAAAATCGGACTGAATCACTCTTAATGTGTGGTGGTCATGGTAATTATTGTTTGGTTTCTCGTTTTTTGAATTATTTGTATCTATTATAATATATATTATTATTAGTTTATTTAATTCCATCTTAATATATATGTATTAGTATGTACCATTTATGTAGGTATATTGATTTATGTTAACAAAATAGTATTCTCCTAATTTATTTATATTTGTACTCTACCACAGTGCTGTCCTATTTGACCCTAAGGTTGACTGGTAGAGAATGCCTTGTGGCATTAAGTCCGCCTATGTACCACGTTTGTGCATGAAGTTTAAATAAATAAATAAATAAATAAAATATTTTTTCTTTCAGTTAAACAAAAAATGAAGACGATACAGTACTTCGAAAACTCGCGAACTCCTCGAAAACGTCACATGTCAGTACATTTTTTACCTACAAATGACGCCATAACCCCGACTCATGATCTTTGAGGCGTTTTATCTTCGTCAATTTTTATTAATTATATAAAACAAAAAACACATATCCAATATTTTTCGATAATCGTATCTCATTACTCAATGCTGATCTTCAAACTATCAGGGACTGGTCCGGTAAATTTGGGGTTGCTGTCAACGTCGAAAAATGCCAGGCCATTCTCATAGGTAGTTCTTACTACCTGAGAAATTTAGACACTAGCCAACTGATACCGCTTATGTTCGACAACTTTGTGATCCCTCTCTCACCACACGTTAAAGACTTGGGCTTGCACATTGACGACACACTTAGTTGGAACAAGCAAGTAGCTCAGGTTAGCCAGAAAGTCACATACTCACTGCGGTCTCTCTATAGATTCAAACATTTTCTACCATCTAGCACTAAAATCACTTTGGTCCAGTCACTGGTGATTCCCATTATAGACTATGCTGATGTTTGTTACTCTGATCTTTCCCAAGAACTTTTAAACAAATTGGATCGTCTTCTTAATAATTGCATTAGGTTTGTTTTTGGCCTTCGTAAATACGATCACGTCTCTTCTTACCGTTCTCAGCTTGAATGGCTGCCTATTCGGCACAGGAGGTCTCTTAGAACTCTTTGCACGCTCTTTACTATTTTGAAGGATCCATGTGCTCCTAACTACCTGAAAAAATATTTCAAAGTGTTGGGCAGTTCGCACAGTCGTAATCTTCGAGCTTCTGATAATCTACTCCTTGAAATTCCCTCACACCGTACTGGTTTCATGTCATCTTCTTACGCTGTGTCAGCCATAAAACTCTGGAACGCGCTACCCCTTGGCATTAAAAGGGCGGAAAGCAAAATGGCTTTCAAAAGAACTGTGCGGAAGCACTTTTTAAAATCGGACTGAATCACTCTTAATGTGTGGTGGTCATGGTAATTATTGTTTGGTTTCTCGTTTTTTGAATTATTTGTGTGTATTATAATATATATTAGTTTATTTAATTCCATCTTAATATATATATGTATTAGTATGTACCATTTATGTAGGTATATTGATTTATGTTAACAAAATAGTATTCTCCTAATTTATTTATATTTGTACTCTACCACAGTGCTGTCCTATTTGACCCTAAGGTTGACTGGTAGAGAATGCCTTGTGGCATTAAGTCCGCCTATGTACCACGTTTGTGCATGAAGTTTAAATAAATAAATAAATAAATAAATAATCTAACTGACGGACTAATTAGAATCATATTTTTTTGACTCAGTCCGATCCCCTATTGTAATATTCTAATACATACATACTTATACTAACACCTTTTCCTATAGGGGTCGGAAGAAACCATGGAACGCCACCTGCTACGATCCTTACATACTCCTTTTGCCTCGCTCACATTCATACCATATCTGGTCATACACGCATGTCTGTGAAAGAATGTTGAATTTATCTTAAAAAATAAATTCATGATTTCACAGCTGTTTTTTTCGTGTCATATCTAAGAACGTTTGATAATGATACAGAATGTTTAAACGAGGCATATTACTACTAATAAAAATATAAGCAAATAAAACACTGATCAGACAGAACCATGATAAATGTTTTGCAAAAACTCGAAACCAATGACTTTTACAAAACATGTGACTATTCGGTATAATCCATTTCCCTTGCATATTTTAAAATTTGTGTAGGAACGTCTAATGAAGTGAGATCTTGAGAGCGTGCGGGCCATGGGACAATTACGACGCAAATTAAAGTTATAGTTTTTTTACATATTTGGCAAGAGTATCGAATACCTTCCCTCAATAAGTCCCTCGTACTACACTCTAACCTAACCTAACATACTGTATTTCTTAATTTTAAACTAGCTTCAAAGACTATTTAACTACTAATCCTCAGTAACAGAACTGGCGAAATGTGTTTGTACTATTAGGTAAACCTCTGCCTATCCCTTCGGGGATTACAGGCATGATGTTATGTTAAACTAGATCTTTAACAATAAAATAAAATGTATTCATACACTCATTCGAGCTATTTAATTCAATAAATCTCAAAGAACACGATTAATTCAAGTAAAAATCACACTCCTATTAGATCCTAAATCGAGTCCTCTATCCAGCATCATAATTAAGGCTTAAAACATGTTAAATCCTATAAAAGCATGGTCCGCAGAGCCAACACCCCGTTAATGTTTGCCTTAAGAACTACCCTATTAGAATGTGTAAAATAGTTGCCAACTATACGGCTGACGGAAATTGTACTAATGGTATAACGAGAAAAGTTTGTTTGTGTGTATGTTCGGAATTTATACGGAACTGCTTATCTGATTGACGTGGAATATTTCAGTTTTGGGTAGCTTATCGCTGGTATTAAAGTTAAGGGGAACGTTTATGTTTCATTGCATGGGAATTTTGTAAATGTTTCGTGAAATGAATGAAACATGTTAAACCATTTATCAGGGATCATGAGTGAAGATAATTTACTTACAAACCTTTTCATATTATACTAGCGTTACCACGGTAACGTACTGCTGATATCACAGTTTGCTTCTATCTTTACTATTTGAAGAAGTACATTTGGGAAATATGCTTATTGTTAAGGGGTGAATCTGAATAGGTAACAGAGTTAATTTTTATACTATTATTCGTTATTTATTATACAAGTACTCGTAGTATAGAGCAAGGTTGCTCCACCCCAGGTCCGCGAGCTACCGTGCGCCTCTTTATATGGAGTCATTTGATGGGAAATCATCAAATGACTCCTCCCGTTCTGGGTTGAGCGGAATCTGTCAGACTTCCACTGACAAAAACCCACCCATGATCTTTCTTAGTCCCGTGTATCCGGGGGGCCGTGGTATCTGTTTCCAACAACCCGCAGGCGTGGGCTCTTGCGGGCCTCTGCATTACTTTCTAGTCTGGCATTCCGAATTAACTTGATACAATTAATCTTGCACAAGACCGTGGAGAATGGCATAAAAAAGGAAAGGCCTATACCAAGCAGTGGGTAATATCAGGCTGTAGATGATGATGATAATCAAGTAATCTTTTACCTGCCACCATGTTTACGTGTTAATAATTTCCACCACCAAAATAAGTTGACCAGGTTTGATAGCAACACTTCTTCAAAAATGAGCACATTTAGACAGTCATAACATAATAACTACTACTAAACTTTAAAGCAAACACCCAAAATTACCATAAACATCTAAACCATATAATCCCACAAATATTCCCAATGACACAGATAAATTCACACACGTGTGCATCTGATTGAATAAAATATTCAAATAAAATGTCCCCATTCAGATACATCGCACATACAGCGCGACCCTTGAATCGGGGACACGGATTTACGAACGGAGCTCCACGGAGCCGTGTCTTTATATCGGACTCCGTCGGATTTCTGAACGGGGCTTAAGATCTGGTGCACACCCACGCAATTTTACGTCTCTGTGTCTTACGGGATTTATTTTACACGTTACTGTATGGTATGGCCTTAAAAAGGTCAGGGTTTTGTTGTTTTGTTGGAATGGTTTATTTATTCGGGTAATAATGATACTAAAGTGTGCACAGGCCCCTCTTCTGTTCTAAATGGCATTTTTTTTTATCTATCACATAGCGTATACTGTTTTAATTTGATGACTGCCGATGCTTTTATTTGTATTAGGTTCTTCAATGTAGGTATACAAATCTTAGTTATAAGTATTTAAGTAAGTAATCAGGGGTATTAGTACTTATACTGGTGTACCTACTGATACTATAAGCCTGCGTCGTCCCACTGCATCGCATTGCATCGTCGCCTTTTTAGCACCGTTTATACGAAGTATTAGCGTATTGTTACAACAGGAAGTATTAGGTTCAATTGAAATGGTTATAAAAGTAAAGGCATGTGTTTAATGTGTAATAATATAATATTATTTACTTAACACCTATGATCTACGAATTAACTTAATCTATCTCTAATTTGAACACACAGGTATATATTATCATAATTTTCATAACTATACTTGCTTTATCACGTAAAAATCACAAAAAACATGTTATGAGCGAAACTCACAAAACCGCGTGTTCATCAGTTATCTAACGGGCGCGTCCGATCACAAATCAGTTAAGCGGAACAGTCCCACAACATCCGTAGCCAACCATCCATCATACACATACCTTCGTTATCGAACGAACTTTCCCGAACACTTTCAAAGTAGATAGTCAGGCAATCTCATTGAATAGCCCTCTCTTTTCATTAGTCGGAGTACAAAAATATCATAACATCGTGACACGATAAACAGAACTGTTCTTTGTAAGAACATGGTATATTACTATCAAGTTGTTTGCCGAACAAACGTGGGCAATTGAGCCTACTGATATTTGTGTACGTAGTTATTAAGTTCTACCTCTCTCCCGTACGGAGTGTGTCGTAATAAAGATTTGTCTGTAATCAATTTCTTTCTTGTTGATTGCACCTTAACTACGTTTGCTTGTACGATGACAATGAAATATTGTTGTTGGTTGAACAATTAATGTTTTTGTTTTAGTTTTGTACGTTTATCTATCATGTTGTCTTTTCGTATTAGAACAATAAATTCTGCTCTCTATATATGTAGATATCACGTTTTTAGAAATTCCTGCATTTTTGGTCCCAAAAAAACTCTTTTCTATAATAATTTATTTTCAACTCAATTCAAAACCTACTGCACCAAAAATTTAAACTACTTCTATATGCAAGATTTAATCGCCAAACGAAATGCAGGTTCACAAACCAGCCCCAACCACAAAATAGGTACCGTGTTTTCAGTAGCGTGGCTTTCTGACATCTATTCCATATATCAGACTGTACCCGTCAGAGACAGGGCACTATATCGCAAGACAATGGCTGCCCGACTGTGTTAATAATATAGTATGAACAGATTTGACTGCCCGATTGTGTCGAGCGCTATTCAATTGTTTTAGAACAATCATGTGTGAAGTATGAAATGAATCATTTAGAAAGTGGGGAGAGGTATGTTGTCTTCAGCAGGGCTTTTGCGTATCTTTTAAAATGTCAGTGGCTATCATAGTGTCCATCAATTAACTGTCAAATGGTTCCATTTTGTACCAAACCATTTGACAGTTAATTGATGAACACTATGGTAACCACTGACATTTAATAAGATATGCAATAGCCCTGCTGAAATCATCTATTGATTGGACTCAGTTGACTGCCTCGTTAGACGCGCGACTACTGAGTATGAGGTCTTTGGTTCGATTTCCGGGTCGGAAAAAGAAGTGTGATTGGGTTTTTAGGAAATTTTCGGTCGCAGTCACAGGGTCTGGATTTGTGGCTAGTTGATGAGATTTGCCCCTTATTACGCGGGACTTAAACATAACTGGTAAATGTGGGTATAGTACTATGAGGTACCTATCACCTTTTTTTTTTGGCGGGTTGAAAATCATCGAATAACCCCTCCCGCTCTTGGGCAGAGCGAAAGGGAGTGTCAGAATTCTACTGCTTAAAAACTACCCATGTTCCTTCTTAGCCCTTCATGTCGAGGCCGCGGTATCTCTTGCGAACAACCCGCGGCCCCGACGGGTTGAGGTACACCTCAGCTAACCTTTCGGGGTATTCATTGAACTTAAAATTATTAAGGCCTGTCTTGATGTTGATAGGGTTCGTTGAAAGGCCTCATGTTGACGGAGACCCCTCATAATGCTACCATATTGGCTGTTTGAGTTGATCTTCTACTAACCGTTCCTAAGCTAGGTTTATGAAAGTGTAGTTGGTCATCTGGCATTTTATAACGTCACATAATGAACCATCCCAATATACATGATGTAACCAAGGTTTTGTAACAATATTCAGAATTAAAGGAATGTCTATGGAGTTTCTTGCCCGTTCTTCTCTATATAGAAATCTACGCTTTAAATGGGACGATTGCAGTACTTACGTTCGCAGTGATTATATTTGTGACTGAGACTGTAGCTACATTTCATTGTTGTAATTGTTTCGACACTTCAAAGTGCCTGTAAATAGCCTACTTGAATTAAATCTCAGGAAATATGTGTGTTCTTGTTTTAAATCATTTTATCCATGAACTAACCTGTCACAAATGTGGTAAGCCATTATTTTAAGCACTATACTGCTTACAATAATAAAATGAAAAAAAACTTGCATTATTTTAAGCACTATAAAAACTGCTTACAATAATAATATAGAAAGAAAAAAATCTTATATCTACTTACCACTTCTTCCGTACAATATTATTAAAGTCTTTCATCATCATCTGCCTAGCTTTGTCTCACTATGATGGGGTTAGCTTCTAGTCTTATCAGATGCAGCTGAATACCAGTATTTTACAAGGAGCGTCTGTCTATCTGACCTCCACAACCGAGTTAATACTGGGTAATATTTTTAAAGTCTTTGTAACAAACAATCTCCTCATACCTCATCATCATCATTCTCCTGCCCTTATCCCAATTTATTTGGGGTCGGCGCAACATGTCTTCTTCCTCCATACTTCTCTATTTCTCGTCATTTCAGCAGTCACCTCCTTTCTAGCCATATCATCCTTTACACAGTCCATCCATCGTTTCTTTGGTCTTTCTCTACTCTTATAGCCATCTACATTCACACTCAACATTTTTCTCTTCAATAATCTCCTCATACCTATTGAAGTAAATTACGAACGATGCTCGCGATCGTATTAGATAGTAAGTATGGCTTCTTAACTTAATAACTTCTATGACTCGGCACAAAACCTGAGTGCTATTGGCTTAAGGCTAGCTTCCGACAGAAACTAATATTTTTAGCAGCCCACTGAAGTTGTTATCGTTCAAGAATTCAGGGATATTTTAAAACGACGACGAATTCTCATGTCGCTCCATGCAAAATACTTATATTCAGCTGCATTGGGTTAGACTGGAAGGCGACCCCAACATAGTTGGGCTAGGCAGATTATGATGACTTTGGAAGTCGTATGAGTAAAATTCATTCTGTCAACCGTCTACTTTCAACTAGAAATGTATTCAATTGATTTTCATGATGATCGCATTGTACTTATACTTTTACATCATTTCACAATAGGAATGTTTCCTGACTAAAAAAAAATATGATTCTAATTAGTCCGTCTGTTAGATTATCGAAAAATATTGGATACGTATTTTTTGTTTTATCAAATCAATAAAAATTGACGAAGATAAAACGCGTCAAAGACTTGAGTAGGGGTTTGTGACGTCACTCACCGCTAAAAAATGTCATACTAATGTCTTAGAATATGACGAGTTTTCAAAGCACTGTATCGTCTTCATTGTTTGTTTACGTGAAAAAAGAAAAAATATGTGTCCAATATTTTTTAGTAATCTATTTGAAGGAGTAATTAGATTTTTTTTGTTAACTACCTTATTACTAAGCTTTTTTATTTATTTTATGCTCTCTAAAGAACCTTTATGATCCATTACTATTTAACCTTTAATGCGTCTAATTATTCTGGATCAGTACAGAACTGGAACTATTCAATTAGCAAGATATATCAAACATACGTTTATAGTAACAAATTAAAATTATTTAAACAGTAAACGTTCTGGTATTTCCGCAAAAGTAGTTTAACGTTTTCCCGTAAGTGTTTGCTTAACAAATTCCTTGTTAAAAATGTACGGTTGCACGATTTAAAATTACGATTCAATGAAATAGTTAATGAAAACTGTATTTTTACTTCTGGAAATAAGTCACAAAGAATAACACAGTTTAAAAAAAAAGAGAAATTCACTAATGAACGAGAACGTGATTTCCACATTAAAACCGCGCTCAAACGCTGTCAATATGCTATGGTGAGCAATGATAACGCTAACATCTTTTGAACGCAGTTCAAACTTTGCCTTCAGTGTCTTTCATAAAAATCGTCCTAAATGTCGTGTCTGTTTGGTACTCATCAAACAGACACCAAAATTAATTATTCTCCCAACTAGTGCCGACACACGAACTAGATGAAGTTAACCAATAAATATATTCCGAAGCTTATTTCTGACATACGTCTTGACAAAGGCAAGCCGGCAACAAATGGCAGTTCGTTGGCGAGGCTGTTGCCAAAACTGTGTCCGCGGAATATCAGGTAGGTCCCGGAGAGGGGACGAACATCTAACTCGCATCCGTAGTGCTATGTAGGTCACTGTATGTCCTTACTCCGTATTACATGCAGCTGGAGTGACCACACGGCACGGAGTCTCGACACGCTTCGGGACGCTTTCTATTTTTAAATTAATAATGCAATTTTGCTTTCCTCTCGCTTCGTTTTTGTTTTTTTTGCTCTGCCCCTAATGAAGCCTTGTCTGAAAAACAAGATAAACTCTTTATAAAGGTCTTGTAAGTAGGTGGGTCATAAATATTGAGAATTATTGATAAGGGTATTATGGACAGTTTTAAATTAATAATGCAATATTGCTCTCTTCCGCTTCGCTTTTCTTTTTCTTTTGACTGTAATGAAGGTATTGTTTTCTAAAACAAACTAAGCTCTTTACAAAGATTTTATAATTACGTACGTGGGTCATAAATATTGCTCTGCATTGATGATTATATACAATTCGAAATTAGATATTCAATTTTGCTTACTCTTGCTTCGTTGTAACGCTGCTCTAAGAGCTACTTTCTAAAGTAAACTGAATTCCTTACTAGTACCCTTTTATATCGTGTGTTGATCATAAATATTGCCATTTATTAATGAGGTTATTATAAACTTTTCTAATGCAATTTTGCTTCGATTTTGTTTTCTATTTTGCCCCTGCCCCTTCTTCTTTGTGTCGCTGGTGCGACAGTATTTATATTTTGTTAGCCCAGACCTTTGCCCCTAATAAAGCCTCATTTTCTAGAACAAACGAAACTCCTTACAAATATCTTATTAATGCGTAGGTCGATCATAAATATGGTCCTTCATTGAAAAGGTCACCACAGACAATTTAAAATAAATAATAGTGAGGCCACACAATGCGTTAAAGGTGCGGTGCGGCGCCGGAGCGGTGTCGCAACGTCATCCTAGATACAAATCACTATGCCATGTCACACGATGCGTTGCGGCATTCATTTTTATCCGACTGCGGCGAAGCACAAAAGGAGGGTTATTCCTCTATCGAAATACCTTGCGCTGTCAAATACCTTATAAGTCCGTAGGTGTATCATAAATATTGGCCTTCATTGACGTTATTATACATTAAACCCTCATTAAGTTTGTTGACCTTTAACAACGGCTGAGTCAACTTTGTACCGTCTTTTGATAGACACAAGTAATAAGGTTTTGAGGGACAACAGACAGGTTTCTGATTACTGTAGCAAAAATAATGGCGATCTATTTAAATTCAAATTAGTTGCTGAAACTGAAAAAAGGACCTATTAAGGGCCTTCAAATGGGGCCGGTTTTTAATTTTGCCACATAAGCATTTAAAACAATGCAGGGTTTGTCAATACCAGTTAAATATCTAATCAAAAACTTAAATGTGTGATATGTGACTGCACTTTAAACAATTATCGTCTTTTCCTTTTAGTCTAAATATATACGCAGATGCGAAAACAAATGACTATCTAGCAAAATAAAACAAAAGCAAGTATAATTCCACATCTGCATATTCAAACACACAATCCTCCAAACTACACGTCCCGATACCAAGTCGACACATTAATTCATCACTATTCACTGTGCACACAGTATAATCAATCCAAGAACATGGTAACACTAGCGCTGACATTATTATATAGCCCAGTGCAGTAGTATTTGAAACGTCGCAAACCAAGGCGGGGCAAAGTGGTACGGCGATGTAGAATACTCAAGATACTTTCTTAGTAAGAGCAGCGTATTATTAATTTTCTTGTAAGTTCTTGCTGCAGGATACAATTTATGCGGAATATGAAACGTATGGTATGACACGTGATATGTTTAAGTTGCGGATGAAATTAAATTGTTTCTTATGTAACTTGGTTTTAAGTTCAAATTATTATATCTATTTACTTGACAATGAACTACTGTATTTTATGTAACAGCGACACTTCAGTTCTTTCCAAACGGTTTGAGGATTTCCTCTTTACATTCTCTTTGTCTCCGGATCAATATGGCAGTAATTTATGACAAAATTGAGAGGGATAAAAGGGGCCTTAAGCTTGCAAATGAGGTCAATGTCAAGGGCCCACATCTCAGTTTCAAGCACGTATTGGACAGCCTTTTGTCTTCCTATTCAAGTGTTTTGACCTATATAAAATGCACAAAAATATAAAAAAACACAATATACTTTGTTGTCACATGGATATTTTTTATTTTGTTACTTCAGAGAATTGGCAACGCAACTTTTAATCAGTCGGTGACTGAGAATACCAAGTTTATAACAGTGAGTATTAATTCAATTTTGATAGTAAATTGTGTTCTTTAGAACTACATAAAAAGCATAAAATAAATAAGAGCATATAGACCTATAAAGTCGACGGAAAAAAATCTTTCACAAAATTTCGAACAACTTACCAAGAAATAGTTGTAGCCGATTCTCCGGCGATAGTTTCCGCCCGAGAGCATCTCTCGTGCCTGGACTGAGATTACATAATCAAATAACATGTTGATGGCACTGACAAATTCCTCTTATTTACCGCCTTGGCCCGAGGCCGTGCAAACAGGCCATGGGAATAAGGGCAGGTACATATGCGACCATACTTGACTGCCGTACTTTGACTTGCGTATACTTAAGCGAACCTTTTACGTAACTTCGCGTGCGAATATTTTTTCAATCCCTAATCAGATTGCGTATGGAAATCTGTCCAATAAAGTACAAAGTATTGACGCAAAGTCGTAAACTAAGTCGAAAGTAGTCGAAAGTTTTCTTCGTGTTACAGTGAACTAAATCAGGTGTATATATTATTAAATTAAGCAACTATAGGCCTTGTGACATTTTGTGCGTTGTTTTCGTAGAATGTCAGTGGATTATGACAGCAAGCGGTTTAATTCATGACAATCATTACGTTAGCAGGCGACATAAAACATGATGCGGCCGATGATCGCGCTGCGGTGACACCATTGATTTGCTCTGAGGATATTGTGATGGACTGAGAGGCCGCGAGTACTGACGACGTGTCAAATGTTTAACAGTAAAATTCTTTAAAATTTTCGCTTTTTGCGATAGTACCGTTGATAAATGTGGTAGCACGTCACTGGTAATAAAACCCGTATACGCTAGCCCCTTATACTATAGAAAACCTTACAATGCTAGGCCAGTTCAAGGTCAAAGGTTAACCACCGGTATGAGGCCTAATTAATACATACGTTATTTTTCTAATTTTCCATTCTCCTTCTTCTCGAATCGATGAGCCAGATGTTGTCCGACCAGTACATATAAACCTGGATAGCTCTGTCGGTTGCTTCATTCAAGTCCTGGAGCGTGCAGTTAGTTGTGCACGACGTACTGGCACGAGAGGAGGTGTGATATATCCTTTACTGGCACTCCACACTCGCATTGTATCCATTTTAAACAGAAGAAAGAATATTACCAAAATGATTGCATTTGGCGCTGATTTCTCAGTTGAATAAATTCTCATTGAATTTTACTTCATTTTCCTCCTTTGCGCCATATGCCACGTCGAAATCCTTTCAATAAAAGAGTATTAAATTAAACGGTTCGTGCTACCAGACTATCAATATGCAAAAATTCCATCGCTTCGACATAAAAAGAGGAGTCTCTTTACAATTTAAATACTTGTATTCATTTCCATCGTACAGCTTACCGAACAACGGTCTAGAAAAAAAACTGGTATTTGTCCTACATATTTATTTCCATGCTCTACATGAATGTAGACTAGTTAAGCGTTAAGTTTACTTATTATCGTTAATTTGATTCAATATTTGCTTCACCACAACATTTGTATTTACTTCATCTAAATTACTAACACTGTTTAGTCCTAGTTTGCATCTTGCACAGTTAAAGTTGGGATCTCGTCGTATGTAGTTTGTCAGGAGCCAAAGTTACCGAAACTTTGTAGTGAGTCGCCTCCGCTGACGCTTATCACTGTGTTCCTGGGTTAGCGCGTTATTTATTCAGTTTCACTGTTCGGCCTATTAGGTTACGGAATATTCCCGCTCTGAAGCATTAAGATAATGATACCTCAGTTTGTTCATAATACTGGGAGCGTCTGTACGCGAATTAGACTAAGGAAGTTTGTTTAAGTTAATTTTGAGTTTAATAACACTAATTAAGACGTATTTAAGGATTGACACAGACGATTTCTATATTTTTTACCTTTTACAATCTACTTTTTAAATATAATCTGAATCTCGGAAACGGCTACAAAGATTGTCATGATTGATTGTAAATCGATTAAGCTAAGTTTCATTTTTAGAAAAAGTCGTCAAAAAAATGTCATTCAGGCACTAAAAATTAATTACACGTTTAATTTATCAATAACTTAGATACCTACAAACATGAGAGTAGTCTTGGAAAATATATTTTTGGACCACATATTCTAGGATTTTTGTATTATTTTTACTTATATTTATTTATTTCATAAGAGTTTATTTCGGTCAATAAACCATAATGTTAGTAACAGAACCAACTTAAAACTACATTTAATGGTTTTGGGCAACGGGTCGACATAATTATTACGTTAATGTATCCATTGCGTAACAAAATGATTTTATAGAAATCTACCCGAGAGTTATGGGATATAAAAAAAACACGTAGTTTAATACTATAGCACGCGTTTTAATTACGTAAGTTCTTTTATAAGGGCTGTACCGGTACCTTCAGTAGCGTACTATACTCAGGGGAAATTACAACACGGTGACCTAATTCCGGAACAATTAATATCGAATAGTTAATTGGAAGCCATCATCTCGGCTCATGGCATATGCTAACTTGCTGAAGGTTTTATTAATTGTGGGTTTTACAAGTTAGAGGTGTATAATGTGGCGGGAAATAAGAGTAGTGGAAGAATAACGAAACAATGGATAGACTGTAAAGGAGGACATGGCAAGGAAGGAGGTGTCTGAAGATATAAGGAGTTTAATAGAGAATATGGAACATGAAGACATGCTGACTATGGCTATTGCGTATCTTTTTAAATGTCAGTGGCAATCATAGTGTCTATCAATTAACTGTCATATGGTTATGGTTTGATACACAATGTAACCATTTGACAGTTAATCGATGGACACTGACATTTAAAAAGATACGCAATAGCCCTGTTGAAATGAATGGGGATAACTGCAAGAGAATGATGATGACCTACTAAGTAAGTGTAGAAATACAAACAGATTGAGTTGAATGAGAATTTGTGCAACCGTTTTTACCTAAAAGTGAAACAAACATCCATTCATCCTCACAAACTCCCCCATTGATAATAGTAGTAACATTAGCCAAAAACTTCGAAATTTACACAACGTCGTCAGTGGCAGCGCAAAGGTCACTTCAGATACAAGTTTTTGGGCTTCGAGGGTAGAAGGTGGAACATAGTTTGCGACACAGCTCCACATGGACATCCCGCTGCCGTTTCGTTGAGCTCATCATCATCAGCATATAATGTTGCCAGTGGAGGTACTCAGGCCTCCTCTCTAGAAGAGGGATGGATAATCCACCACGCGTGCCCAGTGCGGGTTGGTAGATGTCACATGTCTTAGATTTTTTTGGTTCTAAGACATCCTTCGCCGTTTTGAGAGCAGTGGCAAATAAATTAGACAGAGTAATGCGCCTGCCTGGGTTCGAACCCAAGACTGTTCGTAAGTCGGGGCCGCCACCACTGGGCCACCACTGTTCTTCTTCCGTTGAGGTAGCCCCACTTAACGAGGTTGTATTTACATTTCCTACTTAAGTACGGAGACGGTTCAGGGACTTCCATCATGGATTAATGTATGATGCCCTACCGAATTTTAAGGATTCCTTACCCGAATGGTCCCAATGGTGTAATAGGGCTTCATTACGAACCAAATTAACGTCTCTCTGTCTTCTCATCGTTGAATATTGTTCAGATTAAGTACTCATGTGGTCACTATCATGAAAAATACAATATTCTTTTATTATATTTACGAAATCATTATGATTTTGTATGCCCGACTATTACTACCCACATCTGGGTAAAGGTTTCATCTAATACACAAATGGTATGACTTGCACTTGGTTGATATTTTATGTGCATATTGTGGGTCTTCGCTAGTAAATCTCTCCCTCCCGTTTCTCGACGAAAATTGTATCCCTAATAATCTTTAAATCACCTGAAACCCATTGTTGAGCGTAATCCGCTCAAAGCGGGCTCCTGTAAGCTGGATTCAGCTACACATATATAAAGACATAACATTGCTTTGCTTTACGAGGTATCCAATGGAAAAAGATTATATTTTCTCTTGGGAAAACATCTTAAAAGTTTATTTTTTGCACAATGCGAACCAATTTTCATCGCCTGCAAGTGTGCACTTTGATTGCTAGCCTTATGCAATGTCTGCGAATGGAAGACATATTGGAACGGATGGCGTCTAAGACAATAAGAGAAAATATATGAGAACAGTGTACGTATTGACATTTCACTAAAAATATATTATTGTCACTTTTCTTACACAACTCCGGTCTCCTTGTTATTTTTTCAGACTAAGGATTGTTTTATAAATAAGGGAAACTGACGATCCTTAATATTTAGTAAACAGGCAATTTTTTATGCAGTGTTCGGGTTTGGTCCTAAAAATATAGTAACACAGAACGTGTGTAAAACCAGCCAAGTCTGTCAGATAACGTGATGGGTTCTGATCAGGGGTCATACATGAATGAATAAAGAGCGAATTAATGAAGGTTATGTTGACCTAGTGATATGATAAAGTTGAGGGTTGCGAATGTGTTCGAGTGAGCCTGATTTGTCACAGTTGGGCGAAAAAAAAAGCATTAAAACATTTGATTTTGCCACGTGATTCGAAAGGGAACCGAATCACAACAATTCGTTGTGCATAATATTTACCTATCTGTGTAGCTTTTTGCCATAACACATTCCTTGCAAATAGATTTTGCTGTACAAAAATGAAAACTAACAAACTTGACCGGACTAGGTGAGGTCCATTTGGTGACAACACAAAAAAGAACATTAAAAACAAAGATATTTACTAACAATACACCATAACACACGTCCTATAAAATTATATGTCGCGTTTTTTATGAGACCTTATGACCGGTTTCACTAACATTATGAAACATTAGCTAGAAAGAGCGCATATGTTTTGCACTGTTGGAGTTTCGACCCTGAACTTAGCGTTGGAAGCTTGAAATTCAATAGCGCCATTTAGGTTTCACCTAGTGAAAACCGGGTATTAGTTCAGCGCAAACAAAATTTGACTGCGTAAGGTCATCCTGATGAATAAATGATACAAACGTATTGTGTGTACAATGTCCTTGTGTGAAGGACGAACACGTCAAATAATTACAATTTATTGTCATTTACTTAATGATGAATTTATAGAACCTCTTTGTTAATTAAAATAATGATTTATTAGAAAGTTGTTTTGCTGGTAAAAATGTTAACCCCCCCACATACATGGCAAAAAATGAGTGTTTATGTAGTGTGTTTTAATTTGTTGAAAATCCCCTTTGAGGCTCACCCTGGACTCTGTTTGAGTCATTGGACTAGTCGTACAGCAGGGAAGAAAAATAAAAATTGGAGGATTAATATATTGTTAAGGCCCAAAGAGGAGTTTTCCAGGGGAAATGTGATGTTTGAGTCACTTCAAATTGTTCTCTAATTGTCAGATACCTTGCAAACTAATACTTAACCGAAGTTAACCATGCCACAGCTTGTAATTAGAAGAAACAGTACCGATACGCAACATGCATCACGTGGTTTTGTAATGAGTTGACAAAACATTTAGATATCTTCACCGAAGGTATGATTAAAATTTTATATTATTTACCTAAGCCTTCCGGAGTAAATTTTCTATATTATTATCCATCTATTACCACATATATGCATTATGCACGTATGATTGTGTAGATATAGATATTATACAGCTAATCTAGGGTGCACTTTTACGATGCTTCCCGTTGTCCACCACAAGCTTGTCCGGCTTGGTGGACAGGGAAACAATTTCTGTTAACAATCGTCGCCTGGCACGGTTATCTCCCTAGAGAATTCTAAAACAACCCAACCTTATTTTCGTCGTATAGTAAATATTTCGAAGTATTCCGTGAAAACTGCAATATGCCAGAAAGCTAACCAGACAACATTTAGGTACGTGCATACACAAAATGTTGTAGCAGTTGCTGCCAGACCGCATTGTGGTCGATAGCATTTGTCATATATTTCATATGAGGGAAATGTGATGTGGTTTGTGTTCCCTGTTCCCGATATATAGCTGTTTATGTAATATATTATGTGGGTATTAAATAACCAGGGCGTTATATGGCACCTCGTGTTAGGAAAAGTAACGGTATTTTTAATATTAACTCTACCTGACATAAACTTATAAGCAGGAACATAATACTGTTTTTTAGGTTTCACGGTTTATAACAAAACTTTTACTGTCAGTTACGGGTTATATTCCTTGATTATTAATTATTATGAGCTCCCGATATTTCAACGCTGCTACAAGCACCATGATAATCTATGTATAATGTTGTTGGGCCAAGAGTCTCCTCCCTGTGAGAAAGAGGTCTGTAATCTTTCACGAGAGCCCAGCGCTTCGAATTTTTAGATCTAGGACATTGTAGTTCCTCCATCTTCTTCTCTTTTACCGTTTTGAGAGCTACTGTTCTCAATATAGTAATGATTTAGGTACAGCACCCGTAATGAACTACCAACAATGCAATAATAAATTGTTCTAATTGAAATGGCACGTACACTAACTTTTAAGATTGTCACATAACGTGTATACTTTAATAAAAACAGACATCGAATATCCGTTTCTTGATTTTAATATTATGTACAAGAATTTGCAAGGAAGTCTGAAATCATACCATGGGAATATACCTAGTTCATGGTCTATCCGTTTACCGAACATCGAAATCTGTTAAGCCGATGTTGCTTCAAAAAGTAACATACAGCCATAGTCAGCTTTGCATTACTAATACTGGTATAGATTAATGAGGATGATACCAAAGCTTTTGATACAAACCAAACAATCCTTCAATCCTTTGACCACAACAAAGCCTTGGTGAAATCAAACCAAAACGCTAGAATATACAAGACTAGCTATCGGTGAATAGTTTCAGTAAGCCAAATAGCAAAGTACGGAACTCAAAGTTAGAGAATTCATTGCCTACTCTAACACTATTGATAAACGTGCTAACTTCTGTCGGATTGCTCTAAAAGCAAAGGAATGCACTTTGAGTCTTATCGCAGTACACCCTGAAAGTTGGAACGTTGCAAATAGCTGTCAAATATTTCGCGGTTTTAGATAATAAATCAAATCAAACAATTTGTTTCCATAAAATGGGATAGATGGAAATAGTACTATAAATGAAATATCATTTTGTGTTGCGATACTGACCACAGGTTATGTGGACCGACAATCTTCGCAGGGTGGCAGGTAGTACCTTCATGAGAGTTGCTGACAATCGAGTGGAGTTTCGATGATGCTGAATAGTAATGACAACTAATGATTTTCGGAAAATATTATATATTATAACCTACCTCGTAGAATTGTATTACTCGTGTAATTGTATTCTTCAATACAGTCTACATTGTATTCTTCTTAGCGTATTGATGACAATTTAAGCATTATTTAAGTAATCTTATTAGTTTATTTATAAAACGAAACATTAGCGTAGTTAGACGAGTACTTTATTAATATTAACCGATAATATCCCACAGTTGGACTTTTGCCCAGCAGTGGGACAAGGGCTTTCCACTTGTTTCTGTGCGTGGTACTTTCCCATAAATCCTAGGAAGGTCTTCCTCGTCAATGAAAAAACTGACTCCATTAAATCGGCTTTGTTCGCATAATAAACATTTAAGTATAATAGGCAGGTTTTGTTCGCAAATGGTGCAGAAACATCGCACCCTTGATTTTGGAGTAATTGACGCGTGAGCGCTCATTAGTGCGGTTGATCGGTTGATTTAGCTTGTTAGTAAGACTCAGCTCGAGAACTGAGCGATGGCTAAGTATAGAGTAAAGGTGATAATTATATTAATCTCGTGAAAGTAAAAGTGCAAAAATCTCAAATAGTTTAGTGGAATAGTGAGTTTTTTCTTGAACATAACAATATGTAGCATAGTAACATTATATGTGTAGACCCCGAAAAGTATACCTATTGCTACCAATTTAAATCAGGAAAAACAAAATACAAGTTATTACTTAAAATTATTTGCTGTGTCTGACAGGGTTCATAATTGTGACTAATATAATTATTTCCCTACAAACTATATACATAAGCAATACAGTAGGTAAGTAAGTATAAGTAAGCAATAAAAAATTGAGAATTTACATCATGCATGTAACACGTGAGACGTCAGAGCAACAAGCCAGTAATTTCAGTCATAGCAGCAGAAATTCAACATACTCTTCCTTTACACACCCAAACAGCTGCGGCAACAACTTACAACAACGAACAGTCCTAACTACCTCCACATAGCTTCATTTAAATCCTCGCAGAGTTAATACTATCTAGTGCTATAAATCCAGGTCATTAGGACGGCGGATGTGTTGGATCCGCCCGGCTCCGCGTAATCGTTGCACGAATTAATGGCGCGCAGATAAAAGTCGGCCGTCCACTGCGAGGATGTGCAAGGAGAGGTCTGCCAGGTTAGCTGTGGAGGGGGTCAACCACCATTTTTTTAATCCACACAAGACCGTATACAGGACTTATGGTTTCATATTTTTTCCACACTAATCGAAATAATACTGCTACAAGAGGCGGTGGTATTGTATCATAATAATATATTATTCGCCCTTAATAATGATAAAATCGAAAATCTGCTGCAAGGATGTGCACATTGTGCTCAGAACTTTGCCGCGGGCATTTCATTTGATTATTAGCTGTAATTGTGTGTCCAGTGGAAACTCTCCTGATCAAACTTGTCGATCATAGTCATAGTTGTTAGTTTGCTTAACTTGTCTTATTATTTCATCACCACAGCTCTCAACGCGTAGTGCGTAAATCTCATGTCCTAGAGTAAAAAATACGTAGGCAAAAGACATTATTACTACTGCTGGAGTCCGTTTATGCTATTCATACGTGCCGTGACCCAAGGTTTACTTATAAATCCATATAGCGAAGCTAAGTACAGCGTAGCTTAGCCGTGGGTTGTAGCGGAGTATCGCCTTTAATGGGGTGCAGATAAATATGGGTTTGTTATGAACTATGGAAGATTGGGCTGATGTTGCTAGTTCATAACCGAGTGCAGTTGTTCGGCTTCAGTTGGAACGTTTATTAGACGTTGTTTATAGAGGCACTAATTGAAAGTTGTTTGCTAGTGTATGCTTCATTATGGGTTTAATTTGGTCCTGGTTTTGATGAGCAAAACGTAAACAGAATGTATGTGAAGCTTTTACTGTTTGGTAGATTGCTTATGGTTTTATTCAAATTGAATGTTGTTTTTTTTTTGTTAGCCCATTTAAAATGAAATATCCCATTATGCTCGTCTGAGACTCCGTATATGGCTCAGGAGACGCGACTTGCGACTTCCGTTAAGTAAATCTCACGCGTAGAAGATATCACTAATTTTTTGAGAGTCGCAACAAAACGAGTTTCTTTGCCAAAAAAATTAAATTGAGGTGAATGAAAATAAGAGCGTAAGAAACGCTAGGTTACCGATTATTGAATCAAAATCTACGAAAACTATATAAATATAAAATATATCAAAACTTGGACTATTAGAAGCTAAGTAAAACAGCTAATTTTCGTTAAAAAATGTTTGGTTCATTTACCGCTATGCATATAAAACTCGTAAATCTTAGTTATAGTTAAAGCGATAGCCGTTAAATTACACCGACGATGTATTTTACATAACGATACCTTAAAAAACGGGGACGTGCATAATTACACACACGTAGTAAATAAGACCACTTTATAAATATGCGACGGAATAAGCGAGGTGACGTGTTGAATAAGTACTTTAATTTTTTCCCTTTGCACCTCTGAGGATTAAAAAAAAAATTGGGTATAAATATGTTTCCAATTCTACTGACGAATTTGTTGCTTGATTAGTTAAAGATGTTTTGTTCGTTAGAAAACTGTAATATCTTCGAGTTTTATAAGTAAAATCCGAGTATATATGTTAACTTAGATTCATAATTTTCTCTGTCTTCTTTTCTATTTCTTTCTATGTTAGTGGTGATGTCCACCAGAAAAGCCAGTGAAATACTCGCAACTGGTGTGTGTATGTGTGGCGCATGGCGGTTTGTGGTTTTCTGCCTACCATAATAGGAAAAAGGTCTTGAGTTTATGTATATGTGTAAGTAATGACTTCAGAATTAATCCTCATATAATTAATTATATATACAACACATAACCACAACAATCATAAACTTAAATCCAAAGTTAACGTTTCCGCTTCCGTTCTCAAATATCACGTTCCAAACAGTAAATCGTTTATAAATTAAAATTCCTACACAAAAAATTGGGTGAGGCCACTTGCGTTCGGCCTCAATGGGCCCTCGCGCTTCAAGTACAGGCCATAACATTATCATAAGCATAAACAACAATTTAGCATACTTACGAGCGCTTTGAAACGAAGCCACGCTACGTTTTCGACTTTTCCAGCTTATCGCTTTAGCCCCAATGCAAGATGGCGGACGATAGATAGGTACTTGTGAGCGCAGAGATGGAACGTGTTCTTGTGAAAGAACTGCGAACGAGAAGTATGTGACACTTGTGTTTTTTGTATTACTTTTTGGAGTCGTCTTCAGGCGCTGTATTCAATATTGGGTTGAATATTCATTTCTATCTACAGAAAGTCTAAAATATTAACTCTGATGAGCTTTTTGTATGACTTTGAGCAAATCAGTGCTATGGATGATTTTATCAATGGCTGCCCAACCTAAGATACTGTGCTTCGACTGTGGATCGACATGCACTTGGCCGGTTTTTAAAGACTTATGTACTTTAAGTTTTTCCCACGACGGACGGAAAACGATTATCGTTTTTCCATAATTCGCAGTGGTTGAAGTCGTGGGTAGAGGTTAGTAACACTAAAGCACTTCCGCATCTAAGACCCAGTCGTAAGTTAATTTAAATATATTAGTAGCTTGTAAGGAGCCTAGCACTCCTCTGTCTCCCAATTTGAATGTTTCGTATTCTGTTTTGTGATGTTTTATGTTAACTACACAAATGCACTCTTGGTAGTTTTCTCACAGAATATACCGCATTTTCACATTCGCTGTTCCTACAAACATCGCTAAGTTTTTACATACACTCGCGCCTTTTTCCCATGGGAGTAGGCAGAAATCCCACACAGAACTCCACCTTTTACGATCCTTACATACTCCTTTTGTCTCGTCCACATTCATACATCTGCTCATACATGCACGCCGGTTACGAGTACTATGCACCTGTCCTTTCTAAAGAATCTCATTAAGTGTATTAATTATAAATAAATCATTAGTTAAAACCAAGTCGTGCTTTTGGGAATTTAGTTTAAATGTGCTGCTTTTTAATCTTTCTTGTCTTACACATACAATAACCATTTCGTAATATTAATTTATAAGAAACTGTACCTACATTATTATTTATTTACATGAACTCATGCACTTGCACAAGTTACAACATGACAACTTGGAAGAAATACCAACTTTCAACCCTTATTTGGCCCCTAAAACTTTGCATTCGTTTTCCTTCCCTCTTTCGTTACATTAGTATCCTCGTATACAATAATTTATAAAGTACGGTCCCGTCGGGGCTTCGGGTTGTTCGAAAGAGTTACCGCGGCCTCGGCACAAGGGCTAAGAAGGAACATGGGTGGTTTTTAGTCAGTAGAAGTCTGACACTTCCTACCGCTCTGCCCAGAGCGGGAGGAGTCAGTCAAAAAAAGTACGGTTAGCTTTCATCACCCAAAATTTTTAGACATATTGCTAAAAGAAAAATGTTGGTGTATTTTTTAGGCACACCTTAGCCTTACCCTTCGGAATTACAAATCGTAATGTTATATAATACATATACATATAATATCAAACAGTGCATAGCTATGTCCAAAACAAACGCCGCGTAACATTCTCATCAATAATGGCGTGTTTGCGTACTAAACAGAATTTAATCGGATCTAGGTAATAGTACCTAACGTAAGGCCAGGTGCATATTCAGCTAATTAATTATAGAGAAGAGACAGGTGTCTCCGGGGGATTAGTTCTACATTAATTTTACTCGTTACTCGCTTGCAATCCTGTTTTACATAGGAACTTTGACACATAGGAGATGGGAGGAATTACATCTCGATGCAAACTTATGGTAACTAATTAGGTAGCGATAATTCAATTCTGTAAATCTGTATTACTTTTCATATTGTTTTTTGTTGGTAAATATTATAAAGAGTAAGTAATTATTATTATTATGTCCTTTATTTATTTTCTTACATATAATTTACATTTTTAAATATTTCATACAAAACTTATGAAAAAACATTTAAAAATATAAAAAATAGTCAATTAATTAATTATTTAATAATAATAATAAAATATTATTATTATCATTATTACCACTACGTCTGTTATCCCCAAAGGAATACGCAGAGTAGTCTAGTACTACAACTACACTTCACCTATTATGTTTTTAAAGTCCCATGTTCTAGGGGGCGAGTGTATTAAACAAATCAAACTCATACATCAACATCAAACGGGCACAAATCTAGGCTCAATGGCTGCTACTGAGAAATTTCTGATTTAGAAACGCAATGACTTTTAGCCCAACCCGGGAATCGAACCCAGGGCCTCATGCTACAGCGCTACAGCGCTAACTATTTTCAGCCTTACTTAAGGTAAGGCTGATTCCCCGTCGGGGCTGCGGGTTGTTCGCAAGAGGATACCGCGGCCTCGACATGAAGGGCTAAGAAGGAACATGGTTGGTTTTTAGTCAGTAGAAGTCTGACACTCCCTTTCGCTCTGCCCAAGAGCGGAAAGGGTTATTTGATGATTTTCCACCAACCCAAAAAAAAGGGCCTCATGAGGCCGTATTTTCGTAATTGCGATCAATTAAATTGTTTTCCTTTTTTAAATAATTTATCGCTGATTTCCATCACTATCCTTTGTCGCCGTGTACTAACGACATAATAATTGCTGCATAAGTTATAAATAAAGCTGAACCTTACGATTATAGCTTCCGAACAACAAAAATGTTATTGAAATGTAACAATACCTACATTATATTGTTACATTTCAATCATCTGCCTAGCCTTTTTCCAACTGTGTTGGGGTCGTTTTTCAGTCTAACCGGATGCAGCTGAATACCAGTATTTTACAAGGAGCGACTGCCTATCTGACCTCCACAACCCAGTTAATACTAGGTAATACTGACACTTGGCAAGACTGGTTGTCAGACTTTCAGGTCACTGACTACCTGTAACGACTGCCAAAGATCTACATATGGCAGCCGGGACCAGCAGCTTAACGTGCTTTTCAAGGTACGGAGGAATCTCGGTATGTGGTGGAAACATCCACAGACCAACCTAGGCAAGCGCGGTTTAACCTAAAGATCGACCCGAATGGCAGTTATTATTAAACCACGAGCTCCTGAATATTGATACATTTCAATAAAATGCTAAAATAAGGAAATCTAATATCTGTATTAGGTTCTCAAACTCACATAAATAAATCGATATATTTTTGACAAACAGAATCAAAACATAGGGTTGTAACATTCTTATTTGGGGGGTATGAGGAACAGGGTGTAAAGTTCCTCATCCCCCATAGAAAAGGGAAGATCATCCGACCAGACGGGTGTTGTGTCTGGTGGGCTAACTGCCCGACGTATGTAAGTCGGGATTTTCTATATAGGCTAATGTCGCGGATAGAGTTGATAGCGCGATGTAGGATTTGCCAAATTAGTTCGCATATATTGCGATAGATGTCACTGTCGCCATACATATTTGAAAAACAAGCTAAAATATTATAATTTCCTTTGCAACTAATGTTAACAATGTACCTACCTAAGTGCAGCTCTCGTAAATATTTTCTTTAAAAGCAAAGAATTCAAGTAATGCACCTGCACCAAAACTACCAAAAGCCGAAAGTAACACAAAAACGCGAGGTATTAAAACGATGCATAAACATTCACCTTTAGAAAGCACGTTTTAGTGGATAAAATGTAAAGTTTTAACTGAAAATTTACCCATATAAAAGTACCTTTACATTCGCTAGTTTCGGTACCAAAGAATTCACGACCGCGCGAGTGTGAATGCATCGTTACTCCCCAGGGATAGGAAACTACCTTTTTATCCGAGATTTGGGATGTAATTCCTCTTATAAACGTTACGCTAGGTAGATTGTGGAGGCACTGAAGCGAGCCAACGTTTAATTATGAGAATTCCACTCGAATATGTTACATGTTTAAGCGAGAATAATTCCTTGTACTTAGGCTTTTAGTGTCAATTTCGTGCGTTATTCTGGTTCTTCCTAAGACTTTACAGTCATGACAACTCGGTGAATCATGACGTTTATGTCTAATTCGCATATTTGTATACTTAGTTAAAGGGCGCTGTTGTTGTTTTTTTTTGTATGTTTAATATTCTACTTTTGATTAAAGTTAACATAATATAAAGCTTAATGCCAGATACTATTACAACTTACCTACCCACGTTACTGCATAAAAGCACTAAGCTTAAATCCGGTTACCTAGACGCTAACACGCGTCGACGGGACTACGCAGCTCTAATTATTGACTAGCAGCAAAATGAGATCCAATTGGACATCCAGCTCCAATGTGCAGCAACACCAGTGAATAGGATTAGTGCGGGGGTCACATGGGGTGCATGCATAAAGATACAGGTTCCCAGTAGGTACTATTGGGAATGAATTGGTACCGCGCTGGTAAAATGGTACTAAACTTTTTGCACGCATGCGCTTCTAGGTGCTGTAAACTTTATAGTAGTAGGTAAGAAAACTTGGTGAGGTGGAGACACATAAATGACTCTGCACTGGAGTGTAAATGTGGTGCTATTCCTCAAACAATGGGGCACTTATTATCGTGCCCTGCCAGTCCTGCTAGTTGTTCACTACAGGAACTGATGGACGCTACCGAAAGCGCCAAACTAGTAGCCCAATTCTGGGCCAACACAATTTAGATTGCCATCGACACGCTAAGAAGAAGAAGAAGTAGTTCGACGATTCTGTGTGACTACTGAAAACCAGTGCTGTGTTTTCCATACTTGTCTGAGCCCAACAAATAAATTTAAAACGATTGTCTTTAATATATTTTTTTTTTAAATATTTATTTTTACTTATCGTAAAAGTAAAACTTGTTTTCGATGGGATTGCGCACCAGGATAAATTATTATTATTATTTGGATTTGTGCCCAGTTGATGGCAATACGCTCGCCCCCTATTACATGGGACTTAAACATAACTGGTGAAATGTGGGTGTACTATTAGGTACACCTCTGCCTAACCCTTCGAGGATTACAGGCGTGATTTATTTGTTTATTTATTTATTTTACTATTTATGTACACACAGTAGATAGCACAGGAAAATATTATAATATAACATGTGAGTACAAAGGTACTGCTTATTTCTAAAGAAATTTCTGCCAGCAGACCTGCAAAAGGAGAAATGAAAAAGAAATGTAGACGATAGTGTGTGAAAAAAAATAAATAATAAAAAATAAAATAAAAAATGAGTGATGATGTTATGTTATGTTGATAAATTATAAAGTTATATTTAGTTGAATCGGTTTGTGGGATGACTTTTCCAAAAAAGCTTTTTAGTGCTAACCTTTGCTAAATTGATGAATTTTAAGTATTTTTATGCTAGTACGGTCACAACTTACCAAGATGAAGACGTCCTGCTTGAAGTGTATATGCGTGGATGATAAAATAAGCATTGCTCTACATTTAACATCAAACATTAAGCAAATAAAGTGTAAATCATACACCTACAAAGCACAACATTCTAATACCTTCAAGTGATCAAACGTGACCTTTTCAATAATACTTGCCCACGTAATAAAACATTTTAATGAAAAGAATCCTTAGAATTAGGCTATATGCATACAGCGTCCTATCTAGAAAATGTCGATATATATTACGCAACTAAAACGTAACGCAATTCATTATCATCATCATTCATCATCATCATCATCAGCCTATAATGTTCCCACTGCAGAGACTCAGGCAGGTAGTAGAAATGTAGTACTGTTTGTGCAAGTTCAGTAGCACAAATAAACCACCGTCGTGTGCATCAGCCCTTAGAATTAAACCCCCACTGATGATCTTTGAAAGAAAATTGGCGAAACGAAAGGAAAATTAAGCTCTTCAGCGAATGAAAAGGTGTGAAAGATTCAGTTTCACAGTACGCTTTAATTGCTCAGCTTTCAGGGATTTTGGAGACTGGTTCATTTCGGCACAGAGTAATGGAATGCAGTAAGCTAATGTTGGGCAATTAATCTTGATTTTGTTAGCTTACTGGCAGGCTTTTGTGTTAGGTTTCGATAAACAGAGTAAATTAGATGAGCATAAATGATAAACTGGCTGTATTGGCAGCCAGATTCTGTCTTTAATTAGCTGAAGTAGTCAATAGCAACCAGTTGTGTGGTGCCGTAATAATAATTGGTTTCTTTCCTAACCACAATACGTTTGCATAAAAAGTATGATTAGAAATCAGACGGTGATGTGACGATGTTCATTGGTACACTTATGATTCGTCTAGTGTGCATGATAAAGAGTATTCTATTCTGTTGTTTCTATGTCTGGATTTGTGCTCGGCTGATGGCAATAGGTTCGCCCCCCATTATATGGGGCGTAAACATAACTGGTGAAATGTGGGTGTAATATGAGGTAGGTAGGTACATCTCTGACCAACCCTGTGGGGATTATAGAGGTGATGTTATGTTTTTAAAATTTTATTCTGTAAATTTAGATCTCATGTCTCATTTGATAGTTTGATCTACTGCTGCTAACTTTAGTTCTGTGGCCTGTCAGTAACAAATGACGAGCGAGCTTCCATCCAGCGGTGACTCATTTACATTTCGATTTTAACGGGTGACGTCACCCCGATGTCACTACGAACCTCTTTAAATTAATTGGTTTTTCCGTTATTTACTGTTTCCTATCTAGGACGTAATTGTTGGTTACGGTTGTAATTTGCTTTTATGATAATTAAAACTCGTAATGCAATTCCGTGTACTCTTCGCAATAAAATATAGTGTGTGGTCGTTGATGAAGTAAATAATTTAAACGAATGCAATCAATAACCACCATTTGAAATAACTGATAATGTTAAGAACATAATACAACAGTCAATTCATGCCATTCATCCAGAGTATATCGGAAGGAGCTCGTGGCTAAATATTAGGTTAAGCCGTGCTTACCTAGGTTAGTTCGTGAATCGGTGACCACCCATTACATACCGAGTGTTAGCTAATTGTATTGATAACAGCTGTAGGCGTTTTAGTTTACCGAAATTATGTAATAAAGTTACATATATAAGGTTACTGACGTAACCCAAAGAATTGTTAAACTAGTGGCAATGGGCAGTTCACATTGCTCGCGGAACGGTTAGCCAATGGGGTTGGAGTGACGATCGCAAACCGAAAGACTTTGAAGAATTTTTAATAATAGTGATGGTTAAAAATATTTTATATTAAAATTCATTGCCTACCATCCATCATCATCATATTTTTCTTTATATTACCTTTCCTACTAACAGTATAATTTTCAATTACATTTTTAGCATATTTCTCGTGTATTTACGATATTGGATCGTCAAATTACGTAAAACCGTGTTGTTATAAGGAAAATCCGTTTTGTTAATAATGCAACAATTTTGTAACCGTAAAATCGTTTTAGTTAAGTTTTATTGGAGGATACTGCCAAAACTGCCGTTGGTTTGCAAAACGATTTGTTTACACTGAAACCCACATGGAAGCTATATTAATACCTACGTCGTGTCCGACGGTCTCCATCCTTTCATCAAGTATTAACGAGTTCGGGTAAATCTGGTGGCATATTTGATTTTGGTTTTTAACACCGTTCAGTGAGGTTTCAATTTGGAGATGATTTAATGGACAATCTCGTGCCAATATATATGAAAAGCATTGTTGCAAAAATAAATTAATAAAAAGACGTAACAGAGGAACCATTACTATTTTTACGAACTTATTGAATGCCGGTCATAATTGAATTAATTGATGAGTCATAATTATAAAGTTGAAAAACAGCAAATTCAACGTAGTATTGTAATACTACGTTGAATTTGCTGTTGTCAAAGCTTTTCATATTAGAAAAGTCATTCATTAGCTTATTTATTTATAAAATCTCTAAATTAATATCCTTAAAACCTAGTATTTTTCCTACATAGGGTCTGGTATACATAGTGTCAAATTATTTAGTTGTATCAGGCGAGTAATTATATCAATTTTGTTTATTAACGTATTTTTGTCAAGTTATTAAAAAAAAATATACTAAAAAGTTACTACTGAAAGCTTTGAAATACCTAAAAGTTATTAAATAGCCATCAGGTGACGGTTGCAAATAAAAAGGTTCAGAATTAACATGTCCCTTTATTAATAACTTAAGTACATAAGCTGATTGGTTAAGAAGAAGGATTTGTGTGTAATTTATTTACAGACAGGATTTTGTCGCGTGACCATCGTCGCAACTAAAACTGGCATTTTTTTTCCATTCTATGTTACAAATGATGACTAACATAGTCCGGTCAAATTAGACCAGAAAAATAGGAACCCGGCTGAAAATTGGTAGAATTGTTTAAAACACCATTATAAATGAAATGTGAAAAGTCCTCATCGATCCGACATCTGGAAAAAAAAATATTCGAGGTTAAAGGTCACAAAAACGGGTTTTTCACGATTTTCAGCAAGACGGTAAGTTATATCATAAAATTTGCAGAGACAAAATTTTTAAACGGCACCGTTTTTGAGATATATCGATTCAAAAAGTTGAAAGAGTTCTAATCGTCATAATATGTATAAGTACACCACGTATATACACTACGTGCTTAGATTACGACTCTTTCAACTTTTTGATCTCGATTTTTTTATTTTCAGGTGTCGGTTTGATGAGGACTTTTTACATTTCATTTGTAATGGTGTTTTCAAAAATCCTACGAATTTTCAGCCGGGTGGGAATTTATGTAACCTTGGATGTTTAAATTGACCGGACAAAACAAGCGCCCTCCGTGCAATGTTATTGAAACACCTTAACGACAATACAAGACATAACGAAAGGTGGGGCAGAGGTGTACCCTTTAGTACACCCACATTTCACTTTACCCAACCTGGGAATTTAACCCAGGACCTCTTGCACAGCTGCCGCGCTTGGGACCACTGGTCCAATTAGGCATTCACCCCCGTCGGGGCTGCAGGTTGTTCGCAAGATATACCGCGGCCTCGACATTAAGGGTTTTTAGCCAGTACAAGTCTGACACTCCCTTTCGTTCTGCCCAAGAGCGGGAGGGGTTATTTGATGATTACCCACCACACCCCCCAAAAAAAGGAGGCATTCACAACAATGCATTGGTCAAACACGACCTCGTCCGAACTAGTGCAACTTTAAACGAGTTCAGACAGAAAATAACAGGGTCAAAGAATTTTATAACTTGTGAGTGAAACGACGAATCGATTCTTATTTCAAGATTTGGTTGGGTTGGTCGTGTAGCCAGCTTGACTACTTGATTGATAAATATTTGCATAAACTAACGCCCTTTTCCTTGGAGGTAGGCAGAAACCACAGACTAGTAGGTCCATAATACGCCAGCTCTACAATCCATTTTTTTTCCCGCTCTTGGGCAGAGCGAAAGGGAGTGTCAGACTTCTACTGACTAAAAACAACCCATGTTCCTTCTTAGCCCTTTATGTCGAGGCCGCGGTATCTCTTGCGAACAACTCGCAGCCCCGACGGGACCCGTTGAGTTCTACGATCCTTAAATTCACTTTTTGCTTCGTCCACGTTCATACGGGTTTTTAGTCAGTAGAAGTCTGACACTTCCTCTCGCTCTGCCCAAGAGCGGGAGGGATTATTTGATGATTTTCAAAAAAAGAAAAGGCACTTGTTTCAATCATCTTCCCGAACCGACAACCTTACATCCGAAATCGGTTAGATGGCATCATCATCATCATCATACACACACAGCGGTTATAAACTTCACTTTTCTGAGGAACATCATCAATGTCCTTGTAGGATCTCCTCTCTTGTCCTAAAAGAGGGTGTCTTTTTTAAATGGATCATACATTAAATTTTTCATTAGATGTCATCTAATGAAAAATATTTAGTTATGTAGCCTACAGATGGTTCTTGATCTGAATGAGGGTTTATTTGTAATTTGTAGAATTTCGTATTGTGTTTTGATTTATAAGTCCCATTCTGTATTTGAGCATACTGTGTTGTACAGGTCAGATAGGCAGTCGCTTCATATAAAATACAAGTACGCAGCTGCATCTGGTAAGGCCCCAAAATGGCCCAACCATTTTGAATTGATGATTTTGAAAGAGGTTGTTTCACGCGCGCCTCAAAGAAATGTCAGCAACATTGCAGGGGCCGACGCATGCTGGGGCTGCGGGGGAAAAAGATTCCGCGGTCTCTGGCACAAAGAGCTAAGAAGGAACATGGGTGGTTGTTAGTCAGTAGAAATCTGACACTCCCTACCGCTCCGCCCAGAGCGGGAGGATAATAAGAAGAATAATAATAATTTAATATAACCATCTATTAGTTCCATCTAAGCCTTGAGTCACAAGCGTGATATTTAAATATTATTCCTTATCAACCACGCGCTACTTTCCTTCCACACATGAAATAAAAACGTCAATTCTAAATATATCCATAAATCCACACACGCGATTTCTAAGACATTATTTATAGCCGTGAATGGCAACACAAGCACACAACACATTAATAGCAACGAGGAAAAGGGAAAGTGTCTCGTGCTTACATAGTTGCATGTTACACATAAGTGGACGTAGACCTTTATGTAAGGTAGGAACCATAGTGCTGAGAGGAAGCGGAGTTTATAATTTTTATCCTCTCACTAATTGAGTTAAAAAATAACATCAAAAATGTTTATTTGCAAAAAAATACATACAAATAATTAAAGTCGTCATTCTGCCTATAAGCAAGTGTGCAAATTATTTACATACTTCTATTTATGTATATATATTTCATCATAGTAATATATATTTATTTCTTTATTTAATTTTTCTTAGATGTGATTATTACAATACATAATTCTTAAAAAAAAAATATGTAACAGGAAAATGATAATGAATTGCGTTAAAATTCGTAAAACGGTCACAAACGCAGTGTTGTTTTTAACGCAATTCATATTATGATCTGCTAAAATGGCCATTTTAGACCCCCACGGTTCAAGCTACCCAGCTAAGTGGGTGATTCGGGGTTGTAATGATAAAGATGATGCATATGTGTTAGTGCCTCAATTTGCCAAGGTTTTGTTACTTGTTTATATGAGGAATTTCGCAATACCAGCTTGCAATCCAACTGGCTGAATTTTGGTTGTTTCATAAAATAGACACCAGCTCAACCAATGTGACAAATGGCAAAGACAAAGAATGTAAGCTTCATGTAATGGTACAATTTTATAATATTCCACTATTTATGTGGGTGCACTAACTATCTCTGCCAATGCCAGAAGAGTATACAAGCGTGATGTTATATCACGTAGTACGAAAGCAAATTGGTCAATGTGAACAGCATTGGTAAACGTAAAGCAGGAGTGAAAGTGTATTGTATTGCATAGTGGGCCGCCACAGGGGACGCCGTGGACGTAGACTGTGCAGGGAGCGGTTATATTAGCGAGCAAGGCGGGTAGCGGAGCGGAAAGTTATTTTTTATAGGGAATGTTTTTGCGATCGATAAAAATTACGTTAAACGGAATATTGTACTTTTTGTAAGTCTCGATATGTTCCAGTATTTTATTCTAATATTATTTAATGTTAATAACAATAAAACCAATCAGTCAAAGAATATTATCACTGTGAAGTATAGCGCTACAAAATTGTAGCAATCTCGTAGCACCGTAGCACATTACCGTAGCAACGTAGCACATGAACGTAGCGCATAATAGTGTAGTAGCTTTTCCCCGACGTGCGACGTCACTTTGGTTTGAGATCATTTTGTATTTATTGCTTTCACTATTGTTAACTAAGTCTTCGATTGTTTAGTTCTGAAATTGTTATGAAATCTCGTAATTGAATGATAAAACCTGTCTACATGAATCCAAACATTTCATAAATAGGTGCACTTTATTACATGGAAAAAATATCAAATCCATCGTCGATTAAATCTCTTTTAAGTTGGTTATAACCTTAATATTGTGATGTTTTTGTTGTTTAAAAAACAAAGTTTAAACTCACTAATACATAATTTTATTAGACATTTTCCTAGTGAATAAATAATGGCAAAAAGACACGAGGTTATAATTATATGTATACACATATGTTTCTAATATTACTAACCACATCTCACATAACCACAGAATACATTTGAGTTAGCTTTGCATTATGGAGCAGTGGGGGTTCCCCGGACCGTATGAATGGTGTAACGAAGTCAGTAATGCAGCAGTCGTATGTATGCTCTACTTCACACGCTTGTTTCTATGCATTCATGCTTGAATCTGTTTATATGGAGATGTTACCTTGTAATAGTGTTCCGTGGAGCGTGTTATTGCAACTGAGTGCATTTATAGACTGTTGTTTAATTGGCATAAATATTTGTATCTGGATGTGTATAAGGATTTTAGTTACTTCGTCATCAATATCTTATCTTAATTTATGTGAAGTCGATGCAATATGTCTTCTTCCATACTTCCCTATTACTCGTAATCTCAGTAGTCATGTTTTTTCTAGCCATATCATTCAATGCACCGTCCAACCATGGTTTTTTATATCCATCTCTTCTCTTATAGTCATCTATACTCAACATACCTGACTGATTATTAATTAACGTTTATTTATTACGTTGGCTTGGTGCCCCGACATCAGCTCCCAGACGTAGCATTATTTGACTTGCTACCCGGTGTGCTTGATTAGTATACTCACGACCTTACCAATAGACTTCTGGGGTACAAACTCTGAGACCTGCATAGCTATTCACAAACTACGTAATCGAAACCAAATCGAATATGTCTTTCATCTTATTTTAGTGAGTGAGGTAGACATACGACATATTCAATTCGATTGTTTGTGAACAGCTATGCTGTGCAACAAGTATTTGAAATAAAAAAAAAACAAGAAATCGCTCTGCTACCCGCTCTATTTCACTCCTATAATCACAGTCTTAATAAGAATGCAGGGGTTGCGAACGTGCGGCCCGTGATGTTGAATAATCAATTCCTAACGTGTTTGCGGATAAAATATGGATGAATAGCAAATCCATGTAATAGCAACGTATTTAGTTATTTATTTAACGTATTTAGCGTGACTGTAGGTTCAGCGTATGACCGTGGTGTTACGATAATTGTTCCTCTCACTGTTATAGTTGGAGCGGCTATTTGCCTTTTTGGTAATATATAAAGAAAATATACAGCATCAAAGGTCATGCTGTATATTTTCTTTATCTACCTATGTTTCTGCTTCTTTCTTCATTTCTGTGTTTAGTGTATCTGTAAATTTCTAAATGAATAAAATAATAGTAAGTGGTAGGGTCATCCTCCAATTACTACTTTATTCAGTGACACCGCTGAATTAAACATAAGCAGTAAACTCTGCCATCTAAAATTACAGACGTGATGTTATGTCTGACATGTTTTTTAAAAAGTAAATATTAATCAACTAGCTGTCCAATATGTATTACTTTGCTTACACGATATAAGAGTGGTAAATCAACGACTTAATTGAACATGAACAATTTTAACAGCCTTTTTTTGGAGGATTGGAAATCATCAAATGACTCCTCCCACTCGTGGAGCGGTAGGGAGTGTCAGACTTCTACTGACTAAAAACCACCTATGTTCCTTCTCGGACACAAGGCCTACCTTTGTGTCCGAGGCCGTTGTATCTCTTTCGAACAACCCGCAACAATATTAACAGCTTTCCGAAGCGGTCAATTTTATTAAAAAACACTAAACCGCTCCGCTAACCGCGTCGCTCGCTCCTATACCCGCAGCCTTACGAATGCAGGGGTGGCAACCGCACGGCCCGTGTAATTGGCAGTAATAAACGGCCGCGCTGGCCCGTCGGCGTTATTACGCGCCGATCCAGCAAGCAGGCCGCCCCGACGGCCGGCCGTTTAGCGTATCAAAAGTGAATTGAAGCCGTTTGCGGCCGTTGCTGATATGTTTATTTTGTTCTGATTAAATTAATTGGTGGAAACACTGGAACCCTTTGTTAATTTGAGTTTAATGTTTAATGGTTGCGATTGGCGGGGTGGGATTTGAGTTGGATTTAAACTTGGTTTTTAAAGGTCAGGAATTTCTCAGTTGCCTGGTTGTTGGCAATAGGCTTGCTCCCTATTACATGAGACTTAAACATTACTGGCGAAGTGTGGCTGTACATTTAGGTAAACTTCTGCCTAACCCTTCTGGAATAACAGGCGTGATGTGTGTGTTTCAAAGCATAGAATTTAACTTTGAAAAATTGATAGTCACGTAGACACAGCTGGCGTAAAGGCCTATTAGTGGGAGTGAGCTGGTACCCATCACCAGAGTGCGTAATATTATTATAATATTATTCTAATCTTGTAAACTGCTTCGTTATTATTATGTTTAAAGCTTTTTAATGACATAATAGTTGGAAAAAGGCTATGTAGACAATGCTTCGAACCACATCATTTATATGCTTATTCTATTCATGAAGTTATTGATTTATGGAGTAATTACTAGTATTATCTATTCTGTAGAATTAATGTTATAGACACAAACAAAGTTAACTTAAAAAACATAATATTTGTAGATAACATAAATACTTGCACGCTCATCGTACAATAGCTCTTAATAATCGCTGATCAAATAATCATTCATTGAAATATTGTCAATACCACGCAATACCTACATTCTTTATGCGCACAGATTCAGATATTTTACTTACACACATACGGCAAAAACGAACGCCAATTTTTACATCTAGGTAGATAGAAACTACTGAATGTCTCCGGTCACTATAATACTCTTTTTGCTTAATCCACGTTCACATAGCTGGTCATACAAACATTTGTTTAAGTATATGGATATTTTAGTCATAACTTAAAACTATATTTAAACATGACAGTAGTTAGTACGCACCTGACCCGTGTGAAGACCTTCAACAATAAAGTATATAGTTCTAATGTGTCGGGGTCTCGAAATTTTAACTGACATCAGATTCGTCAAATATTTATATATTCTATAAAAAATATTTAGTGATACATCCCAAACGGATTACAATGCAATGATCTTGAACAAAGCACTATCAAATGCAAACCCACACAAAATTAAACTTTCAAAAGATAAACAAAGAACCTCTTTTCCTCGTTCATTCAAGACTCAAACGCCGTTTCTTCGTTCATTCACAAAGCGCCTCCTTCCATAAGCAACTAATTAACTAAGCCCTTTTTAACCACTCTTAAATCTCAGTTCATTATAAATTCTCACGTCTTACGGCTTGGCCACGAGTTTCACGCTCAAGCGATGTGAGACTTGAGACGGTGAAGACGAAGTAAATAACACATAACATAACACCACACCTGTAATCCCCGAAGGGTTAGGCAGAGGTTTATCTAATGTACACCCACATTTCGCCAGTATTGTTTAAGTCTCAAAAAGCGGGCGAGCCTATTGCCATCAACCGAGCACAATTTAACTTGAACATAACTAGTGAAATGTGGTGGTACTATTAAAGTACACCTCTGCCTAAATCTTTGGAGACTACAGGCATGATGATGATATGTTATGATTGGTTGAGTTTCACACGAGGACAAAAAAGCGGAGATGAGCGGAGCGGAGAGGAGACTCTCCGCTCCGCTCATCTCCGCTTTTTTGTCGGGCCTGAAACTGTCCCTCATTATAATTTCATGTTAAATGTCGCTTAGCACGCCAAACAATTGAATGTTAACCGTTAAACTCGTAGTAATTAAAAGTAAACGGAAGGAGGTAATTTGCAAGTTCAAGTCGACGACACGCTAACCAAGAAACGTATTACAAACTACGTGCCGTTTAGCGTTAGTTAGTTATTATTACTGCTTTGGATTTTGAAAGTTTACTTAATAGACTTTATTAGAATAAAAACCGTTTATTTTCATGTAACAAAGACCCATAGATAAATACCTTAAACAAAATATACATAATAATAACATTTCTGCTAATATAAGTAGCTTAAAACTATGTTAGTTTCACTAATCTTTTTCATTAAAGAGCGGTAGTACAAGACAGGAATTTACAGGGTTAAGCAACGCTTGCCGAAGTTAGAGCGTCGATGGGTTAACATCCATTACACAGTATTAATTACCGTCCGGTAAGACTAAGCCGACTCAACTTAGTTTTGAAAAGGTTAAGGTGGATACTGAATGTGTACTTGATAAGTTAAGATCACATTCTATTGGGTAGTTCGGGAAAGCGCCGCTAGATAGCGCCAGTAGGTAGTGTTGGATTTCAAAGCAAGTTGTTTTGAGGAAATTCGTTTGATGTTTTGTGTTGAGAAATTAAAACCTTTCCGAATACTTTAATCAGTTTTAAACTTGCTTTTAGTAAAAAAAGTTCCATTACTTTAATGAACCATTTTTGGATTAAATAGGACACGGAAAAGCTAGCTCATATCCCAATCATTTAGAGTCGGCGCAGCATGTCTTTTTTTTTTTGGGGTGGAAAATCATCAAATAACCCCTTCCGCTCTGGGCAGAGCGAAAGGGAGAGTCAGACTTCTACTGACTAAAAACCACCCATGTTCCTTCTTAGCCCTTGCGCCGAGGCCGCAGTATCTCTTTCGTACAACCCGCAGCCCCGACGGGGCGCAGCATGTCTTCCTCTTCCATTCTTCTCTATTACTCGTCATCTCATCACACACCTACTTTCTAGCCATATCATCGTATACACAGTCCATCCACCATTACTTTGGTCTTCTTCTACTCTTATAGTCACCGACATTTAAACTCAAAACTTTCCTTACGACATTTTTTTCGAAAGAGCTAGCTAATAACAATTTTTTTTTTTTTCATTTTTTTTTTCTTTTAAAAAACGTTACCCCACTCTAGGAATTTATCCTGTAACTGTGTGTATTTGAAAGTCAATTAGAATTATTAGCTAGTAACAACAAACTCACAACAAAATATCTTAGTTATTTGTAACGAGCATAGCATGTGAACTATTTATATGTCTTTTTCTATCTTTCTTTTCTTCTTTCTTGCACAGACTATGATTGTATTTGCTCTTTTGTTTGAAGCCAGCACTTCGCTCTCGCGGTCTCATTAGTGAACGTTCCACCATTTCACTTGTCAAGTTTCCAATGAGTTTCTGTATTTACAGTTTTAAAAGTTTTCTAGATCTTGTTTTGAACTGTATGATTTATGATGTTATCAGATGGGTTTAAAGGGTGCGAAAGTATAGAAATTGAGAAATAAGGTTTGGTGATTGTTCGAAAGAGCTAAGATGGAACATGTGTGGTTTTAGTCAGTAAAAGTCTGACACTCCCTTCCGCTCCGCCCTGAGAGGGTTTATTATGTTTTTCCCCAGTATGTATGATGCACCTTGCAAACTGAAATTGCCATAACGAAAATTATTGTTATTAAGATAGCATTATCTTTACAAACAATTTTCAGACCATATCGAAATTTCAAAATCACTTTTTACCAACCTTTGACTTCCCTCTTTCCTCCACTACGCGCATGGCACGTTCCCCAATATAGACCGAACCATATGGTCTCAAAGTCTCACATGTGGTTCTACTGGCCTCTCGCCAGAGAAGCCTATTAAGAGCACAGTGCATCACTAGCTGCCAAGCCAATACACAAGAACATGATACTTGGAGTTTATATTGTTCTGTTACGAGTAATTTATGAAGGGAAGTAAGCTGTTGCGCTGGAAGGGGAAGCTTTGAGACGCTGGTTATATTGTTCTGTGTTAATTCTTATGATATATTATATTCCGTTTTGTTTCCGAGTTATTCAGCTATATAACATCACGCCTGTAACGTCCGAAGGGTAATGCAGAGGTGTACTTTAAAATTATAGCTACATTTCGGCAGTTATGTTTTTAAGTCCCATGTTAGAATGCGTGGCGGCCATAAATCGGGCTTAAACCCAATAAAATTTTACTCGGTTCAGGAATTGACCCCAGGCTCTCATACTCTGCAGTCGCTCTTGCTACCGCTAGACCAACGAGGCAGACTTTGCTGGTTAGATTATAAAATTCGTAGCTACAGTGTTTTCCTTTACTTTCATGAATATTTTTACTGTCGTCGATACAAAGGCATAGAATATTAGAATCATAATAGCTTGTGCCAGCGGCTTCGCCCGCGTGAAGTTCGATAATTGTCCCACGGGATCGTACTACCGGGATAAGAAGTATCCTATGTGTTAATCCAATCCATAAACTATCTGTGTTCTAAATTTCATTCACATCCGTTAAGTACCTAATTATTGCGTGAAAGAGTAATAAACATCCATACTCACAAACTTTCGCATTTATATTATAATATTAGAAGGAAGTAGGATTTTTATAAATTTTTTGTTTTATTAACTAGTATAAACCTTTTCAAAGGCTGATGTTTTGTTCCCTACTGTTTTCAAACATAGTTATCTTAATAGTTGCTATTGTTATCTGTTTGAAAGAATGTTTGAAGTGCAGCCTGCATGTGGCTCGCAGAGTGGCAACGCAATTAAAGTTGTGCCCACAGAGTTGTGCCTTGTTCGGGAGAGGCGAGTCCGCTTTCAGTCGAAAAGTTTGCCTTTTTAAGTTGCTTCTGCGAATTATTAAAATGGGAGTAAGAGAAAATTTTTAGAAAAGAGTTTTGTACTGAAATTCGATTATCTTAGATGAATACGAATAACAAAACATAACGCCTGTAATCCCCGAAGGGTTAGACAGAGGTGCACCTTATAGTACACCAATAATTCGCCAGTTTTGTTTCAGTTACATGTAATAGGGGGCGACCCTATTGCCATCAACTGGGTACAAATCCAGACTCCGTGGCTACTACTGAGAAATTCCTAATGGAAAAACCCAATAACACTGATCAATCCGGGAATCGAACCAAGTACCTCCTACTCAGCAGTCGAGCTTGCAACCACTAACTAATCGAAACATTCATCATCATCATCATCATTTCAGCCATAAGACGTTCACTGCTGGACATAGGCCTCCCCCAGAAGGGGTGGATTTGCCATATTCGCCACGCTTGGCGTATCTCATCAACCATACTGCGATCGCCAACCCGCCTGGGGTTGGCGATCGCAGTATGGTTGTTACGAAGGCACAGAGAACGCTGCTGCCCATTCTCTGGTATGACGCTTTCCCACGGGAAGATATTGGATGGTGCTATTCTTTACGTCCGACACCATACATCAAACATTGGCATGTATGAATTTTGTTTTATAATACGTTTCCTAAAACAATGATAGAATTATAAAATGTTGATGTAAGGAAAGGGAGAGGAAGGCCAAAGAAACGATGGATGGATTGTGTGAGGAATTTAATGAAAGAGTAAGGAATATAATAGGGTAGTTAACTAAAAAAATCTAATTAGTCCGTCGGATAGATTTCCAAAATATATTGGACACGTATTTTTTCATTTTTCACGTAAACAAACAATGAAGACGATACAGTGCTTTGAAAACTCGTGTGACGTCATATTCTAAGACATTAGTATGACATTTTTTACCGGTGAGTGACGTCCCGACCCCCCACCCAAATCTTTGACGTGTTTTATCTTCGTAATTTTTTATTGATTTGATAAACCAAAAAATACGTACCCAATATTTTTCGATAATCTAACAGACGGTCTAATTAGAATCATATTTGTTTAGTCAGTAAACATCCCTATTATAATAAATGATGTTGTGACATCTGACTGGGGATAATGGAAGAAGAAAACGTGTTGTGCGACCCCTGGGTTAGTAGAATGCGACAAGAGTAGGAAGAAGAAAAAAAACATTATTCCTCCTTCAGATTTTCCTAATTTTTTTTCGGTTTGTATAAAAAATGTAGAAACAAAAATAGGCTTCACAATTCCTTTATTGAAATACACAGCTCAGCTTGGTACATACACCTCTGGGCATTGAATATTCTTGAATAGTCTTTGAATATAAACTCAACAAGTAAACATCCCCTACATTAAAATAAGAAACACTGACTTTAAACTGTCCCACCCCTAAAATTCTGTCTCGTCGCAACATCGCCAAACAATAACAGAGTTTGAACAAAAGACGATCGGATCCCTGCCCCATCAACTATTGATCGCTGTCGCCCCAAATTGATTGATTGACTCAACTGTTGATTACCCCTGCACCTGCCAAATAACACTTGGCCTCTAAAAACAAGAGATTTTTCAATAGACAGAGGTCAATACTTTCTGGATGGCGCTTTTGTGTGGAAAAGAATGGGAAGGATGTCAAAATGTCTTTTTAATGGAATGGCGTTTTGGTGTTGTGAATTTATAATGTTGTTTAAAGTTTTCTTTTGTGGCTTGTCATTGTTGTATGTTTGATGGTGTCTTTGAACTTTATTGAAATAATTATTAGTAGAGGAGGCTTTGATAAGGGCAAGCTTCAACATTAGTTACTACATACATATTTACTTTGGTGGTGGAACTGCCCCGTTGGTGTAGTGGCCGTAAGCTTGACTGCGGTGCATGAGGTTCTGGGTCCGATACCCAGGTCGGGCAAAGTGTTATTGGGTATTTCAATCAGGAATTTCTTAGTAGCTGGCACGGATTTGGATTTGTGCCCGGTTGATGGGTACCTCTGCCTAAACATTTGGGGATTATAGACGTGATGTTATGTTTGATAGTAGGAACCTACCATCATCACCATCAGCCTATAATGTTCCCACTGCAGGGACTCAAGCCTCCTCTTTAGGAGAGGGATGTGCTATAATCCACCACGCGGGCCCAGTGCGGATTGGTAGATGTCACATGTCTTCAGATTTTTTGGTTCTAAGACGTGCCGGTTTCCTCACAATGTTTTCTTTTACCGTTTGAGAGCAGTGGTGATGAAAAAAATTACACAAAGTAATCCGCCTGACTAGGCTCGAACCCACGACTCACTGTTCATAAGTCGGGGCCGCCTCTACTGGGCCACCACTGCTCTCAAGGAACCTATTCCAAGTATAAAATAATTTCGTTAGTAAAAATACTCAGTCCTACGATAATCAGATCACCTAGCCTCCATTATTCAAGTGTTGTTTTTGTGTCATCGAGAATGATACAATATACAAACAGCGATCATCAATTTAATAACAAACATTAATTATTAAAAAGTTTTTCTCTTCCATCAATATCCCCTAGAATTACACAGTGTCAAAATGTATGAAATCCCAATATTTTCCTGACATACATACATAAAGTCAACTAGCTTCATATTCATAAATCATCACGAGACCGGTAGCCATACCTTGCCTAACAAACAATACTTTCCATGAAATGCGTGTCATAAAACGATATTCATGTTTACACCACCCATGTGTCGTTGTAGCAAGGTTCGAAATCCCTCTGCAGTGTTGTTTGCGGGTTGTAAATGCAAGTTTGTGAACACGAGCATATACTGCTGTTAACAGCAGCGACCCTGATTGATGATTCATGATTGTTTACGAAGTCAGTTAATGGTGGAGAGAGTGTGTTCCGCTTCCCGCTGTAGCAAGTCTGTTTGTTGACATTTTTGTTATTGGGAAAGGATTCATTGGTTCGGAGGGGGGAGGGGGCAAGATACAGTAAACAAATAAATTAGCTTTGTTACTTTTAGTAATTGTGAGAGATATTTGATCGTGTCGACCGACGACGGCGCGTTCGTATTCCACGCGTGCCTCAAGGAGATGTCAGCCAGCCCACATTGCAAGGACCGAGGCCTGTTCGAGCTGCGGGTTGTTCGATAGAGATACCGCGGCCCCGTACACAAAAGGCTAAGAAGGAACATGGGTGATTTTTAGTCAGTACAAGTCTGACACTCCCTTCCGCTCCGCCCAGCAAGAGGAGTCATTTGATTATTTCCCACCCTTAAAAAAAATCGATATTTTATTACAACTATCACGCATTTTTATTTCTTAGAAGCGTTAAACAGAGGTGTTACTAATAACACCATCACCAGTCTAATATAGTCCAGTCCAGTCTAGTCTTTAGCAGATAGGAGTTCAGTCCCATGTTTTAGAGATCGAACCAATTACGATCACTATACGAACGGTAGTCGATTTCTCAGCACCGTGCGTCATTGTGGTCAGAACACATTGGTTATAGAGGCGGGACTTTGGACATAGCTGAATTTTGGCTGATTTCAAAATGCTGCCCAATTAGCTAACCACGGCCCACCCAAGCTGTATTCTTCGGGGTATCCGGGGTTCGGGGTATTCTATGGGCCTTGATGCCTGAAAATAAATTGATTATTATTATTACATCTCCTTTTGTGGACGTTCTTTGTATGGGAGTGAGTGAGTGTGGCAGTGTTTGTGGGATTTTGGGGTCTTGAATAATCGTCTCTATGGGAGTTGTGGTGTTGTGTCCGTCGGTTAATAGTAGATCTTTACTCCTAGTTTAATCTTTGTTAAACTATTTTACTTTTTTACTTTCAAACCGGTTTTTTGCCAAGATCTTGTTAACACACTTTTTAGCAAAAGGTTTTTGTATCATAGTGACAGCAGAGCACTGACTTCTAAGTCACAGGATCTCCTAGTTTGGGAGTCAGGGTTGCTCCATCTGTATGACCTTTAATACACTGAAATTCATGTGACCTAGCCTTTAAGCAATGTTGAAGGTTTTGTGTGTGCTGCGGGTTGTTCAAAAGAGATACTGCGGCCTCGGCGCAAGGGCTAAGAAGGAATATGGGTGGTTTTTAGTCAGTAGAAGTCTGACACTCCCTTTCGCTCTGCTCAGAGCGGGAGGGGTTATTTGATGATTTCCCACCCCCCAAAAAAAAAAGGTTTTGTAAAAAAGTTTTTTTTTTATGACCAAGAGAGACATACTGATCAGCTACATTTGATAGTAACACTTTATGAGTACCTAACACAGATGACATTTTTGGGTTTGAGATAAATCTTTAGTACCTATAGGACAAAATTCACTTACATGAGAAATATTACAACTAAATTTCAAAAATATTGTTTATCTAACGTACAGTTTGAGCAACCGAATCTAGGACAAAAAATGTGTAGCGTGTCGATTGTTTCTTTGAGTTTTTGCGTGTTGTCCTCCATTAGCTGTCATATGAGGTCTTTCGCTCACGTATTATTAGTGAACTCAAACACTAAACTAACACGTTTTATTATTTAACCATGCTGTGGCATACAGTTCAATCTCTCTGTGCAAGGGTATAATAGTACCTTTCTAGTAAATAAATGCTTGTCATAATGCACAACAACAATTATCTTTTGTTTCACAATGTTGCTCTCATAGTGAATGCCTGCATTATGTGATTGAGATCCGTAATGGATGCTGCATTCACTGGCTTATAAATAGAAGGTATGTATTAAAGTTCTTTTACAGTATTTTTAAACCAGTTACAACAGAAACCTTGTTTTTACAGAAATAACGGCTTCTGGCTAGCCTACTTAGATAAGTAGGCTTACAGTCTAACCGAATGCAGCTGAATACCAGAATTACATGGAGCAACTCCCTATCTGACCACCACAACCCCGTTAATACTGAGTATCATGATACCCTTTGGTAAGACTGGTTGTCAGACTTACAGGTCACAGACTGCCTGTAACGACTGCCAAAGATTTATATATGGCAGCCGGGAACAACAGCTTAACGTGCTTTCCGAGGCACGTAGCAAACTTGGTATGTAATGGGTGGTCGCCCATCCACAGACCAACCTAGGTAAGCGCGACTTAACCTAAAGATCGACCCGAGTGGCAGTTATTGTTAAGCCACGAACTCCTCACGACTTTTAGCTTTAATTCCGCAAAAAAGACCTATCGAAAGTACGGATTTCAATAATGTTTTTCTATTATAAATGGGGTCTAAGATAGCTTAAGAAAACTTCCATACAATTTACTTTGTGGTGATGTAGATACTGCTAGATTTTCACCAAAACCACAGGCTACAGCAGCCAGTGAAGCGAAATTCTAACTAGTTTAAATTGTTACTAACTGCAACGTCTAACTTTATGCCTAGGAACAGTGTGATTGAGCTGTGTGACGAAATTTCAATTACCGGGTACCTACTAGCTTGTCTCCAGATTTCGCGTGAAAGTAAAAAAGACGTGAAATAATCTGCCTGTTTTGAAAGATCAACTACTTTTTTGTGCTTGTATTTTTCGTTTGAAGCTTTGTCCGTAATAACGTCCCTTGTTATTTAAATAAATAAAAGTTTATCGTTTTTTAGTAAATCTTGTTTTAATAGCTGAAATGTAACGTACTTTACAGTGTTCGTAGATACTAGACTACTGGAGGGTTGGTGAACCTTTATGGATCAACGTGCCATTTTTTCTAAAGCAATGTTTACTGAGACCTTGCAGTCCAATAATATTGCTTTGTCTTTGTGGCAGATAATTAAACTAAATAATTTCAACAAAAAAATCTTTATTTAGTACCAAAAAGAAAAAACGTTGACCTATGTCGTAATAAATGTTTCAGTTCTACGTGTAGTTCAAATTAAAGTAACGTTAGTGTAAATTCTGTTATTGCTGATAAGTTGATAACTTATATGTATAGTTTAGAGGTTGTAAGAGGTTACTTTTAGTATAATGCATGTTTTTTTTTTAGAATAGAATAGAATTTATTTATTTGCATTGAATGTAGGTATATAAATTTAAGGTGTTACAGTAGTAGTTTTATTCCTGGTGCATTCTACCATTTGGCATGCAAAAAATTATACTTATAAACAAATACACAAATTCGTGCTTATATTTATAAAATTTTATTATACGAATTTATACTTTTAAACAATAATATAAATTAACCTAACCAACGGTTTCTAATCGAATCTTATGTTATTAATCTCTAAAAATAATTACTCGTAGGCTGTATGAGCATTATTGGCTCGTACATTGGTATAGATAAAAATATGGTTAAAAATTCGGTGGTGTGTCTAAAATATTTTGTGACGTGCCATCAACGGCACGCGTGCCGTTGGTTCGCTATCTCTGCTAGACAGTATCTAATTAGCAGACAATCAATAAAACTAACATAATAATATATAATTATACGCTTGGCAAAGTTCAAACACAAATTTCTCGTGTAACAACAATTGCAACTTTGAGATATCGTCGGACTAATTATTAGAATTCGTATTTCTAAAACGCCATTTTTTTGCGCCATCTGTTTTAACGTCATTTTTTTCCGTAGCTATGAAATTCCAAAAAATATTTGTAAAATATCAATCTACACCCATACTAAACTTAAAATAAGTTTATAGAACGCCATTTTAAAAACCTCAAATTTTTTTTGAAAACCAGTTTTTTGTTGTTGCTGTTAAATTTGCTCAAATGGACTCACGAATTCTGATAATTAGACACGTCAGTCTAATTATCAAGGTCAAAGGTCAAATCGTCATAAATGACCTTTGTGTTAATATAGGTTCGAAAATATTAGTTTGGTTACATAACACAAAAATGAAATCATTCAATTGGTGCAGCTGACTATTATAGACATAATCAATACCTACGTAATGTATTGTTCGGATGTAATGAAGCGCCAATCATCCCCTTGAATACCTGCCTCTCAGTGTGTCTACAGCCTGTCGATAGTTCATGTCCGACGCGCTAGATGGCGCTAGCGGTCACTATTGCTCGTCGTGAAACCAAGTTAGATTTGTTGCTGTTTTCGCTGAAGAAAATCATGAACATTTTCTTTCGCTATATTCTGATGTTATAATTATCGTAACTGTAAGTTTTTACATTCATGAAAGTTTTTAATGAGACATTTTTTTAGTGCCTACCCTGTCCACAATTATAATTAACTAAATGTCCAGCTTCAGTGTCCTGCTTGTTTCACCGACTTGACAAAACGTTGCGTTTTCTTTATTAAATGTAAATTAAATAAGTACTTATTATAAACCACCACTTATAATAAGTATTTATCAAAATAATGGTGAAACCCGTTACCTACGCAGGCACGAAAGCGACGATTAATTATTCATAAAACTTTGGGTATTGAAATAGATTATCCAATTACTTATCTTTGTCTACTGCTGAGAAAGAAATCCTAGGTTTGATTCCCAGTTCGGATATTTGCCATCAGGATTTCTCTCCGTGGCATTGTAGGAGTCTGGATTTGAGCCTAGCTGATGGCAGTAGGCTCGCCCTCTATTAGGTACATGGAACTTAAATATTATATAACTGGTGAAATGTAAGTGTACTATTAGGTACACCTCTGCCTAAACCCTCAGTGATTGCAAGCGTGATGTTTTGCTATCTTTGTGTTTAAATTATATAACTGCAACCAATCAAAAACAAATTATATGAATCAATGTTTGATATTTCTTGGCAGCGCCAACACATATCATAAATAATTCAGCTAAGCCAGGTCGGTTCACGTAACCTTTACGTATTAAATATTTACGGGGTAATTACCACCTGTTGTACCGGTACAACCGACTGTCCGGCGACCGTCCGGGAATAAAACCGGTGTTGACCAGGTTGACGGTTTTGAGGGTTGAAGTGCATTGTGTGGGAGAAACGTGGTATTGACGTTTTGATAATTAAAATATGGGTTTAATTTTGAACGTGTTTTCATGTTATATTACGCCTGATTTCGCTGTATGTGTAGGTGCAGGTAGGTAGATAGAATACAGGGTGTATAGGGTCCCTTCATGAAACCGTTAACTAAGTGATAGGGAAATCATCAAATAACCCCTCCCGCTCTTGGGCAGAGCGAAAGGGAGGGTCAGACTTCTACTGACTAAAAACCACCCATGTTCCTTCTTAGCCCTTCATGTCGAGGCCGCGGTATCTCTTGCGAACTTCCCGCAGCCCCGACGGGGTCATAAAGGGTCTAAAGTAGGGCTATATCCTTATTATTATAGCTAGCCCATATTGTCCCACTGCAGAGCAAAGGCCTCCCTCCATTCCTTCCAACGATCACGATTTCGTGTCCTATCCAATTCTCAAGGAAGACATCCAGTTTGTCCCGCCATCTCCTTCGTGGTCTGCCACGACCCCGTGTTACTGTTTCAGGGCACCAATCCTGAGCTTTACGGGCCCACAGTTCGTTCGGCATGCGACAGACATGTCCTGCCTAGTCTCATTTAAGTATGGGAGCTTTTTGAGACACGTCAACAATTTGCGTTTTGGAGCGCAGTATAGTGTTTCGATCGATTAATTTTACACCTAAGATACAGCGCTCCATAGCGCGTGGGTAAACTTTAAATTTGGACCTTTGGATGTTAGTCAAAGACCAAGTTTGTACACCGTCAAGATGGGAAGAATAAACATGTCCATAAGCTTTCGCTTTAAAGTATATATCCGGCACGAAGGACCAATGTGTAGCTTGTATAGGGTGTTGGGTAGCTGGTGAGGTGCTGGTACGTTGGTGCCGGGGAAGATTCAATAAAATACAGCAAATAATAAAATGTACGTCTGTATTGGACCTGTGTCGCAGATGGAAGGGAATAGTGTTGCCACTATTTACAAGAGGATTTCAACACTATTTACATTTAATGTTGGTGTTGCAAAATAATAATTTAAATCTCCAACACCAGTATATATTTAGTGTTATATCCTTAAACAACTTTAACCAATATTGATACCTTTATATCTTGAAGGCACAGTTGACGCAGTGGCTGATGCGCTGCGTGTCGCGGGTTCGATCCCCGCACGAAACAAATATTTGTATGGCCTTCAGATAGTTGTTCCGGGTCTGAGTATTTGTGAGTTTAAATGTTTATAAACGCACCCCGCACGATACAGGATATATTCCTAGTGTGGGGCAGCGATTTTAAAAACAAATAAAAATAGCTCCGTAACTAGAACAGTCCCAGGTATGGGCCAAAACAAAAACCTCCCATTCAAACGTACAAACATCTTTGTAATAATAAATAGTAAAATACTCTCGCGTCACTATTACCGCTCTCTTTAAAATTGACTATCAAACTGTTAAAAAAAGTTCTGCTTACCAGCCCAACAAACTACTACAATGTGTAATATTTCGTTAATAGATTTTTAAACTTTATCGCTGAAGAACTATGTCATCGAATTTGATTGGGAAAATTTGACAGTTTCAGGTGACTTACTACATAATTGACGGTTAAGGTAAAAAATAATTACCGAGATCGATATACAGTATAATTATGTTTTACAATATTCATTTTCAATTCCGACTATAACAAAGTAATGAAAGAGTATGCAAACTTCTCCTGTCAGACGTCACTCAACGCTGGGTTCGCGGTAGTTTATTCATCGTTAGTATCATAAAATAGTTCGCATAAAATTTTAGTGATGAATATGGTGATAGAATAGGAAAACATGCTTCATATAGGTTTTTCTTTGAAATGAAAACCAAGTTTTTTAAGTTTGCAAAACTATGCTATGTTGGAATGAACAGTAATTTAAAATACAGAAAAAGACATTAATGAAACCCCAACAACGGCCTTTTACAAATATTGGCTTAACTGTTATTGATTTGGTACATAATGGACCTGTTTTGTGCACTAATTTATATTTTGAAAATCTCAATGTTCCCCTACGAAAATCCTAGAACGTCTTTTAAATAAAAATCAAGTAAAAAAACTAACATAATATTATAAAAGTTACTCGATTTTTTAGCTGACTCTACCTGTAAAGGTACACGCGCTCACAAACAGATGGCAGTAGCAACAACATTCTCAGGACATTTAATATTTATTATTTACGTACGTAGTTCACGTGCTTAATGTTTTCCTTCAAAGTTTGTGGTTGAAAAACAAAATATTTTAGACCTTTTACGATCGGATAAATATGGTAATAGTTTGGATAGTGACTCCAAAGGAATTGCATTGTGCCGCGTTTCTTTACAAAAACCCTGTCAGTCATGTTTATCATACCTTAACGAGTTTGACAATAGAGAGATAAAGGCACTAACAGAGGCAATGACCAAAATATTTTGTTTTACAAACAAGAAGGTAGAAAAGCTATAATTTTTCACAAGCAACCAGGAAATAGGCTGCTTATATGCAACACACAGAAGTGAGGTAATGGTATAAATACTATACAGGGTGGTGCCGACCATACGACAATAAATGAAACCACTGGTAGTTCTAGTTCATAGGAACATTATTAAACTATCAAATAAATCCTAACACCTTCGTGGTGCCGACGATACGACAATAAACTACCTAAATGTCTTTGCCAAATTCGTTTGTTACATTTTATTTCCACACGTTAATCAATATTTAGTTAGTAAACCAATATTTGTTTGTAATTTGTAATGTATTTCGTTTACAGTTTTATGCTATTTAGTTTTATTGATTAAAAAAAAAAAAAAATTGTTGTTACGATTTATTTGATAGTTTAATAATGTTCCTATGAACTAGAACTACCAGCGGTTTCATTTATTGTCGTATTGTCGGCACCACCCTGTATATAATACTGGCCTAAAGACTTGTAGACATATGTAGATTGTCTGATCCGGTCAGATCAAAATTTTATACTACATTTATATATACTTATACCTGCTCAAACAAAATAGGCGAAAAAGTGCTCATAGATCTTTTAAATGCAGTTGAAAACATTTCTCTGCAAAAATTTCAAGTTGAAGCTGATTTTATTCAATTGAATAAAAATGTACCTTTATGAATGTAATCATATTGCACTTTACTACGGCTGACGGTGAATGGGCGTTGATTTTTTAACTCCCTCCCTTCCCGTACCGCGGTACGTTCACACCACCGCCTCCCGTCTGCCTGGTACTGTGAAGATTGGCATGCAGAAGGCCCATGCCATCCATACTCTTTTATTTGCCAGACATTTAAGTTCGTAATTCCTAGAAAATGTTGATCCGATGATTAGCACATGCAATTGAATTCTAAGACATGTAATAAAAAAATAATGTTTAAACCTGCTATGGTTTAAAAAACTTGATTTAAATCCAGCTTTATTTGCTACACGTTTCGTTACTAGTGTTGGGATTGTATCCGGATAAATACTCAAAATGGATAAATACTCATAAATGTCCGTTTTTACTTGAGTATTTATCCAAAACAGCGGATAAATACTATCTCCATTTTTTGTAACGTAAATTTTATCAATTTACAAACAAAAGAATTGAAATAAATGAAATCCTGAAAAATTGATATGTATCGTACTTTATTAATCACTTTAACAATTATGAAAAGCCTTTATTAACAATAATTTCACCCAATCATGAAAATGTTCGCCAATCACTATCCAAATCAGAAAAAAATATACGTATTTTGTGAGATACTTAAATAATTGTTATATATTTGGAGGGTATGAGGAACAGGGGGTAAAGTTCCTCATCCTCCATAGAAAAGGAAGGATCCTCCGACCAGACGTGTGTTGTCTGGTGGGCTAACTACCCGACATATGTAAGTCGGGATTTTCTATATTGGCTAATGTCGCGGTTTATGTTTATAGCGTGATGTAGGATTAGCCAATTAGTTCTCATGTGTTGCGATAGATGTCGCTGTCGCCACATCGCTCCCCTTCAAGACTGGAGGTCGATAGCAGGTTGAGTCTTGATCCTTGCCAAGCCAGTGGGAGGTTTTAGTGAGTTGGAACCGAATGCCGCATAGTTTTCGGTGAGTCGAAACTGACTGCGGTGATGCCCCAGTGTGTCGGGGTGATGCTGCTGCTACATAGTATGTACAGTGATGCAGTGCTGCGTAGTGGCTGGCTGCTGCGTTGACCAGGAGAGAAGTGCGTCTCTGCTTGCTGACCGGCCGAAGTGCAGTGTGCTGTGCCAAGGTCGCTGATGAGGTTGAGGACCAGGTATGCGCTTCCGCTGCAAGCTGGGGGTCAGGATACCCGATGAAGCCGTGGTTGCTGGATGGCGGTATGACTCGCTGCTCGAAGGCTTGAGGAAGTGATGATGACGTTTGTAGTAGCTGCACGAAGGCTGCGCTGACGTTCGTGCTCGGGGTCACCAGTTTGGGGGGTATGAGGAAATGGGTGTAAAGTTCCTCATCCCCTATAGAAAAGGGAGGATCCTCCGACCAGACAGGTGTTGTCTGGTGGGCTAACTGCCCGACATATATAAGTATACACATATGTATAGACATCAGTCAGCGCAGCCTTCGTGCCGCTACTACAAACGTCATCATCACTTCCTCAAGCCTTCGAGCAGCGAGTCATACCGCCACCCAGCAACCACAGCTTCATCGGGTATCCTGACCCCCAGCTTGCAGCGGAAGCGCATACCTGGTCATCATCCTCAGCCACATCAGCGACCTTGGCACAGCACACTGCACTTCGGCCGGTCAGCAAGCAGAGACTCACTGGAGCATAATGCAGCATCACCCCGACTCACTGGGGCATCACCGCAGACAGTTCCGACTCACCGTGAACTATGCGGCATTCGGTTCCGACTCACTGGAACCTTCCACTGGCCTGGCAAGCATCAAGACTCAACCTGCTATCGACCTCCGGTTTCGGAGGGGAGTGATGTGGCAACAACGACATGTATCGCAACACATGAGAACTAAAATGACAAATCCTGCATCGCGCTATCAAAGTTATCCGCGACATTGGCCTATATAGAAAATCCCGACTTACAGTTGTCGGGCAGTTAGCCCACCAGACACAACACCCGTCTGGTCGGAGGATCCTCCCTTTTCTATTGGGGATGAGGAACTTTACACCCTGTTCCTCACACCCCCCCAAAGACCATAAGCATCGAAATCTTTTTCGTCAAAAACTGTCAACATAATATGAAAATATAGATAAGTAGTGCGCTACTTTACTCACTTTAACAATAACAAAATCTTAGTTTTCACTACAATTATGAATATGTCGTCTATTTCTGTCAATATGAGAAGTTTGTTTACTACAATCATGAATCCAGTCAATCACTATAATCATAATTATGTTTTTCTGAAATCAATTACTATCACTATAAGATGCTTGTTCATCATTATTAGAATTCATCAATTCACAAACTGGAACACGCTTCTTGATTCTCTCAAATCCACTGATTCTTCATCAGTATTTGTCTGTACTGGACATGGTGATGGAACATCTTCATCATAACTGTCCCTGTCTGCCTTAACTTTCACCTCTTTAACTTTGTCGTAGAACATATTTCTTTCCACCAGGTTAAAGGGCTGATTTCGTTACTGTTTTCCAAATAACGTAATTTTAATGTAATGTTTTGGAAAGCCCAACTAAATATACTAGCCATTCAATACGAAAAACCAACCCATGCGCAAAAATAATATTTATCCATCATTTTAAGTAAATATCCGATAAAAACGAGTAATAACGAGTATTTATCCATTTCTGATAGATACTCGAGTTTTTATCCACCGAGAATTTATCCTCCGCCCATCACTATTCGTTACATGTATCATAAGTTTACTTGTGAGATCTTGCTGATATAAGGTACAAACAATACTTGTTAACTTTGTAACGTACCTTGCTAAGTACCTACCCTCATACCCAGTAACATCTATGTAGTCGAGCCAAACAAAAGACGCACTGCTGGACTCACACAGCTGGTAGTGCTGGTACTCTTCTTCCGCATTCCAGTCTGCTCCAAACTCATTTGTGTTTCATCGATCGCTTGTCGGTTCAATTCGCTAAATTACCCCTCTGACGGCTTCTTTGCCGCAGTTGTGTCTACTGAGTTGGAAGACTTGGTCCTTCCCGCGGAATAGACTTTCTGCAACAATACCTCTTCAGTGTCGTCACCACGAGCACCCCATCCGCGTCCGATACACCGATGCATTTAAAATGCAATCGAATTACCAACTCGATTCGCACGTAACCGATGCACGTCGAAATATCATTTCACCGAACAGAATACCATTTTGTCCCCTAACAGCACACTTTTGTTCGACATGTGGATAAAATTAATCGTTTGCAGTCTAGAGAATAGGAGAACAAACGATTTGATCACGTGTATCGGATCTTGGTACGAGTATAATCCTCTTTGGTAAATTAGATTGCATAGTCTCGCTTTGCTTCCTGCTCGTAATTGAATCTTGTTTCTGGTTTGTGGACTGCAAAAAGTTGATTGGGCGCTGTGAAATCTTTATTATGTTTTTTGTGTTTGAATTGTGCAGGTGTCTGTTATGTTAGTATTGGTTCTTTTACATACGATGTGAATTTAGAGTTTGGGCAAAGTGACATTTTACCGACAACGATGCTGGAGTAGCCAAAAATTTATAGGATTAAACGTAAGAAATGTATGTAAATCTTATTGGATGACGTAGCACAAATCTGAAACATATCATGGGCTATATTAATACCTTGTTTAAAAAAATAGATTTATGTAACGGCCATTTTCAATTGCAGCAGTATAACTTCCATTTAGACTAATTGCCATGCCAGCGGCGATCTTGTTTCAAGTTAAAAAAAAACACAGAAAAAACGAAACCTTCTCGAAAAATTGCGCAGTTAAAATTAAAAGTGTCTATTTACAAATATTATGTACGAAAATTTAGGATATAATAATATGGAAGTTCTTACATAAAATTCAATATATCGAAGGTAGAAATAATGACAAGACAATAATAGTAGAGGCCTTGAGTCTAGGGCCAGGTTTCAATTGGGTTGTTTATTGCCATTAGTCAACCATTCTATAAATTGGCTACCAGAATATCGAACAATCTTATAAATAAACTAGCTGACCCATGCAACTTCGTCTGCGTCACATAATATAGCTTATAACAAAATGTCAACATAAATTGAGTTAAATCGTAACAAACAAAAAATCGTATCTTTCCTCTTTATAATATTAGTTTAGATTATATTAAAGTGTGAATTACTATTGGTATCTCTTACTGTTAAATATACAGTAACACCTTGTAAACATTATGGTGCAGTAAATATTTTGAATATGAATTTCTCCGGAGTCCCCGGAGGCCAGAATCCCCACTAACCTACCGCACCGGACCGAATGACTGCCGCGCGCTTAATTATTTTGTCGCGCGGATATTTTTACATTGCGATATCTTCTAAGATATTTGTTTAAACTGTATAGAGTAAAGGGCACAAATATTCTATATTAAATTTCTGTGCTAACAAACACATTTATTTAGATATAGATTAATACCTTATGGGTTAAATAAGCTTAGCAAAATATCATTCTTTTTAACCTAACATTTTAATAGTAAAAAATGGTTACAGTGAGTCAATCTTAAAAGATAGACATATGCTGTCGCGGACTTTTTTTTAGAACTTTTAAAGAGGAACAATTCTTTCATACATGGTATTTGCGTAACTTAAACCGTTTTCGCAGCGCACGCAACGGAAGCTCTCAAAAAGGAATATCTTTTCCCGTTTTTGCAACATTTTTAATTTATGCTCCGCTCCTATTGGTCGTAGCGTGATGTTATATAGCTTAAAGCCTTCCTCGATAAATTATCCGACACAAAAAGAGTTTTTCTATTCCAACCAGTAGTCCCAGAGTTTACCGCGTTCAAACAAACAAACAAACAAACAAACAAACAAACTCTTCAGCTTTATAATATTAGTATAGATTAACGAAAACGTTTTTATACGTTTAGTTCCTTCAGCTAGTTTCCGAAGCTTTGGAAGCTTTTAAAAGGTTCTGAAAGTGCTTAGTTGGTCGAAACTACTTTAACTCTACAACTTTCAAATAAGAAAAATAAGAATCGCCCAATTAAAATCATCCGAGGCTGTTTGAGCTGAAACTGGCCACTAGAATTTTAAAGAGGAAAAAGATGATTCTGTTGAAAATTAAAAAGGAAAATATGACTATTTATACTTTCAATGAAACACATAACATAACATCACGCCAGTAATCCCCGAAGGGTTAGGTTGGGGATGAAATTATGTGTCTATTACAAATATACTCGTAGGTCTAGTGGTCGCAAGTGCAACTATACGCTATGCGTGAGGTATGGGGTTCGATTCCCAGGTTGAGCAGTATTATTGAGTTTTTCCTTCAGGATTTTTCTCAGTAGCTGCCAGGGAGTCTGGATTTGTCCCGGTTAAGAGAAATAGGCTCGCCCCCTAATTACATGGGACATAAACATAACTGGCGAAATATGGGTATACTATAATGGGTACACCATGTTATGTTCTGTAACACATAATTTTCTAATTAAATAACAACATATCAAAAAAACATTTAGCGAGGCTAATAATATTTAAAAGCATCTTGGTAAGGTTAAAAAGAGTTCTACCTACCATGAAAGGAGGCACCCAATAACTGTAGTGTAGTATTAATCTATCATACAGGATTAATCTATCTAAGCAGGAGCGCGTGGCTTAATAAAAACTGCCACTCGGGTCGATCTTTAGGTAAAGCTGTGCTTGCCTAGGTCGGTCTGTGGATGGATGACCGCCCGACATACCGAGATTCCTCCGTGCCTCGGAAAGCACGTTAAGCTGTTAGTCCCGGCTGCCATATATAGATCTTTGGCAGTCGTTACAGGTAGTCAGTGACCTGAAATTCTGACATCCAGTTTTACTAAAGAGTATCGTATTACCTTCTATTAACTGGGTTGTGGAGGTCAGATAGGCAGTCGCTCCATGTAAAATACTGGTATTCAGCTGCATCCGGTTAGACTGGAAGCCGACCCTAACATAGTTGGGAAAAGGCTAGGCAGATGATGATGATTACGCATGGTGAAGTGAGAGCAATAGTTCCTGAACGGAAGCCAGAGCCAAACAGATGAAAGTAGTCACCGCGTATCAACGTGTCCCATGTCATAAAGACAACATTTTATATTGTCTTTCATTTCATGTGAACCTTTTATTTGAACATAAAAATGCCCAATTTATTTTTATAAATGTGTAAACTGTTCTAAATAGAGCAGTGGTGGACCAGTGGTGGCGGCCCCGACTTACGAACAGTGAGTCGTGGGTTTGAACCCGTCAGGTGCATTACTTTGTGTAATTTATTTCATCACCGCTGCTCTCAAAACGGTAAAGGAAAACATCTCGAGGAAACCGGCATGTCTTAGAACCAAAAAATTCAAAGACATGTGACATGTACCAAACCGCACTGGGCCCACGTGGTGGATTATAGCCCATTCCTCTCCTAGAGAGGAGGCCTGAGTGGGAACATTGTAGGCTGATGATGAAACTGTTCTAAATAGTGTAAAATTTCCATTTTCAGAATAAACTAGGTTACAAGTAAACTGTGTGATTTGCACTGGGCTAATTTACCTCATTAGTAGAGTGTACTATTAGGTACTTAAACCTCTACCTAAACCATCGGGGATTACAAGCGCAATGTTATGTATATTATGAGTTCATAAATTAATGGGGATCTTAAAATTAACTTCATGTAAATACACATTAATAACTATGTAATTATCCTTCTATTTTTTTTTAATAGATACCATATGCTAAAGACGACGTTTCCTCACCATGTTACAGACTAGTTTCGCATTCCCGAATTTTCTGGAATCCCTAGTAAAAATATGTTTTAAGAAGCCGCTTCCATAATTTTCTAACCAAAAATGAACTTTAGGTAAATATGCATCCGAATATTCGATCACTGATTATGACTGTATGCTCGTATATCTGGCTTTGAGTTATATTGTACTACGACGATTAATAATGAAGGCACAAACAGAATTAGTAACATTTCCTAATGAAAATCCGACTAATTCAGCGACACATTCCATCTCTCTCTTTACATCAATTATAATCTCATTTGTCGTAATAACGTTTGCAAAGATAAAGTTTGCAGACGTAAATACTTTAAAACGCGTTGCGGGTAGCATGATAGTAACCCACCCATCCACCCCGGGGCGGGGCAAACAGACCGCTTGCCCTGATAGCCCGCGGAACCTTCAAATATTCACCACTAATTACTTACGCCCTTACTAGTGGTAACTCACTTCTGTTTTGGAATTAGTATTTTTGTATGACTTGTCTATTATTCAGTAAGCAGTTTTACAGAAATAACACCATTGTTCGTGTTGTTGTTGTTGTTGTCCAATTACATGAGACTTAAACACATTTGGCTAAAGGCTATAGGCACACCTATTTTTATGCTTAACCGTTTTTGGAAAACAAGCCTGACATTACGCAGGTCTTCTTCTTCGAAGAAGAATATAATAATAGATGATCGTAATCCTACTAATCACACTAATATTATGAATGCGAAAGTTTGTGTGTATGTTTGTTACTCTTTCACGCCTCTTTCATCATAGGATAGTTTTTATTCCGATTTTATCTTCCCGTGGGATAATTTTTTAGTTCTAGCGGGCGAAGCCGCTGGCATTACCTAGTATACTATAATCCTAATTCAGTCTTCAAGCAGAGGTTAGATACTAACGGTTACACGATGAATAAACAATCGAGTACCTACATTTTAATAGTACTCTCTCGGATTTAAATGTATTTATGTTCTAAATTGTCGCTTTCATACATTTATTATTAGTGCATTTTCAAAACCATAATGCATGGTACAGAAATCCCAAAAATATCTCTCTTTTCTAAAATTACTTTCAAAAAATTCGTCAGGTTTAGAATTAATTAATTTGGTAATTCATATTGAATATATTATAATTATGCATTTCTTAAAATACATTTACGAAAATATGCAAGGTCACTGTATTATATTAAAGTGAGTCGAGTACACTTAGTAGCTCCCCAGGGATGGACTTGTACCTATACTTTTATAACTTAATTTCATGTTTACCGACTTTTAGTGGGCATAAAATAGCGCTATTTTGCGTCAAAATCGTTTAGCAGACAATTTGAATTTAATAGGATGTAAAATTCGACGCGATGAATATTTGGTGCTTCGTCGCTGTCATTATTAATTAATAAGCTACTTTGTATCCTTGGCGGCTATTAAGAGGGTGAATACTTTATTCGAATTTTATGAACTTATTTAGGAAGTTACTTTGTTACTTCCAGAACATTTGACACCCCGTTCGAAGCGTTCTACGAGGTGTTTCTACTTTTTGATTACGGTTCTGCTATCCCTGTTCTTACAGGTCCAAAACTGCAGCAGTTGTAACCCTGCTTATCAGTTTTTCTAGATTTAGATGAAAAGCGTTGCAAAACAAATTACTCTTGACCCCAGTCTCTAAAATCCTTCGCTTTAAAAAGCTTTCCGAAACTCATCCGAGGTTGTCCTCTAGTTAAATTACATTTTAAATTACGGCACTGATGTTGTGTTTAATTCTTTAAATTTTTATCAAGTGGAATGTAATTTCAGCGGAGGGGGCAAACAAATTACTTTGGGGATCGCCGGTCGCTGCCTAGCTTCACGGATTCTTCTCTTCTTGAACATTCTTCACTTGTTCCGAAGCAGATATTTTTAATTAGACAGTTTTACTTAACGGAGATATTTCGCATGAGGGTGCCATGTTTATGAACAGTGGCTTAGTCCTGAGGTAATTTTAATATTGCCAAAACATACTTAGGTACTTTTTTGTAGCCTAGGTCTACGGTTTGGTTCTAGCCGGATAAAACTAGCAGCTAGATGAGCAAGGACACTATCTACGTCTTCAATTTGTGGTGTTTTATATAGCATCTAATGCCCGTTTATAATAACACAAGGTACCACTATTGATCGTTGGATTTTCTACTCTCGGTTCTCAACGGAACATCGAAAATACAACGGTGTGCTTTTGTTTCACGATTACATTTAGGGCATAAAGGCATTATTTTGTACCAGGGCAACTCGTGTGGCCTCAGACAGAAGTTTGCATAGTTTTTTGTCTTCAACCTAACTTCCAACGAAGTGCATAATGGCCCAAAAGAATACATAAATAAAATAAAATAAAATAAAAAAGCCTTTTATTTCAAATAAAAAAAAAAGACGTGTGGCACTGGAGACTGCCGCGGTAAAGCTATTGCATAGCATTTTTTATCAACTTATGCAATTATAATTATTTATTTATTTTATTAATGCAGTATTTAAATATAGTATTTATACTTACACTTTTACTAATCATCCTCATCTTTTATAAAATGTCCTTTTACGTCTCATGTCGCGCCTTGGCGACAACTATTTTTGTTGGCAGCCTTATAATCGATCTTATTCGATTTATTAACTTTGATTTTGCTGTTTTAAAATATTAAATCTAATAATTTTTCAATGTTTACTTTTTATCTGACATTACGTCAGTTGTCAAGATGTCATTTACTTTTTCTTTTATTTTGTGTAATAGTTTTTCTTAGTGGTTAGAGCTATGAAGGTTACATTTGATTTATATAATTTAATTTATTTTTATTAATATGTTAGCTCAAATAATGTAATTTATTGATAATTTCTATTAATAGTATCTTATCTTACGCTTATAAAATTAATTAACACGCTCACAGAAATTCTTTGAGGAAGTTTTTGACTGAATAATACAGGCCGTTTTAAATACAGGCAACTCACAATTTTTGATTTCAAGAAATTGTCAAGTGTCAATTTGTCAAGTGTCAGTTCGTTAGGTTTTTATTTTCGTTACGGAATTTCTGGATTCGGTCCCCACGCTCAAGGCCCGCGATAGAAGCTATGCAATAGCTTAAAAGAATACATAAAAAACGTTAATGCGAAAATGTAATCACAAATTATCATTTGGTATAGAATGTTAATGTTATATTATCCAAGGTGAATTGTTGTATGTCGTGTCGGAGTTGAGTACAAAGTCGCCATTACGTCACTCGAGTGAAACGCCCAAACTTTTTCAGCGGTGTATTAGTGGAATTATAATAGAGCCTTGTCGCATTATATTGAACTGTTAATTGAAGTATGTAAAGTTTTTAATGGCTTTTTGCCTCACTTAGACTGTTAAACTCCAAAACTTTTGGTTGATCATATTATCAAAGCCACGGGAAACACCTAGTTCCCTCATCCACGCAAGCTCAGAATCGCAAAGTATGCCAGCAAAGTATGCATACATACTAGTGCAGATTCTTTCCTGAAGTAATGATGATCGATAACACTATTGGTAAAAGACAGTATTCTTCAACTTTCAGTATTCTTCACCTTAGGTACTTGTGTAAATGCAAGTGAAATGTAAAGCATTTCTTTCATTTAGACCGTTACAGGCAGCTTTGAAGGTCAAAAGGAAAGGTTGTAGCTACAGTCCCAGTCACAAGGCATAATAACTTGTGAAAGTACTGTAGTTGCTTAGTCCAAAGACTAGATCTCTATGGAGAAGCATAGCAAAGAAACTCTACTCTTTTTAATCCAAACAGTTTTACAAGTTTTTAGTGACATCATTCATGTTGAAATTATGCATATTATGTGTTAGAACGATGAATAAAGGCATCCCATCTAAGCTGTTAAGTTATTGGTTGTCCAACATGAAAACTACCAATCATATTAGTTGACATTCGATTTGACACTAGATTGAAGCCGATTTGATTAGGCTTCTGTTCGGACGGAGGTCAGCAACAAACAGAACATGTTAGGTCTCACCCTAATACTGTTCTTACATAACATATTATCACGACTGTATTTTCGAAAGGGTGAGGAAGATTACCTTAAAATACATTAAAAATTTGCCAGTTATATAAGGCCCATGCATTACGGGGTTAACCTATTTACATAATAAATCGAGACTACGCGATACTAAGAAATCGTAAAGAAAAAACTCTATAGTACTTTACCCGAATTGGAAACTGAACTTATTACCTCATGACCACAACATAAACTACACAGTCAATATTATTATGATTATTTTACTTCACTCTCATTTAGATTGGCCTTATAACAATTTCATGCAGAAAAAGTTTCGAAATACAACATTCGAAAACACATTTTTTTATTATTGCTCGTTTTATTTTATTGAGACACACATAAACTCAATAGCGTAGTAAACACGTAACATGCTCTAAAACACTCCAAACGAACTTTGTTACAGCAACATGCTACGTATCATGTTGCGCTACAAACAAGGTCGTAGCACTTGCAACATCCCAGGGGCTGCAATGTAAACTCGACAGCGGATTGACTTGCGGCTGCGCTAACTAGTTTACTGCACCTATGTACGTGCAATTTCGGTACACAAACGGACATAATGGAATTACTCAGTCAATGTAACCGCCTTTAAGGGAGATTCCAGCTGTTTGGCTAGTATTATGACCGTTCAGACGTTTCTGTAATTGAAACGTAAATGGGATGCAAGCTGGCAAGGTATGCCTTTGTGGAGCAGACAATACTGGTTTCTAATTAATTATTTGATCACTATAAAGCGATAGGAACTGATTACAATTTCAATGGCTATGGATGAATTTGGATGGTTTGGTGACTAGAAATAATAAGAAAAATAATATAATATAATTTCATCAACTATGTTAAATACACACTTACGCCACCATCTTATAAACTTTTATGTTTGGTTTAATTTATTAAATTAATCATCGGATTTATATCTCAGTTCTTTCTACTAATTTCATCACAATAACCACCATATCAGATCACAGACCCAAGATTCCGGTCTGTAACTCTTTGGGGAAATCGGTCTTCTGTCTGCCGTATGATCATAAATAAATATGTATTCCTTGTAGTAAGACCTAAGATACTACCTACCTTACCTTACTATACAGGGTGGTGCCGACAATACGACAATAAATGAAACCACTGGTAGTTCTAGTTCATAGGAACATTATTAAACTATCAAATTAATATTAACACCAAAATAAAAAAATAAATAAAAAAAACAATAAAACTAAGTAGCCTATAACTGTAAACGAAATACAATACAATTTACAAACAAATATTGGTTTACTAACCTTAGGAATAGTTTGCACCGATTAACGTGTGGAAATAAATGTAACGAACGAATTTGGCAAAGACATTTAGGTAGGTTTCTGTCGTATCGTCGGCACCACGACGGTGTTAGGATTTGTTTGATAGTTTAAAAATGTTCCTATGAACTAGAACTACCAGTGGTTTCATTAATTGTCGTATTGTCGGCACCACCCTGTATACTCTAATATAACAAAAACATATTGAAGTTTAGATGTAGGCGGTAATCTTTGGAACTACTCAATATCTCCCTGCTTTAACTAAAGCAAGAAAGAATAGAAAGAACAAAAAAAATGTTATTTGTCATCACAGAAACGTACACACATATTGACCACAAAAATTAAATAAACAATTAACATTCAACTGCGGGCAAATTCTAAATCTAATACAAAATCTAAGTCTTCTCCTGCGGTCACTAATTCGCGGCACAAACATTCACCCCAAAAGTTAGTATTATGATATAAAGCTGGTAAGTCGTAAGTAAAATAGCAAACATTAGTTAATACGCTACTAAGCAAATAGGTGAAATACAGAGAGGTATCGCCGCTATCTTTATGAGGACCTACTCAAAGGATTATGAACAGTGTTACATGTATCTCTTGGCGCTTAAATAACATTGACAAGAGATGTTAAAAAAGCTGCTTTATCTGCACGCTGTTTTTAAGCTTTTTCGAGAGAGCAGCCTTAAAGTATTGTTGAACTGAATCATTACCTAGTCTCAAACATTACCACCTACATCAAAACGTATAAACCTCGTTACTATATTAGTGTATACAGTAAGGTAGCCTGCAGTATCTTAGGCCTTACTACGAGGAATACATATTTATTTATGATCGTTCGGCAGAAGGCCGATTTCCCCAAAGAGTTAGAACCCGAAATCTTGTGTCTGTAATCTAATATAGTGGTTATTGTGATGAAATTACTAGAAAGGAATTGAAGTACAATACTGATTGTTTATTTAATAATTAAAACGAAGAGATGCCCGAGAGATATTTTTTGATAGTGTAGACAAAATTTAGTTAGTGGAGTAAGCATGCATTTAATGTAATCAGGTTACAAAGGTGACGCTGACAACACAGAGGTTTCGCGAAATTTTTAAACGATATCAAGATTTTTTTACAGAATATTTAAATTTTCAAAAACAAACAATTTAAAAAACAAACGTGTAATCATTGTACAATTTCCCGTACAAATGTTTAATTGTTGCGGTTACGAGCAAAGCTATCTACAATATAAAAAACAAAGCATTGACATGTAACATGTTGCTATTTGAATAAAAAACTCGAACGTTGGAACAATATTTTTTTAACAACAAACAGAAAAGCGCGGCAGGCGGCACTCACTATTGGCGCCCGACGTGGGGCCGAATATTCTGAACGAAGTTTTGGGTGCACATATAAACACGTTTTGGCGGACTGTGTGCATTGAACACGGTTTAATTTGTTATCTTTGCTATTTAGTGAAAAATAGAAAGTGTCAATTTGAGTGTTATTTCCGGAATATGCATTATTTTAGTACTTTATTGAAATCAGATCAACTCTAAATAAAAAAATCTAGAGTGGTGGTTTACTACTTTTCTAAAGTAAATGGAATTTATTTTGAAGAAGTCACCACATTGGAAAAATCTGTTTGAAAGATTCGCAGACAAAAATAGAAAAATTCTTTCAACTTTATAAAATTTTATGAAATGGGATATCTAATATTTACCTACGAGTATCTTTTAACCTACCTAACCCCCCCTTTTTTCTGCCTAACCCTTCGGGGTTTACAGGCGTGATGTTATGTTGTTGTTATGTGAGTATCTTTTGAAAATGGATATTTAATAATGCAAAAAACACATTTAAGTGTCGTCTATGAGATAATTTCGTATGAAAATATAATGTACCTAAATAATTGCGCCTGAATTTATCATATAGCACAAAGAGAACACTGCATCACGTCCACGTAAAAACGAATTTCGTACACAAAAGAATTCTCCCATGCCGAATCCGCGCGATTTTTTATCATACCAGCGAAAGAGCAAAACGGCACTCTAAAAATTCGGAACACATTTCACTCAAAAACTTTTTATTTTATCGTCAGAAACTTTGTTGGCAATTAAATTTCCCACCATCACGTCACGGCTTTAAATTATGTATTATATGTTAATGAAAAAATGGAATTCGATCGTTATAGCTTGTAGAACATGGTAGCTTGGAGTGTTGCCAAGTTTCTAGTGTTTAAGTAGCTCGACTTTCATGATACCCACTGTAATGTAGATTTAAACGTCTGTAATTTTGCTTGTAATGTATGAGCACTTTCATTACTCTTTAATTCGTCGACTTTATCAGGGGAAATTATGGTTTCTTTTGCCAACGACTTTGTAGAATGCACCGAACGGAAGTGCGGAATTTTCGTTTTGTAATGAAGCCTTTTTGTTCAAGGTTATTTTTATTTTTACTGTTGTAAACTTAAAATTGGATGTGCTGTTATTTTTTACATGGTTTTAGGTATACACTCTATAGTTGATGGTTGGTTTTATGGTTATAGTACATACAAAAGAACGGTAATATTTACTGTAAATGTTAACTTTCTTGCAAATGAATTAAAAGAGTAAGTTAATTTTACACATAGTCAGAATGTGTATGTTTATGCTTAAAGTACACCCTAATACGCATGATATCTCAAAGGGTTAAAATACAAATATTTTCTTACAAAATTTCAATTCAAACGAAGTTAGAGTAAATATTTTTAGAACAGACTTTTACGAAATTCAGTTTGCTTTACTAACATCTAAGAATCCAACCCAAGTTAGCGTAACGTCAAATTGGAAGTTTGCAGAATGTTGCCAATTTAATGCCGAGTTATTCAGTCATGATTTCTGAGAACCCACAGTTGCATGTTTCTCCTAATTCACTCCAAGATTGTTGATACAGAAATTGTAAAGAATTTTAGAGTAGATTTTGCTCCTTGGCACATTGAATTATACAAAAAGGATTTTATGTCATGACCTGTAATTTATAACATAATATATAGCCATGTTATACAGGACAGAATTTTCGCTGGAAAATGCTTACCCCATACACAGTACTATATCATGCTAAATTCCCCTACATTGAATTTTTTCATTGGTAATAAGATAAACACTTAGTGGATTTCACTTAAATTTTGTGGTAAGCAGCTGTTAGTGTGTGATTGTTTTTTTTTAAATTACAGATCAAAATATCCTATGTTCTCCGGGCCCAAAATGATGTACTAAATATTATTATGGTAACTGTTTTTGCGTCGATGTACTTTCCACGCTCCTTAAAAGTGTTGATTAAAGTACTTTTATTAATTGACAAAAGTTATCAAAAGCTTTGACATTCCTTGTCTAACTTTGTATTTAATCATCATCATCAGCCTATAATGATCAGTAGTAGGGCTATAATCCACCACGCGTGCCCAGTGAGAGCAGTGGGTTATGAAATAATTTACACAAAGTAATGTACCTGCCTGGGTTTGAACCCACGGCTTTCTGTTCGAAAGTCGGGGTCGCAACCACTGGGCCACCACTGCTTCCTAGTTTTTAGTACTGAGAACTTATTTTGGTGACCTATGCTGAAAACATGTGCAGATACGATTTTTTAGTAAACGTCGAGCTCTTAAAAGCTATGTCCAAACATTGCACTTAATTGCCTTTCGAGAGCACACAAGCAATAAAGCTAAACGGAGGTTAAACTGGCGAATAACCGTGAAAGTTGTCGTGTTTGCTGCCAACCCTCTAACAGTTAACACCGGGGTGAAGACTTGGCAGCCGTTCACAGTGTTATGACGCGTCGTTGCACTTCTTCAACAACGCGTTTCTTCAGGTTAATAGTGTAGGTACAGTGGGCAAAAAAGTGGAACCTTTATTTTTAGTTTTACAGGAAAGGAATAAAAAAACCTCAGTGTCTTCTACATTGTAGGTACGTAATTGCATTGTCAATGTAAAATTATCTAATTTTAATAAAAGATTTTTATGAGACGAAATAATTTAAATATAATGTTTTATTTTTACACACATACATACATAATGTCACGCCCTTTTCCCATGGGGGTAGGCTGAAACCACTTGGTACGATCCTTACATACTCCTTTTGCCTCGTCCACATTCATACATCTGGTCATAAACGCCGCCGCGCCGGTTATTTTTGTTGAAACAAGTACAGTATTTTTTTTTTAATCTATAAACGAGTATGACAAGCGACAGTTATAAAATTCGATCCCCATTTTTTACTAGTACCAACAGTAGACGAAAATTACTAGCCATGTATAACCTAGACCTACATTATTGGATAAGAAAAAAACATTAAATAAAGTTATAAATAATAACCAATTACCTACTTCTCGATGTAGTTATAGGTAATTACTAATACCTAATACCATGCATGGATTTTTTCTAGAAAATTGCGCTATTTACTGTAATACGTGCATAAATTATTTAACTACTATACCCATACACACCTGTCAAGGTAGATAGATTGTGAACTCCACTGTACTTTCATTATCAAACTTATAAATTATTATTTTTACTTGATAAAATTTGGACTGCCTCGTAGGTCTAGTGGTCGCAAGCGCGACTGCTGAGCCTGAGAGGTCCTGGGTTCGATTCCCGGGTCGGGCAAAGTGTTATTGGCTTTTTCCATCAGGAATTTATCAGTAACAGCCACGGAGTCTGGATTTGTGCCCAGTTGATGGCAATAGGCTCGCCCCGTATTACTTGGGACTTAAAACATAACTGGCGAAATGTGGGTGTACTATTAGATACACCTCTACCTAACCCTTCGGGGATTACAGGCGTGATGTTATGTTATATTATGTGTAAAATTTGGATAAAATGTTAAATTTGGAGTTCAACAGAAAAAAACATAAACAAAGTGTATACATAATAAACGACCTCCCGTTTAGTCTCTCGGATCATGAAACTAAACAATTGTTCGAGTTCTCGAAATTTACAAAAAAATGAACTTTCTACAGGAACTGACGTGATCAGCTTGTTGATCAACATGTATGTTAGAACTAAAAAAAATCCATGAAATGCCAAAGGTATACAACAAAGAAAGAAGGCCTGTGTCCCAGCACTGGGAAGATAAATAGGCTGATGATGATGAGAACAAAAGTTGGTCAGTTTAATGATCTCAGACTCACAACACACGAGAGGTCTGTCATTTACACCCTGTATGCAATATTTTTCTATTATACCTATGCACATGGCTAAGTTCTGTTTAGCCCCAAATTTAAACTGTGCCACAAGTAGCTTACCAGCTACGTCTCACCCTGCTGGCGGTGATGAGTGATGTTCAATCGTTTTATGTTCTAAACATTGCTAAAATTGAAACAAACGTCGCCATCTTGTTTTTTTTAAATTTAACAATACCAAATACTCAAATGTTTACTAACTGCGCACCCCTTTAAAACCTATTCTAAAGATCTATTCAGATATTGTATCGCTCACTTGTAAACGCAATTTATATTCCATCAAGAATTTCTTAGTAGCAATAACGGAGTCTGGATATACTAATAGGCAGACCCCTGTATAACCTTTCGTGAATTACAGGCGTGGTGTTATATTAATGTATTTTGCTATATAATGTCAGAAAAGTCCAAAACCTTATCATGCTAAACATTTTGATTTCTTTACCATACACGCATTTTGAGGTAAACTATACAATGTTTATTCCTTTTGGGATTCAAACTTGTGAACCATCGCAAATCGCGTTAAGTAGAAAACATTTACCCGCCAATGAACGAAAACACAAATGCCAACGCTGATTCTACATTTTAACTGTTGCCTGTAGATAAAACCTTTCATAATATTATTCAAAACGTATCTGTCAAAACTTTTCACGGTCTGTAAACTTTTAACTCAACATATTTTTATGTTTACAAGTACGTAGACCTCGTGCGTTGATGGCGTGAGGCAAATTTATTCTCACTTCCGTAGTATTGCCCTAATGGCCACTCTCCCATAAACAGAAGGTTCTCGATCAGAACTTAAAAATGTAGGGATTAACTGAAACCACGGTAAACTAACGCCACTCGCGGACACCAACCAAACAACATAAATATTTAAATAGATATTGCCCAAACTAAAATCGAGTTCTACCTGGCTAACAGTGATTTAAAGTTGGACACAAAACTTTATAAAAAACAAACAAGTAGAAAACTGTTGATGTTTTGTTCACCTGGTTCATTATGAACTAACGGCTTTGGGTATTTACAACCTTTTGATAAGCTAATATGAGCGGATACGAAAAACACCAAGGTCAGAAGGAGGAGGTCGTATCGCAAAGATCGAAATTTTGCGTGATCGAAACCCTAACCACATTCATACTGTCTACTCCGTCCAAAAGTGTCATAAAACATTTGAAATTATTACAGTTACAGTAAAATGAACGTGCAAAATCAGCGGTGGGTGACTATTCAGGTGGCGTGCAGTTCGATCGTGGCGAGCAAGGCGCGGAGGAAACGTCAGAAAAATCGAATTTCCATGCCGGCAGTCGAGGCTGAGGCGGCGTGGCGCGAACACCGCGCACAGAGCGCCCGCGCGCGCCCCGTGCTCACACGCGCCCGCGCTACATACGCGCGCTCGCCGCGACCAGTCACACGCGCGCCTGCACCGCCACTCACATCCTGATTAAATCCTACACGGTGGGCTAATTAAGGGTTTGGCAACGGCCGGCCAGGTCGCGGGTCAGTTTGTCCCCTAACCACATAAATTTGTGCTCGTTTCTTTCTTCATTAAAAGGTGACGTCACTCCCGCGGTCGATTTTAGTGTAATCGCGATAAATTCGCGATTGTGTTAGTGGATAATAAAAGTTTGTTAATTGGTTAATTGTTGCATTGTCTCATGTTTAAGTGGTGTCTGTTGATGCGGACGTAAATGGCAGGACTTCGGCCTTCGATATTTATTGATTACTGAACAGTATTGCATTATACTATTATGTCTTTAAACAAACAATAGCCAACATGTCTGCATTATGATTCATTTAATTTTTGCTGTTCATGTTTATTGACGTATGGAGAGCAATTGTACTAATTTGAAAACTTTTATTTGGACGCTCATCAACACAAACTTTTGAAAATTAAACTTTTATGAAAATCTGTCAGCTTTTGTGGACGATACACTCATTTATATTAAACCGATATTCCATGAAGAATCACTAATTTTCTAGGCGTTTCGAGGGAGTTGAAACGTTCAATTAATTATGTATACGATCAAACCTGACTGTCTGTTGGCCTACCAATAATTTAGTCAAACTAAAAAGTTCTACGACTTCAAAACTCCCTGAAACAGTCGAAAGCCTATATATTTCCAGAACCAATCTCTTTGTTCACAGTATTAGCTACGCACCATACAACAATTTATTGTATTAGCATCTAACATAACCATAAGGCAATATATTACTGACAGCAATAAGATATTTCTACGTATTCGTTAAGATAACATAAATATATCGCTTTTCTCTCATTCCTTGGACGACTTTTTTCGCGGTATTTTTCTCAAACTGTCTTTATCTAAGTAATACATCCTCCATTTCTTAATAAATTGCTGGCATACAATAAGGTTTTTTTTGTGTAGATATTCTACGTTGAGTTCGCGACTTGGCAACATAAGGTTTCGACGAATGCAAATTTATAGGCTTAGTAGAAACAGAATGTAGGTAACAGGCACCGTGAGGTATACAAATAAAGTTCGATCGAAATCTGAAATGTTTTTGGCTAATTTGGGAAAAGTAGATAGTTAAGTTAGTTTGGAATTATGCAAGCAAATAATACTAGTTTAACATCATATTATTATCACGCCATACTTTGAAGACTTCAATCATGTCACGTCATACTTTGAAGACTTCGAAGCAATAGTGCTTTAAATGTCACATTTTTTAGGTGGGTAGCAGCTGAAAATTAGCGTCAGGTTATACACACTGTGTGCCCATCTGGCATTATGCTGAACTGAGGCCTTTTTGGCATTATTGGTTTTGTTTATTTACTTTTTTGTATATTTTTAAGGTGTTATTAATGCCAAATAAACACATTTTACCTACATAAGTTCTGTATAGATTTTCGTAGTCATTATAAAGGTTGTTAGTTCGCCCAATTGAACTAAAAGGTCAAACTGGTAATATAGCGGTCATGGACAAAATTTCAACGTCATTCGCAGGTTTTTTATATAAATAGAAACCTGAAAATTACGCAGCAATAATTTTAACTACTTCGCATACTAACCTGAAATATTGTACTCGATTTTTGTAGAATCGATTATTATGTAGCCGGTTGAAAAAAGTTTATTCCTTTAATATTCGAAACTAATAAATAACACTAATAAATACAAAAAAGTTTGACAAGTAGAAGTTGAGATACGGGGCAACAATATCATTGTTGAACGAGTCCCCTTAGATAAAGAAAAGAACAAAGTTGAAATCTTAAAAATCTCACATCAGAAACAGGGTGAAAGATATAGCACGAGAATCGCTTTAAGAATCGTAAATCGCTTCAAAAAAGAATTATTCTTAACTATTATTATACTAGAACTACTATAAATCAATAATTATTATAATAGAACTTTTCAACAAATAATGCTCTCCTTTTTTTTCTACTGACTAAAAACCACCCATGTTCCTTCTTAGCCCTTTATGTCGAGGCCGCGGTATCTCTTGCGAACAACCCGCAGCCCCGATGGGTTCAATCGCTGCCTTGACCAGTATACAAAATAATCAAACAACTTACTATGTCAGTCCCGTTAAATATGTATCTTAAAGAAACACTCCAAATTTAAAATAAACTGACACTGACCTCATCAATCACATTATCATAATTCTCCTGCCCTTATCCCAATTTATTTCTGGCCGGCACAGCATGTCTTATTCTTCAATCTATTTGCTGTATTACTTTTAAAAGCTACTGTAAACAGACAGAAAAGTCACGGTTGTATATTATAAATAGAAACCGCAAAATCTCCGACTCCTAAGATACAGGTCTGCGTACCTGGTTTAGGAGCCCGGAAAACTGACCTTATTTTTAAACTTGGTAGTACAACACACTGTTTCAACATGCTATGTACTTTGCAATTGTTTTTATCAAAATCAAAAGTCATTTATTCAAACTAGGCTGATAATCAGCACTTTTCGAACGTCAAAATTTACTTTACTTATTTACAAGTGACAGTCCCCCAAAACGCCCACCCTTCGACACTTCCTGTTATGTAATAATAAACTTATTGTAATTATATAATAATTCTTCTTTAATAGTATTTTACTCGTCAACTCAGCAGTGACTTCCTTTCTGGCCATATCATCCTTCACACAGTCCATCCATCGTTAATTTGGTCTACCTCTACTCTCATAGCCATCTATATTCATACTCAACATTTTCCTCATTCTTTCGGATCACCATGACATACCATACCACGAAAACCACCTGCCTATAAATCTGCAGTTCAAAATATACGTACAGCTTTAAATTGCAGTCATTGTGTCACTGTCCAATTCTATGAACTAAATTCAGTTGTCCGAACACTTGATAGTGACAGGCGGACGGTAAAAGTGTCACGTACGAGCTTCGAAGTCAATTAGTTTATTTTTTTTGGTTTTGAGCCATTGGGCTACTATATCAGGCTGCCAATTGCCCGTCGGGGCTGCGGGTTGTTCGCAAGAGATACCGCGGCCTCGGCATGAAGGGCTAAGAAGGAACATGGGTGGTTCTTAGTCAGTAGAAGTCTGACACTCCCTTTCGGTCTGCCCAAGAGCGGGAGGGGTTATTTGATGATTACCCACCCCCAAAAAAATAAAAGGCTGCCAATTGAAATTCGACTACAGGTTTCTTCTACACAAATGTGGTACTTTTTGTAATTTCTTACTCATCATTAATTTTCCCAACTATGCTGTTGTTGGCTTCCAGCCCAACCGTATGCATCTGAATACTATTATTTTACATAGAGCAGCTGCTTATCTGACCTCCACAAGCCGGTTCGTACTCGATAATATATTATCCCGTGGTAATATTGGTTGTCAGACTTTCGGGCCAATGAGTACCTGTAACGACCATCAAAAACCTACGTAACCAACGGCACACGGAAAAATCTCGGTATGTAAGGGGTGGTCATCCATTCACGGATTAACCTAGCCAAGAGCAGCTTAACCTGAAAATCGACTCGAGTGGTTGTTAGTATTTCCTCATTATTATTTCAGCCATTTTCCTATAACAAAAATAATGAATCATAATTCTCATAGCGTAATTTGGCAGGCAAATTGTATTTCATAATTTTATAAGTATGACTAGGTAAATTGACCTATGAGTTTGTTTTATTGGAATGTATGTGTAAGCCTCCCAATAGGTGGTCATAAAGTACAGTCGAAAGGAAAGTACCTCCAATAATCACCTTTCTTGCCAGACGGATCAGTAATCACAGTGTGTTGTTATTACCAGACGAGGTGACGCTTAAACTTGTCTTACATTAACGAACGTTATTTTCATGAGGAACCTGACCTTATTGAATTATTGATAAACGAAAATAGAAACTTTTATAATAGTTACTTAACATTTGTCGTCCTGTTTTGATCATTAATCAAAATATTTATCAATATTAATTCTTTTTCCATAATTTATTATTGGAAACCTTTGTAAATGTTAAATGTAACGACCGACAATCAGGTTTTTTACTCGTTTTATCGAATCATCACTCCACATTCGTTATTTCGTACCTACAGGTTGTTTACTTTTACCAACAGATTAAATGCTTTGATAGGTAACCAAATATTGTACTTTCGGAGTGGCACTTATTACTTCGGGTAATTTTGTCAACACTTTTTTCTGTAACTGCACAAAAAGTTTTGATTTTTCAGGTAATGTGAATATTTACATATATTTTTTAAAGTGAACTTAATAAAATAACCAAATACTAAACTTATGGAGTGTTAAGTGTAGAGGTTATCTTAACAATACTTTTTTTCCGACTGTATTAAAAGTTTTGGTACTTAATGAAAATTATTTTATTAAAAATGGGCATAAAGTCAGATTTATTTCGACAGTGTTGACGGTTACTCATTCTGTTCACGTAATGCCTATTCGTGTTGTGTTGTGCAAACTGTGCTGTGGATCGGACTTATGGGATTAAATACTGTCAAAGGTAATATTTTATTTATTTGGTTAGACATTACAGTTTACATTTTTAGTCATTGCAAAATACAGGGTGGAAGGACCAACGCGAAAACGGTTACCACGTATTCTACTGAATATTTTGAGTCAGACTTCTACTGACTAAAATCCACCCATGATCCTTCTTAGCCTTTTGTATCCGGAGCCGTGGGATTTCGAGCCCCCTAACAAACGCATTTTTCAACGGTATTTTTTTTAAATCAGGTCATTTTGACCGTGTAGCTAGTGCACTTTTGTAGGAAGCAGCTGTTGATTAAAAAAAAACCGATAAAAATTTTCTATTATGGGGAACTCAGAATTATGTGAATACATGGTAACCATTTTCGGGTCGATGTCCGTTCCAACCCGTATATCTGAGGAACAGTCGAATAAAAATTGTTTTGTATGACAACAACATCTTGTTCAATTTTTAATTTACTTTAACAACAATTTTAGTCGTCTCTTACCCTCTAATATAGTGAAAATCTCTTTCTGGAACACATTAAAATGTCCTAGTTCTATTATGAGTAGCTGCTTGTTTCTCAACTTTTGGCCTAAGCATGTTTGCACACATGAAACTTGAGCTAGAACTTTACGGTCGTATTTGAGCAATATCAATACATACATCTGATATCTTTTGGCCTTCTTCTAGTAAATATCAATACCAAACATGTCAATATCACAAATAATGTGGTAACTGCACAATTTCTTTAGTATTAGTTTAAACATGAATACAGCCCTAATTAATACCGATACTTCAAAAACAAAACAGTGATATTTTATATACGGTTAAGGCCTGTGACATAAACTTCCTTGAATTCAGAATATATATAATTGCGTACTACCGTAAAAAAAATAGTAAAAAATACTTCGTAACATACAGATCAATAGTTTGGTCATTAACAAAAACCACCATAAGCAATAATGATAATATTCTAAAAACACACTATTTACACAGTCTGTACATCAACAACTAATGTTTTGTTATGTATAAATACAGGGTGTGATTAAAACCACATTACTTCGTGTCGATTTAAAGTACGGAGTCTAATGTCCGTTCTCACTAATACAAAGAAACCAAAACAAACGCCTAAATATTATTGCATTGTTCGATTTTTAACTGTTGGTGCACTTTAAGTAACACATACACATATCATCTTAAACATTTACGGTATATAGTAGTAGATAAGTACATACTTAATTATATCTACAAAACTTTGTTAATAATTACTAATAATGTCAAAATAATTATAATAACAATCATGTGTAAATCGTTAACAATAATATCGAAAAAAAAATACATGCAATTATGTAGTATGTGTCTATTAAATCAACAAGAAAACCTCTTATTATATTATTATTTTCGTCGTATGGCTCTACAACCTTTGTGGACGACGAATTTTTGTTTTAAATATCATTTGGGTAACAATTTTCGTCTTCAAAAAGAATTTGTAATGCGATCGCTTTTAAGTCAAGTTTTGTTTTACCTCTTTGTTATTTGACACCGATGCAAAGTTGGAGACTTGGGGTGCCCCCAGTAGAATGTTGTTCTAATTCCACCTGGCCGAATACAATTGGCCTAATTTTGTAGTTTATTATTTGGAATAGGTAAGTTTTGCACGTTAGCTCTATTAGTACACTTCTGTCTAAATCTTTCGGGACAACACGCGATATACTAAGTATATATTTAGCAATTGTAGTACAAGCGCACCTCTATCAAAAGCATTTTCAATACTGTAACAGAGAAAAATAAAATGTAACAAACAAAGATAATCCACTGAAATAGAAAAGCATTTTCAAGCTAACCCTCTCAGATATTGAGCACAATATTGTATATTAAAAATAAAGGCGGTGCCTCCATTCACCTCCATACAAACCACGCGAGGTAAAACCTCTTTTGTTAGTTTATTCTGTAATGCAGAACGTAAATGTTGAATCACTGTAGAATATGTGCTAATATTTTTAAAATTCAATAGTTTAGTCTGCGCCGGCTTGTGTGGGCTCTGTGCAACTATAGATACTGGGTATAGTAAGGTACGGTTTGGGTCGAGCAAACGCAATCCCATATTAATATCGCCGGAGCTAGGGTGCGTTTACATTTGATCTAGTACGATAGGAAGAAACTTGAGTTTGGATGAGGAGGGTTTAAAGAGTAGAAGGAAGACCAAAGAAACGATGGATGAACTGTGTAAAGGATGGTAAGGCAAGGAAGGAGGTGTCTGATGAGATGACAACTCATAGAGAAGTATAGAATAAGAGACATGCTGCGCCGACCCCAAATAATATTAGGTTAAGGGCAAGAGAATGACGATGACGAGAGAGAGAAGAAACTTCAAGTCAATGTAGAAGACGTTTCTTTGTTGCAAGTAGATAGACTATCTTGACGCGTAGAATACACTACGCGAGATACTGGACTATCAAATAAATGCTATCAATTATTATTCATTGCTCGTTAAACACACGTGAAATTGCACACCACCGGGCTTGAAACTTGCCAGCCTCATCTGTCTTTAGACTCGATATATGTGACTGAACTTTATTAATTTTGGCATCGAATTTTACATCTTGTTTTCTTGAACAACAAGTATGAAGATAACATACATTTTGAAGAACAACAAAACACAATGTATGAAATCTAAAACAGTTATTGTTATTTTCATTCCCCGCCTACTCGCCCACTAACTTGCTTAGCAACGCAAACGAGCCTCCAGGCACGGCATAGGCCCGCCTATTGCCGCGTTCACATCGGATATTGTGCACATTTTATATGATGCTCTCCTCTGTAATGAACGTTGAGATTACAAATGTTACCTTTTGTATGGCAAATGTTCGCACAAACTAGTTTTAGTATTTATGCGCTGTAGTAAGTTATAACATAAGGCAGTTATGTTGAATAAATTCGTTATTTGAAGGTAATGTGAGCCAATAAGAATTGCATAGAATATTCCGCTATGGTATAACTTTGTAGCAGCAACAGATAGTTTGTGAAGTTGTTGCTTTGTTTACAAAATGTACAGATTTTTATCAATTCTATGCTTAATTACAAAATACCAATAGTCTATCTTAACTTATTTTACATAGATTTGAAGTCTGCACCACATCCAACAAAATACGTAAGTACTAAACGTATTTATAACATCATTCCTTCTCTATTAAGTTCCAAAGATTGACAAAAACGTGTTTACCGATGTGTGGGCACTAGTGATACCTAATCCTAATCAAAATTGTTTAATTTCTAATTCCTTACGCATTTTAACAAGATCTAATTGACTATCAGTACCACCTCGTTAATCACCAAGAAAACTTTACCATCACCCCATACCCAATACCCAAACCCAACACCATCTCGAAGAAAGCCCTGACCTATAAACCGTCCGTACAAACAACTAGCCTACAAAACAAAGTGCCGGTTAAAACAATTGATCCAGACTGTCAGATGTTTGACGTGTTCCAAAGGGCAGTGGCTCGGTGACGTAACCCAGCTGTTTTACCTCACGCTTGCCCTGCCCGTGTGCCCGACAGACAGCGGGGGACATACAGTAATAAGGCAGAAGGTCGATTGTTTATGTGGGGAGGGGTGAGCAATTTTAATCCTTAATAAGCTGATAGTGTGGTGTAGACTTAAATGTATATTTTTTTGGTGAATATGTCAAAATAAATTTAATCTTCATACACACATACAATTGAAAATACAGTATTATGTTATTTTGCCTTTATACCAATTAAGTTTTTTAAATAGAAATTTTTTCCAAGTACAAAAAAGGATGTTTTATAAATACATTCTAAAGCAAAATCATAGGTAAACTTACATTTAAATACTATCGACGCCAAAATAATTCCGACAACTACGATAACCTTCGTTTCACTTCTATTTCGCTATTTTATCTAGAACCGCCAGTTGCTTCCACCATTACGTGTCTAGTGACATTTGTCATAATTCTAAGGTAATTTAGACCTGTCAGAATGTCTGTGATTAATTTCAAATATTCCAAATACAGTTCCGTACATTATTAATTTAATACAGAAAGCAGAACTAAATTTTGTGTACTTACAAGCTGAGTTCATTAGCCTTTGTTTGCCTTTTGTGTGAAAACAAATAAGCATAATGTTACGTGGATAATTCCGCAACTCGGAACGTACTAATTTCATCTTTCTTTTTCGTGTGGTTAGTGTATAAACTGGTGTCATAGTTTTTATAGAATAAAATATAATACATTTATTTTCAGATAACAAAGACCCATAGACAAATATCTTAACCTAAATATACATACTAATAACATTTGTGTTAGTATAAATAACTAAAAACTATGGTACTACTTTACTTGACTTGCACGATACTTAGTGCGATCTTATGGAATTTGTCCGTGGAAGCGACGGAACACCACATCCTGCGACCAAAAACTTTCTTTCATCACCGATTAGAGATAGCACGTTGGTATGCGCACTACAAACACTTTGAAATTCACGTTGTGGCGTTTTATGCCACCCATCGGCCTCTGAGAAATATTTCTCAGCTTTGATTTTCTCGAGTTGTTTTCCTTTGCCGAAGCAAGTGATACGAGTAATTATACAATACGCAAATGAATCTGAAAAATATAAAAACTATCACTGTTGATAGGACTAACTATTAGCAACTTAATCGTGTCATAATTGGGTGGCCAAAAGTTGAAGAAGAGAGAGTTTTAAAAGTTCTAATTTACAACTAAAAACTTGGCACGACAGGCTGGATTTTTATACTTCAGATATACTCAGCAGTGGCTAGAGCTTGCCTATCAATGATGATCCTGAAACTGTAGTGTGATTTACGAAGTTGGAGCGGAATGGCAATTTAAAAGCCATTTCATTGCTCGCAATTATATTGCTTTCAATTCAATTTCTATTGCTCTCTATTCGACCGCGTTCTAAATTAGTTATGGATAACATCTGTGCATTGTGTGAACTTACTAATTTCTGTTGTGTAGTTTGACTGCAATTGTGTAAACAAAGTTATAATGAGAATACACATTTCATACGCGTAAGAAAGAAGTTGAACAATCTGATCGTGATAATGTTATGGATGTCTATGTTAATCGGTTTGCCGTTTTTTTTTTAAAGTTTATTATATTAAAGCGTGAGTAGCTAAAGGGTTTTTCATGTTAATATTTTTGTGTATTTGACTTTTCAGACCCCTTTTGTCCCGTAGGTATCTTAGGAAGGCATAAAACCAAAGCCAACTCGTTAGAAGCCCAGTAAAACACACTACAAGCATATTAGCTGATGCATATATGAAAACAGACTGTTGCATATATGTAATTTCACAAATAAATAAATAAATATTAGCACATAACTGTACAACCATTCCACTCACTAGTACAGTAATATCGCATACCACTGAGTGCCATGTGCTCCGTTTATTGATGGATCGCCACTGATTGAAACACATCTCAGTGTATGACACAAAACAGTCGTACATTTAAAGTAGTGTTACACTCGGTTTTATATACCCTTTCCTATACAGGGTTATTGGTGCATTGATAGAAATGGGTGACACTAGGGCTAATCAGAAACAACAAAAACTTTGAAAGAGATTAAACAGGATAATTTTGGAGAAATAGAACTTCAAAGTTTTTTTTTGCATTGTTTCTACTTCAGCACGATAACCCCAATCGTAGGAAGATGCCTCTTAATAGTCACAATAAACAGTTTATGGTAGAGGAAAATTTACTAACTAGTGACCTTGTGTATATCATATCAAGACTCATATTCCATTATCCAATATACCAAGTCAATAATGACAGAAATGCAACAGTTAACCTAAGTGGCTAAGTTACAGTCAAGTAAGCAAGTCCGACCGATGGTAACTCGGATAAGCTCGATCCAGTCAAATCGATTAAAACAGTGCCCTACTTACTTTGATATGCTGATATGAAAGCTACTATTGCAATTAGAGAGCTATATGGTCGTAGCTAGTTGGTCTAGAAAGGTGGGCGGGACTTCTAGCTTAATAATTGGCGATAGAAGATCCATCCATTTGTAAAATTATGCTGCGTTTTGCTGTGACCAAATAATTCGACAAATGTGGTATGTACGCTGATAGTAAACATATACTTATCTTTTATATAATATACTGGACCGATTTGAAAAAATATTCTACCGTCATTGGGAAGCTACACTATCCCCGGGTGACATAGGCTACTTTTTACCCTGTATTCCTACGCGAACGGGAACTACGCTGGTAAAACCGCGTGACGTCCGTTAATAGGACCCTACCAAAAGCTGTTAACCAACCATTCTGTGCATCAAAATAAGTAACACTTTTTTATTGCTGGGTACATTGTTTTTGGCACTCCATGTAACGTATTCACTAATTTACGAATTAATTAAATTAAAAGCTATTTTAAACGTTCGAAATAATTGGAATTTTGACTTTATCTCCGTAACTAGATGGTTCCCAGAATACCTTCTGGGGACCTTCTAGTTACATCGTTGCAATCATTTGTGCCTCCCGTTATAAGAAAAAAGTACTCTTATCGGTTAATTATTAAAATCGGTAAGCGTCAGATTGTAGGCAACCGCTTGACGAGTTAATTGAATGAGTCAAAGTGCACTAACAGTTATTTCAGTACCACCATTCCTCTCCACGTAGGTCCACTCTTTGGAATATGCAACTATAGTATTTTCACAAGTTATCATACCGTGTGTCTGTGACAGTAACTTCGCTGTCATTAATTGAAATAAATGCTTCAAGTTTAGGTTTATCTGTCCGGACAGATATACTCAAACTTAAAGTAGCCCGATACGGTCAAATTGAAATATCGATACCGGTATCGATATTTCAATTTGGCCGTATCGGTATGTCTGAACCTTAACAACAGACGTGCTATTTTGTGACTTAGAAACTCTTGTTAAGCAAGCGTTGTGGTTGCCAATCAGATACCTACTCGGGTCAGAGATTATAAGTGGGTTGATAAACGGTCGTGTCTTCCGGTATCGTAATGTTATATATGACTGCAGTGAAACTGACTTTATGCGATCATTTTGGCGTCTATTTCATATAATCGCGTGGTTGCCTGATTTCTGAGTTTTCATGTCACTCATGGAACTTTGGCTTGACTTTACATGTCGTTGAGCAATACCTCTCAGAAATCCGAACTTCTCACAATTTTTCTTCACCGAAAACGCCCATTGACAAATGACGTTCATTGAATACATAATGCAATTCACAAGATAATTTGTTATGGCGTATTAATAAAATTATTTTACAAAATCATTTTAGAACATTCACTTGGTGATAATAATACTTAATATATAAAATTTACAACTAATTATACAATACGCACATGAATCCGAAAAATCAAAAAAGGTGCGTGTTTTGGGTTCGAAATTGAAATCTGTGACTACCTATCACATATATCACTGCTATTAATACTGAAATATTTTACTCTGATAAGTTAAGTTATAATTTCAACAATTAGCATTTAACGTGTCCATTGGTAGCTCAGTGAGAGACAGAGAGGGCCTCTGCGAGGTCTAGTAGGCCGTAACCCGCAGTCCGAGTTAGTAGGTAAAATGTCTTCGAGTTTATCGTTTATATTATACCTTCTCGTAAAAGAAATAAACACATGATAAGCAATCATGTTCTCACTTATACACTGATAGGATATTTCCAAACTCCAATTCAGCCATAATAATTGTTATGACTGAACTATTACACAATTATTTACCTAATATTTATACCATTAAAACTTTCGTCACAGAAAGTATTTTATACAGTCTTTAACTGGTATTTATTTATGCCTAACAGTAATAAAGTTAATGGCGTACCTTTAAATATTACAAGTTATAATTTGAGGAAATTAGAAGGATTTATGACTACCATATATTTTAACACGAACCAAGGAAACGTGGCAGTAAACTATTCTCATATGTAACTAATTAGTTTTAATATGACGTAACGTGAAATAAAAATAATTTAACCGAAGATTATAAAAAAAATGTATACCTTTTTAAATCCGCATGAAAGATAATTTTAACCATCGACTGCATAGCTTTATAATCTGCTCAGTGCTTAGTTAATTAAGTCAGAAAAACACCTTAATGAAGATATCGATCGACATCGTAACACCAAAAACAACATTGAAGAAAATAAGCCTACGCGTAAATGTCGTAACATTTTCGTAGCACCTGCGTAGCACAGTGCTACGGCCGCTACGAAACCGCGTAGCGACTGCTTACTCAAAGTGCCCTATAAAATTAGCCCGAGTATCTTATCGTATATTAAAAGTAACTAGTAGAACATTATTTAGGCAATTTTAAATTTACAATAATAGAGGTTTAATCTTATTTCGCCTTGGCTTCGTAGCGGGCGTCACGATATTTCTTTGTTATCAGTCGATCTAAACGTTCTTTGAACTTTTACCGACCTTAGAATGTAGCCATAAAGCAATTCGGAATTCCAATTCAGTTCCTAAACATAACGAAAATATTAAAATGACTTCGGTTATTGGGCTTATTGCGTAATATCGGTACTGCGGGGTTTTGTTTGACTAAACCGAGTGAGATTTTGGGGTTAGATGTTTTGAAATTATATTTAGCCGTTTTGTATTTTTGCAAGGTAAGCAGAGATATAAAGGGGGTAAAAGTACCTTTAACGAAGCCGTAAGGCATTTGTTCTCCCCATCACTGCGATATTTTTTTGTTCTAGGCCATACCTGGAAACCCCCTAGTTACGGAGATATTGGGGGTCAAAGTTCAAAATTTTTCACAGCTGTTTTATCTAATACTAGTTTTTCAGGTTATAACTTTACTTAAATTACCTCCATGACCCGTATACTATTCAAAGCACCCACTAGTACAATGTTTTGAGGGTGCTACATTAAGTTTACCGTAAAATGTGATTTTTGATCCAAAAAAAAAAGTCGTTTTCCTGCAATAATTTTGCGTTTTAGTTAACTTTTACGTTTTTTAACTTAGTTCAATATACATAATGCTTGGTTGACGGCTCCGTGATGAGTTCGTTTACACCCTGTATTGTGACACATAATTTACTTTGAGTATTGTTAAAGAATTAACTGATAAAGTGTTTTATAGCATTTTCCCAAAAGCAGCACGGAATATGGACTTGAACTTGACTAATGGCGATAGTCTGCACCCTATTACTTAAATACAACTACTGCTGAACACCTCAGCCCACCCCTTGGGGTGTTAAGGCATGATGTTATGTCAACTTGTACATGTAAGATGATTCATCATCCTCACAGTACATTGGGTAACATAGGTCGGGGCTTCCCCGGGGAGATGTATCATGTACTACAAGATTCAGCAAACGCCTGTTAGTTGTTCGTTGTTAATTACAACTTTAGCTAGTGTACAGTGTTAAACTTGGTCAAATTACGCTTGTTATGGGTGTTTTTTATGATTCTAAACGGATAGTCGTAAACTAAACTCACGATTTTTTTGCATGGAGAGGCAGGAACGTCTGAACGCAACCTGATACGGTACGATCCTTAAATACTCCTTTTGCCTCGTCCACGTTCATACATCTGGTCATACACGCACTAAAACTACGCACCTGTATTTTTTAAATAACCTCACCAATAAGGTCAGGAGGAGACTTATGCGTTGGAAAAAAGCCATTTGGAATATCTGGTCAAAGTCCTATACGCTCAGGGATCTTGGAAAAACACACAAAATTAAATTACTGTTTTTTATTAATTGCATGATTTTATTAACCCCTTTTTACCTCCAATGTAAAGTTCATAGTTACGCTCGTACGTTTGACATAATTCATTGACTACATATATTTATAACAATATGTTAAAAGTTGACCTTGCGTGCTATCGTACGACTTGGGAGAGGCTTAACCCGGCCAAAATGTTTTTATTTTTCTATATAGTTTTCAAAGCAAGTTTTGACGGCGCGGCTGGCACAGTGACAGAGCAATCGGCTGCTGCGCTGCGTGTTGCGGGTTCGATTCCCGCACGAAACAAATATTTGTATGTCCTACAGATAATTCTTCCGGGTCTGCCAGTTTTTGCATGTCACTTTACATCCACGATACAGGACAAATTCCTAGTGACAAAAAAGCCTTATACTAAAAGCATTGAAAACGATCTAAACATTTAACAGTAACAAAACCTATAAGATAAATAATCAATAAAACTCGCCGAAACACAACCTATTTCCATAGCAAGACAAGTCGATACTTACTACACGCAAATGTGAACCATCTCGTACTACTCGTACAAGATTCACGGAGCGCCTCCGTGCATATCATTAATTTAGATTGTCGGCGCTTCGATTGTTTATTCCATTAAACTTATATTGTTGTTGGGAAGCTCACGGTTTTCCCTCGTTTGTCTAGTGGTTGATAGTGCATAAGGTTTGGCTTTGATTCCTTGGTAGAGCAAAGTGATATTTGGTTTTTCTCTCAGGATTTTTTCAGTAACAGCAATGGTGTCTAGACGTGGGCAAAGATGATGGCAATAGGCTTGCATGGGACTTAACCATAGCTGACGAAATGTGGGTGTAGGGTAGGTGTACTTGTGGCGACAGCGTCATCTATCGCAGCACATGCGAACTAATTTGGCAAATCCTACATCGCGCTATCAACTTTATCCGCGACATTAACCTATATAGAAAATCCCGACTTACATATGTTGGGCAGTAGGCCCACCAGACACAACACCGGTCTGGTTGGAGGATACTCCCTTTTCTATGGGGAATGAGGAACTTTGCACCCTGTTCCTCATACCCCCCAAATACTTCTGCTTAACCCTTTCAGTATTTTAGGAGTGGTGTTATATGTTATGAACGGATACAGTGCACGAATTCACCTTACGCAGATCTTTTAGATAAATACGATTAGAAGTTCGTAGGTAATTGTAGTTAAAGCAATTTTGTTGTTCGAAATTGACTTTACTGGAATTGTAGAATAGTAGAATTATGTTCGTCAAAGTTGTCTGTAGCTGCGGAGTACTAAGCTAGTTAGGTTTATTCATATTTAGTGCTGCTCGCTTCTTAAAATGTCTTCAGAAATCGTTTCCAATGTTTTGTCGTAAAAATAGTTACACAAATTGAGAGACTTTCCCAGTTTTCGAAGCCATTGGCCTCTAATCAGATACCAAGACTATAAATTACTTTTATATTGTTACTTAAAGTTATTAAGGAACCATCATATCATAAACATAGGTCAAGAAGAATAGAGCTAACTTATAAACTACTCAAGCGAAATGAATAAAAGTCTAAATTAACCACAGAAAGTAAAGTTATTGAGTATTTGCATTAGAAATTTCTCGTTAGCAACCACGGAGTCTGGACTTGTGCCCTTTTGATAGCTAAAGGCTTGCCCCTTTTCTTTGGGGGGTGCGAAATCATCAAATAACCCCTCCCACTCTGGGCAGAGCGGAAGGTAGTGTCAGATTTCTACTGACTAAAAACCACCCATGTTCCTTCTTAGCCTTTCGTGTCGAGGCCGCGGTATCTCTTTCGAGCAACCCGCAGCCCCGACGGGAAATGCTTGCCCCTTATGACATGGGAATTAAACATAACTGTTTATGTTATGAACCACATAAATAGGGGTAAAAAGAATCACGTAAGTTGGCCTAGTAATCACGGAGTAATCGGCATCCATACGTGAAAAAGATGTTGGTATATTACACAATCACACCTTTTTCAGAAGTCGGTAAAAAAAATCAAAAAATATTCTGACCTATATTTTTCCATCCATTATTATCAATTCAGCAATGTAATAGAATGAAACAAAAAAATTTTGATCAACTGATTAATTGTTCTTCCGTAAAAGTCGGTGGGGAATGGGGTCAGGGACGTATCGTACTGCAGGTGATGCATTGGCACTGAGTTAGCTAATCGTATGCATCGATGCGGCTTAAACCACGGTTTAAATACAGGCTGTTGGTAACTGCACCGGTTAAAGGTGTTGGGCGGTTTTATGTTCGTTAGTCATGTGTTTAATAACCACCTGTACGTGTTATGATAGGTAGGTTGCCGGTTTATGCTTGGTTGTTAAACACCTCGCTCGTAAAAATATTGTGTTGATAGATTTGATACCTTAATGCGATGTGATAGGTATCGTTTTTGGGGTAAGTGGGTCAGTTCTTATTGATAACTTTGACGCTGACAGTGTCTTAATGTCTTAGCAGTAAGGCCGAGTTTTGTGTCAAAATTGCTACCATTGTGTAATATGTAAACTTTTATCAATTATATCACTACTCCTAACTATTGGTAATTTCTAACCATGCGACAATCACGTCAATAGTTCAACAGGCGGGTGGGACTGTGGTCTCGATCTACGCGCCAGTCCAATGACCTAGCCAGTTCGCGATTGCCGAAACATACCAGTTAATTTTTTCACGGAAACTTATCGGACCGAATAAATAAAACATTAAACGTTAAAAGTTCGTTTTTTTATGAAACATACTTGAGAATTACGGAGGTATTAAAGGTGAAACTTTCGACATTTTCACATGTTTGTTTACCCCACTGCAGCGAACCTCAAAAAGAGGGTTATCATAATTATCTGTAGGGTTTAAGCAGCCCGTTGCTGAACGAGAGCTAAGTTAGTGTAGTCGTATGGATAAGGTCATCTTTAACCGACTTCAAATAGGAGAGGAGGTTCTCAATTCGTCGGAGACATTTTAAAAAAAAATACTTACTTCTGTGCAAACCGCACATTAAGCAGAAATCTAAAAAATTACTTTAGCTACGAGCTGAAATTAACACAACCAAGATTTTGGTCTACACAGATCTGGTTTTATTGATATCTATGTCTGTTATAATCAAACACAAAATTGGCTTTCATTAAACATTAATTTATTTCATTTGCGTCCTCTCTTAAGTTGAAAATTTCCCAAACTAGCTTCCGTTTACAATTACCTCTGGATTTGAAACACTGTCAAAATGCACAATGATCCCTTATGCTATTTTTAAAGTTGCTGTTAGTGTGCTGTAACTGACGAGTCTGTCAAAATCATACTCATCCTTAATCTCGTTAAAATAAGGTTCTCTTTGTTGCTGTCAAAACGTAAAATAACAGTGACTATTGGTAGTTTCAGTTCAAATTAATTTGTCAAATGGCTGGCCGGTGTAATTACGTGCGTCTAGTTTATAATTAATTAAATATTAGGACCCTGTGGATTATTTAGTAACCCGATGTTTTGTGTTCGCAAAATGAGTATTTTATATGTAATGTCGTGCTGGAGACACGTTGTTTTACGTTTAAATTTAATATTTTGTTGAAATTGTGAATTTCGTTAGTGTATTTTATTCGTTTTTATGCTGAACTAAATTTTATTCAAAAAAGAGAAGATACAACATTGTTAACGGTTAGATATCAACGGCAAAAATATGTTTGTGTGAAAATGGTTAAGTACTGGTGGCTCAGAGGAATGGTTACATACGTTAGTAATAATGTTACGTTTTTAATTGTTCGTCAAATTCACTCGGTTTTAATATCCTTGGGTTCGGATTGTAGATTGAGGAACAACCAATATATTCTCCTTCTTAGAAATTAATTCACTTTTACCATTAGAGTGCTTGGCACAAAGATACATCACACAGCTTAACAATTTAATTACAATCCCAATGACTACTCTTAAGCACTTTGCACCTTTTGCCTAAAAATATATCAAATACCTATGCTCGAGTCTTTCAGAATTTAGACCTGCTTGCATATTAGCAATAAATGAACCTGTTTTTTCCACTTAAACACACTTACCAACCTATGCACAATCATTTTATGCACGCCGAAACATCGATGGTAGAAAATTAAAATGTCATAAGCGAATAAACGTTCTTTTGAATTTGCAACTTTCACCTCAGCGCACTAAAGTTAAAAATCAACAACCTATACAAAATCAGTTTACATGGATCTCTTATTGTACGGAAAATCTATACAAAGAAACAAACAAAATAAACCGCACGAATTTTAAACTTACGTGCGCTTAGCTCAACGTTGCCAATTCAAAAGCATGCTCATTGTCTCTTACGACATTTTAAACCACGCTCGCTGCTCTCGCTCTCTTTCGCAGTATATCGTTAATAATGACGTGACGTCTCAGGTGTCGGTGAGTAGCCCGGATGCGGAGGCGACGCGAACGCATGGCCCCGCCCCCTGTAGCCATGCGGCGCGCTAGCTGAACGCCGGCGCCGGCGGTGCATGTACGCGGCGGCGGGCGGCGCCTCGCTCGCGGGCCGTAAGGTAACTATGATCACTTTCATGACAACTTTGAATGCTACATTACTTATCTTGCAGGACATTGGGTGGCACTGAGTGGCCATCTCAGTGAAAAGATGTCAAATGCAAGAGAGGATCCCAAACAGTAAACGATATCCTGGCAGGCCCAGAAGGCGATCCTTCTGGGCCTGCACGATGTCGTGGTGATGGATTGGTAAATGACAGCACTGGATAGCGATAAGTGGAAAGAGAGAAGAGAGGCCTTTGCCCTGTAGTGGGACACAAATGGCTGATAAAATAAATACCCATATAATATCGTAAGAATGACCTATCGTGTCAAATTAAACCGACATGTATGTCACAACTGGAAGAAAACTTTTTAAGCAACTGGGCTGATCCCAAAAAATATAAGTCTGGGATCTTAGGTCAAGGTCCCAGACCTGGTCCTGGTGGTTTGGGATGAAGATATCTTCTTCTTCTTTCACACTTCGTCTTCCTTATGGACTGGTAGCCATCAGAATTTATATTATAACCGTCCATAATTCCCACACAGGCGCGCCAGCACGGCCGCCAGCCCGCGCCGTCGAGCCCGCGGCCGCACAGCCCCCTCCACCCCGCACCCTCCGGCGTACGCGCATATTCGTGCCAGCACTGGGAGTCCCGCCTCGCCGCGCCGCCGTCCAACGTCAACCCGCCCCATCGCGACGACCAGCCTTCGCCATGCGAACTCATCGAGGTATACAGCTTACAAATCTAGTGTGTTTTTTTTACATTTCCTTTTTGTAAACAAATATGGTGAGTGTATTTACAGATAGAAGTTTTTGATGCAGTCTATAGAAAAAACAATGCGTTCAATCATTTCAAAGGTAAATGATTGATGTGAAAATGCAAAATTTTCACGCCATCACGTTTGTTTACAAAACAAGATATAGTAAAAAAACTCACTGTACAGCAGTACTCACAGTTGAAAAACATGAGGCATGAGACAGAAATGATCGGTATAAATCGATTGCAAATTATATGCGATAGCAACAAGCAATATTCCGTAAATAGGCTCTACTTAAGTTGAAATGTTAACATGAAGGGGTAGTGCAAGTTGTTGGTAATATAATTTCAAATCAAGTGCATACTTTGACTCGTGGATGTGAAATGACATCATGAAGTTTTTAAGTTGCAGTTGTCAAATTTTCTATTTGACAACTGCAAATCGGAAAATCTGAGAAAAACCAAGATTGCTGATAATCTCTTTCCTGCCCCATGTTTTATCATCCATGTCGAATACTGTACCAACATAAGTGTTACATGTAATAGCGTAAGCATGGTATCTCATTTCTATGTGTTGTGTATGTTCAGAGGTTTGAGCCTCGCATCTATGCTCTAGAGGTAACCATTCGTAGCTGCGCCGCTATTTAGGTATGTATTCAATGTTTACTGTATTGATGTTATATTTATAGCTAGTTATTGTAAGCATGTAAGAATTGAGACAATGCAACTAATCGAAACGTCACCTTTTATCTAAAGCGGAATATGACATAACTTCACGCTTCTAATCTTTAGAAAGATAGGTAATGGGGTACTTAATAGTACGCCTACATTTTGTTGTGCCAGGTAATATCGGGATATATCCTTAATTAGCCTCCCGTTGATATAACGTTGTGTTCAGTTCGCGTTAGAGACCGTGTAACATGTGTTACCGTGAAGTGTTATTGAGTGCAGTGATCAAAGTGGGCCGGCCATGAAACTGCGACACCCAGTGCACACTAGCGTCCGATGGCAGGTGTCGAAGAACCAGAGACTGCGGCTCGACGTACGGAACGAAACATGAGCGACACCAGTGACGAAACTCAGAACTAACCAAAGAAAATTAAACGCCAAATTGCGCTTGCTTCCATAACGTATTCTCTACTCACATATCGTTAAATCTAAGATCGACCACTTTACTTTTAGAATAAATTAGTTATAAAATTAATAATAGTTTCGCGCCTTTCTTGTGCCTATCTCTATCCAATTCTAAAGCGTTCTATAGTGAGATCTATTTGAAAGTAATTAATTCTGTGATGGGACTAAATTAAGGGTGATATCGACGTTTGATGTGTAAATAGTCTTCGTATCTCTATATCGCTAGTTAGGGGTAGTGTAGACGCGCTAGAAATAGTTCTTCGCTTTAAGAGATAAGACTTAAAAAATAGTGTGTCGATCCGTGGTAACTTAGACGACTGTACAAGTGAAGCAGAGACCAAGTGTGCGTTGTGGATAGCCGTAGAGCTGTGTGGCTCAGGTGCCCCTGGCTGAGTTTTGTGCCTCCAAGGCCACAAAACTGGCAGGCATGCAGGCAGCGCTTATGCTCAGAAGCAAATCGCGGGAGAGAAGAAAACAGCGCTTAAAGCGAGGATACAAGCACGACCTGCCGAGCAACATAGCTACCAAGCTGATCGCGCCCTTTCCGAGATACCCTCCGGCTTCATGGGTATGTCTAATATTTTATTGATGGTGTGTGTGGTTGCATGCTGAATGGTAGTTGTGATAGAATAATTCATAAAACACTCTCGATGTTACTGTGTAATAATGCCTTCGAATTTGCTTGATTTTTGTCGATCTCCACAATCATTTCAAAGCAAATTTTTTTCTAGTAATTTTACATTTACAAAATCAAGCAAATTGTTGGTAATATCGAATTTTCTTAACAGCTGTTGTGCTACGAGGTAAATAGCAGGAATGCAGCATGAACGTTACGTATTTCATATCGCTTAATGAAGTGTTGGCGAATGTTCCGTAGAAAGTGACTCGGTTATATTAATTGGTTAAAGTTAAACACTGGATTTAAGAGGAGTTGAGCTGATGTAATTGGCTGACTAAACTGTTTTAAATGTTGGCTTTAAACTAAGACCAACTGAATTTCATCATATTTTGAGATATCATTTATCATCAAGAATACCTCATAAATAACTACTACAACTGCTGACCAAAATGACATTAAAACCGCCGTTTCGACGAAACTTCCTAAAATTCAACCTAATATTAATTTTCCGGTCACGAAATGTCATACGTGGCTTCCCGGTTCGGGCGTATTTTAATTAAGGTGCAATGCTCTCGTATTTTGTCTCGTACACGACGCAGACGTACACGACGAACAGCAAACAATTTTAAACGCAATGAAATTTTACGGAAAATGCAAAACATTCGCTAATTTTCTTATTCGTATTTTTCAGGCGCTTTCACAACTTTTACTTCCAACTTCCTCTTAACTCTAAAGCCCTGCGAGGAAAAAGAACATATCTATACTTGCATTCCTCTACAGTCGTCTTTAAGGTACAGATTAGTAAATATATAGAATTATGGTACAGATATAATATAGTAAATATATCAGGGCGACCGCAACTCCAACGTCCAAACGCGTATTTTGCGTGCTTGTGGAAAATATTAGAAATACTCACTATCAATTTCCATACCATCATTACTTTTATTATACGTTACTTTGATTATTATCCTCTAAAGCTCTTCGTTTTTCCTCTGCTCTTGCATTTAATGAACTGATCTCAGTAATAACTGCAGGAATATACCAACCTAAGTAGGTCAAGCGTTTCCTAAACTTCTGCAGTAGATTAAACACAAAGTGTTTTATATTACACCTTCGTTTTTCTAACAAAAAGCTTTTAGCTGTTCCGGTTTGTAACTCTCATTAGAACATTGCTACTTACATATTATAGGTTTAGGTATATATTGGGTGAGAAATAGACCTTTATAAATTCGAGTAGACCGCTGTTTGTTAAACTGGTCTTTCAGAAATAATATAATCGGATGAATTTCATCTTGATACGGTAGCAGGAAATTGAAAAATAAATAAGGAATCGTATGGATGTGACAAGAAGGTTGTAAACTTGTAACATCTAGAATCGAAACAATTTACAAAACTGAAAGAAAAACATTGATATTTATTTATGATATTGAGATAGGACTTACAAAAAGGTAGGTTAAGCCGTGTGTTAAACCGTTGGGCCCACCTATAATAATCTTTGGCAGTCGTTAGAGGTAGTCAGTGGGCTGAAAGTCTGACAAGCAATCTTACCAAGGGGTCTGAATTGGGTTACGGAGGTCAGATAGGCAGTCTCACAAAGTAAAATGCCTACTAGTATTCAGCTGAATCAGGTTAGACTGGAAGCCGACCCCAACATATTTCGGAAAAGGATTATGATGGTGATGACTTAAGAATAGGTAGGTATAATAATTATGTATGAACTTATGTCCATCGAAGAAGGCTAGAATTTAGTATTTTATAAGAATTGCTGTATTGTGTTACTAAAGCGTGTTTCGATATAAATGCTACTTATTCTATAAAGACACAATCTGTTCAAATAATAATAACAGATTCTATAAGATTTAAACTGACATGGTCAGTCAGTTTAAAATCTTATAGAATCTGTTCAGTTTGTGAAAATTAAAATAATAATTATCCCTTACATGTCTAACCTTCTTCCGTGTGGGCAATAAGGTCTAACGCCACACACCCTAGTATCAAAGTTTCTAAACCGCCTCTAGTATCTAATTATATCTAACTGAAACTCATAATTAAGACAATTTTGATCTCAAACGTCCTATGAAGTCCTATCCATCATACAAAACTATATTTTCATAAGGACCAATCCATAAAAATCAGTAATAAATACATACAAAAAACAATTCCGACACAACACAATTATATTTGACAGCCGATATATTCAAAGTTCTCGGCTTACGATGATAAAACACATAGATTTGGAGCGGGTAGACTATAAAAATGACGGATGGTTGGCCACTTAGTATGTACGGCGAGTGGCTGGGCCAGGCTGGCCATTTATCAACCATGTCCGCGCCCCGTGTTCCAAGCCTGTTTTCAGCTTTGTTTCATCGCTCGGTGTTTCAAGCGTGTTGCGAGCTTTGTTTTATACTCGCAGCTGGGACACAATACAAATAATTGTACTCGTTGGAAGTTTGTACTCTTTGTGTGTGACGGCCCACTTGCCTGGCTTCAAAAGTTATCAAGTATGGAGGTTTGTTTTGTGATTCTGAAGCACAGTGTAGGTACAGTGCTTTCGTTTCTGAGTGCAGGCTTTCAGAAACTGGGTTATTGTCTCTGATCTGATGTTCTGATCTTCTCTCAAATTCGTTGTTATTTGAGCTGGTTGTTAGAGAATCATCGTCGTCTACCTAGACATTTCCCAACTACGTTTGGGTAGGTTTCCAGTCTAACCGAATGCAGCTTAATACCAGTATTTTATAAGGAGCGACTGCCTGTCTGACCTCCACAACCCAATTAGTATTGGGTAATATGATACCCATGGGCAAGACCTGTGACGGTTGTAAGAGAGTCATAATAATATAGTAGGTATATCACTTTTTTTTTTTTTAACTTTGTCCCACACTAGGAATTTCTCCTGTATCGTGGGTCCGTTTACAAACATTTAAACTCACATACACAAACATCCAGACCCGGAACAACTACCTGTAGGCCATACAAATATTTATTCCGTGCGGGATCGAACGCGCGACACGCAGCGCAGCAGTCTAATCACTTAGCCACTGCGCCAACCGTGCCGTCAAACTGTGACCAATAAAGTTACATATCATAATAATTATGGTTTACTGGTACAAAGTTGTACAATGCAATCTATATTATGTCAAAATTACTTAAAACTTTACGCAATATACCTCGTATCGTGTTTTCGTATTGCAACGAGAACCTCAATTCCTCCAAATAAGTCACAATTCTTTCGTCTGACATACAGAGCATCCAATATTTACACTAAGAACACATCGACATCGTATTTCAAATAAACACTGCAATAAACTTGAAAGCCGTATTTGGTGCAAGCAATCTCTCTCCAAGATAAATAATGCCTGAACTGGAGTTGACACTATTCCTAGCGAACGCACATAATTATGTAGGTATTCTATTGTTGCTATTTAGTTTCCAGAAATGATAACAAAGATGTGAGTTTGGTAAACGAATGTATAATATATAGGTCCAGTTTGTTGCATTTTATAAAAAAAAAAACAGTTTAATCAACAGAGCTACACAACATAACAACAGGTTTAGAGGTGTAGTCTAATAGCAGTTATTAGTCATTCGAAAATCAACTTAATTTACACGGTCATAAAGCTGATATTTGTTTAAGTGAAACAACGTCAGTTGGAAACAATGATTTGAATAGACTCTACGTACCTATACATACAGTATAGTTATCTTTGAAAGGAAGGACGTGCACTCCGTTGCATATTCCATCACGCGAAATGAGGACAAGTAATTAGTTAGAGTAGATTCTCAGAAAAGTAAATTTAATAAACTCTCTCCTCTATATTTTGGCATGAAAGTACAAGAAAATGTTAAAGCAGTATTTTAAAAGACTGCTAATTCGTAACGGATGATAATTTAACGAAATCTGAGATAACACAGAACTTTTAAGGAGTTTTGTACTCGGCGTATTCTTTACGCACCATTTAACGCGCTACAAACGCCAATAGCACTGCTTTTCAAAAATATTTTCGTTGGTCCCGGTTGGTCCCGGTAAGTCTGACAACCAGTCTAAACAAAGGGTATCGTATTACCCAGTGTTAACTGGGTTGTGGAGGTCAGATCGCTCCATGTAAAATACTGATATTCAGCTGCATCCGGTTAGACTGGAAGCTGACCCCAACATAGTTGGGTAACAGCTAGACAGATGATGTTGGTTTAGAATTATGTAATGAGTACGACGTACGTGGTAACCGTTTTCGCGTCGGTTCCTTCCTTCCGTCCCTTCTTCTGTTTATAGACAGAGAAACCACTACCAAGGACATTATATAGTTTCTGAATTTTATATACCACCAGCCTACTGTTTACTTATGTTCTCAAAATAAATGAATTTGATCTCGCACTTTACGTTTCGTGGAACGCTCGTATGAAAAATGTATATGCCTTTCCAACTTCTGTGTTTTGTTAAATTATTGGACGTTGTTAATGTGTTTAACTATCTACTCTATCGTGCCTTCACTGCGTGACCTTCAGTTTCGGCTTGTACCTGGTTTCAAATGGTACCTACCCCCACTTAACTACATTTCTCGTAAAAGCAACGTTTACATTTTGAACACAAACCACTGGGAACACAGTACAGTACACACTGGTAGTACAGTAGACATTTATTGTAACACAACTTACAACTGTGTGCAAGGATGTCCTATCGGGGAAAAATTACGAACTACCGTTTCATATTTTTTCCAAACGAACATGACCACCATTTCCGTTGTATAAAGTTGTTGTGTTGTTCCGCAAATTTTTCGGATTAATGTGCATATTGTATAATTATCACTTGCTTCGGTAAAAAAAGACATCGTGAGGAAACCAGTATGCCGGAGAGGTATTTCTTGAGCTAAGTCAGAGACCCATGGGCGGTATTTATAAAAGCTCTGATACCAGGTTTGGCACTAACCACACGGCAAAGAAGTTGTATGTTGTATGAAGAACTCTTGTGCACTTCTAGATCGACTAGCTTAAAGTACCTACCTAGGGCTATTTGTACCACGTTAGTAGATTATCGCAGATTTAAGGCAGTAGGCCATATAAAAGCAAGAATATCATCCAAAGAAAACGCGACGTAAAGATAAAAAAATGTTTAAACACGTGCATTATACCGTAATTACATCATATCCCCAAGCGACACCCCTCAATACATGTACTATGAAAAATCATTCAGTTTGCGTCGAGTTTATAAAGCGAGCGAGTGCTGTCAGAGCCCATTCAGCTATCACGAGGAAGCTATTATCGCTCTCGGCTTCGCAAGCCCCTTCCAACACCATCAGACAACACCTGTATTTTAAAACACGCTTTAATACGTTACCAGTACGGTAGAAAGTTCGGTGTACACGGTATTGATGGGCGCCAATGATAAAGTCAGTTTGTGTTAGGCACGAATGATGCGGCAGAAATTTTACTTGCCTGCTGACTTATTTACTGAGCAGTAGGTTTTTAGCTGAGGAAATGACGGAATTATTTTTTTGGACAAAAAAGGAACACTTTTATTGTCTGTGTTTACAGTTTTCCTTGGAATATCTTCTGGGATCCGATATAAACAAATCTTTTTTTAAATGGCTTCCAAAATACTATATAAATCTATCTTGGATTGGTTTCAACGTTTCACTTTCCTTGTGGATGCAACGAAGTTTCTAGCTTATAATATGTTCGCACCACTTAAAACACTGAAAATATCTACTAGTATTAGACTGTGGAATAAAAAAATAAACTTAAGAAAACCCTAGACTGAAGTAGATTTGTTTACTAAACTAATCAACCTAGAATACTTTTATCTATTAACAGTATGACGACAAGAGAAAATTACTGAGAAACTGAGAACAAGAACACTATTAGCACACTGAGGCCACGGATAGTTATGTTTACACTTATAAAGGATATTTAATTTAACGGCATCATCTGCCTAGCCGTTTCCTAACTACGTTGATTGCTTCCAGCTTAAGCAGATGCAGCTGGTTGCCTACAATTAAGTACGTTATATTACTTAATTAAAATAAATAACATGCAGACCTGCAGTTGCGTAACCTTCGGCAATTATGTAGCTACGAAAAGAAAATACATGATACAGCTTTCTCGCGGTTTATGGAACGTGGACGTTGGAAATCCTAGAGGAAAGAACACACACTGGACAAAACAAAATGATAAACAACTACAATACATTACAATAAAATAAAAAGGAAAGATAAGAAAAGCTTAAAAATAAGACATAATTACATTAAACTCAAATTGGTTCTGTACCAAAAGCCAAAAGCTCCTATATCATCATGGTGCTGTAACATATAAGACAAATGTCACAGCACTGCCTGGTATTAAGATAATCCCCAACGTACGTACGAACGGATGGGAACATACTTCCAGGATCAAAAGTGTCATTATCAGTCGCCATATTTCATTCTAATCCGTATAACCACTGAAGCGTGAATAAGTAACATACATACTGTTAGGGCTTCTTAATGGGTTTCTTCAATAAAAATCACGAGAACATTCTTCAACCCGTTTACTCCCATCAGTCATAAAATGGTACAGATAAACAATAAATCAAGAAACAGAAATACAGATAAAAAAGTAACACAGATTGGAACCACGGAAGTTGATAGTTTATAATATCTGTGATCGCGACGACGTCTGTATCTACGAGTATTGACCGGTCGGCGAGTTGGTAAACACGATGCAATAGATGGCGCTAGGTGTACTAAACATGCCGGCCGCCTTGGAGTCCTCTGGATTCAACACTCATTAGCTGTCTCGCCGGCTGCGTTGACTTCGTTGTCATCATTCGTCGCCGATGGCACCGGAAGTGGGCAAATCTTTGAAAACGCTCGCTGCACAGTGCCAGTCGCTGTTTGGAGTACAGCTACCCGGCTGACACCATCGCTGCCTGTGAACAACTTCACAATTCTGCCCATGCGCCATTTTAGAGGTGGTAAATTGTCCTCTTTAATGACGGCAAGGGTGTTGAGAGCCAAGTCCTGGTTAGGGGTCTTCCACTTGGTCCTTATCTGGAGCTCCGAAATGTAGTCGGTCGACCAACGCTTCCAAAACTGCTGTCTAATTTGTTCAACCCTCTGAAACCGCGTCAGGCGATTCATGGGCGCCTCTGTCAGGTCCTTGCAGGCTGGTGAGAGGAGTGGCCGGCCAATCAGGAAGTGTGCTGGACTAAGTGGAAGGAGATCATGTGGGTCTGCGGACATAGGACACATTGGACGGGAATTCAGGACGGCTTCGATCTGTGATAACACCGTGCTGAATTCCTCGTATGTAAGATTAGCGGTGCCCATAACACGCCTAAGATGGTGTTTACAGGATTTAACTCCTGCTTCCCATAATCCCCCAAAATGAGGAGCATAAGGCGGGATAAATTTAAACTCTATATTATCGTTAGATAAATCATCAATAATTTGATGTGAGTGCTCATTAAACATTAGTTGAACCTCCTTCATGGCTCCGACAAAATTTGTCCCATTATCAGAGAAAATTTGAGCCGGTTTACCACGCCGGGATATGAATCTTTTAAGCGCTAATAGGTACTCTTGTGAAGAAAGAGTACTGACTAGTTCGAGGTGGATAGCTCGAGTTATAAAACAAACAAATAGGCATATATATCCTTTTTCAAGCTTAGCTCCCCTACCTTTGCGGTTTAGTACAGATACGGGTCCAGCATAGTCAACCCCACAACGAATGAAAGGAAAACCCGGTTCCAACCGCTCTGCAGGTAGATTACCCATGATTGGGGAAACGGTCCTTCCTCTCAGTCGCGTGCAGCGGACGCACTGACGGACCACTTTTCTGGCCAGATTTCTCCCCCCCAATGGCCACCAACTCTCACGCATAGTAGCCAACAGCAGTTGGGGCCCACCATGGAGAAGTTTATTATGTAAGTGCTGAAACAACAACAATGTTAACCGATGTTTACAGCAAAGTAGGGTCGGGTGTTTTTTATCATACTCAAAGTCAGGTGAATTACCCAAGCGCCCGCCTACTCTTATTATATCATTTTTATCTAAGAAAATGTTAAGGCTATGAATTGCACTTGTAGTTTTCAATGGTAAGTTTCCTTTCAATTTATTATATTCATCAGGAAAAGATTCCCGTTGTACAAGTCTTGTCAACATCTGTGTGGACGCACACAACTCATTCACAGATAACGGCCCTACAGTGCGATCGTGTCGTGGTGTGCGTGAGTTACGAATGAAGCGCAATACATAAGCACCTGTACGACGTATTCGGTTATAGGAAGAAAACCTATCAAAACTAATTACTATATTTTTATTTTGTGTAACATCACAAACCATAGCAGTTGTCTGTGATTTTAATTCTGGTAGGTCGGTAGCAGCGTAGTCACACTGTGAAATTATGCCTTGTTGCGACCACATCGACTCAGGATTCTGTAAGAACAGTGGGCCGTTCCACCATAGGCTACTATCACTGAGTGAGTCAAGACTGAGCCCGCGTGAGACTAAGTCCGCGGGATTATTTTTAGTACCTACATGCGACCATATAGTATTACTGGTAAGTTCATTTATTTCTACTACTCTATTCTGAACAAAGGTTTTCAACGAATGAGGCGACATTCGAAGCCACCCAAGGACAATGGTTGAATCTGTCCAAAAGAAAGTTTTATAAAAAGTCAACCGTAGTGAATTAATAATTTTTCTATACAATCGCGCGCTAACCAAAGCCCCGCATAACTCTAGTCTCGGTATACTAGTCGGCTTTAATGGCGCGACCTTGCTTTTGGCACAGAGTAACCTAGTTGTAACAGGCGAGTTATCTGAGTATGTACGCACATAAGCGCATGCGCCATATGCACATTGCGACGCGTCACTAAAAATGTGTAATTCTATGTATTGTGTGTGAGAGCTCATTACATGACGCGGGATGCGCAATAACCGTAAACATTGTAACGTACTAATAAACTTTTCCCAATGTAACATTACATCACTAGGAACTGGATCGTCCCAATTTATTTTACAGAGCCATAACTTCTGCATAACAATTTTTGCTATTATTATTGCCGGCGCTAACATACCCAAAGGGTCATACACCTGTGCTATCACTGACAACATGGTACGCTTGGTAAGCGGGTCCGTACTATCAATTACGCGTGTAGTGAAGTGTAATTCATCATCTTTATTAAACCCTCCCATACCTAAAGTTTTATTTTGACACTGATCTCCTAATGCCAATCTTTTTGATATGTCATGGGCACTAATATCCAGATTAAATATCCATTTACGTAATGGAAGACATGCCGATTTTAAAGTATTAGTTACCTTATCGCACATATGTAATAAACTATTTAAATCATCATTTCCTAATAACAAGTCATCCACGTAAAAGTCGTCCTTAATCACGGTAGCTACCTGCTCATCCTCACATTCACGCGCGAGTTGGTTCAGGCACCTCATGCTTAGATAAGGCGCTGACGCCGTGCCATACGTCACGGTGTTAAGACGATATATACCTATTGGGTCCGATGGATTTTTACGCCATAGAATTAATTGTAACTCCCGCTGATCTGGTTGTATTAAAATTTGTCGGTACATTTTCTCCACATCGGCACATGCTACGTGTTTATACTGCCTAAAGCGTAATAATATGGAGAAAATGTCGTTTTGAAGCGGCGGCCCAATAAACTGTATACTGTTCAACGACTTGCCTGTAGATGTCGCTGCGCTAGCATCGAACACAGTGCGCAACTTAGTGGTACTACTATTTTCATTCATAACACCGTGATGCGGTAAGAAATAGTGCGGTGACCCGTATGTATCTATGCGACTCATGTGACCGAGCTTTTCATACTCATCCATGAAATTTATATATTTTTCCCTAAATTCGGGCAAACGATTTAATTTTCTTTCGAGTGACAACAAACGTTTCTCAGCGGTATTATAGCTTTCACCTAACACCGTAGGCGATTCTTTAAGAGGGATACGCACAGAGAATTTACCTTCTTGAGTACGTGTTGTTGTTTCCATAAAAATATTTTCACACGTTTGTTCGTCGGCACTGAGGACATTCCCCACGTTGGGAACCTCCTCGAGTTCCCAAAACTGTTTTAACTGTTCATCTAATTTTTGTGTGTAATAACAATGAACCTGATTAATTTTTAGGCCGTTATTATGATTATACAAGGGTCCAGACATTATCCACCCTAGTTTTGTATTCTGTAAATAGGGCCCATTTTTCAACCTAAATTTACCGTTAATTAACAAGTCCCAGAACTTATCCGCCCCTATCAGGATATCTATGTCCGACGGCGAATAAAAGCTCGGGTCAGCTAGTTGAATATTGTCTGGGATAATAGAGTTATCAAAATCGAGATTACATGCCGGTAACCTATTGGTGATACACGGCAACACTAAGCAATTAAGGTTAGTTTGATAATCGTTAACCTTTGATCTAATTAATATTTTACAAGTGTGGGTCGACTTCGCGATAGAATGACCCACACCGTTAATTTGGCAAGTGGACTGTACTATAGGTGCGTTTAACTTATCGCACAAGGATTTCGTGATAAAACACTGTTGGCTACCATTATCAAGGAGCACGCGTGCAGTGTGATACTCGTTATTATTATCTGCAATATCCACTAGCGCGGTGGACAGCAGGACCGTAGGTAACACGGAACATATTTGTTTATTACACGAATCAGAACTATCAGCTGACGTATGTAACGAGGTAGAGATATTGGTGTCGTTAGTGGTTACTGGTTGCGACTGTGTATTACTCGCACCTACCACGTTTTCTACACAATCTATATGAATTAAACTGTTATGTTTTTCACGATTACACAGCCTACACGGACCGAATTTGCAGTCTTGGACCGAGTGACCTGACCGTAAACAATTTTTACAAATATTTGTTGTGTTAACTAAGTTAATCCTCTCTTGCATAGGTAAATTAATAAACTTAGAACACGTATATAGTGAATGATTACCTTTGCACATTACACATACGCGCGGACCACGCTTAGTTGTTTTCGAGCTGTTATTATTATTAACTCCAGTAGCAACGTAACTTTGAGTCGATTGTTTTTTATTTTGACTTTGTTCACTACTTTTGCTGTCGTGTGAATGTTTACTGTGGTTTACTTTAATCATATCTAACATGTCCGCCCTGTCCTTGAGAAACTTAAGTAAATCATCTAACTTCACGAATGGCGGCTTGGTATTAGCATTATAAAGTGTACCTTGAAACTGTTCCCATTCACGTTCGGTACTGGGATCTAACTTCGAAACAACCAAATAAATAATTAACGTGTCCCACGCATGCGTTTGTTCCCCCAGTGAGGCAAGTGCACGTAGGTTTCTTGACACCGTGTCAATAACTTTCCTTAATTGTGAAGCAGATTCTTTATGTAAAGAAGGAATCATATGAAGGGATCTGACGTGGTTATGTTGCAATAGCCGTAAATTATTATAACGATTCTCGAGCAGCTCCCATGCGTGAGAGTAATTGTCGGCCGTAAATTCCAATGCACTAATAACTTGCGACGCACTATTTGTTAGTGACGATCGTAAATAATGGAATTTTTGAATACAATCTAAATCCTCACGCTCATGGATCATACTACAATATGAATTCTTAAACTCTAACCAGCTATCGAACGAACCGTCAAAGGTAGGTATTTTGATGTCCGGTAACTTTACACTGAACATCTTACTTTTATTGACTACATTACTATTATTTTCAGGTACCTCTTTCTGCAGCAAGAGCTTGGCGGAAGCTACAACCGAATAGTACTGACCTTCAAAACGATCTCGGTCTTCCAGTTGTTTTGGAATATCGAGCTCATCTGAGCTTTCCTCAATAATATTTTGTAACTCGGTGTAACTATGTAACAAACTAGAACTGTTTTCTACGCGTAACTTTATCTCTAATAATTGTTGTTCGCTTAACGGGCACACACATCGTTTAATGTAATTTTCCAAAATAGTTAACCGTCCTTTGATCACTGCTCTTTTCTTAACGAATTCCGACATCTTAGCTTCACTCATTTTTAAGGGAAAATAAGAACACAAGAGTACTCACTGTAATCCTTCCTGTATGATACGGACGTGCGTGCGACTCGTACCGCCCGCACAGACCCGCGAGATTAGGTAGGTATAACTCACGGCGACGGGTTATCACGTTACCAGCCGGGCACCGCCGCTCAATAACTACGAACACAGCACAAATATTAACACAGAACGAAAGATGGGATGGGAAATGGATAGGAAACTCGACACCTGCCACTCCTCTTATGTCCTCTTGAATCTTCAGTCTTGTTGGCGCGTGTTCGTAGGTACATAAGTACATACAATGGGGCCGGGCGGCCGGGTGACTTCTTCTTCAATAATTATATTCGTATATGTAATGCGACGAATGCTCGAAGATTTAGTTCTTAATTTGGCTCGGAGGGACCATTATGTTAGGGCTTCTTAATGGGTTTTTTCAATAAAAATCACGAGAACATTCTTCAACCCGTTTACTCCCATCAGTCATAAAATGGTACAGATAAACAATAAATCAAGAAACAGAAATACAGATAAAAAAGTAACACAGATTGGAACCACGGAAGTTGATAGTTTATAATATCTGTGATCGCGACGACGTCTGTATCTACGAGTATTGACCGGTCGGCGAGTTGGTAAACACGATGCAATAGATGGCGCTAGGTGTACTAAACACATACAGAGATACTTTCGCATTTATAATATTTGTTAGGAATATGGACTGTTTCGTTGTGTTTGTGACAATATCTCCTCTACCAGCAACATCAGAGGGCAAACAGTGGAAAACGCCATTTTTCCGAGAAACCGGCAACAAAGCTAATTAAATTACGGAAAATGCAATTGGCAGCGGAAAATGAGAATGTTTTCGTAGTACTTAGGGCAGGGACGGGAAGCTTTGTAGACGACAATTATTATTTATGCATCTGTTTATTTTATTTTCAATTATTTTGCTGACCTTATCTTTGATGATAAGGAAACTGTTTATAGATTTTTCTGAGAAAGGCTGTCGTTTTATACCTTAGAAACCCAGTTTTAAGGTTAAATATTCGTAAAATGTCGACGGTTTGTTTCATATAAATGATGTGAAGTGTCGTTTAAAAAATAATGGAATCTTTAGATGATGTACTCTTGGAACAAATTATTGAAAAAAATGTTTACTGCGATGTTCAAACATCACAGTACATTATTTAAGTTTATTATTTGGTAAAAACGCAAAGCAATCATGAGAATCATTTGTAAATGAATATATTATTTAGCACTTTTTCTGCATCAGAAGAGGTATTTTGCCTAGTGAATTGCTCTATTCAAGGTGACATCACAGAAGATCCTTTACTAACTTAAACACACTATCACTGTAAACCAAAACGATTCATTTCTGTGTATAGGGGTAAACTAGCAGTATTACGGTATAAAGTGGTGGTGTAATTGAGTGTAATAGAGCAATTATCGTGAGGTATAGCGTAAGTAACCATTTTGTTTGTTTGGCGTGAACATACAACGGTGGAGTGCTGTCTAAGTAATGGTTTTAAACACACGGGTTTATGTAACAAGCTCTTGAAAGCCTATTGGTTGAAAGCGTATTAGATCTGTTTTCAAATCTTAGGGCGAGTGATTTAATTGGCTGTTTTGTTATTTTAGTTAGCCAATCATAGCAGTAATTTTTGTTTTACTGCAGGGTACGGACTAGTGGGCCAACCTGTCGCCACGTTTCTTATTATAAGTGATGCTACAGCTTCACATGGTGAAATTTATCCATGAAAATTATGATAGTTTAATATTAATGTATGAAACACATAATCCGGATCTACTGGACGCAAGACGAACGGGACCAGGCAATGTGGCAACACTTGGGGGAGGCCTATGTCCAGCAGTGGACGTCTTTTGGCTGAAATGATGAATTGATTATGGCGATGATTAAACACTTACCGCCTTATTACAAAAGGTAATTGGTACCTGGTTTAACTTAGACTTGGTTTATCTTGCATGCTATCACTTTCTTTTGAATACTATTGAAGTGAGACGTCATGCGAGATAAACCAAGTCTAAGTTAAACCAGGTACCAATTACCTTTTGTAATAAGGCGGATAGACTTTCAGAAATTAATTATCTAAATGAATCAGCGCATCAAAATCTGTTGCGGAGTAAAAAAAAATATGTTGACATGGCAAACTATAATAATGTGTTACAAAATACATGTTGTAGTGTTAGTTATTGCTTGCTTTCATAATAATGATTAAACTAGGTCAAAGTCCCTTATTTCAAAGGCCCTTTACGTTTGCGTATATGAACTTGGGTGAAAAAATAAGGAAGTATTTTTGAACTACTTTCGTTCAAGGTCACTTTGTGGAGACCTTGCATATTTACCGTTTCCCCCAAACCATCAATTTGGGTTAGCATTGATACAAAAAACAAAGCTTTTTAAGTTTTGTGTTTAGGATCGAATTTATGCACTTTTTTCCACTGTAGTTACTCACTACAGCTCCTTGACTGTTGTCACTGGCCACCTACTGGTTTTGATATCACATCGTTTTTTTATACCTTCGTCAAAGTAGAGACACATCAAGCTACTACAAATACTAATAGATTTTCAACTTTATTGCTAAAGTATTAAATTCAAGTCGCTAAAGCATTAAATTATGTGTGGTACTTTCTTCAAAAGACAATCTCAGACACTCTGATCATCAACATCATCATCATTATCAGCCTATAATAATGTTCCCACTGCACACTCAGGCCTCCTTTCTAGGAGAGGGATGGGCTATTTTCTATCACGCGGGCCCAGTGCGGGTTGGTAGATGTCACATGTCTTCGAACTTTTTGGTTCTAAGACATGCCGGTTTCCCCACGATGTTTTCCTTCACTGTTTTTGAGAGCAGCGGTGATGAAATAAATTACACGACGTAATGCGCCTGCCTGGGTTCAAAACCATGACTTACTGTTCGTAAGTCGGGGCTGCCACCACTGGGCCACCGCTGCTCTCAGACACTAATCATAGCTTCATCTTGGTAAGATTATGTCTGGACCTTAAAAGAGACTATGACCTCTGAGTTTGTTTCGGATGTTTCATCTCAGAGTAATCAGGTACAAAACACCGGCCCATCCACTTTTACAAAAAAAGTGACTTCTGAAAGTGTTTGTAAAAACCTATTTGTAAAATAAACAATATTAACATTATTTTAAGATTGATTAGGAAAATTTTATAGTTTCCGGTAGCTTGATGTGCTCAGTCTGTACAACATTTACGAAATCTGGAAAAAAAATGTGGCATATTGACATTGCCAATGCAAGAGGAGCCCCTTGATAGTATGTTACTGTGTCGATTTATAAAATGCAGTATCAAAAGTTATACATAAAATAACAACGTTACTATCTACATTGTAGCTGTTGCTTCGCTTACCCTGTGTTTGCCAATATACATGGATTTTTAAATTGCCTTGACCAAGTGGTTGGGGTCCCTGCTAAAACTACACACAACACACACACAATAACACATTCTTCTTCTTCTTCTTCAACCTTTCACCACCCAATGCTGAGTGTCGGTCTCTTCTAATACACGCCATTCTTCCCGGTTTTGCGCCTTTCGCATCCAGACCTTTCCGGCCACTCCAACAAGGTCGTCGTCGTATAACACATTATAGATGATATAAAACTTTGAGTTAAGGCCGGTATTTGAAAACGGTAGGTACAAGTTTACTGAATGCTATTCTTATCAGACCTTTGTGAACAAATTAATTCTTACGTAGATATTCAGCGAATTTGGGTAGTTTGGTGTTTTAATTGTGAATATTTTAGGAGCAATTCAAGTTTAGCCATTTAACCTTATATAATGCTTTATATTTAATGTAGAAGCGTCAGCGTAGCCCGCAACATTCAACACACTAACCTGCAAATCGCAAAAATTGTTAGAAAGTTGAATTTCGCGGTCAACCTGACACTTTCACCTTAAACACTGTTTGTAACTTCAAACTCAATTTAAATTCACAAACAAACTACCAATACCAACACAACATTATCCTACCCATACACAATTAAAATCAGGTCAACCTTCGACATTAAACAAAAAGCATTCAAACTAATAGTGTTATAATTACACAGTACAACCTACACGTAACAGATAATAAAGTATTCACGAACCCAATATCAAGCAAGCATAGATTAAATAAAAATCTGACAGCTCTAGTGTAGTGACACGGCCGGCTGTGTCAAGGACTGCCTATGCAGATATCGACGTGACGATCGATACGATGACTAGTGACGTGGTGCGATGACGAAACCTTGATTAGCTGATGAGTAATCGTGTTAGGATAGGTTCTATCGATTGTGTTTTGCGACTGTCGGCTGTTTTTTCTCGGAGTGTGGCCTTGAGATTGGGGAAGAGCGTTCTATAAAATTGTGGTAGTGCAATGGAGTACCTAAGCAGTTTTGAAGTAACAGATTATTGGCTTCTTTGATGCTAATTCATATTTTAGTTAGTATTTATTAGTAACGATTTCGTTGTATATAAGACCTTGTTACTTGCGTCCGCCGAATTTGATCTTCCCAACAATTGTTATTATAGCTAGATAAATTCTTCTAAAACTCGATTCCAAAACACGGATTCATTTATTTATCTGTCTGAAAAATTAACAAATATGCAACAAAGTCTTACATTGTATGCCACGGGATTGTAAAGTATTTTTATAAATAAGTAATAATCCAGCACAGGCAACTCAAGCGTCTGCCACGTTATTTTAATAAGTACCTTTTAAAAGCTTATATTTTAGAAAAGCAATACTTATCCATTCTTCATGGAAACATAAATTCCCATAATTTTCTATGCGTCATGGTACTTTATTAGTCTTTAATGGCGTCGTATTTTACTTGTGTTAAACTAAATAGTGTAAAATAAAGGATAGGCGAACTTTGGTCAAAGTTTTAAGTGAATAAAACAGGTGGGCTACGTTTACAAGGCTGTTGAAAGAGACATATAAAAAGCATTTTCGTATACGTAATAATGGAGTCAGAGTTTCCGGAAAATGTCCGTGAAAGCTAAGTTGGAAAATAAACTTTGCGGTTTGCATTCTGAGAAAAGATTTTAGTCATGAAAAGTCTGTTCTTGACGTTGTAGTCAAAACGAGGTGGAAACGCCTTGATATTTTCGTCAAAACTGGTCGGTTTTTCTGTTTCAAAATGATCTACTACTGGAGCAATAGGACTGGTTGTCAGAATTTCGGGCCGTGACATCTGTGAGGGATAATTAAGATAATATGAGAATAGTTTTTGTTTGTTAACTTTGAACTAAGTCAATGACCTTTAGTTAATTGCGCAAAACCTAGACAGGAATGCGACAGTTACAGGTTTTATAATGGCGACTGACAATCAGAGTTGTCAGTTTTTGTACAAAAACTATTAAATCTTATCGCCCAAAGGCACGTAACGCAAGCCCGTAGTGCTATGGTGAGCCACAGAATGTCATTGAACTGGTAGAAAATTGCTTTGGTGCCGCAGCAAGCATGAATATATAATGCAAGCAATTTAACTCGACTTTCCTAGCTTTCTTGTAGACTGGCTTACTTGGAAGGCACAGAGATACAAGATTTTTTTTTCTATTAAAACACAGTGTCTTAATTTCTCGACTATCTAAAGGTGAAAAAGAAGATGTTGCAAACAACAATTGTTTACAGGCAACTACTTTATAATATATCATAACATCACGCCTGTCATCACTGTAGAGTAAGACAGAGGTGTAAGCACTCATAAGTACCTACACCCACATTTGGCCAGAAATGTTTACGTATCCTGTTATAGGGAGCGAGCCTATTGCCATCAACTGGGCACAAATCCAAACTGGCCCGTTTGCCCGGCCAGGGAGTCGATCGCAGGACCTTATGCACAGCAGTCGCGTTTCTAACCACTAAACTAACGAGTTAATCAATCAAGTCAGTGTCTTGATTTTTTACTAAAAGGTGAAGGAGGAATTTAACTCACTCACATAAAAATCACTAGGAAGTATCGAAGGGTGGGCGTTTTGGGGGACTGTCTCTTGTAAATTTTGACGTTCGAAAAGTGCTGATTATCAGCGTAGTTTGAATAAATTATTTTTATTTTGATTTTAACAAACAAAACTTGTGCACTAGCAACAAAAGTATACAAGTTTTCCCCAATTTCTGACTCTAAATTTCCTTTCGAAACTATGTTCGTTCTCAAAATTTAACTGATCAAGCGTTTTTGTCTAAACTGACTCAACCGTCAGCTAACGTGACGGTTAACATCCACCATATTGGATTTTCAGCTTAAAAAACTAGAATAGAGGTAGTAACAGTCAACAGTACGTACCAAAATTGATGACCGACTTTGAACCTTCATTCAGTGTTTTGTAGACTTAAATCAAAGCCACAAAGCGCTGTAGAGCATTGTTGTACATACCTACCTTACCTAATAGTCTAACATTTATGTCAGTCAAGCAAGTTATATCAACAAGAATAAATGGTTAGAAGTTAAATGGTGTAATGGATCGTTGTTTATTATTTTTTGTTTTACATAACATAACATCACGCCTGTAATCCCCGTAGGGTTAGGCAGAGGTGATGTTACCCAATAGTACACCCACGGTGCTCCCACATTTTGCTGGTTATGTTTAAGTCCCATGTAATAGGGAGCGAGCCTATTGCCATGAACCGGACACAAATCGAGATTCCGTGGCTGCTAATGAAATTTTCCTGATGGAACATCTCAACAACATTTTGCCCAACGTGGCAGCCCACCCAGAACCCCTCTTGCGACCACTGCAGCAACGAAGCAGTCTCTTTTTAACCGACTTCATAAAAGGAGGAGGTTCTCAATTCACCTGTAGGTTTTTATTTTGTATGTTTATCACCTCATGATTATATTATTTATTGTAATTTAGAGATCTCAAAATATTAACTGGGCGGACAGGACACGACGACACACATTAAAATAAATTCTGGCAGTAAAACTTTTCTTTGTTAATCAATTTCCAACACAATACGTTTAGTTCGGTACACACACGTTGTGTCTGTGAACTCTTTGGCTATAAATCGGTCAAAGAAGTAGGTTTCAGATCTTGTTTCTACTCATGCAATGATGAATATTTAATGCACGGCTTTTTTCCATTTCCTCCTTTGTTCTATGGGCTAGTGAAACACGGCTACACATTAAGAACTAAAAAACGAATAATTGCACTTGCAATTCTTCCATTCAATAAACATAACATCACACCCGTAATCCCTGAAGGGTCAAGGAGAAGTGTACCTCTTAGTACATCCCCATTTCGCTATTTATTTATAAGTCCCATGTTACAGGGGGCAATTCTATTGCCACCGTGACTGGTACTCAAAAATTCCTACTGGAAAACCGAATAACGATTTTCCCGATCCGGGAATCGAACTCGACCACTAGACCAATAAAGATAAAGTTTTATTATAGATTGGTAGTTAAAAAACGCGGTTTGTCTACACTCTACAGGGTGTCCAAATAAACTAGGTAATTTTTTCACCACATTCTAAATTACATACCTATTTTTTATACGCATAAATGATTCAGGTTGAAACATGTGACCCGTCAAGATCTTCCGTGGACCCTAACTCAATGTAAATGCAATTAAGCCAGGCTTATATACACAGGATGTCGAGGTACTATCGGGTAATGAACAAGCCACGTATATATGTACATCTCATTATACGAGGTCATACATACATAGATATACAGTTTGTTAGGTTTTAAACGAGGGGCATATTGAAGGCGGTGTTCGGTATTCGATTCTCGTCCCAAATAATATTCTATAAAAAAACTATAACCATAATTTGTGAAGTAATTGTGCCTTGTTTTTTATTCGCCATTGTCCTACGCCAGTTTTAAAATATGAAGGGGAAATGGATTATAGCTAAAAGTCATTGACCCGCGCAGAATTTCTGTGGTAAGCGCAAGACTTTTCCGAAATATTTGGTATGGTTCTGTCTGTTTTTTATCAGTGTTTTTTTATTGTTTATATTTTTATTAGTATCATGTAAGCATGGTTTCAATATGTCTTTCGTTTAAACTAACATACTGTATACATAGCACTTGGTACTGACGATGCTACCGACGCGACATGGTCTACGATTTAGATGTGCCTGGTTAAGTGGTTTACGTGATATAAGGCTTCATTATAGGGTTAATATGTTAGTTACCAACACTAGTAAGCAATAACGAGATTGTTACTTGGAGATGGTATGCATCCTATCACTGCTCTACATATTATTATAATATACAGTCCTCCGCCGCGTCTGTCTGTTCGCAATAAACTCAAAAACTACTGCACCGATTTTCATGCTGTTTTCACCAATGGATAGAGTGGTTTTTGAGAAAGGTTTTAGTACATGTTTGGACCAACATCCACGCGAGTGATGCCGCATCAGTTAGTAAATGTATACGATAAAGATGTCACGAATTCTTGACTTGATTGACAGTATTTGCTATTTCTGCGTGCGATACACACTATGGGTACTAGGTTTATAGCTGAACAATATCGGGTCCGATTTTTAGTTCATCATTTTTACTTCCTGGAGTAAGAAGATTATAAGATATTATTTTAAAAATTAGAGAACAATTAAGACATAATCTGGATTACCCTATGTTGCAGCTGACTGCATATCAGTGGTTTTCAAGGTGCGATTGCCTACCTGACTTCGACAACCTCTTATCATCATCTGCCTACAGTGTTCCCACTGCTGGGACAGGCCACCGCTCTTTGAGAGAGAGTGGGCTATAATCCACCGCGGGTTGACAGATGTCACATGTCTTCGACTTTTTGGTTCTAGGACATGCCGGTTTCCTCAAGATGTTTTCCTTCACCGTTTTTGAGAGCAGTGGTAATGAAAGAAATTACTCAAAGTAATGCGCCTGCCTGGGTTTGAGCCCGCGTCTTGCTGCTTGTAAGTCGGGGCACCACAGGGCCACCGCTGCTCTCTAACGTCGTCATCTCCGTGCAACAACCTCAATACTGGGTAAAACCAAATCTCATGACACTATACAATGAAAAGAAAAACGTTTCAAAGAAATCTGATAACTACACAAGATTGACCTTAAACATTCACACCGCCGTCAATGGAAAAACACGCTCTACAAATCAATAAAAACAAGCCGTAATTTACACCTTAAACAGATTAGGTACCGACCAAATCACCTGTTGATTACAAAATCGATAGACTTTATATACACGAGCCTAGAAACGCTTTGAATTATTGACATTATAGTATCATCGCGGAGTAACTACTCGTATCAGCTGCTAATTTTCCCTTCAATGGTATATATCAGGGTTACAAAAAGCGTCTTTATCTTTATAGCTTTGGCCTCCTGGTAGTTTCTGAAATTACTCATGCTTCGTATCTTCAACATGTCTGTGCCACATTGCCGAATAAAGTGTTACAATACTGTACCAGATTTTTTTAAAATTCAACGGAAAATAGAAATACCAATAGTAAATTCGCACTAATATGAGAGTTTTACCGTGCCAATATTCCGATGATTCCCACTGTGCATCCCCGGCTTGTGCATCATGGTGGACAGTGACATGACATTTTTTAAATATTCGCGCTGCCCACCACTGAACACCGGGAATCATCGCGAATGTACACAACCACTGAATCCATTTTTCACAGATCGGGGTTGACCTACCTGACACTTTATCAGCTGACGCTCAGGCTCGACTGGAGGCTTTCCATGCATTATCGATATTTTAACACCTGCCTTTAATTTCAAGGTTTACCTCATCAGTCATTTTAGAAGCTGCTTAGTGTATTTTTTATGGGATTTGCGAAAGTGAAATGTTCAATTAGTGAGACTTTTTCCTTGTTGTGCTAGATTAGGAATGACATCACAGTGGTAAACTTTGTTTGTGTTTACCACAATTTGGCTTGGACAAGAGACGTAAAGCGACGCATACCTTGGGCGCCCTTAATTAAATCTTAAGACCGTCGCGTCTGCATTACAAAACATGGTAATGTTGCAGATGTGATTGGTGAGCATGAAATCCCGGGTTCGATTCCCGAGTCGGGTAAAGTGTTATTTGGTTTATCCATCTGGAATTTCTCAGTAGAAGTCACGGAGTTTCGATTTGTGCACAGTCTATGGTAATAGGCTCGTCCCCTATTACATGGCACTTTAACATAACCGGCAAAATGTGCGTGTACTATTAGGTACACCTCGCGATGTTATGTTAAAGTACGTCAATTTATTCTAGTGAAAAATATAAATTAGGTATTTTTTTCAGCAACGACAGCATACAAAGTAATTATCTTGAAGCTGACAGAAAACGCACTACCTAAACCGCTGTTTCTAGAAACATGATATTTTGCACAAGACATTATTATAAAACAGAGATGTCCATTCAGGAAGGATGCTTGTCAAATTCATAAAACAAAATCAATGTTCAAATCATTCAACTACAAGAGTTATTATGCGTTGTGACTAGAACTGCAGCTTCATACTTTTTTTGACTTTTGAAAAGGGCCGGTAACGGTTTAATTTAAATAAATGATTTAAATTAATTCCTTGAAGTAGTCAAATTGTGGATGATGTGTTTAATATTATTATCAAACATTTAAACGTAGGACAGTTGGGTTGTTACAGAAAATGGTATATTTCACGATATATCCACTGAAAAACTTTATCATCCATCCTTTTCTCACAACTATTATAAATGCGAAAGTTTGCGAAGATGGATGTGCGCATTATTGTATAGATTGATAATTGTTACTCTGTCACGCATAATTAAAGAACGGATTTGAAGGCACACAGATTAGTTTATAACCTGAATACACAACACATAACTTATATACAGATATCTTACCATTCCCTGGAGCACTTTCCGAACTCCACGCGGGTGAAACCGAGAGCATGCGCAAGTGACTCATAAACACTGCTTCAAAAATCACTCCATCAAAAACCTCACACTCTAAAATCAAGTACTCGCCGTGGATACGTCGAAGTGACGGTCATTGTGTACAACACAACCGGACCCGCCACCGCTGGCTGTGCCGCTGGTTACATCACGACTCACCGAGAGCTCTCATCTATCAAATTACTGGTTCCTGATGGACGGGTTGCAGTGTATTATGAAAAGCTCATTACGGACGTTTTAGCGCTTTTCAGTTTTGTGTCAACGTCAACGTTTGTCAATGTTATACGTTGATAGAGCTACAATTAAGTTGTTGAAATTGATATAATAATAAAGTCTTTATTTACTAAAGGTGGATAAATAAAACATAAATTAATAATGAATTAATGACTAACGTGAAGTTTTAGTTACGAAAAAATGATTAACGAGATGATGGCTGTTGATTTTTTTTTTTCTAAATACGCTGATTATTCGCTGTTTTCCCACTACAAGTTTTCAGACAATTCGTCATTCACAGGATCCAAAAATTCTAATGGTAATATTTAGATATCATTCTCTAAATACGAAACAGTTGGCAGAAACAAAAATGGCAAAAAGTTGCGCCATGTCAAAATTAATAACTTCACATTTGTAAATAGGAACGACTTACACAAATTGAATATATTTCATCAGAATACCCCAGTCTGAAGCTCGGCGAATATAATAGATTTATTACCTACCTTGTGATAGGTCAAACGTAAAACGAGCTTCATTCTTTTAAAACTTCTCCCTGGAGTTGTATTATATAGTTAAAAGTTTGTACGAAGAATAGGGAATGATAGATGTTTGTGTGTTCAGATCAAAGCAGCCCGCAGTGCATACAGTAAATACCAGTGACCTGAAGAGTCAGATCGATCGGGAGCGATATCCATTCGTTTGCATACATAATGCGGGCATTAATGGCGGTTTTACATGCCCCGTGGAAGTGTGGCACGTTCAATGATTTCTGCGCTTTCAATTATCAATCTGAATGAACGTACAGCTGTTTTGGTAATACCTGATGATAAAATTATATGTATCGAACTCATAAGAAAAGCTGCGGGTCGAAATTCCTTACTTACACCATGTCCATTATCATCTGCTTAGCATTTTCCCAACTATGTCGGGGTCGGCTTCCAGTCTTACTGGATGCAGTTACTATGACTTGCTTTCTGATCTACTTAACCCAGTTAGCACTGGGTAATACGGATGCCCTTTAGTAAGACTGGTTGTCAGACTTTCGAGCCACTGACTACCTTTAACGACTACAAATGACAGAGAATCAAAGATCTACAAAGTAATGACAGCCGGGACCCAACGGCTACTTACCGTGCTTTTCGAAGCACAGAGAAAACTGAGTAATTAATTTGTGGTTACACATTCACAGACCAACCTAGGCATCCGTGTTTTAAAGATCGACCGCGGTGGCTGCGCGGCGAGCGGCTGTTTTTATATTTAGCCACGGCCTTCTCCTACTTACACCATATTGTATGCCTGTGAATTATATTCCTGTAAAATGTTTCTCTGGACGTTACATGGCTTATCGCGAGAACGTATGCAAACATTATCGTTAACTCTTATCTTTAACACCTAGTAAAACACGAAAGTTAAAAGGTTTTACCTACATGCAACATGCTTGCAAACTAATTCCTCACGACTGAATTCGGGATTTCTAACGTAGGTTTTCACTAACGTTAGCCAACGAAGTAGACTGATGAATTGGACATGATTGAAAAGCTTTTCAGGGCCCCGAGTCTGCTATTCAATAGTGTCAGAATGGTCTATCATTGATCTCATAATTGTTGATTTTGACAACACCAAACTTGTCAAAATCAACAATTATGAGATCAATGATAGACCATTCTGACACTATTGAATAGCAGACTCGGGGCCCTGGTCAACCTACTAGACAGGATGAAAAAGAATTTGATGTTATGACACCTTCCCAAAAAATATTTCGTCCACCGCTGCACCGTCAAGATGATATGGCTAGAAAGGAGGTGGTTGCTGAGATGACGATTAATGTAGAACTTAATTTAATAATAATTTATTTAGACACATTTTGATGACACGTTAAGCACAACAAATAAAGATAGTAAGATAAAAAATAAAAAAGTAAAGATACAGTGCAATTAAGTAGCGCTAGACCCCACACTAGGAGACCCTGTGTCGTGGAATCTAATTATACCTGCGTTAATGATACATTATAAGTGCGCTAGTGGGTAGTTTAGTAGTTTTTTAGTAGTAATAATTTGGTTAATTAGTCTTAACAATAATAGACGTATGGTAGAAGAAGACATACTGCGCCGACTCCAAATAAAATGATAATAAGGGCAGGAGAATTATAATGATGACTTTAGTCCACTGTCCACAAGTGACCAACTTCAATAGGCCGAGAAGAATAACAGATTTAAAAAATGCGTAGACCCAACCTATGGTGCAGACATTAGTGCACAGCTGCTAAAACAACTGTCATACTCGTAACTGCTGCTATAACACTAATCATCATCATCATCAGCCATAAGACGTCCACTGCTGGAAAAAAGCCTCCCCCATAGAACGCCATAACGAACGGCAACCTGCCGTTTGCATCCACTGGTTGCCCGAGACTCTTTTTTTTTTTTTTTGGCGTGTGGAAAATCATAGAGTAACCCCTCCCGCTCTTGGGCAGAGCGAAAGGGAGTGTCCGACTTCTACTGACTAAAAACCACCCATGTTCCTTCTTAGCCCTTTAAGTCGATGCTGCGGAATCTCTTGCGAACAACCCGCAGCCCCGACGGGCGCCCGCGACTCTCACGACTCTAATTTACTAGTATTTAATCAAAAATTCACAACTCAAATCGAGTTAATGCTGGGTGAATAGTAATCTTGTAATTTGAACATGCATTATTAATTTCTTAATGAAACCGTGGCGCAGATTACACAGATTAATCGGTATCGCAACGCTTACAGTCCTGACTGATTGATGGTTGTATACACAATGATGGCTAATATATGTATATATATATGTAATATGTAAGATGATACGGGAGTAAATAACGCACAATTTGATTTATCTAAAAATAGAAAAGTTTAATGTTATTAAAATACTCAAACTAATTGTAATCAAATATTTACACATCGTGTCTGGCCTACTAACCTAAAAATAGAAAAATCGACAATTAAAGGTTTTTTACTTCCAATATTTTAGTAGGTCGACACTGTATTACTTTACTTAGTTAAACTGGTTATTTTATAAACATTACGTCTTGTCCTTATTACTTTTAAACAATTAAAAATAAGTCCTTCACGAGCAGGCTTAAATTCTCTATCTCGAGTGTCCTGTCAATCCTGTCATTGTCATTCTTCGTGTGCAACGTCATCCTCATTAGGCGGCGTACACATACTCGTAAATCAGGCTACGTACACAACATACAGTGTACAAAGCTTACATCTCCCCCCCTCAAAAGTGCAAATTAGCTGGGGTTAATTTGAGTGATCAAACCGGGGAATGAGCTTTGTCACATGGTACAATCCCAAGGACTTTTTATTCTTTCCAGTGTTGATTCTACATAGTGAATCTGATATCATTTCTTCGATTTCAAAAGGACCAATTCTAATTTCATCCATTTTAGATCTGTTTAACTTATTACAGTCCATTATGTATACCATATCACCTTTTTGAAACTTGTAATCTATTCTATTTTTGTCAAAAATGGCCTTGTTCAATTCATGTGATTTTTGTGATCTGAGAAATGCTGTATGTCGGTCTTTTTCCAGTTCTCCGGGTTCCATTTGTTTTTTTTTTAGGTCCATTGGTAGTACATCGGTTGGTTCTCCACTTAACAGATATAGAGGCGAATAACCTGTCACTGTGTGGTTTGTTGAGTTATAAGCTTTCACACAATCCATTGCCACGGTTGTCCAAGCTGTGTTTTTTCCTTTGCTATTCAGGGCACATCTAATCCTATTTACCAGCGTCTGGTTCAACCTTTCATTATGACCATTTGAAAAAGGAGCATCCACTGCTGTAAAAATTAAATTAACAGAGTGGTCCTTTAAATACTTTTTAAACTCTTTTGAATTCAGTGCTGGATATTGATCGGAGAGCAATATCTCCACTTCATTATCCTTGATTACTTGATCTACCAGTTTTATGAAGTCCTTAGTCTGTTGTGTCTTGGAGCATGAAATGTATGCATACCGTGTGAAATGATCCATCAACAAGTGTAGATACTTTTTTGAAGACCTGTTACCACCAAATCCTCCTACTGTGTCTATGGACATGATTTGGAAAGGTTTTTGTGCCGGTCCTAATCGTGACATGAGTCCATAATTTCTATTTAATCTTGATTTGTTTTTTATACAAACCTCACATTGACGGCAAATCAATTTTATATTATCCAGTAGGTTAGGTGCCGTGTAGAAAGGTCTTAGTTTTGACTCTATCTGATTTATTCCTACATGACAGAAATGCTCATGCACCTTTTTAATTAATCTCTTACTATAGTCTTCGGACAATATGATTTTTTTTTTCTTGTTGTTCCATTTGTAATATATATCATTTTCTCTAATAACACTATGTTTACTGTTCTTTATGTTTGGGTTTTTTTTCTGGTCGTCCAATATCTCCTCAATCCTTACAATATTTACGGTTTTCAAGTTATCTTCTTCGTTTTCGTGGCTTTCATACACAGGATTTCTGCTTAAGCAGTCTGCTTCTGTGTTGTTTCTACCTGGGTTGTATTTTATTACAAAGTTGTATTGTGATAGGTAATGAGTCATATCTCCCAGTTCATCATCTGTTCTATTTTTTATGTTTAGATTTTCTAGCGGCTTGTGGTCTGTATAAATTGTGAATGTTTTTCCTATTAGCCAGTGTTGCCAAAACTTTAAACTTTCTTTTATGGCCAAGCATTCTAAAAATACGGCTTTCTTCTTCTTTTGTGATTCATTCAACTTCTTTGAAAAGTACGCCACTGGTTTGATTTCTCCACATTTCTGTGTTTGTTTTAGTATTGCACCAATTCCTTTTATACTTGCATCAGTGTATATAAAAGTTGTCGCTTCTCGGTCGAAAATAGCCAGAATTGGGGCAGAGCATAAATAATTTTTTATTGTTTGGAAAGCTTTTTCACAATCAGCTGACCAATCGAAAATTATGTTTTTTCTAAGTAAATTGTGTATTGGGTCAAGAGTTATTGCAGCATTAGGAATATATTTATTATAAAAATTTACTTTACCTAGAAATTGTCTTATTTGTTTCTTATTTTGTGGTGCTGGAAATTCTGCTATAGATCTGAGGTTGTCTTTCAAAGGTGTTATTGTATTACCTTTTACTATATGTCCCAAGAATTTTACAGACTGTGCTGCAAATTTACATTTTGTTAATTTCAGACGGAATCCTTCTTCAGCAATTGCATTCAGCAGTTTAGATAAATGATCTATATGTTCATTAAAAGTTTTTGAGAACAGCATAATATCATCAATGTAGTTCATCACAAAATTTGACAGGTTATGTTTTCTTATAACATTATTCAGGATTCTTTGGAAAATTGCCGGAGATGTTTTCAGCCCAAAAGGAAGGCAAGTCCATTGATAATGACCTTCTTGTGTAACAAAACCTGTCTTTTCTCTGTCGCTGATCCTCAATGGTATAGACCAAAAAGCTGAATTAATATCAAGAGTAGTAAAATACTTACAGTTTATCGTTTTTACCATTAGATCTTCTATTAGAGGAAACGGCTGTGGCTGTGGGGTAATAATCTTATTAAGATCTCTAAAGTCGATACATAATCTTGACCTTTTTTCTTCATCCCGTTTGAATGCCAAAGTTACTGGTGCTGCGAATGGACTATAAGATTCTTCTATTAATTCATTCTTTAGCAATTGTCCAATTTGCTTCTCGATTTCTTCCTTGTCATCTAAGGAGCATCTATATGGTCTTTTTGAGCAATATTTCTCTATTTGTAGGTCTATAAATGCTTCATAGTTTTTCACTTGGCCTACATCATATTTATCTTTGGCAAATATGTGTTTGTAATCATTTAATAATGTACTAATTTTCATTCTCTGGTCATGTTCCAAGTCAGTAGTGTCTATATCAAATTTATTCACATCTATGCCCTCATTGAAATTTATTTCGATATTAAATATTTCTGAGTTAAACTCTCTGGTTTCAATTTCTTGATTACCATATTTTTTTTCTTCAGTTGGGATGATGTATTTATTTGCACTTGGGTTGGCATTTTCCTGCAGTTGGATGTTTAAATTCCCATCATGGGTCAATCCAAACCGCTTTATTGTATCCAGTCCCAAAAGCAAATCATGAGTGAAGTTTTTATCCTTGCAAATAAACGCATTTATTTCCTTTTCAATATACAGTATTTTTCCATTTAATGTTATTAAACCTGTTGTTTTTCCCCCCCCACCAATTGTGTTGAATTTATTTTCAAAGTAATTTTTCTTTGAATTTGTTACTTTTATTAATTTGGAATTTATTAAGGTTATATTTGAGCCAGGGTCATAAATACCTGTGCATTTCAGTGTGTCATTCAGTATAACCTCAACTTCTATTAGTGGGGGAATATTTAGTTTTTTGTATCCTGAAATTCATCAATCTCCAACATCAAGTTTTTACAGTGTTTTACACTGTCATTACTCTTCTTGTCTTCTTTGAACCAGCACATATCTTCAGAGTGAAATCTGTTTTTCTTTCCCATCTTGTAACATATTTGACAAGGTGTTTTTTTTTTACATTCCGCTTCTGTTTTAGTAGAGCTTTTTTTCTCAGTGAACTGTTTTTGTACATTTTTATTCTGATTTTCATGCATCCGTAGGGCACTAAACAGAAGAGTTGGGTCTGTCACCTCTTGTCTATCTAGTTTACTTATAATATAGGTTGGTAATCCTGCGACAATTAAGTCAGTGAGAGTTCTGGTATCTATTTCACAATTATATTCTAGTAACAGTCTCTGTTTTTTTAGTGCATATTCCAGCAGAGAGCCATTTAAATGTTTGAAACTCAGTGCATACATTACAGAGGACCAACTTTTATCTGCAAACGTGTCTAGAAAACTGACTTGCCATATTTTCCATGGCGAGTTTAAACTGAATTTAATTAACATAGACTCATACCAGTCACTTTCTGAGTCATTCAAAAATAATCTCAAAGCACTAATTTTCTCTGTATCATCATTTATATCAAATCTTGTACATTCACTTTCAAAGCTTTGCAACCATTGTTTGGCATTAGTGATCTTGCTATCAAACTTCTTTAAAACAAATTTTTCATTTAATTTACTTAAATTATGTTTTTCTTTGTTGACATTGGATTTATCACTTAATTTCTCTAAAATTTGCAATAATTTTCCATCTGTAATAGATTGGCTTGTGACTTGAGGCATTTCTTGTAATAAATAATCATTAAACATCATATTTCCAGCATCATCTATGTATAGTTCTATTACATCACTTGGTATGGAGATCCACACCTTTCTATTATTACCTCTTCTCTGTAATGTTTTTTTTATTTTCAAAAATTCTGGTAACTTTATCAATTGAAGGTGGTGTTTTGCTGCTTGGAAACATGGCGGTATGAGATATGTTACTCCATCCTCTTTTGTGATTGATTTTATAATTATGATGTTATTCTTCGGATCTTCATCTGCTGCCAGCTCAACTTCAAATTGTAATTTTGCCATTATCTACTATTATCAAATCAAACTCTGACAATTGTCGATTTGTAATATGTAAGATGATACGGGAGTAAATAACGCACAATTTGATTTATCTAAAAATAGAAAAGTTTAATGTTATTAAAATACTCAAACTAATTGTAATCAAATATTTACACATCGTGTCTGGCCTACTAACCTAAAAATAGAAAAATCGACAATTAAAGGTTTTTTACTTCCAATATTTTAGTAGGTCGACACTGTATTACTTTACTTAGTTAAACTGGTTATTTTATAAACATTACGTCTTGTCCTTATTACTTTTAAACAATTAAAAATAAGTCCTTCACGAGCAGGCTTAAATTCTCTATCTCGAGTGTCCTGTCAATCCTGTCATTGTCATTCTTCGTGTGCAACGTCATCCTCATTAGGCGGCGTACACATACTCGTAAATCAGGCTACGTACACAACATACAGTGTACAAAGCTTACATATATTTTTTTTTTTTTATGAATTATGTGTTGATGGATTGAGAGGGAGAGGAAAGCCAAAACTGAAAAAGGTGTAAATGTCACGGTTGACAGAGGAGAATGGAAGAAAAAAACATATTGTGCCGACCCCAAGTAACGTGTAACACAAGGTCAGGGTTGTTCGAAGAACGATAAAAGAGGAACATGGGTGGTTTTTAGTCAGTAGAAGTCAGACACTCCCTTTCGCTCTACCCAAGAGCGGGAGGGGTTATTTGATGATTTTCCACCCGCCAAAAAAAAAAAAAGGAACGTCAGGAAGATGATGATCGTCGGGAAGCACTTATGTAAGAAATGTGTGGGTCCGTTTAAGACCTTTGATTTTAAGCCAGATTAGACTTCTGATCAACAAAAATGACTGATCTTCTACAAATTATAATCCCAGATTTAATCTATTTACAATTCTTTCTGAAGAGGTGAGCAAAGTTTTTGGCGTATAGTCGGTAAAATGAAAGAAATGAAATTTCATCATCTGCCTAGTGTTACCCCAACTTACAAAAGTGCTTTTAAAATGCATTTTAAAATTCTCCCTAATACCTTGAAAATTTCTTTGAAAATAAAAGTTCTATAGAATTACGGAACTTTTGAGATTCCATGAATTGGAAGATTTTTTTAGAACTACGTCTCTTAAAATAAACAAACTCCAAAGAACAAACACAAAGTGTGTTCTTATATCATAAAAATGCGTGTAAGCTGTCGCAGGTTTACGGGTATCGATCCTACCTCGATACAATTCGCAAAGCTTGCCGTGCTTTAGCCTGCGTCACCACCTAAATGTCACTGACGTGAAAACGTAACCTTTCCTCTAGAAACATGTACTAAAGTACGTACTAAGGGGATAGTAGGTTGGTATGAATATAGGAACACACCCCGTCTATAGCCGGTCTCGCGGAAATATCTGTAGAAAAATCTAGGCACATTTTTCCCGTCCCGCTATACGTTTTGTCGCTCGAGTTCCGTCGCCCCTGGAGATATTGTAATGATCGGGTTTTGAATGGTATGAAATAACTTTTGTTGCTGTGAAAATGTTTCGTTTGTTTTTAATGATTTGAAGCGTATTTTTTATATATTAGAACAAGCTGACATAAAAATGGGTACAATATCCTATGTTATTATTGGACTAGCTTTTGCTCGCGGCTTAGTTTCTGTTATGTACGGAAATTTACCCATGGGAAGGTTTTAAAATGTAGCCTATAACACTCGGACATAATGTACTTTATTTGTAAGTGAAAAAAATATCATAACAACCCCTATATAAATAATTACAAACATATCATTTTATAACAATAGTATAGAAGTATATTAGATTGCCATACTAATTAGTGTTGAAACTTAAGTCACAGCAAACCACACGCCCTACCGAGGAGCCGTCAACTTTAAAGTCAATCAACTCGTCAATTACGTATTTCACAATAGGTACGATTCTTCTCGTTTTGAACCCATCATACCATATTTCGAAAGTCAAAATTCACGAAGCAAAAATTATCAACAACGCGTTATGCAGAGAATATGAGTGAATGGTTGAACGAGCCTAAACATTCTAAACGTGGTGAGATCGACGTTCTCGGTCATCGAGCATGTTCGATGTTCGGGCGCGAATAAACAATGATGTGGTCAGTTGCGGAAGGCTGGGCGATGTTCAAACTGAATTTATACGTAGCTGCGTTGTTGTGGATTGAATTTAATTAGTAATTTACACTTCGAAATGCAGCATCGGATCCTTTACACGAGTCTGTTGGTTGCTTACCACTGTAAAGCGTCTGGTTGCCTACATAGTTCCCGTCGGGGCTGCGGGTTGTTCGCAAGAGACACCGCGGCCTCGACATGAAGGGCTAAAAAGGAACATTGGTGGTTTTTAGTCAGTAGAAGTCTGACACTCCCTTTCGCTCTGCCCAAGAGCGGGAGAGGTTATTTGATGATTTTCCACCCGCCAAAAAAAAAAGGCCTACACAGTTACATTAAATAAAAAATGGAAGTAGGAATCAAATTGATGTTTCTTTAAATGTCCTGTATGGTACCTAAAACTACAAAATTAACTAGTAGTAATAATTAGGTATTATCTTGATTTAACACACGATGTTATCTACATTTGGGACATGGACTCAATGGCTTCGGTTTTTTTTTATAAACCTAAATAAATTATATTAATCATTGACCGATAGTCGTTACAATTAATGGACTTAAACCAAAGAACCTCGACCAGCACCTTGGAGGGTCTCAATGCGCGGTTGGATCAAGGACTTGTTTCTTTTTTCTGGATTTAGATGCCATATTCCTGGACACGGCACACATAGTGAGGAGGTTCCACTTTGTAGAGCTTTGGCAACCGGCAGTTTGAACTAAATCCTGATGCCGATGGGCCATAGGTTTCTAATATTTCGTCTACATTTGTTTATAAATATTCAAAAAAGTTTTAACAAAGAGAGAAAATTATTAAAAAAAAGATTGATCACTGCACTTTTCTACAACCTAGGTACTTTTTGTCGATAGCTTATGTAAGTTTGAATTATATTTTTATTGTTTGAAGAAGGTCTCTTGTCCTTTAAATTTGGGAAACACAACTTTTTTACGCGTAGGAATAAGCTTTTACTGTGACATTTCGCAACTTCAATATGCATAGTAAAGTTGGGAACTTAATTTTAGCGTCATGAATTTTAAAAGCAAAGCTATTTGTAGGCAGGCTGATTAGCATACTTGCTTTCCGTGTCAAAGATTGGGGTTCTAATTTTGTATCACTGAAGGTTAAAAGCGTAAATTACCGCTAAAAAATAAATATGTTACACAAATATTTTAACTAACGTATGTACCAAAATACAGTTTAATGATCCATAAAAAAACTATGCCATTTAATATGTAGGTAATAAAACTTTCAAAACAAAGCGCAACGCTCAGTTCTTAAGTAATATCAGAGCCATTTAAACATGAAACGAGTTTTTCTTTAGCAGTCGGTAGTTACTCCCGTTTCCTCTTCCTTCCTTTGACCTGACTTTCACCTAGAGGAAGCGAGCTGTAGCGGTGACTCGCTACGACGATAATCGTAGCGAAAAGCGTAGCAAATATTTATGTTTGAAATGTGCTACGACTTGCTACGGGGTGCTACGAAGCAATAACTTGTCGGAGTTTTTTGTTTTTATGAATAATCAAAACATAAAATGAAATACGTAGTTAAGAAATGATTAAGTACTATGCCTTTTTTATTTGAAAGCTCCGTAGCATTAACCGATTAAGAAATTAAGTACAACAATCAAAATTAATAGATCGATCCGGAAGGAAACATTTAGGGTATTTTCGCAAGTTTACTGAACCCTAAAATCAAATTGTAAGTTCATAGCATGTTTCATTTACGTGAATGCTAATCTGCTTGGAAATTATGAACCGTGGCTGAACTAAGTACGGAGGCGATAACCACAACGAAAAGCGTGTCGACATGCTCGGGAAATATATATTTAACATTACTTTGTACAGAATTTGTTACTTTGTAAAGTGAAACTATTTTATAAAGTCATTAAATGTTTTTTTTCTGCAATTTTTTTTACCATACACGTCATAAAATATTGTGAAAACTTGATGAAGCCGGTGTTTCCAAACTAATTACTCTGAGCAGAAACACCGCAACAGAGAACTTTTAAGGAAATAATCACACAGATTTCCTCTGACACTGATTTGTCAGTTACAACAACCCGTGAAATTGTTTACAAAATTATGAATAAAATATTACTTTCCTATTTGAATCAGTCAAATAGGGAAAGAAGTAATATTTTTTAATAATTTCACGCGAACGAAAGTCTAGCAAACTAAGGCTGGTTTATGAACCGCTGTAAAACTGCTTCATGTATAAAATTTGTTCTGACTAACATTGCTATTCGTTACTTAATATTATAAATGCGAAACTAACTCCGTCTGTCTGTCTACTAAAAACAACTGAACCGATTTTAATGAAATTTGGTACATAGATAGTCTAGAGCCTGAGAAAGGACATACTTTTTAATGCGAAAAAGGATTGTAAGGGGTTGAAAGAGCGCCTGTCGAGGCTGCGGGTTGTCCGCAAGGGATACCGAGGCCTCGACATGAAGGGCGAAGAAGGAACATGGGTGGTTTTTAGTCAGTAGAAGTCTGACACTCCCTTTCGCTCTGCCCAAGAGCGGGAGGGGTTATTTGATGATTTCCCACCCCCCAAAAAAAAAAAAAAGGGGTTGAAAGAGAGTGTCCCATCGGGGCTGCGGGTTGTTCGAAAGAGATACCGCAGCCTCGGCACAAGAGCTAAGAAGGAACATGGGTGGTTTTTAGTTAGTAGAAGTCTGACACTCCCTTCCACTCTGCCCAGAGCAGAAGGGGTTATTAGATGATTTGCAAAAAAGGGGGTTAATAGAGGGGGAAGAAAAGATTACTTTTGGTCGCGATAACCAACATCCCCGCAGACGAAACCGCGGGCATCAGCAGTACTCCATAAACTTTCAGCTAACGGAAAGATGCTGATGTTCGCTGAACATTTTTATAAGGGTTCGTCAAGATACAATGCTTAGGAAGGCATAAATTAGAAGAAGCTGTTGGAATAACAAAAGAAAACACTTCAATGTTAACAGATAATTAGAACTCGGTGAACTGAGAACAGAGGGTGAATTTGAAAGGGTCATTCTTGTTGACAAAAAGTGTACTTTTCACGTATTTTTTGGGATACTATTGTTGTTAAATTACTTACCTACATAATTTGAGTGGAAACTTTTTTCAGTTGATATTTATTTTGAAAACCATTTCATACCTACTTACTTGTTCCATTAGACCATAACATTTTTTTATTAAAAATGCGTTATTCCGATTTTAGAATGGAGCTCCTAACAAAACTTTTCTATTCTATACGAATACACAAGCTAAATTATTCTACAAAAATATTTGTGCAAGGATGAAAGAAAACCGTTAAATAAAAACTAGAATTTTTATTGCAGCTCCTTAACGTCAAAACGTGAAATTTATGACGTCCCTCGGTTTGTTGATTCAATGAATTCGCAACGATATAATAATAAAAACCGTATTTATCATAATTTTATTACTTCTTTACCAAACGAAATGCAACACTTGATTTATAATACAAGTTGAATTTTTTCGCAAACATTGTTGTACGTTTATTTAGAATATGGAAATGTTTTGGCGTGCAGGCGAAGGAATGAAAGAAAAACGGTACATTTTCAACGTTCTGCTGCCATGCTACCAACGTTGAGTGAAGGAAATTAATTTATTACTTGATGCAATCGTCTGTGGCTTCTAGGTGATAAATTAGATTGTGGCAGGCGCAGACAAGTCTTGTCGTTGTTTTACACAATAAGAATAAATAGAAAATTGTTTTACGACATTGTTTTATGCACCAGTTCAATGTTTAAGGCTGGGTGGACCCGAATTTAAGTTTTTTAAAACAATCTGAGTCAAAAAATACAGTGTTTTAAATTTAATAAAAAATATATGTATTAGTTAAGGATCTTATCTAGTCAAAATCGCATTCAGTTGCAAGACCTGATGAACTTCACTCGATAGAAAAAAATCGCAAAGTTACCCCTTTTTAGATCGTTTTTTCAATATTATGACTATATTACTGATTTTTTACATTTAATTTTTGTACTATAATTAAGAAACTAATTAGTTTAAGACAAATTCGCAGAGTTTGAATTGATAAAATGATTTTCTCAATTACTATGTTTAAATAAGAATTAAAAGCGATCGCGGCGGCTCGGACAGGTCCGTTCAGTCGCGTGTTGGCGCTTATGGACGACGGACCTGTGTCAGTTTGACAACTACGCGCACCATACTATCTCTTTTTGAGAATTTGTTGCTTGTTAGTTATAAATTATAATGGGCAATAAACAACGCAGGCGAAAAAAGTCGTGTAAAGCAATAAAAGGCACAAATAGAAAGAATGCACTCCAAAGATATGTGAAGAAGTAAGTACCTACGTAAATGTTTTATTTGTATTGTAATGTAATTTGGTCTCAAAATTAAATTTTATTTTACTTCAGTCTCTGATTGGTAAATGTCTAAAACTTACGATCATCGTACTATAGTTTATGAATATTAGTACCGAGGATCGCTACGATTTTTGATAATTCATATTTTGTCTTTTCGTTCGGTATCCTGCCTGGCGAGTGGCGAGCCACAATATAAAAATATCAGTACTACTAGAGAACGCTAAGATTTTTGATAAAATTAAATCATATTTTGTCTATTTCGATATCTCAACCTGGCGTTTGCTAACGAACAGTAAATTACTATATCTACCTATCAATTTCATCTGTGAAATAGGTACTCCATTTACTTTTTGTTATAGGTTAGTTGGGCAGCCTGAAGAAACTAACATGAACACTGCCGCAGCAACAAATCTGATACCTGAGGATTCAAACGAAAATAGGTATGTAATTATCTTTTTTTTTATCGTGTGGTAAAATCATCAAATGAGTCCTGCCGCTCTGAGTGGAGCGGAAGGGACTGTCAGACTTGTACTAATTAAAATCCACCCTGTTCCTTCGGTTGCCCTTTGCGTTCTAGGGCCACGGTATCCTGGTAAGACATATTCGTGGCCCCGGCAGGCATCCCTATTTGGGCCCCGTCAGTTTGCTGACAGCTCTTTGAGGCGCGCGTGGAACACGACGCGCCGCGGACCCGGGCTTGGTCCTTGATCGGACGGCGAGTTACCCTTACTCGCAGTCCGCTAGCCCGCGTCATGTAATTACCATAGATCAAGATTAGGGTTCCGTACCTCAAACGGAAAAAGGAGTCTGTCATTCGGTTGAACGACGTTCGGATAATCGATGCTCTACTGTATTAAAGTCCTGGATACTCATAATGTACATTAACTAACATAATGTGGGTGGGTTTTCAGGTACTACATGGATAATGCATCATGTAGAAACACGGCTGATGTATCCAAAACCTCTTTTATTGGATTGGATCCACAAAAACCTGTTGATACACAAAAAACTGTAACATTAACGTAAGTACCACATTTTATGTTTTTACCGCATTTTACATACAATGCTTTTACTCGGATGTGTAAGACAAACTTGTAAGACTTACCATATTTCTCTTTTTTAGAGAAACTGAAGACACAGAAGACTCCTTCATCGTAGAAAAAGTACTCAAAGATGAATTCCAACCACGGCTTCAAAGGGTATCCTGACCACCAGCATGCAGCAGAAGCGCATAGCTGGTCATCACCCTCAGCCTCATCAGCGACCTTGGCACAGCACACTGCACTTCGGCCGGTCAGCAAGCAGAGACGCACTTCTCTCCTGGTCGACGCAGCAGCCAGCCACTACGCAGCACAGCATCACTCCGACTCACTGGAGCATAATGCAGCATCACCCCGACTCACTGGGGCATCACCGCAGACAGTTCCGACTCACCGAGAACTACGCGGCATCCGGTTCCGACTCACTGGAACCTTCCACTGGCCTGGCAAGCATCAAGACTCAGACTGCTATCGACCTCCGGTCTCGGAGGGGAGTGATGTGGCGACAGCGACATCTATCGCAACACATGCGAACTAAATTGACAATTCCTACATCGCGCTATCAACATTATCCGCGACATTAGCCTATATAGAAAATCCCGACTTACATGTGTCGGACACAACACCCGTCTGGTCGGAGGACCCTCCCTTTTCAATGGGGGATGAGGAACTTTACACCCTGTTCCTCATACCCCCCCGAATACATGAATAATAATTTTGACACATTTGGTGATTATCATATGCGTGAGATACAGAGTTGATAATATTATCGTTGTTGTATTAAAAAATATACGATTTTCCATTCAAATATCGAGTTCTTTTTTAATTTTTGTTTTTTTAATTTTTCGTATTTGTTCTTTTAGAGGCAACAGAGATACACATTCTGTGAAAAATTCAATCGTCTACTTATTATAGATCATGAGATACAGACCGCTGACAGACGGACGGACGGACAACGAAGGCTTATTAATAGGGTACCCCCCGGTTCCTGTTGGTTACCCTTCGGGTACGGAACCCTAAACAAGGTCGACTAAAAAGCTGCGATGATCACCCTAATCTGTTCCGTAAATGATAATAATGACGCGATCTTTGCGGCATTGTCGTCCTTGCGTTACCTATTGCATTTGGAACACCCGACCTAGAAACTAAAACATCAATTAATGTAATAAGTATAGTTCAGAGTTTATTCCATTTAAAATATCTACACAAATTAATTTATTACAAAAAAACGAAAGACTTCGCTATTACTACAAATTATAATAAAACGAGTTTTTAATTAATCAAATCTCTTATTTTAATTTAAAAATAAATCAATAAGACAAGTTGACCTACTGCCTGCTTATCTGTCATGTGACACAGGTGACACTCCTCGCGACGTAAGCGCACGGCTCGCTTTGCGGCAATCGCGGGCAACTCTTGGTAGCGTTAAATGCCTATTTCGCTTGGTCTACCTGCCCTTAAATTATTTTCTAATAAGTTATGAGCACGTTTTACGACTTAACTCAAATGAGTTTCAATTTCAATGGAAATGTTACTTTAATGCAGTGTTGGTCACTGTGCAAGTAGCTACAGAAATGAGCTTATGGGTAAATAATAAAAGCCGCTCGGGTCGATCTACAGGTTAATCCGCGCTTGCCTGGGTTGGCCCGTGGATGAGTGACCATCGGCTACATATCAAGTTTCCTCCGTGCCTCGGAAAGCACGTTAAACCATTGGTCCCGGCTGTCATTTGTCATCCGTTACAGGTGACCCGAAAATCTGTTTTATCAAAGGGTATCGTATTCCTCAGTACTAACTGGATTGTGGAGGTCAAAAAGGCAGTCGCTCCATGTAAAATATTGATATCCAGCTGCATCTGGTGAGACTGGAAATCGAATCCAACATGGTTGGCAAAAGACAAAGACTAGGCAAATGATGATGTCGCTACAGAAAACCTACTTCAAGGTTGGATGGTCAATTAATTACTCTTCCTAGGAAAATAGTATGTATATACTAGGAAAGAAGTGTTAGTTATTTTTAACCAATAACAATAAATACCCACGTAACAAACAACAAGTTATAACAACAACCCAAAAAAGATTCAAAAAAATATTTTTATTTTTTAGCCAACGATAACTGGAGCAAAGCTTGTGGGGTACAATTGCAAAACAAGTTGAAAAACAATCACACGAACAACGAGTACACGTAGGCGAGTTTAAACCGGAACAAACAATCATATCGGGATTGTTTACCAGTCAGTATTGCTGCTACCGTGTTGTTTTACAAACAGTTTTGTAATAAAGTTTTCGATAAAAAATTAAAACATACAACTGTTGTTAGGTATATCTACACTAGTATTATAAAGAAAGTTTGGAGTTGGAAGTAAGGTTTAAAGCGTGGGTTCAAACCCAGGCAGGTGCATTTCTTTGTGTAATTTATTTCATCACAACTGCTCTCAAAACGGTGAAGTAAACATCGTGAGGAAACCGGCTTGTCTTAGAAATAAAAAAATTGAAGACATGTGACATCTACCACCCCGTACTGGGCACGCGTGGTGGATTATAGCCCATTCCTCTCCTAGAGAGGAGGCCTGAATCCCTGCAGTGGGAACAGGCTGATGATAATGATGAAAGTTTGGAGGAAGGAGTAAGTAGTTTTTGTAACCACGAATCTGATTCCGAAAATTATTTCACCAATGGAAAGCTACATTATTCCGATAAAAGTCATGAGGAAAGTGTTGAGTATGACCAAAGAAACGATGGATGGACTGTGTAACGAATGATATGGCAAGAAAAGATGTGTCTGGTGAGATGAAGAGTTATAGAAAAGTATTGAAGAATAAGGCATGATGCGCCGACCCTAAATGAATTGGTATAAGGGCAGGAGAATGATTATGGAAAGCTTCATTATTCCGAAGTGTGGCTTTTAACGTTCCTCTGAAATAATTTCTTACCATAAGCATAATCAGACTATAATATTCCCGCTGCTGGGACCGGCCTCCTCTCTATGAGATGGGCTATAATCCATATCTGTAAATTATAATGTATCTTATTAAAACTAGAAATAAAAAAGATACCTTTGTTTTTATAAGCTTTTTTATAATCACTGTCTTTTGATGAAGAGTTAAATATGTATTCTTGTAAGCAAATCTTTAAAGAACAGACTCAGAAAATCGACCCTGTCACCAGGGTCGATTTTCTGAGTCTGTTCTTTGTATTTTCTGGATAGGTTGTGGCCTATCCCACCCTCCCACAACCTAACCCGTCGGGGCTGCGGGTACACGAAAGAGATACCGCGACCTCGACACAAAGGGCTCAAAAGAAACAAGGGTGGTTTTTAGTTAGTAGAAGTCTGGCACTCCCTACCGCTCTGCCCAGAGCGGGAGGAGTCATTTGATGATTATGCAACTCCCAAAAGAAAAATGCCCCAACCTACCGAGTTATATTACAGTGAGCGATACATAATACTATTCGCAATGATAAGGTAGTTATATCATATCGCTTGACCTATTAGCTACCCCCTTACATTGATGGCGAGGGCAATGCCCTATAATACCTTCACCCACTGGCTATTGACGTATTATATACCTACTTACTATGGAGAAACACGATGCAGTCATCATGGATGACTGATTGAGTACTCATGCGTGTTACCTATTGAAGTAGGCATAGGTTCAGATGTTTGCTAAAAGGTCATTCGAGGTTGAGGAATTACGCTACAATAATGATAATTAACATATTCTGTCATGTCAAGAAACCATTTTAGTATTTTTAAGAACGACAGCTTTCTCATCTCGGTCTCAATTTGACAAGAAATAACATTATTGCCGACTTTTTTACATATTTGACAAGTTTTAGACATCGATCTTATATTTAATTTAGGTATATTATTCACCTATATCGTCCTCTCTGTCATTTCGATATCCACACCATTTAGAAGAGTTTAAGACTAGACAAAACCACAATGGACTCGGACTATCACCCTGGCATATGCCACGCTCGATCCTTATCGGTTTGCTGGTCCTTAGAAACGCGGGAACCGTTTCTATGTCCCCTGATTATTTCTTCTTTTCTGGGTTTCTTCGTAGTAGATTAAGATAGATATTGTCTTCTAATCATTTGGCAAGTATTAAGTAATTTATCAACCTAAAAATATTTAGATTCAAACTAAAGTAAACCTCTGTTTACAGGCACACCTTGAACTCTCCCATTATTTTCTAAAACTAAATCAACCAGAGATTTCCCTTTAAACTTTCCATAACAGATATTAATGGTAGTTCTACGGCCGCGCTAGCCATAATGCCCAGGTGTCAAACCTGAATATTACAAATGGCCCAGGATAAGGGTAATTTTACACAGTTAGACACACACGTTTTACCCCCAAAGTATAGAGTTGGTTGGGGTAACTGTGTGACCCAAATACCTGGGTATATTAAACATTTACCTTCTTAATTACTTTGAAAAATTCGAGTCGTTGGTAAATGTTCTGGAGGTCGTAGTTATGGCTGAGGAGATTAGCATTCTTTGTTTAATAGTATTTGAACTTTTGAAAACCTCCAGTCAGTTTCTAGATATATTAGTATGTACTTACAGAATGTTGCATTTGAGCATGGTTACACTCTCATTAATTCATTGTAGCTAACGGTAAAACGGGAAAAATAAAAACAAACATGTCTGTTGTCTGACCGAAGTTTCGGCTTAGACCACCTTCAGCCAAAATGGACCGAAGCTGAAGGTTTCTAGCAAGCGCCAAAATTGAATGAACTGTTGCGAATGTAAGAGTGCGAACTTGCGAAGGAAAAATGACGCGTGGGGCGTAGGTTTTACATACTTTACAACCTCTTTAAATTACCATTAAACTACTCGACGACATAATAATTGCATTTAAATGATTTGTTTATAAAATAATAAACGAACTATCGTATAATATAAAACTGATGCTCTTTTTCACAAGCACTACGCGTCATCCAAACGAATGCCTTAATATTATTTGACTGTTAAAAGTTTAACTGCTTTGTTAAAGTGTACCTACATTTGGGTGCCACTTACTGCATGGCCACAGGCTACTCGCTCAAGACGCCGCGAGTACTTATAATATTCCCTTTATTTTAAACAATTTTTGTATATTTTTAAATATTTCTTACAAAAAAGCAATATAAAACATTTAAAATATAAAAAAATTTAGCCCACCTATATCGGGAACAGGCTCCAAGCTACGGCGGCGGTCAGGGCTCCAAAGAAAGGAACCTCCTAACAATATATTATTATTACTACGAGTATGTCATAATGAGTAGCGTAAACTAAGACAAACTCTACTATCGGTTTAGTCCACTGTACTCATCTCTCGCTACGCTAAACGCTGCCTAACGTTAGTAGGACTTAACGACAGTTAGTGCATAAACAAATGAAAAAAGTGCTTAGAACTAGCCAGAACTCATAACGCGACTTGCTACAAGCAGAAAACTAAGTGACACAAGCGCTTGGCACTTGACGCAAGTAACAGCTTGAGTTCGTGGACGGGGCCTTTAGTAAAAATAGGCATGAGTGTAATTTTAAAACATTTAAGGCACTTTCGCATGACACGGTGGCGTGAGCCGCGCCTACCATGTAATAACATTTTTGTCCACATAAATCATGCTGTAATAATTTGCACAAAGAACTTTAAATTAACATAATGTGGGCTTCGATGTCGCTGGGAATAAGACTCTATTATCGCACATGTTTTCTTTAGTTTGTATTCAAAGAAACAAGTAGTGATATGGTGTATTATTTTTCATGTTTAACCTAACGTTTAGTTACGTTATTATAATGGTGCATTATTCTTCTTCTTCTTTAAAAATAACGTTGCCCCACACTAGGAATTTCTCCTGTATCGTGGGTGCGTTCACAAACATTTAAACTCACATACACAAATACCCAGACCCGAAACAACTATCTGTAGGCCATACAAATATTTGTTCCGTATTATTCTACCAATGGATGGAGTGTAAGTGGAGTGATATGAATGAAAGTGGAATAAATGATAGCGTGACGACTGACAGGGCAGAATGGAAGAAAAAAACGTGTTGGGCTGACCCCAAATGACATGACATAAGGGCAGGAAGATGATGATGATGATCTACCACAACGAGTACAGTCAAAACCAACGTCCCATCTGTCAAGTTTACATCCTTGACAGTCGTTACAGGTAGTCAGCGCCAGTCTTAACACTGAGAAATGTGTTACCCAGTAACTGGGTTGCCAGAGGTCAGAGAAACAATCACTTCATATAAAACACTAGTATTTGGCTGCATCCGGTTGGCTGGTTGGCTGGTTAAGACTGGTGCGAAAAGGCTAGGCAGATGATGATGTTGTTCTGGTAGGTTTTGATCCAAGAAGACGAGACTTTTCCGATAATATGTATTTCCAGTATGTAGGCACCCAATTCGGTACCTATGTTCTAGTTTTATTACTGTCAGGAGCCAGATACTTAATTTCATAACATTGTATAAAATTGAAATATTCTACGCTATAATGTATTACCGCATAGACAATTACCGTGTTTGAAAACTTACGGCTCATGGAAAATCGGCCGCATGCTATATATTTTAGTAGACTCGGTATAGCTAACTATTAGACGCAATCATTTCAGTATTTACGTCCTCTATTGACCCAGAAACGGACGATTTGCATAGTTACGTTTTACCCGTACACTAGCATGGTATCTGCTTATAAAATAAGAGTAAAAAATGTCCTTTATATAGGTCAATAAGTAATCTACTTCCGTAAATCAAAATCCCACGAACAATAAGACACGAGGGGCACTGGAATAACTTGTTTGATATATCGATAGTCTCCGACTCATAGTTTCATTTCACTGTTTGTAAGACTTGTTTATAGCCACTTTTAGAGGATTTTTATTGCAGTCAGTGTTTCCTTGTGTGCACGACATGATATATTGCCGGCGGCCCAATACCCCGTGTAATATGCTCAAATCCACTGGCTATTGCCTATATGTCCTCATTTTCTGTTTATCGAAATCGTGACTTGTATCAACAATTTTTTTCTCAGGGAAGGTTGACTTCTAATGTATTTATTGGTTTTGCTATCGGATGTAATTATGTTTTCGTTTTATAAGACAATATGTAGCAGTTTGTTGTTTGGGGACATAAACCTTCAAAGAAAACATGAAGGCTTTATAGTTGGTAAAAAACGATATGTTTGATGAAGGCCTACGTAATACAGTAATGTTTTTATGAGAATATGTGTTATACACGATATTTCACAGAAAGTAACAAATTGAAAAATGTGATTCCTTTTTCTAGGGAGTGGTATGCTGTTTGTCATATACGTGCTTAGAGTACTTAGGTATGTATATCTTAGCCGGGAGTGAAGGACTCAATAGGACTCTTAAATAAATCTTCAATGGAAAACGGTTCAGCAAAACGGTTTCATGCAGTTAACACAATGTTCATGTATTTTTAATATAGGTAAGTAGTAAGTTGTAACATTTTAAAAATAAGAGTAAATATGCACAAAAATATGTCATATAAAACTTGGACTTATCAAGACCAGCTTTCGCTTGTAGCTTCCACCACGTGGAGTTCAGATATTATCCCAAGGGGAACGTACTTGTTTATCTGTGAACTAAACTTCATCGAAATACGTTCATCAGTTAAAGCATAACTTGGTCCGATTCACAGATAAAGTTAGGTCCTACTTCTGAATTTACAATGAAATATTTCATTACAAACGCTCATCATTTTTATTATATTATTTTGTTATTTACGTGTATATATGTGTCTGTTCTCATAAATAGGTGGAAGAAAACTTCGTGAGGAAACTGTATGTCCCAGAACCTACAATATCGAAGACACGAACTCTACCAACCCGTGCCGGGCCCTAACAATGTATTATTTTTATTTGTTTATTGTTCACAAATATACATATTTTAGTTCATTTACAATTTACTCGTCACACTTATTAGTTTGTTGGCGAGAAGCGCCTATTTTTAGATACAGATTTTAACAAATAATCTAGTAAACAGATAACCTTAAAACTAACGAATAACTGTAAAATAAATAAAGATTATGGCTCATTTACCCTCGGTGAAATATAACCCATCACCTCTCATGGTTCCACCGCCATCAAGTCATAAGGATTGAAAAATTAAGGAGACTACTGCGGTGGTGCCGGATGCGCCATCACCGTAGTCGGTTATTGACTCCCTGAACAAGTTCTCCCGTCCTAAGAAGCAGTTAGATTTAACCCGGTCAATTTAGACATGCATAAGTACAAAAAAATTGCATAGTGCGTCGATCACCGTTATAAATGAATGCATAAAAATCCCCAAAAAAAAATCAAGTGCAAAGGGCTATAGATAAGGTATACAGACTGATTTTGTTTATGTTACTTACCAATGTGTATTGTTTTTTACAGTGCGCGGCCGGACGCGCTGCCTGGGCGGAGGCGGCGGCGCTGTCCGTCGGCGGAGGGTGCGCTGGCGCAGGCGGCGCGGCGAGGCGCTGCTCCGTGCTCGGAGACCACCCCGGCGCGCGCATCAAGGGCCAGACCGGCAAATGGCACAGGAACAACCGGGTATAATGACGTTACATAACGGTATTGCAGGGAACTTGAGCTTCAATTTGAAAGTCATAATAGAATAAAAAGGAACAGACTGCTGCTGACGTTTTCGAGAGGTCACCACTGTGTATCTACAAGTTTCTCGTCAAAATATTGGTGGCGTAATGGTTCTGTGTAATCTAAAACCAATGTCCTGCTCAATATTTCATTGTTTGTGGATTCTAATCAGTTCTCTTGCTAAAGGCTAGAAAGCTACGTAACTTAGTCTTCTTAGTATCTATGCTAAATGTTGTTCAACAGGTTTTTATTATACGTAAAGCCAATAAAAATTATTAATAAAGATTCTAAACAAATCTCGATAAAATCTTTTGCTAAGCTATGTTGCGTGGATATTTCCAGGTGCGGGATGCTTCGTACGGATCGTCGTCGGAGTCGGACGGCGAGGCAGATCGGGAGCCAGGGGACACGTGGGGCGTCGCACGACTGCTCTACGCTGGCCTCGGCACGCTCGCGCTCGGTCTCGTCGTCTACTTCGTCGGCACCGGCGACAAGGTACGCGTAAGTTGGAACCTGTCTTAATTTTGTGACCTAGTTGGCAAATTTAGAGCTATCTCCGTAAGGGCCGCACTTAAAGGTGGGTGTATACTATCGGCAGGACACTGCGAGACAAGGCGAGTGTGGGTGTGTAAATACAAGCCAGCAATATCGAAGCTAAACGAGCGCTCACAAATTTACTTGTATTCGCCCTGTCTCGAAGTGTCCCGGCGAGAGTGCACAGCTATCTACCTTAACTATGCAGGCTTGAGCCGTCCAGAGCATGCAAAATTAGTCAAAAAGACGGGATTCACCTCGTTCCGAGCCAGATAGCGTGACTTGACGCCATGCCGAACGGAATGTGATGATTCGTAAGGGCCAATGATTACATCGATAAGTGTGGTCACTTTGTAACCGTAGCGCTAGAGCATCAGAAGGGCTATAGACCAAAGAGTGAGTCAGCTCAGTGAGTCCGATGTGTTATCTATAGGTTGCTTTCGTTCCGTTCAATCACCTGTTTACTGTTACATAGCCACATATGGATCATCAGATCAGCAGGGCTATTGCGTATCTTTTTAACTGTCAAATGGTTACATTTTGTACCAAACTATAACCATTTGACAGTTAATCGATGGTCACTATGATAGCCACTGACATTTAAAAAGATACGCAATAGCCCTGCTGACCGCCCCACACAGTGGTGTAGTAAAATACCATATCTAGATAACCTAGTGGCTTCAAAGTAGATACCTACCTACATACTTAGGTAGACAACGTAAAACTTTTCAGTTTGATACTCCAAAAAAGTCGTAACACAAAATGCTTATCATCATAAGCATTCGCCGTTGCTGCAAGAGGGTGCATATATAAAAGTTTCAAAAAGAGCACAAGTTGTCCTTTGTGTAGCGGGTGACAATGGCTGACGTAGACGGGCACTCGTAGATTCGTCCTTTCATGACCATTTGCCGTGCACGTTGCGAAGTCTCATATTTATCACACTAGAAAACATTGTGACATTGAGAAGATACTTCGCTTTTAGTGACCTAGCTGAGAATAGGTTGAGTTTGGATGTGTTATATTACAGAATAATCAACTGCACCATACTTCGAAAGAATGATTACCATCTTAATTCCAAAATGCGAAATAAATAGCATTAATTTGGGTCAGCAATTTTTAGGTTCTTTACCTAACAAGCAACTAACCTAACCTAATCAAAAAATTAAATACAACACGTATTAAAAGCGCAGCACACCACTTCCAGGGTTTCAAGACTCCGGCCCTGCGTCTGGTGGGTCCTTCGCTCATCGTGGCAGGTCTTGCTTGCTGTCTGTTACGTATTCTCTTCTGCATATTTGCGAAGCCTTGCTGTCGACGGCGAACCATCTACAAGGAGAACAGAAGGTAATCTATCTCGCCTTAAAGTATGGCCGTCTTACTGTGGATAAAAACAGACCGCAGGATGAGGAGACACCCCTCAAAAAATTTACGGATGATGTGGTATACGTCGCAAGAATCCACTGGATGCGGGGAGAACCGGTCAAGGCCAATGTCCAGCAGAAATCGCGTTGGGCTTTGATGATGATGAGGGAGAAAGAAACCAAAAGCCTTCCAGGCGAAAGATGTTTGTATGCTTACCGTCTTCTGATTATTATAGTTAAACGTCGTTCTTTCTTGTTCCCAGACTGTCTGGGTGTGGGGAAGGCGAGGAGATGCCTCTGGCGGGGAGTGTGGGGGGCGGCGGAGGAGGTACGTCGGGCCCCCGGCTCGGACCTGCGCAGTGCTCGCCCGCGCGCCGCCTCGACGCGTCGTCCTGCGACGTGTCCTCGCTGTCCAGCGGCGAGGAGGACGAGCGTATGCGCCGGTACCGCACCGCCTCACTTCACCCTCCACCATTACACCTGGTAATAGCTTAGTCAATGCGATTTACACATTACTTAGGTATTGTTGTAACCCAAAACTCATTCCTTGAACTGCTTACAGGTCACGGCGCATCAGGGCACAATCTCGCCAAATGGTTTGCATGGGAACGGGTTACATCAGAGCGGGTCCAATCAAAGCGCGCTTCAGCGGAGCGGGTCACCGCACAGTCCAGTGCCGGGCCCGGCGCCTGTGTCGCCGGGGTTGGCGCCGGCGCCGCTCAGCGTGCCGACGTCACCGGCACCGGGAGCGCAGGCCCCAGCGTTGCCGCTCAGTGCGCAGGCCGCGGCGATGCCATCCAGCGCACTGTCCGTCGCTCCCCCCGCCCGAAGACCGCCCCCGCGCAACGTCTCCTTCGCCGGCGACCCCGATGGCGAGCTCGTGCTTAGCCCCGCACAACTGCGCTCCTAACCCACAAGCAATAATGGTTCTCGCAATACCCCCTTTTTTACCAAACTCTTTGGACGATGTGACTATATCGACGCGAACCGCTACGGATATCGGTTATGTGATAGCGTGAGACTCTTGACAGTTTTAGCATGTTTTTAAGTGAATTTTCTATTCGATAAGCTACGAGGTCGTTGATTTATTTGCACGTTTGGATATATTCTCGTAAACTCCTATCGATACTTGTAACTAATTTTAAGAATAATTTGCTAGAACTAACTTGACTGTTTTTGGAATGCCTACATTTATGTAAGTGACGTGTAACAAAATATAGTAAGAGCTCCAGAGGCAAAAATGATTTCGCATCAGAGTAAAAATATTGCAATTAAGTATAGTAATAATTGTGATGCCGACCATACTTTGTTACACGTCGTGACTCTATGTTCAGTTTCTGTGACAGAGTGCTTCAACTGTATGTTCATTGAGCAACGAGTGAATAAGGGTCTGCCAGATCAAACATACGTAGCCTCGTCGTTGTCCCACAAGACTTTCGGCAGACCATCCGGCCACCCACTCATCTGACAGACCCTTGACTTTTTTACCGTAGTACTCGTATCATGTAACTGTAAGCGTTTATTCTAACTGTGTAGCAAATTACTGAATGTGCTAGATCCATCCATCTCAGCCGGCTAGTAGAAGCCTCGCTGCATAACGAGGTGTGGTGCTGACGACCAACTTTTTGTAATTATATAATTGTAACGAGGTTATATTTAATCTTACGTCATCTCAGCGAGACAATCTCTCTCTTTCAGAAACATGAAATGTATTAGACATGGCTTCAATGCCAGATTCCTAAATAATTTGAATTTTGAAGACGAGTGTCTGTAATATTAGTTTAATAACATGTTTTAAAAACATAAGAAACATTTATATCTCTAAGTATATTCCTAGAATGTGTGAAGTTCTAGCACTGACGAATGGATTAGATAAAAGGTAGTTTGGCTAAACGTCCATTGAGGAATGAGAACAATACGGGACAGTCCATCCAAAGATTTATAAGATGTTCATGTAGACAGTAGAATTATTTTTTAGTACTGAAACAACATCACACCTCGTAGCAGCTGGGAACTAAATAGTGAATATAATTATAAACATAATTGTTTTAAAACTGCCTACTACTAGACGCGAATTTATACTTAAATATAAAATTCATAAAAATAGATTTATAACTGACAATAATGATTGTTAACTGATGTATAAAATGTTATGGCGTATGTGCGTTGATTTTATTTTGATTATGTCGAACAAATCGTGAGTAGTTCAAGCGCCGAGTGCCGATGACGACACGGTGAGAGCGTCGCGACTAGCGGACGAGTGATGATGACGTCACGGCTCCTTCGTGCCCGTTCACCAACACGTCACAACGGACACACAAGTGAGGAACCTTACTTTGCAGCTTAATTAAGCATTTAATTTTATATAATAATCAAACTTGGCGTGTGAACTACGTATAGACACCAAAGAATATAATATAATAAGTAGCTAATTACATAAAGGTTGGTGTATAGCAAGTGATACTGTCTAACAGTAATGTTTTTATGTGTAAGTGACTACTGTAAATTATTAATACATACATGTGTGTTACGCGTGCATTGTATATGGCACAATATAGTGAATACTGTTTATAAATATATAATATATTTTAGAAATATTTGCACCTTTAGTAGTGAAATATTAAAATGTATATCTGCAGATTTTAGCTAGACTATTGTGGAAGACACTAAATGGTGTGTCATAAAAACATATTTTGAAAATTATGTTTCTGTAGACGTAACAGAAAATTATTGTAAAAGTTTTTGATTAGTTTTTGTCAATTATATATTTGTAATCAAATTAAAGTGTAATTACTTTGAATTGTTTAAATCTAAGGAGGGTCAATTACTTACTGATTATTTTCGAGATAAGATTTGCTTTGTTTTACTTGCTGTCTGTATTAAGCACTACTTGTACTACTAATGCTTAGATACTCCATTTAATTATACAATCATCGTAACCGTTGATATGCTTTCTCGATCGCTAAATTCTGGATCTTCAATACAAATCAATGCATTTTTATTCTTGATAATATCTATTTTTTATATTTTCTTGTCGTCATTATTTATTAGTAAATACCAAACACACCTTAGTCCGGTCTGCGATTGGCGATTAGGCGACCACAACAGCACGCTATAACGGACCTACATTAAAAGTTCACATTGCCTGTAATAAAAGTTCGTATAAAATATTTTGAAAATCAGAATTCCATAATAGACGTACATAATAGATGTTAAGAAAAATATGAGCTTCGTTTAGACTAACTGGCTTGTGTAACAAAGTGTTGTGTACATTAACGAAATAGATGTCCATTTCTAACATTGTCACTCCTTGCATCTCTTCATACTTACTAGTAGTAAATTAGGTTTCGTCGTATGTAACTCTTACTTTGAACATCACCTGGTATATAACATTATTTTCGCTTCACTTTTGATTAATTACGATCTAAGCGCACATAAAACTGGTGACAGGGTTCATTTATTTTTGTCTACCAGCAGACGAGTTTTCATTTACTTGTTAGAAATTACATCACTTCTATTTTACGAAGGGAAATTCGTCTGCTTATTTACGTATATAAAATTATATAGATCGTTTTATAGAAAAACTGTAATATTGACATAATAAAACTTTTCACTTCACAGTTCGTACTGAAAACACCAATGTTTAACATTAAGAAATTGAATTTAATTTCTAATGAAATTGTGTAAATAAGCAATGAAAAGGTCGAATCTTAGAGTGTTTACGTCAATATAAGCGTAATGCTATACACCAATAGACATTTTGTTCCTTTAGATTTAACTATAAATTGATAATTTGCGCCAATTGCTGTACTTGACATCTCTAGTTGACTTTGTGACTAAAATACTCAGAAATTAGATTGAATATCCGGATTAGGAAGAGCTAGTGTTTTCACACGGTTAATATATTTTAATATTTTAGTATATACGTGCTTCCATTTAAGCTTTGTGATGCTTTTTACGTATTTCCTAATAAGAGCAACTGCATAGCGTGAAACCTAGATTTATTTACCTAATGAGCTAAGCATTAAGTTTCAGGGCCTAATAGGAACTGCGTTTTGACGACAATCTATAAATTTTTTCATTGATTATAATAAGTGCCGTGTTCAAATGTCGTAATTTATTAAGTATATAAGTTTCACGTAAGTATAATTCCTCGCATCACTGTAGAATGTTATCAAAACGCAGGTTATGGAACCTCCTGATGTTTTCGTAGATAGATTTTTTGTAAATATATGTACAGTGTACCTGCTTTATGGACAACATAGGCGAATATAAACAGTAATTTATGAGTTAGCCCCTATTACTGTCGCATTTATTAGGACTCAGCCTACGGTTATTACCAAATCTCTGTACAAGTTCATATTTGATGAAAAATATGTAATCGACAGTCTTCTTCTAATACTCCTATTTTACTGGATAAAAGTAAACCCGAATTTTTCCCAGTGAAGAAAAGTTGTTATCATTTGGAGTATTTCGGTTAAATTACCATTCGTAGTTGTTGTATACTTGGACGATGTTGTAATATTCGCGAGAAAATATCCCTGCTATAATAATTTCGTTATTACATAAAAGTGTAACATTAGATAGGATAATAACGGCAATGTACTTTTTATCTTCTGTGTGAATTATTTTGTTGGTCTGTGGCTACGATGTGCTTATGTTGCGACGACCAAATCGTAATGCTATAAGTTACATGCGGTGTTCTTAAAGATAACTAATAACTTTGATTGTAATTAAATATTATGTTATCTACTGTATTATTCGAAGACCGTTCTTTTAAAATATATTAAAGGTAGTTCGATGTTTTATATGTACTCTATTCCTGTTTTCTGCTCTTTCTTAATTTGGAAAAAATAGAAACCAGAAATACTTCACAAAAAAGAAATTTTAACGCTAGAACTAAGAATCTTTAGCTACAGAGTAGCTTCATATTTGGAATGCTGACAGAAAAATCGTACCTTCTCTTAACTATGAATTTGATCTTGAGGAGACTATTCTCCGACTATTTTACATCTGTGTGCGGATTCTACACCTTCCTATATTATAGGAAAGTAATTGCGGTGCAAAACATAAAGGACAGAACTGTGATTTAAATGTTATTGTTAAAAGAAGGATGTAAAGACGTGTTGGGCAAAGATGAATGTTAATATTTAGTTCCAGAGGATATTGAAATTAAATTAATGACATAGCTCAAGGGTTACCTGTGTGAATTTTTATTATAGAATTTTATAATGATAAAGAGCAATGGTATGTAATATTTGTTTTGTTACGTTATTGTAAATATTTTATGTCATAACCGGTAATGTTCATCATCGTTTATATTATTTATAGGCATTGGTGCATATCATGTGTATAGAGCAGATGATTAATCAAATAAATTAGAACAAAAATATAGTTGACAATGACGTTTCATTTCTCTACAACCCCATATTACCTGAGTAAAGGATCACATAACATCACGCATGTAATCTCCAAAGGGTAAGGCAGAGGTGTACCCATTAGTACACCCACATTTCGCCAGTTATGCTTTAGTCCCATGTAATAGGGGGCAAGTCTATTGCCATAAACCAGGCACAAGTCTAGATTCCGTGTCTGCTACTGAGAAATTCAGCAAAGGATTATAACATGTAAAACACGCATATAAATGTAACATGTGATATATTTCATTTCAACACTACAATATTTTCATTTAAGAACATAAAAATACATTTATTTACATGAATTATTATTGCAACTCTTAAAATAATAATAAAAAAAATCACAACATAAAATTTCTTATTTTTTAACGATAGAATATTCTAGTTAGATCTGTTTCGTAGTCATATTTAGTCGGTCAGTAGGTATATCTTTTGCATTTTTTTTATTTTGTATTAATTTTGTTAATCACCAACACAGATATAAGGAATGATTTTATTGCGAAGTTATTAACAGTTTCTAAGTCATCATTTTGAATTAGTATTAAAAGATATGAAAGATTTCGATCCAAAATTCTACATGCAGTTAGTTGAAATATCAATAATAATAATATAGTCTTGCTGGTACGTGAAATGAGCAAAAAGCAAGCTTCAATAACAAATTTAACGCACACAATATAACCGTCGAACGAATTTCTAGCCAATAGGATACATAACACGAATACATAACAATAATGGATAAATACTTCACTACTATACATAATACAAAATACTATACATACATATTCAATAATACATTATATTTTCTTTCTATCTAACGTTTAGAGTCCGCGTTGAAATGTAATTATTAATATTTAACATTTTTTATGGTATTACAATACTGTATCAAATATTTAGTTTAATTATTGTTAGTACAAATATTTTGGACTTTTGCATAATTGTTTAAGTTTCAATTTTAACCTAATCTGAATAAGGACTACAATACTTTTAATCAACGCAAACTCGATCACAGATAGCTTTACACATGCTGTAATAATTATAATTTCTGAGAGCTTAGTGTGGGTTTCTAACACTGGCAACATACTACTAGCATTAAATTTTATTTGTATGGAATAATTAATATTTATCACCAGTTGTTACTTGTTACAGTTGTTACATATTGAAGTATACATACTATACATTAACACGATCGGATAGGTTTAAAAACTCGCATTAAGCCCTCATGCCGTTTGTGTAAAACCACTTAAATTCTTTAAATTTCTCTTCATACACTACTTGGACGTAACGAGAGATCCAAGGCGTTAATTTTTAGAAAAATAACAATTACTATGAAATCTTCTATAATTTTATCTTTTCGTGTAATTTTGACAACTATCTAATTAAATGCTACATAATTATTATGTTTACATACTGTCAAACTGCCTCTCTATCTTTAAAGTTAATATTATTTATCGTCTCTAAAAATTGATCATTTAATTTTTATTTTAAACCACATAAACCTCCACAGTGTCAGTTTTGACAGTATTTAAACACAAAAAATGGAAGAATGGCGATACAAAACATATTCTAGAACAATAAACTGTACCTTAATTAAATTAGTACCTACTGCAATAATTACTTAATTAAAAATGATGTAACCAATTAGTTATTGTTTCAGTTGGTAACTGAATTAATACTTACACGAGTGTCAAAGGCAGGAAAAACTAGATATTTGCCCACCTATCTATATGATACCTAAGGTTAGAGATATATTTGACATCAAGAATGGTTCAAAATAAAACTTCTATGAAGTTTTGAAAATCTTAGATTTTCATGAAATTATGATATGATGCCACTTTTCTCAGCATACGAGCTGCCAATCCAGTGAATGTGAAAATCCTACACAGTTTGCGCTTTTCCCATGGACGAAAGTCGAAAGAATACATGCAAGATAAGTTGTGATATTTTTAAACAAGCTTTTTTTTAAGTCATGTATTTTAAGTGTAATTAGACAATTCCTATTTTTACAGATCGGGGTTATTGTCAACTAGAACATGCCTATGAAACGTAAATGTACATCTCTTTAAAACAATACTCCATAGGATTGTCAATTGCAGTATGTAAACTAAGCTACTTTAAAATTTATAGCATTCCATCCAAACAGTAATTCGTTAAAATATAAACAAAAAAGGTAACAGTCAGTAAAATAAATAAAAATCACACATCACATCACTGGTTCGAACGGTAAAAATATAAGCAATGATGTCAACATTAACTCTCATAATTAAGGGATAGAGACCAGAGGTCGTTGACCCCGAATATATTTTTTGTAGTACCAAAACATCCGTCTTTGAGCCACTTATTCATCCCTCTTAAAACTTCGCATTATAGTTTCTACATCTGTTCATAATACAAAAAGGTTTTAAAGGCCTTCGTCCGTCATAGTGTCAATCGTATGACACTTTTTCATATCACATCTGTTTTGCACAATTCCTTATAATCCTTAATTTTCCATCATATTAGTAACTGACAAAGAGAACAAGTGCATTTACCGTGTTATTCTCCTGGAGTTCCCAAGTGCCACCTAATATCATATGGTTTCTACGAGGCCCTTTATGCGTTTAGGTCGTGGGGGCTCGTGCGATATAAACGATGTTTCTTCTGATGAAATGCTAGGCTTCAGAAGGGTGGACGTGCTTGGTAGAATCTGAAATGGAAATAGGGTGGATTTGTACAGCTGCTTAAACATGGGCGTAGCCAGGATGTTTTTTGGCACAACTAAAACAAATTACTCAATTAGAACGGTGTTGTTAAAATGTCGAACCCACAAGTCTTTCGTGAAGCTAAATGTTACATATATTGCAGGTTTTGCGTTTTTGACTGTGTAGTTGCCGCACTAAAGAAACATTTATAATTACCTGATCATTGATTTGACGAGTTAGTTTGCCATAAACTATTAAAGGGATGACCAGACCCACTCCATAAAGAGCTAAAACTAACTTGAACGGTGGCTACGTCCATGTTTATAAATAATATAAATATTAATGTAACAATGACTACAGTTAATACATACATTACACAATATGGATGTTCAAGTTGTCATGTGAACTCATCTGCTTGTCTGCATCGTTTGATGAGTTCTTGTTTCGTTGAGAGTTGTTCGGAGACAAAAAGAATATCTGGTCAGTCGTCATGCTTTGAGACTGGGACATGTAGGAGGGATGAGGCTGCCTTAACACCAGAGATGAACAAAGTAGCTAAGCTGTGAAACTATACTGGATTCGTAGAACCAGTCTATCTTCAAGAGCTAAGTTGCATAGCATGATGTGCTACGAAGATGCGTTTTGCACGAATGAACAAGACATAACTGGTGTTCATACACCATCAAAAAATATTGAAAAGCAGACGCAGTTTACATACAAAATGAAAAGACAATGACCAAAAGTCGTATCAAAAAATCTCATGCGCCAGGATCAAAAGTTTATAGTAATTATTTTCATAATTTTTTACGACATGATGCGACAGGGATTTGATTTTTAAAGAAATGCCAGAACCCGTACTTACTACAAAGAAGAAAATCACTTGGGATTTATCTATCACTACACAGCTTAGCTCATCTCTGGTACGTAAGGCGGCCTAAGGTTTCTTAACTAGCCCATAGATGTCCACTGCTGAACATAAGTTGGGTTTAAATAAACAGCATGTGAAGGATCCAATGGTTAGTTTCGATCCAACCAGGATCGAAACTACGGGTTTTATTCAGGTCGGTCGTTATTTTGGTACTCCGAATGAGTTTTTAAATGTTGTTAAAATTTGAAAAGATTTTAAAATGGTTGGCAATATATCCAGCAGTGGAGTGCCATTGGCTAATATCTCCAAAATTCACTATCTCAGATAATCTAAATTTCATTGTCACTTCTTACTATTGTAAAACATTTTTAAACGACTATTAATTTGTCCTCAAAAGGTTCTAAAACTTTTGTTTGCAAGGAAACTTGAACTTTATCATAACAAGACATAAGGTCAAGATATTTTATATAATTATTTGAGATTCTGAATTGAAGTTAGGACAAGACAAAGACAAGACTAGATAGAGTTAGGGATATACCTGTGGCACGACGGGCGGAGCTGCTAGACTGGAAACCACAGCATTTCTCTTAATGTCTTCCATGGGTATCTCCTCAGATCGCGAGCGCGGCGAACTTTCCCGCGATCCGTGGGCACTACTGCTTCGCGATACACTGCTGTAATACAAGAATTTGAAGCGGTTAGGTTGTTTTTTATTTCACTTTGAGGGGTTCAAAGGAGATGAGAGAAGTATGGAAGAAGACAAGCTGCGCCGACCCCAAATTAATTGGGATAAGGGCAAGAGAATGACTAGATGAACTCAAATGAGATATGCACCGCAGTGGGGATGGAAAATGGCGAAAACCGAGTGTTCTGTCGTATTTTTTTTTGCCGGGTAGCACTTGACTTCGACCTCCCCCATTGGAAAGAAATGAAGCGCTGAGAACGTCTTCTTTAAAGTTCCCATTATAAACTTTGGAGAAGAAGTTACACCGCTTCGCAGAACTGGAATATTTAGCTACGCGATTATGTCATGTGTTGTGTATATCGCGATTATGTGTATATCAGTTTTGTCACATCAAATGATGGATTTTTTTTGTGATGAAAGAAACATAAAAAGCAAGACACTATCAGTATGACAAGCGTTATAATTGTTCGTATTTTTTATTATTATTAATACAGAATAGGTAGGGTATTCAAAAGCACCGTGACAATGAGACATTCAAATGATCTTCGTAACTCACCTTTCGCAACTAGCGTGCGTGTATGAAACTGGATGAGGCAAAAGGAGTAAGGATCGCAGCAGGTGGCGTTCTATGGTTTCTGCATACCCACATGGAAAAAAGGCGTGAGTTTAGTGTATTCATGTAAGTTACCTCTCTCTGCTAGTGGTACGTTCCCGGTACACGACGATGCCGTCCTTGAGCATGTGACCGCTAGGCCTGCGCAGGCGCCGGTCTGTGTCGTCCTCTCCACCTACCGACACAACTGTATAGAGTGTGATATTGATTTTGTACAAGGGTTACTTGTGTGTTTTGTTTTATTTATTATTCTTTGATCTTTTGAGTGCGATACAATGACGATATGAAAACATCGAGTTGTTTGTGCCATATCTCAAGTTAAATATTACTGTTCTATACATAGAAACCTACCAGAATTAATACATATATAGATAGGTATTAAGTAATACAAATTTTAGTAAGTAGTGGATTCGGAACAGAAAAAGGGGTTCGAATTTAGTGAAGTGAGTTTTTACGATCGATGTCATTATCTAAAAAATCTAAATAGTCTAAAAAAAATAGACATTCCAGTTTCCATTTAAATACGTCATTACAAATGCTATGTCTTTCCATCGACCTCACTTGTGTGTTGTATTTTATCAGAGTAAAAGATTTTTCGGAAAAATCAATGAGAGAAAATTTGTTGATCGTAAACTTGTCTACAAAAAAAAGGCATCAACACCTTTTTTCCGCATCGTTCTCAGATAATCGTAAATTCTGTGAAAAGTTAAGATCTAGCTTTTGTTATCAGGTAGTTACAAAAATGTTTACCTGTGGATCGGCGCACAGTGGCCAATGCTGGTCTAGCAAACAATGGTCGGTGTCGGGGAGCCATTGATGGTGCGCACATGCCTGAAACTTCTAGTAGTCGCCCGATTTGCTGCATCTTCTTCTGACGGGACTTCGTACGACCCTGATAAAAAGATTGTATGGTGAATCGTTAATTGACGCTGTATTTATTTATAGACTATCTGGGGTAAACTCAAATGTGTGCAAAAATATGCAGATACACAAGCAGAAGTAAAGTGATCTTACTGAAGGTCTAATAACCCTTAAATCTGATACTACCGCTTTCTACAAACCCAATCGTCTCATCATCATTCTCAAAACTTTCCTCACAACGTTTTCCTCATTCAGAAGCACACGACAATTTCAGACAGGCACACAACGGACTGATGCTCATTTTCCCTAACACATGACACTTAAATGGATGCCTAAATACAGACCCATTAATTTAGATGGCCATTAAGTAAATGAAAACAGATATAAACAAAAAAATAAAGATGCGTCTCTCTACTGGCACGCGTTCGTGGCAGTAAAATTACTATACTGAGTGTTTTTATGGTCAGTGAGAGTCCTCTGAGCTGCTTAGGGAGGGTGCGGCTTCTGTCGTAATTTGGTTTTGTTGCCATTACTAACTAAATTACCACCATCAAAATATGAACCTGGTCTGAAATAAATGTTTTTTTTTTTTAGCCTACACTGTCTCACTGTTGGGCAAAGGCCTCCCCCATGGCTTTCCAAGTTTTTTTACAATCTGCTTTTACAATCTCCGTCCAATCCGTTGAGAATGAGTCCAGATCGTCACGCCAGCGATTCTTGGGCCTGCCTCGGTTATTTAAATAAATATTTACAATATAATAATATAAACTGGCAATGCATAATCTTACCTTAGTAAGTCGTTGCTTAGCAGCCATGCTGCGTATATGATCGTCAAACTTGAACTTAGCTCGTAACAGTACGGTGCGCGGGAGTGCGCCCGACGCACCCACTCGCGGTTTGTGTATCGTGAGGTGCAGGCAACGGGGATCTTCTTTATCACCTTGGATCTGATAGGAAAATAAGATGAAGTCATATTTTAGATATGTACATAAATATTATAGTGATATAAGCAGTGATCGGAATAGGTGGTGTATCTCAGGACTTTAATTTCGTCGCCAAATTCTGAACCGATTGACCAACGTGGATTTTAATTAATCGGATTGTAACTCGTTATAAATTCAAACAAAATCCTTACCCACACAAACTGTTACGCGTAAGTTTGGGATGAATATACGTTTACAAAGCCAAAAAGAGTATGTAAGTATCGATAGCAAGTGGCTTTCTATGTTTCTATGTTTTCAGTCTACCGCATGGAAAAAGGGCGTAGTTTATTTTACAAGTCCACCTATTTCGACCAATGGTTATAAGGCACTTTGTAAGCATAACTATGTATGTACTTAATAAAATTCACTCTATGAAGCTTCCAGTAGTGATGAAGCTTGCAATAGTGCTAAGCAAATAATAAATAAATTGAAGTATATTTTCACTAAAAATAATGTGCTAGATACGAAATCAAAGAAGGCGTAACTTAGAATTGATAAAAAAATCTATGGTTCAAATAATAAGTACTAGAAAAACTAAAATTACATTGATTTGGTACCTGATTTATCTAGAACGCAAAAAAAAAACAATGACAACGATTATTTATTTTTAAATCAACTTGAAGGTATGTAAGATATGATCGAAATAATGTGACTTTTATTTTAATGAAAAAAGGAAATTTTAACTTACTTCTAAGTCTTGAAGACTTCCAACTAATTTGGCGACACCCCATCCCAGCCTTTGTTTGTCAGGTTCAACTAAAATTATTTGAATATTGTCTACTGCAAGAAACCTATGCTGCCACGTACCGTCCTTTTGTATTATATCACAAGATATGAGATCAGAATCATCTGTAACAGATAAAAAGTAATTCTAAATTAAATCGCGCCATTTTCAAAACACATTTCAATATCGAACTCTTCGTTGACCATGGCATTACAACATCCAACCTATACAGTACAACAAATGAAATTTAATTTAACTCAAAAAAGGTTTTCTAAGATCTTTCAAAAAATACAGGCAGTTAACCGTCAAAATGTTTTGGGATGCCCTATAATTTTATTTTTATTTATTTTTTCTTTTTTCCTTTAATGTCTATATTATTTTATTCTGGATACATGGCCAGGACTTGTTGAAATGACTAAATAAGGTTTCATACACTAATAATTGTTACAATATGAAAATGCAGGCAGTTTCACGTAAGGAAAAATTGATGCCATATATATTTTTTTCTTAATTTATTTTTTCTTCGTCACTATAATGGCTTTAACTATTTTTTCAACAGTAATGGTCAGGACTTGGTGAAATGACAATAGAAGGTTTTATACATAACAAAATAAAAATATAGGGACAATGTCATTCAAGTGCCGACATAACCATGTAGGTTATGTCGGCACTTGAATGACATTGTCCGGTATCACGTGAAATTAGTTCTGATTATAGCCACGCGCTCTACCTCCTTTTCTTTAGTAAGGCGTGATTTCGATAATGTCTTTGGTTTGTTAAATTATTTTATAGCAAGAGAAGAGATACTTACTGAGGTCCAAAACGTCTCCAACTTGAACGAACGGCACTGGGTTAGTTAGAGGCAACTGTGTTTCAGGTTTCCCGGTAAGCTTCAGATACAAGTCCCGGATCAGAAAGAAGGTCCGTATTGCTCGTCGCGCTCTTTCCATCTGTTTGAAATAATACTTATTTAGTGAATTTAATACAAAGCTGACTTTTAGATTTAGAATTTTCGAGATGGATTTTCAAAAATATCATCTCTTATTGCTCATCTTTGTTATAAAATAAACTCTTGTGTAGTAGTTAAGGTAGAAAATATTCTGTTTGTGACTTAATTTAAGATTTTATTAAGTAGAATATAGCAGCCAAATTAAAATGGAACTGGGAAGGCCACATCTGGCGACGTGTCACATTATAATGGGCGAAAGTAGCTACAACCCGTACGAATTAACTATGCACCTCGCTGGAATGCGAACCGTCTCCCGATTCCCCGCGCGGCGCCCCGCGTTCTCCATCTTTGTTACCATTCGCTAACAGTACCGATAGAGTGACGTCACAGCGCCAGGTGCACAGACGATTCACGCACGTCCGTGCGTGAATCGGACGGACGGTGCACGTGATTCAGACGGGTTGTACGTATTGGTTTTCAAACACAAGAACCCGGTGACGCGCTAAGACAGAGATCGCGGTACGAATTGGGCCCATGTACCAACAGAATTGGGCCCAAATAGTCAAATGAAAAGAAGCAAGGGAGGTCTTTGACCTGCAGTGGCACACAACAAGCTCATCTATACTAATATTATAATGAGGTAAAATTTGTTTGCAAGTTTCTAACTTTGCATGTTTTTATGTCTGGAACTCTGGAATGATTCAATACTAAAAAATATTTCACTGCCAGAAAGCTACATTATTCGTGGGTGTTATAAGCTATTGATTTACCTCTCCGCTTGGCAGTCTCTTTGCGAAGGCGATACCCGACATAGGAGTCCTGGTAGGCGGTAGTAATATTGCAGCGTCCATGCACAGCCATTCCACGTTCAGAGGTCGTTTGCTCGTTTCGCAGTATCTGAAATATACGTGAGTTTATGTAGTTTCTATTGGGTATTAAGTACAAAGTGATTAATTTTACCGGGACAGTAGGGGGGAAATTCGAATATACAGAAAAAAAAAACATGAATTCAATTAGCTCTTTTTCATGAACACAATTTTGACACACAACATAATATAATAATATTATTTTGATTTGAAAGATATATACTTACTTAAGCCGAAAAACAAAAAAAATCTCGACTCGACTCGAAAAGACTCGTATGCCGTGAAGAAAGTTACGCTTTCATGGTGTGATACTTGCTTACCTCACGTAGTCACGTAAAATTGTTTTGGAAAGATTTTTGATCTATTTTAAAAAGTTCCACGCTACTCAATTAGTGATGTAGTTAGGTTGTATGCAGATTTGATCGAATGATATCGATAAAAGAGAATACACTATTCTACTCTATATTTCGATATAGGTTTTTTTATTGATTATGAATCCTTAGTAATATAGATGTCTGCCGAGCGTCCCGTGATGGCCATTATTTTAAATTTCGCTACGACTCTGTTTTATGTCATGATCATTTTACAGTATTGGAAGGCAAATATCTCCACACCAGATCTAGACCAAATATTGTATGTTAAGCTGTGCTTCAAATAGAGAGTTTGCGATGATCATATTTTTGCTATGATAAAGAAATATTATGAGAACATTAGCAAATAAGTGTTTATGATTGTAATTGATAATGTCAGTGGATATCTGCCATTATTGGTGTGTGATAAAGTTACTTTATCGGATAATATGACACGGTATTTATAATGTTCTATCCATGTTGACATTGTATCGTAGAGTAAGCACAAGTTTCAAATGTATTAAAATTATAGTTTTGTAAAAAGAAACCACTGGGTTATGCACGATTGAGCATTAAAGAGTACAGATGATATATTACTTATGTCATAAATGCTTATCAGGCGTGAAATGGGTGAATGAAGGTTAGCAACATAATTATACAATGAAGTTGTTAAAGCTAGTACAATCAAGTTAGCCCTCTATTTGACCACACACAATCAATCATACACATAGGTATTCATTACGACCCATCTCGCACTAGGTATTTAAAACGACAATACTTTATAACTTACTCATCCTCAAACATGTCTAAAAAAATATCGTCGCATTTGTAGAAGTTCCTCGCGAGAGCAGCGGCGCGTGCGCGTAGTGCGTCAGCGGCGGGGGCGTGGCGAGCGCTGGCCCCGCCCCCCGCGCCGCACATGGCCACGCGCATCAGTGTCACACTCAATTCTAGAGTTACTAGACGGACTTTTGAAGCTGGAACAAAAACGTTTTAGTTATGGTCTAGAAATCAGCATGCAGGTGTGATGGTTCTTCATTGTGTGGTTATAGTGCCTAACCTGATGTCAAAGTTTTTGTGCCGCCCATGGGCCCCTGTCTTGGCTTTACATGCCGGCGAGAAATATCTTTCAGGCATGCTGGTTCCCTCACGATGTTTTCCTTCACTGAAGCAAGTGAAAATTAAACAATACGCACATGAATCCGAAAAATCAGAGGTGCGTGTCTTGGCATTCTAACTCGATACCTACGACTAGCTGGCGTAATAAGCGCCATATTTCCCCTCAGTAATTCACAATAAAGAGTAGGGAAGTCGGTTTTTGTCACTAACGATTTTTGATATCATGTTATGATCATATGTATGTACCAAAATCAATCTACCTACTCCAACCACTGCTCATAAGTACAACTCTAGTATTTATTTATTTATTTAAACTTCATGTACAAAAGTGGTACATAGGCGGACTTAATGCCACAAGGCATCTAGTAGTAGTAGTAGTAGTATCTGTTTAAGGAGGAAATCACAAGTAATTTATGATTAGCGGAATTCTCACTTCACATAGTTTTCATTGCATTTCCTTCAAATCACAAAACAACATTTATGCTCATTTCTAAACAAGCTACAATAATACAAAAATTTAACACATTAGATGCATACCTACACCTATCGAGTATGCTCTTTATTACATCGCAATATTCCTTCCAAGGCCCCGTATCCACAAACACTTCTATTCGGAAAGTCATAATTATGTCTATCTTTCATATTGCCAAACAAAGATAGAAATACCACTTATCGAAACTAAATTAAATCGAAGCGTGTGTAAATACGGGGCAGGACACTATTTAAAGTTACTAACCAGGCTTACAGCTCAAATTAGCAATGGCCATCAGTTTCGAAATCAGCAACGCATTGAAGCTCTGTAGTTGTTTAGGTGGCGGCGACATTGTATCGCCAGAGGGCGCTGCGGTCGCTACCCCACTGGCCTCGAGTGTACCAGATGTTATCTCTTCTTCGGGACACAGAAGCGTGTCTAGAAGCTCCGTGTTTACTCCTAGAACAGGAAAATTGATTTATTGTGTTAGTCTGTGCTGACCATCAGGAAGTTACAAAAAATGAGAAGATTCGTTTGCGCACAAATAAACAGTCTCTTACCCTAAACGCATATACCTTCTACATTCCGTCGTGGGTAAAAAGCAACAACGTTTAAACTTAAATTCATCATCATCTGCCTAGCTTTTGCATTTTGATGCAGCTTAATACCGGTACAGCCTTTCTGACCTCCACAACCCTGTTACTGGGTATCACGACCTTCAAGCCAAGATTACAAATAAAAAAAAATGCATTATTTAATTTGTACTTCATGAAAATTATATAGAAATTGTTTATTACCCAGGTACAATTATAAACAAGAGATTTTACAAGTGGCTTAAAATATTACCTAAAAACTAGTCAACTCGGTTCCGTTGCTAATGAGCCCCAAACTAGACGTGGCAATTAGTCTGTATCATGGGGGTCATATGGTGAAAATATTGGATTTTACGAGACTTCTTACCGCCAAGGACACATTCTGGGCCGAAATCAATCCACAGGGACCTCATTCGTAGAAATGGGGTCAGTAAGGCTTTACGTTTACGAAGGACAAACTTACAATACGTACGCATGGCTAGCAAAAATAATTGGCAATCTGATTGTGACGTACTGGCCTTTCTACTGCGAAATTTCGTGACACACATTACTAAGGAAAATAATAGCGTGCAAAGCCGCTCTAAAGGACAATAGTATTCGTTGACAATGTAAGTAAAAAGATCGAAAAATGAAATATGAGTGAAACTAACTTACCCACTATATTATAATCCGAAGGAAGCAAAAGACAGAGAATATATAAAATTAGTATCTATAAAGAACAAGCATTTAACGCTTTCTTTTTACAAAATCATTCAATCACGTGATTTCTAAGTTTTAAAAACAAAATAATATAAAAGAATATTTGAATCGAGCATTGCACTGCAATAACCTTGGACGAGCAGGTATCGTCAAAGGTAAGCTTCTTCGGAAGTTGCACTACGTAAGGTCCAAAATTTGCATTCCAAAAAATACCTTATAGACAGCTGCTTTTAGGTATAATTATGTTATATCTACAGCATTCGCGGATTAGTTTGACCTCAATTCAAACACAAGAAAAAATAAATATTTAATCTAATGTAAGGTGAATGATATGAAACAGGTCGGACAATGCGACGACTTTATCTACAAACCGGCCACATGTAAAAAGTTTACTCACCTTTATTGTTAATCAAAGCGAACAGCAAGCACAGAGCAAACAACGCTTTGTAATCATTCTCGTTGCAGTCTAAAGAGTCTAATATCGTCTTCAAAAACGGCCTTTTCTCAATCTCTTTACTTTCTCTTTCTATAATACTGTCCAGCGTCGCTGACCTTTCAGCAGACGTACTCGGTGCGACACCAAGGAGCTTCTGTTTCTCTTCATCAGTTATGTTATTGTATTCATTTGATTTCGACGAACCTGATTCAATACCTGAATCGGGCAAGGGCGAATCGGGCATGTTCGCTTTGAGCGTCCCCGAGCTCGAAGTTTTTGCAGGATGCAGCTGTGTAACTAGATCCTCAGTGGAATCGTGATCGATACTCGACGACTCGCTTATGTGTGACGTGGACGGAAGGGAAGTCGAAACTAATTCGGGATCGAGATCGCAACTCGAATGATCGGTATCATATCCGAATGTTTTAGGACCAGCGTATTCAGGAGTAGTGTAGTCCCTCTCGCTTGACGTATTCTCTAAAGCCTTCTCTAGACTTAATTGCGGTTTAGAGAACTCTAGTTTGACATTGGACTTTGCATTGCTAATGTACATTTCTAGTATCTTGGTTGCGCCGTCCTCGAAAACTGATAAGTCTGATTGTAATATGATCCAGGCCAGCGCGTGGACAATCGGGCCATGCGTTATAATAAGGAACACTTGCGATAACAGAAACAGGGACACTACACACGAGACTGACGGCTTGGTCTCGTCCTCTGTTTCCATTCTATGTCTGGGGAATGTCAGTCGTGATGGAGATTCGGCGTTTTTGCCTTTTAGTATAGCTTCTAAGTTTCTTGTAATTGCTTCTATGCTTTGTATGTGGTCTCTGTTGTACGGTGAAGAGGATTGTAGTCGTCGTACACTTTCGGGCGTGAGAGAGTAAATGTATAGCGGCACTAGTAGTTTGTGCAAGAGATGCTCCGTCAGTACATCGTTTAGGTCAGGAATGTTTAGACATAAGATGTCATTGATATAATGCAGATGGTCAAGGTGTTCGGCTACTAAGTCATCTAGTTTCTGTTGTGATTGATGGCTGGAAAAAGAATTTCTGAATTTTGAGTGAAAAATATAGTCTGCGTTCGGATACTGCGAGAATACGATTTTGACTTTGGTACATTTAGTATGTAACCGGTTGATATAAAAAAAGCTGCTAAATAAAATCAAAAAATCATTTTTAATTCTATCTACGATCAAAAAAAGTATTGTGAAATATTGTGAATGAAAACCGAACATAACAAAACAGACCAAAACAAAATCATAAGTGATACGATAGCCTGACTTACTCAGCGTCGGTTCTGACACACGCGTCCAGTTCTAGAATATGTTTGCCGATAAACCAAACTAGATTACTGAAGTACGGGGCCGCGGTCCTGTGGGGCACAAAACTGTGTTAGCATATTGATGACTACTAATGAAATGGCTGAGATATCTACATAGTTTATTATGCGTGGCTTCTTAATGGGTGGCAAATATGTATGCGCTATGTTTCCACATTTAATGTCAATCTGTAGGATTCACTGTTGGCTTCTCTGTTCCCTAATCATCACTTGAACTTAGAATAGATCCAGAACAAACAAAATAGTCACGCGAATTTTGAATAGATCCAGATTATTAGAAATGTTTTTAAAAAATTTAAAAATGGGCAGGAAAAACTGTTTACATTAAAACGACTGAGCTTTTACATCTCGCATGGAAGAAACGAGTTTTAGTATGAGTGAGCAGCCCAAAACTAAGTAGGTATTCAAAATATGTCCTACGATCTCAATCTTTGATGTCAGGTTTGCATTTAAGCCAAATAAAGTTCAGTAAAACTAAGTAACTACATGTAATCTATTGAAGACGTACGAAATACTAGACCGCAAGATTTTATCGTCCATATCTTTGAGCCTCATTTTGGATGTTTTTTCTTCTTTCTTTGTTATTAACGGTAACCACCACTGTTCACTAAATCACACGAAACATCGAAAGGAGACCTTAGATTTATTACATTATGACTGAAAGTAGTAGAAACTACAAGTATTTTTGTTTTATCACATTTCGAGGCTTTGTATCGTAGTTTACAGTCACCTAATAGACCTCGATCACAACTGAAACCCGTCTAAGTTCACCCAAAGCGCGCGACATCGCGACATCACGTCGAAATCGAACCTAGACCACATCGTAAATTGTAGCTTGTAGACGTTTCAAGTTCAATGTCAATAGAGCTTTGACACGCATCTAGATAAAACATAGAACGCACCAGTCCCCAAGACAAAGTTAGGTCGTACAATCGCGTATCAGCTTGCTTATTTCCGAAAATGTTATAGATTTAATCGATTTTATTAAAAATGCATTTGGCAGGTACTCATATTTGAAACGAATTTATTGATTTGTGTTAAGTTAAAACTCTGACGGTGTAGGAACATTTGAATCTCAGTAAGTCATCATTGCATAAACGTCTGTACGACATGACATTGTTAGGGGGGAGCTTACTTCCAAAAATAACAATCTTACATACCTATCTCTAATGAACCTGAGCATGCTGGCATCTTGAACTCGGTACACGTTGAGGGTGAGAGTGCGCACGGCAATGCGCACCATTGACTCCGAATGATTGAAGAACTTGATCGCCTCCGTATATAGCGGGAAATCCTTCGTGTGCTGTCAATATTAATAGTCAGTATGTTACTTTGAAAGAAAATGGCTTAGAAGGATCTTATGGCGCTAAAATGACTTTGGAACAATATGGCGGCGTTAGTACCGATTTCAGCCACGTTTCAAATTACTTATTTGTTTCTATTATTCTATATGTCTACTGTGTTCTCAATTATTTCTTTTTTAATTTATAATAACTTGTGTTTCAAGTGTTTTTTTAATGTACTGATTTGTGATTTTATTTATTCAAAACTGACATGTTAATTTGAAAATTATTAATAACTAAATTAAACTTGACTGGAAGTCTCATTAATTCGGTAACGACCTCCTCCGACTCCTCATGACACGCTTTAAAATATGTGGGAAATTAATATTTATATAAATAGATATAGGTGTCTATACGACCTTCAGATACTGGTATTTTAAATTCGAACCAGACATGTCGTGTTAATGTGAAACAACGGATATTTTGCGGTGATGCTTTCAAACGTAACACGCTATATCTCGTGACTTGATATTGGCACCACGTGACAACGTGACCTTTAGTTTTGGAGAGCATTTTTATTGGAAAATATGGACGATAGCTGAGGGCTCGTTTACGGAAACGCGGCGCGTCGGGCGGCGCGTGCAGATGGCTTGTCGTGTGCTTTTTTATTCATTTACTGAGAGGCGGGTCCACCGCAACGAATGGTGCATTTTAAACTAACAAACGAAAAATCGCTTACGTAAAATCGACGTTTGAAATCGTAAACGTTTCCATACATCGTTTGTTAGTTTCCATACATCGTTTGTCATTCCAAGTGTTTGAATTCAAAAAGCACAAAGCGCCGCGCGTCGCCTCGCGTGTCCGTAAATGAGGCCTGAGACGTTCCCGTCGGGGCTGCGGGTAGACTTCTTCTTCTTCTTCTTGGGTAGAGCGGAAGCTCTGAAGCGGGAGGGGTTATTTGATGATTTTCCACCCACCATAAAAAAAAGGCCTGAGACGTTCAACATAAACTTCTTGGCCTAAATACAGGCAATAGGACATGCTCCTGCACCTATAAAATAGTCCAGTACACAGGGGAACATATTATGCACAATGACAAATAGAACGCGGAAAATTGACTGACTGACTTATCCACATTCAACACACAATCATTATTGTACCTTTGCAGCTGTTAATGGTATGGTATAATAATCACAGTAACACTCGTAATTACTACTTGATAAGAGATGATTACTTCTTGTTAAATATAATTGAACTAGACATAAGGTTCAAGGTTGCTTTTTGAAAGCTTATTTCAGTGCAACTCAAGGCTTACAGGGAACTGTCGAGGCTGCGGGTTGTTCGCAAGGGATACCGCGGCCTCGACATGAAGGGCTAAGAAGGAACACGGGTGGTTTTTAGTCAGTAGAAGTCTGACACTCCCTTTCGCTCTGCCCAAGAGCGGGAGGGGTTATTTGATGATTTCCAACCCCCCTAAAAAAAAAAAAATAGGCTTACAGGGAAGAATTTTGGTAAAAAAAATTAGAGTCAAAAGATCTGATTATGTAGCATGTATCAGAAAAGGCGTTGTAGGATATGGTGTAAGAGTCTATTCCATAGACCATAAACTAACAACCTTGTCAATGGGAGCAACATGGTAATCGCAAAAAGAAAATCAGATTCCAATTATGGTCCCATGGAGAAAGTTGTTGAGTTTGATGGTCTGTACCACACTCTTAAATTAAATATTACCACACCTTTCCGAAGTATGATGAAAACTGTAATATTATTTCTATTATTTTGAATAGATAATATTCCTAAGTCTAAAAAAGAAAGGCTCAAGACCAGAACTAAAGATTAATTGATAACATTGTGACCTGAACAGAAAAACCTTTAATTAATCATAACTGATAAGAGAACTATCACACATAATAGAGTTGTGGTCATTCATTTTACAATTATTAAAGATAAAAATGTTTTATTAATAGTCTGTTAAACAGAGATAATTTTTATGAATGTAAAAACAATATTAATCAGCTGTTTGGATTATTAATTTCCTCTTTTGATTCTACCGTTTGGAATATTTTAAATACATAGCAAACCTAAATAAACAACACAATATTAATAAATAACAGTAGGTTTGTGGTCCATCTCTAAGGAATGTGTGGTATACTATTATAAAAATCATTAAGCGTTAGTTCCTGATATTATGAATGCACAGCAGCAAAATTATTCAACATAGCATTTCATTGTATTGGTATTAAGTAGATTACCTGCAAATTGTTCTGTTATTAATCCTGAATTTAATGAAAACAAACATCATTATAGAACTATGTAGTTCTAGACGACTATCACCAGCTTCGACCTGTGATAGACCTTTTTTTCTTCCTTTTAAAGATATAATAGAATTCTGTAGTAGGTACATTATTTTGATCTATCTTTATAGGTTTAGCCCACGTTTGCAAAGTAAGAGCATAAAAAAATGTTTTTATCAACATTAATTTAAGTCTTCGAGCGTCCTTATGATCACCCGGTGGATCATAAGACATTCAAGCAATGTTAGCGGACGTTCAAGAGGTTAATATTAAAAAACTTACCTCATTGTAGAAGAAATGTATGGTGTGATTATTGAGCTTTAAACTGAGCGTCTTGAGAAAAGATATGTAGTATGCCATCACCTCCTCATCGGAGAAGTCAAATTTGTGCACTATTATTGAGTTCACATGGTTATTACTCAGCAAATAATCTGTAACAAGTATGTAGGTAGCTTATAGGATAATGCATTAAATAGGGAAATTCCATGTTGTTAATTGTTTTAGGTTTTTTTAAATCTTTAAGTAGTATGAAACAAGTACAGGACAAAAATGCTGTTATTGCAAGAATCTAAACAGAGACTTTTACTGTGTGAATTTGCAAAACACATGAATATGTTTTTTTTTTCATTTAATCATAACTTATCCACTATTGTCCAATCAACAGACAAAGTAATAAGGCAAAGCCAAATTAATTCAAATCCAAAACAATGAACAACCAAAATGTTTTGATTCATTCAAACCAAATAATAGAGTCCATATTATTCAACAACTTACACAGCGATGTTTCATTTCTTATGTTTTCAAACAGTATATTTAATGTTTGTAATAGCTGTACACAGACATATGATGAGCCTCCGCACTTCTGCCTCATGATCTTCAAGAAGTACGACAGCATATTCTTCTCCAAGAAGAAGCTGAAAATTGGAGAATAATTTTAAAACTGGTTTCAGTGTCTAACTAGTTGTATTGGTTAGGAGTTGGATATACAGTAACTCTATGTAAAATATTTGTATTCAGCAGTATCCACTTAGATTGGTAGCTGACCCAACCATAGTTCTGTTGGCCACAGGTTCAGCAGCCCAATGATATGTGTACAGACAAACAAAAGATCCTGACACACAGACACAAATGAATTCCAAATCTCAAACATGAATCATGAACTTTCTCATTAAGAGATTGAATAACCAAAAAAACATTGAAAAAAGAAACAAAAAAGATTAGAGGTACATGATCAAGCACCAGTTGGGAAACCTGTTTTGCAACTGGTGCAACAGGAAAATTCGAATCTTGAAACGTATTTCGGTATATGTGAATGAATGGATGTAGAATACAGTGTTTTAGCTATTTTCTATTCCATACGGGATGTAAAGAGTCCAAAGCAAAAGTATTAGTTGATTCCTTGTACTACTAAACAAACTTCTTGAATGACTCAGCACTCAATCAAGCATGAGGTGATTATTTTTTAAGGTATTATGGGTAATTATCGACACCATAACAACATTATTATTACTTTTAGGGTTTCCTTCGGATTTTTGTTGGTTGAAACTAGTTATTAACCACAAAGTTTTGATTTGTCTTTCACTTTTACACTTACACTTGGCCTAATGTTCTCTCTAATTATGGAAGCATTGTTTACAAATAACAAAATAATGAATACTTACTCAAAAACGGAGCTGTCATTCTGGTCACCCCATATTAATATCTCTGCTATACACCTGAGCGACTCCACCAAGGTACCCCGATTACTTTCGGATACAGTTGTGTTTTTACAAAGAATATTATGTAAATACTTCAATCTTTCTAAGGAATGAGGGTTTTTAGGGCGCCCCCATGAGGCCCCGAACCAGCTTCTGCTCCGAAACATGACGGCACTAGTATCCTCTACACTTGATTAACGAAAACAACACACTTTTTCATTTTTTTTAATTCATTGAAGCACGTCGCACTAAACCATTAGCACCATGATCTTTTTTTACTTTATTATTTTATTCTATTGATCACTTTATTACGGCATACCATTACACGCGTTAACTACAAAATCTATGTTATTCAGCAATGTGCATGAAATTACAAAAAATTGATAAATTGTTGTTAATGTAATACTCGTATGATTTACTCGGGTAACGTAATTTTGACAGTTCTCTCGTTGTTCACAGCTGCATGACAGTTGGAGCTACGTTTAGTTCCATTGTAGTTATTTGTTTGTTAAAAGAAATACTTTCCCGAAATACGGTTTTGCTGGGGAGCTTTTTCTGCAAATTTTTCTGTCCAGCTACAACAGTAGGAAGTGTCTTTATTCGAGTTTACCGTTCTAATATTTTAATAAATTACTTTTCATTTTTATTTTTTATCAAAAAACTTGTGCAAACATTGTACTTCCTACTACTATATATAATAACTAAACGCATTAAGCATTTGCAGAGATAGCTAAAAATATTTAGTCCTGGTTGAGATGAGTAGGTGTCAACCTACTCATCTATTTTTTTAAAGCTTGGTAATTTGTGCTTCGGACTCTGCCATGCTAACGAAAAGTACAATAGTTAAACATCGCTTACTAAGATCTATCCGTACTTGGGTAACCATCCATTAACTACATAAAGTTTCCTCGGCCTTTTTTTTTTTTTGGGGGGTGGAAAATCATCAAATAACCCCTCCCGCTCTTAGGCAGAGCGAAAGGGAGTGTCAGACTTCTACTGACTAAAAACCACCCATGTTCCTTCATAACCCTTCATGTTGAGGCCGCGGTTTTTGCAAACAACCCGCAGCCCCGACGGGCGTCGGCCCTTGCGGGCCCCTTCCATGTTGCTGACATCTCTTTGAGGCGCGCGTGGAACACGAACGCGCCGTCGACACGGCCTGTCGTCGTCATAAGACGGACGGACGGCGAGCTTACCCATCACTCACCGTCCATAGGCCCGCGTCTACGGTGGCCGGAAGCCATCACGTGGCCCCCGACGCCCGGAACGCCTCCCGCGGCGGCTGGGACGAGAGGTTCTCTCCCTCTCACGTTCCGCCACCTCCTTCGCTAGCATAACTGCTTCGCAGAAGGAGGCGACGGCGTCCCATTCCTCCTCGCCCCGGACCAGGGCCGGGCGCGAGAGGTCGCCGCCGCCGATCGCCGCTACGAGAACACGGCGGGGCTCCGCCCAAGCCCAAACACTGTGGAGGTGTGTCCCTCCACAGTGTGCTCTACCGTGTCCTCCGGCCGATCCTCACAATGGTGGCATTCGGGCGTTTCCTCCCGCCTGATTCGGTGCAGGTACCTCCCGAAACAACCGTGTCCGGTGAGTACCTGCGTCAGACGGAAGGTGAGGGTGCCGTGGCGCTTCTCCAGCCACTCCTCAAAGAGGGGACTTACCGCCACTATCGTGGTGTGCCCTCTATCGTGGCGTGCCCTAAGTTTCCTCGGCCTTAGGGCCGATACCCGTTTGATAATGGAAGATTGATGATAGAGATTTAGGTACTTACAGTCCAAAAGACAAACCATCCGTTTAACCTAATACTAGCTGTATTGTGGAGGTCAGTTAATCAGCTGCTCCATGTAACAAATTATTTGGGAAAAGGTTTGGCGTGGCGGTGAATAATTGTCCTTTTGTTCTACAGCAACCTATTGTAGGTTTGAGTTTGGTCATAACGTTGATGTAGGCGAAAGTAAATAACAGTTTGTCTATTGAATCATATATTTTAATAGTAATCATCAGACCTGTTTTTTCGTCTAAGGGGTTACGCACCTGCCCGTGGGGGCTGCGGGTTGTTTGCAAGAGATACCGCGGCCTCGACATGAAGGGCTAAGAAGGAACATGGGTGGTTTTTAGTCAGTAGAAGTCTGACACTCCCTTTCGCTCTGCCCAGAGCGGGAGGGGTTGTTTGATGATTTCCCACCCCCCAAAATAAAAAAGGGGGTTACGCACAGATGTAACGAGATAATATGTTTACTTAAGTACAAATCATGAAATCCTGATACCAAAACTCAATAAACTTTTCCCCACATGGGAATCGAATCCAATACAGTTTCTACATAATCATAAATTCAACAACAAAAGTAATCTTTTCGACTACAAGATAAACAAGACAGAAGTTTTGCCTGCTTGCTCTATTTATAGTCTTTCACAATCACAACAGTTTAAAAAATTAGATAACCCAAATAATGACTGTGTTATTTGTAATATATTGAGTAGATTTACTAATGTGGAGAAATTTGCAGTACGTTGCACGCTAGCTGCACGCTGGCGCTGTCCAGCTAAGAAGAAACTTGCTTCGCTTTTGTGGATCTAAGAAATTAAATCAGGAATTCTAAGAATGGTTGTGAGAATTTTCCATAAGCTTTAGCTATTCATAAACCTAAAGCAACTATACCAATCTGTCCGCCAAGCGTGCTAATTAGGTACTAATTCATGATGAATGGATAGACCCATGTTCTACAGATTGCGAACACAAACAATAGAACATTGATTACCACTTGATTATAGAGAATTTTACGGTATGCGTGTGAACAGACAGATCAGATTCCTATGTGATAACTAGGTAGGTATAATTTGTATTGTTTTTGCATAGCTTTAATATGACCATATAATTTTATATTTACGAGTTTATAAGCGTTGGTTTGTAAAAGAAAATATCTCGCCTTAACTAATTGGTCTGGAGTTTGAGGATCAGGGTTGTGTTGTAAGGGCTGGTTAATTGCCGTGTCGACGGCGCCTTCGTGTTCCACGCGCGCCTCAAAGAGATGTCAGCAACATGGAAGGGGCCCGCAAGGGCCGACGCCCGTCGGGGCTGCGGGTTGTTCGCAGATACCGCGGCCTCGACATGAAGGACTAAGAAGGAACATGGGTGGTTTTTAGTCAGTAGAAGTCTGACACTACCTTTCGCTCTGCCCAAGAGCGGGAGGGGTCATTTGATGATTTTCCACCCACCATAAAAAAAAGGGTTGGTTAATTAAAACTTACTTCTACTACATACAAATCCATACATGGCTTAAATAAAGTGTTAGGTAGAGAGGTACTTATTAGTATATCCCCGTTTCAGCAGTTAACTCTACAGCGTATAATGTGCCACATTATGGGCCATACAGGTACCTACATTAATGCTCTTTTAGTTTCGTACAATACATAGATAAGCGCCATATAGTCATAATTATGATAACTACGCACTCCAGAGAAGTACTTTTTCGCCACAGCGGCGGTAAAGGGTTATCGTGTGTGCCTAATGTGGAACAGCGTACAATATGGGTATGCCAGAAATGCGGAATGGCACTGTGCTTGATTATAATATAGAAACTGTTTTTTGGCATTTCATCAGTAAATAAACGTGTGGTGCAGTGCTCTTTATTATTGTAAATTGAATTTAATTCTAACATTAGCAAGTTATTTTATTGTTACTAATAAAATATGGATGTAAGTCTGAATTAAAATATTTGAATTTGAAATACTTAAAGCAATTTATTGTAATATCGAGGAGTAAATAACCTGCATTTATAAATTTTTTAACTCAATATGTTCGATTTTCAATTATTTTTTGTTACTTTAAGAATTGTTTTATTAGGTACTGTGATTTATTGAAGTGTTGCGTTCACAGCAACACAATCTTAAGCGTGCCCATGCACTTGTTTTATCGTACTGTACAAGTAGGAATGGTTGAAAAAAACTCAAGAGGCTTTATAAAAATATTTTTATTGTCTTAGTTTTCGTAATTCTATATTGCAAATTATTGATTTTGTTTATACCTACATCAACAAATGAGTAGTGCCTTCACTTTTAAGCACAATATTGGGAAATCCAATTACTCTTCATATGGACGGAGCATTCGATGTTATTGTCTTACATTAAATTGTGACATTCTGTATCAATAGTTAAAAGTTGAACCCTATTAAAAGATTGGGTACAATTTAAAAAATAAGAAAAGAACAAGGAGCGTGGAAAGGTCAGATGAACAAGCTACATGATGACGTATTACAGTGTCTTTATACAAAATTCAAATAAATATTATAGGCAAAGACTACAACAAAAATACACAAAAAAAAAGAATTTAAGAGTATTATTTATTTTCTAGTGTCCGTATTATAAAATTACCTTTCGAGGTAATATGGAATCAATACAATACTAGCAATAAAATGTATAATTACGTGGTGACTTTTACCGACTGTCCTCGATCTACATTACGTAGTCGAAGATTACAATAACACCAAAGATAATAATTATAACTCATAAACAAATGTCACAGAATCTGTTACATTAAAAAATACCTATTCTGTCACGTTTACAAAGTTAGCTTTTATTTAAAAATGTTTGTATTACCTATTTATTTAACACTATAATATCCATGAACGGTCTATTTTTTATTATTTGTACCTAATAAGAAATCTTAGATCTAAGTAAATAATTTAAAGAATAAATACAAGCTCAATAAATTATTATTTAATTTATATCTAGCACTGACTCAAAAAAAAATGTTGCTCTTAGACTCTAGCAAACAATCAAAAATCCTAACAAGATATTACCAGACTCTTCACCACTTCAATAAGCATGGCAACCTGTAAAAGTAATGGTACATAGCTCTAGTTCCAAGCATCGTCATAGTTGTCTCAGGGACGTAGCTACCTATCAATTATACGGGGCCCCCGACGTGCGTAAGTAAAAATTAATAAAAACTTCCCAATCTTTTGTTTTATTTAAGGAATGACAAAAGTATAAAAAAACAACAATTGTTTTTTTCCCGCGTAAAACGTGCGTTCGAAAGCCATCATCGTCATTTAAAATGATTTAATAAGTCAGTTTGCCGAAAAAAGGCAAGGCGAGTGTTGTTTAATTTGAATTGTTGTGAATAAATATTTGTTTTAATTTTAGGCAAACATTTATTTTTCTTTTGTGATACCTACCTAAATCTTTACCCTTCAGGGCCCCCAAACAATTTTTTATACGGGGGCCAAGGCACGCTACGCCACTGGTTGTCATAATTATTATATTTTAAATTAGTTTAATCTCATTGGTCAAATTGGGATTTAGCTGTTTATGGTCACAAATCTACAATGAGCTTTGGCAGACATTCCCCATTGATTGAATACCCGACTACGGCGAAGCCAAAAATAAGGGTATGATTTTGGCAGTTTTTGTTTATTGAAATGAATGTCGATCCTTTATTTGAGCCATGCTTAGTTTATAATTTAATAGCAGAGAAAGCAATAGGTATAGGTAAGTACGAAAAAATTCTACATTTTGACTGCTTTAATTAATAATTTTAATATAATTGTGATGCTGATATTATCATCGTAATTAAATTACAATAAAAAATAAAACAGTCAATTCTTTTTTTCCTTAATTTTCTATAGCTATACCTATATAAGAAAGGCAAGGAAAGCTTTCTTAACATATATTAAAACACTACCTTGCATTTGGTAAACTAATTTAAAATATTAAAAGTATGTAGGTAGGCATAATAGTTAAAAGTCTGAATCTGGCAACTAATGAGACACAGGTCTCAAAAGTTGTTCTATATAGTTAGTAAGTAAGTACTAAGTGTATCTACTCGTTACAATGAATATACACAAACAGCTTTCGGATAATTTTAAATTTGTGTTAATAAGTTCATTAAATAGCAGATCTCACTCATAATTCTTCGAGCCAACGTCAGCTCGATTTTTTCTTGGCAAGTACTTAATTGCAACAATTGGCAGCTTGTAGTTATTGGTCCCTCACGTTTCTTGAGCATATAATTGTATTTAAGATTTCATTTAACATCGTTACGTTTCATGTGGGGGATAATTAACTTTCCTTCTTATAATTATTGATCATTGACTTGTTGTAAACTTTCCCTTTACTTGTTTTCGTCCACACGTTGGTCCCTCGAAATTCGTTAATTACAGCGGCTCGATACGAGCCAGACACAATCCTATCTTACGTATCTCAGGCTTTAAGGGTAGAAGTTCTGGAGGGCGTCCGAGTATATCGAGTTGTATGTGTCTCTAAGAACGAACACGTTGTCTCCTGGTTTCCCATTGAACATGTATTGGCCCTTAAGATTCGTTATCTTCGAGTTTGATGGCGCTGGTTTCGGTCTAGGTGGTTGGTATGAAGGTACGTTGTATGTCGGTCTTTGTGGCATCATTGGTTGACCTCCATATCCGAAGGGATCTACTTGGGGCATTTGTTGGTATTGCGGTGCTCCGCTCCATTGATATACGCCAGTCGGTTTTCCGTTAGACACAAAGTCAATAGGCAGATTGATGAAAGGATCAGCGACTTGTTGCGGTACTTGGGGCATCATTGGAGCCATGGGGGGTCCTAGACTCGGGGGCTGAGACACATAACCCAAACCAGGAACAAACATGTACGGAGTGGGTGGAAGCCTGATGTAGAAGATGGGTGAGTTTTCGTACTGCAGCGAATTGATGTTGTCATTCTGGTACTGTCCGTTACCATTTTTCTTCTTGTTCTGTTGTCTGCGTCTGGTGGGGATTGTTCGCGAGAGTTCCTCTTCCTCGAAGTTCTCGTCGTTGACGGTGAAGTTGATGTCTTCATCATCTTCGGAGTAGTCTATGCCGGAGGATAGGAAGGAAGGGTAGAAGCCGAAGAGGTTAAGAGCTTTGTTCCTCCTGCTAGTGATAGGAGCTTCTGTGGTGGTAGTCGTTTCCTTGAATTCGTCCTGTAGTTTGTTTTCTCGGACCGTGGTGGGTTCTTCTGTCTGCAGGGCGGCTGCGCGTGACCTCCTAGTGGGCGCGCCGTGACTGTGGCTCAGCAGCGCCAGCAGCACCACGGCTAGCAGCATGTTTCTTGTGTATCCCATTGTCAGTCTGAAAATAAAAGAAGATCAAGCTTAATAAATTGTTGTATTTACGTGGACTTATAGACGTCACCTTAATGAAGAAACATAAAACTTAAGACTATCTGCCGCACTCAGAGAGCTTTATTGATTACTTAGGCCATCACTTAGTAAAGATTTGACATACTTTTGTATGACAAAACTGTCAAAACCTTTACTAAGTGATGGCCTAAGTAATCAATAAAGCTCTCTGAGTACCGCAGTATGTTACAGTTGGATGCACAGACGATAAAGTTATTATACCATGACTGGCGCAAATCGTATAACAATATTGATGCAGGGCATAAATAAAAAGGTGTGGCAGAAATAAATCACTCTTTAATTTCCATGTATGTAGAAACTGAGAAGGAGAATACTACCTAGGCACAAAGGTAATTATTTACATTTTTAAATTACCGAGGAGTTCGCGCGAATAACACATTTACACATTACGCTGTATATTTAACATCAATCAAGCTTGCAGGGCGCTCATTAAAAAACAATAAGTATTAATGTAGTGAGACGGATGATTAAGTAACTTGAAACGATCGTAGTTATAACTGCAGCATTAACAGGGACATGCCATGCTCTTTGCAAAGAGAAACAGTAAAAGATAATAGTTATAATATGAGAAAAATAGAGCCTTTACGGAGACTTACAACGTAATGTGATACTGTGAAACAAAATTTTAAAGGTTAAAACCCTAATAAAACAAGTTTTTGTTAGTTTTTAAGCCTTCTAAGTTAAGCATGTTTCAGCTCAATCGGAAACTGGGAAGTAGATCGATTTAACTTATAGTACCTATTTGTTTACTTAGTTATTAACTGCCGCACTCAGAGAGCTTTAACGATTACTTAGGCCATCACTTAGTAAAGGTTTTGACAGTTTTGTCCTACAGAAGTATGTCAAATCTTTACTAAGTAACTGCTTAAATAATCATTCAATATCTCTAAGTACCGCAGTTAGTTACAGGTGAAGCTAATAAAAACAGAGGGGAAAAACTAAAACAATAGACAATCATTAAAAATAAGAAGCTTCTATATTTTTGTATTAACCACTGAACGCTTGCCAGTTTTAAAAATAAGACTAGGTACCTCATGCCACTCTATAGAATAATCGGCTAAAAACATATTGGGCAATATATTGCTCAATATAAAGTTAAGGTTGATAATCAATTCGACTACTTTCCACTAATGAAACTCAGATGAAACGTTCAAATCAAAATTACGCACACGCCTCCGCGCATTCTCCTACAAATAAAACCGCGGCAAAATCATCAATAGGCAAGTAAAATACAAATGGCTTCCTAAATTGAAACCTCAAGCGTAAAATCTCAGAATGACATTACATCAAATAAAACCTCTTTATGATCATTGCATAGACTTGCTGCTGTTCATTTTTATGACGAACCAGCCAGTCATAAGTCCGTCAGTAGGATTCCTAGCAAACAGGATACAAGTAAGTAAAAAAAAAGAAAAAAAGCAACACTCATGTAGCCAGGGCAGTTCTCAAGGTCGGTTAATACCCCACACCACTTATATCCAGTAATCTATTCATTCTTAGCGTTTACTTAAGACAGGCGCAAATTAAATGGCTTTTTTGGATGAAATAAGAAGTGGATGCTGAGATGAACGAAGTTTATAGTCTTGAGAATTTACTGATTGGAGATATGCACTGACAAGTAAATAAAATATTGAATTCTGTTTTCTTTAGTTGGAATCTGAATCTGACAGGATGTAATATTTTCTTTTGTATAGTTAGGAACGGAAATGTTAATTTTACCGATAAGGTACGCAAGCCGCGGTAAAAAGTTCCTACAAAAATGTATAACATGGCCCTGCTATTTGCAAAAAGGCGTTTGCTTCATAATTGCTATTGTAAATGATCGTTAAAATCATTGCATCGATCTATTCCCTATTCTTAATTTAACATAGACGTTAATTTAGATTGGTAGGTAATCTGTTAAAACCAATAGTGGTAGGAGGTACTTAGCCAGGCAATCTTTTCTCGCATAAACATTAAAATGTATCAGACCTATCTTACTTTATTATATTCCTGGCAAAACTGCTCATAAAATGTAAATCACTTGCAAAGCTAGTTAACAGAACACTTTACCATACTAAGGTTCTTGTTGCTGAACAAGAAAAATGGGTACAGTCGACCGCACCGAAGTTGAAACACAGACAGAATAAGTAAACCTCTTTCTCTGTTGTAACCACGTACTTAGCCAGCTCAAGACTAAAGTGTAACCACTGATGTGCAGTCGACTGTAACTACACGAGTTCGTTACGATTAACATCCGGATAAATACATCACATTTTAATAGAAAGACATTTATTACACACATATTTACGGCACGGATGTGCAGACACTTGATCGATAACAAGCAATAGAAAGTTTATTGCAACTACTGCGCGTACGGTTCTACGGATTTTGTTAAAGGCTTACTTATCCCAATAAGCTATGTTTATGGGTTTTTAAGGTTTACTGCACTTAACTTACTGAAAAAAAGATAATTATGTGGCGTCGGAATCGTTAGCGTAAGCTTTAAACCATAATGTAGCAATCTTTAAACATTGCATTTGCATTTTAGAAAATGCAAATAAAAATATGAACAATTATCTAAACTCGTAGAGTAAGCTCGTCAGAGTAGTCGTGTTCAGGGAGAAATACTATTAATTTATAGAAAGAAAAGTTTTGGTACGTATAAAATTAAAAACAAATACGCATCAGCAGTGGAAACATTATAGGCTGATAATGCTATGCAATGCTACGTAAAATTCTGTCAAATTGGATTCTGCTGAGATTCAGTAACTAATTGAGTATATATAGTGTGATCAAAGGAACAAGTGCATTTAGCACTAGTGAATTTTTTATCAGTGTCGAACGTACTCGTAAGCTTTTAAAAGGAAGCTTCGCTAGCTCTGTTCCAGTGCCTAATGAAGATTTCGGTAATAACTCTCACAAAGCTCTTTTATGCTATCTATAAATCGCCACTCACTAAACTCATTGAGTAAACATGCACTTTCATGACTTCCTGTTATATAACCTGTCAATAATAAAACTTTTCTTGGAAAATGTTTTATTGACCTATTTTATGAACACAGGATGCATATATCAGTATTACGAGGATACAAGTAACATGTTTTCAAGTCGAGTCCTCTTAATTAGCATTGTTAAGTTTTATGCTCTTTTCTAAATTAGTTTAATCATTAAGTCTGCTTTTATAATTACAATTTATTAGGTACTAATATGGCTTGAAGCTTAGTTTTTAGTGGTGTTGCATTTATGTCTTTAAGCCAAGTCCGAAGCCCATGGCGGCATAAAACTTTGACCTCAGGTTATGCACTAACCACACGATAAAGAAGAAATAAAAATGTATGTCTTCATCATGCTGGGGAGTTTGTTCCGCCACTACTTCTTTCCAGCAAAAACACTAGGAAGTGTCGAAGGGTGGGTGTTTTGGGGGACTGTCACTTGTAAATAAGTAAAGTAAAGTAACTTTTGACGTTCTAAAAGTGCTGATTATCAGCCTAGTTTGAATATGACTTTTGATTTTGATCATCATCATCCACAGCCCGAATTCACCCACTGCTGGGTATAGGCCTCTCTTATTTGGGGCCAATCGCCACGTTCTTGTGCCGGCCGGTCTTATCCAGATTTTTCCCTCAATGGCAAATATTATGTTCATATATGTCTTGCTTAGTTACATATGTTTCTCGTAGCCTGAGGGCCACAGGGCCAGTTTACCAGACAGGTGGAAAGGCTAGGTACTCGTATACTTGACCTCTTATTTGCTTTATCAACCTTTTTTTTTTGGGCGGGTGGAAAATCATCAAATAACCCCTCCCGCTCTTGGGCAGAGCGAAAGGGAGTGTCAGACTTCTACTGACTAAAAACCACCCATGTTCCTTCTTAGTCCTTCATGTCAAGGCCGCGGTATCTCTTGCGAACAACCCGCAGCCCCGATAAGACCCGCAGCCCCGACGGGACTCGCAGCCCCGACGTGGACCCGCAGCCCCGACGGGTAGATTGAAAGTCATTTGCACACCTCTTAGAATGACATGATGTCAAGACTCTAGTGACATGTGGGCCTTCAAAGCGTTCCATGAGCTGACTCATCTGGAGTGTGATTTATATGCCTCGAGATGGGTAGACGTGGGTACACACTATATTCTCTCACAGAACTTCAAATATCTACGACATACCTATGTCGTAGATGTTTGAGGTGAAGAATGCACAAAAGACGATTTTTACTTATTTTAGTGTTATTTTAAGTACCTTAATACTCGGTTCTGCGGTTGGTTCGCAAGAGATACCGCGGCCTCGACACAAAGGGCTAAGAAGGAACATGGGTGGTTTTTAGTCAGTAGAAGTCTGACACTCCCCCTATCGCTCTGCCCAGAGCGGGAGGAGTCATTTGATGATTTCCCACACACCAAAAAAAAAATGTACATAATTATTTATCATTCCTTAGTGTAGGTAAATATCATGTTTCGGAAATCCTATTCACTGATAGAATTTCACTTTCTCTAAGCCCTTAGATCTATTTATGTGTCAGTATGGTTCAAACTAGAGAAGCTTTGATTCGTTTCGTTATTGTAAAAACCGGTAAAGCATTACGGGGTCGACTATGTAGTTATTTATGTTCTCGTGTTTGCCCTGTCACTATTGCATGCCCGTAATGTGTTAATGCAGATTAACTGCTACACCTGCCAACACACATAATATTTATTCGTGTTAAAAAATATGTAGGTCTGGAGTACAAGTCTGGTTTAGATACAATGTTGCAGAAACTGTCTTGTATCACTTAAGGCGATTGTTACTTTAATTCTGTGTGCATCTTAGGGCTGTTATTAGAGTATTTTTATAACGATAAGTAAACATACCGTAGTATAGGATTTGTTTTAGCTACCGGCGATCATTATCAATGTTTCGTTTTGTATTTTTTTTATTCAAGCAACACTAGGTCTAGTCCTTTACTGCTGGGTCTAGAAAAAAAAAAGTCATGAGTATCATATAACAAGTGATGAAATCCCCTTCTCGAAGCCGTCTGGACATAATGCACGCTCTTCCAAGTATACTGAATAATTTGAAAAAAAAACGTCTCGACAGATAAAATATATACTAAAATTCTACTTCACCGCTGGAATATATAAAACACGGGAAGCCTTCCCCTGTTTTCTATTACTATACACTAACTGAGAAAAACTGTTAGCGAGTTACTAATTTATATTTATTGGATAGCGCACATAATCTTGCGTGAGAAAGATTGAGCGTTTTATTGTTGCTGTATTTTTAATCTATGAATGCATGAGGAAATAAACAGTTTTAATTTTTTTTAAGCATTCTGTACATCAAACTAAGTTACCTTACGCAAAAAATATTGATAAGAAACGACTTTTTTTAGGGTGAAAATACACGATTTTACGGTAAAAACTCAAAGTATTGCACTCGAAGCATTGTGCTGATAAATGTATTGAATTGCAAACAGGTTATAGAGGTATTTGAAGTAAAGTTAACCTTTATTATAATTAGTAGAAAAAAGAACGTGTGAAAAAGTTAGAACTTTGACCTCCAATATCTTCATAACTAAAAGGTTCCCAGGTATGGTCCAGAACAAAATAATTCGCAATAACGGGGAGAACAAGTGCTTTTCGGCCTCGTTAAGGGTATACATATTTACACCCTTCACAACAAAGAGCATGTATCGTTTGTAAATGTATTCCCTAAAGGGGTCAAACCGGGAACAAAAGTTTGTATCGTATTTGTCATGTTTATTGACACTCATCGGGCGTACTGCTTGACTAGTTGAAAAGACATAAACGCGTCGTACTGCCGAGTGCAGTTTTACACTTTTTAAATATATGAATATAAATTGACAGCAGTACATAGTAGTAGCAATAATATATTTATTTAGATTATAGGTTTATTTAATGTTAGGTTAGGCTATGTTTTCAAATTGCCCGAGTCAGTTGACGACATGAAACATCATTTAAACACATTAACTCCACTCTAACAATTTCGACGATCTGAAATATTTTATGTCGTAATAATTTTATTTCCTACAAATGTGAAAATACAAAATATTCCATGCAATCGCATGATTTTGCTATGTAAAACGAAAGTGCGAACATTAAAATACAATTTAGGTAATCTACGGTAACAATGTGAGAAATGAAAGTGCCATTTTCTACTAATATGCTTTTATGTTGTTATGTAGACAGGTCTTTATTACGTTATTTTATTTTGATGTCGTATTTTATTGAAATTTCGTGTCTGGGTCACTTGATTGACAATCAAAGAAGGAACTATCTGAAATGTTCCCCTGATACGTTGTATAGGAAAGTTTTCATAAGAATGTAATTAAAGCAAGCCGACGGCTACTTTTTACATCAAATTTATTTCCCAACAGTACTTTCGTTTTCCTCAACCATGTTCGTACACGTGAAAATTACTCGCGAGGCCATAATTAGCTGCCATTTGAAGGTTATTTTATTTTAATCTAAAACTGTGGTATGTTCCCGATCGTATTATCATTAACGTTGCTTCTAACACTTGTGGATAGTTACACCAATTTGTCCAACAAGTTTAATCCGGCAATAAAATTATAACACACTGTTATTCTTGTTAAATTAAGTAACGTTATGTCAGAATCATTAGAGCAGTGGCTTTACGGTTGGTGCACACTGCCCAATATCTTTACGAGTTGATTTACATACAAGCTCTATCTTTGCTTTGATGGTAACACGATAAGATTTACAAACAATTATTTACCATAAAGAGAAGTAATTAAATACAGCTATTTCCTTTCTTTAAACATGGAAAAGTGCAGGAAAACCTACAGTTAGGGAAAGGTGGTAGCGGACGCCATCAATTCATCACCAAAGGTATAAAAACACAGTTGAGAGATTGATTGTACTGTCAATCTATTCACATGCCATCACTTCCGTGTGGATAGCTGAGCTGTGTGTATAAAACGTCTGAAACGAGGAACTCGTCAAAAACAATCAGTAGTAAGAAAACCTTCGACCACAAAAGGATATTACCTCTATCGTAAGTCCACCCATAAATATTGAAACGAATATATCCCAGTGAACTGGGTGCTTTATTCCTGCCCGACAGTTTACCTTTATAAAGTGACCACTTATCGAGTCAGTAAAGCAGATGATATTAAATTAAAATAGTGTGTATGGCAAAAAATAATGACCACTCTGTGATCGCATACCATTTTATTAGGTGTTGTTAAATTCCGATATAACATTAACTGTTTAAGTTTTTGTAGTTGTTATGATCAATTGCTGAACTGATATTTTTTATTGTGATCAGAATAATTTCATGATCGAGTTGTCGAGTCGGAGTGTATGTTTCATCTCGATGCAGTAACTGTGCTGCGGTTGAGAGCGAATATAAATTACTATTTACTATTAGCCAAAGTTTTATCTTCTTCTTCTTTTCGAGTCGACAACTCAAATGTCCGACCAGTACACGTTTGCTTCGTTTAAAAACCTTTTAAAAAAACTTTATGGATTTTAAAAATATCTAAACTTTTAGTAAGAAGAAACAAAATACCTATGATTTTACCTATAATTGTCTACAGATAAATGGTGAACGCAGCATAAGTAATCACTATCACTACATAGTATAAAACAAAGCCTCTGTCGCTGTCTGTCCGTTCGTTCCTATGTATGATTAAATTTTTAAATCATGATTAGATTTTGAAGTGGTTTTTTTTTAATAGATAGAGTGATCCAAGAGGAAGGTATTAATATATAATTTGACCGACATCCACGCGGGTGAAGTGCGGGCATCAGCTAGTCTACAATAAAATTCTCCTCTTCCCCATTCAAGTTTTTTGCAAAAATGTGGACATGGATACACATAATATATACAATTCAACAAAAAAAAAAAGCAATTTGGAAAATAAAACTGTTTGATCCATTTTTAATCATGATTATAAGTCTTGTTGGCCGGCTACCCATTTATCATTGAACTACTTTTATACGAGTGAAGGGCAATAACATCCTAGTTGCATATTTTTTGCTTTCCTGAATAAGTATCATATCTCTGATGGATGTGCGAATGTCAATGGTGTAATCAATTTCATCAATTACTTGAGTGATATGTTTATCTACGAAACACAAACAAAAACTCTTGCTGGGGAGTTTTTCTGTTGAGTTGAAACAAAAAACTTCACGCTAAGTAATTAATTAAGTAAATATGAAGCTACCTACATGGTTTTTTTCTATTTCTGTCATTGCACTTTAACTGTGACTCAGTAGCAGCATCGGGAAAAAAAAATCATCATGGTAACAGGTATCTACTTCCCTACCAGTTGCAGAATTTGTTCGAAAGAGTCATCGCGGTCTTAGAACGCAAAGGGCATTAGGAGGAACAAAAAAAAGGTACTTCCCTACCAAAGGAAAGTACCTCTTTTATCAAACTTGACAAATTATGTAACTTATTGTTTATAGAATTAGCTGCACATTATTTTAAGGTCGAACACATAACAAATAAAGCAATATATAGCGTTTCATAATGTTTAAAAAACACAGCTCGAAAACCAACACTGTCAATAAACATTAAATCAACAGCTTCAGTTTTCACAACGACTCATACATCTTCCAGATTGATCACTCGGTGGTCTTGTCAGTAGCTGTCAGTTGCCAACGCATTACCCTGTAATGTGGGCAATTTGCAAACTCCCCGGACCAGGCGAAAGTTATAAGTATGTACCCATTTGAACCACGGACCATCACTACAAAGAAAACGAGCCGCGGATGCAAATTGACTGGTTAATCATGAGAATTTGTTTTGCAGACGCAGCAAACGGCGTAACGGGCAAAGTGATAAAGAGAATTATATCGTCAATTTCATTTAATTTTTGTTCTTATCTTAATCTGATGCGTTATCTTTTTTATTAAATACAGCTTCCTTATTTGTGTTAAGGATCATTGATATAATGTTCGAAAATTGTAAGGGAAGTTCAATCTGTGCCACTTATAAATAATGTATGATAAATACTTTTGTGTATGAAGGTCTTCGATATAGGAAATCGAGTTGTTTATTTATTTGGGGAAAACAAATAATTGTACAATATCTATTACAGAAAATATTAAAACATATTAGGCGTAGGCTAATGTACAATCCACGGCGTTTCCACATATACTAGTTGTGGAAATTAAAATGGAGTTGCACGCACCTCACAAGGAGCAGTAATGGCAGGTAGAGTAAAACTGTGACCAAGTGGCATCCAAGGACTGGAAACCAAAGTGTTGGTCGATCGGCGGCGAGATGAGCAGACGATATTGTTGCCATCGCGGGAATATCCTGGATGAGGCTGCCACAAGAACGTGGAGCTTGGCACAAGCAAAGAGAAGCCTATACTCAGCACCAGCAGTGGGTGCGCATGAAGTCGGGCTGTGGATTGTGATGTGGAAACAGTCATGTAGGTTTACTACGTATATATATAGGTATAGTAGCGGTGACCCAGTGTTGTCGACCGCGACTTACGAACAGTAGGTCTTGGGTTCGAGCCCAGGCAGGCGCTTTACTTTGTGTAATTTATTTCATCACCGCTACTCTCAAAACAGTGAAAGAAAACATCGTGAGGAAACTGGCATGTCCTAGAACCAAAAATTCGAAGACATGTGATATCTGCCGACCCGCACTGGGCCCATGTGGTGGATTATAGCCCATCCTTCTCCTAGAGTAGAGGTCTGAGTCCCTGCAGTGGAAACATTATAGGCTGATGATGATGATATATATTCATCACATTGAATGTAATAATCCTTTATTTCCCTGTTTCCCGCACATTTCATCCATTCTTCTAATACCGTCCGCGGTAGCCCTGCACTGCATATTTGTGCAGTGTCGATGAAATCGCAATTATAAGATAAGCATAAACGCTCAAAGTGAGCAAGCGACGACGTGCTCTCTCCAATTAAACATTTAGAAGATCTTGTCAACAACCATATACAGATAAAAACCAAAAGATTTACACTGTCGTCTCATTATACTTCTGTGCAAACATAAAATGACAATGTTTCTTTTCAGTTCCATATAATTTACTCAGTTGTGTAAGTTTTTCTTAGAATGTTTACACTTCAATGTAACGAGCTGTTCAACCGTGCAAATATTATCGTGTCACAAACAGTTAAACAGAAATTCTAATACCGACTCTTGTTGACAATCACCGTGCAAATTCAGTTAAACGTGGAAAACTGTGCTTTTCAGAATAGTGACCTAAAACATCGTAACTAGCTGTGACCAAACAGTTAGATACAATGTTTGTGACAAACACTTTTTGTCGGCGTCTTATCTCGCGGCTAATTTGACACATGACAAGTTAGCCGCACATAACATTAAGTATAACTACATAGAAGAGATCACTGACTTATGATTGGCAGCTCTCGAAGATAATAAGTAATGGTTAGTCGTCATTTAATGAACTAAACATGTAATTGTATCGGATTTGCGAAGATGGGTGACAAAAACTTGTTGAACCACTCACGCCCACCGATCGGGACTCATTAGCGATATAGCTTAATACTGTACCAAAAATAACGCAAAAAATACCAGCACATTATATTAAATTAAATATAGTACTCCACTGTACTTATTTTTAGTGTGGCGACTGTAATTATGGCAATAATGTTGTTGTTGACCGCAAATTAAGGAAATCAATGTACGTAGAGGTACTCAAAATAAGAGGAATTCGAAATAAATTCAGTTATTTACATGCATAATTAGCGGAGTTTGGCTTGCTTTCCGATTTTTTGGCAAATTATGGTGAGGTCTGTCGAGATTTAAGTGGGTGATGACATTGGTGCCCCCGTTATTCGTTCGCTTGCTTATATCGGCCAACATATCGGCTTTAATAATTACAGGCTACTGAAAAATTACGATAATTTAGTACCGAAATGTTTTTTTTAATGTCTAAATGCAGAAAGTACCATAAATACCTGGAGAAGTGCAAATTTTCCACTTCAACATCTAAAGCGCCTCACCGTATTTTACAGCGCACTATATCAAACACGTAGGTACACTATCTAAGAGTTGAGAAATACACACACAAGTTACCTATCCGTAAATAACAGATATCAACTTTCAATCCTATAACAAGCTGTTAGGAATCCTGGACCACTTTACGAATCAATCTTCTCCAGGAAACCAGTCGGGCAGTAAATCGAAACATATTACGTCGTAAACAGACAATAGTCACGGCCGGCATCGGCCAGCATTGACCATCATTGCCCAGGATAGATGAGCCAACATATTGTGTGAATCAAAGGGTAACTACAACCGTTTGGCTTAACGATGTAGAGTTTTGTCAGGAAAGACAGGCGATTTGTGATCTTAACAAAACAAGTGCAGTAATGAGAATGTGTCCTTGATTTATAAGTGTAGTAAATTGTTGCGGAGGGTATGCAGGTTAAGTTCCTATTTCCCTGGTAAATATTATTATGAAATCCAAAAAGAAAACCTCTTGGTAGAAAGCTTAGTGAGATTCTTTCGTATCTAGGTGAGGTGCCAACAAAAGTTTAAGAACAGATGATTGTCTTTCGGATACACAAAGAGACAATATCATTCTGAATGTAGTTATAAATACCTACACACATATTTTCAATGAAGAGCAAAAACAATGCAACATCGACGGACAATCAACAGCTTTATCCAAACCAGAGTACTAAAATTATCGGAAAGTAAATCGACCCGTAATAAACTTAAGATCATTTAAACTTAGTTAAGACAATGAAGGTTTAATACTCATCGTTAACCTGAACTTAACGCTTTACTGGACATACATATAAATAATGTAGCTCTTCCTGTAAATGGTAATGATATGCAAATCGGCCAATTTAACTGCATGTATGTGAACGTCTAATTAGCAAATAATTACTTTAGTGGCATTTATATTGCGTTTGACAGAGAGGTTTAGCATTCACCGTTAGGGTGCTGTTGAACTGGAGCGTAACATTCGGAATTATTGGGATTGCTGAAGAAAGAGTTGTTTATTTAAAATTTTCGAGATTCCGACATTGGTTGTGAGTATTTTAAACCCATTTCAAGCTAGGTAAACGTATCAGTCAAATAGGCAAGTACTTAACAATAAGTAATAAAGAGTAAAGATGTATTTTCCGACAACATGTAAAGCCAAGTCAGATACCACGAGCGTCATAAAATCTGACGTTAGGTTAGGCACTAACCACAAGATAGAGAAGAAGAATAAGTAATAGAAGTCACATTGATATAGCGTGTTGCATAGCTATAAAGCATGCTGTAGCATACTTTATACTACAACAAGGATGTTTTTTTATCAAACTAGTGCATACGCTTGTCTTACTAGATAAGATCACTTTTCAAAACAAACGTTATCGGTGAACTACTATATGATCGGAAAATCCCAAACAGAAGCATTTCATCGTATGTTCGCTAAATTGTAATCAGCAGCACGCAACCCTGGATAAACCCAATGTGAAAATAACAAATTAACATATTACACAATCGTTAATGTTGATGGATGAACACTTTAGTCCGTAAACACCTTTTCTTTTTATATTTATTTGATCAAACTGTGGAACGTTGGTATTTTAGATGTTATTTAGTGACTGCCTCGTCGCGTGCACATTACGGAGTTACTGAATGGGGTAATTTTGTGCTCTCGTGTTGCGATTAAGATGCCTCACATTGTTTTATTATAATAGAGCATATTTTGCTGGCTCGAGTTATAGGCCATGTACGGCAGGGTACATTGCTTACAGAACTGTTGGCCGATGAGGCTGAATAAATAAAATAAAAAAATAAATGTTTGATAGCCACCTACAATTTCGACAGATGGTCTGGTGGAGGATGTGGAAATCAGATGGATGCGAGGAGCATATAATGTGGCAACACTTGGAACGGTTTTATACAGCCATGAACCTCTTCCAGCTGATGTGATGATACAGACGAACTATGTTCTGGCAAAGTTTAGCAGTCAAACGTTGATACCATTGATGCCTATAGAATGTTGATATACACTTGGGAGCAAATAAATCGAGCCACTACCTTTTTTCACGTAAAATGGTAAATATTTTTGGTAATATGGAACGTATCAATTCGAACTATATATCGCCTAAAAGTTTAGTTAATAACCTTTACAATGAGGGTAAATTATTGAATAATAACCTTATTGAATGATAAATTATTGGCTCTGCAAGAAAAATGGTAATTTTGATAGAAAATTTAGTAGGGCTAAAACAGTCCATAAAAACAATAAAAAACAAAATTATTGCAAAAAAAATATTCTTAATAACTGGTATTACCCCCCCGTGCCCTGATACATTCTTGTAGCCTATTAGTCATCGATCTGATCAGCGTTACGATGACATATTGTGGTATGTTCTCCCACTCTTCAAGCACAGCGACTTTAAGCTCGGGAATGGATGAAACAGCGGGAACCCTGGCTCGGACTCTCCGTTTTAGCTCGTCCCATAGGTGTTCGATCGGGTTCAAATCGGGACTTCGTGCTGGCCATACCATTTGTTGAATCCCGATCGCAGACAAGTATTCCGTAACGATCTGCGCGGTATGAGGTCTCGCATTGTCATGCATAAACAATAAATTTTCTCCGACAAAACCAGCATACGGCATTACGTGGTTTTCAAGAATGTCAGTTATGTATCGGTCAGCTGTTAATCCACGTCTACCACTGCCATCGTTGGCGGGGTCGACGAAGACAAGTTCCGTTTTTCCGTCTAGAGAAATTCCTCCCCACACCATACAAGAACCGCCACCAAAACTCACAGTTTCTCGAATGCAACATTGGGCAAATCTTTCACCAGGACGTCTATACACTCGGTTTCTCCCGTCATTGCTAAAAAGACAGATTCTTGACTCGTCAGAAAACAAAACTGACCTCCAGTCTTCTAACGTCCAATTAATGTGTTCTCGAGCAAACTCCAAGCGAGATCGGCGATGAGCTACAGTCAATTTTGGGCCAGTTGCTGGTTTGTGTGATGTTAAATTTCGTTCTTTTAGTCTTCGTCTCACTGTCCACCTACTGATTGAGACTCCTCGAACGTCACGTAACGCTTGCTGTAGCTGAACAGCATTAAGTCCACGGTCGCGCAACGAATTGGTTGCAATAAAGCGGTCGTCACGTTCTGTTGTTGCCCGTGGTCGGCCAGTTCCAGGTCGCCGAACAAAAGCACCAGTCTCCAGATACCTGCGGTATACCCGCTGTACCTTTGAACGACTCAAATGAAGTCTGCGTGCCACTTCACGTTGTCCGTGTCCAACCTCAAGTAAAGCTACAACTTGGGCAGCTTCCGTCGGTGTAGTATCCATTTTATCAGGTTATTTTGATTACACAGACACAGATAAAGACAACAATAACAAGTAATATGGGTATGATTAACAAAAACCTCAAATTTAATCTTTTCTTAACAGAGTACAATAAAAATGTCATAAGCAAATTAAATGCGATAATTTTATTCTACCCTTTAAACTTTAATTTAAATAAAAAAAAAATGAAATTTTGACAACTAACTACCCTCTTTGTAAAGGTTATTAAATACCCTTTTAGGCGATATATGTTTCGAATCGATGCGTTCCATAATACCAAAAATAATTACCATAATGCGTGAAAAAGGAAGTGGCTCGATTTATTTGCTCCCAAGTGTAGTTGCTATATTTTAATCAAAAACTTTGGCTTTTTCCTAAGTAATAGGTAATCGAAAACGCATATTGTATTCCGTTTTACTGCAATACATTATTACCGCCTTTGAAGACAGCTTCAAAGGAGGTAAGGCTGAGAGCATCAATGTTTTGAATGCGATACTACAAATAGAACTGTTTATTCGGTATTGATAAATGATATTGAACCCCATAGAGAGCGAGCTTGCATAAATATCCGTTAAATGTAATAAATGTTCACATGGTGCGTGTAAACAGGACTGACTCGCGAGTCTGGGCATTGAAGCTGGTATTATTTAAATGAGATATTCAGTGCGTACACAGAGAGGCAGGGAATAAAATGATCATTTCACAAGACGAAAGAAACGATAAAATAGTTTGTGAAGATAATCTTTGGAGCTCGTAGTTCGCCGTTTGATGTGTGTCTGTAAGGTGGTGATTAAATTCTTGCGCCCGTATCGCCATTAATGCAAGCGCACATATTTTCTATTTTCATAGAAAAACTTTTTTATATCCACGTTTAATTGTTTAAGTAGATAAGACTCATAAATCAATGCTATCAGGTCTTCCTAATCGCTAGATATAGGTACTTAGCTATTAAAAGTTAGCGTTTCATATATGGGTAATTAGAAACTCATTAAAGTTTATAGGTATTCCATGTTTGTTTATGAGTTCAGTGCAGTTGATTTATTCCAGCGGTTATAAATGCGGGAAAACCTGAATTATAGGAAAGACTACTGTTACTATAAAATATGTTTTAACTTGCGATATTCTGGTTTATTATACCTGAACACCGTGTTTACATGAATTACGGGCCAAATTGAGCTCTTCATCTCAATTGGCGTGTCATAATTAAAGATTGATAAATAGGTCTTCATTAATCTTAATTTATTCCTTAAAGTGGTTTTAAATATTTCTGCAGTTGATGGAAAAGTTGTAGATTGGTGAGTTTGCTTCTCACGTACTTCTTGGTAAGCACTTGATTGACAGCACCGAAAGCCATGATCATAAAGAGCCAAAAAACTCAACAACTGCAACCATATTTGATTTGTGGGAGGTTGTAATAATTTTTGTTTAACCTATTTACTTAGTTATATATTTTATAATTCCAATTACTATAAAGCGAAGTTAAATTATTGTAGTCATTGTGGCAACTAAAACCTCCGAAATGAAAATTCTATGGTAAAAATTTTCATACAAATTTTTATCTGAGAAATTCAAATCACACTGTTGACCAGCGGCCAACAGTGGCCAACGGGTTATAAGGAAGTAAGGAAGGGAACGTTTTTTCATCGATACCCAAACAAAAATTAAACTTATTGAAAGTGTTCGAAAAATAAAGTCCAAGAAAAATAATCAATTAATCTAATGAATGTTTGGTTTCTCTCCAATGTCATTAGGTGAATAAATAATACCTACAAGTCAGTAAACATGGTACAGGAAATGCATTCCTGCCAACAGCTGAACGGGACACATAGCAAAAACACCTTTCTGTTGGACATGAGCCGACATATCTCATTTGTTGTAATAACTAAGTATGTGTTAGTACATAACTAAGTGCTATGTGTTAATTATATGCGTTTTTATGTGAATTCTTGCTTGATTTGTGTTGGTAGGGTATTGGTTGTTGTTTTATGGTGTATGCAGTAAGCTTTCGTTTATTAGAAGGTGTTTCTTGCACGATAATAATGAAATAAATTATTCAGATTACAAATATTTGCTATTAAGTGAAAACTTAAACATCCACATTTCGCCAGTTAAGTTGGGGGAAATGTACTATTAGGTACACCTCTGCCTTACCCTTCGGGGATTAAAAGCGTGATGTAGTGTTAAACGATTTTTTTTGGCACAAAAACGGCTATTGACATGACAATCGTAAAAAAAGTAAGTCACAGATTGCTACCTTAAATTGTAGATAAAGATATCTACTAATAGCCAGTAAGAGAGTTGCACTTTTGCTAGTTCCATCCCAACAAAAACATGTAACGTGGAATTTATCCGACAAAATGAATCTATTTACATGAACCGTTACGTCATCATAAAAAATAACGTCGATAAAAGTCGCGTACCACCTTACAATTTGCTCGGCATCTAATTCGAAAACGCTTAAATATACAAGATGTAATGCTTACGTTAATATTATCGGACGTGGAGCAATAATAACAGCTCCCGGTCATGCGATCGTTGATCGTGGATCGTGGTCTGTGGCACATCTCTAGAGATCTATAGAGGTGTGCTGACAACTAGCCGAAGGAAATAATCATCTCGCCTCTGTAATGACAAGTCCACTCCCCTACTACATGCTTTTAGTAAAATGCGGGCGGGTGTTTACTTTGCTGGTACTGTCTTATTTCTTTTTTTTAACTGATAAGTAAGTACAGACATATCAAGGCATATCAAGCTACCAGAAACTATAAAATTTTCCAAATCAACCTTGTACCTAATGCTTCAGCAATAAAGTTGAAAATCTTATAAAGAAATTTGACAAATTGATGTGGTGGCATCTATACTTTCTATAGTAATACCTACCCAAATATTTTTAGGTACCTACTACTAAGGAGTATTTGGGTATTTCCAAAGAAAGTAATTCTTCGCAATTCATGAGTATTTTTAAAGGAATAGGTATTCCTTTCACAATGACCTGAATGACACAATCTCCGCTTTCTTGGGTCAGGATCCCGTATTGGATGACCGCATCGCATACTTTTGTACAGCCTATAACAATACGTTTTCTATACCTACTTTTTGAAATCTGATGCCGTGGACACCCACACAGTTAAATTTTCAAGGCAGAATACTAGGATATTTGATTGACAGCCATGTACAAATTGTGAATACTCCGGTATACATTTAATGCCCCAATTTTATTTCCCTGCCTTCAGAAATTATGATTACAAGAGCAGAAAAAACGAAAATCTATTAGGAAAGCATATTTCTTGATATTGAACGCGTCAAAATTTAATTATTTCTATTGACTAAAACTATAAAAGTACAATGGCATTAGTTACAGTTAATACAAATTACCTCACAGCAGATGAGTTCCAAACAAAACCGCAATACGAGTAAATTACATCATCCAATAAGAATTCTTTTAAATAACGCAATTAAAATTCACCACACCTGTATAACAGAACCATTTGAATAGGTTTTACACATAAATTCTCGTATAGGAGAGAAAAAACAAAATATACCTCGTTTTAGTGTGAATGCCCTCTTTGACAAAAATATTGGGTTTCTCATTCAAGTAAATCACACAAGTTACTTGGAACTTGGAATTATCGTTGCACTTTCGGTAGCTGGTAATCCAGGAACATACGTCATGTCCCTACCAAAAGTGCAATAAAAACCAATGGATTTTGAGGGTAGAATCTCAGAACACTACCTCAATAATTAAGTATTCCTAGATATTATGGTATGTCAACAGCAGCATGAGATCAACAACCTAATTGATTTGTGGTCATTGATGTAATCATGGTATAAGTAAGTAGCACATCTACATTTCTAAATAATTTGTATTGCACACATAAACATAACGTAACATCACACCTGTAATCATCGAAGGGTGAGGCAGAGGTGCACTCATAAGTACCATCATTTTGTCTGTATTTTTTTTCTCTACAGAATTTAATTTACCAAATAATGATGTTAATAATTGAATCAGAATGTCGCTTATAAAAACGAATAAGTACGTTTCGTGTCAATAAAGATGACTCTCAAACGAGCCAAAACCAGCCAATTACAAAAGCCTAACCGAAGAGAAACAAACGAATATAATAGAAAAGCCTGTCCCAATAAACAGTACACCAGACAGGCAACATAAACAGACAACGATCTAGTGTATTGTATTGCCGTATCGCATTGTTAAGCCTACGTGTTCCTACCAGCATGCGTGGTAGGGGCTGGTACAGGTCTGGGCTTCAGAAACAGTTGGCGGCTATGAAGTGGTTTAGGAGGAATGCAGCCACTGGCACACGGCGATAACCTTGAGGTAAGGTAGCGGGGAAGCATGAGCGGAGCGATTTCAATGGGAAGAGGTTTTTTTTTAATTTGAGAAAGAAAGAAAAAATATTTATATGTCACAAATACATGACGAGCACACACCGAGGGTACAGTTATGACAGTCGCGTCGCAATGTCAACTTCAAGGCATTCGTGGTGCAAGTACCGAATTGCTATCTGCCTTTGGTGATGAAGAAAGATTTTTGATCGCAGGACGTGGTTTCCGCGGACAATTGAAGTGTAAATAAGTGCTACAGTAGTCTTAAGTCTTATCTATATATATAAAAATGAAACCCGTTTTCCGTTGTCACGACTTGGCATGAAAACGGCTTGACCGATTTGGCTGATTTTTTTTTTTAAATGTTCGTTGAAGTTCAAGGATGGTTCTTACGGCGAGAAAAATTCGAATAATGGCCGGAAAAGCCCTAAAAACAGCCCTTTTCTTTTTCCCATACAAACGTTTTCTAACTAAAACGTAAAATCAATTTGAGCTTTAATACCGTACCCATAAAGTTCAAGTGTTAGTGGAGAGGTTCCGGGAAGGCAAAACAATTGAGTGACGTTCAGTTGTTCAGTCAACGAATGACAACTTCCAACAGACCATACGACATTATCACAATAATCACAAATAATTACTGTTTCTTTTCCAATAGAAAAACGATTTTTCAAATGGTGTTTGCGTATAATATAAAAATTAATTGCTGTTAGTTAGTCGCGCTAAAACTAGAGAACGGCTAGACCGATTTGTCTAATTTTGGTTTTGAAACATTTGTGGCAGTCCAGAGAAGGTGAGAAATTAGTAGTATGTAGGTAGGTAGTTGGTACGTAGGCAGGTAAAAGGGCATTGCAACGCACGCGGGGTACAGCTATTATATAAAAATGAATAGCTGTTCGTTAGTCTCGCTAAAACTCGAGAACGGCTAGACCGATTTGGCTAATTATAGTGTTGAATTATTCGTGGAAGTCCAGGGAAGGTTTAAAAGGTGAGAAAGTGGTAGGTAGGTAGGCAGGGTAGTAGGTAGAGTAGTAGGTAGGGTAGTAAGTAGGATAGTAGAGTAGGTAGGGTAGTCGGTAGAGTAGTAGGTTGGGTAGTAGGTAGGTCGGGTAGTAGGTAGGTAGGTAGGGTAGTAGGTAGGTAGGTAGGGTAGTAGGTAGGTAGGTAGGGTAGTAGGTAGGTAGGTAGGGTAGTAGGTAGGTAGGGTAGGAGGTAGTAGGTAGGTAGGTAGTTGGTACACAGGCAGGTAGTAGGTAGGAAAAGGGCATTGCAACGCATGCCGGGAACAGCTAGTCTATTATATTTATTAACACAAGCTTTGTATTTACTTTACTTAACTATGTTAGTTTATAAGGTTTATCTCTGGGTTATTATGGCTTGAAATAAATGATTTTGTTGTTGTTGAAAAGTTTTAAGTTGATAGTGGGTGATAAACAGATTTTATTACTTGTTAAGAAACTTCACAACACCTCTATTAAATACTCCATGCCAATCATAACCAATCATCACATGTATGCTTGGGTCAGCTTCCAGTCTAGCCAGATGCACCAATAATCATCATCATCATCATTCACAGCCCGAATTCACCACTGCTGCGTATAGTAATCTCTTTTCTTGTGGCAATCTACACGGCCCTGTGCCAGTCTCATCCAGATTTTGCCCCCGATGGCAACTATACCGCAATACCAGTATATTATATTAAAAGAAAATATGACCTAGTTTTCATGGTTGTTAAATTTCTACTTGATCTAAGTGCTTGATATTATTACTGTTTTCCTGTAAATAAAACTGCCATAATTTGAATTCTCGGAGATTATGTTATTAATATTTTTATCGCTAGTAAAATTAGCTTTCCTATTGTTATTAGCCAATAAAGATTTTAATTTTATAATTTACTAGCTGTTGCCAGCGGCTTCGCCCGCTACAACTCGAAAATTATCCCACGGGAAGATAAAATCGGGATAAAAACTATCCTATGTGTTAATCCAGGTTATAAACTATCTGTGTACCAAATTTTATCCAAATCCGTTCAGTAGTTTTTGCGTGAAAGAGTAACAAACATCCACACATCCATTCTCACAAACTTTCACATTTATAATATTATACTAGCTGTTGCCAGCGGCTTCGCCCGCTACAACTCGAAAATTATCCCACGGGAAGATAAAATCGGGATAAAAACTATCCTATGTGTCAATCCAGGTTATAAACTATCTGTGTTCCAAATTTTATCCAAATCCGTTCAGTAGTTTTTGCGTGAAAGAGTAACAAACATCCACACATCCATTCTCACAAACTTTCACATTTATAATATTAGTAGGATTAGTAGGATACAAAAGATTTTAAATTACTTTTTACTCTTGCTCGCAGGCAGTTTTTGCAATAAATACTGAATGAATTCAGTAGACTCATCATCTGTCTGGCTCTCCGCTTCCAGTCTAACCGAATACGAAAATAAATTATTCAGTTCCTTGTTGTTCTGTGCTCCAGTGTATTCCTAGAGATAATTATTAATTTCATCCAGGCCATAGGTATAAATTTAAAGTCTGACTTAGGAATATAAATACCATCATAAAAACGAATAGTTGCGGTTATAAGCTAAAGTCCATTTCACGAAAGAAGTCCCGCAGACGCAGCGCTGTATGTCGCGCGACATAATGTTGTTTCACAACTTTTGGCATCGTAAATAAACCTTATAACGCACTAATTCAATAATAAACTCACAAAATATCTACCACAAAAAAACGCACCTTGATAACATCGACAAACGACAACATGGCCGATCTGTTAAATTTAGTTCCACAATTGTCCGCGGGACTTCTTTCGTGAAATGGACTTTACGGAGTTATCCAACATCATTTGTCAATTAAACGCCTAAGACAGTTGCCGAAATGCGTTGTGTGTAGGTATTAGGTAAAACTAGTGTATGTATTAATTTTGACATCATCATACTTCCTTTTTCGTTTGGCTGCTAATCTAACTGGACATTGCATTGCACATTATTTCTTGACATATTAGGAATTTCCGATTTTATTTTAATTTACTTGTTTTATATAAGTCACCATTTGACATATATAATTTTTATTTCTAAATTATTGTTAATATAAGATGTAATTGGCATTGTAATATAATTATTGTTAGCTTTTAAGCGTGTTGGTGAAAAACTGTGAGCTTAAATATATTTCTGTAAATAAATATATATAAGTTTTTAAACTGACATGGTCGGTGGTCACTAATATAATCATTAACCCTGAAAACGGTATATTCACCATGTTTACTGTTTGTGACTGTACGTTTATCCCTAATCATGGTTCTTGCAGCAGCGCCGAAATATCAGGAACTCAAAACAAAACTAAACTTGGTGAATATCCCGTTTATTTTCAGTTTATATGATAATACGTTGTGTAGGAATGGTTTTACATTAGAGTTCAGTTTTCCCCCTCGAGGTAGATTCTCTCAGGGGGGAATATTGGAATAACTCGAAATTACAAGGGGACTTTCTGGATGTTTTTCTACATTCGGGTCCAGTTTCTCTCCCAAGAGAATAGCCGCTGACAGGCAGCAAAACCCACACAAAAATATTCGGAATCCGCCCCACTAAGCCACCACCCTAACAACCACAATATACCGACAAGCTGACCGTTGTAGTATAATATCAGGTGGATAAATCCGACGCTATAAACCCACAGGTAACTCAGGCAAGTTTAGTAACCGCCGGTAGCTGATGAGCCTCGTTACTACGGTTATACGGTACTTTAGTTAGTTTGTCATGTTCTCTCCACCTTCCGCGCCACATGTACGCTATTTTAGGAACGAACGGTTACACCTGGTGTGGTCAAGGAAACAGGGGTCAAGGTACTGGGGAATTAAGTTTGTCGATTACTGTAGTGGAGTTTATAGACCAGAATAAATTAGTATTCATTATGTAAAGCATAGTGCTTGAAGTTAAAGATTAACATTTGACATATTATATAACATCATCACTTCTGTAATCCCACAAGCGTTAGGCAGGGTAATAGCACACCCACATTTCGCCAGCCATGTAATAGGAATGACATAATGTATGATAAACGATAGAAATATATAATTACGATTGATGGACTGTATGAAAGATGATATAGCCAGAAATGATGGGTCATCTGACGAGCAATAGAGATGTAGGGTATGGAAGAAGAAGACATGCTGCAACGACTTCAAATAAGTTGGGATAACGGGAGGAGGATGATGACTGTTGTTGAGAATGATTCAACAAAAATCTGAAACTATGGAAGACCAACGCTGCTCTTGCAATTAATGATTTGAGTCATTACTGAAAGTCGTGAAGACTCCAGAAAAAAGTAACTCCACCTAGGCAGATGTTACATTGTCAAGTCATTATCGCAAAAGTTATACTACGCAAATATTGATTTAACTCAATACCACTTTTACTGTCAAAAACATAAGCTTAACATAGAGATCAAAACAAATCTTAAGTAATATAATACCTGAAAAGTAGAAATCAAAAACATTACCCTTTCCTTGTAGTCGGGTAAAAATAACACAGCCTAATGATTACAAAAATCTTAGCAGTAGTATTATGTGATGTATTTATTAGGTGATAACAATCTTAATAAAGTTTTAATTTATTTAAATATAAAATAGTGTAGTATCTGTGTGTGGCATATTATGGCTTTCTAGAAGGAATTCTAATTTTCCAATAACTGCGATGAATCATCAAATTATAATATTCTACGAGAGAATCTATTAAGATACATCGGCATTCATTTAAAAAAGTGTAAAATTACAATCGTAAAAACAATAAATTAGGACTGTAACCGTTACGATACTGATAGGGTATTATAAGTTGATACAGAATCTGTAGCAACCAATCAAAGTTAAATGGAAGAAAGTAGAAAGAATTAGGCAATCTTTAGTTTCTAGGGAAAGTCAAAATACATATAAGTGACATCGACACTATCTCAGTAAGTGAGTAAGTTTTTATACCCTGGCTGGAGACCTAACAATCAAAGCAGACACAGGATAGTGCGGATGAGCAGACGCCAGCCCCATAGGTCGACACGCGAGGTACCATGTCGAAGAAAAAACTGAGTAGGCAAGTATTTACAAACACTATTAATAAATACTGACTGCCTCGTTGGTCTAGTAGTTGCAAGCGCGACTGCAGAGCCTGAGGTCCTGGGTTCAATTCTCGGGTCGGGCAAAGTGTTATTGGCTTTTTCCATAAGGAATTCATCAGTAACAGCCACGGAGTCTGGATTCGTGCCCGGTTGATGGCAATAGGCTCGCCCCCCATTACATGGGACTTAAACATAACTGGCGAAATGTGTGTGTACTATTAGGTACACCTCTGCCTAACCCTTCGGGGATTACAGGCGTGATGTGATGTTATGTTTTTAATAAATAGCTGAAAAGAGGTCAACTAGGAGGTCACTTTCGACTTTACATCTTCCAAAAGAGCTGTTAAGACACAAAATCGTTTTTCTAGTTCCATAAATTCGTTGATCTTCATTCTTGGAGTCGATGAACTCGGTGATAAAAAAAAGTAAATCTGTAGACGAATGACGTCCATATTTACGGGGGATATTATTATTTTTAATAGTTCAATACTTTTTTAGTCGGAGCTCTTGAGAATATCTTGCGAAATTCGATACAAACATCATTAATTTCGTTTTACCACGCCATGTATAAAACCAATGTTCAGATGCTTATCGGCAAACTTACGTGTAAGAAGTATTTTTATTTAATATGTTTATGGGAATTACTAAAAATAGTAAATAGTATCTACCTGTGCCCCGTGACCTTTTGCTGCGTAAAATTATTTAAATATTACTTTTCTGTATTATGTTTTTGCACGGAACCCTAATTCTTTTTCTAAAATTAAAGTAGTTTAATTAACTCCTTATGATATCAGTTATCCCCTCAAGTTAAAGGGGAAAATATACAAGTCCGTGATTAGACCTGTCGTACTGTATGGAGCAGAGTGCTGGGCTTTGAAAAAGATGGATGAAAAACGATTGCATGTAGCGGAGATGAGAAGGTTGAGATGGATGTGCGGAGTGACAAGAATGGATAAAGTAAGGAATGAGTAGGTATATTAGAGGAAGTTTGAAAGTGGTACCTGTTACAGAAAAACTGAAAGGAAGACGTTTATCTTGGTATGGTCATGTAATGAGGAGGGATGAAACGCATGTGACTAAAAAGTGATGGATATAAATATTGATGGATGGAGAGAGAGAGGAAGGCCAAAGAAAAGATGGATGAATTGTGTGAGGAATGATATGAATGAGAAAGGAATAAATGCCACCTTGACGTGTAACAGGGAAGAATGGAAGAAGAAAACGTGTTGCGTCGACCCCAAATAGAATGGGATAAGGGCAAGAAGATGATGATATCAGTTATCTACCAGTAAAAGTTAAGTCCAAATCAGTACAGCCTTTTTGAAGCTTAGCAGGAACAGACAAAAAATAAATAAATGTTTTTTTTTAATTCAGTAAATACTTTTTATATGAATTGAGTAAAGAGAGCTGTAATTATGAAATTGCAAACAGACACATCAATTTTAATTATTTGCACGTATAGATGTTTTTTAGCGTAAGCGGAAGCTTGTTTTATCTTTATTAATTTATTTATGATCAGTCGTCGTAATTTTCAATTTATGTATCGTTTTAATGAGCATGCTTGAACATTTAATGAATATTTAATTTGAAGATAGTCTTAATTAATTGATTTGAGTTGTGTATTAACATTAAGTTAACAATACTTAAGTTTTTTAGTTTAGGAGATATCAAAAGTTATGAAAATAAAGTGGTAAAAATGTCACACCCAAAAAAATATTGGGTGTTGTTGTAACAGTGAACCAACGGCAACCAAACGAAAGGTTTTCTGTTAGAGAATTCATTAAACATTTAGTTTTTCCCACGAGGGCAACTACAGAATACCACCTTGTTTTTAAGGGTTTGAAATTATTATATGACTCTTCCCAATCTGGGCGGAGTAGAATTTAAGGGAGTGCCAGATTCTTACTGACTAAAATGCTCGTTTATTGCCCTTTGCGTTACAGGACCGCGGTGACTCTTTCGAACAAATCCCGCAACCCTGGCAGACAGAATACCACGACATGCTAGTCGCTTCTTTTGGCGCCGTCTATTCGGTTTTATGTGGAGGAAAAAATCTAAAACAGTTACAAAACCATTACTGCGATTTCCTTCCAATTAGGTCCTTTAATTAAATTCAAAATAAATAAATCTAGATTTACTCGTATATTGTCGCAAAAGCTGAGAATGTTCGCGGGCTGAAAGATTTCCTGCCAATCTACGAGTGTTGTACTAAAACCCCATCCACAACCTTATAGGCTACCGACAGTTGCGACACGACTTGTGACAAAGCCATGCCGTAAACAGATTCTTTCATTTGATTCCTCTGCCATCGCCACAGCCGCATCGCTTGAACGTGTAACCCGTGGCCAAGCAGTAAAGCGAGGTATCGCGTCGCATAGTAAGACAGAGGCGCAATCTAGTGCCCGTAATGGCCGGTATGCACATTACCGCTGATTAACTGCGGCGCCCATAGCTTCTAGGGTTCCCAAGTTACCGCCTTCTTAAATAACGATTTTGTAACATGATAACTTAGAAGTTTTGTTGTTTTTTTTGGTCCTAGGTTCGATTCCCGGGTCGAGCAAACTGTTATTGGGTTATTTCATCAGTAATTTTTTTGTTTTCCGTGATAGCGTTGAAATCTGTCCAGCCTAATCTAAGTGTCAGAGAGTCAGAGGCGACACTTGGCATAAAACTTATGATTTGTTCCATCCAAATCAGGCCAAAGTGTATTAATTTGACACATTTAAGCATATATTTAATTTCTATATCTCGTACGCTTCGATAAAATGCTCAAAAAAAAAATACTTTCAGTAGTTTCCTCTTTAACTTATTGACTGATCATTGACTGCCTCGCTGGTCGCAGTCGTGACTGCTGAGTAGGAGGTACTGGGTTCGATTTCCGGGTATATTGTGATAAGGTTTTTCTATCAGGAACTGTGCCTAGTTCAATGGCAATAGGCTCGCCCCCTATTACATGGGACTTAAACATAACTGACAAAATGTGGGTGCAAAAATGGTAACACCTCTGCCAAACCCTTCGGGGATTACAGGCGTGATGTTATGTGCTCAACTTTATATTTTTAAACTACATTTCGCTCGAGGCAACCCTGTAGGCCGCGGGTACGCAACTGCACATGATCGCTCGATGCGCGCGCGCAGAGATTAATAATGACGAATAGTTCAAGATAATAGCTAGTTAACTTGGTTAATCTGTTTCATTTCAATCTTGTTTCTCGTTGCTAACATATCACGATGAGAACGCCATCCTAAGCCTAACTATTGTACTGTGACTGTGAGAATAATTACAGAATTAGTCCTGTCACAAATTATTCAGTGTTTTACAACCTCACGCAAATTATCCTTTTAGAGTAGAATTCTATCCGCAAAATTCACTGCGTCGGCATTGGTCAAAGCCGTTTTTAGCAGTAAATGTTGGGTTAAAGATCACATAAATTATCATGGTAAGGAGGGACGTAGTGCCACCCTGTCGCCTAGAAATGTTAGAGTTTTATAGTGGTCATAAAACGGTCACCATACGCCTTATAAATAACATTTAAAGGAGTCTTTAAAGCCCAAAGATTAGACATTTCGCGACGATTTCAATTTACAGCCAGGAAACTAACTTTCCGACGCACGGAGAAAACGCGCCTGTACCTGAAGATTGATCCGAGTGGCTATTCTTATTTATTTTATTTTATTGTCTTTGGGTGGCTTACAGCTAACAATACAAAAATTAATAATGACAAGCCATTTACAATCCACCACACGAACACACACACAGCGAACTTTTTTGCCAACGCACCACGAGCTCCACGAGTTAAAATCCTACACCAAGCCACGGATAAAGATCAGTATGTATTTTACTCCCCCTTTTTTATATTAAATTCTCTAATTAAAAACCAGATCTTTTCACAATACATAAACATTGAAACTGCTTAGTAACCACCATCGTTTACTTTATTTTCTATCATTCCATCAATTAGAACTACTTAAAATAAATGTTGTTAGATACGTAAATACCAGCATTACATGTTATTTAATTCAATATCTAAAAAATAAGTAGGAACTAAATTACTAACTATCTCTAAATTGAAAATAATTACATAAATTAAATCTAAATAAAAAAACCTTCTCAGTCTATTTTGTAGGAATTATGTCTAAAAAGCGAGAGTCCAAAGACGTTTCGCAAAAAAAAAAATTGCGAAATAATGGCAACAATAATGGCAGTGCGTGAAATTATAAACAAAATTATGGATAATAGCAAGTAAAGGAGAAACTTTAGTTTTTTAAGTAGGTCTCAGCTTTTTAAATCTATTAGTCTGTGTACAAATGTTAGAATTATTTTTAAGTAGTTTAGGCTGCTGTAGGCTGTTATTTTGTACAGTAATTGTTTCAACAACTTTTTTAGTTATTACAGCACTTTCTTAACTTAAAAATCTGATGACGCACTTTCTCATCCAACGTATAATAATTTGATCTATATCTCGTTGTTTACCTACTCATTTCGACACTATATTAGGAAACTACGTTACGGAGATTTGGGGTCAAAGTTCTAACTGTTTCACAAGTTTTAACGTAGACTTTGATATACAGAATGTTTGGTGAAGGGTTAGTTTATACCCTGTTTAGGCACCCTATTTAATATTAATTTTAGTGTCTGTAGGGTACCTTACTTAACTAGGGAAATAATACCACGGTATTGTATACAAGACTTGTCATTGGTTATAATAGAAACTGCTACGTATAAACAGACGCCCACTTTGCAAAATCTTCAACCATTGGTTAGTATTGTCGAGTAGATAAGTACCACCTAATAACACGCCTGCAATCTCTGAAGGGTTCTGAAGAGGTTTAACTACTTAATTAATAGTACACCCACATTTCGCCAGTTACATTTAAGTTATATGTAATAGGGGGCGAGCCTATTGCCATCAACGCACACACTCCTGCTGCTAATAATAGAGAAGAACACCCATAACTTTAATAATGAGAAGAAATCTTCATCTTCCTAAAGTTAACAAATTCCTGCGCCTCTGAACAGCCATAACGTGCAAAATTGCATGTGCATAAATAATGGTAGCCAAAGCCATTGCTTGAGATCACGATACTGGCCGATTAACCTCAGTTAACTCAGCTCCCGACGCCTGATTAACGAGATGCTTAAACTAAGTTTAAATAGTTCCTCAGCCGTTCCCAAGTCAGCATGAAAATAAAAATGATCATTATGGAAGGACTAAAGTTACTTGAGAATGTTGAGAATAATGATTACACTTATTTCTAACTTTATCTCCGGGTTGGCGGATGGCGATAGCAAAACGACGGTTTAACACGCTGCTAGCCTAAGATTAGCAATAATTTTTACATCTGATACCACAGTCCGGGCTTGAATTGGTTCGCTTTAGATAATAAAATCGTATCATAAACTGGATTATATCCTTCACAGTGCTCTAATAGGATGCGGATCTATTTCTTAACTAGATCTTGTACTTTGGATTGCTATCTTTATTTAGACTAATACTTAATATGGGTAGTTTTAACGCACAACTTCAGAATAAGTATTTCAGTAAAAAATATCTCTATTTGGAAATATCCCATGGCTAAAATACAAATGAGACCACTTTATAGGCGTAGAATTTTATTAAAGCGCTGTATCTAACTTACCGTGATAGTCCGCTGAATCGAGAGAACAACATTTAATAGGGCTACTCTCAATTACAGCAATCATATAATAAAATCTAAACCACATTAATCTCTCGCTCTTATTACCGTGTGAAAATAATAATTACAAAGGGCTTTACAAATGAAACAAACAATTAATCAAGCACACTTTCTTTGTTTTCCAATTTGACTTTTAATTTAAAATTTACGCTTATTAGAAACAGACTAGTTAGCACATGCACATACAGAAGTAGAAAGCGTGTAGCGAACAATTAATTCGACATGTTATTGTACATGACATACAGCGGTATCATTTTATCTGATTTTAGTATTGTTAAATACTCTCTAAGTCTTTACGGTGGCTATCTGATCTTCAGATTACGCGGATCTTGCTTTGCTGTTTATTTCATCCCAAATTGCTCAAGTCACAACATAACCCTGTCATGGTTGTCGCTCAGTCGGATAAAAGTACTCTAATCATCAATGAAAAATCGGATCTTCGGACAGCAGGAGGTGTGAGAGGGTAATTATTGTTTCGTACATTTTTGTCTTAATTAGGAAATTACTTTAAAAAAAAAAAACGCATACATTTTTTTTAATCAAAATTGATCATAATACAAATTTAATTTAATTTTATGACAAAATAAAACCTTATTATTGTTGTACAATCGGGTAAAATTATTAATTTAGTCAAACGATTGACACACAACGTCTATATACGACGTGATAAAACGATTGTTTACGACTGTAATAAAAAATGAGAGCTGTATCTATTTCCCTTTCTTGTTTGTTCGTATTTACACCCGTGGTATAACTAATATTATACGTCATTTAGCAGTCATTAACCAGGTAGTAATTTAAAGCAGTATATGTATAAAAACTAATAACGTTTAACGAAAGTAAATATCAATTAGGATAAAAGCATGTAAGGAAGCGGCCGTAAAGAGAAAATGTTTGCTTTTTAATTGCAAAAATAATTAAATACGTAAATGCTGTCTATAAACTGATGATCCTTATTAGAGACCAGCGGAAACTCAGTGGTAAAAAATGAAACTTTTAATTTGAAGACTTATGTAAATAAATATAATGTTATGAAGTACCTTTTAAAGAAAAAAATCTTGAATTACGTACTTCCGGTCACTGTTACGAGTTAGGAGTGTTATATCGTACGTTTAAACCCAGAGTGGAAAATTAGTTTGAGAAATTTATTTCATTGCACTATCTGCAAAAACGGTGAAGGAAAACATCGTAGTGAGACCGGGCGGCATGTTCTAAAATCAAAAGCACCATGACATTTGAGACATCTACCGACCTGCCTAGGCCCGCGGTGAACTTACAGTTCACTCCATCTAATATAAAGGAGGTTTGTGGCCCAACATTATATCCTAATTATATTTATTATCCATTGCACGGTATACGACTAAACCCTAACTAAACACTAGGCTATTACGTTGTACTTAATTTAATCAGAAATTAATAACAACAGTGTCTTATAATTTATCTTCAACATACTAAGGACCGTGTGAATAAATAATTATGCAAAAGTTTACACTCATATTTATAGTGCCGACTCTAATCCATTTTTGAACTTGGCTTGACTGTCATGGTCATGTTCATGACAAAAGGGGAACATTGCCCACTAAACCAATCCTAGAATTTCTTGGCCACAATTGGCGGATTTTTGAATAAGGACTTTCTCCATATACACACACCCGTACATTCCCTCCTACATCAGCCATCCTTGTCAAATCCATAGTTGCATTCTGCCTTAATCAATGCTTAAGATGTCATAATTATGTCACAGTAATCAATGTTAAAGATGTCATTCTATATTGGAAAGTGGGTGTTTATGGCAATTTATTACCAAACTGTAGCTATGTATGTCTAATGGGGCGGAATGTAGGCGTGTCAAGTCTGACTCAAGTTCAGTCCACGACTAACGATACCAGTGTTAATTATCAATCAATAAGGTATAAACTATTAATTTAAGAAATTTGACGGGCCTGCTGTAATTACACACGAGTTTTGCTCGTGTGTAATACATTCTCCATTTAATCTATTATTAATTAATAGCTCATTAATTATTATGTAATCATTTTCGTAGAGTAAATAAATTACTTACATAACATACTAGACTAATGAAATTGAAATTGTAAAGCAGGTGTGATGTTTAACATAACCGAAAATTAATTATCGGGACCTTTGATTGTTAAAAATGCGTTCTTGTAGATCGATATAATTATGCCAAAATTGATTGTATTTTAATGGCAAAATATTTTTTTTTTAGTTTTATGCAAAACGCACATTATACACCCTGTATGGTTTCTATGCTTGATAGTCTTCATCTTAGCGTATCGACGCAAAGAATTCAATGTTATGTTCGAGATGACGTGTTTAGCATAACACTCGGCTCCGTGAATCCCACTCACTGATGCAGTAATGGATCATCAAGTGGGAAAGTGATAAGTCATGCGGTTCACCCCGCACACGCACAAAAAAGTCCGAGCAGTTCATGAACGCATTGATCCGCACATGCAGATATTGTCTTCGCTCCACGACTTAGGTAACAAATATAAATAAGTGAACATCTGGAAATCTATTTTCCCACGTAAACAAGCCAACCTGCCCTTATGACACGGACATAAAGATTGTTCTGCCATAAAAACCAGCCCATCACAATCTTTTTACAGATCGTAATGCACGTTATTACAACAAACATTATTTTTTTATTTATTTATTTATAACCAACTTATACTAACAGTAACACCACACTTATAAGTTATAGGTTGAATATTATCGTAAGATGCACCTCAGGCTTACTTTACTATTCAACGGTTTTAATATAAAGATAATGAAAGTTGTCTATTTACGAGTAACTAATACTGTGGCCACGAACTGCACGATCACACGACAGCGACTGAGAGGAACAAACGTTTAGTTAAGCCGGCCATAGACGATAGGTTATGCATATTATTATGCACTTTTGCCGATACAGTCCAACTGTACAGGCGTATTTATACATTATTGTCGTTTCGAATACATTGTTTTCAGATACTACATATTATCGGCTCGTACCAAATTACCGGTTAAGTTCTTTAGAGTCAGCAATACGCGAATTGCTTGCTAGCAGATACTGGAAACGCACGTGCGTTTCACTTGATGCATGTCGCATCATCCGAGGCCGTGTGGCGGCTTAAGGCACCGATGATGGTCTCTTATGGCAGCGGTATAAGTGGTATAATATGTAAGTATAATGCTGTAACTGGCTAAACGAGGTCGTAACAATTGGCGCCAGATGCAGAGCAGATATTTTACGATGAATTTATTGATCTTAAAACAAATTATTATTGATTTTTAACGATGTATGTAAGGGCGAATGTTGGCAAATTATGTCGTAGGCACTATTTTTATGAGTTTAGTCTCTTATGTTAGGATCGTATGTTATATTATGTTGATACTATTTTAATACTAAGAAAACCTTTAGTTAGTTTACGATAATATTTTTTTCAGATTTTTCTTTCGTTTCTTGTTTTTTTTTAAGATTTAATAGTTTTATGTAGGTACGTACTCATAAAATCAAAGAACATTCATTTCGTAACATTGCAACAAAACTACCAGTACAAGCTATAACTCGAAAATTTACAAGAATCGCAGACCAGACATGGAATATTCTGGCATACAGGTATCCCAGAATATTCCATAAAAATAGAATAGTTTCACCTCTATTTTTTTCACGTCCTCACTATTTGGACCACCCAGTATAAATGTAGTCTTAAGACACATTACAGGGCTAAAATGCTTGACGTTTGCAAGATTAATCCCACACGAAGACGTTTTTAATGCATAACTTGAACCTTCTACACAATTATTGTGTCAGTCCCTTCTGTCATATTGTTATTGAATTAGATACAGATGATGTGATGGTTGGAATATTAACACAGCAACACATCAAGGTACACATTTTCAGTATAAATTGGCATCACTTTGTTTAGATTTTCCGTACACTGAGAGATCCACATACAGTGGTTTTGTATAGCTTGACTAGTCGTTAGTTATCAAACACTAGGAACAATGCAGCTCTATCAGAAAACTACTAAAACAATAAGTATAATGTTTACAAACGTTTTATAAGCTTGCATTGGATGGATTCAGTTTGTGAAACTTACCGTATTTATTGTATTCTTAAGTAGCTGTAAATATTGTAGTTTTCAGTACTGGCCAATTTCTTCGGTACACCTGAAAAGACAGATATTTTTTTACGTTATTAATAGTTTTTATTTTGCCAATTTACACAAGTAATTTTTCTACCATGAAACAGTACATATAATCGTAAAATAATACCGAAAAATGTACACATACAAAAATGCACTAAAGGGCGTCAAAAAATTACCGTTTTTTTTAAATATCATAATACATTTTCTATAAAATGAAGTACAGTTAATTAAAAGACCTTTTCTGGAAGCTGGAAAAGTTACAGGCTGTGATATTACTATCAGAGTTAAAAGCCACCGTTTATCTGAAACCACTGTACTTTTAGGGATTTCAATTTATAAGGCTCTACAGTACCGGTACTTCGTGGGAATGGACTATAAAACGTAAGGTACCGCTAAAGTCGGTTATGTGAAGATTACAGGAATAATCTGAAGAGTAAATTAAATTGAACCGTTAAAATGCGTAGACCTAGGTGGTTCATTTTCTGACGGAAGTTTACAAACACACATATTTACAAGTGTAATGATCTGATTAAGGTCTTGACGTTAAAAAGACTTGATGTAAGCATATTCCATGGTGAATGATAAATGGTGATGAATAAATATCACCATTCATCAGACATAAATGATATGTGTTTAGGGTACGATGGGGTTGTCATACGCATCATCATTCTCTTGCCCTTATCCCAATTCACTTGGGGTCAGCATGTCTTCTTCTTCCATACTTCTCTATTACTTGTCACCTCAGCAAACACCTCCTTTCTTGCCATTTTATACTTTACGCAGTTCATCCATCGTTTCTTTGGTATTTCTCTACAAATAGTTCTTATAACATTTTCCTCATTAGAGAAGTGACTGTTATGCTTATTGTCATAAAACACACACAAAAATCACAAAATGGAAAACCCTAACATAAAAATAATCATTAACATAAAAAATCACGACAAAAATTCTTCAATTCTTTAGGGTTATCTGTGGAAAAACTTTTAAACAATTCCTAATGGGGATGGGGGGAGGGCTGGCTTTTTCTTTGGCCAGAGGCTAAGCGTTGCCATACAACGTGGCAACGCTGCCAGTCTCTTGGGCACTTATCCTGCTGACAGCGTTGAGGAGGAGTTTTTCGATGCCTTTTTGTAGTTGGTTTGTATTTAGTTTAGTTTATAATTTTGTTCCTTTATTCCTAATGGAATCGTAAAAGTCTTGAACATTGAGTCGAATGACATAAAATCTAGACATGCAAATAAAATTAGGGACAAAAAACATCTTCCTCGATAGAAATGACAACTTGCGCTTGCAATGGAAGGTATATTTTACGAGTATGTCACATATCACCAAGGTATGGTAATTTCAGAGATAAAATAATATGAATATATTATGTAAAATTGTAAACCTAGATTCATGTTCGTTAATATTCTTGTCACGGGCAGGTAGTCAGTCGAAGGTATTTGAGATGTTGGTGTCAGTTATGCTATTATTGCTTCAGGAGGAGAAAGAGGGGGAGAGGAGTATGTAAGGAGGGCAAGTGGCGTTCTGTGGTTTCTGCCTACTCCGACGGGGAAAGAGCGTGAGTTTATGTATCTTCTTCTTAGCATGAGAAGAAGATTTAATTGATTGATTTTAATTAGCCCGACCCTGAAACTGAACCTAAAACCTGAAACTCAGCAAACTCGATTACGAACACTAGACCAACACAACAAGGTAGTAATGATTAAAGTAGAAGTTGAATCAAATACGCTATTAGAAAACCAATGAGCCCTTGTTCAGTGGTTTTAGTATTTCGTTTAAAGTTGTATAAAAACGTAACTATTGAATATAAGCACAATTTTGTTGGAGTTTTACTTTTATCCGAAGCCGGTAATATTTTTCTATGACTCACAAGAAAAGTTCACACCGAAATTCGAATTGACAGACATAAAACCTCTCTTTTTCTCTCATAATAGAATACACATGTGCTGATAAGTTTAATAATTATTACGTAATGATGACGATCCTCACGTTACAAACTTTTATGGTGTTGAAACATGTTATTATGAACAATTTGCATCGTGTATGACTTATAATTGCACTATATGCTTTGCTTCCGTCTCATGCTCGTTAAGGCGAGGAAGCGGCGAATTTTGTAGACTCATCTAATAAGAAATAACGATCATGTTTATAGTCTAGTAAGGTTTTATTTGCTGGTACACATACATGACGTTACAATGAAAGCGAATTAATAGCAGTCTAGTGGTGTGATCGTCGGACTACCAAGTCATAGGTCTGCAGTTCGAACCCAAGACACGAACCTTTGATTGTTCGGATTCATGTGCGTGTTGTATAATTATCATTTGCTTCAATAAAAGAGAAATTCAAAATTCTGTTCAAGCTCGCCGTCTGTCTGTCTTATGACGACGACAGGCCGTGTCGACGGCGCGTTCGTGTTCCACGCGCGCCTCAAAGAGATGTCACCAACATGGAAGGGGCAAGGGCCGACGCCCGTCGGGGCTACGGGTTGTTCGCATGAGATACCGCGGCAACGACATGAAGGGCTATGAAGGAACATGGGTGGTTTTGAGTCAGTAGAAGTCTGACACTCCCTTTCGCTCTGCCCAAGAGCGGGTTTGGATAGAAGAGGGATTTGATGATTTTCCACCCAAAAAAGAAGGTAAAGAATTTTTGCTATCTTGTATTCTTGTCCATAAATTAAGGTTGCTTTAAAGTGCTACATTCAATACTAAATTGCAGATGATTTCATCTGTACTCATTAGCATTTATAAACGAACAAATCAACACAGACCATCGATAACTAATTAAAATTCAGTTCCCATTAAAATAATAGATTTACTGCAAATAGGAACACTGGCATTCACCAATCAGATATTAAAACAATACATTCCTCTAACTAACTGTTAAATTAACCTTTACCGATACCAGTTAAACTCAATTTGCTATCATGTTAGTTTAAATATTCAATCAGTTGAACCGGAATTTACAAAATAGGAAATAGTTAACAATGTATGGAGTCTCTGGAGGTACAGGCAAATCAAACGCGCTGGGTATCCTAGTACTAATCTATAACCTATAGACAATCTATTCAGATAAGATAGGAATAAATCTTATACCAGGCTGGTAGCCATTAGTGGTTAGTAGGTACTGGTTACCGGTACGGGTACAATGGGCATGGACGGCAATTGCTATTGGCAGTCGAACGGTACGTCCACCAGCTCTAATCTAGCGCAGTGGAATTTTCAATTTGGAGATCTGTGCAGACATGTAGTGAAAAGTTGGCTAGATTTGCTTCGAATAGTTTATAGTTAGTGTTATAGTGTATCTACGTTGTAGTCCTTATTAAAGTATGTTTTGTTGGTCGGTGCAAAACACAATGAAATAAACAGTCATCAACCATTTCTTTTTTGTACTCTACCACACAGTGCCTTGCTTGACTGGTAAAGAATGCCTTGCTTGTGTCAGTAAGTCCGCTTATGTACCACTCTTTTACATTAAGATTAAAAAAAAAAAAAAAAACAACTTCAGACGGTTGAATTATTTTAGACATTTTTGTGATTTTGTGTAAGTCGGTTTTGTTTTTGTTTTTGCAAAAAGTTTTTTTTTGTTTTCTTAGCTATCACATTCATGATTATTCCTTTAAGCAAACTGCTAACGTACAATGCAAGCATGACCACGCTCAGTGAAAGCTAGAGGAGATATGATAAATTGTTTATGGATCCTGCTCCAGTTTACATTTTCTCAAGAAATACTAGTAATAAAGTAGATAGATGCAATATATTTTACAATATTTAACTTGAGCAGTGTATTTTTATTGGAACTAAATAAATTTAAAAATCGTAACACTACAAACTGCTTCAGATAATTATAGTATCCTCATATATTTTACACATGGTTTTTTATGCGTTATTTTTATAATACTGTCGAATATTATTTGAAAAAAACAAACTCTGATTTTATTTCATTTTACTGTAATTATTACCTCACCATAACTATTTCCAAAAATAATGCAATTATTTGAAATGTTGTGCTTCATTTAATTTTTTTCATTTAATTTAGTCTTACGCGGACTCTGATATAATAAGCCCTTTATTTTATTTGCATTTACTGCTGGTTTTGTGAATATAAACCTAATAATACTCAATATTTGTTATATTTCAATGATAATTAATATTCTTTATAGTTATATTCTTGAATATTGAGTATTTATATGCTGACTGCAGTAATAAAACCTACTTTGGATATTTATTGAGGAAAGCATAAAATCCGCTTCGCCTTCACGTTTTTACCATGTTTACTGTGTTTGTTTTAACGTGAGGAAATTGGTTTTTAAATAACTAACCCACAATCTGTGGATTAAGCCTCTCTATAAAAATTAGCTTTGCTTCCTTTGATAAAATTGCCAATAACTGGTCCATTCTGTCTTGTGTGTCATGTCGACGAACACACTTGATCTTTCAATTCATCTTAGATGGAAATGTGCCATCTGTACTAAATCTTGAGAAAATAAGCGTAGTAACATGGCAGTTAGAATTTTCCAGCCTGAAATTCAAAGCCCTAGCACTAAGTCAACACTAAAAACATAGGTACAATCGCGAGATCTCCTCTCCCGACATTCACGTAAACTGTAACTGTTTGGTACTTTTGATTATCAAAAACAACAGAATAAATGTAGAACTTGCATTCTGAAGCGTAAATCTCTATGTAGAAAAATGGGCAAGAAACTCAATGAGCACTCTTTTTAATCAAATTTTATTTACAAGAAGATCTTGTAAATAATATTTGGTTACATCATTCATGTTTAGAGTAAAATTAGTACGTCCGCGCTGCTACTGCCCTAAACTGTCGGTGCCCTATACTAAATTTAAGTCTAGCTACGGCCCTGGTCGCGATCATTGCGATCGCCTAACGGTCTACCTTGGTCCCACTGTGAGTAAGCGTGTAAGGAGGTTCTAATTGCAATATTTACATTTAAATCGAGAACTTTCGTTGTTCAGTTTGTTGGTCACCGTGCGATGTTAACATGGGCACTGCACGCGACGGTACCGACCACGATTTATCGGTACAGTCGGAGACAGCCTGACCCACAACGCTATATAAACAGACTTTAGGTACGTACTTAGGTACCTAGTTTTCGTCTGAAAGCTGTTTATATGGGGAATGTCATGATAAATCAGTGGTTGACACTTTACATGTTATTTTAGGCAGTAACTCCAAGTTTCATTGCCAAGATTTAAATAATATTTAGATTTAAGTATTGTCGCGAAGTGACAATAAGTCTAGTTCAAGCTTTTATCGCGTCCTTAAATTTTAAGGGAAAAGTGGATCAAAACATGAGCCAAGTTATCACATTTCGTCGTTAAAGTCAGCAATGATATATTTTATAAGCATATTCAAAGTCATTGTACATTATAAAATAACGGTAACTTAACATGTTAAATTATTCGTGTAAGGTTTACTAATTACATTCTACGCATACTTTAATATCCATAACAATTTAAACGAGCAAAGAAGGCGTTAAGAAAAATCAATCCCTGTTTGTTTCCGCGAGAAAATCTCCAGATATGGACTTCACGTGTACAAAATGTCAGCACTCGTTAAAGTAGCCATTAGCCATTTAGCCACAGCAGCCGGCGATATAAATGTTGTTCCTTCCCCGTTCAATTTTTCATCGTTCATCGCTAGACTGCATTTACACACACTGACGACAAATCGTACCTTGTAATGCGACTTGTCGACAAATCACCCGCTGACGGTATCGCTCAATCGCAGTTTTATATTAGCACTCACCATCATAAATTAATACGCAACATGGAAGGGCATTTAAAAATGACTTGTATGCTTTGTCATGAAGACGGATGAGAACAATATGGACATGATGCAAGTGATTTATCATTATGTAAATCCGTATCGAACTTTGAAGACGATATCAGAGTCTTACGATCAATTAACTTTCTTATAGTTCAAGAAAATATAATGTTCAGTAAGACTACCAGCAATCGGAAGGTCGGTTCGAAGACTTGGACTTTAAAAAAACAAAGTGTGCTATGAAACCGTTAAATTTACGCCCATTACTGAAACTCTGAAACTCATGGCGATTTTCCTCATAACATGCAACAAAAAACTGAATAACAGGTTCAAAAAATATATCTGATATAAAGCTTTTATAATTTTTGCAGGCGTTTCTAAGTGCGATTTAGCACAGTAGCGCACTATGTAATAGATTGGCCGGTCAGCGCGGATCGTGCGCCCCCCGTAGAGTGCGACCAACGGGAGCAACCGATAAGATTTATATCTTCTACATTGTAAAACTTGCCTTGAGTTCTTTGCCAATGGAGTGCAAATGAACGGTGTGATCGATAGGTGAAATATAATATAATTTAAGGATTGCTTGCATATGAATAGTCTCGCGCAATTGAGCTGTTCATTTTTCTCATCCTTTCGTATAATGAGTGTAAAAGTACCCTTAACGAAGCCGAATGGCACTTATTGTCCCCGTATCACGGGCAACCATTTTTTAGATCTAGACCATACCTTAGAACCTTCTAGTTACGGAGAAACTGGGGGTCAAAATACTGCAGAGAACAGAATGCTTAGTTGGCGGCTTCGTGTATACTTAATTACATTTAAGGCTTAAATATATTATGTTATCAGGCATTCCACATTCGCCTGCTACAATTAGTAACGAAAAGCTACTGGCTGAAAACACCAGCGGAATAGAAACGCAAGAAAAAGTTAACAATCTTTAACGGTTTTCCGCATCTACGAACGACATTATCAATCTAAGACCGTCATAGGTACTCTAGATTTATATCTAAGTTAGACTTAGACGTAATACGTCGGCATTCCGCCGCCAATCTATCGTGGTCGTTCGTCAGGTAGCCGCCTAACCGCTGCCAACTAGACACTAGCCCGTCACTTACCAGTAAACTCTGCTTCAGTTTAAAATGAGTCCTGTTTGAGGAGCTGTCAGTTCGAAAATTGTAGGTAATTTTAGAGAAATGATGAACCAATTTGGTTCTAACACCATTTTTGCTTAGAGTAATAGCTTAGTTTAACTACGCATTTCCGTTCTAATACCTATAAAAATAAATCATGACGGAGGTTCGAAGATAGCAATCATTTGTGATTATGTGTATTACGCCACACTACTCGGGGTAGTGCGTAATACCTGCACGTTTACCTTAGAATTAGCTAAGATAATTTGAGGCACCGAAAACAGTAACTACCTAGTGGTTCTCATATAATTCCCAATGTCTCAACCCAAAACCTTCAATTAAAACATTAGGAACCAAGAGAACTAAAACCCGCTACCTGAAAATCACATCGAGACCTCACACTTAGCAAACGAAGCACGAAGTCAACTAGTGGATAAGATTTATTATCAATGTTACACTCGGTCGTAATGCGTCCACATTCCGCCGCCGACTATCTTTGATACCATGGCAGAGGCAAGTGCTAACTTGACACTCGTCCATCACTTAATAGCATTAAATTATTTACAATTAAGGCACATCTCTAAACGTTTCAAATGCAATATGAAGTGGCTGTGGGATGTACTTGTACACGTATGCATGTGTATGTGGTGTTTGTTCCGCATGCGGGAAAATGTTGTTTTATAAATAAAAGAGTGTGAAATAAAAGGTGTCTTCTGAGTCGCATGTATTATGGTAAAAAAAAAGATATTTTTAAGGTACTTAAGTATTTATATTATTATTTTGCGGTAGTTTGGGTCAGTTTTGCTCTTCTTCACCCTGTATGTGGCTAGCCACATGGTTAGTGGCGAAAATAGCCTTTATAGTTTTAATAGTAGTATTATTTATAGATCCAATAATAATAAACTTTCGATAAAATATTACCATAAATATTTTAAATTAATTAACTGGTGTTGCTAATTAATATTTTACGACATTCATTTGACGACGTTTAATAAACGCTCTGATTTATTACTTTTATCTCTATTCAATTTAGGTAGATTATAAATCGCGTGCTGTCATATCTACGTTATTGTACTACACTTGAAATTAATTATGTATATGAGTTGGAAAATTAAGTTTTTTTTTTGTAATAAACGGCGTCCGACATATCTAGACAAGATGCGTACCACTACGAACATAATTATTAAAAAAACTCATTGGAGTTTTAGTAGATATCATTGCTAAGTTATGCCCATACAGGATGCGAGTGACAGTAATAACGTCAACAGGTAGGTAATTACTGTCAGTACAGCTATTAACGCGTACCTACAGCAAAGTACTGAATCGACTAAATTGTTATCTATTAAGCGACGACAAATTGCGAACTCATCGGCACTTTTCTCGTCTAAAATATGCCGTCTCGAGCAATCATAATATCTGACCATCAATATTACTTAATCTATGATAATTTTATTATGACTTAAATCACGAGTGATTGCGATGAATTTGAACATTAATGGTATGATAAACAGCCAATAATTCAACCTTTTAATGGCCACATCATCACGAGCATCAGTTATTAAAACAATTATGGCGATACCTTTCTCCATGATGTAATGTAACCATTACAATTTCGGCAGCTGTCAATTGCTTGGTAGCAACCAATCAGCCCTGCGAATCAATCAGTAACATTGCGATCAAGTGCCTCATTCAATTAATCGTATTAAACACCCAGGTCGTCGGGTGAAACCCACACAATTTCTAATGTAAATCGTTTCTAATGGTTATCACTAATGGTTTTACTTGCAGCAAAATCAAAGACTTATTTACCTAAGAATAAGAAACATAACTAAATGTTTATTATACCTAGATATGTTGTTTTCTAATTAATTTTGCAGTCGAAAGCTCGCTAATGTTTGATAGATAAGGTAATGGCCGCATTGAAGGCAATTTCAAGCTGTCTTTATAGCTCGGAGTTTCTTTAGATGTGGAATAGTTTTCGAGATAAAGCTTGTCTTCCAGTACCTCTTGCCTTGTCAACTTTTATCTTATTGGACAGAAAATGAATAGAAATATGGAGAAAGAACATGAATAATTCTATAAGTCTTGAAAAGTTGGTCATTTCAAATATGATAGCTCTTGTGAAATGGTTTCATTTATATTGTAAGAATATTCGCCGATTATGGTAATGACATTGAAGTATTTAAAAATAAATAGGTGTCTCGTATGCTTTATTACTGGTTATGCAGTACAGTCATCTTTTAGAACACCTACAGCGATTTATAAGTATAATCAAGTTATTGGATTATTTTCCGAACAGCCCTAAAGGTCTTTCAATTTATAAAAAATATATTTCAGGCTTAACTTCAAAGGAATAGAGTTTAAAGTACAATCTTCCATAATGTATCATTTATATTTATCGAAAAGTAAATTGAATTATTCATTGGAATTTCGAAGTCTGAAAAGGAGGTAATACTTACGAACCTGCGCGGACAGGTGATTACGAAATATTTATTGATTTTTGGTCGTGATGTACACTTTGTACAGTCAGCGGCGGAACTCCGTACGCACGTAAGTGCGCCACCGAAATCCATGCAATCAAGTTTAGAAAATTGATCGTTATATAATTTGTAAAGGTCGCAAAGATCGCTGGATATAATACGTATCAAAAACCGCAATGTTGTTATAGAAATTGCGCTTCTGATAGCAGACCGCGGTTCTACTGTTTCGCCTTGTTAGTATTGCAATGATTGCATTACAAATAAAATTACTACACAATTATCCGTAACCTGGATGAAATTATACGAAAATCAAGTTGGAGACGTAATTTCTTTTTCCATGGAAGGAATGGTAATAAAATAAAAGTAATGAACGAAGTCGTGTAGTGTTTGAATAGCTACTAAAATCGTATCGTGTAGGAACGTAAAGGATTTAAACGCCGCGAAAAAGATAAAACATACTTATAAAAGGGCAAAAAGAGAGCTCAAATATATTACTTTCTTTTTCTCTTCTAACTACTTGTACTTTAAATTCTATTGCGTGCCCTTAAGGTTCCTTATATAGGATGTGTAAAAATAGCCTCAATACTATGATCACGATGTTTACATCCGTCGGTTTGTCACCACGTAGGTAATTAGCGGCCATATTAGCTAGTGTGGGGAATAAGAATTAATAGTGAGGGGACAAAAACTTGTCCGTAGTCCCATTTCTTGCATGTCATGGCGATAAAATTATGCGTTCGAACGATACTGTGTTCATGTGTGAAAATTGTGGTTACCATTGTGTTTAAATTCATTAAAAAGCCATAGGTAATGATAGCTAAATTACAATTAAGAATCTACTGCCTTAATTAAGATCCATTTTAATTAATTAAATGGATCAATACAAATAAAAGACAGAATTAATTGATCCATAATCCAAGTTATAAATGGACACAAAAAAAAAACGCTACCGGAATGAAGCCTTCAAAAGTCGTAATTATTTAACGCTTTAAAGCGCTTCATAGCCTCATTAAAACAGCGAAGCCTCACGAGAGACTAAACACATCTCATTTCTATCTAATGTGAAATGAATTGCTATTTTTTGTACATATTACATCAGACATATTAAATTTCGCCGTTCATTCATTCATTGTCGTTCATGTAGAGAGTGAGAGTTACTATGAGAATTGAATCAAATTGATGTAATGGTTTCAGAGCACGTGACCGAATGGTATGGGGGTTTCAATCTTGCGTTTTATTAAAGTTCGCTTAATTTTTAAAGCGATTGGTTTAGACACGTTTTGGTGTAGTTTTGAGAGCATTGTTTTAGTGTTTGTAGTAAAATGTAAGATCAATTAGTTGATTTTTTAATCAGGAAAATTACAGAAAGAATGGACACGCTAAGCAACTCTGGGTTAACTTTTTCATGAATTCCTTAACCTTTTCGTTCTATAGCCGCACGACTAAAATAAAATAGTGTTACATTTCAAAAGGTGTCCAGTGTGTTTAGGGTTCCGATGGGGTCCCTTTTTGGGGGTGGGAATTCATCAAATAACCCCTCCCGCTCTTGGGCAGAGCGAAAGGGAGTGTCAGACTTCTACTGACTAAAAACCACCCGTGTTCCTTCTTAGCCCTTCATGTCGAGGCCGCGGTATCTGCGAACAACCCGCAGCCTCGACAGGCGTCGGCCCTTGCGGGCGGGCCCCTTCCATGTTGCTGACATCTCTTTGAGGCGCGTTTGTCCTTCTGTCTGTCAGCGGGCTGTATCTCATAATCCGTAATAGGTAGACGGTTGAAATTTTCACAGAATGTGTATTTCTGTTGCCGTAACAACAAAAAAAAAAAAGAATTAAAAGGGTCCCGTCGTGGCTGGGGGTTTTTCGCAAGAGATATCGCGGCCTCGACATGAAGGGTTAAGAAGGAACATGGGTGGTTTTTAGTCAGTAGAAGTCTGACACTCCCTTTCCAGAGGGAAAATAATCAAATAACCCCTCCCGCATTTGGGCCTCTGCCCGGTCTGGTTATTTGAGGATTTTCCACCCGCCAAAAAATAAAAAAATAAGGGGTCTCCACTACTACGATGGCACGGAATCCTTCATGCGCAAGTCTTAATCGCACTTTGTCTGATTATTTTTAGCTCAGGACTTATTTAGACTACCTTATAACTATACTTATATTATAAAACAAAGTCCTCCGCCGCATCTGTCTGTCTGTTCACAATAAACTCAAAAACGACTGCACCGATTTTCATGCTGTTTTCACCAATGGATAGAGTGGTCCTCGAGAAAAGTTTTAGTATAAAACAATACGACCGACATGACAAGCCGCAGGCATTTACTAGTCGCGACTAATGTATAGCCAGGTCAAGCTCTACCACACGATAAATAAAGATGGCGACTCTTTCATTCAAAGCTTATGTCTTAGTTCTTGTGTGAGTAACTGCTGAGACTAAAACAATATTTAATTGGTTATTTTCGGGATACGTTACATCGCGATAATTTTGATTTGTATTGATTCCTGTGCAGTCCCTGACAAAAATACAGTTACAAGCCGTCTAGCAGTTACTACGGTACATAGTGTTAATGGGGATTTTCCATGAGGAATATCTCAGTAGCAGGCACAGAGTCTAGATTTGTGCCCGGCAATAGATTGTGTGATGGCAATAGACTCGCCCCCTATTACATAGGACTTAAACATAACTGGTAATATATACTAATGAATGAGTACACCTCTGCCTAACCCTTCAGATATTACAGGCGTGATGTTATATTTTGTTACGGTTGCAACCCACGAACAATCTAAATCTCTACAATTACAAAAGCCCTTTCCGGATCCCAAATCAATAATACCACCCTTCAGTAATAAATTTAACAAAAATATAGTTATAACGCGTTATTATTCACAAATCTGTGTTATTATTTCCTGTGCTATCATTAGTGTTGCGCAATGCGATCGATTTCGAAATCCACTCGGTGGTGCACAATTGTTATTCATTGCGCTCTATAATATTAATATTGTACTACAATCAGATCATTTTCTGTGCTATTACAATGAATCGAGTGATTCTAAAGCATTGATAACAGCACTTACCGAAGCGATGTGCCGTCTGGTTCCGTTCTAATTTCACTAACAAAGAAAATCATGTTTTCACCACAGACTATTTTAAAATGTGTAATTATTTTTTTAAGAAAATGAGTGTGAAATTATAGTGTAGATTTCATTGTGTTTTTAAATTTTTGATTGTTAATTAGCCATTTAATACTAAAAGTATTGTTTGGAGTCACGCTATTCTCGATGTTTTGTTTGTGTTCAATTTATTTATAACAATACGATGATTCATTAATACCAACAATCTTTGTGGGAAACTGTTATTGTATTACCATGACGGGTTAATTGCATCGTTTAAACGTCAGACAACAATTCAATGTTGCTTACTTTTGTGTTAAAACTTGAAGTCTTGGCAACAGTGTGTGAGCACTAAAGATCTTTAGTATTTTTCTTGGGCGATTAAAATTCCCATCGTAGATACCAATTAAAAGGCTTTATTATCCATTATTACCGTCTGCACTTTATTTGAGCTTTTTCAATGAAGATACAAAAAAGTCGGATTTATAACATAATAACGTCTTTGTGTCGTCTATCTTAATACTGATCAACAGCAATTGCAGTTTGACAAGGTACTTCGCGCTAGTTGGCACAAGACACGTGATTATTAAATAAGTAAGATGGTAATTACTATTTGAGTGGTTTACTTGGGGCACGCCCTTAATAAAAAAGTAATTGCGTATCGAGGTAACAGATAAGGTTTGGACAGAACGAGTTAATTATAAAAATACTACTGTAGAAAGGTACAGTCACGAACAGAGATGTTTGCAATAAGCTTTATTGTAGTATTTTCTTTGCACGGGATGAATTGACAAAATTCTACTTAAAAATAATAATTTTGTGATATGTTTATTATTCATTTTCTACAAAACAAAAATCCACACACATGGGCTTATCTACGACCAACGATCTATCTACTTTACGACCAATATTAAAGCGAACTCCGTTTTTAATTCCACGAAAAGGTGTCGTATGTATTTTTCGTGTGACTGTACGTTGATAGCGAAGGTAAATGTCAGGTAGTGAACTAATTAAATTACGATTAATTGTTCGCGATATACCGCGTAAGTATATCCAGATCGGTAGTTTTAATTATAGAAATATAGGGCTTCATTAAAAGCTGGTTATATTTCTTTGTTTGCGTGCTTTGTTTTACTTTTCTCATCGCGTGGTGCTTGAGGTTAAGATATATCGATGTTTTAAATATTTTTCATCTGATTTACAATATGATTCTTTATGCATATTAAGTAACCTACATATGCAAGGGTATTTTTAAAAATTGTAAGCCATAAAATACAGTCTTGAAACAACTTCTTTGCTGAAAGATTTTCCGAATATCAAACTGAGCTTTACTTATTTTTTTTAATTAGCCTATATTGTCCCACTGCTGGGCAAAGGTCTCTCCCATTACCTTCCACTCTCCGGCCAATCTTTCACAAAAGCCTCTAAGTCGTCACGCCAGCGTTTCCTAGGCCTCCCTCGGCGAAGACGCCCGTCTTCTGATACCCACTGCGTGACGACTTTGACACATCGGTCCTGATGCATTCTGCAGACATGACCTGCTCAATCCCACTTCAACCTTGTTGCCCACATCAGCGACTCCTGTTTTTGGGCGTATTGTGATATTAAGAATTCTGTCCCTGAGCTTAATACCCAATACGATACGTTCCGTCGCCCTTTGGCAAACTTTGAGTTTGGACTTTTGCGATTCCGTGAGGTACGGTTTAATAATTTAAAGAAATAATAAATGTCGCAAAAAATAAACATACTCGTACCATGCATAACAAATATTTTTTAACATCATCATCATAATATTCTTACGATACGATTTTCAAAAATAATATAAAGAAAGAAAAATACAGTTACTACTTAATTATGTACCCATTCACAATAAACTGTAATTATAATTAACCAGTAACCAGTCTCTTAATAAATTCTACCGACGTAGGCAATTCATTGAAGGCAAATCGAATTGATCGGATCGCTTATATCTTTAAAAGGGTAAAAAATCGTGTAAATTAAATATAATGAGCGATGAGTAACGATCTGCTTGTATCTGCAGCGGTAGGCGCCATATGTGATGCTTATCAAGGTATTATCAGTACACCTGGGCTGTGCCTAAGTTATTTAATTTTTAAGTAAGGAATAGGGCTGACCGTAGAAAAGGGAGAGTAAGTTGTAAAAGTATTTGCAGGGTTATAACCCTGCAAATAGGGCTATACAAAAGTATCTGTTTGTAAGTTTTTGTTCGTTAGTTGTCGTCTATAGAAACGAAAAAAAAAAAAAAACATATTTATTTGGCACATCCCACACGTGCACACATGAAAATAAAAAAAACTACTGCTACTACTACTACTGGTAGATTATAGCTTATACTTTTAATCAAAAAAATAATTAGGATTCCGTGCAAAAAAATGTATACTCTTGGAATTGACAACAAAATCCGATGCAAAAAGGAGAGTAATATTTTTATACTAATTTCCGGAGAACGACGCGCGACAATCGGGCAATAGCTAGTTGAAGAAATATTTTTCGACGATTTTATAATGCAATAAGCAGGTAAACACTTAAGAAAACTAATGTTCGATTTCTAGAAATATTGAAACCTAGATAAATAAAAGAATGTTAGCAAAACTAATCTAAGTTATTGCTCGAGTTTTTCAAATGGTAAAGAAAGCTATTTAAACAATCCAAGATCTAATTTAGATCTTCTTAATAAGAAAAGAGAATTTCATTTAATCGTTTTTTGTAATCAGCATTTTGAAATAAAATTCCAAATACTTCGTACTGAAATAACTATTACTAGCACTTGGCCCGCGACTTCGTCCGCGTGTGTTTTGAAAATATAGCTTAATAAACTCGGTTAAGATGTAGCTTTAAAATAGTAAAATATTTTTTGGGATTAGCCGAGTAATTTTTGAGTTAAATAGTAACAAACAAAGAAAAAAAAAAATCTTTCCACTTTTTAATGTTTTACATGTATTAAAATAGTTTAGATTTGATTTCTGCGAAGATTCCGCTATTTGCATATAAGTACGAGAAACTTAATGCATAAAATAAACATAAATGTTAAAAAACTAATTTAAAGTTTCCTTAAAAGGTAGTATGGTAATAAGGGACACCCTAAACTTCAACTTTGTTCAAGAAAAAGGAATGCGATATTATTAAAATTATGGGTTTTGTGTAGCTACGCCCCTGTATATCCGGTACGACACTTTGGCAAGTCACGTTAATCCAGATTCATGGAATAAAACACTTGGAAAGAGCACCTGATAAATGACGCTACTTGAACAGTGATATAATTATGTCAACGATCTTAAAGAGTTTTATCTCAAATAATAATACATGGGACTTAAACATGCGAAACATGTGAAACAACAACATTAAAAATACGGATGCACTTTATTTTGTCAGATATCGAAGTTTGTTTTTGACTTAACAATTCTCTGAACCCCATTTTTTACAGCGGTGAAAAATTCCTAACGCATAACACACCTTTCAAGGAGACCGTTTAGTTAAGTGGGGCTTCTACCGGCTAAAACCTCCACTGTGAGCCTACTTTCGCATTGGCTTGACTTCTGTGAACTCCTATCACCCTGCGCAAACTGTTATAATAAAGAAATACGTAAATTTTGCTGCAAACAGGTTTCGTTTCCATGGTAACACTTGACGCTTCTTCACATTACTACACTGGGTCCAGAATCGGACGGGCGCAGCCGGGCCGGCCACAGTTGGCAGGGACGTAAATAGCGCGGGCGATGACCGGCCTCCGCACGGCCTTCACTTTACCGCACGCTCGCACGCCAGTGGTCGCGCCGTCATCGCCCGAGAGACAGGGATCCTTGTGGTAGGGTTGCTTAGATGGGGAATAACCCTGTATGGGGACAGATCGGTTGCGCATGTTTTTTTTTTCTGGTGATTTTTCTTTTCATTTAGGTCAATGGCCAGTATACCTACTAACCGTACGGAATGCTTATAAGGTTTCAAAATTTTAAAACTGCAACTACTTAAGGGTTGTACTAAAGTAGGCACAAAATTCAAAATTGATTAGATTTATTGCAGACATGACCACGCTTCATATTTTGATCATAACGACCTGCTGAGCTTCAAAATACAAAAGAAACTAATAATTTAACATAATTTAATTTACTGCCTTGAGACTGTCCCCTTATTAAGACATACTTAAATGTATTTTGGCTCCCATTATAAACAATTTGCCTGCCTTAGTAAATTTTTCTCAAAAAATCCCCTCTTGAAATCCGAAAAGAAATCATAAATATCCAGAAATATGTAAATAAGAAGACGTGGTCATCCCTATTCCTGGCGCCAGGGCTATTGTTTTGGCCTATGATAAAAAGAGAGCCGTAAAATCACTGCAAAAAGATATGTGCATCTCTTTTTGGCCAGACGAAAGTATGCAATTTGTAAGATGCATTACAGCAGCGGTTGGACAAATCGGCGCATGTTTCTTTAGCAAATGAACTTTTGTGGAGATTGATGTAAATATTATGTACTTGTTGAGATGGTGAGAAATGTATTATTTTGTTTTAGTTGTTTATTTGATTTTAATATTCGTTTTTTTTTAGTTCGCCTTTGAAAATAAGACAATCAAACAGAAGCTTATATTGTTTTACCAATAATCCAATAAACAACGAATGTATTATTATCAGCAACAAAAATTATTCTCCAACGAAAAACATAAAATAACGCCTGTAATCCCCAAAGGGTTAGGCAGAGGTGTACCCATTTTAGTATCACAGATTTCTATTAAACCTTTAAAGATCGATGGACGCTAAATAAAAAAAAAAAAAAAAACGCTACTGGTGTCCTAGCAACGCAAACTACATTGTAAATAGCTGTTGTAATCTAATTTAATCTCACTATACGTCGTTAAGTTGCACTTGAATAATTGCATTGATACCGAGAAGGGCTTGGATAAGCCTTAAGGCAACAAGAATATAACGTACAGAAGGCCAACTCATCATCTTCCTGCCCTTATCCCTTTTTACATTTGGGGTCGGCGCAACACGTTTTCTTCCTACATTCTTCCCTATCAGACGTTACGGTGGCATGTACTCGAAAGGAGTAGGAGTCTTTTATATCATTCTTCACTTATCAATCCATCCAGTTTTTTTTTGCTCTTTCTCCCTCTATATCCATCAATATTGATATCCATCACTTTTTTAGTCACACGCATTTCATTACAGAAGACCAACCACGAGGTGATAACAAATGACTATCGGGATTGCACTTGCACCTGTTTTAAGTGAAGCGTGTCTATATGTGCGTGCATTTTCGGACGTTGTATCAACCTCACCTCATCATCTGCCTAGCCTTGTCCCATGTTGGGGTCGGCTTCCAGTCTAACCAGATGCCGTTGAATATCAGAATTTAAATGGAGCGACTGCCTATCTGACCTCCACAACCCAGTTAATACTGGGCAATACGATACCGTTTGGTAAGACTGGTTGTCAGACTATCTGTATATGGCAGCTGGGACTAACAGCGGAGGAAACTCGGTATGTAATGGGTGGTCACCCATCCACAGACCAACCTAGGCAAGCACGACATAAAGATACTAAAGATCGACAAGCTGTATCAACCTCATCTTCTGTATATAATGTGTTCTGTGCCCTAGGGGATGTACTCGCATTTGTTTTTATTTTCACAAGCCGTTTATATGCTAATTGAATCGCAAGCGCATGTAAACACTGTGGATATTACAAACTGACATCGTAAATCTGATGCTGCTTATATACGAGCTGCTTTAGTAAAGCTATCAATGTGAGTAATACCTTCAACACCTTGGCTATGGCATGGGGTGGTAACTAACGAGAAAGATAAGAAGAAAAAAAGGTTGTTCATGAAAGGATACAAAACGATAAAATAAAACATAAATATATTATGGCAATGTTTTTAGTGAAATCTTTTTTAAATTTCATAAATCACTTGAGGTAACGTGCCACCCTGGGTTTGAACCTACGATATAACACTCGTAACTCGGAACAGTTACCACTCCACTTCTCACCTTCTATGTACCTACATAAATAAATAAAAGTCAAGTATATGTTTGTAATATCAAAATAACAGCTTTTTACTGAATACATAATTATGAAAATATACGGCACTTTTAACAAAAACACATTTAAAAAAAAAAGTTGTCTGTCTGTGTGTTCCCGCTAATCTCTGAAACTGCTGGACCGATTTTGACAGGGCTTAAACTGGCAGATACCTGATCTGAAAGAAGTAACTTAGGCTACTTTTTATTCGAAAAATAATAAGGGTTTTTTTTGCAATAAACTGAAACCCTTGACATTGTTAACAAAATTCGATTCAAATAAAAGCAATATATCGATACTGTAATAATTTCTCACCGACAAAGGACACGGGCATCAGCTAGTCCTAACTTTATTCAGATAATAGTAGTACGCACTGAACCCTTAGCCGGTTAGCAATGGCTAAGGGCCACAATCTATCAGCACCTCGGTGAGCTAAAATCTCTTGTAAAACATCCTTAGAACTCACTCGATTATCACTTGCTCCATTACCCTTCAACCTGCCAAAGATAACACGGACAAATAAAAATCACCCTTCCCAGATACAAATCCTAGTGTAACTTACGACTTTCCAATTTGAACGGGTTAAGATAAGAACGCAAGTGTTTGCACACATCTCGTGACGTGAAAGTAATGTCTGCTGATTATTTACGAGAATATTAGTCTGTGTAGCTATTTATAACTTAAGCAATTGGTGCTGAGTTCTGTGAGAACGGGGGTAAATATATATTGAGGACTTTTAAGATGACTGTTGGAGAAACAAATAAAATTGAAGCAGTTTCTAGAGTGAGTTCGTAAATATTGTGAGTTTATTTTACATAGTAAAGGTCCATGTTTTACTACTTTTGGATAACAACTTTTTTATCTTGTAAGTAATAAAAACTTACGTTTATAACTTACATTGCAAAAGAAACAACGGCGTAGCAAAGAGGAAAAAATATTTTTGGAAAAGAACAAAACATTATTTGTACACAGTATTTAGTTAAATTTTAAACTAAATTTAGAAGCGACTAAATTATAAGTCAGTGTAGGTAGAAAATCTACGAAATTAATATTCCTAGTGCTACGCCGTAGCAACGCTACACCAAATGCACCGCCTACATCCAAAAATATTCTCAGAAACATAAATTGATAATCTCAGATTTAACAATAGCCCCATCATTTTGTTATAGTTCCTAATCTCCCGTTATTACATGGTGTAATCAAGATCCGAGTAGCTGTGTAGAATTTTCTATTTCCCTCCGGCCTAGTAATTGTATAAAATACGATTTATGACCGCCATACTTCAAGCTGACTCTGATGTAATATTACTAGTCGACTAATTAACAATGACATGCAATAGTCGTAACAATTTTAATGATAGGTGCACCACGACACAGAAGTTATGTGTTGTTTGTCGGCTGAGCTGATGGGATGTGAAAAATATTATAGTTTTATCTGATGTAACTTATAGACTGTTGACTGCAGCCACTAGGCTGCAATACGTTGGAAACGTGTACGTTATCGCCTTTAGGATTTTATCTAGCTTTCTATCATAATAAATCAAATATAAATAAAATTCTAACCAGTTTTGCAATAATAATAAAAGCTTATTCAAACTAATATTTCTTCAAGATGTATGAACCCAGATTAGTTATTAAGTACAAATACAACGCATATTTCTGCAATTTGTTTGAAATTAAAGTTTGTAGAATAAGGTATAATACATACTTGCATAAACTCACACTTTTTCCTCATGGGGTACGCCGAAACGACAAAACGCCACCTGCTACGATCTTTACATACTTCTTTTGCCTCGTCCACGTACATACATAATCTGATCATATACACACGCCAGTTGCGAGTACTTCGCACCTAACCTTTCTGAAGAACCTCACCAATAAGCTCAGTGTATGTCCTTCTTGGTCGCCCCCTCCCGACATTGCCACTCACATCTGCCTTGTCACAAATCACTTTACCCTTGCTTTTTTATTTGTTTAGTATTTGTAAAAGGAAGGCAATAGTAAAAGTCGTTGTTCCTAGAATAACAGAATATAACAGAATATAATAACACTGTATAATAACAGAATATGATAACATAATATAATAACACTGGTTATTATAATAACAAAATATAACAGAATATAATAACACTGGTTATTATATTCCTACTTAATTAATTAGGCTTATAAGAATAATCTAACATAGTTTTTATTTTTGTAAACAAGAAGAAAGCCACTTATGACGTCAGTAGTAAAGTCGGCAGCACTTACTCGATATCCCTCGTTAGCCGTGTGATGAGAGCTTCCTTTGCAAGAATACTCGTTATCTTGGAATTAGAGAGAATGTTTATGAATAAAAATTGCATCATAACCTGTTTATGTTTAACATGGAATCGGTGGAGATCAAATTAAGCCTGTATATGTAAGTACAGACGCCACCACCTGCAAAAATGCATGGACAATTCAGAACTAATACCGTGTGAAGCGAGAAATGACGCCACCTAACATAAACTAGTTATCGACTATAAACGCTCACAGGAAAATACACATTAAGGTTATCCATGCAATTTTGGAGGGTACTACTGCTACTACAATATGTCTGATTTATTTAATACATTTTCCACTTTATCGCTAAAGGTTCAAAGGTTGATGATTAGGATAGTAACTTTATGTGCTCAAATCTGTCCATATAAGGTGCATTTTGCACCGTGTCATGTAACTGCCGAGCCACCACCGTCTGACATTTATCTAAGTTAATAGTTAATGTTTTTTATACGCACTTTGCTTTGATGTAGCACATGTGTAAATCCCAGATCTAAAAGGAGTTACACATTTGCATCTTTATTTGAAATCTTTAATGCTTTGTGCATAAAGCTTCCATTCACTTTCAAATAACTTTAACATAAAACTGTTGACGCTTTTATGAATACTTCAAGCTGTAATAAAACGCGAGGAAGGCAATGCAAGGAACATCCTAATACCCATTTTTATCTGCATTAAGTGTCAATTTACAGGGTATGTCTATTTCCAGACGTGCGTCCAGAAACATTTCGATATCTATTCCGGAAACTATCAGGCGGTCGAAATAGTCCATCTAATTCTAAGCTATAATACAAGCAAATATTGCTTGTATTATAGGTTTTACTAGCACTTTCACACTCGTCGAGATTAATAATGAAAACGCAAGAAGGTACTATTATAAAATTCTTTACTTGGTATGTTTCATCTTTTTAAGACATGATTGCACGCCTGTGAATACTAATTCAATATCTATAGCCGAGTTCTAATCAAAGCGATCCTTCCGCAAACACATTATTTTTGCGTTTATTTTGTTCAGCGAACCCGAATCCATATTGTAATGTGCTTGTCAGTCTTTGTATGATTTTCAGGTTCCTAAACTAATAAATGGCGTTATGAACGCAACGATAGGTCTCGAGTTGGAACCCACGAGACACACTTCTGATTTTTTTATTTTATTAATTTTATTTTTTGTTGTGTGCACTAATTGTGGCATGTGCTAAATAAATATGTTTACATTCTTTCTTTCTTTATTTTTCGGATTGCTGTGCGTATAGTAAATTATCAATTGTTTCGGCGAGGGTAAACATCGTATGGAAACCAGCATTCCTTAGAGATATTTCTTGACGGCATGTAAAGCCAAGTCAGAGGCCGATAGGAGGTATTTAAACTCTGACACCAGGATAGGCACTAACAACACGAAAGAACGCACCGATTCCGAGACCAATCGCTTTAGTTAGAACGCAAAGCATGACTAAACAAATTCTTAGTTCACATTACACGCAGTACCTGTCACTGCTACTCTGAAATTACAGATAGAATACTAGAAAAAGACAAAAAAGAATGGTGAAATATCTCTGCAGTGAATATTGGTAGCTATCCGTGATTACTGTGACGCAAATTGTGGACGTAACCGAAGATTATTTTAATCGCCCGGTTAGAATCCTTGGTTAAACCGAGTTATGTTACAAGCTATTAATTTTTCCTTTTTAGAATTCTATGCCTTCGAAACACTTCATTTTCTTACATAGTGATAGAGCACTTAAAAAAAGCTAGAATTTTAATAAATAGGCAGTATGTTTATGCTTTCATGAATTTGGAATGTAATTAAAGTTTTAAATGTAACTTGACCCTTTTCTCTTTCATGTGGAACGAGGACACGGTTTGCATATTAATTGGTTAATATTTGGTTCACTATTTAGATGTTTAATTTCAGAATTAAAAGTGGTAGAAGTTACGGAAATGTATGTTGCTTATTTTTTTATCGGGTACAAGGAATGAGAACGAAAGCGGTCCAAATAAATAAAATCAATATAAAGCTTATGTTGTGGCGACGTAGTTGTTCCAAAGAACATATCGGCATTTAAAAGCAAGGGGTCAATGCTCTATAGTCAACTTTACGGATACGGTGTTTACGAATATAAAGATCTTTCCAATAGCCAGGCCAGCACATACGGGTGCGGGTTGTTCGCTAGAGGTACCGCGGCCTCGACATGAAGGGCTAAGAAGGAACATGGGTGGTTTTTAGTCAGTACAAGTCTGACACTCCCTTCCGCTCTGCCCAAGAGCGGAAGGGGTTATTTGATGATTTTCCACCCACCATAAAAAAAAAGGCCAGCACATATAGCTACTACAATCTATATATCAGCCTGCCCATATCCCATGTCATTTAGGGTCAGCGCAAAACGTTTTTTTTCCTTCCATTCTGCCCTGTCAGCCGTTACATTATAATTTATTCCATTTTCCTTCATATCACTCCTCACACACTCCCTCCATCTTTTCTTTGGTCTTCCTCTCTCTCTCCATCCATCCACATGTCAAATTTATTTAATTGACTTTTTAACTTTATCACAAACGCATTTTTAGGTTTAAAGTTGATTGGGAAAATTTTAGCTTCGGGCAGTTTGATGTGCTGTCATCTGTACTTACTATCTGCTATATAACTAAGTAGGTTGTAGGTACCTACTATTTTTTTGGCACAACACATAAAATCATACGCAGGTTTTTCCTTTCAAATATTTTTACACTGTACAGCAATACCATTAATTAACACGCTAATTAATTTTTATTTTTGCGCTAATAGAAAGACACGCTCATAAAGGCTAATTAGGTACGAATTTTATTTAAAAATGAAAGTTTTCATTAATTAATTTGCAAAAAAGTTCTTTTCACGCAAATTAGCCAGTTCGTTTGAAAACAATTTGAAAGTTAGACTCTAACTTGACAGCGACTCATTTTTACCTTATTTACCTAGCCAGAAAAGCTAAAAAGCATAATTTTATATATTTTATGAAATATTACCCATCAATCGATGCTCAAAAATACAAACGAGTAAAATTTTAGGTTCAATAAATAAAGTTAAAGACAAGTTATCATCAAATCCCTTACGAACACTAAAACACACAGTTTCCCACACCGGTCTTCACATGATCGTAAGAAACAATAATACTTCACTCACCAACCTATGATTAACCATCATGATAATTATCATTTTAATCGGCCAGTCATTGACCCGTCGTTTCTTAGCTGCAAGTGCAACATTGCACAATGGACGCAAGGTTGGTCGAGACCTCGTGATCGCAATGACAGGGATGAGTCAGCTAACCCAAGCTAATAACCCACTTAGAGCCACTGAGATTGATGGTTACGTAACTAATTCAATGATGGAAACAGATCATGGGAGAATTGGAAGGAATGCTTCATATCAGATCCATAAAAGATTAATCAAAGAAGGTTCGAAAGAAGATAGTGAAATTGTAAGCCAAATTGAGCTACTTCTAAACATTACCTACTTAACCAAGAAACGACAATTGAAACTTAAAAGAAACTGGAGCTTACAGCTTTCATACAAAACGTCAAAAACAACAAAATATACATTAATTCGTATCACCACAACCGCAAATCAAATTGCAATTTGTTTAATCAATACAATGAACAGTAATACACATTCTAGTGAAAGCGAAACCGAAATTCTGTAAAAGAAGCAAGAGACCAATTTGGTGAAAAAAGACTGTTACAATGGTAACATAATCGGCGGTCGGCGGTCGAGTACGCGGGCGTCGCGCGACGGACAGCGCGCGGCGTCTCGCCGACAGCCGTGACAATTAAGTTAGGTTTTTTAATGACTTTTTTACAGGTCCAATAAATTGTGCACTTTTTACTTGGAAGAAAGTGGTTGAAAAACGTTCATTATGTTACCGAGCTTTTGTGGGAGCCGTCACGCTTGTTGGCAAATAATGAGCGCTGAGTCCGGTTCGTTACCGGCTCTGTGCATATTTAATCAGCCTCTGCGTTCGTTTAATTTACAGGACAATCAGATTTCGGGGTTAGTGGTGATTAAAGACGTCGTTGAACATCTTTGTATGTAGCTAAATAAGAGCAAAAGTGTGGAGAAGCGTCTGTTTGTAGTATTTAAAGTGGAACGCAAAAGGTTCCTGTCGTTAGTCACGTCAGCGTGATTGGTCTTCAACTTTCATTTCATTTTCTTTCTCAACACATTTTTTATTCTTATTTTTAACTAAACAAGCAAATAATGACGTCACTTTAAGTTACTGAGCGTGAAAATTGGTTCACAGAACTACGACACGGCTAAAGTAGTTCAAACCGCATTAGCTACCTAGTCTAGGAGTTTGCTGACTTATTGCATCCGACTGGCATGCTCTTTTACCCGTAGATCAACGAGAAAGTTACCATATATATCACTAGTGTCAAAACAAGCCACCCAGGGAGAAATTGCGGATAAAAGCCAGGTGGAACCAACTATAGATCATTGGGTCGGCTGTCGCGGACATAATAACACCTTGGCGGCTTCAAACAAACAGTATGAACGTCTGGACAGCCCTTACACAATACCGGTGTGCATTGTCCTTACACTCGCATAAATTAAAACCATGCCCCGCCTCTCCATGTAACGGGCTACAGGGCGTGTGGACATCTCTAGCCCGCCATTGTTACGTCACACTTTGATTTATACCCCAAGGTTCCGAACGCCTGACAACTCTATGCCGTGAGCACACTCGTAAATATTTCCCGTAATAAAAATAAAATAAGTTGAAAATTGAAAGAGGTAGTGTTGTAACAAGATATTACACTGCATTTCAATTGATATTATGTTGCTCTGTGTACGCGCAAGCGTTTTAGATGCGCGTTTTATAACACAATTATCACAGAATTATAGGTTCAGTACAGACGACCGGCAACTGTTGTCAGTATCTCGAAATATCGCAGTAAACGAACCACTTTCAACATGTTCATACCGAGATTACTTTGTAGTTTGTACTAGCTAACATCAATGAATATTCAATGAAATAAACCAATCCATAAATCAGTAGCGGAACCAGGCAACCAATTAGCTTTATACATTTATCTGGGAGAAAGATCTTCAATTAGAACTGACCATTTAAAACAACAATCACACGTGCAGTAATTTATATCATCAAACAATAATAAGTCACAGTTTTCAAATAGATTTCATCGTTAGCTCCATATACGGTCACAGTTAAGGTGAGGCATAATAACCTGGCTTCATAAAAGCTGGCATAAATTGGTCATATAAGTTCTCGTTGGTAACTTCAATTAGTTTTGTCTCTTGTATAGCTTTGTTTCTATTTCAATCTAGTTACTAAACCAACCCGAAAGAGAACAAGAAACTTAAAACGAAATGGTCAAAAGAACCTATTTAAGGCAAAAAAAACTTTGTCCATAAACAAAATCGAAGCACAACTCTAATGATACCCCGCATTTACTCCACCAACGCTAATAAAATGATAAACGTCTTATTTCCTGCACAATACTTTAAAATCAAACAAGGCTATCTAAGATTAAATACGTCGTATATATTATAATTAATTAGGATACCATTTATTTAATCTTGGCTAGATTACATGCGATCAATTCAAAGATTTCATTCAATTGATGCCTCAGGGCACGCAGGGGTAAACAGTAAACGTAAATGCTATCGGGCATCAGGTAGAAAATTAATAGTCCCTAGTTTCTATTAGGACCTCTGTCTATAATAGAAACGATATATTATTAACTATATTGAGTACACAATTTGCATAACTACCACTTCTATATTACTACATAGTATAAAACAAAGTCACTGTCGCTGTCTGTCTGTCCCTATGTATGCTTAAATCTTTAAAACTACGCAACGGATTTTGAAGTGTTTTTTTATAGTAGGTTGAGTGATTCAAGAGGAAGGTTTTAGTATATAATTTGACCGACATTCACGCGGGCGAAGCCGTGGGCATCAGCTAGTTTATTTAATGATCATCTGTCGAGCCTTTTCCGAACCATGTTGGCCTATCTGAGCTCCACAACTCAGTTTGTACTGGGTAATACGAAGCCCCTTGGTAAGACTGGATGTCAGATTTTCGGGTCACTAACTACGTGTTACGGCTATCAATGATCTACAAAATAATGACAGCCGGGACCAACGGTTTAACGTGCTCGGAGGGAACTCAGTATTTATTGGCTGGTCACCAATCAACGAACCGTCCTAGGCAAGCGCGGCTTAACCTGAAGATTGACCCGAGCGGGTGTTATTATTTAGTCACCAATTCCTCAATAATCCTCTATTTTTAAGAGAAAAGATTGTGTTAGTAAATTACTCCATGGATGCATAATCATAATTTCACGACCCATATTTGTTCATGAAATATTCAAATGCATAACAAGCCCAACATTCGTCTGTTGCTATTTTATTAGTCGATACTAACCTATTCAATACTCGGAACTTCATGCCAAAATTAATTACCGGTATCCACAATCGAATAATTAATCAGCTGAACAAAACCATCGGTGACTAATTTAATCAATTCTCATTTATTTAATTTGACTGCTTTCAAGAACAATGGACAATAATCACCTTTATAATCTTACTAGCTCATGCCCGCAGCTTCGCCCAGGTTATGGTCTATAATTAACCTAAATTGCATTAAAATCCGTTAAATCCGTTCCGATCCGTTTAATCGTGGAAAGGTGAAGGAAAGACAGAACGAGATGCTTTACCATTCATTATAATATTAGTATGGGTTCTATTTATATCAGTATCATTTGAGTCCGCGAGCAATGTTCGGTTGGAAAATAATGAACTCTTGTGCAGTGGTGATTACGCGGGCTTTAATCGCCGCAGATTGAAACAGTTTAGTGACAGCCAGTATTAATCCTCATGGTTTTATTTGTACCTCTTAGATTTTCTCGTTTAAATTTCAGTCATAAAATAAGATTTTATGGTCTTCTATCCTATTTTATGTCTGAAATTTTAATGGCGATTTAAACTCAGTTAATTTTAATTCAAGGGAATGGTCTATGCAGGTTAGCCCGATGTGGACTACATTTTTTCTGATGCAGGAAATCCCCCGAGATCTATCAAGTCTATGAGTAATTTAGATGCAAACATAAAGTCATATCCGTTTTATGTACATAAATGATCCCATATTAAAATTGATTCAACAAAATAAGCCGTATCCAGCACAACGTGGGAACTATTAGATTATTAAGTTGTGACCTCGAAAATTACACTTCACTATATGACACCATAGAAATTATTATGATAAATGTATTAATAATGAATCCCTTGTATTAATAAATCGTTTTATCTTCAACGGAATCTAATCTTGACGTATAAACAGCAGCCTTTGCTAAATTGATTTTAACGAATGGTGTGTCGCAGAAATTATAATAAAATCATTAATATCTATGGTCTGTAGGAAGGTTTGTCATCCTACGCGAACCACAGAGTTCACGACGGTCAATATATTCGTGGATTATAACTGTTTTGACATTGACAAAAAAAGTAATCCGTATAAATTGATAAAGCACGATTGGGTTGAACCTGTTTTGGCGAAATTGCTGTTTGGTGTTACTTACGAGGTTCAGAACTTTAGAGTTGATAGTTATCGTTAATAAAGTAAAGCTCATGTAAAAGTTAAGCTTAATGTTCTTACAATTGTGATTTAATTATCGGAGTCCAAGTTTATGCCGCCATGTTTTTGCTTCTCTTGATTAAAGTGGTAAGTCGGAATCGGCGTCAATTGCCGACCTTAAGTGGCAGAATGTTTTATTGTCACTTTCTTAAATGGTTTTTATTGAACGTTACTTAAATGAATGAAAATCACTTGTCACTCCTCCTTTAGAAAGTTAACATTAATGTGTATTGAAAGTGTGGTTAATTTAAAATAATTAAAAAGTTTTAATTAATAATCCAATAACATTTCCATCCTGAAATCTAAAGGCTTATTTCCCGTCAATCAATGCTTTTGTCATCATTCATTAAATAACACACATAATGACAATCTTATTAATCGTTTTAAGGCCGGTTTCTCTTACGTGAGTTTGTTTTGACTCACACCAAACAAAACTGATTACTTAAGTCAAAGTTGGGAGTCATTTATCAAAATTAAGAGTGGTTACACGCCTCCTGGCATGACGAACATTATATCTATTACCGTTACTATTTCGTAATGGTGTTATAAAAACTAGATGCATTGGTAGGCAACCGGTGGTGTGCTCATGCGCTTATGGCATTTTAATGCGCTTTGTGGTTGATGTGTACAGGCACATCAAACCAAAGTCAAATTTCTTTAATAGAATAGAATCTATCTAGGTTCTAGGTTGAATGAGAAAATTTGACAGTTAGATGTGCTTGCGTCTGTACTGTGTACGAAAATGTGGGAAAATGTTTTCGAAGATACGACAAATGAAGAAAATGTACTGCTATAGTTAAACATTTTGTTAATATAGACATATTTGATTCAAACCGCCAATTTAAAAAACTTTTAGTTAATAGTCTCCAATTGTGTAAATAGTACTGTTTGTGTTGACTCTTCTAAATTATTTCTTTGAAATTATTATTGTTAGTTTTTTTTATTATTATTTATTAAGCATGTACCATTAGTCATAAGATAAGTTAAGTTTTGATTTATTAGTATATAAGTTTTTTTTTTGTCTTCTTAGATATTTACGTTCTATTTAAAATATTGTGTCTACACTGTATCTTTATTTAAGTAATATGTGGAAACATCGTGGATTGTACATTAGCCTATTTCGAATATGCTGTAATATTTACTGTAACGTATATTGTACAACTGTTTGTTTTCCTCAAATAAATAAATAAATTAAAAAGTTTTGAAAGACTAGACAAAGCGACATTATATCAGTGATACTAAGGCAAACTAGTACTGTATTGAATTGACACAAGTATTTCGGAAGCTGAATGTCCAATGAAAAAGTCATTATGAAAATATAAAACGCTAATAGAAAACCATTGCCACTTTTCCAGGCCTTGTTTTGCCAATAAAATAGCAAGCAGAACACTGATAGCGGTCATTTGCTTCCCCGCTTATCAGACACCTTACCTACATCCTGCGTCTTTTATAAGCCAAGTTTCTTATCTTTATCTAACTTCTACTAAAGTAATTTACAACATGTTTCAATTTTTTTGCTGTTCATCAGATTAAAACATTAGCATTAGTTCCAAGACGTGCCTGTAATCTCAAACATTACATCTTCTAATGTTCGTCGTAAACATAAAATAAAGAAAGAAATAAAGAATATATCGTAAAAGAACATCAGCATTAATGTGTTTACAAGAACATTTGCATTGAATCCATTCCGAAAAGTTTAACACTGACGAATAATGTGTGTAGTACACTCTCCTGCACCAATATGTATACAAATTAGCAACTTGTATACGTGATTTTCTTCTAAAGTTTTGACTACAACTGCATGTTACTATCAACGTAATTTCGAAACACATTATTATGCAAAAGGTCGTGCAATAGATTTTTCACGAGAAAATCGCTTGTGAATTTAAGTAAAGTTTTGACCAAATAGTGGCCAAGGATGTGCCAAAAAAATCAAAGGCTTCCAAAACCGTGTTGGGTTGACGATTTTGTTAAAGTTGAAATAGTTGGATGAAGGACGAACGAAACCAATAGGTAGCGGATGATATAAGACTGTAATGTAAGTAGGTAGGTACACAAACCTATTGGTGGTTGTGACTGTACTATCTAAGTAAAGTGAACTGGCTCTCACCTCTGCGTCCGTAATCTCGCAATCTGAAACAGAAAACAACACAATTCAACAATAGCTTATTAGCAGGGAACCGAATAAATCGGCTAATCAGATGGAAATGAGAGAAATTACCGTGCAATTAAATGTGTGTGAACTTCAAAGATATATCTAACAGAGTGATACATTTCAGTGTTATGTTAATTACTACATTTGCATTTCTGCGGTAGTTACACTTTTTGCACAGTGGTTCGTGCTGTAAGGCTCTGTTTGCAGTTTTGCACCAAAGCGGGTACGAACAGAGCGGGGTTCTACGGTAATGTACGGGAATCTACAAATCACATTTTTTTAAATCCACTACGCGCTCCTCATCTCCTATGTAATTTTTATTTTATTTTTGTTTATTTTTTTTCTAATATTATTGTCTTATATTATGAGCACTTGTAGCATGTGCCAAATAAATGTATTTTCTTTCAATTTATCAAATGGTTAATATCTCTGCGCAGCTCCGTCGTCTCCGCGTCTGCGTCAGTGTAAACCGGGCCTAACGTTACCCGCTCTTTGCGTACGCGCAAGTGCAGTTATAATGAGTTTGAACGAAAACACTGTGGTCATTAGTCCGGTAGCGACTTGCTAATTCACATTTTATTCGGTCAGTTAATTTTCAAGGCCAAAAATGGCGTCAGGATAATTCCGCCAGGTGGACTTAAACAGAGCGGATTATGAATCGAGTGAATTTAAAAGTAGGTATTTGTTTGCGTGCGTATAATAATTACGATTATCTGCTAAATATCGTGTATTAGATAACGTAATTTCAATCGATCGCAGAGTTGTCTCATAGCAGATTTAATTAAATAGCAGCAGAAGATATCGATAGCATCCATTTCATAATTACGTGCATACTGCACAGTGCACGAACATTTCTATATTGAGCACGAATAACATTATACCTAGAGTATTTTCCCATCTTGACACAATTTACGCCATTCTAGGTCACATACTTTAGTCTAGAAAATTCACGGCCAATAAATTCAATGTAATTGTTCGCGCAAACGTGTGAGCTTGAACGATGTCAGACATTGTCGATTCTGTGCATGTATCGCACACACACCTTACACTTGTAATATCGCTCACAAAAACCTCCTCATTAATATTGATTGTAGGTAATTTCACCTTCGTGATTATTCTATGATTTACACCGTAATATTTCACAATATAAGTGACATTTTAATTGGGCTCACTTGTTTGTTCCGTGGCCCGGTCGACACAGTAGGCGGGAACATTCGCACCCGACCCTCAACACTCAACCATGCTGATTTATCGAGTTTTATCGAGCAAACTAACGGACCTTCGAAATGCTGCCTCCGAGGGCTCGATAAATTACTATAATAACATAATTTGGATATTTATCTCACATCCCAGCTCCCGGACTATTAAATATTCATCTTTGACACTTCATAAAAAATATAACGCTATTTATATCGTTTGTAGTATGTAAGTAATAGTGGCGTGTCGTGAGAAATGAGATGCATCAAAATGTAATTTAAAACTGTAAGAGCAGTTAATTTTGTTCTTGTTACAGAGCCGCTTTTATGATTTATTAAAGACAGATTATGTAAGTTAGTGAGAACATTTATTAAAACAAGAGCAGTTACAGCTACCAGCTTGTGGATTAATTAATTATCATCATAACAAATACGAGGAAATAGCATGTTACGCTGGAGTCTTTACTATCGGTACTGGCAATAAATCTCTTAAAAAAACGTAAGCAACAATGTAGAACGTACGGGGATACACACAACACCACCAAGTCAAACAGATCAGGCTACAGAAAAACTTCATTAAATTATTTCTATCTAACCATCTGCCGACGTTAGTGGTCGCGTGTGCAATCTGATACCAATGAGCAATGAAAACAGATCAATTAAATTCCTGATTAATATTTATCAACAGGTTTTTGCACGAGAATACTACGTAACCAGTCAAAAGTTAAAGAAAGATGATTCATCATTTCGCAAAAGTGAAAAAAATGTGAGATGAATTTGGCGGATTCGGCGTTCGCTTTCGCTCAAAGCTATTATAAGTCATCATCATAATTTAAATGTATGTAAGCACCCATGTTGGACAATGAAAACTCTTTCTACAGGAAGTGCTCGATACGAAGCAATTACAAACGATCATTAATCAAACGTCAGCTGTTTATCCACTCTAACGTGGTGAAGCTGATCCCATCCGATGTTCGTGATTCGGACATTATCATGATCAATAACCTTTTATTGTGTATCAGATAATAACGCGTGCCAATCAATGACCGCTTAATATTTGATCGATTATACGCCGGAATAATAGACTGATCACTCGTTTTTTGGCGCCACCTCACTAATAAGTTGTTTTTGTATTAAAAAAAAAACTAGCGATGCCCCGCGGTTTCACACGCCGTGTTTCTCTTTTAATTATGTTAATATAGTTTATATAAACTTATGAACATATGTAATATAATAGCTATGACCTCCAACAATAATTAGGCGTTCAAATGCAAAATGCGGTTCTTCTTCATAGGAAACGTCCAACCCGAACCGTGTACCTTTTCTCGCCGATAAGTGCCTGTGTAGACCTATGTCTAACATAATATTAGGATTTTGATTTTGAAAACAAGACTTTTCCAAATTCAACTGGAAGTGCCACAGATTAGCGTGTTCAAACAAACAAACTCTTTACTTATAATAAAAATAGTAAAAATATAAACATACAACAATCGAAAAAGAAAATACTACAATTAGCGTCAAAAACTCTTCATTTAATTTTCTCTTTTTTTTTTCGGCTTTACTATAACATAAAGAAACACGAAAACACGGTACTTATGAGTGACAGTTTGACTGAACATATCCAGCGGAATCTTTGTCAGAAACATTTTGTGGTCAGAAATCATTCACATGCATGTTCAACAATGCTTCATGTCAGATTTTGAAGACTAAATTGCCGATAAATGCAGTACCAAATTAGGTGCTACAAAAGTGCCGTCACATGCTTTAATACAAGTAAAATTGAAAGAAATACATGTTAAACACCCACTTATGGAGTCAGTTATTTTTCTTTAAAAGACAGGTAATTTGTATGTGTCATATTCAATCCCTTTGGATATTGAATATTGGCTGTGTTGGTAAAATAAGTGCATTTTCAAAAGTCGTTTCAATTCACTTTGTTTTTATTACTTTCATCCAACAAAAAAGATGTCCTGAAGCTCTGCATATAAATATTATAATTTTATTAAATGTTTCAAACAATCTAAGTCACGTCCTACATTTAAAAACTGTACTTATTGTCAAAAATCAACTTCAATTAAAATATTTTAAAACCCCTATCGGGATCGAGCTGTATACTTTTGTTTCAGGTATTACTTTTATGATTGATTTCGCGCTGAATTCACTTGGCAAAAGCAAACTTAGGGTAAGCTCAGTCACTTTTCATCCGAAAATAAACCTTGTTCTTGTTAACTTTATGTACATATTCCTACAAGTGACTGTCACCAAGCGTATTATACGAATATGACCATTAACTTTTGACTATTATGGTTAATTTTTGTACGAAATGCTACTTTGTAGTTTGAGTTAAGTCAAAATTTGCTCAGTCTTAGTTCCAGACGTTGTCTAGCCAACTTATTAGACTCGGTGGGACCGGTCACGATCATAGGCGCCGTTACTGTCAAGGTAGAGTAAGTGGCATCTGTTGGGGCGTATCATGAAGATGTAGCTTCTTTGTTTATTTTGGGATGCAATTTATTAGTAAGGCGAAGTTGGGGCATCAATTTATCGGCAGTGCCATCCTCCTTGAATCCCCTAAATTCCTCGTTGTTCGAGTGATCGACAGCGCGGCTGCTGAGCATGAGGACCCGGTTTCGATTCCCGGGTCGGGCAAAGTGTCCCTGGGTTTTTCCACAATTAGGTACACCTCTGCCTAACCCTCCGGGTGTTACTGCAGGCGTAATGTTATTTAAAGTAGGTGATAATGTTTTTTTTATAAACCTTTCACCTTGCTTGTATTTCAATAAATGCGACATACTCGTTTATCACTGCCGAATCTATGATGTAAGAAAGTTAAACAAGATATCTAATACAATTTTATTTACTCATTTTTTTTTTGTTTTAAAAAGTCTCATGTTCTTCTTTGAATACATAACAACACGGTGTCTCATTCCATGTAAGAGAAAATAACCGCGCTAAGTGTGAAGGCAATCTTCCGGATATTTCACACTAAAATGACTTTATGATTGATGCTAACAGTAAAATAATCTCTAGTGTGAAATCACTCTTTTTTCTATTTCTACCTTTTTATTTATTACTTTTTATTATGATTATTATGTAATAAAAAAAAACTTGAATGTCTACACATCCAACCACAAATATGTGAGATAATTATGCAGTTTAAAATTTAAACTAATTTCAGAATTTTTATATTTACATACGGATTAGTTTGCATAAAAGGTGCTAAGTAAATATACTATTTTTTGCAATTATTCCAGGCACTGGTGCTCAGATATCTGTGGGTTAGCTAACATCTTAATTCATTTTTGTATTTGAGGCCCAGATTACTTTCTGCACTGTTTCCTAAACGCAATTAAAAACAGATTTGGGAACTTAATTTAACGTAAAAATGTACAGTAAAAAAACGACTCAAACCTTAAAAATAAATAGTCTTTCTACTTAATAATAATTGAGCTGTTATCTTTATTTGCGTAGTGTGCAATCGTTGTAACAAGATCGTAATCAGTAATTTATAACAATTTAAAACAGATGTATTTTTTAAATTATTTTTTATGGAATCTCCATAGAGTGAGTAATAGTAGTAAGTGACACAAAATATGAATTCTTTTGAATTCCATAGATTTCTACAGTTTTTTGGGGTCCTCAATACAATGGAGCCACATTATTACGCCCTGAAATTAATACGTCGATCAAGTCAACCTATGTAATGTAATTGTGATCCTAACTAAAATGTTGATATGAAAATGCTCCATAAAAGAGCCCAAAAAAAGGTGGCAAGACGGTTAAGACGGGAACCGCGAGTGAAGTTTCAGGGAAGTACGATAAAAAGCACATGGAAATTATTGGGGGACCCATTTGCCCAGCAGTGGAAAATGTATAGGCTATTAAAAAAATACAAATCTCAACTAGTATTTTACAGGTCCCCCGACTGCAATAAATGTTTTAGTTTTCAGTTTTCCATTTTCGAATACATTTACGGGACCTTGCACCCATTCATCACTGAATTCGTTCGCGTTGTTTTTTATTTTTTAGTTTACTTTTTTTATAATGTTGTGTGATTTCCAATACATGAAGAAAATGCTCGTAAGATAATACGGCTCATAATTAAGGGTTACACTATACCTTAGTTAGCTGGAAACTAAGTCGCCGTCAATATTTCATGAATAAATTAATAATATCGTTAAGCCTTGTAATTAGAGTTTATGTTTGATGGCAGCGATAATTCTAGAGATACTTAAGATAAAATAAATGTAAATTGTATCGGGAACGTATCCGGTGAAGTGATTACGGCCGGAAATCACGGGATCACAACGTTTTGATACTGATTGTAACCATTAATACAAGCTGCGCGTGCGACTGCTTCTGGTACTGTTGTAAAATCACTGGTCGTTTAGTTTAATAATAATAATATATCTTTTTAATAATAAAAATGTTTATTTTCTTCCACAAAAACACTTAACCTTTCGTATGCCGTGTAATTAGACACCATTAAAAAGCCATTGTGTCTCGCGTAGATCTACGAAAGGTTAAAACTAAAACTTAAAAATGGAAAAACAGGAATAATAAAGATTACAATGTATTTGTGGGAGACTGGTGCCTAAACTAAGCCGCAACTTGTATTTCAGGACACCAAAATAGGAAAATAGAGTTTAATCACTGATTGTTTTGTTTGGTTAAATTTCTATTCAGTTCGGTAATTCGGTTAAATCAACTGAATCGATGTGACATTTTTAAATAAACTAACTAGGCGCTGGCTCTTGATAGTGATAATCCCTTTAGAAGCGTTTGTATTCCGTCACTTTTGAAGCTCTAATTATCCAGTATAACCTGACCTCGCTTTGTAAGGGTTTCCTAGTCAATGAAAGATCAGCTTTATTTGTTTTTGTATAGCTTGATTGATCTTCGTGCTTACAAAAACAAGTTTCTTTAAAGCAGTATCTAGTGTACCTTAAAAGTATGAGTAATGATAAGTATTTCCGCGTCATGTATCTGAGGCAAATATTTCTATTGGCGTTCTTTCATTTCCTCACACTTAACTTTATGCTTCAGGTAGGTACCACCTACTTGTAATCACATTCTTTTATAACTAGACCATTTTCAAACCAAATATTCCAACCGCCAATTACAGCTGCCATCCGCGTCGATGATGGCAAGCGTGTCTCACCTATGGCGTTCGGAATGCGAACGGTAAATATCCCGCAGGATCTGGCTGAGCCCGCAAATCCCGCAAATCGGCGGGATGCCTGCGGCGGGCTGGACCGGCGCATGGGCATGATTCTAACGACGATCGTAATCGCTTGTATTACTTTTATGACTATGAGCGATAAGATCGTTTGTTGGTTGAATTTTTTTACAGGTTCAGTACGGGGTTTGTGTAAAATATTTTAATATGTAGCGATAAATGAATTGTTTTGTTAATCTGAAATAGAAGATAAAATATGCTGTAGGCTAGTCTGCTTTCTCTTTTTTTTGTTTTGGTTTTATCAGAACAAGATTTTATTTAATAAAGAAGTGTCAACATCCATGGAAAAGACAAGGATTTAAGTATACATAATAGAGGAAGAAAACCGAGAATAAAAAAACTAAGAATACCTGTGCACAACAAACAAAGCCTAACCTTAACTTTACATACATACATAAACTCACGCCCTTTTCCCATGGGGGTAAGCAGAACCACAGAACGCCACTTGCTACGATCCATACATACTCCTTTTGCCTCGTCCACATTCATACATCTGGTCATACACGCACGCCAGTTACGAGTATTACGCACCTGTCCTTTCTGAAGAACGGCACCAATAACATCAGTGTATATTTTTCTAGGGCCTCTTCTTTCTAGGGGCGGGGGCCCTTAACTTTATTGTTACGAAATAGTTCAAAGGAATCCTACTTCTGAAAATCTTGCTAATGGATACAAAACGTAATATAATACCTTACCTAATTTTTCAGTATTTTATCAACAACATTATCTTTCATCAGTATCAGAACATCAAGTAGCGATTATCGAATAAAACACGACAACTAACATTCTTGATAACATAACTCGACACACGCTTGGCCATATATCTGATAACCATGTATTAGACGATAAACTTCACATGGCAAGACATTACAGAAGCGGGAATAGGTTTCAATGTGTGGTATATCGTAGTAAATAAGAACTAAATGCTGTTTTTAAACACTAAAGCCGTGGTATAAAGTCGTAATGCAAGGATTTTTTCCAGAGAGTCAAAAGCTCTCCCTCCTACCTATCATGAATGCTAACCTGAATTAAATTGTCGTAAACTCGTAACCTACCTCTGATTAAAAATGTTTCATAAAGTTCCATTAGGCAGGAGTTTTCAGAATGATTTTCACCTGGCCAATAATTACTGTTAAGCCGAAAAGCTATAGAAGGAGGACTATATCTCTAGGTTTTTTTACCGGAAATTTCCAGTATAAAACTCTCTGTGTGCTCATCAATGAGGCTCATTACTCATGTTTCTACAGGTATGGAGTTCAATTTATTATATTATATCAGTTACTTTATGTAAAAACCGGATAACTTAGCTGCATCTGGTTGAACAAGAAGAACATAGTTTAGGAAAAAGTCAGGTAGCTGATAATGGTGTTCAATTATAAAAAAAAAACCTTAGGCCCGGTATTCACCAAAGCGTAGACGAGCAGAGCGGAAAGGAGGTGTGACAAATTCGACCAATCACAGGAAGCTGATTTCCGCACATCTCTCGGCTCCGCTCCTCTCCGCTTTGGTGGATACCGGACCTTTAACACGTCATCTAACACACTTATTAACATGTTCCATTAAATGCACTGCTAGACATCTTCTGATCACAACTCAGTACCTTTAAACTGGACGAAGCTCCTCCAGGCGTGAATAGATTTCAATGCAGCTCTACGTCTAAATCTAAAAATATTGTTTTATGTATTTGTCCTTTGCAAATGTATGAAAACTGTCGTTCCGAATACGTGAGCATTTAAATTTTCATTGCAATCGCTCCTGAAGTGCAATGACGAATTTTGCACACTAGTTTCAAAAAGTAATATTTCTTACAAAAACCCTAAATATGAATAGGAAAATTGGGAAAGGCAACTACACAATCTTTTGCACGGTTCTTTCCAATGATTTTGCAATAGTCAATACCAAAATGTGAAAAAAACAGCATATTTATCCCACTTCTAGTAACACTAGTGCGAAATTCAGTCTGAACGCGGCACCTAACGCATTAACAACATATTACATCAAATGCACGGCTATACGTCCACTGATCGCAACTCAGTAGCACATAAACTGGAAGACGCTCCTCCAGGCGTGAATAGCTTTCAATGCGTGCTGTCTGCCAGTAATTTGTTTGTTCCCTGCGTCTGCGCCGACCAGTGTTGCTAGATTGTCAAGGGAGTTTTACAATTTTGAGGGACAAAAATCTTTTTTGAGGGAAATGAAGAAAATAAATCCATGTGTTTTTTTTAACGAAATGACAAAAATGAAAAGACGAGAAATTTAACTATTGGAGACTTGCATGGAAAAAGAAGACATGCTGCGCCGACCTCAAATAAATTAGGATAAGGTCTTGCCCTTGCGGGCCTGTGGACGGTGAGTGATGGGTAAGCTCGCCGTCCGTCCGTCTTATGACGACGACAGGCCGTGTCGACGGCGCGTTCGTGTTCCACGCGCGCCTCAAAGAGATGTCAGCAACATGGAAGGGGCCCGCAAGGGCCGACGTCTGTCGGGGCTGCGGGTTGTTCGCAAGAGATACCGCGGTCGCGACATGAAGGGCTAAGAAGGAACATGGGTGGTTTTTAGTCAGTAGAAGTCTGACACTCCCTTTTGCTCTGCCCAAGAGCGGGAGGGGTTATTTGATGATTTCCCAGCCCACAAAAAAAAAAGGTCTTGCCCTTATCCCAACTGAATAATTAATTGAATTTCAGAATGGAGTCATTATCATAATATATAGTTTAAATAAATTGTTATAACTTATGTGATATTGAAAACGAAGTGTTGGAATTTTTTTATATTTGTTTATTTACTTATATATTTATTCTATTACCTTATTCATTGACCAATTTTTTGCATACAAAACTTTTCAAAAACGGTGGAAATAGTCACAAGTTTCATTTATAGAGAAAAACATTTGAACATGGGGAAAATTCAGGAACTCAATCTAGCAACCCTGGCGCCGACCGTGTAATCCTACACGGACAAGTAACCGCCTGTCTGCACTTAATGTTACATGTTCATATCATTTCTTTGGCGTCGCTTTTCTTTTATTATGTTTGTAGTTTATTTATTTGTTGGTTCATGGTGAATAATTGCCGTGAAGCGGGTTTTTTTATCTGTTTTTGCAACACTTTTAGCAACGATTGGATTATCGGTTAAAATATTACATGGGGGAAGTTAGAATAAGTTAGCGGATAATCATGCTACATTATTATCTGGGCACCTTTTTCCAGCTGTGAGTCCCAACTTTTTAATGGAATTTAAACTTCTACTTTAGGCAAAAAGGGTTCATTTTAGGAAAAAAGTAAAGAAGTTAGGAAAAACATTTTTAATCAGACGCGGTATACTTACGTTGGTAGTAAAGGTTTCAAATACTTATAATCGCCTTGACTTAAATCAGTTTTTTAAATGAAAGCAGTTCTAAGTGTTCTAAGTATTATGCCTGCAAAACTGATAAGTGCTAACAGATTGACAGCTCCTATAAAATAATAATGTTGATTAAAAATGTCAATAAACATGTTTGCAGATAACTGAACAAGTTCATTAATAAATGCGTATCATGCATGTTCATGTTCAAACTTTTTAATTATCATTCATTACTTTTTTTTATTATTATTAGGTACCAATTTATTATAGAGGCCTACTCTATATTAAATTATTAAGGTATTATTATTAGAAATATCAGCTCGTAGGACAACACAAGGGCGTGGTGAATGTTATTACTCTATTTTCTATGGAAAACCACAACGTATGGGATAACGTATAGCTACCTGTCTACGTGGGGATCCCAAGCTTGCTTCGTGGTTAAGGTTTATGCATAGAATATTTTTAACTTATGCTCTATAACAGGTCTTAAGAAAACACAGCCGGTGTATAAAACTGTCCAGCTTTAACTTGGTTAATTAACGGCTGAGATGAGAAATCATGAGTATCAGGAAATGGATGGGTCAAATATCTTTTTAAGTGTAAATTATGTATTTTTCCTACACCTCCGCTATTTTTTTCTGATTAATTTCGTTGCGGCATCCAAGACAGTTAAATTGTTTCTCTGGGACTTCGTCGAGCTTTATTATCTTGGTGCTTTTCTGTTGATTCGGGATTTCAGGAGTAACCGTGGTTTTGGAATAGGGCTAGTCCCATAGAAAAGTTAAAATATCTAAGAAATTAAAATGGTAAATACGAAAACAGATCGACGTCTTCTATTCATTTCTCCACTAACAGCTTCATCATATAAAGTATCTATCTACAATTCCACATACATTTGCACGATTGGTCGATTGGCTATATGGCTATTGGCCATATAGAAATGGATTCGGTATAATTGCATCTTACATCGATCGATGTACGTCGCACGTGTGTACTCAACGCCCGCCATTTTTTACGCGCCTGCACATCCACGACATTATTAGGGCTGTAAGTGATTTAAAAAAGTAATATCGACACACCAAGCGAGTAATTTGTGAAATGGCGGCTAATGATGCCTCGAAGGCGGTATTTTTTTAATAAAAATAACAACTGCATGTTTAAAGATGCTGACAGAAATAAAATAACTAGTTAGTAGCCAACAGGTGAGAATAATAGATTTAAAGTCAAGGTAAAAATAAGGCTTAGATTTCAATGATCGAATGTTCATCTTCATCATCATCTGCCTAGCCTATTCGCAACTATGTTGGGGTCGGCTTCCAGTATATTCGGATGCAGCTGAATACCGATACTTTACATAGAGCGACTCCTATCTGACCTGACGTTTGATCCGTGACGGTTTTCCAGAGGAGAATGGGAGGAGAAAACGTGTTGCGCTATTACTACTTAGCGTGTCGATGACAATATTTAAACTGAGTCAGCGCAAATTTAGCTACGAGTTTGGCATTTTCTGTTTCATCCATTAGGTCCTATGATGTGTAAGATACAGGACAGGCAGAACACGATATCAAGTGTCCCATCGTTTGTGGGGCAACACCACATTTACACTCCAGGGCAGAGTCAGGGCTGCGGGTCCCGTCGGGGCTGCGGGTTGTCCGCAAGAGATACCGTGACCTCGGCGCTAAGAAGGAAGATGGGTGGTTTTTAGTCTGTAGAAGTCTGACACTCCCATTCGCTCTGCCCAAATGCGGAGGGGTTATTTGATGATTTCCCACCCCCCAAAAAAAAAGGGTAGAGTCATCTATGAATCTCCACTTGAACAGGTGACGTGTTGCGCTGACCCCAGGTAACATGGGACAAGGGCAGAAAGATGATGACTGCCTGTCTGACTTCCACAACCCAGTTAGTACTTGGTGATACGGTACTCCTTGGTAAGACTGGTTGACAGAATTTCGGGCCACTGACTACCTGTAATGACAGTCAAATAACCACAAATGAGAGCCGGGACGAACGGCTGAACGTGCTTCGGTCGAAGTAATGTTATCACAAGGTAATTCATGTCCTGCACTTAAATAATTATTCGCACCAATCCAGTTTCCACGCCTTTACGGGATTCGAACTCAATACTTCCATTCGATATCTGATCCAAGAAAGGACAGACGTGCGTCTCTAATAAATTCAATTTTCCCGAGTTTTAATTGCAAACAAGTTTCGTGTGGGACAGCCCTAGTGGAGACACGGAAGTGACTTGTAAGGACTACTAAGGTTTATCTCCATTAGTGGGAATCCAGGAGTTTATTGAATTCAGTGGACGAGATACTATTACTAATGCGCTTAGCTTTGTTGTGATTAGAAGAAATGTTTTCCTAACCTAACCTTTGAAATGGATCAATAAGGTCATAAACATTTGATTATGTAAAGTTAAGATATTCTCACTCCTATAAAACATTGAAACCATATTAATACGCTCTGCTTTATTGCCGTGCGTTCAAGCATTTTTGTCATACCTATTATTGGAATCAAATATAACAGCTCACAACTTAGGACCCAGTAATATTAATGACAATAATATCCGTGCTGCTAGGCAACTAGGCTAATCCCAGATGTGTACGTCCCAGTGTGCCTATTGGCCTTGTTCTGTTCTGTCTCCTGCTGATATGGAGGGAAGTGGAAATTATGTTTTTCCTACTCCTCCGCTATTCTTTTCTGATTAATTTCGTTGCGGGATACAAGACCGTTAAATCGTTTCTCTGGGACTTCGTCGGGCTTCATTGTCTTGGCGCTTTTCTTGTGGTCGCCACTGTTGATTCTGGCTTACAGGAGTTACAGTGGTTTGGGAACAGTGTGGCGGGCTTATCTCCTTTATTTGCTACCAGATGACGATAATGTCCCAAGGATCGGATAGGAGTCTGTATAGCAGCACTCACATCGATTCACCTGTCACCAGTTATGTTTAAGTCCCATGTAATAGTTGGCTAGCCGATAGCCATTAACTGGGCACAAATCCAGATCTCTGTGGTTGCTACTGAGAAATTTCTGATAGAAAACTCAATAACTCTATTGCCTGACCTTGTGTATCAAACCTAGGACCCCATGTTCAGCTACCTCTAGACCAACGAGGTAGTCTATAATTACAATGGTCCCAGCGCAGCGCATTAGTGGTAAGTTCTTGTAACCGAGTACAACAAACCACATCGTGTCATTACTCAGGAATGATGACATTATTACTGGAACCGCCGCTTGATAAGTTTTTGTACACCTTTTTACTAACAGATATCTCTGAGTTTCTCTGGGTGTGGCCGCAGCTGTTCAGTGTGTATGAATTGATAGATCAGAGCAAAACCTTGAGCGGAACCAACGGAAGCCCTCATTCTTTGAATAGAAAACATTGTATTGAATTAAAAGTTTCTTTGCGGCATTCAGTCCTCTTAAAGACAACTTTGCTAACGTCTACCTATATATTATATCAATATCTAGTTGGTATTGTTTCATCATCTATGAATTAGGAATTGGATGAATACGTACTCCATCAAATCATAGAATGGAACCCAATCATTATTCTTTTTTTTTAATAGAAAATTTCAAATAAAACAGGAAAGTCTTGTCTCCTGATTAATTATAATTATAGTATATTCAAATTCAAAAACTGTAACTTCAAAACAATACATACATAATACCACATCATTCCCATGATTTTCCTTCACACATCTTAGAACACACATTACACACAGAATCATTGATACTCTATTATTCTATTATTATCTAAACACAGGAACAAAAGCTTGAACAGACGGTAAGAAGATTCCCGCGCACGCGTCGACGCAGCCGCCAGATACTTGCGCGTGCGCAGACATAAGCACTTGATACAAATCGCCGTTAATCAATCACAAGAACGCCACTACTCGATCTGTATGGATTTATTCAGGTAAAGTTTTTATGATGCCGGTAAATATTTGCAAGGAATATTATTTTATTACTGTTGTCTTTGGTTTGACTGAGAATTCTTTCCTTGTTCTTAGGATCATCTGCCTAGCCTTTTCCCAACTATGTTAGGGTCGGCTTTCAGTCTAACCGGATGCAGCTGAATATCAGTATTTTACATGGAGCGACTGCCTATCTGACCTCCACAACCCAGTTAATACTAGGTAATACGATATTCTTTGGTAAGACTGGATGTCAGAATTTCAGGTCACTGACTACCTGTAACGACTTCCAAAGATCTTTATATGGTAGCCGGGACCAACAGCTTAACGTGCTTTCCGAGGCACGGAGGAAACTCGGTATGTCGGTCGGACACCCATCCACAGACCGACCTAGGCAAGCACAGCTTTACCTAAAGATCGACCCGAGAAATGATTTTCGATATGAAACCAGGTGTTATACACTATTGTTCATTTCGACGTATACTATACGACCGTATTTGTTAAGATAACTTCGGGTCACAAATATTCAGTTTTTATTTGTCTCTTGCTGATCCCTCTCTCTCCCTCTCATAGAGAAGAGACCTGTGTCCCAGCAGTGGGAACATTATAGGCTGATTATGGTTAAACTTATGCTTGCTGATCGTCAAATTTAAGTAACTCTTACAGAACGGATAGTGATGGGGCCGAAAAGTTCTGGAGTGGCGATCGCGAATTTAAAAGACATTGCGTTGGAAGACGTTGCGTCGGAAGGCCTTCCACTAGTTGGACCGATGACCTGGTGAACGTTGCAGAGATCCGCTGGATACGAGTTGCACAGGACCGACACTTGGGGGAGGCCTATGTTCAGAAGTCGTCTTTCGGCTGAATTTATGATGATGATTATGATCGACAAACGTCGTTCGTAGTTTTGGTTGACTTGCTATATATCGAGTTTGCCTTTTAGCTCATATCGACCTAGACACCTGTCTTACTGCCGCACTCAGAGAGCTTTAATGATTACTTAGGCCATCACTTAGTAAAGGTTTGACATTATTTTGTATGACAAAACTGTCAAAACCTATACTAAGTGATGGCCTAAGTAATCATTAAAGTTCTCTGAGTGCAGCAGTTAGTCTTTTAAACCCTACCTTCACTAGCCTAGTACTATGGACATTCTTAAATTAAAGTAAAATAAACGCTTTATTATACACTTTCTACCAATTTCCTTTCTTTACGATGTTAATGATAATAAAATATCTCGTTAGAAAGAGCCAATAAACAATCATTCTGAAATGGTCATTGTTCATTATTTCATGGATTTCGCCATTTGCTCGGCTGTTAGTAGCGTGTCATCGCGATTTGATGGCTTCACGGATTTGTGGGAGATTTCGTACCGCTCTAGAACTACTATTCTACTTTTTGAATTTGGAACAATTTTGGAACATATTTCGAGTTGACTGCCACTGTGGGACTGCCTTGATGGTCTAGTGGACGCAAGCGCGACTGCTGAGTATGGGGCCCTGAATTCGATACCCAGGTCGTGCGGTGTTATTGAGTTTATCGATCAGAATTTTCTCAGTTGCAGCCACGGAGTCTGGATATATTCCTGGTTAGGTTCCAAGAGATGTATACATTTCTTTTGATGGTACCCACAAGAGAAGAGGCCTGTGTCCCAGCAGTGGGAACGTTAATAGGCTGATGATGATGGTACCCACAAGAAATACAAATATTTACTGAAACGTTGACTGGAAGAGAATGCCTTTAGCATGAAATCCACCTCTGTACACAAAAGGAGTAATTAATAAATATTGATGTTCATGTCATACCGTCTTTATCAAAACCTTCATCTGAGAATTTCCATGATCACACAAAAACGTATGCTCATACAAGTACAACATTGTTTGTTGTTCGATGTTTATTCATCACAGTTTAAAGACTTAACGGTTGGTTGTGCTCAACGATGACACAACGCTGTTTAAGGCTCGCAGCGGTACTAACACACCTAACTGAATTTTAACTATTAGGTGTATTATACTTACAAATACATTGTCTGTTGCTTGGTTTTTTGCCTGTGCTTAGATTTTTGAGCTGGCTTACTCTGCAATCTCTGATGGAATCGAATTTTATTTACTCAGCATCATCATTCCTTTGATGGATGAGGGACGAAGAGAACATAGAAGAGTGGCATAAGAAAAGGGGAGACCTCTGCCCCAACAGTCGGTGATTACGGGTTGAAATGACTTTATTCCAATTAATTTAGGGTCGGCACATCAAGTTCAATTTATGAAAGAAAAAGACATCTGTTTTTCTTTGAATCGCCATCTCCTAAGTACATCATGTAAACAAAAATCCTGTTTTTTCTTGTTATATAGAAAATATTTATGTAGCAGAAAACTGTTTCGTATTTGCGCGACGAGGGTGGTAAAAATCTGAATTCGAAAATCAGAACATTTGTGAAGCTTATCAAACGATACATTGTTTTATGTTAAGCTGCGTGCAAATGTAGTCTGAAGCTAACTATTAGAACGTATGCCAGTTATTATACGCCTGTAAAAATAATAAACTACATGATGGACTTTCACACTTATTTATTGAACTACAAAGTCCATTCAACTACGAAATCCAGAAATTACTCTATTCTCGTTGCACCTTATAGAAGCTATTCAATGCACGATAACTAGACTTTAAAGCTTTCTAATCGAGTCAGCGATTTTAACCTAATAATCGATTCCCATGTAAATTCCTTACAAACAACCATAAAAGCTTCGTCTATATAACTTAGCAGCTGCAGTACACTTACAAACTGTCCACTTATAATAACATAGGCTTAAGAAACAGGGACACATACGGTATGAATATATTCACAACAGCGCCGATTTTACTTTATAACAAAGTGGTACTGAATATTTTGCGACTCAGTCCATAACTGGCTCCTGTACTGTTACAGGGAGACGTCTTGGTGATATACAGACACGTGTGCGACTGTACGGTTCCGTATGATTATTGTATAACTGATAGAGAAATATTTCACGAAATGGCGGATAGTCTGAATCATTTTGACGACTAGGAGGTTAAATTTTTGGATATTTTTATATCACCATCAAAGTATTAAAAAAAATAGACAAAACTATGTTTTTTTTTTCAATATTGTACTTTTTATGTTGTGTGCATGTAAACAAACAATATGTCAATGGTGACAAATAACAATATATCGCTTTACTAACCACTGGGCACAAACTGCAAAAATAATAATGTTATAAAATTCGAAATTCAAATCCAGCTTCCTTATAATTCTGACCTCAAAATAATGACTAAATTCATTAAAACTGGCCGTTTGCATAATCGGCGTGGAATTAAAATTAAACATATTTGCCACCTGGGCATTTTGAAGATGAACCAGCTTTGTATGTAAAATATTTCGAAATTCCATTTTTTTTACTTTGCTTTATTGTAGCGTTCAAGATTACCGAAGGAAAATGTTTTAAAGCCTGAATTTTAATAAAAGAATCTTAAAACAAAGTTTCAGCTGAAAATTCTGTATTTCAGTCTAGTCCAATATTCAGTCAAACTTTCGAATTTTGTGTGTTATTTTAGCTTAACTTATTGTGTCACTCACACATATTTGTAGACCGAACCAATCCTAAACTAAGAAATAATTGTTAGTAAGACTACCTTTTTTACGAAGGATAAAGTATCAGTAATAAGACACAGTACTCTAAAGACTGTACCTAGACTTAAAATCAGACAAACTGAACGGGGTGGAATTGGAACAAGCTCAGAATCTAGCGATTGTCTGGTCTCTGACAAGCGACAAGCGATCGACTTCCGATATACTGAAGAGGTTTAGTTTCCAACGAGGTGCATTCAATTCTAAGCCCCAAGGAATTTCGAAAGCAATCTAAGATATTAGGTATGTATGAGGTGTTTCCTTTACCCGTTTCACGATTGAGGATTTATGACAGATCAAATACGAAATCGCAAAATGTAATTTCCCTGTTTCCGGTATGTGAGAATTGCTCTTGAATAATGTTATGTTAATGTAATGTAATACTGGCTTTGAATTATTTGGTCTGCCTAACTTTCGTATTTTTTTTGTAATTTAAAATATACGGCCGTTCATAAATCTATAATATCAGTCAATCATTACACGTTTTCGAGCTTTCGAGCGATACTTATCTTGGAAACATGACGCTTTAAAAGATTTTCTGTCATACAGTACTTGTTTGTATTGATTTCAAAATGTTGTAAATAAAATGTAATGGCGGAAGAGCCTAACTTCCGCCATTAATTTTAATTTACGCTAAATAGGTAATTAAATAAATTGAACATTACATTACAAAAATACGCTTCATACAAATATCCCACCACTCTCGCATTAAGAATAGTAATAAAGAAATTACTGATAATTTACAATCAAACTCCTTTAAACTTTAAAAAACTCCTGCACAAAAAGAAAACAAAATCTAGCTGTCGATACAAACGTCCGTCACTAATACACCGACTATAAAAATCGCATTAAATTTTAATTAATTAAACTAATCATGCAATCCTATCTAAAACATTAATAGTTTATTCGAACATCTCTATTAGCATGATCGATCCGTTTTTTGTTGCGTATTCGTGTCCAACAATTATTCTATACACGGCACCGGCTCTATTTGCATGTATAAAATGGTATATTTCGAATAATTTCCGACACAACACTAATCTTTTTGTAGCAAAAAAAAAAGGTAGCCAAGCCCAGTAGCATTGGGCTGCACTATACCACTTTTTTAAATAGGTGAAAAAGTTCTACAAGATCATAATGATAGTAAAAGTTGATCATATCTGTAAATTTTGTAAAACTAGGTACGTACGGAAATTCGATATCCCAAACGTATTTAACATTCTTCCAGTCTAACCCATGGAGCGGCTGTCTGTACTCCACTACCCCGTTAGAACTGGGCAAGACTGGTTGTCACACTTTGGGGGTCCTGCTACGACGGTCAAAGTTCTTAAAATAACAGCTGGGACGAACGGCTTCAAGTGCTTTCCAAGGCACGGAGGAAACTCGGTATGTCCCGGGTGGTATCTAGCCACGAGATTTCAACATTAATCTGTCATTAAGTTTTAATTTCAAAACAAAGTTCTAGTTCACGTAACATACTTTAAGTACCGAAGAATGTTGTCCACAAATGGCACACTTAAATAGGAAAGCTCCAATGAATTGGTCTAACAGAACAATATAGTGCATTACAATAACTTAGACAGTAAATTATGTGTCAATTGCCTACCAACGCCGCGGGAGTCGGACAAAATATCCTATGTACTGCTAATAATCCTCTAACATTGCCACTTAACAGCTCCCGTCAGCTTAAATACCGAAAGGCGTCTGTTTACACAAACAACTACAGAAATAAACTGTTCTATACCGCACAAAACGGTACCAGGACAAAAACATTCATACAAAGTTTCTCTAACGTTAGGTGACAACTAAATTGAATGCCTTAAAATCGAACAGTTAGACTTTAAACGTTCGATTCACCACCGAGGGTTGAAATTTCAGTATTCAGTTATTTGTCAAAGAATAGTGGCTTTGGTTGTAAAGTATAAAAGCCGACATGAAATGAAGTGTAAAGCAAATACTTCTCACTTTGTTTGCGTGTTTGCAAACAATTACAAGTACTTACGAAATAAAACATGGAGGACTACTTGAACCTCAAATTGTCTTTTAAGAGACTCGTGACAATTCAAATGAGGCAACACCGTTAATCCAATTGCAGAAAAACTAAACGCGAATTTTAAAATAGTCAGTCAATAAGTCGGAGTTTTAGAAATGTATATTCATCATGTATTAACATTTGGGAAACCCGATATCGATCATTGGATGGGTAATTATTAATTTTATTTATTTATTAGTTAATTAACTTAATTTATCTTCTAATTAGTCAAAGGAGATACATATCTCTACCTTTATAAATATTAATTAAGAAAGAAATCAATAATATTTCCAAAGACTTCCTGACATTCTAGTATCACAGGATAATAATTACTACTTCTTGTAATTTCTTCTGGAAACTGGAAAGTACTAAAATAGCAATATTCCAGTAATTAGTTATTTCATTTAATGATAATCGTGAGTTAAGTATAAATGATTTTAATGACGAGATAACGATTACTATCACTTGGTAGCTGGTGGAAGATAACAAGTTTTACTTTAATAGCTGAAGATCAAATTACTAAGTAATGATTCACGGCTAAGAAAATCCCATCTTGCACACAGAAATAATTATCTCAGTAACTAATACCTGAAGGTACTTGAATCCAGCGACTTTTTAAAAGCAGAATGGGTAGTATAATATTGCCTCCGTAATAGACATGTAATGAAAAGGACCAGCAATAATTTAATTCCAATTCAAGTATCAGCAACCATTTCTTAATCAATTAACTAGAGCAAGTTCCAGACACGTGAACCGAGAGTGTTGCCAGATCTCACAGAATAATATTACCGGCTAAACTCGACTAAGTGCCCATAATTATATGCATTCAGATCATAGATTCTTCACTCCTGCCTTCAATGGTTACGTGCAAATCTTGACAATGAAAAAATTTGCATGAAGACACAGTATTGGAAATTCTGATGATCTCTTTAATGCGATGAAGTTGCCTTTTTACTGGCTCATATGCAAATAAGGCGCCTCGTTTGCACGATAGATTACCGCCTTGCTTATGTATTGATGGAATATATAATTAAAGAGTAAAAAATTGTGCTGTTGTGTGCTGAATTAGAAGCACGAAGTGTTTGTGTTCCTGTATTTTTGTTGTTTTTACTTGAAACATGAGTTGATGTACCGAAACATTTTCCGCGCAACTACTGGCGTGAAAATTGTCATGACGTTTTTTTTAAACATTTCCAATGACTGTAAACTACTTTAATCACTGATAACTGATCAGATAGGCAGTCGGGCGGGCCATGTAAAATGTTGGTATTCATCTGCATTCAGTTGGACTGGAAGCCAACCCCAAAATATTTGGGAAAAAGCTAGGCAAACTACGATGACACTACTTTAATAACTCCTAAACCAATTATTTATCGGTAAAGTAACCAAATGTACACTATTGTAGTAATGTAAGCGATTTACAGTAACACAATGAGATACTAAACCATAGGTACGTGAATACTTACCAAGAAGTTCAAATAATTCATTACGGAACGGTATAATACTTAAGAATACCGTTCCTAACCAGGACGCATTGAGGCTATTGAATTCAAAATCATTTGAGAGCTCCTTCGAGGCTGGAAACGGGAACGATTAAGCTAACAAGTGAAGGTAGACTATACAAAACCTTAAATTGACGTTAATAGACATCTAACATCTTAGTCTAACCAGAGATCTTATTTTAGTCGCGATCTCGAACTCTGAAAGGAGTTGAGAGGTAGCGAAAATTGAACGAGACAATGATACGGGTGAAAAGTAGTATGACGGTTTATTTTTAAATTAAGGTAATTCTCGCCCCCTATTACATGGGACTTAAACATAACTGGCGAAATGTGGGTGTACTATTAGGTACACCACTGCCTAACCCTTCGGGGATTACAGGGGTGATGTTATGTTATGTAATTTTTAGTCGACTTTATAATCAATTTTCATTGATAAATAGTCCATAAGAATGTTTCATTTTATTACGATGTGATGTGAAGAAGATAAATGAAAAAAGATTACATGAAGCGGAGATTAGAACGTTTAATTTTATTATAAGTACAGACCCCAGTACATTGAGCTACTACAATCTGTCAAACTTTAATAAATCAACTTTATTGCTAAAGTATTAGGTTCAAGGTTGAATGGGAAATATTAGACGTTTTCAGGTAGGTTGATGTGCTGTCGTGTGTACATTCAGGCCACGTTTATCACGACCTTGACAGAAACTTGAACTCACTCAAATATGTCGGTAATAAGCATGGTCATCATTTCAGCCTTAAGACGTCCACTGCTGGACATAGGCCTCCCACAAAGGGGGTTTGCCAAATCGCCACGCTTGGCAGGTGGGTTGGCGATCGCAGTATGGTTGTTACATAGGCACAGAGAACGCTGCTGCCCATTTTCTGGTAAGTCCCTTCGTCGCCTCTTACGACACCCACGAGAAGATTTGGGATGGTGCAATTCTTTACGCCCGACACGGTAAGCATGGTAATAAGCATTATTTTGGCTAGACAATTTTAATATATATATTGATTGGCGTTTCACCAAATGAGCCGTTGAAGCCTAGTCTACACACGCTATACTCGGCTAGCGCTGGCGAATTGCCAGTCACTGATAACTCCATTCATAAAATCTCTGTGCTTGTAAACAGTTGGGATACTTCAATCGTACTACCATTTTTAATCGACTTAAAAAAAGGTGCAGGTTCTCATATCACTTTTTTTTGTTACCTCATAGTTCCGTCGAGCACGAACCTATTTGAAAAAATCTTATTTTATCATATTCTTCTACATTGCGATTGGTCTCATAGAAAATTTATCAAATTCGTATGAGTTTGTTCGGTTTTGTTTTCTTCTTGGCTTATTGAAATCACAAGAATTTACGAGATAAAAAAAAAGTCAATGAAACAAACAAAGTTACTGAAATCCGAAAGTAAAGTTATTTTAGACCTTTTTAGTGTTGTTTTGGAAGTCTCAACAGTCAATTTTTGCTCAATACTCAATACTCAATCTTTATTTGCATTCCACAATGTGTACTTAGGTGGTAAATTTAAAAAAAAAATGAGATCATTATGGACCCTGTCGGGCACAGCAAAAGACAAAGATGTAGTAGGAGAGAGGAAGCTTTAAAAATACAAAAAACTATATCTTAAATAGATCCAATAATTAATAATAATAAATTGTTAATAACACCATAATAGGAATTCTTTATTACATAGAAGATTTTATAAATTATTTAATTTTATCGTTTAAATATTCATTTATACTATAATAGCATTTTTCTGTTAAAAATTGTTTTAGTTTTTTTATAAATATGTTTAATTGTTCTTCTTTTTTTATTATTTCAGGTAGTTTGTTATATATTTTTATAGACATTACATAGGCATTGCTATCAACTACATAATTACTTTACACCACAAAACTGTCAAAGTTACATATATATGGCTACAGTGATATCTTCATTCCTCTGTGTGTTAATGACGGTCCCGGAGGCAGTTTCCGTGTTGCTTTGCTCTGATTACACACGGACCCTATCATATCTTGTAGCATAATGCTTTATTCGCGGGTTTGCTCGCTGAGTAAACACTAGGTACTTTGGAGGTGTCAATGGTTTGTGATTACTGTGATGAACGAGATTACTAGTGACGTTATTGAGGGCTGCCTTTTGTAATGCTTGCTTTAGGGAGATTGTGAGTGCCCTTAGTGTCTTTATTATATTTGGAGGACGAGATTTTTAGAACGCATTTTGATGTTGCTACGTAAGATACGTTTTATGCAAAGTATGCTTCTTATTTTTATTTAGTTAGTAATAAAATTACAGTTTTTTATTTAATGCAAACATGCATGCATTTTGTAATACATAGTTGTATATTATGCGGTACATCCAAAAAAAATGTCTGTCTGTTTGTTACCGCTAATCTCCAAAACGGCTGATCCGATTTTGACGGGACTTTTACTGGCAGATAGCTGAAATTAATTTTAGAACAATTATTAGGTCCTTACGGATTACTAAAAATTTATTAAAAAAATGAAAACCTTGAAATTGTTAACAAAATCTGATTAAAATCTATTAGTAATATTTTATACTATTACTAATTTCAAGCAGGAAAAGCTTACAGCTAGTTAATTACAATGCTTGATGGTAACAATATCGTTAAAAATACAATAAACAGGTATTATGGCACTAATTTCGAAAACCAATCAATATTATTTCACAACCGTTATCATTAAAACACCGTAGAAACACACTTATTATTTAATAACAGTACTAAAGATATATTGTATAAGTAGTTTAGTAGTACCAATGTATATAAGTACTGTTAAGTGATTTTAACGACCATACGGCTCAGTACCTAAGGCATCCTGTAAGCAAGCATGCATATAAACCAATATTTATTTAATAACAATATTTCTTAACTAGTGCGGCAAAGTGATCTCCGGTACTAAGAGATAAATGACACTTGAGTCTGCGCGGGCGCAGTTAACACCGGTTAATTGTTATTGGGTTCTGCTTCCTTATCGAGAGTTCTTTGGTTACACTTGCTATTTCTTGAAGCTCTCAACACACTGAAGGCGGCGCGAGCAAATATATTACAGACATAAATGTTAGAACTACCTGATTTATAAGAATGGTGTGAGTTCCTTATAGAGGTGAAGCTGTAACATATATATTGAGGATATGATCTGATATCAGTTCAAGAACAGCAGCTTGGAACGAAGTCGTTGAAATAACTAGGAATTAGTTGGTACTATAAAATTAGTTTATGTTTGCGTAACATGGAGCTTCTTGCCGGTTTTATGGAGTTTCTTGCTGGTTCTTCTCTATACGAAACGACCAAACCGAACCATGCATCTTTTCTCGTCGTTTTATAATTGTTTTTAAGTATGCCATAATGATAAACTAAAATATTTTGCACTATATTAATACTGAGAACGGGATATTTACCTATTGTTTCAAGTGTTTACTTATTGCTTCGAGTTCCCGATATTACGACGCTGTTACAAGTCATTGATCGTGGATTGTGATTGAGAGTTATACTTGCCACTATAAAAATGTTTACTTCTGCAGGTTATTCAGAGTAGTTTGAGCAACTGTGATAGCATCTGGTTTCATCGTTAGTGAGCTGTGCACGTACAGTACTAATTTCCGCTCAAAATTGTCAGTTTTACTGAAGTACCCGATAATTGGAACAGTAATAAGAAATCTCTCATTTAAATACCGTGAATGACCAGAGGACTGATTAGATGATTTAAATTCTACATGATGAAGGAAGTGCACTTCCTTTTTCAAAGACTTTCAATCACGTTGTTACAGGATTGATTTCACTATTTTTTCATATCGTTTTTTGCTTTTAGAAAGTCGCTTTACCTTTACCAAAAAAACAGATTTCTGTCATTGTAACAAAACTTTAATAACTTTTTCACAGATTGATCTTATTTAAAAAAAAGTCATATAAATGAGCTGCAATACAGTGTGTAAATCAACCCATCACACAGCCGTCAACCAAGCATTCTGTACATCAAACTAAGTACCCCTGCGCAAAAATTTTTGCTGGGAAACCAATTTTTTTTTCGAGGTAAAAATCATATTTTGCGTTAAAACTCAATGTAGCAGTCTTAAAACATTGTGCTAGTGGACGCTTTGAATAGTAAACGGTTCATGGAGGTAATTTAAGTAAAGATAGAACCTGAAAAACTAGTATTTACAAAAACAGCTGTGAAAAATTTGGAACTTTGACCCCCAATATCTCCGTAACTAGGGGGTTCCTAAGTATGGTCTAGAACAAAAAAAATATCGCAGTGGTGGGGAGAACAAGAGCCCTTCGCTTGCGTTTAGGGTACTTTTACAGCCTATAATATAATGCTCATCAACTGCCAAGCCTTTTTAGGCTTTTGAAAAATATTGATTTACCTAAGCCCTTGCGGCCGTGTTCTAATAACACGGCCGCAAGGGCTGTCCACCTCAGATGACATGATTATAGCCTACCATAACCGTTGAAAGATTTTATATTGCTAATCGAACCAACAGATATTTAACTTGTGTGCTATGTAATAACTGTCTTAGGGTTAACTTTATCACAGTTATCGCATAGCAAAATGTCAGTTCCGACTAGCTTTCTGTGTGAAATAACCTTTGGAAAAACAGATAAAGGCGCTGAAAAGGTCAGACAATACATACTAAATCGTAGTTGAATATTTTATTATCCATTGAGTGAAGCTCTGTCCTACAAAAGATAGTAAAATTCAACCTCTACTTTCTTGTAGGTCCTGCCAATAGACCGTCGTCGGTTGTAAATATTTAACAGACAATGTAGATATCTTAAAGGTTCCTTAAATTGATAACGATAATCGAAAGTGTAAGCTTGTTTGTAGATTTATTATTTAGGTACTATAAAAGATTACAAAGTTGTTTTAGTGCCGTTTTTTAATGTAGCCAAGGGATTAATAAAAGTGTGCGGTTTAATAAAATCGACTGAAAAAATCCCAAAACGTGCTTTTCTCTATACAAATTTTATGCAATAAATATAATTGAAGTGTCTGCTTGTAATTTAATAATTACAACTTTTTATTAAATGCACTTGAAAGTATAATAAGTAGAAAGCTTATAACAAAATAACATTTTTTTTTGTATGTCTGTTTGGTCGGGAGCTTTTCTGGCCAATAGCTGATGTTATAACGTACTTATAATATATTTTAGAAAAAGGATAAGGGTTCCGTGCAAAAAAGTAAAACCCTAGAAATTGTTGGCAAAATCCAATTTAAAGAGGAAAGTTATAATTTTTATAATAATTCCACGCTTACAAAGGTCGCGGGGCAGACCTAGTTAAGCTATAAAATAAGGTATCGCCGAACACGGGCATAACTCTTCCGGATCCAGAACTTGTGGTATTTACCTAGTTCTAGGTTTTATATTAATGTTTGATACATAAATAATAATATTAAAGATTGACGTTTACGGGGCAGTTATTGAAACGCTTTCTATAAATATCAAATTGGAGAGAATATTTAAAGCCTAGTTTATGCCCTTGTTATTGATAGGTTATGAACTCAAAACTAGTCTGAATAATAGTGCTATTTAAATTGCAGACAAGCTTCTGAATTGTTAGTTTTACTTTCCTTTTATGGCATTGGAAATTATATCTCATAGTTCATAATAAAGATTATGTTGTTCAGTGAGTATAATGTACGGAATTTTGAATAATTTGTACTTAGTTGCAGTCGCAGTTTGTGTCCAATTGATGCAAATTGGCAATATAGGCTCTCTCTCAATAACATGGGACTTAAACATTACTGACAAAATGAGATTGAAACTTAAAGGTAGTCAATCTACCTATCCCCTTATGAATTAACGGCGTTGTTTTATGTCTTATATACATAGATATGTATGCAAACATAACATCACGCATATAGCACCCGAAGGGTTAGGCATCCCGTCGGGGCTGCGGGTTGTTCGCAAGAGATACCGCGGCCTCGACATGAAGGGCTAAGAAGGAACATGGGTAGTTTTTAGTCAGTAGAAGTCTGACACTCCCTTTCGCTCTGCCCAAGAGCGGGAGGGGTTATTTGATGATTTCCCACCCCCTCAAAAAAAAAAAGTAGGGGGCTAGCCTGTTGCTATCAACCACTTAAATCATGTGTGTATTTCTTATATTTCGTAAATAATGTCTGTATCATTTATTATAGGCACATATTATGTTCGTAAATTGTTTTTTTGTTCCAATTTTGCATGCACGTTTGCCAGGTAGCAAAGGCCTAATCCAATCATCTCCATTCTTGTCTTTCTATGGCCACTCTACCCCATGTGGCTTGGAAATTAAATTATTGTAATAAGAAATGAAACGAAGCACAGTAGTTAACATCGATACAAACAAAAAATTCTGATTTCACGAAATAAAAATCGCAAACACTCAATATAGTAGCCTCCTTGCATTATTTCATCCTTAACCGAGACTGTTTGCACTGACCAGCGACCAATTATCATATTTTATCATCGTAACTATAAATAAATAGCATATTTTAGCTTTATTCGAATAGACTCGTTAACTTTAAGTACTTAAAGTTAATATTTGTTTATAGAACAGGTTTGTGAGGCTGCAATAAAGTATGACAAAATATTTGCACTTAAAGCTTTAAAGTTGTTCAGTACGTCTACGAAATAAATCTTTTTTTAATTTTCTGAGGGCACAACCTTTTTTATAGGATAATAATAATAAAGAGTAATATAATAATAATATAATATAATATAAACAAATTTAAAATATATATATATATATGTTTTTAATATATACAAGATGATTTTTTAGTCACCGTCCAAATATTTTTTTTGTTTTTTTTTTTTTTTAATTTCTAATTTTTTTGGTATCATTCACTAACACCTTTTTTGAAAAAAAATCGATAAGCGTCTTTTCATATTAAATCATTTTCTCGAAAGAATTATCCGCTCTCCGTGAAACGTTAAAACTTTGTAATGTGATATCTCAATATTTTTGTATTGAGTGTTACTAAAAGAAAAAACACGTATTCAATGATTCTCGCCAAAGATTAATATATCAGAATTTAGACGGTGACTAAAAAATCATCTTGTATATAGGTATATATATATATATATATATATAATATAATATAACATAATACTTCTCATCTGGCTAACGGAGAATACTTGCATAGACACAACCTTGTAGCCAGGATTATCCATCAGCAACTTGCTCTAAAATACAACCTTGTGGAATCGGAAGTGCCGTACTACAGGTATGTGCCCGATGGCTTAATTGCAAAGAGCCTCGACCAACACCTGAGAAGGCTCTCGTTAGGTGGCTGGATCAGGGGCTTGATGCAGAAAGCGGTACTCCTGGACACGGCTCGTATCGTTAGGAGGTTCCTTTCTTTGGAGCCCTGTTCCCGATACCGGTGGGCTACAATTTTTTATATTTTTAAATGTTGTTGTTTTTATAAGAAATATTTAAAAATGTATAAAGTTCGTTTACAAATAAATAAAGGGAATGATAATAATAATAAGTATTTATTTCACAATATATGGATTGATTATTATTTATGTGGGACCACCAGCTTAGTCTATCAAATGAAAAAAGACGTATACGAACATAGAACATCCTCCTTTTTGGAAGTCGGTTAAAAAGGTAACCACCATATTTGTATCTTCATATTTATTCATAATACTAGCTTATGCCCGCGGCTTTGCCAGCGTGGATGTCGGTACTAAAACCTTCCTCGAGAACCACTCTATCCATTGCTGAAAACAGCATGATAATCAACGCAGTAGTTTTTGAGTTTATCGCCAACAGACAGACATAGACACGGCGGAGGACTTTGTTTTATAACATATTGTGATAGTTATAAAGAGTTAATTCAGCAATGACCAAATAAAGCCTACAGCTTAGTTTCAATCAAAGTATAATTTTATTTCTAAGTAAATCATTAACTTTTAACAATAAAGAAAAAGATCACTGATTGCTGATAATTAACGACAATAAATAAAACGATTTGATGGTTTTTCCAGTGCTTAAAAATCCCACTTATGGGTTTTATGGTTGTAAACATACTCTCTAATTACTTAAAACACTAAAAAGAGACTCATATGAGTAACACTAATCACAAACACAACAGTTTAAGATAAATCGATGCTAAAATAAAAGTCAAGTCGAATTAACTTAAGAACAGTCTGTACCCAGTATTACCTGACCCGTGGTATAAAGAAGAAGAGGGCAAGACGTGTTGTGAGGAGAGGGGTCAGGTAATGTTGGGTACAGACTGTACCTACACTGGTATTTTAAGTCATAAACTGACCTATTATCGGACTTTAATTTAATTTTAGACATATATGGTATAAAAGTACCCTTAACGCAAACGAAGGGCACTTGTTCTCCCCACCACTGCGATCTTTTTTTGTTCTAGACCATACCTGGGAACCCCCTAGTGTATGGAGATATTGGGGGTCAAAGTTCCAAATTTTTCACAGCTGTTTTTGTAAATACTAGTTTTTCAGGTTATAACTTTACTTAAATTACCTCCATGACCCGTTTATTATTCAAAGCATCCACTAGCACAATGTTTTAAGAGTGCTACATTGAGTTTTACCGTAAAATGTGATGTTTGACCCCAAAAAATAAGTCATTTCCCAGCAAACATTTTTGCGTAGGGGTACTTAGGTTGATGTACAGAATGCTTGGTTGACGTCTGTGTGATGAGTTGATTTACACCCTCTATTGACAGCTAAAGTTTGTTTATAATTTCGACATAAACGCTGACTTTTCAATAAACATTGACATTGTAGAAATTTTTAACATTGATTGCAGAGACTTATGACATCTAGTATTGTTAAGCAGAATGCAACTATGGGTTTGACAAGGAGGAGGAAGTACCTTTTTCGGCAAAACACTCTAGGATTGATTAGGTGTGGGATGTCCCATTCAAAAATAGACTTTCAGCAATCAAAATATGGACCAGTCCTAGTTTGCAAATCGAATTATCATCATAAAAACCTAAACAATAATCTTTTTGCATGGAACCTATAAATAATGATGGGAATCTTATCCTTCGGATGAACTACGGCCAACTCTTTATCGGTACCTTATAAGGGACATAGGGTGCGCAAAGACATTTATTTCGTGTCAATTATAAAATAGTTATCAAGATTTCTTTTTAAAAACACACGTAGTTGGACTGGTAACATAATTATGCAAGTGACATTTAGCGAAGAGTTGTTGTGGGATCGTGAACCAATTCGTTTAAATTGCAAAAAATAATTGTCAGCCATCACAAAAGGTGAAACATTATTACTTTGGAAAATAAACGTTATTTATTGTTATGGTACGTAATAGGACGAGTCGTGTAATGTTATCGTATTATGCACAATAACTTAACATAAATATAACACAACGCCTGTAATCCCCGAATGGTAAGACAAAGGTGTACCCATTACCGGTCGAGGCTGCGGGTCCTGTCGAGGCTGCGGGTTCTGTCGAGGCTGCGGGTCCTGTCGAGGCTGCGGGTCCTGTCGAGGCTGCGGGTTGTTCGCAAGGGATACCGCGGCCTCGACATGAAGGGCGAAGAAGGAACATGGGTGGTTTTTAGTCAGTAGAAGTCTGACACTCCCTTTCGCTCCGCCCAAGAGCGGGAGGGGTTATTTGATGATTTCCCACCCCCAAAAAAAAAAAAAAAGGTGTACCCATTAATACACCCACATTTCGCCAGTTAGGTTTAAGTACCATGTAATAGGGGGCGAGTCTGTTGCCATCAACCGGGCACAAATACAGACACGGTGGCTGCTACGGAAAAAACACTGTTGAAAAAACCCAATATCAGTTTGCCCGACCCTGGATTCGCACCAAGGACCTCATGCACAGCAGTCGCAGTTGTGACCACTAGACCAACGAAGCAGTCAGATGGTATCATAATTTATGCACAATAACTTGCAGTAAGCAATTTATACGAATCCGAAGGAACAATAAACAAACAAAAATCAACACAACGCACTTGATTGTTCAAAATGTCTTAGTTATCTTACATATAAATCCATCATGGGGTATCCGAGTGAAACCGATACATGTACTGAATTAAATACAAATATCGGTGACGAGGCGTCCCAAATGATACAAGGTGAGCCCAACGAAAAACCTTGTAAAGAATGTTGGGCCACGACAACCGACGATACTGTGTCCACTAATATGGACCAACACTATCTTTCTCTTATGTATGCACGCCTCAGTATTTATCTAGACTTTTCACACCTCTACCACACCTTTACACCTAGATAACGGAAGAAGTCTTGCAACATCGATTTTATTGATCCTGCCATCACCATTATGTTAATATCATAGCGTAATTCAGGCAGTTCTACTATATGAATAGGATTGGTCAAGTACAGTAAGATAAAAAAATATTCATTAAATTCAGTCGTGCAGTATTTTTATTCATCGTGCACTTACTACAGTTTTTTTTACGATCTAGACGCTGTCCCAGATCTCATTGCTATGCACTGATCTGCATGACTGTTCCGCTCACTTCGGTGCCCGTCTATTTGGTGGACAGTTACCTGGTTTACAAGTCCCCTCACGTGTGCTTTACGGATATTTTAATTTTCAGTTCACACGCCAACCATGGTCTTCTTTCAGACGGAGGCTGCATTAATATTAATAACGCGGAGCAGTGTATATTGCCCACATGCACGTAACAGTAACACCATGCTCTCTACAAGACGTCATCGCTTCCATGCACCCATAACGAGATGGTAGGTATGAATTCTAAGTGGGTACGTATGTGCCCGCGTACAGTCACGTCCACAAATTTTTGTACTTTGCAAAATTCTAAAGCGATTTGCAAGTGGAAGAATGTTTGCAACTTTGAGATGTGACCTTTTTCGTCGACATTAAAATTATTATCGATGTAGAAAGAGAAAATTAGTAAAAGAAAGTGGTATGTAATATGTCATCATCATCACGCCTTCAATACCCGACGAAGGTGAGCCTAATAGCACACTCACATTTGGCAAGTTATGTACCTTATTTCAGGTGGCAAGTCTGTTGCTAAATCCAGTGGTGACTTCTGAGAAATTCCTGATGGAAATACCTAATAACATTTATTACACCAGTAAATAACAAAGTTTGTATACTGCGGTAGTCTGTGTACTGACATATGAGTGCTGAAGACTGTACGGGCGACGCAATAAGACTTGATAAGCGACGGAAGTAGCGAGATAATCTCGATACATACATTTCAGCGTCCACTTTGATCTCATGTTGAATCAGCAAGCAGTTTTGTGAGTTATAGTGTTAGTTAACGATCAGGCTGTACGGATTGCTGATAATTAGATGTTCTTATACTGTTTGAGTCTTGGATTATACACACATTTTGAAGGGATGAGAAAGAGAATAGTAATTATATTACCATTTAGCACTAAATTAACTTAAAACGATTAATAAAGAGAACAATTTAGTACCGGGTACTACGATACCCCTTGGTAAAAAATCCACGGACCGACCTCAGTAAGCGCTGCTTCACCTGCGCGGCTTTGATTGAGGCGTGTGGCATTAAGCCACAAGCCAAACTCCAGCATTAAATTAAAATGTGAGAGCAAAAAAGTTTGAATAAGGAAAGGACATGACAAAGTCACTGTAATTAATATAATTTGTGATCTAAAGATCACTGGTTCCTTTTGACTTCCACCACGTGAAATAGCGAGATGCATCACGACAGTAATCCATATAATCACGAGTATAACATAAGGCACGCGGATGCACAACGCATCCACCATGAAAATTATCAGATTGTTTATCATATAATTAATTTCAATCACTCGGAAGCCAGCACCGTTCGTGTAATTTTCCATGAAAATAGCATACATAACGTAATAATTGTACTTTCTATGGAACCATGAATGTATGCATAAACTATTCAATTATGTTCATTAAAGGCGTATTAAAGGCTAATATCAGTTTTTGTTGGCGCTACTGTCGGCTAATGGCGCCACGCCACTGAATGGTGAGCCTGTGCGCCAGTGGCAGATAAGCGATCGGTAATAATATATCGCGGAGTAAAATTAATTGACTTGAATAAAAAGCTTGTTCATTAGGTTTCAAAGTTAATGATTGCGGCATGTGTTGATATATGCAATTCATAGTATGTGGTGTCTATGTAGTAATAAGAGACGCTATAGACTTCACTTTATTTTATACTGACTCTCTCTATTACATAAACACAAAATGACGTCTGTAATTCTCGAAGAATAAGACAGAGGTGTACCTGATAGTAGGTGTATATCTACTAAAGAAAAGGTGTATACTATTGAGAAGAGAAGACTGGACTACTTCTTCTTATCGTGTGGGCAGTAAGGTCTGACGACCCCATACACCCTAGTGTCAATGTTTCTAAACCGCCGCAAGGGCCTCTGACATGGTTTGACGACCGCCATTTGGCGGCCGGGACCACCGGTTTATACGTGCCTTCCGAAGCACGGAATCATCTTTTTTATCATACAATCAGGTGATTCATGCCTGCAATGTCCTAACCAAACTGGAAACAACTTTACAAAGTATGCTTCCCGAAGACTGGACTGAACTGGTGAAATGTGGGTACCCATATTTCACCAGTTCAGTCCAGTCTTCTCTCTGTTCTACTTAATGTTAAATCAAATAAAATAAGACAACTCTTAAGTAGCAAGTCATAAGCAAGTAATGGTCATACATTACACCACTAATCAACAAATAATAAAGCATTGATGCATTCTGAATTTATTTTTACTTTGACATAATGCGATTTTGCGGCAGTTTGCTGAACTGAGCTTATTTAGCGCAGCCATAAGACCAATATTATTATCTCCTCTTTTTCTCTGATTTTCTTACGTGCACTGTTGTTGGCCAAATAATATGACAAATAAATTATGTTTTCTTTCTTTCTTGCTATTTCCTGCAACAAAACCTATCTGTCGCATTCACTGGCCGACGGACCTTACACTCACAAATGTAATTAAAGACTATTAAAATAGACAGGTCTCAAACATGTAATTATTTACAGCATTTTTAAAACAATTATGTGCTACGTTTTGTTAATCTATTTAAATTATCCGTTCACAATTATACGTCTGTTGGATAGAAAAAAAAAGCTTTGAGTCTAAGCGAGTATTAATTATTCTAATTCATTCTATCCTCGGTGTAAGTAATAGGTAGGTTGGACATTTTCAATTGTAGGTTAATCGTTAGACGTTTACACGGCATAAAATCGATAATAGTGGAATCTGTTTAGTTTCTCACAGTTGTGGATGTAATGTAGTTTATATTAGTGATAATAGTCGTTCATTTACTAATGAATAACTCATTATCATGAGGTTGGTGAGATGAACAGGAATTTCACGGAGTCTGGATTTGTGCCCGGTTAATGGTAATAAGTTAGCCCCCTATTACATGGGACTTTAAATAACAGAACTATCGAAATGTGGGTGCACCTCTGCCTAACCCATCGAGTAAAACAGACGTGATCGTTATGTTGTTATCACTATCATTATCAACCTTTTTTCAACGGTTTCTCCTTCAAAAAAATTAAAAACTAAATCAATGACACACAAAGAGCCTTAACCACAAAAGAAATCAATTAAAGTGCGGCCCACTAACGTAGTCTGTACAAACACAACTGGTACACAATTGTATAGAAGATCACGTGTGCGTAGTATGTACACACATCGAGCCAAGGAGAGAGTAGACCATATTGTAATGTTGATTCTTTCGCGAATTGATTTAGGCAACAGCTGACTTTATGTATGTACTTTGTTGAATGTTGAAGAGTGGTTTCACTGTTTGGTCGAAAAAGAGATTTTTTTGCTTAAAATTTTCTTGATCAACTTTCTGATTTAATTTACGTAATAGGGATATTTTTTTATTTGATCAGTTATTTCTCGTAAGCTTGCGCATATTATGTGCACATATTTAACTATGTAAAATTATTTTTAGTGAGTTATAAAAATTACAAGCTACAACTACAACATTGTCAGGTATTTTTAAACTTCAAAATGCTACCGTCAATCGATGACCACTGTATTCTACAATCTTTTTTTTTTATGAGTTTGATGTAAGCGGAAATCTTTGAAACTCATACGATTTCAAATATTTATTATATTCCTAAACTGATGGAAAGTTTCAGTTTGTGTTTCACGCCAACAAAGTCGCGGGCAGAAGCTTGTGTGAGATAAGATGACTTTGGAAGGGGCCCGCAAGGGCCGATGCCCGTCGGGGCTGCGGGTTGTTCGAAAGAGATACCGCGGCCTCGGCGCAAGGGCTAAGTAGGAATATGGGTGATTTTTAGTCAGTAGAAGTCTGACACTCCTTTCTGCTCTGCCCAAGAGCTGGAGGGGTTACTTGATGATTTTCCACCCGCCAAAAAAAAAAAGATAAGATGACTTCCTAACACCCGTAATCATCTGCCTAGCCTTTTCCCAACTATGTTGGGGTCGGCTTCCAGTCTAACCGGGTGCAGCTGAATACCAGTATTTTACATGGAGCGACTGCCTATCTGACCGCCACAACCCAGTTAATACTAGGTAATACGATACTCTGTGGTAAGACTGGATGTCAGAATTTCAGGTCCCTGACTACCTGTAACGACTGCCAAAGATCTATATATGGCAGCCGGGACCAACAGCTTAACGTGCTTTCCGAGGCACGGAGGAAACTCGGTATGTCGGGCGGTCACCCATCCACAGACCGACCTAGGCAAGCACAGCTTTACCTAAAGATCGACCCGAGTGGCAGTTCTTATTTAGCCTTCCTAACACCCGTATTAACATAAATAAAAAAATAAAAAAATTAACACCCGTAATAACATCGTGTAATGAAAACGCACTCTAATTAGACAAAGTGCCGATTCGCAATGCTAATGATATCGGTAAGTAGGTACTCCTTTCACCAGTGCAGCCTTTTATGTACCTACATTTTGTTCATGAGACGAAAAATATACCGAATGAAGTCTTTGGTGACTCATTAGGAAATTGTACAGAAAACTCAGAAGCATTGACAGGTGGCATCCTATAATGGGTGTAAAAAAACCCTTAACGAAGCCGTAAAGCACTTGTTCTCCCTGTTATTGCGATATTAATAAAAAAAGACGTGTGGTACTGGAGAATGCCGCGGTAAAGCTATTGCATAGCATTTTTTATCAACTTATGCAATTATAATTATTTATTTATTTTATTAATGTAGTATTTTTTTTCGTTTGTTTTTTTTTTCTTTGATATTAATTCAAGTTACACTTTGAGCGTGGTGACCGATAAAAAAAAACAATATTTTTTCTTTTATTAAATAAATGAGTGTTAGGTTTTTTTCGTTACGGAATTTCTGGATTCGGTCCCCACGCTCAAGGCCCGCGATAGAAGCTATGCAATAGCTTAAAAAAATAAAATAAAATTTTAATGTTATTTAAATTTAAACACTTCCATGCCATCTAAAATAATAATCAATGCAGTCATTAGCATGTCTTGAGTGCGTTACCTTGAGATTTCCGTAAAACGTGATTTTTTACCCGAAAACAAGTCAATCATTTTTTAGAGCTAAGAACTTAGTTTGATCAACAGAATTCTTTGTTGACATAAATGGTCAGCCGCAGATACTGTTTTCAATAAAATAAAATAAATAATAAACCATGTTAAACTACGTATTCCTAGGTTATTAACACAACAAATCAATTAACCACATCTACATATGGCTATAAAACTGAGTCATGAACTTGAACTACCTAATCCGAAAAAACTTTCGTACCACGCCTATGGAATATTAAAATACAGAAGAGCATAAATTAGCATAACCGTACGTTAAAAAACATCACATCTTTGTCCACAAGCTCGGCTTAAAACAACTTCGAATTCCATTTGAAGCTGAATGAAGAGATACATAAACATTAAAAAAGTTTTAACAAAACTAAATATCCAAGTCTAACAAAAATATGCAAATACTGATCAACCAAAAATATACCAAAACGTTTTATGAGAAATGAAAGTAAAATAAAAAGAATTCAATGTTCAATTTAGACATCTCAATTCGTAAGTTATGCACACATAATGACTTAATTCCAGTCAGAGGTCAACGGTCGTAACTTACACGACAATTTGTCTATCATTATAAAATCATGATCATGAGTTCATGACTGAACCAGCGAAAGTGTCCAGCCCTAAAGTAACAACGAACCTTTAACGAGTTGAAGAAACTCGACTCTTGTCCGTCACAATAGAGGTGAGTAAATTAGAATCGGGCACAGAACGGTTCGCGTGATCGAATGGACTCGTAAACCAATTTCGGCAAAATCATGATTACGGACTGACGTACACTGAATACAGACGAGAAGTTTTTAGATAAGTATACGTACCCATTTTCGTACGCGTGTGAACTGTATCGTGACGAACCTGTCATTCCTAACTGACATAAGTCACCAACCAATTCTATTTCCGACACAAATTATTATCAATTTACTTTCCATAACTTTTCATTTTAATGTAAGCGGAAACAAAAATTAAATCCAATTCAACGGATACATCGATTTTACAGTCTAACGAATCGATCAAAACGTTTACGGATTTGTTCCCACGTCTTATCAAATTACGGCTTATTAATTAACAACTCTCACTAACGAATATTCATTATTTCTGTTACGGTTACGCAACGAAAATCGTGTCTTTTTTTTCATCGAAACTATTTTCGGTAGATAGATGATTGTCCTGTCAAATTGCATCAGTCATGCAGTTTTTATTGCTGCACATGTCCATATGTTCACGCTTTCTGGTGCAATTCTGTCGGAGCCGACAAAGCGGAAGTCACGTCTTCAGTACGAACAACTTTCACACCTTGTTTTATTTTTCACAACTAACCCTAATTTCATCACGTCTAGGAGATAAAGACAATTTTTATTACAGCGGATCTGAATTTACGGTCAAAATTGTCCAAGTCATAGTGATCGCTTTTTTGTATTCGCTACTTGCAGTTTCGCTTCGACTATAATAGTGCAGATAAAAAGAAAAGAAAAACGTTTGTAAGTTCAGCTGCATTTTCGTTCCGGTGGTTTAATTTTACAGTAAAGTTCAATGTCTAATAATTTGATTGATAAAATTCGGTTTCACTACTTAGATAGGAGAAACCTGTAGTATAATTTGGGCTACACGCTTGCAGACAGATAGAGGTAGTTGAATTAAATTTTTCGTTTTTATTTAGAAATTTCTGATTTCATGTATCTATATCGCTTTACATAGCAGATCAGTTCTTAATTCTGCGAAGATAACACCGAGTAATTGCATAATTTATTTAGGAAGCTACTAATATGATGCTAAAATTATATTTTTTCTACAAATCTATCTAACGCGTTACTGTAAACAGTTGGTGTAAAACATAAAATAATAAAAAATAAGTGTTCAAATATTAAATTAATATATATAAAACAACAAAATACGCTCTTTCTACTGGGAATGTTGCATACCTAACATGCTCGTGTATGTTAGTAGTCAACCGAGAAAATGCGAAACATAATATAGTGTTTTTCATATTAGATTTGAAATGTGTAAATAAAACAATAACATGCGTGCAATCTCTTCGGTCGCTGATTTTACGGTTCTCAAAACGACGCGCTTGGCGGGTTAAACGATTTTTGAACTGCGGTAGTTCAGCCAGCACAGTGGCACTAATTCACATATTCCTAGAAAAAATCTTGAGCACCCCAAAGAATCGCAATGTAACAATTTGCTATCCAGCATTCATACATGTTCAGAATAATTTACGCGTTTATATTCCCGAGGTATGCGAGTGGGACTAAATTTAATAGTAGCTGTTTAAGGCCACTCAGCATCCATTAGGTGGGTTCGTGACGCCGGTGTCCCGGTGTCTCGAGCCTTATTTGTACCAGCCCGATATTAGTACCGTTGCGTGTCGAAATGATCCAGAATAGAACGAAACATCGCAACTGAATATAATTAAAGACGGCGAAGGAAATGTGTTGGCTGATAAAAATATGTTGCCTATATTTTATCTAAGTAGCATAATTTTCTTAATAATTGTGTCATAGCAAGTTTCTAGCTAAATACCTGCTGTCGTGTGAACATGTTCGTCTCGAGCGGCAAGTATCGATAGAGAAAAATAGTTGCAAACTTGCAATAAATAATAGTCATGCACCATCCTGTCAGGATGTCGAACACCTTTTCTAGGACTTTTTTTAATAGAAAAAAAATATGCTCACAGCAAAACATGTTGCTGTTTAAAATTTATTCATAGTAATTTTAAGCCACTATTGATGCTAGCAAGTGACCGTTACCTAGGTAAATACTAAACTATATATAGTGCAAAAACTGTGCATGTTAAAGCATTGTATCGCAATAAAAACAACAGAAGCGTGTTGGATAGCAATAACACTGTCTGATTAGATTACCATTTATTCCACATATCCGTAGTTCCGTGGACTCCGCGACTGTCTGGCGCTAATACTGAACTGATGCCGGTATCGATTTTCCAACTATGGTTTGTCTATTTTTATGATACTTTACTCGCTACGCCTCGGCGCTAAGTACACAGTAAAAAGCTCCCCAAGATTCCTCTCTTCTCGTATTCTCGCCAAACGACTCGCAAGGACGTCAAGTGTAAGGTACTCGTAATTAAACTATGAAGTTTCAATATCCACAGCGATCAATTCATTACACGGTTGTAACGCATGATTTTAATAAAAACGTCTTATTGATTAATTGTACGACATTATCGGCGCCGGCCACTGCCTCACAACCCCGGACCAATTTATCTCCTCACTACTCACATTAGCATATCAGTCTATTCAACTCGACTAATGTCCTCGTGCGAAGCACTCGTTTAGTTTACGACACATTTGACCAATTGAATTACGCTCGCGTGATAAGGCAAATAATCAGTACAATATAGTTCACCAAATCATCACTTTCTACGTTCGCAGTTCGCACCCACAAACGGCGGACACTTTCACGGAAACGCGCGTAAAACGATTTCTTAATCGATTATCGTCAAAACGGTAACGTCTACGAATGTAGAATAATTGATTCGATTTTATTATTTGTTACTAAGCAAAAGCCGCCATAATTGGGGCCATTTCTGCACGACAATTTTAACGATAAATCCAAATGTGCATATTTATATATTTTGTTTACGTTCAGTCCTATTTAAGGGTCTTAATGCATCTTTTTTTGTAATTATACCACTTGTCTATTCCACACTAATTAAAAACGGAAATGCTTTTTTTTATTCTTTATTCAAATTACTTAGAGCAGTGTTGAAACAAGAAAAATGACAAGTGCGTATTTTTTATGTCGCGTTCATAGACAAGTCTCCGAGTTTATAGTTTCTCATGTAAAAGTTATGCGAATTAAACTGCACGGGTCGTTATTAAGATATCTAATAAAGCTACACTAAGTAGTTGAAGCGAGCGTTTACCATAATTGAGATATTTATTTTATCCCAGCAGCTGTGAGCGAAGATTACATGGATGCATTAATGTTCTTTACATGTAAAAGAATATTGAAAATAAGTTATTTGATGATGCGGCTTCGTAAGATTGATGTAACAATTTAAATGAGAGCAGTGTTTTTAAATTGATAAGATTGTAAGCGAAGTTTTGTCCACTGATATATTTAATTAAAACACTAGGCATTAGAAAATAGTGGTTTTCCGACAGAGGGTGCAACTTTATTGAAAGTAATTCTGATTGTTAATACATTGCATAATTTATTTTGTAAAAGTACTCTGTAGATAGATCAAACTTTTTAGATAATAAGTAATATTTATTTATTTATTATATTTAGATATCAAACTTATTTAATTTATTTACTCATGAAAGGTTAAATTTTTAAGTGTTAAATATGGTTTTACTTAAACTGAATTTTATTCATATTTATTTTTATTACTTACGCATTTTTTTCTTAAACTACATAATATTAAAAAACTTTAACTGAAAAACTCACCAAAAAAAATATTTTCTCAGCGTTATCACCGTAGAGAGCTATAGAATCTATCACAAACGTTTGGAATCACTGCATCACACTATGTTCGCGTGCGTGCGTGCGTGCATGCGCGTGCGGCGGTGTGCGTGCGGCGCGCGCAGCTACAGGCTCAGTACTCGAGTGGCGCGCCGCGTGCAATGCGCGCGTTTATACGTCCCGCGCGACGCGTCGCCCGGCTGTTGCACTTTCGCCGTCCGACGTCTACGAAACATCCCAGAGGCTGTAAGGGTGCATCCGATTGAACTCAGATTTATGTTTATGCATTTATTGGTTGTACACTGATTGATTGACTTATAATATTTTATTGGCAGGTTTATATTTACTTTATTTATTTATTTTAACTTCATGTACATCTTCATACACAGGCGGACATCATGCCACAAGTCATTCTCTACCTGTCAACCATAGGGTCAAACAGAACAGCATTGTAGAGTACAAAATAATAAAAATAAGGAGAATATAATTTTGTTAACATAAATAGAAACAAACTGATATATATAGATATACATACATACAGATAGAATTAAATAAACTAAAATACCTATATTATAATAAATACAAATAGTTCAGTACTTTCATGAATTTAATTGCTTCCGTCTCAGCTAAGCTATTGATCGGCAGATCCGTCAGGATCGTCAAGTTGAGATGTGTTTTATGTCTCTTCTGTGTCAAATTCTTAGTACAGTGTAAAGGAACTATTTTACGAAGTCGACAATCAAGAGTTATGTACATAACTAAATAACTCTACGCCAAAATTACCGCTGGGAAACGACTTTTTTTTGAGTGAAAATCACATTTTACGATAAAACTCAATGTAGCACCATTAAAAACATGATCATGCATCATCTGATGCTTCAAATAGTAAAGGAGTACCTTAAATATTAGTATTTTAAAAAGACTTTTGAAACGTTTGGTACTTTTCACCAACTTTACATGTTCAAATATCTAACTTCCCAGATTTCCATATAAAGTTCAGAACAAAAAAAATCACAAGGACTGGGAGAACAGATGCCTCAATAAAGGTATATTTACACCCTTTATATAAAGACTAGCTGATGCCCGTGTCTTGGCGGGTCCTGTCGGTATTCGCCACAGATGTCGGTTATCGCGACTCATGCCCCCTTTCAACCCTTTACAACCCTATTTTCGCTTTAAAAAGTAGCCTGTGTCCTTTCTCAGGCTCTAGACTTTCTGTGCACCAAATTTCATATAAATCGGTTCAGTAGTTTTGGTGTGAAAGCGCGACAGACAGACAGCGTTACTTTCGCATTTATAATATTAGTAAGGATAACGTGTCTCAATTTTCATGCACGCTAATCTCCAAAAACCAGTACGGACTGGGTTGTGGACATCCGATAGACAGTCGCTTCCAAAATACTGGTATTCAGCTCCATCTGGTTAGACTGGAAGCCGACCCCAACATAGTTGAGAAAACTATGTTTAGTTATAGTTTGCTTTTGGACCCTATAAAACTTACGACTATGTCATATAGTTACGAGGAATTGGCTTCCAATTCCGATAATATAATTTCCTACTTCAGCAGTAAATCCAACTAAACCAACATTTCAGCATACAGTATAACGAGTTCCTAACAATTTACAATCGGCCAATACCTAGTTCAGTTAGTTACCACGACATTAAAATAAATGGAAGTCGCACACGTTGTACGATTTAAAATTACCTTAGGAAATAGTTACCAGAGACTCAATCGCATTGCGACTAAACTATTGGTCTATAAAAATCGCAGCGTCAATAAGAACGTGCGAAGAAAATATAAAAGGAGACACGACAGAGTTGACATTTTATTGGAATAGTTTATACAAACAAAAGGACATAATATTACGACCGCACATTGCATTTAAACAGCATGAAATAATTTATGAACAGTCGAGAACTTGGTAAGCGCTTACCTATTTGGCAGTTCGTCGCTGCAATGCGTATCCTATAATTTCTTTAATTTATTATCGCTTTAAAACATTATCTTTTTAGATTTTACATACGTACAGCCACGAGCAATATTTAATATGTAAGCAAAATTGAAAAGCAATTTTTGGGGAAATAACAGAAAGAAGGTAAACTTTTAGTTTTCTACTCTTGCTTCCAAAATGCTATGTTCGTAAAAATGTTAATCAACACAGTAGGAGGAAATCACTTTTCAAAGTTGCTTCGTGTATGGTATTGGTGGTTGTGATGCGTCATTTTTCTCTTACCCATATCCCAATTCATTCGAGACCGGCGCAGCATGTCTTCTTCTTCCATAATTCTCTGTTCCTCGTCATTTTATCAAACACCTCCTTTCTTGCCATATGATCCTTACCACAGCTCATCCATCGTGTCTTTGGTCTTCCTCAACTCTAACACATTCATACTCTAAACCTTCCTCACGACGTTTTCCTTATTTCTCCTCACCACATGTGGTGCTCGTGATTGTACATCTATAAAATTAATATAATAACAAAGAGTTTTTGATAAAGGGTGTTAAAATTATTATTACTAAAGCTGTAAAGATCCTTGCCACGAAATGTTTCCATCTGTAGAACGCTCGGACGTACTTGTACCATAAAATAACAATTATTTTGCTGGCATGCTGCTAGTTTCTCACATACCAGCTTTGTCAGTAAAGCCATTAAAGTTTTATGACAAGGATCAGAGGAACTTTTTGGTTTCGTTTCCGAAACGTTTAAGTACTTACTATGTACGTAGTTACATAATGTGCATAATGCGCGTGCGTGTGCGTGAGCGTGTGCGTGTGTGTGTGTGTAGTTGCATGTGTATCCTTCAGCTGAATTCCGAAAGCTGGCTGACATAGATTTTCTATATCCTTTAGGTTATTTGAACATTTTAAACCTTCTGGAACTCATCACTACATCTGCTTAGTCTTTCCCCATCTATGTTTGAATCGGCTTTAAGTCTAACTGGACGCAACTGAATAGGTACCAGTATTTTACAATGAATGACTGCCTATTTGACCTCTCCTATTTGTGCTTTCCGAGGCACGAAAGAAACTCTGTTTGTAATGGGTGGGCAGCCATCCAACCTAGGCAAGCTAGGCAAGCGCGGCTTAACCCGAAGATCGATCGCAATTGCTGCTGTATTTATTTACTATATTCTATTCTATATGTTCTATTTGTTCTTTTATAGTCACCATACGTCCAGATTGACGTAGGTACTTAGGGCTTGTACACAAAACTGCGATGCGAATTCGCAACGCAGAAATTGAAATACGAATTGCTTCAAATGCAACTTGATCAACCTTCGTTGCTCGCAGGTTTTTGCGATGCGACATCGCATCATCGTCACGTACAAGCCCTTTTTTTGGGGGGGGAGTGTGGGAAATCATCAAATAACCCGTCCCGCTCTTGGACAGAGCGGAAGGGAGTGTCAGACTTCTACTGACTAAAATCCACCCATGTTCCTTCTTAGCCCTTGTGCCGATGCCGCGGTATCTCTTTCGAACAACCCGCAGCCCCGACGGGTGTGTACAAGCCCTTAGTTAGCGTTCCGTATTGTGCGCCGGATATCAATATATCTGTAAAGCAAAGAACTAAAAGATTCTAGTATGTCTATAAAAGCCGTAACAATACCGATGTTCTAGACCATACCTGGGAATCTAGTTACGATGATAATAATTTTACTTTAATTTCCTCTCATCCTCATCATCTTCCTGCCCTTATCCCATTCTATTTGGGGTCCGCGCAACACGTTTTCTTCTTCCATTCTTCCCTGTTACACGTCAAGGTGGCATTTATTCCTTTCTCATTCATATCATTCCTTACACAATCCATCCATCTTTTCTTTGGCCTTCCTCTCCCTCTCCATCCATCAATATTTATATCCATCACTTTTTTAGTCACATGCGTTTCATCCCTCCTAATTTCCTCTATGACCCGTTTACTACTCAAAGCAATTCAAAGCATCCCACAAGAACAATGTTTTGAGTGTGCTACATTGAGTTTACGGTAAAACTCAATGTAGCACACTCGAAACGTGATCTGTCACCCAAAAAAAAAGTTGTTTCCTAGCAATTTTTTTTTTGCGTAGGGTTACTTAGTTTGATGCATAATGTTTGGTTGATGACTTCGTGAAGGGGCCGTTTACACCCTGTATACACAGATAATTTATTACTTTCTAAAGATTTAAAATTCAAATATAATGTACCTACGCACAAACAAGTTATTAAACATAATGTTTAACTGAAAACGGTCGCTTATCAAAGGCTTCGATGCTGTATGTATCTTGCTTCCCAAGGAAGCGGGGTATTAATTTTATGAGTGTCTAGGCCTGAGTCTAATCGTTATATGACGCGACCAATCCTGTGGGACTTCCTTTTATCTTTGCATTCAACCAGTTTTTAATCATTTTCCCATGAAGACACACGCTGCTTGCGTTATTTAGCATAATAAGAATGTACTAATTGACGGTACCACAGTATAACGCACTGTTTATTTATAACTAGGGATCCATATAAACGTGCGAAGCATGGGCAGAGTTTTTGAAGTTGTCATAACATCGGCAGATTTGTGATAATAGCTTTGGAAGCATTAAGTGTTACACGGTTCTTCATGGGCCTACATCACCATCATCAGCCTATGTAACAGTCCAAAAGTGGACATAGGTCTCTTCTATCATACACCACTTGACTCAATTTTTTGGAACTCTTATTCAGTTGCTACCAGCGAAGATCGTCATTCCACCGAGCCTGAGGGCGTCCCACCTTACGCTTGCCCATTCGCGGTCTCCACTCAAGAACACGTTACCTCAACGGTCATCGGTTCTACAGCAAATATGACCAGCCCATTGCCACTTCAGCTCCAACGGGATCGCCACAGATTTTTGCTGAGACCCTCTTAACTTTTTACTCTTATTTCTTTAACGTACAAAGTGAGGTTGACTTTCTGTATGTTTTTAAGGCTACAACAATCTTGATGTAGTAATGAGCATTACTTTTTTTCCGAGGATGACATGGGCAATTTTCCATTCCGGAAAATAACAATCCATTGTTGTCTGACGCTAGAAAAAAAACCATGTGTATGTTATTTCATGACTTTTATAATAGTAGATGCATTGGTGTGATTGCCTAAAATTCACCTGAATTTGGTTGAACTTATAAAATTCACCTGAATTTGGTTGAAACTAATGACGATTTTGTAAGTGCCAGATTATCTCGCCACCTCTTTCTAGGCCGGCCGGCTATCAGGCAGAGTTCGAACTTCAAGGAGATCAGCAGATCTCCCTTCATTAGCGTCTTCTTGGCAGGCTTTTATACTATTACTATTAATATTTTATTATTTATATCTTGGGTATATAACTTTGGTGGAATAATAAAAAAATGTTTTATTATTTAATTCCTTGAAATTCCTTTCCCCAAATTGACTTAATTCTTTTGAAATAATTATTTTATTTATGTTGATCGGAACGTTTGGAAATATTTCAGTCTGGGAAATTCAAAGGAGATCACTCCTTTGAATTTCGCGGGTTGGTGCACCCTGGCGCATACTTCGGTCTCATGCATAAACAAATTCTGAGGTAAACGAAACTTCACACACTACGCAAGAATATATACGGCTACTTCTGAAATACGCAATTACGCATCTATAAACATATAATAAAAGTGATTGCTCGGGAGCCGTGCCATAACTCGTTCGTTTTACATGTGCAGGCGCAGGCACTCGCTGATGGTATAACGACCCATGTTATATGACCCTTTGCATGAAAAATTAAAAGGACATTGTTCATAAGTAGTTTTTTTTTTAGGAGTGTGAAATCATCAAATGACTCCTCTCGCTCTGGGCAGAGCGGTAAGGAGTGTCAGACTTCTGAATGGGACTCCGTCGCCTCCTTCTGCGAAGCAGTGATGCTAGCGAAGGAGGTCGCGGAACGTGAGAGGGAGAGAACCTCTCGTCCCAGCCGCCACGGGAGGCGCTCCGGGCGTCGGGGGCCACGTGATGGCTTCCGGCCACCGTAGACGCGGGCCTGTGGACGGTGAGTGACGGGAAAGCTCGCCGTCCGTCCGTCTTATGACGACGACAGGCCGTGTCAAAGAGATGTCAGCAACATGGACGGGACCCGCAAGGGCCGACGCCCGTCGGGGCTGCGGGTTGTTCGCAAGAGATACCGCGGCCTCGACATGAAGGGCTAAGAAGGAACATGGGTGGATTTTAGTCAGTAGAAGTCTGACACTCCGTTTCGCTCTGCCCAAGAGCGGGAGGGGTTATTTGATGATTTCCCACCCCCAAAAAAAGTTTCAGACTTCTACTGACTAAAAACCACCCATGTTCCTTCTTAGCCCTTTGTGCCGAGGCCACAGTATCTCTTTCGATCAACCCGCAACCCCGACGGGATATAATGTAGGTGAGTTCTTAATTGAGTTATAGTTTGTAAAGTTGAGGCTTCAATTTTCTGATCATCATCATCATTTTAGCCCAGATTCACCCACTGTTGGCTATTAAATAGGCTCTCAGTTTCTGCTGTCACTCTTCTCTGTTCTGTGCGTCCCTCATCTATCCGTTTCCCACGCTCCTGACAATATCGTCAGTCAACCCAGAGCAATTTTGGGCAGCCTTGGTTTCTTAGGCCCAACCTCGATCACCATTCGGTCAGAACCTTCTATCGACCATCTCCGCGTCTAAGATCGCAAAACCTTATAAGTCGGTAAACTGTTGTTAATCTATGTTTCGCCGAGAAGATGGTAACCAAATAGGCTCTTTAGTTGTCCCACAGATTCGCACAAAGTGCTTTGCTACATCTTTTATTACGCGTACAGAAAAGGAGTGGAATTCCTTGCTTGCGTCGGTGTTTGCAAGTGGTCCCAAGTTCAAATGATCACAATCTGGTAAAGTCGCGAGTTATAGGCTTGTTTGGGGTTAACTCGTTCCATAGTCAATCTCATTTCTGTCCTCAGGACAAGATTGAGGTCAAGAGTAGAGTAGTAGAGTAGTAATAGTAAAAAAATAGCGAGGTGTCTTATCCGGTTGGCACGGAGTTCATTATCGCAAGTATTTTTATACATATTAAGAAAAGATATTTTAATAAACATTAAGATTATAAAACATTTTTGCATATTCTCAAAATTGACGGCAAAGAGAAACGATTGTAAAAAGTTTAAATTTCCTAGGATCGATAAGTGCCTGAAAAACCCCTGCCCAAAACCATTTCGGTTTTTGTTGTCGTTTACACGGTTACACATTTTTCGCTGTAGACCCTCAGCCCGCAAACAAATCAGAACGATTTCTTGACGAAGATCAGGGAGTCTAAAATATGGCCTCTTTAGCATTATTATAATATGAATTGCGTGAAATAGACCTACTTATCATAATAGTAAACGTTCTGCGTCTGGTACCATTTTACGAATTTTAACGCATTTTGTTATTATGATCTACTAGATTGTGCCAGCAGCGGCTTCGCCCGCTACAACTCGAAAATTATCCCACGGGAAGATAAAATCAGGATAAAAACTATCCTATGTGTTAATCCAGGTTATAAACTATCTGTGTTCCAAATTTTATCCAAATCCGTTCAGTAGTTCTTGCATCAAAGAGTGACAAACATCCATCTATTCATACATACATTCTCACAATCTTTCGCATTTATAATATTAGTAGGACTTTCTTATGCTTTTTAATGCTATGATTTGCTAAAGTGGCAATTTTAGACCCCCAGATTAGTACTTGTTAGTTTAAAAAAACTTGAGAGGTGTCAAGGAACACCCGGATGGAACGAAGTTATTGTTATTATTTTTTATTATGTAAAAAAAAAAAAATGTAGAAATGAAAATATCTGGCTTGCTTTCTATAAGATAGAGAGAGACAGACAGAGAAACATGCGACGCCGCACAGCTTACAATAGCTTACTATAGCAAAAAGTGTCGTGACAACTTTTCGTAAGATTTTTTTCCGTCTAGCCCCCTTTCACAACGCGCGAACTTCGTTCCAAAATTAAAGACATTATACCGTCACCTATCCGTAGCGATGGATTGCACCCAATTCTGGAATAAATAGCACTAAATTTGTTATTGCCTCTTCTTTGATGACATCAGTTCTTTTAAAAAGTTACCGTAATAAAATATAGATACCAATTAATACTCGTCATTTAGTTCTATCGCTCACCAAACAGAATCAGTTACGATATGTAGGCGAGCTTTTTTATTTATTCTATTGTTTTCCTTAATCGTGTCAAAAGTAAATCATATTAGGTGAGTCAGCGGTGCCGCGATAGGGTTAGCATCCGTCCGTATTTATCCGGACACGTCCTTCCTTTTTTTTTTGGGGTGGGAAATCATCAAATTACCCCTCCCGCTCTGGGCTGAGTGAAAGGGAGTGTCAGACTTCTACTGACTAAAAACCACCCGTGTTCCTTCTTAGCCCTTGCGCCGAGGCCGCGGTATCTCTTTCGAAGAACCCGCAGCCTCAACGGGTTACTTTTGGCCCTCCGTTTGCCTTTTGTCTAGATTTGTTAGTTGTCCGGACTTTCCGGCTAAAGAGGCAAGTTATTGGTAAGTACAAAAAGTTATTGGTGGTATTTTTGTTCACAAGATCGACTGCTCACCAATCACCATGAGGATTCAATATTTAGCAATAAGCCAAATTACGCGGGACTGAACATAACTGGTGTCTAATATTGGACACATATTTTTAATTTTTTCACGTAAACAAAAAATGAAGACGTTACAGCTTGGTACATTTATTACCATGAAGTGACGTCACAAGCCCCCACGCATGATCTTTGACATGTTTTATTTTCGTAATTTTTTATTAATTTGATAAAACAAAAAACACTTTTCCGATATTTTTCGATAATCTAACAGACAGACTAATCAGAATTATTTTTTTTATATTCAGGAAACATCCCTATTATAGCACCTCTACCTACTACCCCTTTGGAAATTAGAGGCATGATGTAACCTTCAGTAAATAAAAAGATCAAACTTTTTGGAGAGACCTTTGCCTAGCAGTGGAACAGAATACTCTAATCAAAAAAAAATATTAGGTATGTGCATTGATATAAAAACTAAAGATACGGTCGTCCGAACATTTGCTCGACGCGTTCGCCATACAGAGAATCGGTGTAGTCTGCTCGTTAATGTAACCTTGTATAAGCGACGTGGTATTTTCGAGGTATAAAGAACATAAATAAAGCTTTTAATAAAATTTACGACCGCACCCGAAGAGAGCCGATCGTGGACTAGTTCACTTCGGCTTAAGAAAGACCATGTTGGGACCACGTTCGAGGCGTCATTTTAACATGCCGTCCGCCCAGTCCTTACGCAGTAATATATAAGTCAATGGGTATGTATATACTTTCTCGTAGTTAGTTTGGTAGACTATTCCAATTTTGAAATGGTTACCCTAGGCCACTAGTAACCGCGTCATTTTACACGCAGATAAGTGGTTTATTTTTTTGTATCATTACGGCGACTTAGATTAGTACTTAAGGTCATTAGGGTTCGTTTCATGCGACCTTAATAGCTTGTGTGGAGCTTCACACTTTCTATGAAGGTTTTTTTTGTTGTTAAATGAAATTAAATGGGGCTGTTAGAGAGTGATTTGCGAATTTTTATTGTTGAACATTAATCATTAATTTTATGATGTTTTTTTTTAATCAAATCAAATCAAATCAAATCAAAACTCATTTATTCAAACTAGGCTGATAATCAGCACTTTTCGAACGTCAAAATTTACTTTACTTTACTTATTTACAAGTGACAGTCCCCCAAAACGCCCACCCTTCGACACTTCCTAGTGTTTTTGCTGGAAAGAAGAAGTGGCGGAACAAACTCTCCAGCAACACATCTGTCTGTTTGGTTAGAAGAACCAGACTCGATACAATACTATGTGTAAGTTAATATTACGATTGACTACAATCAATAATAAAAGGTATATAATAATAAAACATAAAAAAGACATAACATATTATATCAGTAAACTAATTTTGGAGAAAGAACATAAATTACAAACATTGTCTTGTGTTCAACTCAACGACCAGCTATTCTTATCATTCAAGTAGTCGTTAATGGAATAGTAAGCTTTTGAACAAAGATTAGATTTCACTTTGGCTTTAAATGCATTAAATGGCAAGTCTAAAAAAGAAGATGGCAGTTTGTTATAAAATGTTATACCGAGCCCTACGAATGAATTATGAACTTTGTGAAGCCGGTGAAAAGGAGCGCGTAGTTTATGCTTATTTCTGGTGTTAAAGTTGTGAATATCACTGTTTTTAGTGTACAGGTGAATATTTTGTCTAATATATAAAATGTTGGCAAAGATGAACTGAGAAGCAACCGTGAGAATACCAATCTCCTTAAAAATATCTCTAAGAGAAACTCGGGCACCCAGCTGATAAATTGCACGAACGGCTCGCTTCTGCAGAACAAATATATTTTGAATATCAGCAGCTTTGCCCCACAACAGAATACCGTAGGACATAACGCTGTGAAAATAACTAAAGTAGACTAACCGTGCTGTATCAACGTCAGTGAATTGTCTTACTTTTCTGACGGCGTATGCGGCCGAACTTAGCCTTCCCGCTAGGCTTGATATGTGTAATCCCCATTGTAATTTTGAATCTACTGTTATGAAACAACATGCATCAACATTAAGTTCTTAACAGTGGGTCCTCGTGTTGTTGCTGTTGCCCGCGTCTCTTGTCTTAGATCCAAGAAGTTTGAAGACATGGGACATCTACCAACCCGCACTGTGTTGTGTGTGGTGGCCCATCCGTCTCCTAGAGAGGAGGCCTGATGATATGCCCGCGACCTTCGTTCACGTGAATTTATTATAAAAGTATTAATAAGCTGTACAAATAAATAAAATTTAAACGGATTTTCTTAACATTTTAAGGGGTTTTATTTTTTGCAAGGGACCCCAGTCATTTTTATAACTTAAAAAAATAAAGTACTCCTAACTATTATAACAGTAGCTATCTGTCAGTGAAAGCCCAGTTTAAATCGATCTAACCGTTCTGGAGATTAGCCGGAACAAACAGACTGACAGGCAGGCAGACAAAAAAAACAACACAATGTAAATTTTTGTTGTAAGTACTTACCTTATTACTTCAGTAAAAACGGCTATTTTTATTTTATATTAGAAACAGACACTTCAATTTTATGTATTTGTATAACTGCTTAATTTTTATGCGTGGTCGTGGTCTTATAAATTCAATATGATTCATAAAACCGTAACCCATGGATAGTTGTCGTATGCATTAGTAGGTAGCGATATTTGGTACCGCTAAACCACGTTAAGTTCGTAATGAATATTAAGAAACGGCAAAACTGTCCACATTTTACGCTGCTGTTGTGATATGGCCACGTGATGCGGAGGAATGAGGAAAGTGTCGTGAGGAATGTTTTGAGTATGTCGGTGGGGTATAAGAGCAGAGAAGACCGAAGAAACTATAGATGGACTACGAGAAGGATATGTCTAATAAAATGACGAGTAATAGAGAAGTATGGAAGAAGAAGACATCATCTGCCTAACCTTTTCCCAACTATTTTGGGTTCGGCTTCCAGTCTAACCAGATGCAGCTGAATACAAGTATTTTACATGGAGCGACTGCCTGCCTATCTGACCTCCACAACCCTGTTAATACTGGGTAATACCATAATATGGTAATACTGGTTGTCAGACTTTCAGGTCACTGACTACCTGTAACGACTGCCAAAAATCTATATATGGCAGCCGGGACCAACAGCTTAACGTGCTTTCCAAGGCACGGTGGAAACTCGGTATGTAACGGGCGGTCACCCATCCACAGACCATCCTAGGCAAGCGCAGCTTAGCAAAATATCGACCTGAGTGGCAGTTATTATTAAGAAGAAGACATGTGCCGACCCCAAAAAGGTAAATTGGGATAAGGGCAAGAGAACCATGATAAGAAAACACATTTAAACACAAAACTTATCGACTGTTTAGATACTTAGGTACGTCCTTAAGTTTAGCAAGTTATTACTGCGATATTTCATTGAGAATCTCGCCAATACATTACTAATTGGTACGCACAGTTATTAATCAATCTGCAGAATTATGCAATGTTTCCTTAATGAATCTGGTTTGAGTGACAGTTAATAATCAGTATTGAGATTTGAGACCTCTGTGCCTCCGGGAGGGCGCGTAACTATCGCAGTCGCGTCAAACACAGTCATAACGTGAATATTTACGACAACCGTCATGACGTATAACTTAGCTGATTGACATCAGTTCCTGTAATGCCTGATAACAGTAGGTTTGTCCAAATAGGTACATCACTAGTTAGGGTGAAGAGGTCACAGAACAGAATTATTGCTTGTATATTTTATGGGGTACAAGCGACACGCCCCAGTCATTTGGGTGCAAAGTAGATACTAAAACCTTCGTTTTGAATCACTCTATTTACTACTGAAAACTGCATTAAAATAAGTTTCGTAGTTTAAAAGATCTAAGCGCACAAACTGCGGGAGCTACTTTTGTTTTATAATATGCAAAGATTGACAAACAGCACTAGCAGGAGCATTAAGCTATTTAAAGTTGGCGTGTAGGCCAATAGAAAGAGGGAGCTCGTGGCTTAATAATAACTGGTCTTCGATCTTTAGGTTATGCCGCGCTAGCTTAGGTTGGTCTGTGGATTGGTGACCATCCGTTACATACCGAGTTTCCGCCATGCCTCGGAAAGCACGTTAAGCTGTTGGTCCCGGCTGTAGTTTGTGTATTTGGCAGTCGTTACAGGTAGTCAGTGACCTGAAAGTCTGACAACCAGTCTTACCAAAGGACTGGGTTGTGGAGGGCAGATAGGCAGTCGCTGCGTGTAAAATGCTGGTATTCAGCTGCATCCGGTTAGACTGGAAGCCGAGCCCAGCATAGTTGGGAAAAGGATAGGCAGATGATGAGTAGGCCAACAGATAGTCTGATTGGAGATCACATTCACATCTACAAACTGTAGCTGGCCTCTTTACAAAGTAGAAAAATTCATAGTAGGTATTGTGGCGGCATCTAAAACCTAACATACAAACTATCAAGACTCTGGCGTCACGAAACAATATATATCGAACAAGCAGAGTTATCTGCGAGATTAGAAAATAGCTCAATTTGTTGATAGACCAATTTGTTTGACAATTACTTATATTACTGGCGAAATTTGGGTGTACTATTAGGTACACCTCTGCTTAACCCTTCGGGGTTTACAGGCGTGATGTTATGTTTGTTGTACTTATATTATGTAGGTACTATGAAAGCAAAGAAGATCACCCAAGATGAAAAACGGAGCTATCACAAAATCCTTCAACCATGCATTTTTTTTGGGGTCTGTTACGGTAGGACTCAATGTAACGCTCTCAAAGCACCCTGCTGATAGATGCATAAAATATTGTAAAGTCATAACTTTGAAAACTTGACCTTACTTAAAGAAAACTTCTGAAAAAGTTAGACTTGTGACCGCCAATACTTCCGTGACTAGAAGGTTCCCAGATCGTTGACGTGGAAAAATGCCTCTTGGTTTCGTAAAGAGTATTGCAGTTTCTTTACTTTCCATATTATATAAGTTAACCTATCCCAGGCCCTGCCAGAAGTGTCTCGTTGGTCTTGTGGTCGCAAGTGTAGAATATAAATATTCTGGAATTAGGAGCATGCAATATGATTCTAGCCTTTCCAACGTCTAAAACTGCTAGAATAATATACAAATTAGTTCATAAGGAATTAGGCGTAGATTGTAAGTTCTGCATGTAAAGTGTTCCTATGAGCCCGTCGTGGCTGCGGGCCCGTCGGGGCTGCGGGTTGTTCGCAAGAGATACCGCGGCCTCGACATGAAGGGCTAAGAAGGAACATGGCTGGTATTTAGTCAGTAGAAGTCTGAAACTCCCTTTCGCTCTGCCCAAGAGAGGGAGGGGTTATTTGATGACTTTCCACCCGCCAAAAAAACAGTGTTCCTATGAGGGTGACATGTTCGCTATGTGAACAAACCCTCTCTAAAAAAAAAAAAAAAAGTGCAACTGCGAATGAAGTCCTAGATTAGGTTTCCAGGCCATGCAAAGTATCAGTTGTTAGGGTTATCCATGAGTAATTTCTCAATAGTTACTTAAACATGACTGGCAAAATATGGGTGTACTATTAGTTTCACCTCTCCCTAATCCTTTGGGTATTAGAGGCGTGATGTTATGTCATGCAACATGTTCCCAGGCCATTGGAATCCATGTCAATACTTATAAAATCATGTTTTCCATCAGAATATTAGAAACAAACCACGATCACAAGTTACAAGAACTTATGAATAGTTAAGTTAGCGTCTTACTTCCTATGGGATGAACTTTCAATGTTGAATAAGGCGCGGTATAAGCCTTACATTATTCAACGAAGGAGAAATTTTAAAATTAAATAAGGCAGCAGAGTTAGTGTTTCCTTTCTCATCCATTGTTATAAAGAGTAAACATTCTATCTTTCTATTATAGACTAGCGGACGTCACGCGGTTTCACCCGCGTAGTTCCCGTTCCCGTGGGAATACAGGGGTAAAAAGTAGCCTATGTCACCCGGGAATAGTGTAGCTTCCCAACGGTGAAAGAATTTTTGAAATCGGTCCAGTAGTTTCGGAGCCTATTCGTTACAAACAAACAAACAAATGTTTCCTCTTTATAATATTAGTGTAGATATGATTCACCAATCTATACTCATAGTTAAGTTAATACTATAAAGGTGAATAAAACCATGTCTGTCTTGTTGGGGTTTGACGCCAACGAAAAAATTGGCCGAAGTCTGGAGGATCTGAACATCTAGCTAGCCAATGGAAATATTTTTCTACGTGTTTCAATTTCAATAGAATTGATGAATTCTTCATTTCACTTTTCGGTACTTTGTCATCAAACTCCTACCCTTTTTTTTTTAGGGACGTGGGGAATCATCGAATAACCCCTCTTGCTCTTGGGCAGAGCGGAAGGGAGTGTCAGACTTCTACTGACTAAAAACACCCATGTTCCTTCTTAGCCCTTGTGCCGAGGCCGCGGTAGGTATCTCTTTCGAACAACCCGCAGCCCCGACGGGATCATACTCCTGCCCTTCTCCCATATTATTTGGGGTCGGCGCAGAATGTCTTCTTTCATACTGCTCTAGTATTCGTCATCTTATCAGTCACCTCCTTCCATTCCACATCATCCTTCACACAGTCCATCCATCGTTTCTTTGGTCTTCCTCCACTCTTAAACAAATCAATATTCTGCATATTCATACTCAAAACTATCCTGACAATTTTCCTGACATTTTCCTTAACAAAGTCAATCCGCATCTAAAACTTTTGAATTTTCCTTTTTTTTTTTTAGTTGCCACTATTAAAATAACCCTTTGTATAGGCCCTCTGCAGAAGGACATGGTTACTTTTTCCTATTCAAATAGGATTCATTTAATTTAAATAAAAAAAGAAAGTCGCGGGCTAAGCTAGTGATTCGTAAATGTGTTCATGTAATCACATTACATGTAATTACCAATGCTTAGAACCGAGATGCCGATTCATACTATTGTCTGTATCTGTACCACACTATTAAATGGTGCTCAGACAGAACAAAAAGGATCAATGAAGCCATTTGAACAGCTTTAATTGAGAAGGGTCGAACATTCGACTCTCTCTTAATTAATTGAAAGTCTTGAATGAGCTGTGACGGTTAAATATCGAACCTAGTGTATAATATATGTATATGTACGAAACGGTATGTGGTAACACTTTGAGTTGAAAGTGACCTTGTTGATTACGGAATTTTAATTTAATAAGATGCCAGCCTTTTTTTGGGGGGAGGGGTGGGAAATCATCAAATAACCCCTCCCGCTCTGGGCAGAGTGGAAGGGAGTGTCAGACTTCTACTGACTTTTGACCACCCATGTTCCTTCTTAGCCCTTTGTGTCGTGGTCGCGGTATCTCTTTCGAACAGCCCGCAGTCCCGACGGGCAATAAGAGCTGGCCTCTCATTGCCCGTCGAGGCTGCGGGTTGCTCTACATTGGTATTGTTACAATATTTTCGTGCGGCCACCTGTACAATTCATGACGAATGGCAGTAAATTTTTAATTTTGAGATAGCATTAGTATTAAGACATTTTTTTACAGTATTCAGTAAGACTGGGAGCCGACCCCAATAAAGTTGAGAGAAGGTTTGGCGGATGATGACTTAAAACTAACGGATTTTCTTGGTTCAAAGTTACATCCTCTTCCCCTATAATTAATATTAAGTCCAACATTTTAACATGATACCGAGATACAGCAAAAAAGTATTATTCCACAACATTCTCAAATACGCATTTCTAAGAACCAATCATTGATTGCGTGTTTCACATAAAACTCAGCGCATCAAACCAACTATTCAAAGTACTCAACATAATTCCTGTTAGATTTAGATGTTATCAGCCTATCTAGTTTATCACAGCTGCCAACAATAAAAAGCTTAAACACTTTTTAACGTTTACTAATAAAGAACCTGCCAGATATAGTCATTAGTAATTATACAAAATAAAAATAAAAAGACATGGAATAACGCCTTCGATAATGTCTTTATTAAAAGAAACTGCAGAATTACCTAGATACCTACCCTAGTTATCGTTGAACTTTAGAGTTAATACATACTTAAGAGAATGATTGAGCAGCGTAATAAATTATAGCTCAACCTTACACGCTATTCTAGTCACTATCTCTTCTGAATAAGACTTATAACTGTATATAAAGATTTGTCTGATGGGGTCGAAGAGTATCTTCGTGCGACTACGTATTTGGCAGTACGTGTCGATTGAACACGAGAAAGATATAGTAGCTTTCACATGGGGATGTAATGGTATATTGTGAGGCTATAAAGCGATCATAGTCGAGTTACCGAATGAAAACTTGAGAGAATGTGCGTCTCTAATGACCCGTGGGCCTCACGTTAATGTTATGTAACACACATTGTAAACACGAGCGATTCTTTCATACGGAGGTTCGTGCATAGAAAGACATAAATAAGAGAGCAGCGCGACAGCCGTGGCTCAGTGCTGTCGGGCGACTTACGAGCAGTAAGTCGTGGGTTTGAACCCAGGCAGGCGCATTACTTTGTGCCGTTTATTTCTTCACCAGTGTGTGTGAAGGTCCGCTCTGCCCAAGAGCGGGAGGGGTTATTTGATGATTCCCTAGCCCCAAAAAAAAAAATTGTACCTTATCCGAATATATAGGTACGTTGCCGCCTACACTGAGAAAAATAAATGATATTATGTATCAAGAATGTGTCTCCGTCAATCATGTAACTTATTTATATAGGAACGCACAAAGGTGTACGATTACAGTAATAAAGTACATTGAGTTGTCCGTAGTAAGATTACTTTATGGATGTCGCTATGATTTTTGTAGATTTTATTAAGAACTTGTTTACTTTTTTGGCCAGTCGCAAACCGTAAACAAGTAGAAAAATAGTCGCTTTATAAATTTTCTTGATTAATTTGAATAAATAACTTGACTGATATTAACTTGCCCTTTAAACAAAGCGTTTAGGTTTCTTGTTTATGCTAACTATGGCAGTTGTTGCGTTTAGAGCACTTGACCAATGTTTAAAAGTCACTTGATTGATTTCAACATCTTCGCTGATAGATTAAATCATTAAAATTGTAAGTTTTAAAATGAAATATACTTATGACGATAGGCGATTTATTTGATAGTATCATGTCAGATGATAAATTTTATAATGACAATTAATTGATTGATGTAAGTACGTCTTTGTATAGATCATGTAGCTCATTAAAGTTAAGTAATTAAAAGTGTTGATCTGAATTAAGTACTTCTTTGTTGTGCTTAAGTTGTATGTTTGTTGCTATTAAGTTGTATGTTTGTTGCTATTAAGTTGTATGTTTGTTGCTATTAAGTTGTATGTTTGTTGCTATCAAGTTGTATGTTTGTTGCTATTAAGTTGTATGTTTGTTGCTATTAAGTTGTATGTTTGTTGCTATCAAGTTGTATGTTTGTTGCTATTAAGTTGTATGGTTGTTGCTATTAAGTTGTATGTTTGTTGCTATAAGTTGTATGTTTGTTGCTATTAAGTTGTATGTTTGTTGCTATTAAGTTGTATGTTTGTTGCTATTAAGTTGTATGTTTGTTGCTATCAAGTTGTATGTTTGTTGCTATTAAGTTGTATGGTTGTTGCTATTAAGTTGTATGTTTGTTGCTATAAGTTGTATGTTTGTTGCTATTAAGTTGTATGTTTTTAGCTATTGAGTTGTTTGTTTAGGCTCAATTTACACCGCCGCGGAATGGAAGCGAAGCGACTTGTTACAACGAAATTCTACATAACATAATGAACTTTATGTCAATTGGTTAACGTACAAATTACGTACGTTACACAAGGTTCATTATGCTATAAACAAATTCGTTGCAAAAATTCGATTCGATTTCGGTATAAATTGAGCCTTAACAAACAACTCAAAAGCAACAAACAAACAACTTAATAGTAACAGAAGACATACAACTTAAACGCAAAAAAACAAACAATAGCAACAAACGTACAACTTAAATGTAATAAAGATAATTTAAAATATTCATAAGTGTTACTGAAATAAAATAATCAAGTAATTTGACTCATTTATTTTTATTCAAAACAGCAAGTTAAATAATCAACATAAAATGAACGAAATTGTTATAACATAAGAATAAACGGGTGTCAGGGACGGCCTTCCGAAAACTTCGCAGAGTAATCAGTCCATGAAACTAAACAAATTTTCACAATTTTTTTATCAGGAAACGTCAAAAATATTTTGATTTCTAATTTAGTTCCTGTATAGGAAATGCTGATTGATTCTCTGGAAGGTACAAATTTTTAGTCTTTAACTGAGTTTTTGTGAAAAATGTTTAGTTTCATGAACTGATGCTGTTGATCATACATTCGGAGTTTTTTAAAGACAGTGCTAACAAAAAAAAAACAGAAAAAGGCCCTGTTTGTACTCTTTCCCAGATTCCTCGGAAATTAATAAAAATTTGAAAAAACTAACATTTGCTATTCTAAATTAACACGTTATTTTAAATAATGACAGATTATTTTCTTCCTCTTTCTTTTCCTTCCTTTTTTTTCTTAGCTGCTGGTGGAGAAGATTCTGTTCCAGAACTAATAGGCAGCGCCACAATACTTGGCGTTATAAGTTCCGTTAGGGACAATATAGCTGCAAGGTTTCTATTTTCTTCAGTGTCACCTGAAAAAAGAAACATTTTATATTAATATATATTACACACACATGTCTGTATGGTGTCGGACGTAAAGAATAACCATCCCATATCTTCCCGTGGGTGTCGTAAGAGGCGACTAAGAGACTTCCCAGAGAATGGGCAACTGCAGCGTTTTCTGAGCTTTTGTAACAACCGCACTGCGATCGCCAACCCGCCTGCCAAGCGTGGCGATTATAGCAAAAACCCTCCTTCGGGGGAGACCCATGTCCAGCAGTGGACGTCTTTCGGCTGAAATGATGATGATATTACACCACACACACACACAGACACACTCATGTGAGCTTGCAAGCCCTGCTGTCAGAGGTTTGTGTAACGACCAATGTCAGAAACAGTGACCCAGACCGATGCTATAACTCAGTTCACTTGACTCGTAACGAAAATTAGCACTTTTAAGCATAATAACTCACAAACGGTTTACTAAATAAAAAAACGGTCTACTGTGACCCCCAGTATTATTGAAAGACCTATCCAACAATACCCCACACGATAGGGAACGCAAAACAAATTATCATCTCCACCTTACACGTAGGGGAGGAACCTCAAAAAATTTTTTTTTACGATTTTATTCTAACAATTTGTCGGCGTAATTAATTTGTATACTCATGCCAAATTACAACTTTCTAGTACCAATAGTTTTTGAGCTAGACCGCGGACGAACAGACAGACAAACATGGTTGACTACGGACTCTAAAAAAAGACGCTGGGTTGCAGATGCTAAGACAAACTTTAGAGGCTGCACTTATAATTCCCCTTTTTTTTTACAAAATTAAATTTTAGATTTGTGTCCGTGGTGGGAATCGAACCCACTACATGCGGGCGAATCAGAAACGTTGGCTCTATAACTAGCTTTCCGCCCCGCGGTTTCGCCTGTTGTAAATTAGATATACTCATAGGAATTAATTTTACATTTTCCCATGGTAAAGACAGTCTATGTTTGACCACGGGTCTTTCTTCAGCTATCTCAATTCATTTTATCAAAATCGGTGCAGCGGTTTAATCGTGAAAGCTTATCAGACAGACAGACTTTCGCAATTATAATTATTACCTAAGGGTGTTAAGCTTATATATAAAAGTTGACACTTACCATCTGCCAGCTTCTTGATATCATCACAGTAGCTGTCTTTCGAGTTCTTCTTCTTCAATAGTTCAATCAATCTTATTTTTATAGAAGGAAAATTTAAGTACAAATTGTTGGCGTGATTATAGGATAAGACTGGTCAAAATCCTCCACGAGCTGAAACAATAAAATATTTGAAATTTTAATATCCAAATGTTTCACAGCAACTTATCCCTCTCCTTCCAAGTGACATGAAATATAAATTTTAAAATAAAAAAATATACAGAGAAAAATAGAAAAAATAATATGAAAAATCTACCGAATTTTTTTAACTGACGGAGGCGCCACTTAGCATAGGGAATGTAAACAAAGATAAGTAGGTAGGTGAACTTACACTTATGGAAATACTGTTTAGATCTGATGCTGATATATTTAGAGTAGTGCTTGTAGTGTATTCTGAATGCCAATTTTTCCAGCACCTTAGAAATAAAGTCCTGGGCCCCAATTGAGGGATTAATTCTTTAATATCTTCTTGCGAGAGGGGCGGTTAGGGCGTGCAAATTAATTGCATTTTCTGTAACAAACAATATGGCTGTTGTACCAATTACCTACTTCGGACACCACAGAAGTGAAGACGGACTCCATTGCGAAGTTTTTTTATATTGTTCGACTTCTTAACTTGCCAAACAGAGAGAAACCGCTTACTGAACGAGTGATGCAGTGCCTGTGGCAAGCAAAGTAGGTCCTACACAAGAATTTGAGCATCTTAGAACCATAAGTTTGTAGTTAAGTAGGTACAATTGGATTGATTGTGCGAACACTAGCAATAAAAACACTTTTAATACTTTTATTAGTTAAGTATTGATTGCATGAAAGGTTGACTGAACTGAAACACTGACTTTACGACGATCGATCAATTTTGAAATTTAAACTAAGAAGAATTATAGACTAGTTAATAATTCCAGTCAGTGGAGCGTAAACCACGGGGTTACAATCCACAGTACCTACCTACCATTCTAGAATTTCCAGAAAAATCTCGCACTGCGCCCTTACCAGTTCCCGCCAGTAGATATTTTATTATTCTTACGAAATTGTGATTGGTCTGAAGAGAAACTAGGCAGTACCTAATGGCAAGTAATGTGGAAAGTAGATGCAAAATACTTACTGGTGAAAATGGGTTTTAAATCCGAGAGGCCCCACGCCTCTAGTAAGTCGCCAGCTTCCTCCATCAAACACTATTCACTTGCCGCCACGACTTGATACCCGGACCACTTTAAATAATAATATACTAATGGCAAATTATCAGAAATTTTATTTAAATTAACACGGGACAATTGCAAAATATCAAGAAAGAAAATAAGAAGTTTCGACACGAACGACAAACGGTTAAACAGACGCGCGCGCTCGGTCGCGCCACACAGAAAACATCGACTGATTGAAAAAATAAAGACGAAGTTACCATTTTAAATTAATTATTACGCTTTTACGGAAACTGCGTCATTACGGTGTTCAAAATGAGGCCCTAAATGTGATAGATTCGTATTTACAAAATAGATTCCAATGTGTAGACGTAAATGGCGCCAAATCTTCCGGACTACCGGTTCGGCTTGGTGTACCTCAAGGTTCAATACTGGGTCCGTTTTTATTCTTGGTTTATATTAATGACCTACCATATTATTTAAAAGGTTTTTGTGACGTTGTGCTATTTGCAGATGATACCTCTCTTATCTTTAAAGTAGATAGGAATAGACACGATTTTGACGACGTAAACAGCACGCTGTCAATGGTCACGGATTGGTTCACAACAAACAACCTTGTTCTTAATGCTAAGAAAACTAAAATAATTAAGTTCGCTTTACCCAATGTTAGAAATCTAGGTCCCAATATTATCCTCGCCAATCAAGAGCTGGAAACTGCCGACTCTGCTGTATTTCTGGGCATAACAGTAGATTCAAAATTACAATGGGGTTTACACATATCAAGCCTAGCGGGAAGGCTAAGTTCGGCCGCATACGCCGTCAGAAAAGTAAGACAATTCACTGACGTTGATACAGCACGGTTAGTCTACTTTAGTTATTTTCACAGCGTTATGTCCTACGGTATTCTGCTGTGGGGCAAAGCTGCTGATATTCAAAATATATTTGTTCTGCAGAAGCGAGCGGTTCGTGCAATTTATCAGCTGGGTGCCCGAGTTTCTCTTAGAGATATTTTTAAGGAGATTGGTATTCTCACGGTTGCTTCTCAGTTCATCTTTGCCAACATTTTATATATTAGACAAAATATTCACCTGTACACTAAAAACAGTGATATTCACAATTTTAACACTAGAAATAAGCATAAACTACGCGCTCCTTTTCACCGGCTTCACAAAGTTCATAATTCATTCGTAGGGCTCGGTATAACATTTTATAACAAATTGCCATCTTCTTTTCTAGACTTGCCATTTAATGCATTTAAAGCCAAAGTAAAATCTAATCTTTGTTTAAAAGCTTACTATTCCATTAACGACTACTTAAATGATAGGAATAGTTGGTCGCTGAGTTGAACACAAGACAATGTTTGTTTGTTTGTTATTTATGTTCTTTCTCCAAAATTGGTTTGCTGACGTGTTATGTCTTTTTTATGTTTTTATTATTATATACATTTTTATTTTTGACTTGTGTCTGTAATCAATCGTAATATTAAGTTACACCTTTCTATTGTATCGAGTCTGGTTCTTCTAACCAAACAGACAGATGTGTTGCTGGGGAGTTTGTTCCGCCACTTCTTCTTTCCAGCAAAAAACACTAGGAAGTGTCGAAGGGTGGGCGTTTTGGGGGACTGTCACTTGTTAATGAGTAAAGTAAAGTAAAGTAAATTTTGACGTTCGAAAAGTGCTGATTATCAGCCTAGTTTGAATAAATGACTTTTGATTTTGATTTTGATTTTGATTAATTTAAAAAAGTTAATTGATTTCTCATATTATTTTCCGAACATTATTTATATGAAGACATTTATAAATCTAATAAAGATATTTTATTAATGTCGCTAATCAAGTACTTAGTAGGATTTATCATGAACTACATTTACATCAATGACGTAGCTCTTTATCTGAAATAAATGCAAATGATTAAAATACCCCAATCATTTTATCTTATTAGAATAAATAATGGTTTATGACGTCACCAAAATTAAATAAGAAATTTTGTTGTTTTAAATATATTTCACTTTATAAGCGTACAGTCATTTAAATTTGATTTTCACAATCAATTGTGGTTTGTTATTTCAAAATGATTAATGATTCATTTAATCGTTTTTTACTCAATCAAGCAAAATTTCAACTTGATAGGAGACCAGTTTTCTCAGTGTACATCAGAAATCCATGTCAAACCCATAGTCGCGTTCTGGTTTAATTAATGCTAAATATGTCATAATTATTATGTTACTGGGAGTTTATGTCAAATTATAAACAAACTGTAACGGTCAATATGTCTAATGGGGTGAAATGTAGGCGTGTCAAGTCCGACTCAAGTTCAATCCACGACGAACGATACCATAATAATGTCATTCTTTAAAAAGCTACCTTCAGCATTGGCAACTACAATGTTTACATTCCGTTAAGGTTTTCTATTAAATCTGTAAACTCATAAGCCTGACCTAGAGTTTACCAACCTGCCTATTCCACCAATTTATTATTATATTAATTAAGTAGATATTTATGGCCTATACGCGGGTGATAATATTTATCCATTATGTTGTAACTCTCTAATGTTTATGAGCGACATCAGGTACATTGTAAAACATCAAATATCTAAAGTAAATAACTTACTACCGTACTCAGAGATATTTAATGATTGCTTAAGCCGACACTTGGTAACATAAAAACCACACTAAAGTGTCAAAATCTTCACTAAATGATGGCTTAAGTAATCATTAAACGTCTCTGAGTGCGACAAGTAATCTATAGATTTTACAGTTTTTCTAAATGGATGTGATAGGACCTATTAACGGTGTTTTCATACTTATCATGTTCCTAGTACGCAATGTCCGATGTAGAGGACAGTGGGATAAGCCGGGCAAATGCTCAAAGCGGTAAAAAGTAAGGGTGGCTAAATTAAGGGCGGATGGCGGCTACTAAAAGTTTTAAGAGTTGAGATATTAATTAATCCCCCGTCGGGGCTGCGGATTGTTCGCAAGAGATACCGCGGCCTCGACATAAAGGGTTAAGAAGGAACATGGGTGGTTTTTAGTCAGTAGAAGTCTGACCCTCCCTTTCGCTCTGCCCAAGAGCGGGAGAGGTTTTTTGATGATTTTCCACCCGCCAAAAAAAAAGATTTTAATTAATCTCGCGCAACAAATATTTCATCGTCACGATCATCATCATCAGGGGTCGGCTTCCAGTTTAACCGGATGCAGCTGGATACCAGTGTTTTAAATAGAACGACTGCCCTAACCCCTACAGTCTGGTTAAGACAGGTAGTCAGACTTTCGGGCCACTGACTACCTGTAACGCCTGTCAAAGTTATTTAAGCAGGCAGGCGACCTATGTTGGCACAACAAGGCGTTACACCTGTATAACGCCTTGTTGTGCCATGAAACCGCTGGTAGTTCTAGTTCATAGGAACATTATTAAACTATCAAATAAATTGTAACAACAATTTTTTTTTTTTTTTAAATCATAAAACTAAATTGCATAAAACTGTAAACGATTACAACGATTACGATTTACAAACAAATATTGGTTTACTAACCTTAGGAATAATTTGCACCGATTAACGTGTGGAAATAAAATGTAACAAACGAATTTGGCAAAGACATTTAGGTAGTTTATTGTCGTATCGTCGGCACCACAACGGTGTTAGGATTTATTTGATAGTTTAATAATGTTCCTATGAACTAGAACTACCAGTGGTTTCATTTATTGTCGTATGGTCGGTACCACCCAGTATGAATTACAGTTTAGACTACTTCCCTCCCTGATTAAAACGTCAGTTCCTTCGGTTCACGGCAAACAATAGCATCTACCTATCTTCATAAGACTTCTAAAAACTAAATTATAAATAATCTTCCCTCCGCCATTTCTCAGTATTAAAGCTGGGAAGTACAAGTAACACCAACACAATAACGTGCTAAGTTTTACTTTGTAGTTCTAATAGGAAAATGATCTTGTAAATTATGACTTAATCACGAAAGTATACTGTAAATAAATTGTTTAATGAGTAAAGCGTTTAATGGCTACCTTAATCCGAAATATTTATTGAGACTGACCAAGGTATGCGGAAAACGTAACTTAACTTTATAATGCTTAACCGGTAGCAACTAGATTGGCATTAAGTAAAAATTATGTACCGCTCTAAGCAGTGTTGTTCGCAGGTTTACTGAGGGATTCCTGGCAAATAATCACATTGGGCAACATTTCGACACCCTGTGGGACCAGGTCCATAGGAATATAGTACAGGTGGCCTACCATGACGTCTTCAAGCAGGATTGTTTTAATTTTTTTAATTCCAGTGTGGAACAGAGATGCCACTAGACACCCTGTATAGCACTGTCGCTTTTCCACACTGGAATACGATTAAAACAACCCGAAAGGTCCAAAAGAACATAGTCCTGCAGGGCTATTGCGTATCTTTTTAAATGTCAGTGGCTATCATAGTGTCTATCGATTAACTGTCAAATGGTTCCATTTTGTACCAAACTGACTGTTAATTGATGAACACAGGTCATAAATACAGAACCTGACCAATATCTTCATGTACCTACATGTGGAAGCAATTTAGAATTTAGGTTGGCACATCACCATTAGTCGATCTATTACGAGTACGCGCACCTTAGACCTTAGTGGTCGAGACTGTGAACGACGCACGTATTACGTACTGTGAAAGGGCCTCCTCATGTCCATACCAAGATACAAGACTTCCTTCAATTTGTCCGTAACAGGCGTCACTTTCAAACTTCCTCTAATATACTCATTCCGTATTATCTATTGTTGTCACTACATGCATCACAACAACATGCAAACATCTACATATCTCCGGGATTTAAACAAAGATTAATTTTACACTTTTTTTTTAACAGCGTACTAGTCCATAAAAACTCCACTACGTGAGAATTCTGCTCAGGGAAGTCTAGCCTCCGCTTCGCTAATCACATCACTACATCTCGACTCATTAATGAATGAGTTATTGCTATGTAATTATGTATCTACAGTACGAAATGTAGCATAATGGGACCATTATTGAAATCAGAATCACGTAGAATCATAAAATAATGTAAGCGTAACAATGCAGGCTATAAATTCACTATTCTTAACCATAGTATGTGTTTCTGATGAGTATTACGTGGAGTTGTAAGTCCCGTTTGATGGAAAAACACCATAAAATACTATGTATTTCGAGAATCCCTTGTCATGGGAAATCTATACCTTTGAATTATTTCCGTATTGTTGACACGCTCCTTCGTCATGCGAAAATAGGTGCTTAATGTAGTTTTTGCTATGTGAATGCTGGAGGTCCTCGGATAAGCCATTACATCTCTTCCCATGCGTTTTATTACAGACGATACGTCTGACATCACTTCATAATACAAGAACTTGGTAACTTAAATCTTTGGTTTTTTTAATAATTATCGATTGCCAACACGCAGGCAGGTCTAAACTATTGGTAGGCGGTCTTTGGACATCTGTATTTAACAAGCTTTTTGTTTTTATTAAGACAAGCCCATCGCTCACTATCACTGCAACTCCTGAAAACAGGAATCAACAGTGGCGAAAACCAAAAAAGTGCCGAGGCGATAACATGTTTGTTAAAACAATAAAGGCTCTAACTGCCGCACTCAGAGTGCTTTAATGATTACTTAGGCCATCACTTAGTAAAGGTTTTGACAGTTTTGTCATACAATAGAATGTCAAACCTTTACTAAGTGACGGCTTAAGTAATCATTAAATATCTCTGAGAACCGCAGTAAGGGTTTAATGAAACTAGGGTATAAAACTAAGCTTAGTTTTCCCATCTCAAAGTTTACTCTTACTCTTTCTAGGCGACCTGAGCTTTTCAAAAGGGGCAGATCACCTTTCTTACGATATTCCTTAGGTTCCTGCTTATTTTCGAAATAAACTCAATCAAATAGATTCTTTTTTAAAACACTCATTAAAAACCGACTGTTTTTTGCCTACTTACAAGACATTTTAATTTCATTAATGAACATTTTTTTTATTCAAACCCGTAACACTGACATCATCAAAACAGAATCGTGAATAATTAATAAATTAAGATGTCCATGTTCTACGCCTAGCAGTGGGCGTTTTAACACATAAATTAAAATATTAGCAAGCTTAGCATGATTGATAGTATTATGTGGTTTGAGGTAGCTAAACATTTGCTGGTACGTAACATAAATCATTGAGATATATGTACCAGTAGCGCGCAGCGAAGTGACAAGTTACCAACGAGAGGCTAATAGTACGGCTAATTAATGTTATTAATGCTACTGATATGTATCGCAATGTTTGATGTCGCTTTGGTATAATTGTTGCGAAAGGGAACCGTGTTTTCAATACCTGGGCCTGCTGAACATCTCCCACCTGGACAAAAGTGGCCGTGGCTGACCTGGAAGTCTTTAAACAGGCTCCGGACCCAGGTTGGTCGCAGCAAAGAAAACTTGCTGAGGTGGAGACACATAAATGACTCTGCACTGGAGTGTAAATGTGGTGCTATTCCTCAAACAATGGGGCACTTAATATCGTGCCCTGCCTTTCCTGCTAGTTGTTCACTACAGGAACTGATGGACGCTACCGAAAGCGCCAAACTAGTAGCCCAATTCTGGGCCGACACAATTTAGATTGCCATCGACACGCTAAGAAGAAGAATACCTGGGCCGGAGTGTTTACCATTAAATTGTTCTCATTAACATAAAATCACGCCTGTAAAAATTGTTGTTTAAGCAAAAGTGTAGTAGTTACCTAATAGTAAACCCACATTTCGCCAGTTACGTTAAAGTTCCATGTAATAGGGGGCGAGCCTATTGCCATCAACCGCGACCAGACTCCGCAGCTGCTACTGATAAATTCCTAATGGAAAAACCCAGCAATCCATTGCCCGACCCGGGAATCGAACCCAGGAGCTCATGCGCAGCAGTCGTGCTTGGACCACTAGACCAATGAGGCAGTCAAAGTTCGTAGTGTTTTCCTTTTTTTTTTGGGGGTGGGAAATCATCAGATAACCCCTCCCGCTCTTGGGCAGAGCGACAGGGAGTGTCAGACTTCTACTGATTAAAAACCACCAATGTTCCTTCTTAGCCCTTCATGTCGAGGCCGCGGTATCTCTTGCGAACAACCCGCAGCCCCGACGGGACCCGCAGCTCCGACGGGTCGTAGTGTTTTTCTTTAAGTTATTCTCATTAACATTCGGATTTTACTCCTAGGCTGGTGAGCCCCATAAATTATAGACGTTCATTATCAGCCTACAGTAGTCTTCTCCAATAACACGCGACTCAGTTCGATTCTCGGGAACTCTCAACCAGCTGCGACCAGTCACCCTGCGGAGATCGCCGCTCCACCAAGCCTGAATAAAAAAAAATGAAAAAAAAAAGTGAATGAAAAAATGTCTACCTAAATGATCATCACTGATAGGCATTATAATTTGGTGAATTTATTTTGTAAAAGTTGAGCCTCTGCAGGGTGACACATAGACAGGAATTGACTTGTCAAAGTTACATCACAAACAATAAAAGCAATAAAACACAAAACAATTTATCAAATTGGTCTCAACAAAGAGAGTATAATCAATTACGTAACAGAAAAAAAAACAGAAAATATTCTATAGGTAAGAACAAAAATATAAAATTAGCACCTTTCTATTATAACTATTAATTTTTTCATACTTCATACCCGACGCAGGCGCAACGTCGTGATTCGATTACAACATAATTGAATATCGATCAAATATTCAGACGAACAAAATAACCTTTATAAGGAAGCGAACACACTTATTGACGAGAAATTGGCTATGAGTCTAACTGCGGTACTCAGAGATATTTAATGATTACTTAAGCCGTCACTTACTGTGGTACTCAGAGATATTTAATGATTACTTAAGCCGTCACTAAGTAAAGATTTGACATACTTTTGTATGACAAAACTGTCAAAACCTTTACTAAGTGATTGCCTAAGTAATCATTAAAGCTCTCTGAGTGCGGCAGTTAGTAAAGATTTGACATACTTTTGTATGACAATGACTGTCAAAAGATATTTAATTCCATGAATTAAAGGTAAATTGTCTGACGACGAGACTCATGATGCGTTATCCGAACCGAAACGAGGCGTACCTATGACGTTTTTCGAAAACATTTGAATTATGTTAGGACGTCAAAAAGACCATTCGGGGTCTTCTACAATGAGGTGAAGAAGAAGAGGTAAGATCAAGTGTGACGATTCCTTTACTAAAGAATATCAGCTTATTAATTTTTTGTGTATAAAATAGGGAAAGGCCTTGGATTTCAACGTACGATAAAAACTAGGATGACGAAAAAACAAAACCTCTTTGTTAAAAGAAGGAAGTGTTAAAACAAAGATGTTTTGCAGACCATCAAATTAACGTAATGCAGCCTCCATTAATGTGTGACTGTGCACAATATTGTTTGTAGGTACTTATTTGAAAATAATGCACCAGCTTATTTATTAAATTATATTGATGCAATTGAAAGATAATTGGCTACAGAATAGCTGCAAACATGTTACCAATCAATCAATCAAAATAATTTCAAGGAACTGAAAACTAAAGTAGCTAATATACCTCTAGAAAAAATATTGAAAATGTTCTGTGGATGACACTCGAAATCTCTTTATGAGAATACTGATGATAGAAATAAGATGGATGGAATGTGTGAGAAATAGTAGATCAAAGAAAAAGGAGTAACTAAAAGCTTGTTGTGTTGATCCCAAGTAACATAGAACAAAGGCAGGAAGATATATTATATTGAAATATTGTACTATCAGTGTAATATGTTAAGGATATTATATCCATGATAATATGCCCTATGGGTTGATGGCAGACTTGTGTAATGCAAAAATTCAGAGGACACTAAAATAGATGCAGTATTATGCAGCTGCCTATCTGACCTCTACAACCCAGTTAGAAACTGAGTAACAGATTACCTCTTGGTAAGACTAAATCTGAATCTCAGCTTTTCTGGCCTCTGACTTATCATCTCCCTGGTGTTGTCCCATCTATGTTGCGGTTATCAGACCTCCACAACTCTGACCTGGATAATAAGATACCATTTAGGCTTCTGCTATCTTAATTAAGATTTTTGAATATGTGACAAAAACAGTTTAACAAACATTTCAAAACGTTGCCCCACACCATCAATTTCTCCTGTATCGTGGGTGCGTTCACAAACATTTAAACTCACATACACAAATACCCAGACCCAGAACATCTATCTGTAGGTCATACAAATATTTGTTCCGTGCGAGGATCGAACCCGCTACACGCAGCGCAGCAGTCCATTGCGACCAGCGACATTAATCGAAATGAATCAATAGAACCAAACCACCAACCAATACTTCAACGAAACCCTTTCATAAGTCTGGAAAGTAACCGCGCCTCTTGCTGTCTGACACAGTCTAGTTGCCAGACGACGACGATCTAATCGATCTGATCTAGACTTGCGCAGACGCAAGAAAAATACAAACATTTCCTACCAGAATTACACGGTAACAAAAAGAGAGAATGGAAAAGTAACAAAAGGAAAACTGAGATCTCACTAATTGCAGATTATATCTCGGTTTGAATGTTTAAATAATTGCATTTGTTGTAAGATTCGAATCGTAGAAACATAAGTAACAAAATATTTTTGATTCGCTGAGTTTGTGTCATTAAGAGAACATGTGGACTAGTCATGAATAATAAAGAACAACAAAATCGTCTTATCTGTTTTCTAAATCAAAGAGTATGAAAAACTCAAGCTATTAACGTAGCAACTTTAAACGCACAATTACTCGACAATGTACGTTCAAGAATATAGATAATACGGATGCATCATTTTCATGTGTAAAGGAAGGTAAGGAGGTAAGGTGTAAACGGACCCTTCACGAAACGTCAACCAGGCCTTCTGTACATCAAACTAAGTAACTCCAAGTAAAAATAATTGCTGGTAAACGACATGTATTTGGAGGTGAAAAAAAAACTTTTTTGCAAAAAAAACAAAACTTTAAAAACACCAAAAAGTGAAAACTAAACTTCAGAAGCTGATTTTCTGAAAACGTGTATAAAAAAAGTGTTTGGACTGTGACCCGCAGTACCTCCATAACTTACACAGTTCCTAGGTATTGTCGAGAACAAGAAAATAATCACAGTGGCGGATAACAAGTGTATTTTGGCTTCGTTAAGGGTACTTTTACACCCATGATAGGTATCCCAATAACATTTTACCAAATAAAATAAGAACTATAAAATATCCATGAAAACAAACATTCAAATTCAAAAGTCTTTATTTGTGACACATATGTAAAAGAGCACACGGTGTTATCAAAAAAGTAGTTAGGTATGTGCTTAGGTAGGCTATGTGCTGCCTTGCAAGGCATACAAATATGTATGTATATGAATTTTGAAATCCACAATTTTGGGGCCCCAATTTTGAGTTTGGCTCAAGAATTAAAAAAAAATTAAAATCATAGTCCAATTAAACTAAACTACTAAAAGTCTTAAAAGTGATTGTATACGTACCTATTATATATGATTAAAAGGAGTGTTTAACACTAGGTAACAAGGTATCAAGTCGTAAAGCAATCAGTAACCGGTACGTAAGGTGTATGACAAATCTGCTGCAACACGGCATGCGGCAGAGGAATTGCGGAAGGACATTACCATTTACAACTCCTTGAGGATTTGATAAACATCCTTGTTTATTTAATTACACGACCCATACATAAGTAAAGAGGATGTAACGGGAAATACATGTTAAAACATCGTGTCCACTTACTCTTTTTTAATTATTTTTCTTAAAATAAGGCTACATCCAAACGTGTAAAAATTTTGGCACTTACAAAAATCGCCCTTAAAAACTACTGGTTGGATAGAAGATAGTAAATAATATTAAACTTTGTACTTACGGCAGTAACAGCTTTAATCGTAAAACTGGCATAACATCACACCTGGACAGGTGTACCTAATAGTACACCCACATTAATTTGCCAGTTATGTTAGGTCCCAGGCACATGCAAAACCAGCACTTTCGGTTCGGTTCGGTCGGTTTCTTGTTTACTCACCCGGTTAGATCAATTGAACATCAGTAGGTGTCTTCCAAGACCCAGTTACACAAAATCCCTTGGCTTGACTGGTTAGCAGACGTTCTGTCTTCTGAAGTTCTGACTGACAAGAGCTGTGTAATGTAAAATAAAACCTACCTTGCTTAAAATAAATAATTTAATCAAGTAACAGTTAATCATTGTTTTTACCATAAACCGTTTTGAGTTTAACTAACTACCCATAAACCTCTTATAAAGTTGTAAGAGTCGTTAGGTAACTACTAACTAAGTTCTTAGTCCTATAATATTCTCAGATTTGTCTCTATATGGTTTTAAATGGTCTTAGATCTTGTGTAACCATCCATATATTATGCTTGCTCATCAAGAAAGCAAACTATCATAGCAGGTACAGACAGCCGACGACGGTCTATGTTCACATCATTGGTAGTGGCTTCATGCCCTAGCCATTGACTTATATACATATTACTGCGTAAGGACTGGGCGGACCGCATGTAAAAATGACGCCTCGAACGTGGTCCTAAAACGGTATTTCTTAGGCCGAAGTGAACTAGTTCACGATCGGCTCTCTTCGGGTGCGGTCGTAAATTTTATTAAAAGCTTTATTTATGTTCTTTATACCTCGAAAATACCACGCCGCTTATACAAGGTTACGTTAACGAGCAGACTACACCGATTCTCTGTATGGCGAACGCGTCGAGCAAATGTTCGGACGACCGTATCTTTAGTTTTTATATCAATGGCTCTAGCATTAAAGGTGCTTTTCGTATAAAAGGTGTAAAAGTACCCTTAACGCAAACGAAGGGCACTTGTTCTCTCCACCACTGCGATAATTTTTTTGTTCTAAACCATACCTGGGAACCTCTTAATTGTGGAGATATTGGGGGTCAAAGTTCCAAATTTTTCACAGCTGTTTTTGTAAATACTAGTTTTTCAGGTTATAACTTTACTTAAATCACCTCCATGACCCGTATACTATTCAAAGCATCCACTAGCACAATGTTTTAAGAGTGCTACATTGAGTTTTACCGTAAAATGTGATATTTGACCCCAAAAACAAAGTCGTTTCCCAGCAAAAAAATTGCGTAGGAGTACTAAGTTTGAGGCACAGAATGCTTTATTTACGGCTGTGTGATGGGTAAATTTACACCCTGTATAAAGTTCTGCCGCTTACTTTTCATTTTTTTAAATCGCTACCACAGATGAGCGTAGTGTGCGGAAATCATTGATATCCTAATTAACAAACTGTTTACCTATGTCAATTTAGGTTTTTTTCACTTTGGTGTTATAGGATTTATCGTCGTATCCTAAGAATAAGGGCGTAAGTTCGTTACGCTCTTATTCGTGGGATACGACGTTATATGACCAGAACCAGTCGTCATTCCAGCATGCTCGTATGAACAAGATTAAAAAGAAGACATATGAGTTCATATGACCAAACGGTGAACGAAAACATCGCAGGGAAACCGGCACGTAGGTACTAGAAGAATCAAAGACAAGACATGACGTCTACCAACACCACTTCCTTTCACAGAAAGACCTGTGTTCCAACAAGAGGAACATACGTACAGACGCCAGCACATCAAGCTACAACAATCAGTCAAATTACTATAATAGATTTCCAACTATATCGCTAAAGCAATAGGTTCAAAGTTGATTGAGAAAATTTGTCAATTTCAGGTAGCTTGATGTGCTTGTCCCGAATTATAAAACGTGACATAAACAGAGTTGTACCTACTTTCAAAAGCTGAAAATCTCTTCTTATCTTCATCGAATAACATTCAATTATCACGCCTTATCTCCCAGACAAGTGAAATAAATAAAAACAAAACAGACTTAATGTAGCATAGAACGGTTTATTGGACCACCGGCCATGACGGCCACCCAAATTAGCAGTCGCTAGAATTTTCAACATTTTAATATTATACAAATACCAAGCATAATTTTCGCAAGAAACCATTTTACTTTAGAGAGTTTACTATTGCGAAATAAATAAGAAGATTTTTGTTAGAAAGCTGGTTAGAGAAAATTAAGATCATTTTATGCAAATAATAGAAGCCTAACTAACTGACCTACTGCAGGGGAAAAATATTTCCTTATACACAGCAGATATGAGCATTGAATAAATATTTCGTTTACCATCAGCCCATTTATTCAAAGTTTATCGGCATTTTTGTAGCCGAAATGTGCAAACGTCTTTATTGCATTACCAAAAAAAAAAACAAGTTACATCCAAACTAAATAGGAAACTTGCTAGCTCCCTGAGAAGCGCAAAGCCGACGAGCCACAACTCCACACTATCAACGCTCATAAATTGTTGAAATTCCTGCCCCTAGATCTTAAGGACCTGCGGATATTGAGAAAGGTAGATTAGATATCTTGCAGCTTCGTCTAAGGAGCTAGATTTGACGCCGAAACAAAGTGCCGAGGCGATAATATATCAAGACATAAATGGTTGTAAGCAGAATACTTCGGCAGGAATGCTCTTGATGTACCTACCCACATATTTCACGCAGGTATGCAGACACACAGACCAGTGGTGGTCCTTTGTCCCTTAAAGACTACAATCAGAATCCTAGCCTTTTTCCAATTCTGAAGACAAAATGTTTTTGTACTAGGAGATGTTTCACGGACACAGAAAGTAAAAAAATAGAATGAAAAACAAAACGGAGTGAAACAGAACTTATTGCTGTGGAAACACATTGATCGCTAAGTCCTAAGTTTAACTTGAATCTTACACCCGTTTTAGATTCAAGAATTTGTAGTTAAGAACTTGTCAAGTCTACTCAGGCTTTAGGTGATCAGACAATACAACCAGAATCCAACGTTGTTTTCGTAACGAATTTTTAATTTCATGGTTTAGTAGAGGTTCGACATGTTCTCTTTTAAATTCTTAATACAGAAGCCGAAGTACCATGGACTTACTTTATTATTTTGGAGTTAGGTAGATACCAAATCTTTGTGCGTGTAAATGGGTGTGCGTAAAATATTGGGTTCAAAACGTTTAAAATACATGTGCATAAGCACATGTATTTTAAACGTTTTGAAACATTCCTACCATTCCAACGCTTCCCCTTTCTCTTCAATTTTTCTGATACGAAGTCAATACTTCCCAACATTTTGGTTAAGAATAACTATGCAGATATTAACCTTCTTGGTCTTTTGTACAGTTTTAAATTCTATTTACCACATTTTATTTATTTATTTATTTTTATTTATATTGACTTTATTAGTATCTAACATATTTGTTTAAATCTTGAGAAGGCGCAAGCTCGGCCACAGAGTGAGGTCATGCTTTCGAATTCAGGTGCGGCTAAGGATTATTCGGGTATAACTGGGTCTCAGCAACTGGCAGTCTAATAGTTGTAACTGTCGGCCGGACAAATAGGAGATCGGACTGAGTCAAAAAAATATGATTCTAATTAGTCCGTCAGTTAGATTATCGAAAAATATTGGATACGTGTTTGTTGTTTTATCAAATTAATAAAAAAAGAAAAAATATGTGTTCAATATTTTTTGGAAATCTATCTGACGGACTAATTTTTTTTTTTGTCCGATCCCCTATCGTAGGTCTCATGTTCGAACCCAAGTCACCCACCTCTGATTTTTCGGATTTAAGTGGTTTTTCTAATTATTACCACTTGCTTAGGTGAAGGAAAACATCGTGAGGAAACCAGCACGCCTGAGAGATATTTCTCGACGGCATGTAAAGCTAAGACAACGGTTCATAGGCGGCATAGAAACTCAGGCACTAACCACACGACAAAGAAGGAAGCAAGTTGGAGAACATTTTGAGTAAGAAAGAAAGTAGGCGCGCTCTAACTAGACATAGTCGTTACAGATACTTCTGTATCTTTTCATGTTCAACATAAAATTAAGAAAGTATTTCCACTCGTTACCTTGTATATCGTTACTTGATTGATATTATCAGCCTGTGTAATGACTTATCACTTGGAACTCTCTCTAGTTTAAACCGACCCACGCCTCTTTGGTGATATCACTAGTTATGATAAGGGTAAAGTTTCTAAAGGGTCTTTGGACTTGAACCTCCGGAAGCTGGCGTGGAAGCCTTCTCTTTGGAACAGGCACGATGCATAAGGGTTCTCTTTCATTCAAATCATTTCATTCATATTTGTTAACACGTTCCCTGCCAAGTTTTCTTTGAATGGCCCGATCCAAGTTATAGCTACGTATAGCGACGACTTGGAGGCAGGTTGTCGGCACACAAACGAATTATTGTTCAACCCATATGTTGGGTGCTTGGCACCTAGTGTCAGTGTTTCCTACTTTATGAGTAAAAAAAACACACACACACAGGGGACGCTGCTGAAGATTAGAGTGGATAATCAGCGTATAGTGACATAGCAATTAAATGCCTTTAAGATAAGTCAGTTGGAATTGATATACATTTGACAGAGAAATCTACTGGATAGATAATTGTGAAATTATCTATAGTCGCTCAGATCTCAAATGTGTATGCCGCGTGTAGCCACAAACACTGGCCCACCTTCCATCCGGCGTTGCATGTCCTGACTCCTGTATTGACGACCTAATTCGATTGTATCGGCGAGTGGAGTTCGCATTACTTAATTTTGGGCCAAATACGCTTAATGTAAATTTGCCATCGACACGCTAAGACTAAGTACCACACAGTACCTGTCACGTCCTTTCCTACATTTCACCTTTTACCCGAAACAGTTTCAGAAGCACAATATTCCTATCGTGTTCCTGTCAGTTTAAAATTCACACACAATTCAACAATTATGCATAAACGACACATAAAAACAATCATCGGGTACTTTTTGTCAGTATTTAACACTCAATAAGTAACGTTTTTCAGTGCATTTGGAAGCAAAAAACTGCTTCGGTTAATTCGCATGTTCGACTTACATTAGTTAATAGTTCTTCCGCTCTTGTAAATTAGTAAATTGTCGGTCCCAAATTATGAATATGTAACACATACAAATAAGTAGGACTAGTACCTATTGTAGAGATGTTTGCAGAATAAGTATTTAAACTGACGTGGACGATATTTCGAAAACATAAAACACTAACTATAACTTCAGCACCGTGATCATGGTGCTAGCAATCATGGTTAATAGCAAGGACACGAAACTTTGTAGTGTTCAATTTCGATCGTTATACCATTTTCATTTCATTTTAACTGTCGGTGTACTATTCCGTACACTTCTCTGAAATGATGTATTCATTCTAATAAAAAATGGTTTAACAAAAAAACCTCTCGTTTGTTTGTGCAATGCATAAGTTAGCAGCTCTACATAATTAAGCATATGTATTGGGCTCACCAAAAGTCATACTCGGACACTCAAAAGTAGGTGCAATATTGCAAATTAAGTCCACATTGCTAATTCATTTCCTTTTAACTCGTCCCCAAAACTTTCTTAGCTAACATGTATTTAGCAGCGGATCACAATACACGCGAATTAGCCACCGTAAATAAATGCATAGAAGGTAAACATCGTGTTACTTGACCAACATAACTCGAGTCGTCAAGGTGGCGCTGTTTTCTTAGAAAAACGTCCTCCACCTGTCGAAGTATGTACATTTAATCTTAGCTCCAAATTACAACGCGGTCGCGTCTCAAGTTATATTGGTAGTACGTACTACACTGGTGACCCCAGTGTATACAGTACAAGAATAAAATAATAATTGACTTAGCCTGAATTACTTAGCTCACTAAAAGTGACAGTGTTTTGTGATCCGTCAAGAGTCAATATGATCTAATTTCCCGTGTAGGTAAATTGATTTCGTCAACTTCTTATTCTTTTATTGGTGGTATGTCTTATTTTGAATTTAAATATTTTTTTTCTTTTGTTAATTTTTTATGACCTGCCTCGTTGGTCTAGTGGTCGCAATCGGGATTGCTGAACATGAGGTCACGGGTACGATTCCTGAGTCTGGCAAATCGATATTGGGTATTTCCATCAGGAATTTCTCAGTAGCAGCCACGGAGTATGGATTTTTGCCTGGCTGATGCCAATAGGCTCGTCCCTTAAAACATGGGACATAAACATAACTGACGCAATGTGGGTGTACCTCTGCCTAACATATTTTTTAATAGTTATTTTTAAATTATTCGTCCACTAGAAATGTTTGCTTCGCCAGGTCCTTTACAATCATTTAAGGTTGATGCGACAAGGTAGTCCACGAAATTCGAATTTCCTTACGTTTTTTTTTGCAATTTGCCGGTCAGTGTCAGGTTGTATCTTAAATAATAAATAATAAATAAAATATTATAAAGAAGTAAAGTTTGTGTGTTTGTATATTTGTTAAATTGTAAGGGGTAATCTCGGGATCTACTGAACCGATTTTAAAAATTCTTGCACCGTTGGGAAGCTACACTATCCCCGGGTGACATAGGCTACTTTTTAACTCTGTATTCCCACGGGAACGGGAACTACGCGGGTGAAACCGCGTGACGTCAGCTAGTCTTAAATAAAATAGGATTCGCGACCGTAAAAATGTAAGAAAATTCGAACCTTGTCGCATTTACCTTAAAGTAACATACACAAACAGCCAGACTCGGAACAACAATAATTTGTTCCGTGCAGGAATCGAATCCGCGATAAGCAGCACAGCAGACAGTCGCTCAGCCGCTGCGTTAACCGAGCCGGCAAATATGTAATACCTATGTAAGTGAAGTGAACCTTCTTTCCATTTAACTGTCATGGTGTCAGTTCTCAACACATCTCATCACGATCTAAGAGATAACGTCGTTCAAACCGTTTGATGTTATCTGCATTGAGCGCCAGTTAATGATCGGGTCACTTTCATTCCGACTTTATTAGTTTTAATTTTAGCTGGAGTTTTTATTCAAAACTATTTATTCCAGTTTTTTGATTCGCAAATATAGATAATATTGTAGTCTTTTTAATTAGGAACAAAACCACCAAATAGAATACGATTTCATTTATTTTTTTCATTTTTCACAAATTGATAACTGTTACGAGCAACTTACACTAGTAATATTCTTACCTTTATCATTTCAACAGATTTCCACGTGAATCTAGCTAGTAGTTAATAGTTAATCCATGTTTTTTGAGCAAAAGAAATAACAATTTTACAAAACTCCACATAACTTAGAGATAAGTACATTTTTAAACAGCGAAACAACATTTATATCTTCTTACAAAAGTTTGTCTATACTTTACAAGTCTGTCGCCACAATTTCCAGTGGGGTCATAGTGGGGTTTGTCAAGGCATAAATACTCCAAACCTAAGTTTGGTGTGTGCCAAGAGTGAGTAAGCCAGCCAGTAGCACATTCCTACTGTGAAGATGGATAATATTAAGCTGCAAAACCAAATGCATCCTGAGTCGCAGCATACTGGCTTGGTATCGACCGGTATCCGCTGTTTCGCTGGTACTCTGAATCAGAAAGGTTCAGCTTCGTTATCAATGCAGTGAAAGACGTCCATTTTGCTGGACATATACCTGCCCTAAGTATATAAAAGGTTACAATAACATACGGCAGGTAGTAAGAGTAGGAAGTATAGTCCGGGTGAGTCGATGACACATGTCTTCGAAATGTGTTGGTTGTAGACATGGCAGTTTCCTCACGATGTTTTCTTTCACCGTTTTGAGAGCAGTAGTCATGAAATTAAACAACATGCCTACCACTGTCTGATTTTGAACCCATGATCTACAAATCTTAACTCAGGCGTGTTTCTACTGAAGCTCTGTGGGGCACCTCTGTTTAGTTAGATACTTATAGTAAGTAGCAATTAGATTTCGCAACAAAGCACTTAAAGCATGTCCTTGCAAGAGACTGTCACTCTTTAGTTGACTGCGGTAGGAATAAAAACCGGCCAAGAGCGTGTCGGGCCACGCTCAGTGTAGGGTTCCGTAGATAATAAAATATTATGTAAACGAAGTTAAAAAAAAAATACGGGCAAATGAAACTTGACCTCTGGATTGTATAGGCGCTCATACGATTCAGGGACCAAATTATATTGGTTAACTGCAGTTTCCATCTGTTGTTTCCATCCAAGTTCAAAATAATTTTCCTAGAAAGTCCTTATAAAGTTCTACTTTTCAGATTTTTTTCGTATTTTCTAAACTTATGGTTCAAAAGTTAGAGGGGGGGGGGACGCTTTGTTTTTTACTTTTGGAGCGATTATTTCCGAAATTATTGACATTATCAAAAAATGATTTTAGTAAACCCCTATTCATTTTTAAATACCTTTCCAACAATATATCACACATTAGGGTTAAAATTAAAAAAAAAAACACTTCCCACTTTACATATAGGGGGGCTACCCTAATAAAACATTTTTTTCCAATTTTTATTTTAGCACTTTGTCGGCGTGATTGATACACATATTGGTCCCAAATTTCAGCTTTCTAGTGCTAACGGTCACAGAGATTAAGCGAGGACGGACAGACAGACAGACATGGCGAAACTATAAGGGTTCCTAGTTGACTACGGAACCCTAAAAAACGGGGATGCCGTCTGAACATTGTATGCATACTTTACCGTTTGTGATCACTAGTCGTGTACCGAAAACAGTAACAATGTTTTGGAGGAGCCCACAGATATATATAGACCCAGATAACCCAAGAGCAACACTTCGCGTACCATTTCGCGTGCCTAGCTTGCGTACAAAAATCGTAAGTGGCCACTTTCGCGCTCAGTCTGCATCGGTGTATAGCGCTAGTCGGACGTCGGCGTTGGTGCAAAAGGCGGGGGTTACGGCGAAGGGGGCGTCGATTTGATAGATTAAATAGTGCTTGCGACGTCATAATAGGTAGTCAAAAATGGCACGCTTGGTTTTCATACAGATCGTGATACGCGTTATCTAGGTCTATTTATATCTGTGGAGGAGCCTCTTGGAGCCTCGGAGGGATCGAGCCCGAAACGAGGTAATCCGGCAGGCAAACAAAATTGTCAACAGCTCACAGAATAAGCAAGCTCAAGTGGCAATGGGCCGGCCTTATTAGCCGTAGAACCGATGATTGGTGAAGACGTGATTTGGAATGGAGATAGCCAATCGGCAAGAGTTAGGTGGGACGTCCTCTGGCTAGGTGGAATGATGATCTCTGCAAGATGGTAGTAGCAGTTAAAGAAAGTTGCTGAGATACGAAGTCACTGGCAATGGCATGCAATTGGAGAGGCCTGTGTCCTGCAATGGCCTTCTTATGATGATAATGAAGGATGAATGGATAACAAACAGAGTAGTAACCAGAGGAATACATATACCTAAGGCACAGTAAATCGTAAGGGTCAGGCAGAACGGAAAAACGGGCAACCATGTTTTTTGCAGTATCTATATCTATCTATACATATAATAAATCTGTAGAAAAATCGTTTTTGTACATCGAAAATATTTAAAAAAAAAATGGTCAGGGTATTAAAGTATAACCAACAGAACACATTTCCAGCATTTTTGGAATTTTTGTCTGTTTGTCTGTTTATCTGTTTGTCTGTTTCGATGACTAAGCATCACGTCAAATTTACGAAACGAATGTAGGTAACTTTTATACATAAATATTGTGCGTAAATTGGGCTATTACTTAGTCTTTGTTTCATCGTAATCGGTGCTCTCTATCAAAAGATATATGAATTTATAGTTTTCAAGAAGAACTTATCGTTATGGTCAAGAATGAGACAAGCAACGACATCTATTGGACGAATATGGTACTTATTACTTAATGCCTTCACAAGATAACTTTAAAAAAGTTATGATAGCAAAAGGTACGTAGATATAAGTCTAAATGACGCTGCTTTCAAAATCTACATAGCCTAAACCTTATAGTGTTTGATCGCTCTTTTTTAGCAGTTTATCTTCGTCTTCGACAGATGGCGTTATTCATTTGATGTCATTTTCTGAACCGCGGTGATAGTAAACATACACACATTATGTTTCGTGAATAGTCACCAATAAAAAATTACCAATTACACAGTATTAAAATACTATTTTTTTTAAACTAAATTAAAATTAGGTACAACCCACGACATATTTTTTTTTGTACCGTGTGGGAATCGAACCTGCGACACGCAGTGCTACTGTTAATCGTCCAGCCATTGCGCCAACCATGTCGCCAACGATGTGGTGTGTTGTTAGCCCTATGTGTCGAGGCCGCGGTATCTCTTTCGAACAGCCCGCAGCCCCAACGGGCGTCGGTCCTTGGGGGCCCCTTCTATGTTGCTGACATCTCTTTGAGTCGCGCGTGGAACACGAACGCGCCTCCATCGTCATAGGACGGACGAACGATTAACTAGCCCGTTACTCACCGTTCACAGGCCCGCGCCTACGGTGGCCGGAAGCCATCACGTGGCCCCCGATGCCCGGAGCGTCTTCCGCGGCGGCTGGGACGAGAGGTTGTCTCCCTCTCACGTTCCGCCACCTCTTTCGCTAGCATTACTGCTTCGCAGAAGGAGGTGGCGGCCATTTCAGATTCGATGTCCCAGATTCGGTACAGATACCCTCTCGAAACACCCTCTAATCCCCCCTTTTTTTTGTGGTTCGTAAATTATCAAATGACTCATCCCGCTCTGGGCGGAGCGGAAGAAAGTGTCAGACTTCTACTGACTAAAAACCACCCACGTTCCTTCTTAGCCCTTTGTGTTTCGGGACCGTGGTATCTCTTGCGGACAACCCTCAGCCCCGGCAGACGTCCCTTTGGGGCCCCTTAATTGTTGCTGACATATCTTTGAGGCGCGCGTGGAACACCAACGCGCCAACGACTGTGCCTGTCGACTATAATGCACCCGTTTCAAATTTCTTCAAGATCCGTTCGGCCGTTCTGACGTGGTTGATTAACAAACACCCATCCATCTAAACTTTAGTATGAGACATAGTCAGTACTTTGCATTACTCTCTTCTTATTTTCTACAGCGTCAGTAAGTTAACGCAGGGTAATGATTAAATGTACTTTTATCTCAGCAACGCATTTTAGTTCCCGACAAGCACGCGAACGAAGTCGCGGGCACAGCTAGTTTAAAATAAAACCGTTTTGGTACCATTCTTTAATGCGCGCGAACGAGTCGCGAGAATGAGCATGCGCTAGGCGGCGCTTGATGTCCGTGAGTCCGCGTCGATATCCAAACAATTTGTACTTTAGTACATTGCGCTTCGTCCTGAATTGACCCAAAGTATATTATGTCAGTTGGTAAATACTTACAGAGATACTCGTTGTGCTTGTGGAGCCATCTATATCTACCACCGCATTTAGGCTTGTAGTAGCCAAGTACCATCTGCAATGTATCTGAAATGTATACATTAGTAAACTATCGACTGACTGACGTTATTAAATAATTTAACAAATTAAAAAAGTAGGTATTGGTTATGGGTATATCCCTCCTTGATAATTACAAACTTAAGCCCGACTACTTAGGTACTGAAAAATCAGACTAAAAATCACGCCAGAAAATATTCTAATCTGTAATTTTATACAGATTAGAAACCCGCAGTATGCTTACATGATACTAATAAAAATACATATAACATAATATCACCCCTGTAATCCCCGAAGGGTTAGGCAAAGGTGTACCTAATAGTACACACCCACATTTCGCCAGTTATGTTTAAGTCCCTTGTAATAGGGGGCGAGCCTATTGCCATCAACCATGATAAATTCATGATGGAAAAAGCCAATAACACTTTGCCCGACCCGGGAATCGAACTCAGGACCTCATGCTCAGCAGTCGCACTTGCGACCACTAGACCAACAAGGCAGTCAGGTATAATCTATTTTCTCTTCATATTTTAAAACTGGCATAGGAATCCGTAGGATAATGGCGATAACGAAACGTCTAATAAAGTGAGATCTTGAGAGTGTGCGGGGGGCCCGTGGTACAATTACGTCACAAATGAAGGTTATACCTAGTTGTTTTACATATTTGGGACGAGAATCGAATACTGAATCCTTCAATATGTCCCTCGACGTTTAACCTAACACACTGTATAAACTATATATTATATTTTATCGTCTAAATAAATAAACAAAAATTACACGTAACTTGTAAAATATTTATAATGTATTATATTTATAATTCAGTGATGTTCAGAATATAGCCGTGGTCGTATGCAAGTTTGCCGTACAGCTTATGATCGCCTCCGGCCGTGATCACAACTGCGCTTTGTAACCAGTTGCGAACTAAGAATTTTTGACCACAACAGGGCACTTTATTCAATTTAATGTGAAACATAGCCTTTAACTAGAGCACGACTTCTTAGTCGTGCTCTTCAAATGATACCTCATTTGTCAAATTAGTTTAGAGGATATGAGGGAACAGATGAACTTACATACATGTTATCACATGTTATGCACACCAGTCAAAATCATAAGCCTGCGTTTTACTTCGCCGTATTTGGGTAAAAAACCTTGGAGTGATAATTTCTTTTTTGAACTCAGTTTATACAAACGTTAGGTATGTAAGTACTTACTTTTTCCTATAATCGAATTTTGGAATGTAATCCCCGCGATTCAAACTGGCTAAATACAAGACGAAGCAGAAGAATGCTGCCAACGAGAAACAAAAAGCGAAGAACTCCAAATACCAAAGCGGACTAGAAAATAATGAATGCATCGCAACGAATGTCATGCAGTTTAAAATTATCTTTATTACCAACCCATTTCTTTCCCTTCTCCTAATTATTTTTTAACATCATTTTAGATTTTAGTGATTTACAATAATTTTGAATTTTTGCTGAAATTAATTTGAGATAAACTCGGATAGATTGTCAAATAAACCGACATTTTCCGTTTTGAAATCCAACTGTCAGTTCGTCGATAGCCAATGATAAATAGTACTTTTTAGTTTCATTCCGCTGGCTGTGGTAAGTGACAGTGAGAATCCCGTTTCGGTCGGATAATATTTATATTTATAAATAGTGCTGCACTGCTGAGACTTAAACTTATCCTATGGACAAAATACCATTTGCCATACAGTGCTGCTGCTTTGAACGCCATACATGGAACGGTTAGAAATACAGCCAGGATAGGGGTGACAGATTCGGGGCCATCCGTCGTCCATCCCACTGAACCCGAGAAGGCGGCGCGTGCTCTACTCGCGCTTCTTTATGACGTAACGGAGAGAGTCTGTTAACTCTGCAGGAAATCGAGATTTTGTTTTTTAAGTGAACAGGTATTAGTTACAGGTATTATTTTCAATTGATTATGGCTGCTGCTCCCCAGATCGGCCATATCCAGGACTAGAAGTCGACTCTAACATAATTGGAAAAGGCTAGACAGAATTTGAAGGCTGCTGTTCGGTGACTGCTATTAACAAGGCTGTCGTTATCAGCGGTATTTGCCTACCGTCATTATTATTAATTGGGTTAGCTTACTGTGAATGGACTCTATTAACTACTAGCTTTTGCCCGCGGCTGCGCCAACGTAGATGTCGGACATGTCCAAAATGATGATTTTCAATAGAAACTTTCATCCCCTGTTTCATCCCCTTGGGGGTTAAATTTTTAAGGTAAAACTAAATATTGTAGCACCCTTAAAATATTGTGATATTGGATGAACGTAATTTATGTAAAGTTATAACCTGAAAAACTAGTACTTACACAAACAGCTGTGAAAAATTTGGAACTTTGACCCCCAATATCTCCGTAACTAGGGGTTCCCCCTCCCAGGTATGGTCTAGAACAAAAAAAATATCGGAGTGATAGGAAAACAGTGCCCTTCGGCTTCGTTAAGGGTACTTTTACATCCTTTATATAGATAGATCATGTACCTACCTACCAGTACAAATAATTGTGTTTGTCTACTCTAGAAGGATCGGCACACGTGTACAGATAACTATTCCACGGTGGAATAGTTATCTGTACACGTATGCCGATCCTTTGAAATAAAAATGAGGTGGAATTTCCACCTCATTTTTTTTAGGCGATCCTCATTCAATTGCGTGACCTATGTTGCCAGTGTACAATTTAACCAACTTATCCATGCAGGCGGCAATACGCAGAACTAAATAAAATGTGGGTACCAAGTTTGACATATTAGTGCTCTTTCCTTGACAAGCGGCGCCACGTGCCACCTTGAAATCTCAATGCCTTGAATCACAAGTAGTAATAGTAGGTACTACGTTTAAGCAGCTATTATGACATTGCCAAAATGGACATTTTAGTATGGATCATCTTCACAACAACCATTAGGCAGGTAGGTAAGTACCTACGTGAGTCATTTAACTTCTGAATGATCCCTTCTATACGGCTATTTGGCCCAAAGTAAAAAAAAATATGTAAAAAAATATAAATTAGTAGACTACCGTATAGTTTAGTTTAAATTTATTTCAATTAGATTTTTTGTTCAGGATGTCCGTCCGTGAGAGTAATCACTTTGAATTCTTCATTTAGTGAAAGCTAGAATATTTTTTATCGTAGTAACTGGTGTGGTCCATTGTTGCGATGCGTTACTCATTAGGAATTACAAAAGATTGGTATATGGGGAATTCCTAAACCTAGTCGTAACGAAGAAACCTTTTGTTTTAGGCGCGAAGTCTTCACTGAGAGGATTTCCTGAAGTCTTTTAAAAGTTTGATGACAAAGTGTTAGGATGGTAATTATGGTATACTTCTATCTACAAGGTGAGCGATCAAAATAATGGAAAAGAAATTGGATTATAACTTGACTTGCTTGATTATTGGTTCTTGGTAAGACTCATCATCATCTTCTTATTGTCCTTATCCCATGTTACTTTGGGGCGCAACAGGTTTTCCACTTCCAATTTTCCTCTGTCAACCGTTACGCTATCATTTATATTCTTATTTCTTTCTTAAAATTCCTCACATAATCCATCCATAGTTTCCTTAATCTTCGTCTCTCTCTCCATCCATCAACATTTATATTCATCACTCTTCTAATCACATGCAATTCGTCCGTCTTCGTAACATGTCCATGACCACGACATTCGATTCCTAATCAGCTTTTCTGTAGGTAACTGGCGCAACTTCGTCGATAAATATAGTTCCTTACCCTTTTAGGAAGGTAGTGACCACAGTCCACAGAGCTTCACCGCGATGGATGGCCGAAACATAGAGCATAATTATTTGTAAAATTACTAAAAAAATAATTCCTCGAAAGCACATGAGAGAAAATAACGCTGACACTCGACGAGACAGTTTAACGCTCTACATATTATATCCCCAGAATCTGCATATAAAGATTCCCAAGTTTTCGCCCAGTTCCAAAATTACCTCAACACCGTAGTTGAACCAAGTACCTACTACAAACTATAATAGTCTAGACAGGGATCACCAATTAGTTTTTTTTTAACATATCAATGTGTAAATTAATCTACATTTTTTTGTAGTTTGCCTTGAACTAATTGTCTGTTGTCGTATTGATGGCAACAAAGCCAAAGCGCGGGTTAGAGGTATTTTATTAATTCCTATTAGCGTACTCAGTACAAGTTACTGTTTACAAGGTCCGCAGGTCGGCGCTGCGGTCCGGACCTGGACCGCGATCCGCTATTTGGTGACCCGTAGTCTATACCAGTGGAGGGCATTACCTCAGTGACCCGTTTGATCAACCACGGCTGCCTGTATTAGCATAAAAATAAGGGCCACGCGGCTCTTCTGGGGACGCGGCTTTACACCGCTACAATATCAAAAAAATGTTGCCATTTAACCCTTCCGCATGGTACGTATTTACATCTAAACATTCGTATGTGCGAGTTATTCAAGCACATAAAACACAACTTATCACGTTTAGCCGCGTCCCATCGTTTAGTAATACGCGTTTGTGGTCGCTCGCGGGCCGCGTTCACCGTGCGCGGTTTTGTTCGATTCTGGTATTATTCTATATCTAAATAAATGTGTTTGTTGGCACGGAAATTTAATATAGAATATTTGTGCTTTTTACTCTATACAGTTTAAACAAATATCTTACAAGATATCGCAATGTAAAAATATACGGGCGACAAAATAAATAACGCGTGGCAGTCATTCGGTCCGGTGCGGTAGGTAAGTGGGGATTCTGGCCTCTGGGGGCTCCGGAGAAATTCAACTTCAAAATATTTACTGCACCATAATGTTTACAAGTACAAGGTGTTACTGTATATTAAACAGTAAGAGATACCTACAGTAATTGTTAGGTACTCTAATAATCTAATCGAAGCCAATCAAACTAATAGGTAAGAGGAAAGGTTGGATTTTTTGCTTGTTACGAGTACAATAGCTCAATTTAATATGTTGGATAGTCGATTTATCGAAAAAGGTTAAAAGCTATATTATGTGACGCAGACGGAGTTGCGTGGGTCAGCTAGTATTAAAATACGCGGCCAAGGTACCAAATGAACGCACAGTGAACACATAGTGAATGCACACGTAGTTTTTTTTTTTGAGCGACACGCAGTAGTTGAGCTTAAATTTTAATAATTTTCTTACGTTGAACTGAAATATTTATTTTGTTAATATTTGTTTTTTTTTCACATCACTTTTTAAAAGTGTCAATGTCAGCCAGGTATCAGCACTGTCATCAAACGTCATTACTAGATTGTCAATGTATTTGTGTCAAAAAGTGGTCATACTTATTCATATCAGTTAAAATCAGCAATAAAAATTATGTAAAGTTAATTTTATCCAAAATGAGCCATACTCTAAACCATAACACGTTGAGGATATCATTAAATCTAGCTAAAAGTGTTAAGCTGTTACATTTACGAAGGGTTTTTCTCAACAGTTATTGCAATCAACCAGTGATATTATTTAGCATTTTAAGGTGTTAATAACACGTTGACTAAATCATAAATGATTCGATTCCACTAGTCATATGATAAAGAATGTCAATTTAAGTGAACTTAACATGTATTAATTGTAATTATTATGAACGAGTCTTACGAGTTTGAAGATCGTAAAATGAAAGGTACTCTTCGCGACTGGCGCAAGGCGCTTCGCACCCCGGCCACGTACAGGGTCGGCAACGCTGTGAGGGTTCAGCCACAATTCGTATTATTAATTGTGTTAATAGGAGTATTCCTTCTGGTGTTGTGTTATTATAATTGGTGGACAAGCAGCCAGTCAGTGAGTGTCCAGAAATGGGCGATTTCCACACGGCCATACAACACAACCTACCCTCTGACGAACCCGTTGGTTACTGGAGATTTAGTAACTTTCAAGATTGGGATAGTGGCAGACTTGGATACAAATTCTAAAAGCAATACGAACAAACATACATACACAAGTTATTTAAAGCAAGGTCAACTAAGTTATAACCGTGCCAAGAAGTCTGTGCAAGTGTCATGGGACATCCGGGAGCCCACGCTCTTGTCTTCAACATACTCTCACAAGGGCCGTGGCATGGAGCTGTCCGAGTTGATTGTGTATGATGGCAGATTGCTCACTTTTGATGATCGATCAGGAATGGTAATTACTTACATCTTATTTCCTACTGATTTTTATAAAACTTTTAATTATGTCATCATTTATGGTACCCCATATAATTAAACTAAAGTTATTTTAAAAAAAAAGTATGATTTGTTCAGGATCTGCATTCTGGCAGTAATAATAACATGATTGTGCAGATCCACATTCCACAGATTAAAACAGTTGCTATAAAACACAACTAAATTACTACAAGTTTGAAATGTCACATGAATAACAGTACCTTTAATATTTTTCAGGTGTTTGAAATAATCAACAATAAAATAGTGCCATGGGTGATATTACCTGACGGTAATGGCCAGGTCGAGAAAGGATTTAAGTCGGAATGGGCATCTATCAAGGACGATATTTTGTATGTCGGGTCTATGGGCAAAGAATGGACTACTGCCAGCGGAGAGTTCCAAACATATGACCCGATGTGGGTAAAAGCAATCAACATTCATGGAGAAGTAAGATCATTCAAACAAATATATAAAAATTAATTGTTTAATATAAATAAGTCTGAAATACAATGAATTTAAATTGTCTGTTTCTAGATAATATAGAAGACACAATTCACATTAATCTATGTAAGTTTTTGTGAATTTAATTTTTAAAATATATTATTACTTATTTAAGCAAATTGTTTGGAACATAGTCTGAATTTTCATAAAAAAGAAGCAAGAAAATGATCAGATTAATTCATTACCCAAATAGTACTAGACACTTTTTCAAGTACAAGGAAAAATGTTAAAGTGATAACTTTAATGTCAAATAAGTAGGTGAACACGAAAAGTATTGTTTAAAATACTGCAGTATGTATTAGCAGTATATAAGGTAGCGAAGCATGACATGTACTTATCTTATCAGCAAGGTTTACTCTGTCGTAAAAGGTTATCTTCATTTATTTATCGTATTTATGTATGTTAGGTAATCACCTTCTTTGTGGCGGGAAATTGTCATTATTCAAGTTATTGATGAAGAGGTTTGATAGAAGAAAGGGGAGGTCTTTTTCCCAGCAATAGGAAACACAAACATCATGACTCAGCAAAATATTTGGGCATCTTGATAGGAAGCAAACATGGAAAACTCATATCCATATAAAACGTGATGAATTAAACGTACAGGGTTAGAAACCCAAACTGGCTATTAAGCAGAAAATTGCAAACCACAATGGAGAATAAGATGACATATGGCATTGATCAGCAAAAAATCTTATGTGGAAATCTTGCAGCGGTTTCAGAATAAAACTCTCAAAACTATATTGCAAACACAAATGCACCACTATTTATCAAAACGATTGAATTGCACAAGTATCCAGAAATGAAAACAGATAAGGGTGTAGTAGACCCGTTGGGGCTGCGGGATGTTCGAAAGAGATATCCCGGCCTCGACACAAAGAGCTAAGAAGGAACATGGGTGGTTTTTAGCCAGTAAAAGTCTGACACTACTACCGCTCTGCAGAGCGGGAGAAGTCATTTGATGATTTCACACACTCAAAAAAAAAACACATACATATTATGGGACTTTAGTCACGAAAACAAAAATAAGAGACAGTTTTCTCAATGCAGCATTTATTAACAGCTCTCTCCTGTCAATAAACAACACAAAAAATCTGTTAAGGGCTTATCATGTTATTAAGATGATCGCAAAAAAAAGGAAACACAAACAGGCTAAAAATAAATAAATTGAAAAAATATTGAAATAAAAAATAAGACTTAGAAAAAAGGCTTTATATAGTGAAGCTCTTTGACAGAATAAAACACTTAATTTTCGTGTCAATATAAAATTCCAAGTCTACCTCTATTGAAGTTTCACTTTTGAAAATGAAATCTTCAATAAAACTTAATTTTAGAGTATTTTTACTCTTTAAAGTTGATTTCCTGTATTTATTTTTTGTCTCCTTTTCACAGGTGCAGCATTTAAGCTGGGTGAACCAGTACAAAGCCGTCCGGAGTTCAATCGGGATCCAATGGCCAGGCTACTTGATCCATGAGTCAGGAGTATGGTCACCTGTTAAGCAATTATGGCACTTCTTGCCTCGGAGATGCAGTCATGAACCGTACAATGAAACAAAAGACGAAGTCATGGGATGCAACTACCTGATCACTGCTGATGCAAATTTTAAGCATATTCATGCTTTTGAGGTAACTTTTTTCAAAGTATATTTTTTGTTGTTATGACCAGTTTATACTTATGTAGCCGTAAAAACGGGTGCATTTGAAGAATAGAAATGGTACTAAATGCACATTCTAAGTTAGTTACACTTATTTTCTTTAACGTTTTCCTATAGATGCGCCCGTTTCATTTCCAAAAAAGAACTACCAAAGTGAAGATGGTCATAAGTTAGATCTTTGTTTTGTGTATTGTCAACCACAAATTACTGGTCATAATTATTGACCTCTTACTAAAATCGCTCTTACTGCTTCCGAATAGAGCTGTCATTGTCAAATTCCATATTGCAAAAAAAATACATACAGTCATACTGTACCTGTATGAAGACAAACTGCAAAATCCGTTTCTAAGTTGACATTATTTCCACTTATAGAAACATCAATTTTATATAGCACAAACTGTTTTTCAAATGAGACTATTAACGTTATTTTTAATAAAAAACATAATAATATGTATTTGTTTCCAAGTATCGGAGCTAAAGTAAACGCAAGATACCTATGCTAAGCTACACTCATTCTCATAATTGTTTTAAAATAATATAAAAACTATCAATATTATCTCATTTCAGATAACAAAGCACCAGCCAAAGCATGGTTTCTCATCGTTCAAATTCATACCGGGAACGAATGACGAAGCCATAGTGGCTTTGAAGACCACGGAGTTTGAAGGCAAAACGGCCACATATATAAGTGCATTTACCTCAGATGGCACGGTGTTACTACACGATACTTTGGTGGAAAACATCAAATATGAGGGCCTGGAATTTATATGATAGTGTATTAGAAAATTTGAACATAAAAATCGTAACTGTAAATATGTAAAAAAAGTATAGTTTCGTTATTTTTTGTGTTTTATTTTTGTTCACAATGCTATTGTTGGAAAGAGACATAGTAAAGACGGTTCTAACAAAGTCTACCAAGATCTCGTAAATGCCAGACCTAATTCATTCTAAGTATAAAAGGCGATATTTTTTTTGAGGAATAACCATACTATGCAAACATAAACTCACGCCCTTTTCCCAAGGCGGTAGGCAGAAATCACAGAATGCCACCTGCATAGTGCGATCTTTACAGTGTCTGGGATTGGAGGTGAATCATCATACTAACCCTCATGTAATATAAAAAATACATACGCTTTATAGTACGCCTTATACTCCTATCTACCAAAGCCACCACGTCCGACTTTTCATCATATCCAATTGTTCTTACCTACATAGTAGATAATAATATTATTATGGTTCTTCCACAGAAAAAAAACAGCTTTTATGAAATCTCGTAAGTCTGGAGGTCACGGGATCTCCCTCTAAAGACCAACGTCACGAGACTGTCCCTTTAATTTGTTCAGCGAAGCCGACAGAGGGCGCCTTTCGGTTTTCCGAACAAATAAGTGACACATGAACGCGACGATCACGTACCTATTCACACCACCGATTCCTTTGGTTAGGACGCGTGGTACTACAGTAAATATAACATCACGCCTATAATCCCCAAAGGGTTTGGCCAGAGGTGTACATAATGGTAGTCCCTTTTTTTTTATGGTGGGTGGAAAATCATCAAATAACCCCTCCCGCTCTTGGGCAGAGCGAAAGGGAGTGTCAGACTTCTACTGACTAAAAACTACCCATGTTCCTTCTTAGCCCTTCATGTCGAGGCCGCGGTATCTCTTGCGAACAACCCGCAGCCCCGACGGGACCCGCAGCCCCGACGGGATAATAGTAGTCCCTCATTTGCCAATTATGTTTAAGCCCTATGTAGTAGAGAGCCTATATACCTACCTACAGAGCACAAAACTTGACTCCGTGGCTGCTACTGAGCAATTCCTGAATTACTTAAAAAAGATAATTAGGTAGGTACCTACACTTTGCTCAACTAGTACGCGTAGCATGGCGATTCTATATCTATTCTACCAAGAATAGATAGCTTTTTCAATACAACTTGACATGAAAATCTTTCTACAATCTGTTAATTTGTCGATTCTTCCGTCAACAAAACTCATTTATACGGTGGTCATGCTACGTGTGCTGGGAATCGAACCTAGGACATCACGCTTAGCAGTCGCGCTTGTTAGGCAACGAGGCGGTTTGTCTATAGTAGTCTGTACTAGCACTAGACCAACAAGAGGGTACTACACTGTAACGGCGAAGGTGCAATTCGCAATTGTGCAATTGCACCTTCGCCGTTGCATAGTTGTCAAAATTACAATAATCTTGACATAAGGTTGCTGTTGGACTGTAGCAGTAATGTAAAATAACAGTTAAAGGACTAGTTGGGCTGCGTGTTGTTCGAAAGAGATACCGCCGCCGCCCTGGACACAAAGAGCTAATAAGACGGAACATGGATGGTTTTTAGTCAGTAGAAGTCTGACATTCCCTTCCGCTCCGCCCAGAGCGGGAGGAGTCATTTGATGATTTCCCAAACTCCAAAAAAAAGGACTAGTCCACACAAAAGTAAGAAAAGGACGCGGTTACAAGTAATGAGCTTTTAATAAGTTGTCCTTATCGCCGTTATTAAGGTCCCCGACCTAGAAATGTCTCGGCCACGTTCATAAACCTTACTGACATCATATCGTTCCGTTACAAAGATGGCCATTGGAGACACGAACTGTGCTGTTTTTTTTTTAAATTGTTGCCCTTCACTAGGAGTTTGTCCTGTATCGTGGGTAGGTACGTTTACAAACATATGATTGGGTCAGGCGAGACGGCTGCCGTCTCGTCTTCGATTTGTGTTTGAAATGTTTGTGCGTTTGTGTTCGGGGTTGTAGTCCAGGGTCTCTTCAATAAATTTATTTTATTCGTTTTTGTAGGAAGACATTTAATATCGAAAGTACAAGAGAGATGAAGTGCAGAATAAAAAAAAGGAAGAAATGGCGCGCGCGGTGCGTTTTGTCCAAAATTCATTGTCATGAAGTTGGTGAGAGACGCTCCGCGGTGATTGGCCGGCACACCGCGACGCTGGTTGGCTGACGTTACGCACACGGCATCAGCGGCAACTTCAGGGCGCCAGCTGACTTCTCATGCCGGCAATACATGGAGCAGGCGGTAACACATTCAACCTCACATACACAAACACCCAGACCCGGAACAAACGATGTAGGCTATACTAATATTTGTTCCGTGCGGGGATCGAACCCGCGACACGCAGTGCAGCAGTCCAATCGCTCAGCCATTAGCCAATGCGTAAACCGTGCGGTGTCGTCATATTTATTTTTATGTAGGGGCGTTCAGAATTAGGTATGTGTAACCGTTATTGCGTGGGTGTCCGTTCCGCTTCGTATCATGATCTGCCTAGCCTTTTCTCAACTATGTTGGTGTCAGCTTCCAGTTTAACCGGATGCAGCTGAATACCAGTTTTAAACACGGAGCGACTGCCTGTCTGAACTCCACAACCCAGATAGGACTGGGTAATATGAAACCCCTTGGTAAGGTCTTCAGACTTTCGAGCGACTGAATGTCGGTTACGATTGTCAAAGATCTAAGCACAATAATTTAGTGGTAGGCATGAATTTTACGACGGAGGACCAAAGTTGTCGACATTGCTCACAGGATGAGTAAACTGAAGTGGCAATGGGCTGGCCATATTAACCGCAGAACCGATGACCGTTGGGGTCTTGGGGTAGACTTGTTCTTGAATCGCGAATCGGTAAACCAGCTGGGATACCACTGAACTGTACTGTGGGTCCTCATAGCACAACACCATGCTAACCTGGGGTCTAAAATGGCCACTTTAGCAGATCATAAAATGAATTGCGTTAAAAAGCGTAAAATGGTGACAGACGCAGTTACAGGGCCCATTTTACGTTTTTTAACGCAGTTCATTTTATGATCTGCTAAAGTGGCCATTTTAGACTCTCGCTTGTAGCAGTCACGACGTGCAAGCTGTTACCTTTCTTTTTATTATCCCTGCTTGTTGTATTTTTTAATATTTGTTATGTGTTGTATGTGTATTGCTTTTTTTACTGTGTCTTATTGCATGCTCGTCATATTTCTGTGACAAATAAATACTTTTACGCAAGCTGGAAAACTCTCCTGCGGGTTGTTCGAAAGAGATATCGCGGCCTCGACATAAAGGGCTAAGAAGGAACATGGGTGGTTTTTAGTCGGTAGAAGTCTGACATTCCCTTTCGCTCTGCCCAAGAGCGGGAGGGGTTATTTGATGATTTCCCACCCCTCCCCCCCCCAAAAAAAGATGGGAAACTCTCAAGCTCGGTGGAACGACGATCATCCCAGGGTGGCTGGTAGCAACTGGATGAGAGTTACCTAGAATCGAGCTGAGTGGTGTGCGATTGAAGTCGCTTATATCGAGCAGTGGTTTGGTGTTGGCTGATGAAGATGATGTTGAAGTTTAATAAATTAAAATGAGAAGACAGATTTTATATTGAAATAAAATTTATTTCTTTCAAAATAAAACACAATAATTATGTAACTATATTTAGGTACACTGTAAACTTACAACTGTATATTAGTATAATGGCACCGGCCTTTTGTGCAGGATGTAAGGCTATTGCTTCCTTGAGTAAAAATCCAACATTGATTTAATCATATAAGTAGATTTCTAAACACTGAAGCAATCACTTTATTTTAATGTCCCTCGCAAATAAAACAAGAAGAAACTGAATTTTTCAAATAGTTTGTCAGCCCTAAACTGTCACCCTCTCTTTCTCGGTCTGTCTATTAGAAAAGGATGAGCATGAGCATGTGCACAACAAGTCAGCGTCAATATCAAAAATATTCTTAATAATCCCTTTATACAATACAATACAATACAATTGGCCTATCGGCTAAGGCTATAGGTTGGGTAACAATTTTTACAGTAATACACAAAGGTAAATAAAAACCGAATACAGGGTAACGACATATCACAAGGTATTAACCCTAAAAACAGATATTACTGAAATAAGTTAAAGCATAGATAATATTCGAATACAACTAAGCAGATGCATAAACTAGGAACATCATACCAATAAGATCTCCTTCAATCGGATCACAAAAAAATAAACGAACATCATAGACTACAGAATCTCATTTCAAGCCGATAGTTCTGGTGACTTCTTCGAAAACGGTCCAGGCCATCGCGGCCATTAAAGTACGACGAAGCATTCTTGGTACTGCACCTTTGAAGTATCCTTTTACACCGTATGTCTGTAACAAAGAAAAAAAAACAAATAAATAAAAATATTCATTACAACGAGAGTTGAAATATAAAGGAGTTATTTTTCTATACTTGGTTGCTACAACATGTCCTATTTGTAGGTATTGCTAGTGCTGAACATAACACAACATCACGCCTGTAATTCCTGATGGGTTAGGCTGAGGTTTCCCTAATAGTACAATCACATTTCACGAGTTATATTTAAGTCCCATGTTATAGGGGGCGAGCCTATTGCCATACCCAGTGCTTATCAATATCACTACATAGTATAAAACAAAGTCGCTGTCGCTGTCTGTCCGTCCCTATGTATGTTTAAATCTTTAAAACTACGCAACGGATTTTGAAGCGGTTTTTTTTAATAGATAGAGTGATTCAAGAGGAAGGTTTTAGTATATAATTTGACCGACATTCACGCGGGCGAAGCCGCGGGCATCAGCTAGTTTGCAATAAAAACTCTCGCTTGGTAAATACGGTTAAGTGGTGCGACTAGACTAAAGGTGTTCAAGATACTTTAAAATGAGATAAGTGAGATACCCTAACTCATTCAGTTAGGGTATCTAATCCTATTTCGAGTACCTCATACATGGTACTCACACTTTCTATTGTAACAAATTTTATTTGAATACTGGTCCAATAGTGTTATTCTAAATTCGACTTAGTTTACAGGCAGCATTTGGTTGCAAATAGTACGGTCGTTCCATTAGTATCTAAAATCGGGTCTAGCAGAAATTACTGCCTTTTGAATCACTTATTAATCGCTTTATTATCTGCTATTGAATACCAACAGTAATCGAACTCTTCGACAGGGGGCATTATTTGCCCTTCACCAAGCAAAGATAGCAATATTCTCTTTATCACAATATTCATTTTATTTTCTTTGTCAACAACTCGTTATGTATTGCGATTAAATCATGCTTTTGCAACTATGTATTATACTGTAGTCGAACTCAATATTGCATTTTAATAATTTAACTAGCAGTCGATGTTTTGTAGATATATAATTTTGATTAATTCGGTGGAGAACTGAGAAACTAATGGCGCTAGCATAGACAGTCCCAAGCGTCGTCATTCGTTGAAAATTTGCTAATGCAAGTAATTATATTATATATTAATTAAAAAAAACTTGACCTCATTGGCCGGTATAGAACTAACCTACGGCCTCATTATCTACAAAGAGGTTTGACAGGTATTTCATCCCCATTGAATAGGAACAGTTTTAATTCATGGAAGTGACTGAAACTAAATTCAAATTGCAATGTATAATATTATATTAGAATTTGAGTTCTATTATTGATATCGTATGCTGTGACGGAATATGGTTTGAAGTATCATCTTTATATGCCACGTAAAATCAACCTTTTCCCATTAGAATAAAGTTTGTTTTGGAACGGTATTGATCTACATATTCCTATTTAGAAAATTCCATCATGTTCCAGTTTGTTTGGAATATTTTATTTAAATTTATGCCACAATAAGTTTGGCTAGCTATAGAATACATGACATCTTCCTCCGCAAAAGTATCACTGATCAGTCGATAACCTAAGCGCAGGTTTAAAAATTAAACAACGATGAACCCGTGACCTCAATTACGGTACCAAGTAATTAGCGAAATATTTTTTAAACTTGACACTATGAACCTCGCACACGCGAAGTTTGAATGACTGATATACCTAATTAAAAAATAAATAAACGACCCCCACGGATGTGGCTTATCTAATTAATGAATAATGAAGAACGTGCCTGTTTTAATGTCTACTAGCTGATGCCCGCGGCTTCGCCCGCATGTATGTCGGTAAACTTGACAATTATATACTAAAGCCTTTTTCGAGAACCTCTCTAGCTGTTGGTGAAAACAGTATGAAAATCGATGCAGTAGTTTTTGAGTTTATCGCGAACAGACAGACAGATGCGGCGGAGGACTTGGTTTTATAATATGTAGTGAAGTAACCATCCTAACGAACTTAGCAGTGGGCACTTATTAACAATCTTCCCAAATTCTGTTATCATGTTGAGACCTTTGACATTTGCTTCTTGGTATTATAGTAAATTGACAGTACATATTTGATATCTATCTGATAGGTACCTACAGTTCCATTTTATTACTCTTAATGTTGAACTGTGTAATTTAATTTGTGTTCAACATATTAAATAGGTACCAACGTGAAGTTAGCATAGTTTTTGATAGGACCGAATTGTAGATGGCATCAAAATGCCATATACAATTTGGTCATCCTGGCATCCGGCATTAGTCAAGTTCCTGTCACTTACCTACACTTTCAGTTTTATAATTTTTGATAACGACAGAAATAACACATAGGTACCTAGCCAAACTTCGCGTGAAGCGAAATTCTAGATCTCATTATGACACTATCGGCCGAATGCTTATGCTCGTAAGCCTATCTATGTCTCTCTAATTAGTAAATGTAAGCGGAAGAACTTTTAAGACCTTTCAAGGGCGTAAACAGAGAGTTCAATATTTCAAGCAAGTCCTTTCATGCTTGAAAAAAACTATGAATGCTTACCTGTTGAACATATACAGCGGCACTGAATGCGTTCGGAAACTTGGTAGGGTACAGCTGCATGTTGGTCTTGAGTACGTCTGCCGGGTTAGTGGCCAATGACGCGGCGATCCCGGCGACTATCCCGCAACTGAAGTGGACGGCGCTGGCTGCTCCGGGAGATTGCAACCATTCTGGAAAAAGGAGATATTTTGGTTAGTTTGAGCGGACACACCTATCTTACTTTTGATTTAAGTAAGGTGCTTAAACCAGTTCTATAAGAGATTAGACCATAGAATCAGACCAAGACTAAAATAGTGATAAATATGAATTTTGATGGATAGAAAGGGAGAGGCAGGCAAAGGAATTGTTTGTGTGGAGGAATAATTATGGAAGAAAAAGGAGTTTATGATGCCGTGACGTCTGACACGGGAGAATGGAAGAAGAAAGCGAATTGCGCCGCCCCCAAGTAGAATGAAATAAGGGGCAGCAAGATAACTTGACCAAGTTAGATAAACACATGTGTCCTGATAAAAAGCGGTGTCTATTTTGACACCGTATCACACATACCATATCACCGTATCTTACTACTACATTCTTTATTTGAAGGCATCATCTGCCTAGCCTTTTCCCAACAATGTTAGGGTCGGCTTCCAGTCTAACCGGATGCAGCTGAATACCAGTATTTTACATGGAGCGACAGCCTATCTGACCTCCATAACCCAGTTAATACTAGGTAATACGATACTCTTTAGTACGTAAGACTGGATGTCAGAATTTTAGGTCACTGACTACCTGTAACGACTGCCAAAGATCTATACATGGCAGCCGGGACCAACAGCTAAACGTGCTTTCCGAGGCACGGAGGAAACTCGGTATGTCGGGCGGTCACCCATCCACAGACCGACCTAGGCAAGCACAGCTTTACCTACAGATCGACCCGAGTGGCAGTTCTTATTAAGCCACGAGCTCCTCATTCTTTATTCTACCGATATCCTCAAAATTAGAGGAAACTAATGAGGTCGACTTTCACAGTTTATATTGGAAAGTAACCTTACAGCTGTGGTGTTACGATTAAATGTATCTACTTTCTTACGGTCACGTTCAGCTGCATTCATCAGGGGGTAAACCAAGTGTTAGGTATTTATGAACTTAACTGATGTTATCTTAAAGTAATAACTCGCTAACTAAGTAGGTAAATGATCGACGCGACTAATTCTATACACGTCATCTCAATGTTTATCAAACATTGCGACTACGTCTAATAACGTGATGTCTTTTTTAGCTTCATAATAAATATTGACGTACAAACGAAAATATAACATAAATCATATGACATAACTTGCAAAATGAAAACTGAACTTTATTGTAGAGTTGGATGGCTTCCTTTATTTAATACACTAGCGGACGTCACGCAGTTACACCCGCGTAGTTCCCGTTCCCGTAGGAATACAGGGATAAAAAGTAGCCTATGTCACCCGCGTATAGTGTAGCTTCCCAACGGTGAAAGAATTTTTTAAATCGGTCCAGTAGTTTTGGAGCCTATTCGTTACAAACAAACAAATCTTTCCTCTTCATAATATTAGTGTAGATTTCAACGAAACGGATCCAGTAAGAATGCCTAAATCCTACAGATTAGATAGCCATCATAGTCTGGTCTGACAAACAAAAAAAGACATTAATTTAATGACGCATTTTAACCATTAAGTAAACATGATAATATTATATGTACCTAATCTAAGATTATTTCGCTATCGCATGATTACTTACTGAAAAAACGTGTTTTTGAAAATGCCTTGCGTTAGTTTTGGAGGCATAGAATTATTAAGGATTATTTTTGTGTAATTATCGAAAGATGCCACTTAATGCAGGTACCGATATAATAAATCTAATAATTGAATACGTCGCTATCTAAGTTAGCCTTAATCAAACATGCATAGACTACAAAGTGTACCTATCTAATAATTACTTAGTCATTAATTAATATGTTTATATCATGCAGTACAAAGTCTACAATACATTAGAAGATTATGAAAAGGCTATCTATCTGCCGAACAGAAACATACAATTTATTATTATCTATCCAAATTGCTAGAAGGATCGCGCGACTTTTCTATAGCTACTTATGTAGGTACCTACGCATTTTATCAGTGAGTATTGCAACTAACCTAATACTTTTGTGTGTCTAATACCTTGATAAGAAACTTCATTGGAAATACAAATTTACATTCAAAATGCATACCTAATTAACATAAACTTAAAACTACATAATTTACCAATTTCACTTCTCGTTTTCATTAGTAAAAGAAAACAATTGTCCTATAATTCAAACACTAATTATATTTATGGAATTTAGCAACGAGAAGTAAAGCTGGTCCTTTTTTCCGCATAGGACCCAATATCTTACCTTTAGGTGCTCTTTGCTTGGCTTGAGAGTAGAACATGAGGTACAGGCCAGAGAACGGCGCGTCTCTGGCTAGAGTTGGGCCCAGCCCACAGGACAGGCCACGGAAGCCCTCGGCTTTGTAAATGGCCTTCAGAGCACCACCCAAGCTGTTGTATTTGTACACTCCAGATTCGTATCTGAGGAAAGAACCAAATTTCAAATTATTTAAAGTTGTTTAAACAATTACAATTCTAAGTTGTTTGAGTAATACTATTCTCAGAAAGGGCCAGAAAGGTGTGTTGCGTTATACGTCGTAGTCGATAAAGGTGACCAGACAAGAAATTTCCAAATGATTAACATATAAAGCGTAGGTACTGCCCCGTACTGCGCTGATTACAGTACAACGTAGAAAGTCCCGACTGCGTTGTAACCTCGGATTACCATAGCTATTGTTTACCGGCGACCTAAACGTTGGACCACCGTCTAAATAACGTGCTTTAAATTGCACAAGGTGCGACACGTAACAGTAATCGGGGACAACGTACGTATAATTAGGTATAAAGATGTTTATTGATTGTAAAGTGTTAACGACAGGTGTGCTCATATGACGTCACAGACCAACCTACCGACAGTAATCACTAATTATTTCTACGTAATGGAATAAAACGCGATCAAAAGGTAATTGGAACATTTTTGGCAAGGTAATTTCGATATCATTAATGATTATTTCAATTCACAATCGGTATTATCAAATACAATGACTGTGCTCGAAAATGGATTATAAGATAAGCTTATTTTTTTAGGGGTTCGTTCAAAATTGTGCGTGAGTACGATCGAAATCTAATTACGTAGGTAGATAATGATACCTACTAAACAGTCTAAATATAGTTGAAGTCCAGTGATTAACCAGTCAAATAGTTGTTATGGCAAATAAACTATTTGCTAATGAAGTGACAATATTGAACAATCAACAAATGATAATTGAAACAGTACTGTTATTAGTCACTAGCAACTAAGAACCCAACATTATAAATAAAACACAAAGTTTGTTGATATGTTTTGTGTAGCAAACAACACTTATAAATTCCATGACAACTCACCTAGTTTTAATCACAGTTATGGGTATTAAAGCAACGCCGCTCATGGTCCTTGCGACGACTCCTAACGTGATAGCTTCCAAGGCACCCAAGTCGCCCTTAGTCTTTCCCATCTTGGCTTTCAGCCAGTGCAGGGAAGAGAAGTAGATTCCCACTCCGGGAACGCAGCGAGCAACGGAAGGCACCATGCCCCGCCATAGCCCAACTATTTGTTCCTGCCGGATGATGTTCGCGAAGATTGTTATCATCCCGGGTTGGATTCGGCTACTGTAAAAAGAGTTGAGGTTAGTTGTTGATTGATTATATTTATGTTGTTTACTAGGGATAAGACAGGAATGCTTCAAGGTACATCTTTGGCCCTATAATGTCATCTTTTGGCAAGTTTTGGTTTAAAAACACCTTTACTAAAAGTCCAGACTTGTGCGCTGTTTTTGCAGTCATTCATAATCTTTCTGGGTGGTTGGAAATCAAATAAACAGAATCATTTGTTTATCATTCATTAATAACAAATATACGACCGTTGCAACTTTGCACGCGCTGGGTCGCCCTAGAGATAGCTTTTTGAGAGAAATAAGATAATGAAACGCTAAACTAATTAAAATCTGTATCATTTCAAATATAATTAAAGTAATTTTATTACCAGTAATAACATATTTAACAAAAGATAAATTACGATGCTGAAATGTTGTGAATATTTGTGAAACTTGAACACGGAAAAAGATTCTCAGACGAATAGCAGACGCTATCAATGTCAATGTTAAGGATACTATGTCCAGTGTTAACAATAATTACATGACAACAATTATCTTACGAAGTAACTACACTAACCTACCTACTTCAGTTTCGTAGCAACAAGATATACTGTCTGTTGTTATCTATGAGTGAATTTATTTTTCTATGAGTGTTCGGTGATTATTATTTACTTGGCGATGTTAATTCTTCAGTTACTAAGGAGAAAGAAGTCCTTTGGTTTTATTTTATTTATCTGGAACCAAGTCGAGTTTACGTCTACGAAGCATAAGACTGATCGTATTTGTGGCGAAGCTTATAAGCCTGAATGTACCTTATTTGCCATGAAGATGATGAAGTTTTAACTCAGTGTTTTTGATGTTTAACTGAGATGTTATTGTTATTATTAATAATTTTATATGACTTACTTGACAGTCGCCGCAACAACATGTTGGGTGGGGTTCTGTAGACGAGTCTTCACCAAATCAAGTGGCTGGAACAGTATAGTACTGAAGGTCCCGGAGAAAGAACCGGCGAGAAATGCCTTGATCACCGGGTGGTACTGTAAGCAATGATATTATCTCTGTTAGCATTATAATTTCCTTCAATCAGAAGCAAAAGATACACTTTGACCCCCATACGAGTATTGAATAAGTTAACTTCATGATAAAACGAGTCTATCATTAGTTTTATAATATTTATAACTTACGTTTGCCACAATATCCATTCTGGGTTATTGTCAAATCCTTTTTGTTAAAAAAGTAAAAATCCTTTGTCAGGTAATATCTTTGGAATATACTCCGAACTTGTAATATTCAAAGTGAAATAGCCAATGACAGAGAGTGCTTTTGAACCGAAAGAGATTCAAGCAAAATTCTAGATCGTATCCGAGTAGTCTGAATAGTAAATAGGGTTGATACGGTACATCAGAACAATGGTCATTTTTTGCAACACCTCGCTTGTAAAATGCATGTATGCTGGCGCCAGTACGAATTTTATAAGAAACGTAAATAACGCTAGAATTGCGTTCACAGAAAGTTTGTAGCACTTGTGAGTCCACTTTCAAAGACACTGGATTAACTTAATTAGGAGAAAGAAAATCACGGTCGATGAATTTAGCCATGGGCACGAAACAGAAGAGAACTGACAAAAACTGTATTGTGCGGACAAAAGTAAATGAATCAGAGCGATACGAGAGACACGCACACCGGTAGGTTGGTGAACGAACACTGAGCGAATATAGTGCGGGGCGATTATAAGCGATCATTTATATGAGTCGTTATCAGCGGCAGACGAGGGACGTGGACAACGCGGGTGAGTAGAGGTGGAAGGTCGAGCTCAGCACCCCACATGATAATAAGTATCCGTGCCTACTGACTAGGGGGTAACGAGTAAGTAGCTCCGATAACGTAGGGTCGCCACTGAAAAATAAAGAGCATGCAACCGGCAATGCAGTTAACTCAGCAGAAAACAGTTCCTGTTTGTGAGTATTACAGCGATATTGTTCCAAACGTATTGGTGGTGGGACTATTCAAGTAGGTATCTGTCGGTCTGAATGCTATGCTGTGCTATGATGACCCTAATTAGCAAATTAGCCTATTCATCTCTTCAGCTCTAATATAATTATAACATTTGAGATTTGACGATCACTTTAGGTAAGAGCCCCTATTGAAATAGTAGGTTCATATGGATAAGTAACAGGTAACTAATTAACTATGCTAGAATATAACATTATTTGTAAAAAACAACTCACGGACAGAAAATCACCACACGCAACGCTTAAATTGTTAACCATCACAACATACACAGCACTGTAACAACCACACGCTAGAAGATATATAACTTGAAAACACAAGTACGAGTCTATTTATATAGTTTCTGTAAGTAAAAGAGGCGTGCAATAATTATCAAAGTGACACTACGATAATACTGAGATAATTATAAAATAATAATTAAGTATAACGTATAAATAAGTCATCCGATCATACGTAAGTAATTTGAAAAACAAATATGTATATACCTACGTAATTATGCGTATTCAATTTATTTGCGATGCGATAGATTGATAAGTTGATGTGGGGTCTCGGCTTATTGCGATAAAAATCAGTAGGCACGTCATGTTTGTAGATATTGATTAAAAGATGTAATGCTTGTATTTAATTTTGCATTATTACCCAAAATAGATGTTTTCGTGTGAGTTGACTTTCGAGCCTACAATTTTGATATTTTTTATTTCTTTTCAAAATTAATATTAATTTTGTAGTTCTAGTCTGTCAGTCTGCCTAGACACAATGTAGAAGTGGAAAACTACTAAGTATTAAGTAATATATAGAATAGAATAGAATAATTTATTGTTCCACAAATTTATTATATTTTAAGTATTTTGTTTTATTTCTCCTGTATCCTGGGTCCTATGTTTGTTAATACATGTTTGTAAACACATTTAAAGTCACATACACAAACAGTCAGACCCAGAACCACGACCTGTAGGGAAAATTACAACCTTGTCTAATATTAATGTCAAAAGAAGTTGATGCAATATATTGTTTAAATTTCGGAATGGTTTTACGCGTTTGATAAAGTAAAGTGTTCAATTTAAATACATCAAATTAATGCAATGAAGACTAGGCTAATAAGGGATCAGTTCAAAGGTGGTCAATGTTTCATTCAGTTAATGCAACACAATAAGAAATAAGAATTAGTGCGAAAAAGCCTCATTACAGTTTTGTTTGTGATTGGAGTTCCTCAAGGAAGTGCTTTAGGACTAACACAATTAAGGTGCTTGGTAAAATTTCAATTAGCAGAAATTTATATTATTTGTAGTGTTATCATTTTATCAAGGTGCTCAATAACAATTAATGCCATAATTACATATTTTTATCATTACAAGGCTGTCTACAGCATGACACAGGGCAGCATTGAAAGCAAATATTAAGAAAGGTAACATAATTTAAGATTTTCTGATTTTATGTCGCGAAACTTTAACAGTGACATAAATAAAAGATTTTGTAAATTATTTTGTTTTATGTTGCATTCATTTTAAAATGCAGGCAAAAGCAAACCCAGTTTATAATTATTAATAAGTATAATCTACTTAACTACCATAGTCATAATTCTTTTAATATATCCAGGTTTAGTTGTCAGACAATAAATAGATACTTGAAAAAGAATTATGTACATTTTGAGCCACCACATAATTAAAAAAATAACCGTTCCCTTGCAGTCGGGTAAAAATTATTACCTTATAAAAGGCTGACAGACTTGTCTGCTTTGGTGTTACCAAGTTTATGCCACCACAATCTACTTAAGTCGTGAGGTAATAGGTTTCTTATGGGTTAGCTTGTCTTCAATCCCTAAAAAATAATCAGATCACGTCGAGACTAATACTAGAATGCCACAAGGCCCTAGAACGAATTACGGTACTGAATCACAACACGGTAACACTACAATGGATTAGGGGTCACAGCTAGGGCTTTCAATACCGGTATTACGGGATCCCGTAATACCGTGATCCCGGATTAAATATGGGCCTTTTTCAATACCGGTATTGACGCCTCAATACCGTGATCACGGTATTGCAAACATTTAATGTATTATCGTAAATTTAATTGCATGTTTAAAATATAATAATGACTCATGAAACGTTCTAAGAGACAGAAAGACAATGACTGATCATGAACACGATATGACCATAGAAGAACCTTCTACTTCATTGAATACGAGCAGTGGAAATGATATCGCTCGCAAGTTTGACGATTTTCAGCCTTCGACTCAATCCGGCTTGTTCGGGAAACAAGCCGACGATTCGATCCAGACTGCAGTGTCTCCAACGGTCCCAAATCGATTACAGGTACATCGAGGAATTCAAGTGTTTGTACATAAACGCCACCATGTCAGTCCGACTTCAGGAATAGACCTCGGAACCAATTTTTGTGTGACAGGGAGACGTCATATCTCTGAAACTGTTCACACCTACACTGGAGCATGTCTTTCAAGCTTCTGGATTGGAGAGATCTTGGCATCAACGTCAATAGCGAGTACATCCCTCACCTTCAGTTTGCCGACGATATAGTGGTCATGGCTGAGACCATGGAGGACCTCAGTAAAGTGCTCGATGACCTCAGTGGGTCTTAAAATAAACATGGACAAAACCAAAGTCATGTTGAATGTCCACGTAACACCCACACCTTTCAAAATCGGAGACTATACACTCGAAGTTGTGGACGATTATGTCTACCTGAGACAAATAGTGTAAATGGTCCAGCTGGTGTAACTTCGAGGAAGAGTGGTATTCGTCGAATCCGACTTGGCTGGGCAGCATTCGGGCAGTTACGCGATATTTTCTCGTGTGTGTTGCCAATGATTCGAACAATGAATGCCCTGGTGAAGGTTGCGGGGACCCGTTGGATGTGCGCATGGGACCGGTCAATGTAGCGACACCTGAGGGAGGCCTATGTCCGGCGCGTTCATGTTCTACGCGCGCCTTAAAAATATATCAGGAACATGGAAGGGTCGACGCCCATCGGGGCTGCGGGTTGTTCGAAAGAGATAACCCGGCCTCGGCACAAGGGCTAAGAAGCAACATCGGTGGTTTTTAGTCTGTAGAAGTCTGACACTCCCTTTCGCTCTACCCAGTGCGGGAGGGGGGTTATTTGATGATTTCTTAAACCCCAAAAAAAAATGGTGGCCTATGTCCAGCAGTGGACGTCTTTTAGCTGAAATGGTTATTAATGATGATGAGTGAAAATGAAGACACATCCATCCATTCCTATCGGCAGCTTAGAGATATTTACTGTCTGTGGTACCTACGACTATTGCAGCAGTGCGTGCTTTTTTCAGTAGGCTATTGTGAATGATGGCTAATAGCTAATTAAGCTATACTTACGTTTCTACAAATATTGATACCTTTGTTGATTACATGAGAAATTTCAATACTAATAAAAACGTATACTTTTTGATATTTGTACTTTTCAAACTCCATGTGAAATGCCTTCCTACAAAAAGACTTGATATAGTTTAAGTTTTGATTGTACAAAATCTTAGTCCTTTCTAATTAAATAATCAACCAATACCAAATTGTTATATCCGAAAGCTATTTATAATAAATAATAACAATGAAGACTGTTTTAAAAATAAAAACACGTACTTTAAATGTTAGTAGGTAATACCGGTATTAATACCGTGATCACGGTATTGACCTCCAATACCGGACTTGATACCGGTATTGAAAATATCCGGTATTTGAAAGCCCTAGTCACAGCGGATCACTCGGAAACGATGCGGCTGACGAACTTGCCAGAAGAGGATCCAGCACAAAACCCTACGGACCCGAACCCATTGTGCCCATTCCTTTTAAACAGCTATGCCATCCCTGGATATAAAGCTGACCAGGCGCCTTCTGCGCCTGGACAGAGACAGCCTGCGTCTGGTGGCGGGCACCATCACTGGACACTGTTCACTGAATATGCACCTCCACACCCTAGGAATCACAGACAGTCCCCTGTGCAGAGCATGCATGGAGGCGGAGGAAACGGTGGCGCATGTGCTCCTTGAGTGCACAGGCGTTACCAAGATTCGTGAGGAAACCCTAGGAACACCAAGATCCCTTGCGGATGCCCTGAGGAGACCGGGAAGTCTGATCTGCTTCTGGAGGGAGGTGGGCTGGCTAGAGTAATCGGCTAACATGGCTCACGCACAATGGTCCACTTCAGGGACTAAGTGCGGAAACCCAAACCCCCATAGAATAGAATAGAAATAGGGTTAGCTTGTTGCATCGTCAACCTCATCAATGTCCTCGGCACAAGATTGAAGACAAGAGTAGGCCCATTTAATATAAAAAAGGAAGCCACTTCACTTTTATTTTTATATTATTTGTATGGAAATTGTTGTTTATTTTAAATTTATAAGCTAGCATCCTTAGTTCTGAAGACAATTAAGCGCTTGTTTAAAAATGATCTGATAATGAAATCATCAGAATGGTCGAAACAAATAAAAAGAGGCGATCAAAGGTCAGTGACTTGATACTGTTCATTGTGCTTATCAGATTGGACGCCAAATAGGCCTTTACAGCAAGAGCTAACAAGAAGTTATTCAAAGTTCTTTAAGTCTATTTTAGGCCTGAGATATAAATGACATTTTTTTTTAAATAGGTGTTTTTCTTTGTAGCTTTTCAGCTGTCATTAATAAAGGGTTCCAAGGTTTCTGTCCTATTGGGACAATTAAAGCGTTTTTATTATTACAAAGTAGAACCAATTTTTTTTTTAATTTTTTTCTAGAGTTCGGAAAGCCTCATGAACTATAATTTACTGTGCATTTAATTTGTTTAAGTTTTGTTTGTCTGGATACATTGTGATGTGCAAATACAATATCTACATGACGTATGTAGATAATCAATTACAGTTATTCCAGTAATTAGTTGAGTACCTAATGAATAAACAAAGATTGTGAATATATCCTCTACCATTTTAGTGAGACAATCTACTAACTTAGATAGGTATTAAGGGTCTTTTAATAAAAAAAAACCGTGAATTAACGTTTGTGGTATAATTTAAATTAGGAAAAACACGCGACTTCGTCCTGATAAGGTCATATATAGAGGACGCTTTATCTTTGAGACAAACAACTCCGCAGGGGGCCACTTACGTCGTCGTTATCAGTAGAGTTCTGCAGGTCAGGCGCTGTGTCGATCGCCCATCCATTAGAAAATGCCGCTGGCGATTGCGACATACTTATTATTTACCAATGTAGTGCCAAAATATTACGCCGTAACCTCACTAACATTTTTACGTACTTTGGCGCTTAGATAAGAATACTGCAACGTTGTAATTCGTTGCTTTTACTTCCAATGTGACTAATCATTCTTCTAAGGACACATGCCGACAAGATTATCAACTGATAATAGTTAAAAACAAGATTAATCATTTAGCATGTTTAACTTTACAACCATATTTCGGAAAACCTCTAGCCCGTTCTCCTCAGCTGCTTTTTATAACTTACGTCATTATCAGCTGAGTTTGAAGAATTTTTCAACCAATGGTGAATCGGGATGATGTATTATTCGGCATTTTCCTCTGACTTGTCAAAGAAAACATACTGAAATAAAGTGAAGTCTGACGTTGACATTGACATCGCAAGATTGTGACGATAATGAATTTGTGATGGCGAATATTGCGTTCAAAAATAAAAATAAATATTTTTGTTCAGTGTTCTTATCATCATTAAAAGCATGGTACGGTTTTAAAATATTAACATTTTATCTATATTGAAAAAAAATAGGCCTCGTAATGGTGTCAACTTGTACGACGAAGCCTACCCTTACTACAACTACACTGTAAATTAGTTGTGACTTATACCACTAGTTCACGAGAGATCGTGACGACAGGAGTTTTAGGCCCGGTATTTCATACCGAAATAAGTAATTATCTCGTTCCACCAGAGACACCGTTACCTACGTTAGGTATGTATAAAGTTCGTATTTAGTCGTAGGAGTTAGTATTATTAAGTAGGTAGTTAGTTTGCTACACCCGCCAGTATATCAAGCTACCCGAAACTGTAAAATTTTCCCAATCAATTTGAACCTAATTCTGTAGCGACATAGTTCAATATCTAATAAAGAAATTTGACAGATTGTTGTAGCTTGAGTAGGTACCTACCTACTTACGACACTATTTTAGTAGGTACTGCATTCTTTTTTCGTGGCCTTAGTCTGAACTAACAGTTAATGTAATTCAAGCGCCTACAGAAACATGCTTGTCTAATATAGTGATGTTTCTCTGCCTAGACCAGTTTATGCGAATCTCTCATTGTACGGGAAACCTATGCCAAGCGAGGCCATGGCCCAGTACCTACCATGGGTCTTGAAGTGTCGTCATGTGTACTTATAAACACCACACACACACATTATCTTTTAAACTGTTTTTTTGCGTTTACCTGTTTTTATTAATAAGTTTATCAAAACCACATTATCTACCAATAAGTTGTTTGTCCAAAAAAATTATAATAACTTCCGTAAAAGATAATTATTATTTTTACTAGATTAGGTAGGTATAATTTATAGAAAAACAAAATAATTAATATAAACTTATTGACACTTTGCAAGTGAACAACATAACATAATAGGTAGGTACTCGTATTATTTTGTTTTCGGCGTCAAGTGACCAAGGTGCAACGATATGAAGCTAAATTATATTTTTTTAATATTTTGATTCGGGATTGCTATTTTTTACCCGGGACTTATAGTTATATTTCGTTTTAATTAGGCTTGAAACTATACACTATACTATACGTCTATAGTTACAAGTCTAAATAAAAGTAGGCTGACATAGGGCCTGTAACAAAGTATTTTGTAAGTGTAACAGGCCTGACATCGGCACGCAACATGCAAAAAGAGCAGAAAAAAAGAGTAAAAATCAAATTATTATGTACTTTAGCAATCTGCAATCTGGCAAGGAAGCTCACCGCCTCGCCGGAGATCGTACGGTACTCTTTAATCTTATTTTTTTTTGTATTAATATCGTAAAGTGGTTCACAGAACTGAATACATCTACCTACCAAGTTTCAACTTTGTAGTATAAGTGGTTTCCGAAAAAAGTGGCTGTGACAAACGGACAGACATGACGAATCTATAAGGGTTCTGTTTTTTGCCATTCGTCTACGGAACCCTTAAAATGGGTCCAAAAAAGGTAAGTAAGTAAATTAGCCTATAGTAGAGCAAAGTACCTACAATTGTGCGTATTTTCTTATAAAAACATACAAATAATAATTGATAAAAGCAGCTATTTTTGACATCTTTATAAATATTTTATAAATGGCCCCCACTATCGCCATTCTGCCTGCCTACCAACAATAGTTAAGTGTCGGAATATTTTGCTCGAGGTTATCGTTCTGCCCTGTCTACAAAGAGAAGTCTTGATGATAACACGCCATTGGGGGTATGACTTATTATAATGAGCAATAAGCAATGAACGTGGTCATCACGTGATAAGTCTTGATTTGAACATGCTCTCAGTGCGTTCGTACTGGCGAGACATTCACACCAAAGATGTTAAACTTCTCGCCCTCCGCCTCCTTAACACTATTTTAACTAATAGGAATCATGCGTTCTAATGGATAACAGTGTACATGAACGCGAAATTTTTTCCCTAGTAGGTAACTACCTAGTTAAAACCATCGTCGCGCGTATTCAGGAGTCAGGTTAAAGAAAAATAAACAGAAATAAAAAATATGACGGTTCTTGAAAGTGCTTCATTGACTTGAGTCACCATAGCAATAATGATTTTGTTAAACAAAAGTTCACCCCCTCGTCCCGCATCTATTTCAAGAGTTAGGTAAGCTTACAACTATTAAAAAAAAAATAATAAGAAATAAAAGTCATTTTCATGTGGCTGTTGATCACAAGCAACGAACCAAAGTAAACAATTTTTTTTTCCACGAATTAATTAATTATTCAAACTTCTTAACCTAAGTGAATTGATGATAACAAATTGAAAAATAACATTTTTTTAAATTTTGTTAACGGGAATATTAGTCTTATGAAAAGAAAAAATGTCATATTATTATTTGTTAATTAGCAATTACAGGGGTTCTAAAATGGCCACTTTAGCAGATCATTATAGGTAATTATGATTTTTTTGTGTTCATTCACGAAAGGTCGAAACGAAAGTGCGCGAAACTTACGCAAGCCGGAGTCCCCGTTTTCGGTCCTACCCAGGTGCCTTTGGTATGGGATGCAACCTGTGTCGACACCCTTGCGCCATCTCACAACAAGAGACAATCAAGCGGCGCAAATACTGTAACCTCATTGGTAATTATAGTTTTGAGCCGTTTGGGGTCAAAACACTCGGGTCATGGGGACCGAGTGCGCGTCTCCTTTGTAAGGCAATCTCTCGCCATCTAGTCGACACTTCGCGCGACCAGAGGGCTGGCTCTTTCTTTGGTTAAAGGATTAGCATTGCATTTCACGTGGTAATGCTGCCAGTCTTCTGGGCACGTTCCCGGTTGTCAGCGATGCGGAGGAGTACTAGGACGCCTAAAGTAAAGTAAAGTAAAGTAAAGTAAAGTAAAAATTTATTTGCATAAATTGTAGGTACATAAAATAAGCTGGAATAACAATATGGATGAGCCTTGTACAATCTACCTAATATTAGGCACGCAAATTTTTAAACATTAACTAAAAATTAAACTAAAATTAAATTATGGTATCTAAATTTAACAAACAATTACACTAATATTACAACTGGTATCTAAATTATATAACAACAAATAATATAGGAATAAACATCGGTTAAATTAACAAAGTGAACTACTTACATGGCTTTGGTTACGTATGTTAATATTAGTTATGTCAGTGTCATTCAGAAACTCATTTATGGAATAGTAACATTTTTCAATCAACAGTGATGTTAGTCTCTTTTTAAAATTTTGAATTGTGTTATTTTTAATAATATTGGGTATTTTGTTGAAAATTATTGGACCCATACCAATAACACTTTTTTTGAATAGAGTAGTATTACATCTCTCAATATTTAATAAGTGTTTATACTGACTTCTTATGGGTCTCTTCCTAGTGTCTGACACTGAAGTAAATAGGTGCATGTTACATTTAACGAAGATTGCGATTTCTAAAATATACATACAAGGGAAAGTTAAAAGTTTGAGGGACTTAAACACAGGAACGCAACTATCTGTCATTTTCATATTATGTATTGCCCTTATGCAGCGTTTTTGGGCTTTGAACACTTGTTCTCGTAAAGTACAATTTCCCCAGAATATTATTCCATATCTTAAAACGGACGCAACTATACCATGGTATGCAACTATTGTTGTGGTGATGTTGACCTTTTTCGTTAGATTATGTAGGACATACGCGGATACGTTCAGTTTTTTACAGACTTCTTCTGCTTGTGGTTTCCAAGTTAACTGGCTATCTATCAGTATACCTAGAAATTTCGCAACGTTTACCTGGTCTATAGCACAGTTATTGTATTCTGTTACTACGTTCGGTACTGATGTGCGTTGATAAAAGTGCATTACATTAGTCTTTTGCAAGTTAATAACTAAATTATTTTCGTCAAGCCAATTCACAATGTCCTTAAGTGTATTATTAATATCTTGTTCGTATTTATTTTTATCTGTACATTTAATTAGTGCGGTACTGTCGTCAGCAAATAAGACCATGGGGTGTATAATGTGATGAGGTAGGTCATTTATATAAAGCAAAAATAAGAGTGAGCTAAGAACTCCTCCCTGAGGTACCCCATGTCTTATAATTCTTGCTTCGGATCTATATTTTTTTTCACGCCTAGTGTTAGTGCAAATTTTATAAATTTCCGTGTATTGTTTACGGCCACTTAGATATGACTTGATAAGATCAAGAACGTTTCCTCTTATTCCGTACTTGTGAAGCTTATCAAATAGGGTTTCGTGATGAACACAATCGAAGGCTTTTGTCATATCTGTAAGAATTGCGCAGATTGGTAATTTTTTATCAACATTTTCCATTATGACTCTAAGCAAGTCATAAATAGCACTATTTATGCCTTTGTTTTTCCTGAATCCTTTCTGTTCATCGCATAAAACATTATATTTACATATATTACATAAAACATTATATTTGCCTAAGTATCTTATGTGGTCGTTGTATACAGGGTGTAAATCAACCCATCTCACAGCCGTCAACCAAGCATTCTGTACATCAAACTAAGTACCCCTAAGCAAAAATTTTTGCTGGGAAACGACTTTTTTGTTTTGGTTCAAAAATCACATTTTACGGTAAAACTCAATGTAGCACTGTTAAAACATTGTTAGAACATTTAAGGCAATTTAAGTCAAGTTAAAACCTGAAAAACTAGTACCTATTTACAAAAACAGCGGTGAAAAATTTGGAATTTTACCCCCAATATCTCCATAACTAGGAGGTTCCCAGGTATGGTCTAGAACAAAAAAAATATCGCAATGGTGGGGAGAACAAGTGCCCTTGATTTGCGTTAAGGGTACTTTTACACCCATATAGGGTTCTATCTACACACATCATAGGGGTGCATAAATAATAACAAGTCTGCCATCGCAGGGAGTCCGGCGTCCGCTTTATTGGATTGCAAATGACGTCACTTTGCTAATAACGCATTGTGATCGGTTCAATCGGTTGGAATAACAGTTTTAAAATTTAGTTGCAAGATTTACTACACAACAATTTTAAGATAAATAGAAGCTTGTTATAGTTGTTATAAGGAAGCAACCCTGTGATATGAGACAGAATAACGAAACAAATTGCTAAATAACATTGTGTGGATGGGAGCGCAGAGGGTTTTTCAGCCTCACGCTCAGCGTAATATGTACGTAGTTCATAAAGGCAGGTTTATCTGTTAATATTAGTTAATAACGTAGGGCATAATTGCACATACATGCATTGGCATTGTGGGCGTTGCTCAGAGATAATTATCATACATTCATAATATTTTGTTTTTAATCATTTACAGTTATTAATAGCCAATCAATCAAAATTATTGACGTAGTAGGGTAAAATAAATCAGATAGCGCTTGTTTTTCAAAGACCAGTGACGAACTACTACAAAAAAGTCACACCATTTTCCTGCTCATTATCTAAGCGCGAAGTACCTCTTGTCTTGACCCATAACGCCAAGTATCACATGATGAGCTCTTGACCTGTTTGTAGCTGTATATAAATGAAAAAAAAAATCTTTTTAATCTTGTCTTGGTCGATGCATCAAAATTGATGCAGATTTTTAGAAACTAGCCCCTAGTGATTGTTATAAGAATAGGTAACGTTCACAATTTACATTAAAATATTTAGCTCATAATTTATGAGTTATAAATCAACTAACTGAATCCAGATTGTTTTTATGTAGGTACCTACTATTATTTGGAAACTAATTAGACAATCTGAAGACTAATTGCTATAGTATTTTGTTCAGGCGATTTGAAAATCTAACGCCCTTGAAAAAAGTAATAGCAAGCAGTAGCGCTTTAGATAAATTTAATTTCTTAGTGTACTCGCGTAGGCGTTCAAGTTGTGTACACGTTACTTCGGTTGCCGCTGCTTGAATACATAATACAATAAAACATAGTAAGGTATGTTGCAGACGAAAAACTAGAAGCGATGAAAGACATTTCACATCGTTAGCTCTACGTAAACGATCGACGAGTTCATCCTCTGGGTTCTGGGTCAACGTCAGATGGGAAGGTTTGAACTTTGAAGGTTACCATTACTAAGTTGGTGTCATAGGAAAAGTGATATAGGAAAATCCATTCTCGGAAGCATATTATTTAAATGTATTCAATACTGTATGTCTCATTTACGAGTACTACTGCTACATTTACATTTTAACAACTACGGATTTTGGTTGTTTTTTTCACTTTTTTATTATTAAGGAGTTATTCAGAGGAGTCATTATTAAGCCACGATTTATACTTAATAACTGCCACTCGGGTCGATCTTTAGGTTAAGCCGCGCTTGCCTAGGTTGGTCTATGGATGGGTGACCACCCATTACATACCAAGTTTCCTACGTGCTTCGGAAAGCAAGCATTAAGCTGTTGGTTCTGGCTGTCATATAGGCAGTCGTTATAGGTAGTCAGTGACCTGAAAGTCTGCCAACGTCTTACCAAGAAGGGTATCGTATTACTCAGTATTAACTGGGTTGTGGAGGTCAGACAGGCAGTTACTCCATGTAAAATACTGGTATTCAGCTGCATCCGGTTAGACTGGGAGCCGACCCCAACATAGTTGGGAAAAGGCTTGGCAGATGATGAGGAGTTCATCAGTAATAACAGACCACAATAATGGTGATTACACATCAGATTATTATAGGCACTATCAAAACGCAGAATATGCACTAAAATGAACCGAAATCATCAATTTCCTGCCCTTATTCCAATTTCTTTGGGGTTGGTGCAGCATGTCTTCTTCTTCCAGGCTTTGTTTTAAAAGGTTCTCGTCATTTCATAGGACACCTCGTTTTCTAGCCATATCATCCTTCACACAGTCCATTATCCATCATTTCTAAGGTCTTCCTCTAGTCTTTTAGCCATTCACATTCATACGTGAACGTGCAGAATCCTTTTGTGACGCGTGTCGTTGATATAAATGCGTTTTCCTTTAAGAACCGGGTTGTTATATAGATAGTATGGAGGGTAGAGGTAATGAGGACGATCATAGATGACCCATGGTAGGTAGGTACTTGATGTCGAGTTGGTCGACAAATATGATGCATACTGTTAGTGAGATCTAAGTCAGGTACCTACTTAAAGGAATAAAGTATAATTGAAACACTATTTAGTTTACTTAAATTTTATTATTCTACGTACTTCCATAAAGCATAGTAAATACTTTATGAAACTTACACAACTAGAATTACACGTCATCGTCAAATATATACGTAACTATACGAAAATATAGTATAGAATGTTTATAAAATCATTAATCACAGTGTGTACTAACATTCTAAATATATATGGAATGATTAATTTCAATCTTTTAATAAATAATAATAAAAAATAGAAGGAAACCCTGATTGTAAGTCAAAAGCGATTATACATATTTGTTAGACACCTTTTAAAACATATACACAGATTCTCAACCCCTATGGAGTTCGAAGGCACAAGTATTACTATAAAAGAATTTGTAATTCTAGTAATTGTACTGTTTTAATAGAATTTATTATTTAAAAAAAGTGTAAAACGACATTGGCACAATAATTTGAATATAATGAGAAGCGAAACCGAAACTTTTATTAACTTAAAAAACAACCAGTTAATATCAAAATGCTAGCTGACTTAAACTTATCGAAATATAAATTAATTACATTCAATAAACGGCACAAAGTTCTGGAATGGAACTACGGAATGATTTTGTCACATAAATGCTTAACTTTTAAAATGAGTGCGACATTGGCACATTGTCCGAAGTAGTACACTACACACCTGGGTATCGGTACAACATCGGTACCTTCTGTCTCACAAAAATCTGTGATGGAAGAAAAATGTCAAAACTACTAAGTAAGTTCTTGTCAAACCTTACGTTTGCAAATATAGCCAAAAACAGAGATTCGAAAAAAGAGATTTTACAAGGAATGGTCCTTTTCTATTCTAAAATTAAGTCATTTGAATCTAATAAGTACTGCACTAAGCATAATTTATTTTTTTGTGTGTTTTCAGGGATGATTTTCATCAAGGAATCTTATCAATGTCTTAAAAGGCACATACGCACAGTGAATTTGACGAAGTCGAGTACACTGTGCGTGTGCGTATGATGATGTATGACATCCCGTCGTTTTTTTTATAAAAGTTAAATAGACACAGGTATAGACGACAAATTCTAAACATTTATAAATAGAAATTTGAATTAACTACTAATAAGTATTACAAGTCGAAGACTGAATTTCTTTCCTGATGCGAATCATCCCTATCCAACAAAAATATCGCGTGTACATTCAGGTTAAAGGCAGAACCACATTGACAACACCCCAGACCGATCGCTCAACACCGATGACAAACAATCGAGATTCAAGTCAGTAAGCGTCTAAGCATGCGAGAAGTGGCGAGGCATGTGGTTCCGCCTTTAAAGTCTGACTGGTGTTTACATGTGCCTCGTGTTTCCAAAGTTGATGCCGCTCTGGGTGGCCCCCTTGTTGGACCCGTACTGCAGTGAGATGACACCTTGACCGGCCCTCAGCTGTTCCTCTGAGAAGTTTCGCACGTTCTTCTCAGACTCCTTGGGTCCTATCGTAGGCTTGCCGTAGTTGCCAGCCTGGAATATAAATGGTAATAAGTTAGTTGTTTTCTCGCGGATTATTTGACCTATTTCATGGCAAATAAGTGTTGCTATTATATTGGCTTACGGTAAAAGATCCATTTGTATAGGACCATCATCCTACCGGTAGCTACAAGGATATTATATTTGGCAACTTATGCCTACCTTTCTGCCAAGTGACTGCAGACAGATAACAACAGAGTTGAGGTTCTGCCTCTCCCACAAGTCGACAGTCTGGAACGTCTCCTGTGCCGGCACGCCCAGGGTCTTGGCAGCCTCGAGAAATGCGTTGATGTTCTCCATGCACTTAAATGCCATCTTAGAAACGTTCACCTTCTTCACCATGTTTGGCTGAATGTCGTTCACAAGCCTGTAAGGGAGAAAAATATTTGTTAGTGGTAAAAAAAATATTCTTCGCGAGTACACGCTAATTTCTGAAACCATCGATGTGAACATTGATACTAAAGAGATAATCGCTTTTGTTCCGATCATAGGTGGTACTACCGTGTGCAGTGGAGGTGGGTATACTTTATTATGGTATAGTTTCTGTTAGGCGTTTGCCCCCAGAGCCCTATTGGTAGGGACTAGTTCTACGACATCTTTACGTCAACGCATCAGTCTGGCACAGGGCTTCTTTTTGGGGCTAAGTTTTGGTTGTGTAGAAAGAACCCTTATAGAGCGAGTCTAATTGGCATTTGGTCAAAGTCAAATTATGAAATCAAATCAAATCAAAAGTCATGTATTCAGACTAGAAAACATAACAAAACTCATTCTTAACTAGTAAGGAAGTTATACTAGAGTAAAACGTATATTGTGATTTAATTTACCAACCCATTGAATAGAACACAAAGCGGCAAACAGGAGTATATTATTAATACTATAATAATATGTACGTATCTAAAGTAGGTATATTCAAACCACAACACCATAATAGCTTCCCCACGTGACATACCTATACCACAGCAATGACGGAATTGGATGATCCATTATGTGATGGATGAGTGTAAGGGGAACCCTGCTTTACCAGGCTCGACAACCTACTTTAAGTGATTGAAGTAATATCATCCAGTTTCAATATTATGCTACCAAGTTTGTACAGTTTAGTTCGACCTTGTGCCAAAATTCTGCCATTTTCAGCCACGAGACTCCCAAGGCGACTCGTAATCCCATTTATCAATAACACGTTTTCGACGTATAACGAGAGAATGCTAGTACTAAAATATAGCCGTTCTTCTGCCAATAAAGACTTGAAATAGCCGTAAAGAGCGAGATGGATGACCGATCTTAACTCAGCGACGTGATGCCGTTGTCTGTCGGTTGCCATGCAAATTCAATGGTTAAAACGGGCAGATTCTGTCTGGCAAACGGTACCTACTTCTAAAATAGGTACGCTAACTTTAAGACTTATCTATCTTTCACCGTTTAACACATCAGTTTTGTCTTGAGATTAAAGATATAGGTATCTCGTTAGGATAGGTAATATTATAGGGTGTAAAAGTACCCTTAACGCAAACGAAGGGCACTTGTTCTCCCCATCACTGCGATCATTTTATTGTTCTAGACCATATCTGGGAACCTCCTAGTTACGGAGATATTGGGGGTCAAAGACCCTGTGTGTGGATTTGGGAGATCAAAGATAATTAAATTGATTTTATTACTAGAGCAGCGGTGGCCCAGTGGTTGCGGCCCCGACTTCCGAACAGTAAGTCGTGGGTTCGAACCCTTGAGGCGCATTACTTTGTGTAACTGCTCTCAAAACGATGAAGGAAAAATTTCGAAGACATCGTGTCATCCACCAACCCGCACTGGGCCGCGTGGTGGAAAGTCCATTCTCTCTCTTAGTGAGGAGGCCTGAGTCCCAGCAGCTGATGATGATGAATATTGAAGAGACGTGAAGAGTTAGCCCGCTTGCACAAAATGTAACTAAATACGTTTAATGCTAAACGAAACCTAAACATTGTTCTGTTTCTGTCAATCGTTTAAAGACACAATGTTTTTTTTAGCGTTTAACTCTTTTACTGCCGTACTCGGAGATATTTAATGATTAATTAAGCCGTGTCAAAATCTTTACTAAATGATGGCTTAAGTAATCATTAAACGTCTCTGAGTGCGGCAGTTAGTGACTAACGTAGACACGGCGACACATCAAGTGACACTTTCCAGTATAACATGACCTCGCTTTGTATAGATATCCCGTACAATGACAGATCCTTATAAACTGGTTTTTGTGTACCTATACGATTACGAGTAGTTTAATGTCGGTGGGTATGTATCTTTGGGTACTTACTTGCACAGAATGGTGCCGTCCTTAAGTACTTCGTAGAAGTTGTCCATGTCCCCGGAGGTGTTGGTTGGTTCACCAATGATCGTGTTGATCCATTCCAGACACTCCTGCGCAAGTTCCTCGCTGTACTTGCTGTTGATCTGCAAACAAAATGGAAGATAATGTTAGAAACAAACATACCATCACGCCTGTAATCCCCGAAATGTCAGGCAGAGGAGTACCTAATAATACACCCACATTTCGCCAGTTATGTTTAAGTCCCACGTAATAATCCCATCAACCGGGCACAAATCCGTGGCTGCTACGGATAAATTCCTGCCCAACCCGAGAATCGCACCTAGGACCTCATGCACAGAAGTCGCGCTTGCGACCACTAGACCAACGAGGCAGATCATGTAAGAAAATTATTTTAATTTCGTTCATTTATTTTGTTACATAATTCTTACATAATATTTCTATAACATTTAAAAAAAATCAAAATAGTAGTGCACCGGCATCGCAAACAGGGTCAGAGCTTTTGAGAAAGGAGTACAGGTGGTTCTGTGGTTTCTGCTTACACCCATGGGAGAAAAGGCACTATGTAAGTAAAATACAACTAAAAATACCAATACGAAATAATAGACTAGATTATTTAGTTATTGCATCGTAAAAACAGTACTAACTTAAAAGACATTAAGTTTTAAAGGCTGTTCTAACTTCATTGAATTCGTCTATCTGTGTCGCACATGTATGAGTATTTGCGAGGAAGTTTACGATCTCCATTAAAATCGACCCACTTCCACATAACACTTCTAGAAGAAAGTTGCTGTCTGATAGATGGTGTTGGTACCCAATGGTTTTTCTTGTATATTACCAGGATTGGTGCAAAACATGACCCCTCTAACCCCCGAAGGGTTGGGCAGAGGTGACTTGACCCAGACTTCGCCATATTTTTTTATTTTTTCACAAAAAGAAAAAATGAAAACGATACAATGCTTCTAAAACTCGTGAACTCCTCGAAAACGACAACCCACTCATGATCTTTGACGCGTTTTATATTCGTCAACTTTTATTAATTTGATAAAACAAAAAACACGTATCCAATATTTTTCGATAATCTAACTGACGAACTAATTAGAATCATATTTTTTGACTCAGTTGAGCCCCCTATTGTAGCCCGTTATTAAAGGAAAAAACCATTTTTTCAGTTCAAAATATATATTTGTAAAATGACAATTCAAAAGAGTTTGTATTAAAATAGAAATACGCAATAACAGCCTTTTTTTTTTTTTTTTTTGGGGGTGGGAAATCATCAAATAACCCCTCCCGCTCTTGGGCAGAGCGAAAGGGAGTGTCAGACTTCTACTGACTAAAAACCACCCATGTTCCTTCTTCGCCCTTCATGTCGAGGCCGCGGTTTCCCTTGCGGACAGCCCGCAGCCTCGACAGACGCAATAACAGCCTTATTCTCTTTTAGGCATGTGTTCCTAATCTAAATTATATCGTATTATATATCTAGGTAAGTACTCTTCAAGTTGCAGTTACTTGGCCAGCCTCATATTTGCACGGTCAAAGCAGCATTTTAAGTAAACGAGAAACCTGTTTACCCTCTAGAAAATGCAGCAGCTAATCCAAGTGCAAATCAATTCGTCACAGTTATTATACTTTACCTATTCATATTTTTAATAGTAAACAAAGTAGATACCATTTAGGAACGTAAAAAAGTTGCTAACTAACTTATAGGAGAAAACGGTAACTTGTTCTGATAGTTGGAATCATCTATTTTTTCTGCAACGTTCTAGCATTAGCCTTTCCTGAGAAAAAAAAGGCTTGAATGACATTATGCGAAAATGACGTTTTGCGAAAGTGACATTATGCGAAAGCGACGTTGTGCGAAATTGATGTTTTGCGAAAATGACATTCTGCGTCAAGCAAGACCAAGTCAGGCTGTGGATGACGATGATCCTGCTAGCCTGCGACTTTGCCCACCAAAAGAACCACCTGGTAATAGACCTTACATAATTGATATAATTTCTGAAATCGCATCAGAAGCTTCGGAGATTAATTCTCCCACACCCAAACTCAGAACTTTGGCCTTCTTTAGTATTAGTGTAGTTCAACAGTAACACGAAAACAAAGCTATCAATTATATTTTATAGGTACTGCAGAACAAGAGAAACTTCCTAATTTATTTTCCACGAATAACGTTTAACCCAGATTTGCATTATAAAGTATAACACCTTTCACGTCAACTGACGATATTCTGCATTATAAGACGATCAATGCATATTCTTCGCCGAAAAATTTAATAACAACAATATGCAGATTTGATGCATATTTAAGTATTATGAAATAGTCGACTAGAAGATACAGAAAATAACACAGTTTATGCGATATTTTGCTGATGATATCATCAGTATTACAATGGTATCATTGTTTAGTAAAAGGAAAAACTATTTTGGACTACAAAGGTAGATAAATCCCGATGAATTTTATTATGCGTAGAAACTAACGACTTGAGTAGAAATAACATACTCAGGTAACATAGAATGCTCAAAGCCGTCTTAGACCCAGTTTCCACCAAAGCGGAGAGGAGCGGAGACGAGAGATGTGCGAAAATCGGCCAATCACATTAGAGGAGTAGTCTTACGCCCTTCCTGTGATTGGTCGAATTTGGCACATCTCTCTGCTCTGCTTGTCTCTGCTTTGGTATATTTCCATACTGGGCCTTAGTTTCCTAGATAACTTATTAAAACCACTACCGTTTACCAGTATTAGCTGGTGGATGTTACAAGTCTTCGAATGTTTGCTAATTTGCTTCTTAGATACATTATGTTGGTTAACGATGTTTTTCTATACTTAAGTGTTTGCCACGTGCCACGCCTACCAAGATTCCAGTTTCTTATAACATCATAACATTACGCTTGCAATCTCCGAGGAGACGCAGAGGTGCACCTAATAGTACGTCGATTTCGCCATTCATATGAAAAACCGGGTTATATAGGGCGAGCCTATTCCTATCAACCGGGCACGTCCCAAGTTTTTCCTGTAATATTCCGATCTGAATACCTATATTGATCTCTGAGCGGGAAGTCACATAACCATGTTATTCAGTGAATATCAACAGTGACTGCAGCCCAAGGTCGCGACGATAAGAAATGAGCGAATAGTTTATTATAGCCTACTGTTGCTTAGTTAATAAAATTATTATTTAAGCAGGCACCTTGCCTTATATTATCACGTCACACTAATATTACCTATAAAGGCGAAAGTTTGTGTGTGAGTGTGTATGTTTGTTACTCTTTCAAGCAAAAACTACTGAACGGATTTGGATAAAATTTGGTGCACAGATAATTTATAACCTGGATTAACTCGTAGGATAGTTTTTATCCCGATTGTTATCTTCCTGTGGGATAATTTTCGAGTTGTAGCGGGCGAAGCCGCTGGCAACAGCTAGTAATTCATAATCATAACAATATAATAGACAATATAAGATAGTAAACCTTTTGTTACATAACCATAATTGGCGAAATGTGGGTGTACTATTAGGTATACCTCTGCCTATCCCTTTGGGGATCACAGGCGTCATGTTTATAAGTTAAGAATTATTGACCTTTCAGTATTTCTCAATTGTCCAGGTCAAAACTCTCAAATAAAGTTATTATTATCTCCAGTCATAAAAATAATATCTTAGTAATTAAGTTAGTTATTTTAAAACTATTCCGGCCATTTTTTGTTGATAGTTTGTTGATTTTGCTCGGCAATATTAAAAGGCGTGTTCCCCGTTTGGACATTTTTAATTACCAAACTTATACTGTAATCTTTTTGCTGAAGGTTTAAAAAATAAGATTCAAATTTTGTTTTAAATGCAAAATATAGTCAAAAACGTTAACGTTATAAAGTAACTCAAGACAACTAAGCGTACCTTTACGAAAATGTGAAATAATTATTTTTGTAGCTGCTGATGAATCCCTCTATTGCCTAAACGTACAGTCGTGATTTAGAAATTTAATATCATTAGTATTTCTTTACTATTTGGCCGTATTATCATATAAATAATGAATACGGATCACGTTCTGTGCTATGAAAGTGTGCGATACGACAGTCTCCGTGACTATAATGAAGTTACAGTGGGTTCGTTACGTGCACAAACAGCTGTACTAATTGAATGTGCCCGTTCTGTTTACCTACTAAAAGGCTTGGAAGAATACTGGCCACTAAACAGCCTTGAAGATAGGAAAAGAGTAAAATACCAACCCCAAAGTGGAGGTAGGGCTAGGGATGGGCACATGTTTTCTTTCTTTATTATGTTCGTGCACGCTACAGGTGCACGCAAACTTAGGTAGGGTTATTTTGGTTGATGACTGAATTTTACAGTGACATTGACATACATAATATATAAAGTGTTAATTAGCATTAAATTAATAAAATTAAAAAATTAAAAAAAAGTTTTTATTGATTCTCATACAATTTTTACAGCACAAAATTGAGGCAAGCCCCGGTAAGTTATAAATATACTTGTGATGGGGTTGCCTCGCAACTTCCCATGGAATATCTTTCTCTCTACAATGTTGAGACATAGGTACCTACCTACTTAAAAAGAATAAGAAAAGATTACATACCAAGGATAGTACAATATTATTTTGGCATGTTCAAGTATGTGTAGTGTTTGTGTGTGTGTGTGAAATTGATAAACATATTAATAATAATTACATGTAATTTCTGTCGCTGAATGCCCATTTTGTTAGTCATTAAACATGACCAAATATTGATTCATTGGACCTGGGTCCAATGAATCAATAGCTTAGTTAGAATCAAAATGAAATAATCAAATATTCCCGTAACAATACGTAGTAATCCACCGAAAGCAACTCATGCGCACGATGCCGGTGACGTAACCAGCCAAGGATTCAAACGTGACTCAGAGTCCGGTATGTCAGACGTTTGTAACCTTAAAAAAATTAAAAGCATGGTCTCTCACAACCTGCTTTGCAAGGATGTATGCTTTGATAAAAGATATAATATAACTCGCCTTTTTTCGCGGCTTCACCGGGTACTTACTTAGAGGCCGCAAATAAGTCAAAGGTAACGTTCTAGTGGGATTAAAATTATCCTGTATCGTAACCTAGGTACCGAAACCAGCACAAAAAGCTACTATAATATCTGTCAAATTTATTTAATAGATTTTCGACTTTATCACTTTATCACTTAAGCATTTGGCTTAAAGTTGATTAGAAAATTTTACAGTTTCGGGTAAGTTAATGTACTGGGCTACTGGCGCCTGTACATCAAAAAGTTTCATCTCATCAAAATTCGTTTATGCATTAAGGTTACAGACAGACACACAGAGCTACTACCACATTTATAATACGTATTAGTACGGCTTATTTGTGACAATGCCAGAAGACTGCTTGTCTGCTTTTGGATCAACAACGAAGGTACCTATCTGAATTTTAATAAGTCCCAGATTGGTCGAACCGATAAACTCGTCCCTTTCATTAATATTCCAAACCGCTGTCTAATTTGTGTTTGGAGTCAGAGGAAGTGATTTCTTGTAAGCAACGTCCTGTTTAAACTTTATTGCACCGTAGTAAAAAATGGGCCGTCGCCTGCACCGAATATGTAAAAGGTTCTATGTGCATTAACGCTTATACTAATTAAATCAGTATCAGCTGTAACGGTTATCAGCTAGTTATTTATTAGCAGTGTTCCCTCATTTAGGTTTGAACAATATATCAATAACTATTTACTAAATTCAATTAATTAACTTCGTTGCTAGTTAGCGTCATTATCAAACTAAAACAAAAGGTCGGGTGAATTGGGTTAGTTTTGATAACTATGGCAGCTATCAATTCGTTAGTTTGGTAACTAAAATAGAGTAATTTCACTGATATGAATACAGTTCAATTTAAACCGGTAATGAAAATGAATAAATGTCGTGTTTTGGACTAACTGGTAGTGGTAACATTCATGGTATGCCATTTGATCCTTCCCTTTTTTAGCCAACACTACACAAATAAGCAGATGCGAATCGAGGCAAAGAAGGATAAGATTGCGAACATCAATACTGATGTAATGATATTAAAGCATTCATTCACTACTAATCGCCATACTGCCATACAAGGAATCGGTAACAAAAACGTTTGTGGCCATAAATAACTATGATTCAATGTCAACGGCTTCAGTCTTTTGAAGCAGCACGTCCTCGCAGTTACGTCAGATCATGGAGCATTGCTACAACTAGGAGATACTTGAGGAAATACTGCTAATACAATCACGTAGTCCTCATGAAACGTTATAGGATAAACGCAAATTTTATTAGGTCAGTCAACGTAGATTTAAGGCAACAATGGCTCCAACACTTACTAGTAAGGGACAGGAATGGGGTCACCGCGCGAGGCCGGCTGACAGACACGGTCAATGCAATGCAACCAGTATTGATTGGCGAAAATGGGGATAACTTCAAGTTTAAGCGAGAATTCACTGCGATTATTTCCTTGACTTAACGCTATATTAAGACCGAACCTGCGAACTACATAAATTATAGTGTCATAGTAAAAACAACGACTAAAATGAAGCAATTCTATTTACATGTATCATATTTCATTTCAGGCCACACAAGTTGTAATACGATCTTCACCTTTTTGTTAATCTATGTATCTGAACTTGCACAACACTACCATGTTGCTTGTGTAAGCAAAATAGAATTCCATTTTAAATTAAACATCGAAGAGAAATTTGGTCAAGTGTCAATCTTGAACATATGGCCCGTTGAAAGTGGCCTGCATTTAAGCCATATAAATGAATCCTGCGTAAAGGCCATACCTTATAAGGTGGGGTACTGTGTGGTGTAACAGAACCAAGCCTTATATGAGTCATCGTCTCGGTGAATTAGTATAAAATAAATTATTTTGAGCCAATTGAACATCTGTTACGTTCAACTTATTTGTGAGGATTCGTACACGAAATTGTTCGTGAGTCGTGACTAATTCAAGTTGAACAGTTGATAACGTAGCGAACATTATCAACGGCGGCAACGTTAAGACATAAGGTCATGTTAACTACTAATAATTAATTTACCCCGTCCCTACTTATCACATGCATTATGTATTTAGTCTTATTGGAACTAACCGTAACTCCGTAATTAGAAGAAGAGAGTAACTAATACATATAAATGTCCATCCGTTTGACCTGCATACTCGTTTTACTGATAAGGCGCATTGCCTCACGTACCTGCTTGTCAGTCGGAAAACTCTCTTATTTTAGTATTCACTGGAAAGGCCACTGATGAAATATGAATCATTTTAACAAAAATCTTCCATGTTCTTTCCACTTGACTGCGGTTAAGGACTCCCACAAAAAATGTACTAAAACCGGTTGTAAAAGCTGTGTTAACTGATCCTCCTTGACCCACAAGCGACCGGTGCGCAGGCGACGACTGCAGGAAGAAAGGTGTCCTGACTGATAATTACAAGACCATAAAACTTCACAGATCTTGGGTTCGCTATTAAAAGTAACGGAATGTAAATTAAAACTACGGTGCCATGAATTTCAACATTGTGTGAAGACATAATTAATATTTATTTAGGTAGTTATCAAGACGACAGCAGGCTTGCTTGGCAGAGCGTTGCTGGAGCAATGACCGTTTAGGTATTGTTGAGAATGTTAATTTTGAGTGGGATCCTATTTGAAGGAGGTGCTTCGGCAAGTACTGAGAAAACATGAACATCTAGGTAGGAACATAGTGCAGTTATGTGTATCTAGTATCAACAGATGTCAAATCATGCTTCGAGATCTATTTTTAGAACAATGATGATGATAGTTACGTCCTCTACAAACGAGATGTCACAATAGACAATAAAATAAATTGCTTAATTAATTAAAACGCGCCAATCTATTCTCCTCGGCGTCTATTTATGGTCTGGAAGCATTGACATTACGTTCCTAACAAAAAAGGTTACTACTTTTTATAAAATGGTGCAACTTTTATAAAAATAAGGCGAGATAATGAATCATCTGTAACCTTGCTTCAATGCGTTTGCACACGTTTGTGTGATGCGACTACACGTTACTTGTATTTAAATGCTAAACCGAGTCATTTGTATACAGTACTACGCCTATCTACTTTAAATTTCCTTGGAATGCAGATACATAACAATTATTCTAAACACTATTGTAGATTTCATAATAATAGCTGTGAGTCTGTGACAGACAGCATTAGCGTAAATGTTTATTTTTATTAATTTCGCATATAAGTTGTGAATTCTATTGAGAAATTATACGAAAACAATCTTTTGATGTATATGACGGTTATGACGATAGTGACAACAAATGGTCGAGTTGGGAATAAACCGTCTCGCGCCGTTATGTTAGGTTTTTTGAATCTTTTTTACCAACAATAGCAAAGGCACACACGGTAATTTGAGTATTTCTGAATACGTGATTGAATTCTTTTTGTAAGGCTTACCTAACCAGTTTACCGCCTGTTTAGGGTACCCTACACGTGTAGTCATTATTAATACCTGCAGCTCGCTACCCTCCATGTCTGCCGGTGGCGCCCTGACAAGGCGCCGTGATAATTGGCAGGTAAATTAAGTTTCGAACGAAAATTTACTGCAGCTACGTATGGAAAAGAGCCAAACCCTTTAAGTACATCAAATATTAATGGATACAGAAACTAAGCAAACATACATATTATATGTGCTGTGCACGCGTTAGTTTAATCTTTCGTTTCACATTCAAGAACATCTGGCCCTTGTATCTCGTTAACGAGGTCACACCATCTGTTCCCTAAACTAGGTCACGGCTGAGTCCTTGTAACATAATTCTGGACCTCACAGCCTCCCGAATCAATAATCTAGCCGTATAACGCGACCTGTTTACGAAGAGCCACTCCCACATCCCACTATAAAATAAAATCTGAACTACAACGCATGGTCGGGTTATAGTTTGAAAATCACAAGTTCAAAACTTACCTTCCTCTGTGCTTCGGCAGCAAATCCAGATTTGGTAGCCCTGTTGTTGGCCATGGTGAGTGAACTATCTAATAGCTAGCTAATATAAATAATAAATTAAATCACAGACACGGGTGTTCACCGTGAAGTCACTGTGTACAGAATGTAAACAGGCGCGCGGGTCAACACGACACGACCAAGTCACACGGAGTCTGATGTGTGAGTGTGTGTATGAATGACATCATGCAGCGCGGCGCGCCGATGCCGGCCGGTGCGAGCGCGAGCTACTAGTGTTGTCGTCACGTGTCGATAAAGGCTTGCATTTCTAATTAAAACGACAAAATTCTAATAAGTCCCATTAGAATGCAATAAGAACTGCCGACAAAGTGTTTTGCAGTTTGACAAACTTTTCATATAGATATTATTGTTAAAAAACACACACCAACAGTAGCCACACTAACGAATAAGGCTAAGTAGTAATGCTAGTTGTAAGTTGAAAAAAATACTCTGTATATTAAAAGGAGTGAATATGACCACCTTGGATTACGTGGCGTGGCGTCATTATTATGTATATATTTTGTAATCCAAACGCAATATTTTTGTCGCAACGTCAATCTTCGGTCCCGGGTGTTTACCACAGCATCTCTCTTTTACCTCGTCGTTCGTCGTTCGCTGCGAGACACGCATCTGTTACGGTTTCACTATTATTTATATTTATTTATTTATTAAATCATGAAAAACTAACTTTTATTAAGTTTGGTGTCAGTAAGTGTTATTCGCTGTCGTGTCGTGTGGTTGTTATTGCCTAACCTGGTGTCAGAGTTCTGACTTGGATTACATGTGTTGTTGAGAATTGAATTTGATTAGAAAAAATATTTTTTATAATTATTAATTTTACTAAATAAATCCGTAAAATCATAGGTCTTGGATTTCGAACTCGATACCTATGACTTGGTAGTCCAACTGTCACACCACTAAGCTATCACTGATTTATGCAGTTTTACTGATTATTGTACTCATTAATATTAATATACTAAGTGATTATTATTTTGTTAGATTCATGTTACCTACAATCGCCTGAAACACAGGATCACCTAGTTCAGGCACAAATTATGGGTGAACTTTATATATAGGTAATGGATTTAAGAAAAATTGTATAAATGTTATACCTTATAATTATGGATAAAAAATATTATTATTATTATGTGGATACAGGTGCAGCTGCTAAACCACTTATTTTGTGCCTAACTCTCTGGCGGACTACATTACTTGGTAGCACATGATCATGTGCTACCAAGTACACGAGATATCAGTAAAGTCCCCAAAAGCTAATAAGATAATAAATATAAATATTATAAGAAAAACCAAATTGATGAAATCAGGTTACAACGCACTAAACAACAACACATCAAAACCAAAAACGTAATAATACAAAAAACTTATTTATCGATACCATGCTCAGCCCAACACTAAAAGCTCGAAATGTAAAACGAAAACCAAGTAAGGAATACAATGAGAGCGAACGGGTGAACAACATAAACCCGTCCCTCTTTAACGTCGCGTCGAAATGGCGGCAACTTACCGAGTGATCCGACCTCAGCTAAGGAGTCTGGGAGGCTTTGCACGATGTGGTTTGAATGTTCACAACAGCCTAACGTAAGTGAACCTCTAACTTATGCATTTCCAAGAAGCTATTGAACCAGCCATTTCCTTATACGTATTTCTAAGAGGCCTGTAGACGTAGAATGCCTAGCCTAAAGCAGCTAGCAGTAAAGTCGCAGACAATATTTACCGGATACCGTTCCCAATACATAAATTCTGTGAGGAATTTAGAATATTGGTGGACATTCATACGATAGTAGGCATTATAACAATGAGAGAAAAAACACAATATTTGATAACGCGTGAAAGCGATTAAGCACGTTCGACTGGTCTCTAACATAATAATAAAGCATTCTTAACAGTTGAAGATCAAGGGACTCCATTCATTGCTTCTAACCTCGTTCGGATAGCATTATAACCGGTTGGTTTAACTCACAATTCAAACAATATAGTCAATAACCTATACAGTACCTATAGTCAATGTACGTCATACAATTTACCTAGAATATCTAGAAAGGTGGACTGTTACTGTATTTATATACTAATAACAAATAGAAGCGTATGTCACAATACTATAAAATAAGTTCTAGCTAATGCAATAATGTAGGTTTTACTTGGGGATATTTGCTAATTTGTATGTTATAATTTGATCACACGGTCTAAAATCGCGTATGCACAAGTCTGATACAGACGGGTGACGGTACAGAGGTTTTGTCGTTATTCTCCGATCTGACGTCATTTCATGATTATGTATGTTTCTTGCATCTCTGTGTTACTATAGATCATTTATATTTTTGTCTTCATTAATCATGAGCCCAACCTATTTAGGTTATATTTGATTTCTATATTTAAGTGACATTGAAGATCTTTCATCCATCGTTTTTGCTTCTTTTATTTATTCCAATAGGTACTGCATAAAAATTTACCTTTATGTCAGTAAATATAGCTCATGAACTCGTAGTAGGTATTGAAATTGCCACAACATGAATCAGAACGTGCATAGAATTTACATTAGACATCTATGCTTAAGTGTATGTTAACAGCCATTCCCAGTTTCCTGATAACGATATAAAATATATGATAGGAAAAGTAAACAGTTGAATATCATAAATCAAGTATTTTCAAAGTAAACAAAATGAACATTTACAGATAAACACCGAACGGTCAAGTGAGGCGGTGTTCGCTTATAGATGAACCTATAACGATAACGTTAATGAATGCAATTAACCCATACACCTCATATTATGTTGTCGACATCTGTGCGACAAAATATGAGTCAAAATACTCTTTGGCTTCGTTTTTAATAGTGCCATCTCTTAGAACGTGCGATAAAGCCTTTTGTATCAAACTACTACGGTAAAACCGAACGCCCACCGTATTCGACTTCGGTACTCAGTCCATGAAATTTTACGTTAGTCTGGCTCGAATTGTATAGATGGCGTAGCCACCGTTTGTTTTCGCCATACGAATGGCAAAAACAAACGGTGGCTGCATTGCTGCCTAGAGACACTCTAGAAAACAGAAACGTCAATTCAATTTGTCACTTTGGATCTGACAAATCTGTGGAAGTCGTTAAAAATATCAACTACAACGAACCATTCAAAATTTTAGTGGAAATGTGAACCAAAAACAACGATAGCAAAATCAATCAAAATCGTCACGGCAGTAAATTTTTTGGGAAAAAACGGCAGATTAAGAATAGAATGGATTGCCGAGCAAGAAGAAGTCGCAGACGACGGGCTTGCTCCGAGGGCATTCCTCTTGAGTCCCGTCAACCTTGGAGCTTTATAGACGGCTTTAGCAGCTTCTTAATACTGTCGTGTCTTATAGGACTCATTTATTTAATGCTGGAAAATCATTGCAAAACTTGCAACTCTAATTATGATTTAAATAATATTAATAAGAGCATTGTAGATATTGCGGTAATATTTTTAAATGTTTGCTAATTTATAGATAGGTATTACAAAAGCGCTTTTCGTGGCTTCGTGAATGCGTAATTATGTTTACTTTACAAAGACTTGATGTGGGTGTGTTTAAGAATGCGGGGTTTAGTTTATAAACTTGGCTATTTTTTCTTATAATAATTTTTCGATTCTTGTTTCAGAAAACTGTGGATTGCATGAACCACAAGTATCGCGATCTAGAACTGAAAATATCTCGGTTTTCTGCAGAAATACCAAAGTTAGAAGGACAATTTGAACTTATAGAAGCCATTACTACTGCAATAGATAAAAAAGATGGTTGGGATCCGAGAAGATGTCTGCCTTTACCCAATGTCGATGTTTTCCTCAACACTCCCCCGTGTCAACTAGGAAAGAATTTCACCTGCGATAGTAATAAAATTTCTCCAGTACATAGAAGAAAGAGTTAAAGACACAATCATCATCTCCCTGCTCTTGTTTCACAATTACTTGGGGTCGAAATTATTAGAAAGTTCTGCATAATCAAGATATCATGATTGACGATAAAATGAAATACAATAAACCAGATGAAAGAAAAACGTGTCAAAGAAAGTACATAGTATTATTTATTAAAAAAAATAAAGTATACATTATTATCTTCTCAATTTTTTTCACTCCCAATTCTCACACAACATCTGAAAAATATTTGATTGAATTTACAATTTCGAAGAGCATAGTCACTGTGGTATTCAAAAGGACAAAATTTTGAGAAAAAAGAATGACAGAATCGGAGTTGTGTTTTAGTATATCTTTCGTCTACCAGTCGTACTGGTACCGTGGCAGACATGTTTACTGCGGTAATCATCAATGTCTTCAAGTGTCTTGAAGCAAGTATTTTTACGAACATAATCTATATCGTTTGATACATCTGATGGAGTTGTTCCTGTAGATTTAGGAGGGTTTCTGGTATTAGTTGAAACATTTATACCTTGTGGCCCAGTTGCCTTATCCTCACAACCACAACCGCATGATTTCTTATTATTGTCCGTATCAACTGGTACGTCTACTGGTATCAGTTTACTTGATTTTGCTATCGTTGTTTGAACTTCAAAATTTCGGTGTTTTATATTTAAATTATTTTCGGTCTTACATTTAGCTTCCATTTTTTCCTTGCGCCGACATTCTGGTGTATCTATCTTATTGTCAACCTCTTGGATCAAGCTTTTTAGTTGGGTGTGAAGAGTGTCGTAAGCTTTTCCGATGTTGCCTATATTATTCTGTAACATAAAAATCATCTGCATCTTAGAACTAGGGATCATGCAGCATTGTACGGAACAATAAAATTTAAATGCGATGTTATATTTACCTTGAGTGTGTGTAAGCTATGTTTCATTGAAAATAATTCATTTTGTATCGTATATCTTTCCCAATAGTTTATAGTTATATGCCCCACAAGCGCAAACATTGCAAAGAAAAGAACTGTATCAACACAAACAGTTTTGAAAGGTTTTCTTAAGAATGCAGTGGGCATTTTGGAAAATGTTAACTTTCCACGTATTTCACATCTGTTTTTATTTTTATCTATAATTTTATGATTGTGAGTTTAGAAATGCACCTTTTTTTGCATTTTTGTCACTACCAATTTTTATGACTATGATTTGACATATTATAACACTTCTGTTGTCAATATTGCCATGTGGACGTGGTACCAACACACCAATTGCTAATCAAGGCTGTTTCACACGCAGGGCACGCCACGAAAGTGGCGTTAAGTCACCTCTTTGAGAAGTGGCTGTAGAGGTGCCATGCCGCTCTCATATTCCGTTTGACGCACCAAATCAGGCGGTAGGAAACGCCTGGATGTTTGCACTGCGATGATTGACTGGAGGACACGGTGGAGCACACCGTGGAGGTCTGCTCCGCTTGGGCTGAGCCCCGCCGTTTCTCGTAGCGGCGATTGGCGGTGGCGACCTCTCGTCCCAGCCGCCGCGAGAGACGCTCCGGGCGTCGGAGGCCACGTGATGGCTTCGAGGGCGCCGTAGGCGCGTGCCTGTGGACGGTGAGTAACGGGCTAGCTCACCGTCTGTCTGTCTTATGGCGACGACAGGCCGTGTCGACGGTGCGTTCGTGTTCCACGCGCGCCTGAAAGAGTTGTCAGCAACATTGCAGGGGCCGCAAGGGCCGACGGCCGTCGGGGCTGCGGGTTGCTCGAGAGAGATACCGCGGCCTCGGCACAAGGGCTAAGAAGGAACATGGGTGGTTTTTAGTCAGTAGAAGTATTTACATTCCCTACCACTCTGGAGGAGGAGTCATTTGATGATTTCCCACCCTCCAAAAAAAAAAGGCTGTTTCACACTGACGGAAAATGCGTCAGGCTTACCGATATTTTCGATCGTTGTTTCTACGAAAGACGTACCTATTATTGCATCCCCGATTATAATGTGTGTAAAGGTTAAATGTTTTCAAAACCGACCTCTACCATGAGATCTGCGATCACCTACCTTGACAATTTATATGAATTTCGACCATGGAACTATTAAATACTAAGTAACATTCTAAATCAAGCGTTGAAATCCAGTAACAAGAGCACTATTCACTTATCACTGGAACGGTACAATGATAACACGTGTTACGTGGAAAAAGCTGGTTCTCCACATAAATATTCTTCTATTTTATACTATAAAATAATTAATATTGTTACATTCAGCACATTATTCATGCAGAGACGGTTTCTTCAAATGCATGGAAGACGTTAATAAAGATAGGTAGGTCTAAAATATACCACAAGACGCTTGAAAACTAGAATCACTTTGTGGGTCATAATAAGACTGCTGGTTGAAGTGCTATTGGGCTATGGGCCAGAGTCGTCACGCAGTGGGTGCCAGAAGATGGACGTCGTCGCCGAGGGAGACCTAGAAAAAGCTGGTGTCACGACTTAGAATATTTTGTGATAGATTGACGAGACAAGCACAGAGAGAAGAGTAGCAGGCTATCGGGAGGCCTTTGCTCGTAGTGGGACCAAGAAACCAAAACAAAAATTTCATCGTTGACTGAGTTCGGGTCGTTTATTACAGCGTATGTTTACAAAGCAGGTTCTATTTATTAATATATATTATTCATTTATAGGCCTACCGTTTAAGGCCGTTTTCACATTAGGACGTTAGCAGCGCGACAGTCGCGCGACTATAAACAAACAAATACGAACGGGTTGTTCCGGCCATTCTTATAAAATGTGAAGGAATGTGCTTCTGCCGCGCTGCTGACATCCTAATGTGAAAGCGGCCTTAGAGGCCACCACCACGGCGGAAGAGAAGAGGTAGCAGTGGAGTGCTGGAGGGACGTTCTACACTGTTTCAGAAGAAGTGTATTATACTGGTATACTTATTTCCAGTAATATTTTCTTGAATCCACATTTGTTAGGTACTATCTAGATCTCCAATTGCTGTTGTTGTTCTGTTTTGTTTTTGTCGTCGAACGAATCGGTGTAGAGATACGACATGATTGTGACTTCCTGCAGAAAAAAAATAATACTTCTCAAAGCGTGATTTTTTTCCCCAAAAAAGAGACTTTTTATATGAGGATGGCATTTACGAAAAATTAAAATAGGTAATTATAGTGGGGTGGGGGGAGTGGGGTATGCATCTTATGTTACGCTGGATGTAAAAAATATGTAAATGCTCTACTACTCGTATCTTAGCAGCAATAATATGCTACTATTACAGAACCTATGATAATAATTTATTCGATTGAATAGCCCTAGCTCAATATAGCGCCTGTCAGAAAACCAACCCATACAGAGTTGTTTAACTCAACGCTTAGGCATCAACTTTATTTAAGGCGCTCATGGACGGATGAAAACTTCTGACTGCAGGGAGTGGTGTTCCGTTGCTTACACGGGCAAATGCCACATGAACGCACAGATATAAAGTGCATAAGTGTTAACGCTGTCTAATAAGGCGTATACCGTATACACGTAGAACGCTGCGCCGATACCTATGCTAGATATGCTAGTGCTTATCGGAACCGGTCGTTCTACGTGTTGGTAAACGCCATTACACGGGATATTAAAATAAATTAAAATATCAGTAGACTGTGTTGATGTGTGTACCTATATTAGTGCAATACTATCCGACGAACCTTATTGGAGGAAATCCTATTCGGGAAGATTATGCGCCGAACGAAATTTATTCTTTTCTCCGTTTGGACCGGTGCTGACTGCGTAAGTCGCACGCAACGGCTGGTGCAGGCAGAAAGGTTTTGCAGCGTTAGGTTCGACTGAAATAATATTCAAAATAAACTCAGTGAATAAGAAGCGTATGCCTATGAAACGACTTGATAAGATACAATACCTTTACGGGAGCCGATACTAACAGTTTCCGTGGTGTCGTCATTCATGTTATGTTGAAGGTTACAGATCTTATCAGCTACAGTTAGGCATGCCACTTCAGCACGTTTCACTTCATTCTGCAAACAATTGTGGTCGTGAAATTATCCAAATGTGACTTATATTTATCTCTAATTATTTGTCCACAATACCCGACTAGTTCAGAAACTATAATAATTATAGAGAAAGATTATAAAGAAACTAATCGCGATTATTAATGATATTTGAAGTCTTACCGACATCTTATCCAAAACTTTTTGAATGGACTTAAGGTCTTGGGTTGCTTGGAGTTTCTGTGAAATGTCTGGGAGCAGAAAGCTGAGGATCAGCACCACTACGACGGTACCGACTGCGATGTAGTTCCCACTCATCGCGCAGTATGCTGTCCAAATATAGTCTAGGGCGGTTTTTGTGAATAGTTCCCAGTCGCAGAACACCGTGCTGCGAGCCATGGCTGATGCCTGGTGGAGTGTCGGCATCTTTTGGGTACATTTCCGAAGGTAGCAACCTAGAATTTTATTAGCGGTTAATTTCAGGAGTTCTGTCAATAGTTATTCGGCATGGATTATCCAATAACGTTGTGTAACATTAAATCAACGGGATAGGCACTAACCATGACTATCGGAACTGTATTTTGGAGTCTATTTTTTATAGATAGTTCACATGCAGTGTTTTAGTACTATTATGGCTTAAAAATATAATTATGGCTCACCTGAAAAATTATGGCGTTTCGTCATGGTCTCATATTTATTATTTTTCTATATTTTTAATACATTTTTGTAAGTATTGTATTTGACAAGAATTTCACAACTGATGTGTTGTCATTTTATATAAGAGATAAGATTTCTGTCCAAATTATGTTTTTAAATAAAATATGCATAGAGGTTATCTCGGACATTCGAATACCTACCATAAATACATCATTTGAGTGGCTGACATGGTGTATTCCATTCTGGCACGGCCACGATGCCAAACAAGGTCATGGTTATGGGAGTAGACTCTATGGATATGTACCATTTGGTACTAGAAAGAGAAAAACTAGTTTCACATTATATTATGACTTATACAAAATTTTAAGTGACCGGGCTACATCTATCCGTCCTAGCACGGCCACGCTTAGATCGGCTGAAATTCACAACTTTAATGGATGGTTCATGGTTCATTTCCGATATAAATGAACTTGTCATTTACTATAAAATAGACCTACTTATTTTAAAAACCATTCAAATCTTTTACAGTCACTTAAATTTTTCAGGCAGAATACGCATGACAATAATTCAGTAGCAATAGTATAACTTGACAACTATTCAAGTGTCGTAGTGTGTAGGTCCTACACTGTCTTATTATAGTTTTGTTAAGATGGAATACTTAATAACATAAAAGTGCACAAAGGTATGGGTTTGATATTTAAGAATAACTTCTGTTACTATTTTTCAATATTTGTAGAATGTTGAATTATGAAGTCTTGGTGCATGCCACAAAAACAGCGCTATACTTAGCGGACAAATTAATGTAAAACAAGAATGTAAATAATAAAAGGACGTCTATGATAAAGAAACCTCTGCTCCAAAGACTATTCAGCAGACTATCCACTGCCACATAGGAGTTCGATGAGGCTTGCAACGTTTTTTCCGAAATCTCTTGTTTGACAACTAGGCAGTCGTACATAACGTGACTCTGTATCAAACCTCTCAATCATCTGCCAAGATCGTTGTACAGACGAACACAAGCACATTAAGCTATTCGAAACTGTCATATTGTCCCGTTGATCCAAATACACGCATCCTGTGCTCCGGCACTTATTCTTACTGATATAAGTAATATATTATTTAAGTAATTAGGTATTTACAAGGCAGATGTGAGTGGTAATGCCGGGAGGGGACGCCCTAGAAAGATATACACTGATCTTATTGGTGCCGTTCTTCAGAAAGGACAGGTGCGTAGTACTCGTAACCGGCGTGCGTGTATGACACGAGTAAAGATGAAAGGAGTATGTAAGGATCGTAGCAAGTGGCTTTCTGTGGTTTCTGCCTACCCCCATGGGAAAGGGCATGAGTTTATGTATGTATGTATAAGTAATATCAGATAGATATCATCGTGCATGGTTCGACAGCTTCACCATCAGCTACAAGATGTGGCCTTCTGGCCATATCTTGCAGTTCTTTTGCTTGTTCTGCATCCTTGTCATATCATAGGCAGCCTTTTTTTTTGGACTGTGGGAAATCATCAAATGACTCTTCCCGCTCTGGGCGGAGCGCTAGGGAGTGTCAGACTTCTACTAGCTAAAAACCACCCATGTTCCTTCTTAGCCCTTTGTATCCGAGGCCGTGGTATCTCTTTCGAACAGCCCGCAGCCATCCTTGGCAGCCTTATTCCCCCAACTGCTGAAAATAAGCGTCCTCCTCGTTTTGTCTTTTATCTGTGCAAGTCTCAAATAGATTTTGTATTGTCATGCTTATCAATAAAAATATTCTAACCACTTTTAACAAACTGATACTGATGCGTTCACGCATCATCATCGATTTGTTAACCAAACTCGTAGTGAGATGATTTAAGGAATCGTCAAACTGAAGTGAACTTCGAGCTTCGGGGCAAATGCGGTCGGGTGATTGTGTCAACTTGTATTTAGGCGCGTATCTTCTTCATAATTATTAAAACAAAAACCTTGTGCAGTCACGTCCTGCGCGGGATCGCATCAGTTTAACCAGTCCTTTATCTACGACGGCAAATCAAAAAGTAAATTCCTTCTTTAGTTTTATTTAAAAATACTGAACTTGTTGAACTTGTCAGTTGGTTTTAACATCAAGTTACAAATGGTAAAAAGATGCACTTAAAGCAATCAGGAAATAATTTGAATCCTAATAATTAAGTAAATGGTGTTATTATATAAATAGTCAATTTACAAAATAAATAATATTACTAACAAGACAAAGATTATAAATTACACTACAAAATTATTTTATAACATAACCTAACACTAACACCTATGCGCACGTCATGTTCTCAAATAATATTACACAAAGTCCGTCGCCGCCATTAGCAAAAAGGCATTACCTGCAGCAAAAATATAAGCCTAACTAAACCAAAAAGTCTCATATAATAAGGTTCATTATTCCCTATTCCCTTATCCGCAGATATGTCTCTTTTTCTCCAGCAGTATTTATAGAAAAATAAAAACTTATGAAAAGAATGAGGAATACGTAGGTATCTTTTTTTTATAAATTTTTATGATCTTTTGGATGTCTAGTTCATCACTCGTTGGGGTTGTCCTCTTGGCAACAGATTGAGCAACATGAGCTTCGCGTTGCTAAGCGTTTGTTGCATTGCCGAGCAGTTGATTGGTTATCTGAAAATATAAAACAGCACATCGATGGCGGGACGAGTTCAACTAAACCAGTGGCCCACGTTGGCCTCAGTCGTGTGGGCCTAGGGCGAAAAATACGGCAACTACATTAAGGAAAACCGACTGTTCAGGAATGAGATTTCTCGAACATCATTAAGAGTAGTAGGTTATAAAGGCAAGCCAAGCTTACAGGCTTGTATGAAAGTAGTGCCACCAATTGGCCCTGGAGAGAGGTAGAAGTCATGTTGAGAGGATTTCGCCCAGCAGTGGGACGAGTAAGCAATAACAGCAACAATTATACCACATCTCGCCTGAATGGTTGACGGTTGAAAGTATCCTACTTCCTACTAATATTATAAACGTGAAAGTTTGTAAGTATGGATGGATGGGTAGATGGACTTTTCCACGCAAAAACTACTGAACGGATTTGGATAAAATTTGGTACACATATAGTTTATAACCTGGATTAACACATAGGATAGTTTTTATGCAGATTTTATCTTCCCGTAGGATAATTTTCGAGTTGTAGCGGGCGAAGCGGCTGGCAACAGCTAGTAATACATAATACACATAAAATCACGTCTAAAATCTCTAGTTCAAGTTATGTTTAAGTTCTATGTAATAAGGGGCGAGCCTATTGCCATTTACTAGGCCTAAATTCTGACTCCGTGGCTGCTACTGAGAAATAATAAAACTAAAACACCAGAAAATATAATCACCCCACTTTTCATGTAACATAGAGCCAGCTTTGATTGAGCCTTTTAAAAACCAGACTCTGGAATACTACTATGAAAATTCTTCATTAAAAACTAAAAAAAAACTATTTTAAAATAGTAGGGTTCACCTGGGTATACTCCTCCTTCAACGCTTTTTTTAAAAGTAATTAAGTCGTTCAGTAGGAGATCCATACGCTCACTTTTAGATAAGTATGAACGCTTTGGCATCCAGTAATTAGATTCGGTTCTGAAAATAAAAACCTTAAACGTTTCAGAATGATTTACTGAAAACATAGGATCTGCTTTAAAACAGCACCTTGTTTATCGAAACGATAAAAATAAAATCTATTTGTCCTTCGGATCTTGTATGAAAAAACCGGCCAAGTGCGAGTCGAACTCGCGCACGAAGGGTTCCGTTCCATTATTTAAAAAAAAACGCCAGAAAAATCATGTCTGTTGTATGGGAGCCCCACTTAAATATTTTTTACCCGACTGCGGCGAAGCCCAAAGAGTTTTTTTTTTTTTTTAAAAAACGTTGCCCCACACTAGGATTTTCTCCTGTATCGTGGGTGCGTTCACAAACATATAAAGTCACATACACAAATACCCAGACCCGAAACAACTATCTGCAGGCCATACAAATATTTGTTCCGTGCGGGGATCGAACCCACGACACGCAGCGCAGCAGTCCAAACGCTTAGCCACTGCGCCAACCGTGCCGTCATTTAGTTATTTAGTATTTGTTGTTGTAGCGGCAACAGAGCTACATCATCTGTGAAAATTTCAACTGTCTAACTATCACGGTTCATGAGATACAGCCTGGTGGCAGACGGACAGACAGACATACAGACGGATAGCGGAGACTTAGTAATTGGGTCCCGAGTTTTACCTTTTGGGTACGGAACCCTGAAAAAATAACACTTGCCTCGCACTTTTCAAATCCTCACTCACTTGGGTCTGTTTACTGGATTCACAGGGCTGGAAACATAAAAGCCATCATTCCTCTGTTCTAGGTACTCTTAGATGCGGACTCCACCGAAGCATGGATGAGACAAGAGGAGATCGGATCCGAGGAGATGTGTTGTAAACCACTAATAGAATTTCGTTATTTACACTTCTCTTCTTCGCTTAACTTTAGGAAACGGTTGAGCAAAAAGGAGAGTATAGGACTTGTCATTGTTGGGACCAACGGAGTCTCGATCAAAACGGAGAAGCGCGGAGATGTGTGAAGCGGACAGGAGACAAGATGCTTGGGAGCTTGGGGTTATCCACTGAAGCTGTGCAGAGATGCAGAATATGTATACTAGGTAGTAGATTAGTATGCACTAGGGTAGCAGATTAGTATGGATCTAGCACGCATTACGCACGTATTTGCTCTAGTATGTTTTGAACTAGCAGACCGGAGCAGAGATGTGTGTTCAGGCTGGTCACGCAATTTAGCGACTGCTGCACACGTCCGCTCGCCGAACACCGCTTACCGCTCGCCAAACACCGCTCAAGTCTTTTCTCGACTTCACTGTGCGCTGCTGCCGAGTGCAGTGGCTAGCCCAAGCAAATATGAGACCTCCTAACTGCTCAACTTTTTCCACTAAAGTTAAGCAAAATGTTATAATGTTTGATTGCAAATATATATTATCCTCTCCTCACGTCTCTTCTCCGCTTCGGTAGAGTCCGCATCTAACCCTTCAGAGATTTCAGGCGTGATGTCATATTCATGACTAGAAACTCACCTTAGAAATTACACACAATTCGACTTCCTGCATGAAATTATCGTCAAAACTAGAATGAGTAGAAATGACTTGTGAAGAAATCTTCCGTTTACAGAGGCCGTCTATGCTTGGTACGCAGTTTACAAGTAAGGCTTCAGAGTTTTCGTATGCATTATGGACATTAGGTGTACTTTCTGAAAGGCTTAGAATCCTGGCTTTACTGGTTCTGTCAGTGAATTCAGTGTCATCTGAAATAGAGGAAAGGATAGTTTATGCGGATTTCTGATCTCTCAATAGATTCATATGCTAAATCAAAGTGAGGCGTTGTTAAACAGGAAATATACAGTTTGAAGAGTCGCCGTGTGTTCGATGAGAAACGTCTAATAATAAATAATTATGTACTTCACTTAAATAATTAATGAGGATTTCAAAGTCGTATTTTGTCGGCATGACATACTCGTAGCTCGTAGTCTTTTGTCAAGGTGGTTTTGAATTGCTTGATGGATCTAACGGGGTGCCCTGCGTGAGCGACGAATACGTTACGCTACGCGAGGCTCTGCCAACGCGACGCGAGGCTTTGCGAACGCGACGCGACGCTGCGAACGCGACGCGACGCTGCGAACGCGACGCGACGCTGCGAACGCGATCTCAACGGCATACCCTGCTTGCGGCCTATACCTAAGGCATGGGCAGTATGTAGCGAGTCGCATGATGTTATGTCATAGTCTTAGTAAACTTTTATTGAAAAGTGTCTTGTCTATGTTTCAATTTTAAATAAAATATTTGTACTTTATATATGAATTTTCAAGCACAGTTGTACTGTCACGTAGGACATTTGTCGCGTGTCACATCGCGTCGCATTGCAACGTATCGCGTCGCGTCGTTTTCGTCTCTCACGCAGGATACCCCGTTAGACACAACTTTAGAAAGAGACAAAAACTAATTTAAACATGACTTTTTACACTCATGCTGGTTCCTCCTACGACTATGTTCTAAAAAGCCGTCGAGTCAAAGGTATCTATGTGTTTATGCTCAAATTAAGACTTTGTCACCCTCATTACACCTACAAAAGTTAATATTTTACGTGTAATCGTGGTCATAAACAAGACCGAAATACGAGTATTTCGTGCGACGTCGAGGTCGACTGAAAACTTCCGAAAAGTCAAACATAACTCGAGTTTGTAACAGTTGTTTCTCGAATTTCTGTTTATCTTGTGTCCATATACGTGTATGCGGATTACCTTGTAATACCAACGTTATTATGAAAGTTGTTATTAATTACACAGTTTGGCCAAGGAAAAATGGTTCGGTGTTTTAGGTTGTACGAATTGGTGACAAAGGTGAACTTATTGTGGTGGTAATTGAAGAAAGAGGGACACAACATAAAGTGAAATTACAAGCTAAAAGCTAATCAACAAACCAAAGGAGTTATTACTTTATTTTCAACAAGAACGAAGTTACGGGCAATAGTTGGTAGTCTATCATATTTTTTGTATCCCGTCTGTGAAATGAAGCTGGTTTTATAAAGGTCGTGTTCTTAGAGATGCCTCAGTGTTCAACATCATGGTTTTTTTCTTTAAGGCTTTTCATGCTCTTGTATGGAAATATAAGCTTTACCTCACTAAGCAGACCATTTTAAAGACTTCAAGAACAACGACTTTGAAAAGGACGCAGTTATATTTGCCTCAAACGTTGAGTCTTAGGGCGTGCAAGGCGTATATTACTTTGTAGCTTCATGTTGTGTAGGGGAAACAGATTGCCAAGAATGTATGTATAAAGTAAAGAAAGAGTAGATACATTCCAGAAAGTTTGACATTGGCGTTTCTAACAGAAAAATTGAAAGGGGATGTTTTAATGAGATGGAGAGGAAGATTAGAGAAACGATGAATGCTTAAGGAATTATATAACCGTGGTATACCTATTATGGACATAATATGTGATGCGGAGGAAAATTTAGTAAGGAAAATGTTGAAGAATGTCGATGGCTATGGCCAAAGAAACGATGGATGGATTGTGCGATGATATGACAATTGACAATATTAATATGAAAATTCTCTTCGAGTTAGGCGGTCTATTGACCAAATAACAACGGCGTATAAAATTATACAAGGTCATACCGACGCCTCAGATTTACATGCGGAGCTGTGTCAATTATTTGTTCCAAATAATTATAATCGCTCTAGAAAGCATAAATTGTTTAATGTCCCATTTTGTCGCACTGTAGCTCGGTCCACCTCCCCTATACCGCGTATGCTAACGATGCTCAACGCGCTCGTGGAGACCAACCGTGGATTGGATTTGTTTGCTGATGAATGGAAGACGATACTGTTAGAATGTTTGTGGTTCTGCGAGAAGACCGAGTAAAGGATTACTTAATTTAGTATAAATGGCTTAAGCTGTACTAAATGTAAATAAATAAATAAAAATAAATAAATGACTAGAAACGAGGTGACTGCTGACATGACGAGTTATAGAAAAGTATGAAAGAAGAAGACACTGCGCCGGCATAAAATAAATTGGGATAAGGGAAGGAGAATGATGATTATGGTAAGAAAGAGTTAAATTTATTTGATACCTGTCGTAATAATTATCTCTCTGTGGGCAGCTCGTTCAGACATAAGCTTGATGACGTACATCACCATCAGAACTAGTGTTCCCACTGCTACTGAGATCACTAGCATAGACTTCTGGACAAACTCCTCGAAGCAGTCCACCAGATTGTCCATATAGCATTCTAGACGATACATCAGCCTGTCATTTGTACACATATTGTTTTTTTTTTGTTCTGAATTTTTCTGCAATTTTTTTTAGAATGTGTAATAGATATACCTGAAAAAAAAGGTATTTTTCTGTAATAAATTGTTATGTTGGGATTTAGGGAGTCTGAATGGTGCTTTATCATAAACATTCGAAATCAATGGTTTTGTTGTGGACTTGTCTATAAACCCTGTGTAAAGTAGAAGTTCATCGGCCTCGACATAAAGGGCTAAGAAAGAACATGGGTGGTTTTTTAGACAGTAGAAGTCTGACACTCCCTTTCGCTCTGCCCAAGAGCGGGAGGGGTTATTAAAATTTGATGATTTCCCACCCCAAAAAAAAAAAGTAGAAGTTTATATTTCAAATCATCATCTTCGTGCCCTAGTCCCATTAAATTTGGGGTTAGCGCAACACGCTTTATTCTTTCATTCCCTCTGGCAGATGTCACAGCATCATTAACTCCTTTCTCTTTCATAATCATTTCTCACACAATTCATGTATCTTTTCTTTGACCTTCCTCTCCGTCTCCATCCATCAACATTAATTTCTGTTACTGTTTTAGTCTCATGTGTTTCATCCCTTTTCATTACACCTTCCAACAGGAACCAAATTCAAACTTCCAACCAGTTCATACTTGAAATAAATGCTGAAAATAAAGTATTAGTCGCTGCTACTCGTCCATTATACTGTTTCTTGTGCTATCCTTATAATGAAAATTTTTAATTCGTCTTCATTCACTTTGTTGTCTATCTTTCTGTATCCTAGCTGTAAGTTTTCTTAATAAATAAACTAAAAATAAAATATATAAATTCTTCGAATATTAGAAACTTGGAAGTAGAAGTTTACTTAGCACGTAAAATATACGTGCCTTATCATGAGTGGACTCGTGTTATCGTGTTCTTTTTATTGAAAATTCCTTTCACACATAAGTAATCAAAGGTCAGTTCTTCTTTACTTGAATCGATCAAACAAAACATTATTATAATTAGCTTATTGTGCCACTGCATGGCGAAGGCCTCCCTACCCTCCTTCCACTTTTCGCGATCTAGTGCGATTGTAGGTCAGTCGTTTGAGGAAGAGTCCAGCTCATCCCGACTTCTCCTTCTGGGCCTGCCGCGTTGTTCCTGCTATTTGGTATTCACCGAGTTGTAATTTTTGCCCGTAGTCTCAACATAGTTAGTAAAAAGAATAACACACAATACAAACCACGCAATTCTCTTCACATTTTTAAAATACTGTGAATATTTTTTGTAAACGAAAACAGAGCGCATAGTATGTTTAGTTTTTTGTATTTTTTATAAATTCAATTGCTCATCTTAGCGATGGAAGCTGACATAATGATTTTTTTTACCAAAGAGAGTGTATATTGATTGATGGATTGATAGAATTATTTGTTTTTGGTTAGTTATGGAAGTTTTTGTAAGGTTTTAGTTGATGTGCTGCAAAGACCCTAGATGCAACATTGACGAACTCTTTGGCAAAACTGGGTAGGATCGTATAAAGGTGATGCTTTGACCAGTCAGTTCTAAACTATGTGCAGTGCCCGTCGGGGCTGCGGATTGTTCGCAAGAGATACCGCGGCCTCGACATGAAGGGCTAAGAAGGAACATGGGTGGTTTTTAGTCAGTAGAAGTCTGACATTCCCTTTCGCTCTGCCCAAGAGCGGGAGGGGTTATTCGATGATTTTCCACCCGCCAGAAAAAAAAAGGTGACTTAATGACTACCTCATTGGTGTAGTGGTCGCAAGCGCGACTGCTACATTGAGGTTTTGGGTTCAATTTCTAGGTCGGGCAAAGTGCTACTGAGGTTTGCCATTTGAAGAGAGTCTGGATTTGTACCCAGTTGATAGCTGTAGGCGCCACCATAAAGGACTTAAACATAACTGGCAAAATGTGAGTGTACAAATGGGTTCCCCTTTGTCGCGAAAGATGAAATCGCGATGTTCCAAACTTAAAATGTAAATATATAATTGCACAGAACTAATGTAATAGCAACACTAAATCAGTATTGACAACTTGACGCTACCAAACGACGCCTCTGTTTGAATGGTCATTATAGCATATTCAGTCTGACTAATTAATGAAGTTTATTGTAAAGTAAATTCAGTGCAAGAAGATCATAAGTAGATTCTTGTCACCCGTGATACGCGCCACCTGGAAAGCTAAGTATTATTTATCTGTTGTTCTAGTAATTAAATATACGGAGGTACTTTTACCTACTCGGAATTGTTTGAGTCACCTAAACTTAAATGTGTTGGTCGTGCCTCCAGCGTTGGGCTGGGGGCATAACAGCGACCGCACGCGAGCTACTTGTCCGGACATAAAAGCTCTTGGGAGTTTATAGGAAGGGTCGTGGGCCAACCTCTCTTATAAATCTTCTTGGTCCCCCATGGCCTTAGTGAATGTGCCGACGGGCACAAACGTTGACGAACGTATGGAAAATTACACTATATCATATATATATAGGTAATATAAAGGGGGAGCATTCTAGACGGAGGCGATGGGCCGAAGTTGAACAGGAATGCGTGCTTCTGCAGACGTGGAAAGAATCCTAGTATCTGATTAGCACATAGGTGTCACAAAGACTGTTGATGAGAACTTGAAGTAAATTTCATCATACATATTGCAATTGAATAACTGTTTTAGATAGCTCTATTGATGGAAACAGATAGGTAGTACTTAACCCAAAGATTCATGGGTAATTAAACTTACAGATATCCTAATTACACCTGAGAAGTTGGATGGATTGATGGTCGGCATAGTGTTAACACTTCGGTGCCCTTGCGGACCGAAGATAAGAGACTGGATTGGGAGACGCTTGCAAGTCGGAGTTGGATCCGTATCGGTGAGTGTCTCAAACATATCGTGAGGCGGGGATTTCTCTTCACATCAAAGCGAAGCAGTACAATCCTATATTATTATTATAAAACAAATCACACTGGAAACCTAGAGATAACCAGAATATAATATGAAGAGAGAATCCACGCGCCCTCGCGACATGGTGGAGATGCTGGGATCGCAAAGAAGCTAGCATTTAAAGCATTCCAAAAACGAATCCCAAGACATAAAACCAATCCAGACTCTTATTGTTAAAATTGGAGATATTGTGTAAAAATCAGGTTGTCAGCGACATCTATATAATCCGATTGGAACTAACGTTCAATAACCTATAGGCGCCAAAATTCGAACGTCAAGGTGATGATGAGTAAACGTTCATTTATCTAAGTATAATGAGATGAACGGCAGGCCGAGATGAAAGATTCTCGAAGTTACTGCAAATTGAATGGGTATGTAGCGTGTGTACGTATAATGTGCAACGTTATGAGCCAAGTAAACATTCTAATTTGAATTTGGCGCGGATTTGATAATATTGAAAACTTGCCACAAGTTTGGCAGAATGACTGATGCTCTCTTTGACCGGAAGCAGGAAGTAATATGAGTTGAGCTCAAATAAACATACGATTTTACACTAAACAATTGACAAAATTACAATATTCACGAATTACGAAATTCGACTGTGAAAATTTTCCCTGCTTTCAAAATGGCGATGCCGCGAATGGCCGCGATGATAAACCAAAAGGCGGCAAAAGCGTAGCGTCTCGTGTGTCAGACTGAATATCGAAAAAACTAAAACTTACTTAGTTCGTTACATTCTTTTACAAGAATAAAATTATTAGAAACCTGTTACGTATTGTGTGAATAGTACCTACACGTAATTCGTTCAACTGTGAAAAAGTGCTCCTATCATAACCAGGAAGCTCACAATTTGTTTGGGCGAAATAATTCCAAGAAAGTTATAAAGTGAATGAAAGAAAGCTTAACATAACTTAGGAATAATTAAGAAGATTATCAGGTAAACTATTTTATGATTTACAAGCTATAACATACACATATGTCACCCAGGAACGCTCGCGGGGTCAAAACGCAAGGGGACTTTAGTCACCCGAGAGGAAATTACCTAATGTATGCCTTGTCAAAAGTACCTCCCTAAGCGCTCAAGTACACCCGTGCCAAATTCGACACGGATGTCATTGTTTACTATTGTGTCTGCTAATTATGTAGCTGAAGAGTAACTTTTGAAAGTTGTAATGTGTTAAAATTTACCTAAAGACAGCATTGTTATGTATGAGTTTGCATAAAACTGTTTATTTATACCTAATACTCTCCATACAGATGGGCAAATGAAGGCAGATGTATGACACTGATTCTACACACCTCCCATCTCATGTATAGATGCTACTATATAAAGAAAAGTACATCAACACTCATTGTAAGTTTATTTTACCAGTTACTTTGAAGAACTAAGCATAAAATAGATATGTTCTCATAAAACTAATAAAATATGCTGGCGGAGGAAACTGGATTGTATATTATAACTTGTGTCTGAACTTCTGTCATGTTATACACATCATCCCTGACTGACTGCATTGTTTCATGTTGGCTACTGAAGTGTACCAAGTAACTAGATACTAAGTTGATGTAGGTAAACTCTAATATCATTTATGGATGCATACATAAATGATGTTGGTACCTAATGTGTTTATGAATAAGTAATGAAACAACTTATAGAACATCAACCATATAAATGTTGATGGATGAAGAGTGAGATGAAAACCAAAGAAACGATGAATGGATTGTGGGAGAAATGGTATGAAGGAAAAGGTGTAAATAATTGTGTGGTGGTTAACAGGGGAGAATGGAAGAAAATGTCAGGAGGGGATAATTGGATGACATAGAAATTTTAAATAAATTCAGGAAAATTTTAAATAATGAAACTAACCAGTTTTACCCGTCGAACAGCATGAATATATTCTGAGTTAATACTGAAACTTCATAGGTACAAGGGAATTTTCCTTACACATATAATTCAATGGCTGAGTTTATTACGGAAAATGTAGTATCCTATAGATAGTGAAATATTCCTTGCTTTTAACTTGGAAAATTTTTCTGTTTTACACAAGATGTCAATAGAAACTTTTCTGTTTTATACAGGGTGTCAATAAAAACTTTTCTGTTCTGTACAGGATGTCAATTAAAACTTTCTGTTATATATACAGGGCATTAATAAAATATCATTCCATTATATGTCAGGTGTTGGTATGATTCTTTGTTCATAAGAAGTTTTAGATAAACTTTTGGTCATACAGAGTGTTAACCAAATTTTTATTTTTTTTCGTTTTTATTATATTGCGAACACCACGCAATTTGGAAATTTAACGATATACACGATGTAAATCCTTAACTTAGGATACAGGGTATCAAATTGTAAAATATTATTTCAGAATTTCAAAATGGAACAAATTCTTATAAGACGACTGGAGTCTATATCAAATGCTATCTCTAAACTAACTGAAGAAGCTCTCACCTATAAAGATAACGTTAATAAAGAAAATTCTGAAAATTTAGAAATAGTGCTAGGTAAGCTTGAGGTAAGGTGAAAAGGTTCGGAACTGAGTTAAACAGTAGTCTATCAATAAAGGAAACTGCAATGTATTTTTTGCCAAGGATCGCACTTCAATGATCAATGCGAGGTTGTTAAAACTGTGGAAGATAGGAAAGAGAAAATAAAGGATTGCTGCTTTGCCTGCCTAAGCAAAGAGCATCAAGTAAAAGATTGTAAAAGGTTAATTAAATGTGTACACTGTAACAAATCTGGCCATCATAACAGAGCACTTTGTTATAAGAATTGCATAAATAAAACCGAGGAGGTCAAGACGCTTCATGTCAACTCTATAAGCTCCACTATATTACAAACGACGATAGTTAAGGCTCGACGTAAAGGCGATAATTCAGGTGAGAAGACCTGTCGAGTACTGTTGGACTCGGGTAGTCAACGTACTTATATAACGCAAGAAGTAGCTTTAAAATTGAACCTTCCTATCGAAGAGGAAAGTACCTTATCAGTTTTCACGTTCGGATCGAAAACTCCCCAAGTAATAGAAAGCCCCGTAGTCAAGTTACAGATACAAACAAAAACAAATAATATTTTACAAATAGAAGCAAACGTTGTTCCTCATATTTCAAATGGAGTTCCTTTCCATGGTATCGACATAGGTAAACACAAAGATGATCTAATTTTGGCGGACGACGGCTCATTGTCACCCAAAATAGACATATTGATCGGCAATGACTTCTACATTTCATTCATCCTTGAAGACAAAATTCAACTGGAAAGTAATTTATTCCTGATTGACTCTAAATTCGGTTACATACTGACTGGAAAAACTAACACGGAATCCACGGACATGTTGTCAGTAATAACTTACTTTCAGGGAGTAGAACACAAATTGACACCACCGGATCTTCCATTATACAATGGAAACCTCAAATGCTTATGGGAACTAGAATCCATTGGAATATGCGATTCACCAAAATTGACTAGGGACGAAGAAGTAATCAACCAATTCAATGATACCATAAAACTAGTAAATGATAGGTACACTGTTAGTTGGCCATGGATAGATTACCCACCTAATTTAGAGACTAATTTTGGCCTAGCCATAGGCAGACTAGTCAACCTACTCAAACGATTAGATTCCGATTCACTAACAGCGTACGATACTACATTAAAGGAACAATTAGCAAAAGAAATAATTGAAAAAGTACCATACAATGAAAGAAGAGTCGAAGATGTAGATCATCCTATACACTACCTGCCGCATCACGGTGTTAGTCATCCGGGTAAGCCAACTCGCATAGTCTACGACGCTTCGGCAAAGACCAAGCATAGCAAAAGTTTAAATGAATGTTTACATTGCGGACCACTTATGCTAGAAGACTTGACCGGAATGTTGTTAAGGTTTAGGTCGCATCAAATAGGAATAACAGCAGACGTAGAAAAGGCTTTTCTACAGATAGCATTACACGAAAAGGACAAAGACGTAACTCGATTCTTATGGTTGAAAGACATAAAAAAGGCGGCCACGGAGGATAACATCCTACACTTACGATTTTGTCGCGTACCATTTGGAGTGATATCAAGTCCATTTCTTCTAAATGCTACTTTAAAACATCATCTACTGCGTTCCAATAAGGAAAGTCTAAAACGCATAGTGAATGACATCTACGTTGATAACCTTGTCACAGGAGTAGAATCTGTACAAGAAGCAACAGAGATGTATGAGTCGTGTAAGATCACATTTGAAGAAATTTCAATGAATCTTCGAGAATGGAGTTCAAATTCCAAACGATTCTCAGAAAGCATTTCTTCATCAGATGCCTGCAGAGACGTAGAAGTTAAAGTATTAGGACTGAATTGGAACACAGGAGAAGATACGATCAGATTGAGACCAAGAAAGACTACAGAAGCCACTACCAAGAGAGAAATACTAAAAAACATAGCGTCAATTTACGATCCATGCGGATATGCTGCACCCGATTTGTTACCAGCAAAAGTTTTACTACAAAATCTGTGGATACATAAATTCAAATGGGATGCCCCATTACCAGAAGAATTGACCAATGAATGGCAAATTATTAGAGAACAACTGGAAGACACAAAAAATATTGTTTTACCAAGGAAATACTTCAAACAAGCTGGCGATGACAATATTCGACTGCACGTTTTCACGGATGCATCAACCAAAGCTTATGCTGCAGTTGTATAATTATATTTCTAATGGAAAAGAATTAAGTTTTGTAATAGGAAAATCACGAGTGGTGCCCATCAAGGATCAGGACAATTTGAAAATCCCAAGACTTGAACTATTAGGTGTTCTAATAGGTAGCCGGTTGCTGAAGTACGTAACCAAGTTCCTGGACTTGGAATTTACAGAAAACACTATATGGACAGATAGTCAAATAGTGATTGATTGGTACTACGGCAACAAACTACTACCACCATTCGTTGCAAGGAGGATAGAAGAGATAAAGGGAAATACACCAGTAACAGTAAGATATGTTCCAACAGGATTGAATCCAGCAGACGTGGCTACTAGACCCACGAGTTCTATGGAAGATAAGCAGAAATGGCTATCCGGACCAAGTTTTCTACTGAAACACTCCAGAACTTGGCCGAAAGGTTGTAGAGCCGAAATTTCTTTACTTAATGAAACCGAAGTCGCAGTAAATCCCACATGTTCTTCTGTGGAACATGACTTTTCGTTTCCTGTTGGGGAGGATCTCACGAGTGGAGAAAATATCTCAAAAGAGCAGGAACGGAGAAATCAATTAGATGAGGAATCGCGAAACAACACCACAGAACACTGTGAAGACGATACACTATCACATACACAAAAGATCAAAAGGATCCAAAAGGAACATTTCCCTGAGGAAGTAGAGGGTAAAGATACTAACTTACAACGAAACTTAGGAGTATTTACCGACATAGACGGTATCCTACGTTGCAAAGGAAGATTACAAAACGCTGATTGGTCTTACGATAAAAGATAATTATCCAATATTAATCCCAAAGGATTGTGATTTCACTAACAAATTGATCCTAAAAACACATAAGGAAAACTATCATGTAGGGGTCAACCACACCTTAAGTTTGATCAGATTAACGTACTGGATTCCCCAAGGAAGAAGCCAAGTAAAGAAAATATAAGGAAAATGCATAAATTGTGTCAAACATGGAGGAGGTCCATTCAAATTACCAACTACTCCAGCGCTTCCTAAGGAAAGAGTAAACTATAGTTCACCTTTTACATATACCGGAATAGATTATCTGGGTCCTCTTCAAGTAAAGACAAGTAATAAATCAGAAAAAAGATGGATATGTCTGTATACATGTCTAGCAGTACGTGCTATACACTTGGAAGTCGTTAAGGATCTTACGGCTGAGGAATGTCTATTAGAACTACGAAGATTTATATCTTGCAGAGGAATACCAACACGAATAGTTTCAGATAACGCACTACAATTTAAATTAACTGCAGAAATACTGTCAAGCAACTATTGCATCACTAATAACATAGAATGGAAATTCATTCCACAATTAGCACCGTGGCATGGAGGATTCTATGAGAGACCTGTTGGACTAGTTAAACACTGTCTCAAGAGAACTCTGACGAAAAGTTTACTGTCAGATAATCAACTAAGTACAATCATAAAAGAGATAGAGGCAATATTAAACACACGCCCATTGACGTGTGTAGGTTCTGATCTAGAGGATATTCTCAAACCCTCAGATTTTCTAACCTTGAATAAATGCATCGTCACAACACCTTCAGATGCAGAATTTCCACAAGAAGGCACAGTAACAAAACAAAATCTAGTGGAAGGTTGGAAACGTGGACAGAACATGCTGAAAGAGTTTAAGAGAATGTTCGTCGACCAGTACCTACCAAGTCTAAGGGAGAGATACCGACACTCTCTTAAAGAACCAAGGATAACAAAATTAGAAATTCCAAAACTAGGAGATATCGTCCAGATTAAAGGAGATACGAAGAACCGAGAGAACTGGAAGGTTGGAAAAATTATATCTTTGTTGAAAGGAGCCGACGGTCAATGCAGAGTGGCACGAGTAAAGGTGAATGATACGGAATTCACTCGTTCCATCGCACATCTTTATCCGTTGGAAGTTGAAGAAGATATATCTGGAAAAGAAAGGGTTATATTTGAGTTTGAAAGAGAAGATGTTACACCAACATTGGATGACTCACCTCTGCTAGAAGAACTCGACTCAACTATTCTTACCGAAGAAATATCCACAACTCCACAAACCGCAGAACCCGTTGACAAACCTGAAACAGAAAAACACATAAATAGAGAAGAAATAGAAAAGCAAATAACTCAGAGAACACTTACCTCAGGAAATGATGAACCAACAATTTTTGATGAAAAACACCTTAATGATAGCATACCTAAAAGCACTGATACAATTGAGATAACACAAACTCCTGAAGTGAGAGATGTGAGGGATGCGTCTTTGAAGGCTCGAGAGAAAATCCGAGAGTGGACGCGAGACTTAATGGAACACATGTAACTTCTGTCGTCGTCGGGAGTGTCGCGAAAGATGAAATCGCGATGTTCCAAACTTAAAATGTAAATATATAATTGCACAGAACTAATGTAATAGCAACACTAAATCAGTATTGACAACTTGACGCTACCAAACGACGCCTCTGTTTGAATGGTCATTATAGCATATTCAGTCTGACTAATTAATGAAGTTTATTGTAAAGTAAATTCAGTGCAAGAAGATCATAAGTAGATTCTTGTCACCCGTGATACGCGCCACCTGGAAAGCTAAGTATTATTTATCTGTTGTTCTAGTAATTAAATATACGGAGGTACTTTTACCTACTCGGAATTGTTTGAGTCACCTAAACTTAAATGTGTTGGTCGTGCCTCCAGCGTTGGGCTGGGGGCATAACAGCGACCGCACGCGAGCTACTTGTCCGGACATAAAAGCTCTTGGGAGTTTATAGGAAGGGTCGTGGGCCAACCTCTCTTATAAATCTTCTTGGTCCCCCATGGCCTTAGTGAATGTGCCGACGGGCACAAACGTTGACGAACGTATGGAAAATTACACTATACCATATATATATAGGTAATATAAAGGGGGAGCATTCTAGACGGAGGCGATGGGCCGAAGTTGAACAGGAATGCGTGCTTCTGCAGACGTGGAAAGAATCCTAGTATCTGATTAGCACATAGGTGTCACAAAGACTGTTGATGAGAACTTGAAGTAAATTTCATCATACATATTGCAATTGAATAACTGTTTTAGATAGCTCTATTGATGGAAACAGATAGGTAGTACTTAACCCAAAGATTCATGGGTAATTAAACTTACAGATATCCTAATTACACCTGAGAAGTTGGATGGATTGATGGTCGGCATAGTGTTAACACTTCGGTGCCCTTGCGGACCGAAGATAAGAGACTGGATTGGGAGACGCTTGCAAGTCGGAGTTGGATCCGTATCGGTGAGTGTCTCAAACATATCGTGAGGCGGGGATTTCTCTTCACATCAAAGCGAAGCAGTACAATCCTATATTATTATTATAAAACAAATCACACTGGAAACCTAGAGATAACCAGAATATAATATGAAGAGAGAATCCACGCGCCCTCGCGACACCCTTTACCCAATCCTCTAGGGATGATGTTGTGAATGTGTTTGTTTGTTTATAAAATTTAACCAAGAGCTAACACTTCTTATACATTAAAACTTAAAAACAGATAAATAAAAAATCCAAAGTACTCAGTGAGTTCCATGCAATGATTTCGAAAGGTTCCATCAGATTGGCATTAAACAATCAAAACGCAATATATTCAGTGATCGGACAACGCAACAATGTGGTCCGCAGACGTGCCTGACCGCGTATTATTGCCTACTTTCCATATCCATGATAAAACGGGCAATATTTTTCACATGTCGCGCCGTCAGCGGGCAAAAGATAGATCGATGCTATCCGTTCACTGTGATTTATTTCACTATTATATAACACACGTTTTTACAGTTTGTGGGGTACCACTGCAATGCCCAGTGGCAATGGCACCAACTTACAAGCAGAGCTAATAGGTTCTTTTTTTTTGGTGTATGGAAAATCATCAAATAACCCCTCCCGCTCTTGGGCCGAGCGAAAGGGAGTGTCAGACTTCTACTGACTTAAAACCACCCATGTTCCTTCTTAACCCTTCATGTCGAGGCCGCGGTATCTCTTGCGAACAACCTGCAGCCCTGATGGGAGCTAATAGGTCTTGGGTCATACTTAGGCAGGTAGATTACTGTTACTATTAGCCTGTGTCATCCCACAGCTGGGCATATCTCCCCCCATAACTTCCAAATTTTGATTTAATTGATTTTTATTACCATTGTTCTCAAAATCGTGAGTAAAACGTCGCATCACGCGTCCGTCATGAGAAAACCAGCGTGACTTAAAACCAATCATTCGAAGACATATTCCATTCGAATTATTGGGTTTAGGACACGCTTACCAACCTATAACTGGGCACGCGAGGTAGATTACGTCTCATTCTCTCTTATAGATAGGAGTCCTGTGTCCCAGCTGTGGGAATATTGTATACTGATCATGCATTCTTTATTCTGTATTATGTATAAGGAAACACGAATGGATATAAAATACCATTATCGAAGGGCCACTTGTTCTCCCCGTCATTGCAGTTTTTTTTTTCTGGGAACTATCATCAACTTACGGAAATATTGAAGATCAAAGTTCCAACTTTTAAATCTCAAGCTTTTATTTTATCATCTGCCTAGCCTTTTCCCAACTATATTGGGGTTGACTTCCAGTCTATCCGGATGTAGTTGAATACCAGTATTTTACATGGAGCGACTGTCTGTCTGACCTCCACACCCCAGTTAATACTGGGTAATACTTTGGTAAGACTGGTTGTCAGACTTTTAGATCACTGCAGACTACCTGTAACAACTGCCAAAGATTTATAAACGCAGTCGGGACTAACAGCTTAACGTGCTTTCCGAGGCACGGAGGAAACTCGGTATGAACCGACTGGTCACCCATCCACAGACCAACCTAGGCAAGCACGGCTTAACCTAAAGATTGACCCGAGTGGTAGTTACCTATTATTAAGCCACGAGATCATCATTTCACAAGCTTTTGTTTAAAATACATTATTAATAATGATTATGCTAAGTTGTTGTTTTGAGTGCGAGATACCATAAAGAGTGATTTCTCATCCCACAAAAAATCGTTTCCTAACAATATTTTATGCTTGCTTAATGGACCCTCCATTAACACATTGTACTGTTTTACCTGTTTGCTTGTACAACCGCCATACAAATTTAATGTGTTAGTCCGTATTTCGTCGGAAAAATTCCATTCTGTAAGTAGATCAAGTACCTTGATAAGCTGTAAAGTGTTTAACTTGAAACACACAGATAACGTATCCACCTCGTTTCCTTTTTTTTTGTTTCTTGTCTCCACGTAATTTATAAAGAGTTGATAATTACTCAACAACAAAAAGTTCACTTAAAAATTGAAACAACTATGTACTGAACTATTATGTGTTATCCGTTACACACTTGGCAGTTTTCAGTCTCCACTTAGTATTCATTCTTGTAACTTTTTTATGGTACTTACGGAAACATTAAACTAGTTTTCACATTTTCATTTTTTTTTTGTTTCGGCCCCATTGGAAAAGGGCTTGAGTTAACGTATGTATGTGTGTATGAAAGAGCACAACAGGCTATTAAAGTGTTCTGTCAGGGCTGTGGGTTGTTCAAAAGAGATATCGCGGCCACAACGGGCTAAGAAAGAACATGGGTGGTTTTCAGAGCGGGAGGAGTCATTTAGTGATTTCGCACCCTCAAAAAAAAGGCTATTAAAGTGATTTGGAAGATGACTCACGATTATTCACAATCATGTGATTGTGAAGAGTTCTGCACTTTGTTGATAAATTCAGATAGTCCGTGCAAGTAAAATAAGATGTACTTATCATGTACTTAAGAGATTGCAAACAAATATTTTCCCGCACTCATTCTTTTCGTGGCGTTGTGAAAATGAGTTTTTAATCGGTTTGGTTGGTCTGGGGTTTGGTTTGACTGCCCAGAGTGCGTAAAACGCAAATACTAAAGTACAAAACTTCTTACTGCGTACCCTTTTTTCACAACACCTACGTCTGCCCGTTGGCCTACTTTTCTCGGAACCGTAAAAGATTTAGTACACACGTACAGTACAAGTATATTATAATCATTCGGTGCCTACGGATATTCGAAGGTCGAACATCCGGACCCGGTCCCTACTCGAGAGATCCGGATAAATGTCTTTTATTGAGACATAATCATATTGACATGATTTTTTACGGGATGAAGAGGTTTTTACGTTTCTTTTATTACCTATAATATGGCATTAGGTATGGTAAGTTTTTTTGCGTCAATATGATGGTTGGTGCAGTGGCTGAGTGATTGAACTGCTGCGCTGTGTGTTGCGGGTTCGATCCCCGCCCGGAACAAATATTTGTATGGCCTACAGATACTTGTTTCGGGTCTGGGTGCTTGGTTTGTTTATGTGAGTTTAAATGTTTGTAAACGCACCCGCAAAGTACATTACAAAAAAATAAAGAATATTACAAACAAAGATAGTCGCGAAAAACATTACCCTTCCCTTGCAGTCGGGTTAAAAAAAAAAGATGTGACATCGATACAAAATTTCACGTATGATTCTACAAATAGAGAACAGTATCATGTAATGTGAGAGGATTTACGAAATTAATCAGAAAAGAATAGCAGAGGAGTTGGAAAAAAACATAATTTCCACTTGAGAGGAATGAGAAACAGGATGGGAAGTACCGCATCCTCTTTTGGATAGGGTGGATCCTCTGAAGAGATGAGTGTTGTGTTTTGTGGGTCGCGGCCACTCACGGCCCAACAATTCTCAGAAGAGTTGTTGTAAAGGTGTTACTCGAGCAGATGTAACTCTGATATCGCGTTACAGAATTCGTCAGTGCTCTTCGTGTGTGGAGGTATAACTAGATGTCGCAACAGAACTGTGATCGAACCGAAATTAATTGATCTTAAAATACCTTCAGCTCAAACGTTGCATACAGTTGCTAAGTCAAGGTCATTAGAAACATGAAACGCACTTTAATTAGGAAAATGCGAACTGCGAAACTAGCAAACAGGCAACAATCATCCTTAATTTACACAAATTTACTTACTTGCATATTAAACACAGCCGAAGTTAAAATGTCACAATTCATAAAACATGCTCTATTAAGACAAATAATAATTTGTTTTCTAAGCGAAGTCTATTAGTATTCCATAAGGGTGACAGTGTAATTTCCCCTTCGAGTCACAGGTGTAGGAATGAATAATCGAGTGCTATTCACATTGTGTCATGATGTCATATTCGGATAGGAAAGCAGACATGAAAATGGGATGGAAAGAAAATTAATAACATACGTATATAACAACAACAACAACATATATGATATAAACATATATATACAACATTTTATATATATTTTAAACTCCTGTATCGTGGGTGCGTTCACAAACATATAAAGTCACATACACAAATACCCAGACCCGAAACAACTATCTGCAGGCCATACAAATATTTGTTCCGTGCGGGGATCGAACCCGCGACACGCAGCGCAGCAGCGCGCTTAGCCACTGCGCCAACCGTGCCGTCAATATATAATTATATTAACAACATATATTATACATACGCCTACTCATACAGAGTTGTAGATTAATTGAATCCATGCTGTTCTATACTTCTATTCTAATAATATAAAGATGTTTGATCACGTGTTCTTGGGAACTACTGATTTCAAAGCAACTTTTGTTCATTATATTATTGTCCCCTAGTGCCATAAACTATTTATATTTAAAACGCACTCATGGGTATTGGTATGGTAAGACTTTCGGACCTCCGACTACCCGTAACGACTTTCAAAGATTCACAAATTGTATATAACTAAATGTTATCTTGACCTTACCATTGTGGGTCCATTATAGACTCCTGTGTCGTTACTATGTGGGTCATGGGTGGACACTTTCAGTGACACACTGTCCTCTGACATGTTTGTAGCGAGACCCCTGTGGGTGATTGATGATCTCTCTTGCAAAAGATTTTGTTTGAATCGGTTAATATAAAACTAAGATTTACCTTACTTACCTTTTTAGGGTTCCGTAGCCGAATGGCTAAAAAAGGAACCCGCGTCATGTATGTCTGTTTATCCGTCCGTATGTCACAGCCACTTTGTTAAACTTCTACACAGATTCAAATAAACTCTTAGGAAAATTATCCCGACATTTTTCAATTGTTTCAAAAGTGTCATGTACATTAATTAAAAACTATTAAATTAAATAACAAGAAACCATAAAAAGGCATCAAAATACTGCTCCTCAACGCTGCCAGCCGGTAATGAGCCCAAAAGACTGGCGGCATTGCCTGAATTTTGGTTTCACCACCTCTTACATTGCTTTTTTATTATGTTTTATTTTTATCTTAAGGTGAAAGGTTTAAAGTTTTTAAGTCCCATGTAATAGGGGCGAGCCTATTGCCGTCATCAACCGTGCACAAATCTAGGCTCCGAGGCTGCTACTGAGAAATTCCTGAAAACCTAGAAAAACTTTGCCCAACCTTGGAATTCAACCCAGGACTTGATGCACAGCAGTCGCGCATCCGACCATTAGGCAAACGAGGCAATCAACTTCTATAATCATCACTATCATCACTATCACTACATATTATAAAACAAAGTCCTCTGACGCGTTTGTCTGTCTGTTCGCGATAAACTTGAAAACTTCTGCATCGATTTTCGTGCTGTTTTCACCAAATGGATAGAGTGGTTTTCGAGGAAGGTTTTAGTATATAATTTGTCAAGTTTTTAACATCCACGCGGGTGAAACCGCGGGCATCAGCTAGTATGCCATAAAATGTAATAAAACGACACATATTATAATGCCGTGTGTATGAGTGCTCTATGTGGCCAATCATATTTCGGCAACACATCAAACGTTCATGTTTAGTCTGGTAACAAATTGTTCCGTTAAATGGATTTGACTCTTTTGAGCTTTTGCTTGAAAACAAAACACTTGTTTTTACAATAGGTATTTTGCGATGTGTGCGATGAAATTGAATTTCAAACATTTTGCTTTTGACTACGCTATGCTTGACTACGAGCTCATCATCCCTTGACGATGACGGTGTCATTCCCTTCTTTGTCTTTCATATCATCAATCCATACATCTTTTCTTTGTAACATGACTGTATGTACCAGACCATAAAATAAACCTCATCGATAGCTATAGAAATAAAAATTAAAGGTCCTGACTGACACTCATCAACGCCCAGCTCTAACCCTTGGACTTAAAAACCTGAAATTTTGCACAGAGATTCCCTTTATAATGTAGACTAGGAACAAGGAGGGATTTTTCGAAATTCAACCCCTAAAGGAGTTAAATAGAGGATGAAAATTTGTATGGAAAATCGTAATTTTTTTAAGTGTAACAGACATTCGTATGGTGTCGGACGTAAAGAATAGCACCATCCCATATCATTCCGTGGGTGTCGTAAGAGGCGACTAAGGGACTTACCAGAGAATGGGCAGCAGCGTTCTCTGTGCCTTCGTAACAACCATACTGCGATCGCCAACCCGCCTGCCAAGCGTGGCGATTATGGCAAATCCCCTTCTGGGGGGGCCTATGTCCAGCAGTGGACGTCTTATGGCTGAAATGATTATGATGATGAGACATTCACGCGGGCGAAGCCGCGGGCAAAAAGTAGTCAAATATAAAACTTACACGTAACTACGTAAGTAACAAAAAAACTGGGGCTGTTTACTAAACAAATATAATACAGAAAGATACACGATAGTTGCATCGCTTACAGCGCTTGTTTAACCAATATTCCATCCATTCCACCACAATACTAAGTTGTTCCTGGTTGTTTCTTGATTCATAAACTCAGGATCATTGATCTTCTTACAGAAATTGCAATACGGATCAGTACTTTCAGGCGCATCATCTATGTATTGATAAGTATAGTGATTGTGCCATCTGAAGAAGTCGTAATACTTCTCCTTGTCATTAATAATATCAACCATTTGCTCTACTAGCTCTTTAGCAGGAAGAGTTCGCGCGTTCAAATATGTTCCATCGGGTACGTATCTGAAAATTGATACACGGGATTGAACGGCATTGAACTTTATACGGTAACAAAGTAATATTTTGTTATTAGATATATGATAGGTTTTATAAAACTGCTTTCAGCGATATGGCGAGTCTAAAATTTTGAAGGGAGGATATCTAAAAAGCATCCTTTTAATACATTAAAAATGTAACCAAGGTTTCGAATCGAGGGAGGCCGCGATTGTTAAAATCGATAGTCCATTGTCGATTAACCATTAATCCAAAAACTTGACTCGATTTTTATCTTATAATGATCAGGTTTTGACTCCTTTCAGGCACTTCAAGAAGTAGCGTCTGGTCAGGAAGACCTCACTCTTACTAGGTTTCGTAGGGATCTATAATAATTGACATTGATTAGTTGTGTTTGTCGGGGTCTACTTGACTTCCCAGTCGCTTGAGGGCTTTGCAAAGGGGTCAATGCGGTTCGTGCCCGAAGTTCTTGGGGGAGAAATCCTACGTTAGTGGGTGGTGATAATAAATAGAGTGATGTTGTTCTACGAGTACCTGGTATAGTTGGCTCCTCCATAAACTATTGGCACAGTGAAGTGCTGCAGTGGGATCAGTAACTTCTCCGTCACATAGTCTTCGTTGATTGAGTTTTCAAACGACAAATAGAAGTAGTAATCTTTTTCCAACATTTTCAAGCACCGTTCACTCCTTGGGCATATATTTTTGCCACATTCACCGTATATGTCTAGAGTCATATTGTGTTGAGCTAGTTCCTTTTTTATTTTTATTGCAACTTCTTTTCTTCCACTCTTCGCATTACAGTTTGATACAATCCAAGCGGCAGCTGATTTTTTGCTGTTAAGTTTTTCTTTGAGTTTATTATCAATAGGTTTCATGTCTTTTATCTTTGGCCAATGCATTACTTTTTTGGGTCCAATTACTTTACCATCTACGTCTTTTATTGCTAGGTATCCGTAGAATACGTCAGAATCCAATTTAAAAGTCCATGTCATGTTAAAAAGACCATTGTACTTTCTGTGACTCACTGGGTAATATGTTGGTGCTTCTGGACATACAAACACATACTTCTGGTGGTTAGATCTTATTCTTTTATACAATTGTAAGAAACCGCGATTAGTCACGTCGTAGCAATAGAATAATATTGCATCGTAACCCGTGAGATCGCTAAAGTATGTTCTGTTCCATGTAACATAGCAATTGTTAACAGCACAGTTTCTTTCATGAAATGTTATTTGCCCTACCTTCATTGATGTAGATGGTTTTCTCCTTGGAATCCTCCATTGTAGGATATATTTTATACTTGGTTTGTTGTGATGACTGGTTTCTAAAAACGTTATGTTTGATTTGTTTGTTTTATTATGTTTGGACAGAATTGAAATCCAATAATAATAATTAAACCAGTTTAAGTAACACATTATAAAAAATGCTACACCGTAATTGAATGTCACTCTCTGGGCTTTCATCGTTACTGGGAGTTATGACATGAATGGCCGGGAAACCAAAATTACGGTCTGCTGTAATTTTATTTACCTAATTGTATGTTTGTTTATGTTATTATTGAATAAATATCTTACATTGTTTGTGGCACATTTGAAAAATAAATATTTTCAGCAAAGGGTAGAATACAATGACTGAGTACAATGACATCTTAATCCAGACGGAAAAGAGGGCCAACTTGCAGAATAATTTGATTGCCAATACTGAATGGTGGTGACATCTATAATTCTGTTCCAGGAACACTACGCACTACTGTGGGGGTTCACACTTCAACACTGGCCAGTTCCCTCACTCGTCAGTTTATTTGATTCGACAGTTTCTTTAACTACTCTTTGATGTCAATGTTTTTCTCTGTCAATGTCATGCAATTTTTTTGAATTATTAATAAAAAAGGCACTAACTAAAGGCTAGCTCACAGGCGCTCGGTGCGTTTATGCATGGAATACCTACACAAAAATATTCTTATATTGGTTCCTCCGCCATTTTGAATCAATCACAAATGTGATTGGATGTAAATATCCAATGATTCCACTTCGTCACTTATTTCAATAACTAAACTTTAAAAAAAACATTAACTAAGAAACTCTAAATTGCGCACACACTGTAGTCTTTTTACAGCTTAGTGTAGAGTTATGACTTTATGACACATGTGTAATATGTGTATCCTCAGTAATAACTCTTATATCGCAAAATTATTGATCTCATGACAAACTGTCTTCAAAATAATGTTATACTTATTGATTATAGCGCACAAATTATTGAAATACATATATTTCTATAATATCATTTCTTTTCATTTTATAACTTAGTACGCAGACAAAGACCACCCACCCAAACCTATTCATAAAAAGATGCGAAATTGTAGCGCAAACTAAACTTATTATCATTTTCCTGCCCTTCTTTTCCCAATTTATTTTGGGACGGCACAGCATGTCATAATTTTTCATACTTCTCTCTTACTCGTCATCTCAGCAGTCACCTCCTTCCTAGCTATAATTATCATCCATCGCACAATGCCTACTAAACTATATTTGTTAATAATTAAAGTAGATTTCAAGATAACACATAATATATTTAGGATTGGAACGACGCGGCGGCGCCGTCGCGCGTCGTCTATACAATAAACCTAGCCTCGTAAATAACACCACAGGTTCTCCTAATTAGCATTTCTATCGTACATACTACACAAACAGAAAAAAAACCTAATTAATTCTATAGAATAACGATTAGCTTCGCGGCCATTTCACGGTTGATTTACTTACAAAATACCGCCAAGCGTATAATTCGTACAATGGGCATAGTAATATTTCCTGACTTTTCAAAGAAGAGTGTTCCATAATCATATTTAACTTTTTTAACCGACTACTAAGAGGTATTAAATCCAGCCACAGAACAAACATTATACATATTATAACATAATACATAATATTTACGATACATATGGAAATCAAGAGTTCCATTTTTTTGATTACCTACTATGGCTTCAAATGCACTATTTAGTTACCATACAAACAATTTACCATACAAAGTAGATTATGGTTTTAACAGACTTCCCATAAAGGAGGAGGTTCTCAATTCGATCTGTATGTTTTTTTTAGTAGTAGCCGCGGGCCTGTGGACGGTGAGTAATGGGCTAGCTCTCTGTTCGTCCATCTCATGACGGCGACAGGCCGTGTCGACGGCGCGTTCGTGTTCCACGCCCGCCTCAAAGAGATGTCAGCAACATAAAAGGGCCGACGCCCGATGGGGCTCCGGGTTTTTCGAAAGAGATACTGCGGCCTCGGCACAAAGGGCTAAGAAGGAACGTGGGTGGTTTTTAGTCAGTAAAAGTCTGACACTCCCTACCGCTCTGCCCAGAGCGGGAGGAGACATTTGATGATTTACCTCGCCCCCAAAAAACAAAAAAAAAGTAGGTGACCTTGCGTTATCTAGAAATGTCTAAATCTGTGTTTTCAGTATGTATTGAGTTTCAATCTACTCCTTTTTTATTAGGTTAATTATATTTAAATTTCAGAAGTAGTGCACATTTTATCAAAATCGGTTCAGTCGTTTCACGATTAACTTCTTGCGTATTTGATCTGGGTGGGTTCTTCCCCTATGTTGATGATGTTATAATAATTAGTGGTTGCAATGCGAAATTAATACAAAAAAGAATATTTCTTATTATAAAATAGTGTTAAAATCTATATACTTTTTCTTTTTTAATTAAACGTTGTAGGAATACATACAATACACAAATACCCAGAGCCAAAACAACTATCTGTAGGCCATACAAATATTTGTTCCGTGCGGGGATCAAACCCGCGACACGTAGCGCAGCAGTCAATCGCTCGAGCCACTGCGCCAACCGTTCCGTCAAATACTGTATATAAAGTGTGTCTCATGGTACTGCTGTGTTTCGGTTTTCCGTAGTCATCGTGGAACTCTAAAAAGTTAAAAATAGATGTGACTTTAACATTAGTATTTTTGGTAGCCTTGGCAGAGGCTAGTATAGCATGGTGTCTACATTGTTGCTTTATCGGTATTCTAGTTTGCGGTGTGGTGTAGTGTCGTGTATGTATCCAAATGTGGAAGAGTCAGACTATTAAATGGCCAGTCTAATTGGCATGCCACTATTATGTGTGATAATGCTGATAATTGAGAAGGCACTGTCCAAAAAACGAGTGAATCAGATGTGTAACATGAGGTTTTGGTGAGGGAAGGCCGTAATACATCACCAGCACCAGTTACTAGATTACGAGGTGCACGCACAAGTTGCAATGGTCGTTTATACAATAAACACTTACAGCTTTTATGTTTGAGGTATTTTAAACTGTTCTCTAAGTGAATTGAATATAATATAATTGATGGCATGTGCGTAAGAGATGACTGTTTGTCTATGTTCACCACAGCTATGTTATGATGGCGACGAAAATTTTGATATTTTGCATGATTCTCAGCGTCACTCTGCTTTCGTTTGTCTATCACTTTATATTGGATTCACACACAAGGTATAAGAGGCTACAAGCGGAGAGATTGTACAATTTGAAATACATACTATTATGGCCACGTACGTCTGATCCCTTCATGTATTTGGGCGAAGGCACAAAAAGTTTCATTCACAGAAGATGTTCCTTCAGTAACTGTTACGTGACGTCAAATAAATGGTTGTTAGAAGATGTTGCAAATTTCGATGTAATAGTGTTCAATGGGCGTCATCTTCCCGTCATTGAGTCGCTACTACCTCAGTCTCGTTCTCCTCATCAAAAGTATATTTTCGCCAGTATGGAGTCATCAGCAAACTATCCGGTCTGTGATAAAATGTTCAATAATTATTTCAATTGGACTTGGACTTACAAATTGAATTCTGACGAATATTTTGGATATTTTATTATAAGAGATAAACAAGGGAAAGTCGTAGGTCCTAGAGAAGAGATGCACTGGGAGAAAGTGGAAGCTATGCTGCCTATAAACGACACATTGAAAGCTAAACTGAGTACGAAGAAAATTGCAGCAGCCTGGTTCGTGTCTAACTGTGCAGCACAGAGTGGAAGGGATATAGTTGGAAAAAGACTCCAAAAGGAACTAGAAAAGTATGGCATGCAAGTTGACATATTTGGTAAATGCGGGAATAAGAAGTGTCCTAAAGGGAGCATGCAGGAGTGTCTGCAGAAACTGGAGACAGATTACTACTTCTACTTGTCGTTTGAAAACTCGTTTGCTGAAGACTATGTGACAGAGAAGTTGTTGAATGCTCTGAATCATTATACTGTACCGGTGGTGTATGGTGTCGCCAACTATACAAGGTGCTTATTTAAAAACAAAGTAGTTGTGTTTGTGTGTATCTGGACAAATTAATAAAATTGAAGAACCCTGGGTTCGATTTATGCACGGAACAACTATTTGTATGGTTTTGAACCTTGAAATAGTTGTTCCGGGTTGGGTTGTTTGTTTATAGCAGTTTAAATGTTTTTATTCGCTCCCACGATACAGGAGAAAAGTGTGGGTTAACGTTTTAAGAAAACCTCATAATAACACAATGATTCGTAATGGTGAAATTAAATATTAACTTATACATACATTTTCCAGGTTCATGCCGGATGGAATATATCTGACTGCGCAACAGTCACGGATCAGAGAGCTGGCGAAGGAAATGGTGGATATTATAAAGGACAAACATAAGTATTACAAATTCTTCAAGTGGCACAACCACTATACTTACCACGGGCTGAGAGAGTCCCGCGACACAGATGCCTATTGCAAATTGTGCGCGTTAATTAATAATCAAGAACACAGAACAAATGTTTATGAAGATTTTACGGACTGGTGGAATCCACCCAGCAAATGTCACCATTATTTAAAAAACGGAGCAGTGGAGCTTTAGTTGGTGAGGATACCAGAGATACTCGTAATTCTTCGTTGTCCCCAGTCGGAGCGGATACAGGGATAGATTTTAATGACCGGCCAAATTTTTAGAGTCGAAAATATTTTCGATACAATGATATTTTGTTTCTCTTCGCCACTGAAAAGCGAAAGAGTGGTGATTTTTTATGCAATTAGCACAGCCATTCTGGCGTCCACAAGTACATTAAGCCCCACTAAACAAAGGAATAGGAGCTTTTTGAGACAATTACAAATGAATTTAATAATATACACATACATACCCGGCGTTAGGCAGAAACCACAGAACGCCACCTGGTATGATCCTTACATACTTCTTTTGCCACATCCACATTCATACATCTGATCATACACGCACGCCGGTTACTCGTGCTACGCACCTGTCCTTTCTGAAAATTCAGAATAACGTCACCAATAAGGTCAGTGTGTGTCTTTCTAGGGCGTCCCCTCCCGGCGTTGCCACTCACATCTGCCTCGTAAATACCTTTCGTTAATCGACTTCCACTCATCTTCTCTACATGATCAAACCACCTTAGCATACTCTTTTCAATTTTTGTCACTAAATCTTCTTTTAGACCGCAACATAAGAATTACATTATTCTTACTTACGTCAGTAATGTTTAAATTGTACCTTTTTTTTTAATATTTTTTTTTTTTTTGGCGGGTGGAAAATCATCAAATAACCCCTCCCACACTTGGGCAGAGCGAAAGGGAGTGTCAGACTTCTACTGACTAAAAACCACCCATGTTCCTTCTTAGCCCTTCATGTCGAGGCCGCGGTATCTCTTGCGAACAGCCCGCAGCCACGACGGGACAAACGAATCCCTTGAATCTAAAAAGTAGTTAAACAAAGTTGCCACATTTTTGAGGACCTATCCAACTATATTTCACACAGTGGGCTTTGCGAGTTAAAAGAAATCATCCCCACTTTTAAGTGTAATGGAATACCGCAAAAAAAAGAAACGGGAAGGGAGTGCCAGACTTCTACTGACTAAAAACCACCCATGTTCCTTCTTAGTTCTTGTACCGAGGCCACGGTATCTCTTTCGAACAACCCGCAGCCCATATATTTATAACTCACTTTGTATAATAATCCGAGACTGATTTTATATAGCTTGATAAGTCGTCATGAATATTAACTCAACGTAAATGGATTAATGAAATTATATTTGTGCTTGTTTTTTGTTTTGCATTCAATTATTTTCATTCTATCTTTAAATACTTATTAGTATTATATTTGAGTTTTTCTGTTTTTCTCTTGTTATCACATAACATAACATCACGCCTGTAATCCCCGAAGGGTTAGGCAGAGGTGTACCTAATAGTACACCCGCATTTCGCCAGTTATGTTTAAGTCCCATTTAATAAGGGGCGAGCCTATTGCCATCAACCGGGCACAAATCCAGACTTCGTAGCTGTTACTGATAAATTCCTGATGGAAAAAGCCAATAACACTTTGCCCGACCAGGGAATCGAACCCAGGACCTCAGGCTCAGCAGTCGCGCTTGCGACCACTAGTCCAACGAGGCAGTCATAAAGTCTCTGGTTATAATAGTTGCAAAAAGACCCTTAACAAAGGCACTTTATCTCTTCGTCGACCTTTTTTTCATTTTCTGGACCTTTTGATAACGGTGATATTTCTGTGGCCCTAGTGAAAAGGGGTACAAGTCCGATTTTGTCGAAAATTAGTTAAATATACCAAATTGATCAGAAAGAAATGCTCTATCATTTGGTGTAAACGGATCTAAGTTATCTCTAAAAACAAAGAAGTTATTTGGTGCATATGGGTTTAACTAATACAAACAAAATACAATAATTCGGATTCAAGTACTTTCGTATTGTTTTAAACTGAAAAATAAAAAAATAAAATTGTGTTTTTTAATCTAAATTAACATAAACTACCTACGTTTTTATCAAATTGGTGTTTACCAATACAACAACAGATGGTCCTTATTAAATGGCTTAGTGAGTAATGATATTACTAGACATAAATTTGTTTTCACCAAAATAAATGTCAAAAATCAAGTATAACTCTTTTGAGATCAGTATTCACATATGCTATTGTGAAATTAATAAATGTAATGTAATACAATTCTAGTTGTATCCTACGAATAGCTTTCATTTTACGTGAGAAACGATATAACTCGTCGCTGCGGGGGAGTGGTGCGGGTGAGTGGGGAGCGCATAGCGCCCGCGTCCCGTCAGTCGCTTGCGCATCCTACTGAGCAGAACCTGTGTCGACGCGCTGCAGTAACGCGAGTAAGTTAGATCGTTTTACATATATTTTTTGTAATTTATGTCGTAGTGAATGTATACTTTAACAGGTTCAAATTTAATTGTACCTTTTTACACCTAATAATTACGTTACAAGAATGTATTAAGGAACGTAACTATTTGGAAATCTCTACATAGTAGGTATAAATCTTTAAAAATACGCAACGGATTTTGATGTATTTTTAATAGATAGAGTGAATCATGAAGTAGGTTAAATACATAGTTTTTGTACATTTTTATTTAAGTTAGTTATTTTCTTTTTAGGATGGCTGGTAGAGGTAGAATTAACCGAATGCTAGATCTTGTTCATCGAGAACTGGATATGGTTAATGACGTGAATTGCTTAATTGAAGAACCTGTACCTACATGTTTTCTGTTTACCGAGAATCAATCTCCAAAGCCAGGATTTTCGAAGGATTCCTCAGTCAGACTCAGACGAGAGCAATAATACGTCATTTTGGGATAGAGAAGGTGTTATGCAGGGTCGAAAACGTAAACCTAGGAAAAGTACAAAAGAAAGAAGAGAAGATAGAGAAAATAGAAAAAAGAAAAGAAATCTTGGAAAAAGTTACCAGACAAAAAACGGAAAACCTGTTAAAGAAAGGAACATGAAAAGTTTGGAAACTTGTAGGATGAAATGTGCTGAAAGAATTCCTGAAGCGTTAAGATAAAAAATCTTTGATCGTTATTGGAGTTTAGGTGACTATGATAGGCGTGTACTGTTCATAAGTAACCTTATAACGTTAAAAGAAAAAGCAACACAAAAAATGGCGCCTACAATCAAAAATAGGAATTATTCCAACGAGTTTTTCCTGAAGTTGGATTTAGAGTGTCATCGCATTTGTAAGGGTTGTTTTTTAAAAACATTCGATGAAACGCCCAAGTTTGTCCAAACTGTGACAGATAAATTAAAACTAAGCGGTGGTTTGATTATAAATAAATCGTCAAGAGGGAAAAAACCCAGTGTCTTTAAAATTGATGACGAAAGGCTAGAAGATGTTAAAGCTCAAATTTTGTCATTCCCGCTTTACGAAAGTCATTATGGGCGATCGAAGACAAACAAAAAGTTTTTGCCACCCCATTTAACTGACATGTACAAGGCTTACTGTGAGATGCATGAAAATCCAGTATCAATCACCATCTACTCATGGGTTTTCAGAGCCCAAAATCTATCTTTTAAGGCGCCTTATGTTGATACGTGTGTGAAATGCGATACTTTAGATACGAAAATAAAATATAGTGAAGGTGCGGAGAGAGAAGAAAATGAAAAGCTTTTGATAGAGCACCAACGTAGAGCAGAAACTATTTATGATCAAAAATCTCAAGATCGGGCGCTTTCAATTACAAAAAAGGATACAGTAGTCTTGTCATTTGACTTACAGCAATGCTTGCCAACACCATACCTTAAATCTGGTGCTGCATTTTACAAACGTCCATTATGGACTTATAATTTGACTTTGAGGGACTGTACCTCTAATAAGGTATATTGTTTTATGTGGCATGAAGGAATTGGTGGTAGAGGGGCAAATCAAGTAGCTTCCTGTTTGTTTTATTACATTATGAACTGCGTACCTGATGAGATAAAGCATCTTGTATTTTATTCTGACTCCTGTTCTGGCCAAAATAAAAATATTCACGTTGTTTGCATGTTCCTGTTAGCTATGCGTAATAATACAAATTTGGAAACCATAAAGCATAATTTTTTAGTACCAGGCCATACTCACATGGATTGTGACGTGGATCATGCGTTAATTGAAAAGGCCAAGAAAAAAACTCAAAGGGACATTCATCATCCGCGGGATTGGTATCAACTTGTCCGAACATGTAGTAAAAAGAAACCATTTACTGTTGTAGAAATGCATTCTGAATTATTTCTAGATTTTGCGAGTTATCTTAAAGGGCCACTGCAACAAAAGAAAATTGATGAAAATAAGAAGAAGTTTAACTTATCTGAGTGTGCAGCTTTTAAGTATAAAAAAGGAGAATTTCCTCAATTTCATTACAAAATGCATGGCGAAGATGAATGGAACACAGTGAATTTGCAAAGAAAACGAGGAAAGTCACCGCTCCCAAGTGTTTTTGAAACCGAATGTATACCCAAATTATACGATGGGCCGATTGCAATTTCTAATGAGAAAAAACAAGACTTGCTTAGTCTTCTCCCACTTATAAACCCCAGTGTCAGATCTTTTTATACTAATTTAATAAGTAATGATAACAAAGATCAGCATCCTCTTCTAAATGATGACAGCGAAGATGAGATTTTCTAATTTTTTTAGTTTCTTAGTATGTTTTTTTAACTGTTCCTATAATTTCAAACATTGTAAAAGATCCTTTGATTAGGTACCTACTTTACTAAAAGAAGAGATTTATACATTTTCAGGATTTTTTTTTTCATCTCAATTTGTGATTTTTCTGTATTTTTTTTAAGATGTGAGTTTCTCTTATTTTTTTGGTATTGTTCAAATACGCAAGAAATTTAAAAAAATAAATATAATTTTGTATTCCGCTTGTTTTATTTCCATTAAAATATGGGTTTAAGTAGCACAAAATAGTTCATATAAGTCTACTTGTACCACACGCCACGTTTAAAATCTTGTGAAAAAGACGCCAAGATATTTTTTTCATAATTTTCATTTTTTTTTTAAAGTTGACTTAAAGTACACAGCTAAACACTATTTTTTTATAAAATGAGCTATTAAATATTTCATTTAATTACTTGGTTATCATAAAATTCATTCAAATGCGTATTCCTTTTCACATAAGCGAATTCTCAATTTACTTATGTGTGAAGGGGTATAAGTTATTTTATACCCTCGAGGAATTTATTTTGTGGAGGGTATAAGTCATTATCTTAAAAACTATTAACTTTACATAAAAAATAACTCAATAATAATAAAGAACATACTCTGTTTACCTATAAAAAACATCACATGTATTACTTTTACTGGCGGTTTAAATGTCACACGAGGACAAACACACAATTTGAGCGCGCCGTGTGTTTTTTGCCTCTCCTGTAAAGTTGTAGTTTTAGACTTAAATCCCTTTTCACTAGGGCCACAGATTTGAGGCCTGACGAGCTGGCCAGAACCAACGACCAGTGGTCCACATTGGCCCTTGATTTAAAAATTTTAATCCTTACTAATACATATTATAAATGCGAAAGTAAAATTGTCGCATTTATAATATTAGTAAGGATTATAAGGATAAGGATATATTATATATTCACTAAATGCGAAAGTAACTCTGTCTGTCTGTCTGTCGCGCTTTCACGCCAAAACTACTGAACTGATTTAAATGAAATTTGATAAACTAGAGAAAGGACATAGGATACTTTTTAATGCGAAAAGAAAAAGGGGTTGTAAGGGGTTGAAAGGGGGCCGCCGCGGGAGGCGCTCCGGGCGTCGGGGGCCACGTGATGGCTTCCGGCCACCGTAGACGCGGGCCTGTGGACGGTGAGTGATGGGTAAACTCGCCGTCCGTCCGTCTTATGACGACGACAGGCCGTGTCGACGGCGCGTTCGTGTTCCACGCGCGCCTCAAAGAGATCAGATGTCAGCAATATGGAAGGGGCCCGCAAGGGCCGACGCCTGTCAAGGCTGCGGGTTGTTCGCAAGGGATACCGCGGCCTCGACATGAAGGGCGAAGAAGGAACATGGGTGGTTTTTAGTCAGTAGAAGTCTGACACTCCCTTTCGCTCTGCCCAAGAGCGGGAGGGGTTATTTGATGATTTCCCACCCCCAAAAAAAAAAAAAAAGGGGGTTGAAAGGGGGGGGCGAAAAGATTACTTTTGGTCGCGATAACCGACATCTACGCGTGCGAAACCGCGGGCATCAGCTAGTAAATAAATAAATGTGACCAATGCTTTTGAACTATGCTATAATTAGTCGGCCACCTCAAGGTACTTTCTCGCACGATAAACGATGACTACATGATAATTACCTATTATGTATTTGTACTTGATTACTTATCTATCTATATCTATTACTTGGTAATCTAGGCAGTATTGCATGTTGTGATAATGTATATGATATGATTAAATACATCAATAAAGTGTACGAATATCGATACTTCCACGATTTATTAATTCCATAACATCACGCACCAAAGGATAATGCAGAAATTACCTAAAATTACACCTACCATTCGATAATTATATTTTAAGTCATATGTAATTAGGTCGAGCCTTATAGCGCATCCAACCGGACACATATCTGATCCCCATGGCTACCTACTACTAAGAAATTCCCGATGGATAAACCTTATAAAACTTTGCCCAACTTGGAAATCGAATCCAGGAGCTCATCCTGGTTAGTAGTGCTTGCAACTAGACCAATGAGGCAGCATATTTTTTACTTTTTGACATAAGTTTTTTAATGTAAACGTAAGGTTACGTGATCGAATCAGAAATAAAGACATATCCCGAAGACGTAGCCCGAAATTGCCAGACTTAAGTGGCAATGGGCAGGGCACATTGCTCGCAAAACGGATGGCCGATAGGGCTGAAAAGTTCTGGAGTGGCGACCACGAACCGGAAGACGTTGCGTTGGAAGGCCTCCCACTAGGTGGACCGATGACCTGGTGAAGGTTGCGGGGATCCGTTGGATGCGAGACGCTCGGGACCGGTCAATGTGGCATCACTATGTATGGCCTATGTCCAGCAGTGGACGTCTTTCGGTTGAAATGATGATGATAATGATATGTTTTTACTACGGGCCAGCCATATTAGCCGTTAATACGTGAGGCGGGGACCATACCAGAGAGCCGTATGCCTTCCTCTTTGTGTCGTTTTTCCTCAATGCTGAGGGTTGTGGCCTCTTTGGATCACTTTTTCCCAAACTGTCTTGCGCCAGGTCACTCTGTCTTCGGCAGCGTGTAAGGCATCGCAAACAGATATGTTTAGGGCAGAGCGGAACTGGTCTGACCAGCGCATTGGGCTCCTGCATCTGGGTCTTCTCCCGCCCACCTTGCTCGTTATCAGCAGCTTTTCTAAGTTCTCGTCTCTGTTTCTGGCAATGTGACCAAAGAACTCAACGCTTCTTCTCGAGTAGCGGAGCCGTATGAGCCGTTGTTAAATTGATGAAAGTTTTCTTAAAATTGTTCTTTCCTCGCACTTGAAACTTATCCCACAGGAACGTTTTACTGGAAAAAAAAAGTATTTATTTCCCATCCAGGTCGTGGTCTACAGGTCTGGCAAAACCGTGATGTGAATGAGGTCCACTATGTTAGTAACAAAATAACTTAGCCTATGATAATACTTAATTTTAATTATTAAACAGACAAACACGATTCACAAACATTTACACAAGAAATCCTTACAATACTATAATGTTAGTAACAATAGAACTTATAAAACTATGTTAGTACTTATATTCTACTAAAGACAAGGTTGTTTTTATAAGATGCCTCACTATGGGGCTTTCGTCATGCCTATCAGCAATAACACTCAATAGGCTGTTGCTACTGCCACGCAATCTGGCGAGAAGAGATGCATTTTTCTTACGCACTACAGCTGAGAAGCTGTCTAGTCTGGCATGTGCAAACATTGCAGATGCACTGCAATATCGTGGCAGTCGCAACAGTGCCCTGAAAGCGTTATTGTATTGAACACGCAAAGCATTGGCTGTACGTTTAGTACAGTTGATCCATAGGGCGCTCGGGTCCAGAGATGTGCAGTATGCTTTAAAAAGCGTGATTTTGACCGCATCTGTACATCGAGCGAAATTATTCGCCCGCACCGCCAATGCTTTGCGCTCTCGTCTTTAAGGTCGTCAGCATTTAATTGTCCAAGGTATTTGAAGCGGTGTACCCGAAGCATCGGGACGTCATTAATTTTAATAGGAGGTACATTTTCTGGACATTTATTACCAGCAGCCTTAAAAACCATGAGTTCCGATTTTTTTACATTATAACAAACATCAAAATTACAGACTTTTACTTTTACAACACTTTATCTTTAGGAAGTAAGATTGTACGATGTGATTATTTTAAGGATATGACTAGGTAATTGGTTTATCTTGTATCCTAGTATCGATATGTAGGACCTAATCTAATATAGACTCTTACTAGTGTTGAACTTAAATATCAGTTTCGTCCACAGTTGCCCGTTTCGGCCACGGTTTATGTTTTAGCCAAAATTGGCGGAAACTTCAACTTTTATTTCATCTTTTGACACTCAATTTTGCACTTGGCCGTAGCTAATCTGATGTGAAACAACTTGGCTAAACCTTTGTCATCTTAGTTGGCCTTGTTTAGGGGTGATGCAACGGTTCAAAGATGCCTGCTAAAACATACAATATGTCAAAATAAATCACACAATGCACTTATTATGATAACTGAACCATGAACACTCAAACCCCTTCCACTGGCACTGAACACTGAATTCTAGTAGCTAATTACGATATCTATACTTAAATAAGGATACCTAGCCGCGAGATATGGTTCATATAACGGGAAACAATTATAAATTCTTAAATACAATACAAAGTCAAAACTAGTGAAGGGGCCGGATGTTTATCTATGGTTTCGGTTTCGGCTTATATTCTTGCTTCGTGCCGTACTCTATTTTTAATGTAGATAGTTTTCAGCGGCGTTGCACGTTGGTTCAAGTACATATATTTTTAGCCACTAATCTAGGTAACGGCAGGTATCTTCCCGCAAGTCAAACACTATCGAGCTCTTTTTCGGTTTGTTCAATTAAATAATAATACGTGTCTCTTATGTGTAAATTACGCTATTGAAGCAAGTGTTAATAAAATCGAATAAATTAGTAATTTTTGAGAATCATTATTTTGTACCGAACAATAACCAGCTTGAATCCGGAAAAAGTGACCCAATGAATACGATACAATACGTAATTATATAGCAGTGTTGATGGACTGCGTGAGTGCTTGTGTCAGCTAACTGTTACTACAGTCATAAATATGGTTGTTAGCAAGTGTGACAAATATTTCGTCATTTGCATGATTCTCAGCGTCACTTTGTTTTCGCTTGTTTATAATTTGGATTACTATGATCCAGAACCGAGCTATCAGGTTACTACGGTAATACGGTCAAATAATAATCAATCTAACACCTCACTAGATTTGAAATATATATTACTATGGACAAACGAGACTGAACCGATTAAGTCTAATTTGCGTGAAGGCAATATTTCGTTTAGAAACAGAAAATGTGCTTTCGCAAACTGTTACATGACGTCAAATAGACAGTTCTTTGGAGACGTTGCACATTTTGATGCGATATTGTTCAATGGACGAGAACTTCCAGACAATGTTTCAGTACTACCTCAGTCTCGTTCACCTCATCAAAAGTATATTTACGCCAATATGGAGTCCTCAGCAAACTTCCCGGTATGTAATCAAATGTATAACAGTTTCTTCAACTGGACTTGGACATACAAATTGGATTCCGACGAAATCTTCGGATATATGAGTATACGAGACAGCGAAGGGAATGTCATAGGTCCTAAAGAAGAAATGCATTGGAAGACAGTAGAAACAATGCTGCCAATAAATGGCACACTATTAGAAAAATTGAGCACGAAAAAAATTGCAGCGGCTTGGTTCGTATCTAACTGTGGGGCGCGAAGTGGAAGAGATTTAATTGCCCAACAGCTCCAAACTGAACTGGCAAAGTATAACATGCAAGTTGACATATTTGGTAGATGTGGGACGAAGGAGTGTCCTAGAGGCAGTATGAACGAGTGTTTGCAGTTAGTGGAGACCGACTATTACTTCTACTTGTCGTTTGAGAATTCGTTTGCTGACGACTATGTAACGGAGAAACTGTTGATTGGTCTGAATCATTATGCTGTGCCGGTGGTTTTAGGTGGTGCCAATTATACAAGGTTCGTTGATTGCAATTAAAAACTACGTTTGGAAACATTTCAGGAGGAAGTGCAAAAGTGGACTTGCAATTTGTTTTTGCAATGTTTTTCTGCCAGTTTCTGGTTGTGTGTTGATAACTACATACCTAATTGATGTGCGTTCGTAAAAATATGTAGACTTAAAACTATGTATGTGTAGGCTTGCATCAAGGGTCTGCTTGCAGTCCGTACCCCATCCTGTTGATTATGGATGCTTTCACGTCGGACGACTTACATACAGGAAGGGGCACCCTGGTGCATGCTGTTTGCCGACGTTATTGTTCTTGACGGTATAGATAGACCTGACATTCAGAGGAAATTGGAGAAATAACAACAGAAGCTAGAGAATGTTGACTTGAAAATCAATTGAACTAAAACTGAACACATGTTCTGCGATCGGTTCAGTCATATAGACGGCGCGTTTCTTCCTGTTTGCTCTGGCTTCCGGTATTGCGGTTCACTCGTGCATAGCAATAAATATACATCGTAGTGTAACGCACAGAATTAATTTAAACATGATGGATGAAATTGCGGATCATTCCCACTAGTTCTACTGCACAGTCCTACGATAGAACTAGTGGGATTTTTTTTCCCGATTTCTACGATTCAAGGTGGTACGAAATCGTAGAACTAGTGGGAACCAAAATTCCCACTAGTTCCACGATATAATTTAAGGATGTTACAAAATCGTAAAACCCGCGGGACTCAAGTTTCTCCCTACCGCTCTGCCTAGAACGGGAGGGCCCGTTCTAGGCAGAGCGGAAGGGAGTGTCATACTTCTACTGACTAAAAACCACCCATGTTTCTTCTTAGCCCTTTGTGTCGGGGTCGCGGTATCTCTTTCGAACAACCCGCAGCAGGTACTATTTTCCTAAGTTATATTATTTAGTGTTACAAATTAAAATTATTTCCAGGTTCATGCCGGATGGAATATACCTGACTGCGCAACAGTCACGGATCAGAGAGCTAGCGAAGGAAATGGTGGATATTATAAAGGACAAACATAAATATTACAAATTCTTCAAGTGGCACAACCACTATACTTACCACGGGCTGAGAGAGTCCCGCGACACAGATGCCTATTGCAAATTGTGCGCGTTAGTTAATAATCAAGAAAAGTATTTCAGAGGAAGTTTTTATGAAGATTTTACTCAGTGGTGGAGTCCACAACATGATTGTCAGTAGAATATTTTCATTGGATTTATTTTTAACCGATTGCAGTAGAGTGAGGTGGGTAATGCAATCAGTTTTTTCAACTTATTAAAAATCTTCTTTGACCTTTCTTTTGGAAAGAACCTAATTCTAACAATATTAAAATTATCATTTTGAAAGTGTGTTTCATTTTACTATGAAGTATATTTACTATGAGTGTAAATATAATCTTTACACATCTCATGGCTTGTCCCTATAGGAGAGAAGAAATGAAATGGTAAAAGTAGTAATTTTTTATTTGCATTCCATAATATATGTGAAAATCTTACAATGGAAAGCTGAGATACAATAACGAACCATGTAGGGCAAATCAAAAACTAATGTGTGCAATAAAATGTAAGCACGGACGCTTTTACCGTGCCCTATACATGGCCCCAATGAAGACTTCTTAGCGTCCGTAACCTGGCAGCGTGTTATGTGTTATGATGACGAATAACTACCGGCAATACATTGTGAAGGATGGCACGGTTGACATATGTCAGTCAAGCCACCGTCCAGGATCCATCATTCTCTTGCCCTTATCCCAATTCATTAGGGGTCGGCGCAGCATGTCTTCCTTTTCCATACTTCTCCACCAAGCCACCGAGATGTTATACTAAAATAACATCCCGCTTGTAATTTCCAAAGGGTGAGGCAGATCAGGCAGAGCTATACCTAAAGTTGTGTAGCGTCGTAAAGTTAATGCCTATTGCCAAAAACTTATTTCCTATGCTGCCCAGCATTACAGCGCCCAAAAGGACGTCTTTTATATCAAGTCATCATATTGTACATTATCACATTTTGGTCATGGCAGTTGTCACACGCAACATAACAGCAGGCCTGTAATCCCGGAAAGGTTGGGCACAGGTGTACCTAATCATCATCATCATCATTTCAGTTAAAAGACGTCCACTGCTGGACATAGGCCTCCCCCAGGTGTCGCCACATTGACCGGTCACGTGCGTGTCGCATGCAGCGGGTACCCGCAACCTTCACCAGATTTACCTAATCTTACTCTCAAATTTCGCTGGTTGTGTTGAAGTCTGATATAGCGAGGCGGGCGAATCTATTGCCACCAACTGGACACAAAAACTAGACTTTGTGGCTGGTACTGAGAAATTCCTGTTGGAATGGAACAATCCTATAACACTTTACCCGTCCCAGAAATCGAATCTCACGTTCACTCAGACCAACGAGACAGTTTCACATAACAATTTCCACGCGAACGAAGTCTAGTCTATTACAGTTGATAAAAATTTGGCACGGCGCGATTGTAATGTAATTAACTGGTGATAACTTTTTACTGTTTTGTGCGCGTATGATTGCAAATAGGTATTTAGTGACATTCGGTGTCCAACTTTTATTCCTTATTTAAACATTTTTGGGACAAAATATAACATTGTGTAAAAAAATGTTGTTCTTTATTCTGTAAAAAACTATACTTAGGTGTCCATATACCTAGTAGCTTTTTCTGGTTATAACTTTACTTAAATTACCGCCATGACCCGTTAACTATTCAAAGCATCCACTAGCACATGTTCTAAAAGTGCTACGAGTACATTGAGTTTTATCGTAAAATGTGATTTATCACTCCAAAAAGAAGTCGTTCCCCAGCATTAATTTTTGCGTAGGGGTACTTAGTTTGATGCATATCGGCTTAGTTAAGGGCTCGTTTACACCCTGTATAGTTTCTTTTTACAGGCTGTCGCTTTGCATCTTCATCGAAATGGAGAGAGCGACTGTCGCAACCCCGTGCAGGGCACGCCAAGATAGTGGCGGCAAGTCTCCACTATCTTGTCTCTTTGAGGAGTGGCTTGAGAGGCGCCACGGCGCCCTCCCCTTCCGTCTGACGCAGGTCCTCACCGGACACGGTTGTTTCGAGAGGTACCTGCATCGAATCAGGCGGGAGTTAGCGCCCAAATGCTACCATTGTGAGTATCGGCCATAGGACACGGTAGAGCACACCGTGGAGGTCTGCCCCGCTTTGGCGGAGGCCTGCCGTGTTCTCGTAGCGGCGATCGGTGGTAGCGTCCTTCCGCGTCCGGCCCTGGTGCAAGACATGGTCCGTGGCGAGAGGAAATGGAACGCCGTCGCCTCGTTCTGCGAAGTAGTGATGCTAGCGAAGGAGGTGGCGGAACGTGAGAGGGAGAGGACCTCTCGTCCCAGTACGCAGTCCTCTTCAACGTGTAGTAGCACGGTCACAAAATTTTGTATGTTACTTTAACACGATTTTTGTTATGAACTGCTGCTGCATACATCCTTGTCTCATTACAAAGGAAGTCTTTAACGGTTAGTAGCATGAACTCGAAACTTTGTATTAAAATTTAATTTTGTTTGCTAAACATAAGCTTCACCATAAACTGCTGCGGCAGACAGGATAGTCTTCTCACGAGGGAACTCCTCAACAGCTATATTAATAAATACTAGCACGATCATGAAAGTTAGAATACGCGTTTAAAAGGTATTTTTAAAGAAAACTTATTATTAATACCTACATCGTTCTTATTTCTCACTACTTGTCGTTATATTACTTGAAAATTCTTTATGTTACATTCGGAATTTACCACACCATCAAAAGAAACAAAAAATATAGATAGAAAATTATAAGAGTAGGTACGTAATTTGTAAAATATTCTATCATACTGAATAATAAAATTATGTACCTAATATTTTGATTAATTTGTCTACACCCATTATTGTGACTTTGTGAAAACGGTACCAAAATTTAGTTTGTCTATTCATGTGCCACAAGTGCCGCAACACAGCAACCAGGCCTTGCTGCTTCAGCTGTCCAGACACACCTACACACTTGGGCACTTGAAAGTAATCAATTCTTCGTACGATATCAATTCAATTGTGTGCAGTTCAGATAGTAGTTAAACAGTCGTTATTAGAGCTATTTAGATACTATTAGTTTCGTGAATATTTAGTGATGGCTTATATTATTGTTTAAGCTGGTGTGGAGATATACCAGTTAAGCATTAGCGCCAGCTTTAATCAGAAGTAAAGTAAGAGTAAATTAAATAAACTATTTTAAAAATATGTTAAACGTGAGTGATTTTCTAGTGGTGTGACTGTCAAACTGCCAACTCGTAAGTCTAAAGTTCGAACCTAAGACATTTTAGATTCATGTGCATAATAATAATAATATGATTATTTGTCACTTGCTTCGGTGAAGGAAAAGATCGTGAGGAATGCCTGAGAGATATGTCTCAGCGGCATGTAAGCCAAGTTAGAGGCTCTTGGGTGACTATACAACTCTGGCATCAGGTTAGGAACTAATCACACAATAAATAAAGAAAGATGCTCTAATTGACTATTACACAGTCGTATTCCTGCTTAATAATGATGATTGTAAGTAGTTTTGCGAAATATTTCCTACTTTCTGCGATTCTCATAGTTACTCTGCTGTCATTTTTCTATAATTTGGATTATATTCATTCCAAAACAGCTTTTCGAGGTTTATTGCAATCAAATAATATATCGCTGGATTTGAAGTACATATTGTTATGGTCAAACAAGTATGATCCGATTAAGAGTATGTGTGAAGGGCAAAGCACATTTATAGAGAGAAGATGTTCCTTTAATAATTGTTACGTGTCGACAAACAGACAGTTGTTTGGAAATGTTTCAAATTTCGATGCCATATTGTTCCATGGACGAGAACTTCCTCGTAGTGCCTCACAGTTACCTCAGTCACGATCCCCAAACCAAAAGTATATTTACACCAATATGGAGTCGTCAGCAAGATTTCATGTCTGTAATAAAATATATAATAATAGTTTTATCAATTGGACTTTGACTTACAAATTAGATTCTGACGAATATTTCGGATATATTATTGTAAGAGATAAAGAAGGGAAAGTCATAGGTCCTAGAGAAGAGATGCACTGGAAGGAAGTGGAAGCTATGATGCCTATAAACGACACACTGAAAGCTAAACTGAGCACAAAGAAAATTGCGGCTGCTTGGTTTGTATCTAATTGTGGAGCGCAGAGTAAAAGGGATTTAATAGCCAAACAACTCCAAACTGAACTGGCAAAGTTTAACATGCAAATTGACATATTTGGAAAATGCGGGTCGAAAAAGTGTCCTAGAGGCAATATGAAGGAGTGTCTGCGGAAACTGGAGACTGACTACTACTTCTACTTGTCGTTTGAGAACTCATTTGCTGAAGACTATGTGACTGAGAAGTTGTTGCATGCTCTCAACCATTATGCAGTACCGGTGGTGTACGGTGGCGCCAACTACACAAGGTTTTTTGCTTTAAAAGTTTAATTTACTTTTATGTGCCTCCATCACCACATGCTCATACCACGAAAGTCGATTCCCTTTATACTTTTCTGTAACTGGCGCTACTTTCAAAATTCCTCTGTATACTCATTTCTTACTTTATCCATTTTTTGTCACCCCACACTCCCACCACAACTTTCTCAGGTGGTAGGCAGGTGGTAGCCAGGTGGTAGGCAGGTGGTAGGCAGGTGGTAGGCAGGTAGTGGCAGGTTGTAGGCAGGTGGTAGGTAGGTGGTAGGCAGATGTTAGGAAGGTGGTAGACAGGTGTTAGGCAAGTGGTAGGCAGGTAGTAGGCAGGTGGCAGGCAGGTGTAGGCATGTGGTAGGCAGGTGGTAGGTAGGTGAAATCGTGTCTCACCATACTACTGGATCAAATCCTAATCCTTTCATTTTATACCCCACTCGGATATGTTCGCAGTCCCACATTGAGGGAGTTCTGAAAAAATATGTAACGCGCCATTTCGTGGTGGCGGCCATCTTGGATTTGATATTTGTCATAGTGTATAGTATAAATTCTACTGGTCAAGCCCTTTCATTTGATGCCCACATTGAGGGAGTTATCATATTTATTTTCAAACATGCGATCGGTTCTTGAACCATAAGCAGTTGTTTATCAATGTGTTTGACATGTTAGGCGTGCCCTCCCATTGTTAGGCTGCCTTTGGAGATTGCTTTACTCAAAGTATATCCCAAATGTGCAGTTAGAAAAAATATATAACCATAATTTTGTGATGACCGATTGTGATTATAAACATAGCTATAAAAAAACGTTCTAAAAATGGGTAACTGCGATTTTTTTCTATCGAGTGAAGTTTATCAGGTCTTGCAACTGAATGCGATTTTACCTAGACAAGATCCTTAACTAATAAATATATATTTTTTTAATTAGCCTATTGTGTCCCACTGCTGGGCAAAGGCCTCCCCCATTTCTTTCCAGCTCTCCTGGTGTTGTGCCTTCTCTGGCCAATCAGTCACAAACGAGTCCAAATCGTCACGCCAACGTTTCTTGGGTCTGCCTCGGTGACGACGACCGTCTTCTGATAATAACTAATAAATATATATTTTTTTAAATTTAAAACACTATATTTTTTGTCTCAGATTGTATTAAATTTTAAATACCTTGCTTTAACAACCACGTATTATTTAAAGTTCATAATACTCGCTCTTGTTGGGTAAATAAAGAAGTCTCTGGCGCCCAATGCAAGACCGAATTCTGTTTCAGCACTCCTTCCAAGGTAACAGACGCCTGTAGGTATTCATACTTGACTCATTTTTTTTTTTTACAAAATTGTTTTTATTGAATCTGATTGGAAATCGCTGGTGTTTTGCTTCAAAATATACATAGTTTCCAACGACATGTTTGTGTTATTATACCATTTTATTCGTTTCGACTCGTGTTCAACTAGAGTCATCTTAACATTGACCGTGTGGTAGCTTAGTGTACAAGTCGTTTTGTACAGCCGTATCTTTATACCAGTTACTTGCCTGCTACTTAGTCGGACACTTATTGACCCAGTTTGGACATTGAGCATTCAGGAAACCTCCACTGCAACATGACGGCTTTAGGAATTGTAATCACATCACCCTACTGCTTTTATCTCGATCTATTGGAGATCGGCGCATATATCTTCCATTCAGTGGCTTTAACCATCAGATCATACTCTTTTTACCCCTCCTTATTTTTTACCACATCTCACCTGAAAACTTGAAATACAAATAAAAACTATACATCAATGATTTCCAGGTTCATGCCGAATGGAATGTACCTGACTGCGCAACGAACACGGATCAAAGAGCTGGCGAAGGAAATGGTGGATATTATAAATGACAAACAAAGATATTACAATTTCTTCAAGTGGCACAACCACTACTCGTATCATGACCTGAGTGACTCTAGCGACACGGACAGATTTTGCACATTATGCGCTTTTATGAATAACAACGAACAATTTTTGAGAACAAATGTCTACGATGATTTTAGTAAATGGTGGAATCCCCAACAATATAAATGTCCCCAGAATGTTTAAATTGCTTTTAGTTTTTTTTAACTTAATCACAACTTAATTTCGAATTTTTATTTTATGATTTCCTGCTTATGAGTGCGTTACGTTTGTTTTATTTTAGAGGCAGATTGGCAGAGAGGTTATTAGTTTAGAAAGTCCACATATTTTGATGGGCAACTACGGAACCTTACATTGTGCGTGGTCTGACATGCACTTTGCAGGTATTTTATCCAACTTCCAAAAAAGAGGAGGTTCTCAATTCGTCTCTATGTTTTTTTTTGTATGTATTATATGTTATCGTATATTATTATTTCCGTCATGAATGAACCGATTTTTAAAATAATTTTTGTTTTCAAAAGAGAATAGTCCCGAGGTGGTCCCATTGTCACCAGATCAGCATCTGATGATGGGATCCCAGGCAAATCGAGGGCAACTCTCAAATTTTATTGGCACTCGTTACGTTTTTCATATATTTTCTAAAGCTGTTCATGTATTTGCGTCTGATAATCATAATCTCTTGTGGATGCGCTGATGATGGAAGGTACTGCTCTACGGTTAGAAGCTGAAAGAAAATTCATTAAATATTATACGTACTTATGGACCGATAATTGTATTCTTTCAGGCTATTATGTTAACCTGATGATGTGGCATCCCAGAGAAGCCTAGGGCAACCCTTAAATTTTATAGGCACGTATTACGTGTTTCGTGCTTTTTCTAAAGCTTTTCAAGTATTCGCATCTAGCAGTTATCACTTCATGTTGATGAGCTGATTATGGAAGGTACAACTCCTTAATGGTTAGGAGTTGGAGGATAATTCTTTAATAAAATATTATGGGGACGTATATATGGTTGTATTCTTTCAGGTTATCTAGGTGAGCTGATTATGGAAGGTACTACTCTTCAAGAATTGAAATCAATGATAAGGGAATCTTGGAAGTCAAGGGTTTGGTTTCCTTGGTTGAATGTTAAATGCATAGTAAATATTTGTATAGGATACCTCATCATCTGCCTAGCCTTTTCCTAACTATGTTGGGGTCGGCTTCCAGTCTAACCGGATGCAGCTGAATACCAGTATTTTACATGGAGCGACTGCCTATCTGACCTCCACAACCCAGTTAATACCTACTAGGTAATACGATACTCTTCGGTAAGACTGGATGTCAGAATTTCAGGTCACTGACTACCTGTAACGACTGCCAAAGATCTATATATGGCAGCCGGGACCAACAGCTTAACGTGCTTTCCGAGGCACGGAGGAAACTCAGTATGTTGGGCGGTCACCCATCCACAGACCGACCTAGGCAAGCACAGCTTTACCTAAAGATCGGCCCGAGTGGCAGTTCTTATTAAGCCACGAGCTCCTATTATACCTATTACAACTAAAACGAAAAAATAAAAAACTATTTGCAAAAAAAAAACGACTTCAAAAACACAAAATAGTGAAAACTAAACTTCAGAAAAAAAGTCAGCTTCTGAAGTCGGTGACAAAAAAACCAAATTTTGTTTTTTTTCAACTTTTGTTTTTTTGAAGTCGGTTTTTTTTATTTAATTCATTTGGAAAAATATAAAAAGCCACTTTGTTCATTGTCAGACACTTGGGTGCAGGTGCAACCCCCAGTAAGACACCCTCAAATAATAATGTGTACGCGCCTGCTCATAGTTTGAGAGCAAATAACCACAAATTTCAAGTTTTCTATGAGTTTTTCTAGAAATTCCAAATTTGTGCGTAAACTTAATGTCAATGCGTGTCATAATGTGTATGTAATGTAATGTAATATTACGTTACAGTAAAAAAACCTGACTTTTTATGACTATCACTTACAATTTCATTACTTACACATTTTTTTTTATTGACGGATAGAAAATCATCAAATAACCGGGGTCCCGTTCTTGGGCAGAGCGAAAGGGAGTGTCAGACTTTTACTGACTAAAACCACCCATGTTCCTTCTTAGCCCTTCATGTCGAGGCCGCGGTATCTCTTGCGAACAACCCGCAGCCCCGACGGGACGCTGGCAGCCTTGCATCTTAAGAACAAGTTAAATCTTATATTGGGTGCCAGAGCTCATCACAAGCACTCTGTTTCCCTAGGTAAAAAACTTTTTTGTGCAATGGAAGATTTTTTTTTTTAAATTAAGTGACTACGTAACTAGTCCAACTACACTTGGGCACTTGAAAGTACTTAGTCAATGGTCAAATATGAATATTGCCAGTTCAGATAAGTATGAGTCTCATTCGTGTGATTCTTCGAAAGTGCTGATATGGAGGGAAGTGGAAATCATGTTTTTCCTACTCCTCTGCTGTTCATTTCTGATTAATTTCGTTGCGGGATCCAAGACAGTTAAATCGTTTCTCTGGGACTTCGTCGGGCTTCATTGGCGCGGCGCTTTTCTTGTCGTCGCCACTCTTGATTCTGGCTTACAGGAGTTACAGTGGTTTGGGAATAGTGTGGCGGGCTTGTCTTCGAAAGTACATAGTTCTGTAAAATCATGTAAAGTAACGTTGACTTTGTTTTGTGAATATTTAGTGATGGGCAATTAGCCCTATATTATGATTAGGTATTTTATTTAAGAACCTGTTTAAGTGTTCCTAACGAATACGATAAACTACAACCACGGTAATGTTATCATACAGTATTCCAACTTCATACAAACGGACGAAACGCGAGCTATTCCTACGCGCCTCGATTTCGGGATGCGCACGATATGCAGACAGTCGCGACCACAAAGTAGGTACATTATACTATATTGAAAGTCGCGACTGTGCCGCAGTGACGAACGGACGGTGTGTTGTTTTTCTAACAATAACCGCGCGATTTCTTCACTAAAAATAAGTCAAGTGCATATTTAAATATTTAATATAGACACGAGTGACCCTTAAGGGTTTGTTTTTTCCTTTGGAGGTACGGAACCCTAAAAACGAAATACCAAGGTTTTTCAAAACTATATGAATACAGCCTAAAGCAATGAGTTAGTGTGAGTTGAACGATGTTCGTAACATTGTGTCATCGCCCTCTCGTTTAACACACACACGATAATTAGTCAAACATGGCCATGCTTAAAAGTGGCACCCAACATACAGTATGACCGGTTTATATTTCCAACTTTATACAATTATTATATTAGTGTTTTTCCGCCTTCTCAGATAAGTTGCAGCAGCGCGGCGGTGGCGGCCCCGACTTACGAGCAGTAAGTCGTGGGTTCGAACCCAGGCAGGCGGCCAGGCGCATTAGTTTGTGTAATAGGGTACCTGTTAACTAAAAAAATGTAATTAGTCCATCAGATAGATTTTCAAAAAATATTAGACACTTATTTTTTCTTTTTTTCACGTAAACAAACAATGAAAACTCGCGTGACGTCATATTCTAATAAGACATTAGTATGACATTTTTTACCGTGTGTGACGTCACGACCCCCCCCCCACTCAAATCTTTGACGCGTTTTATATTGGTCAATTTTTATTGATTTGATAAAACAAAAAATACGTATCAAATATTTTTCGAAAATCTAACAGACGGACTAATTAGAATCATATTTTTTTTAGTCAGTATAAACATCCCTATTAATTTCATCACCACTGCTCTCAAAACGGTGAAGGCAAACATCGTGAGGAAACCGGCATGTCTTAGAACCAAACATTCGAAGACATGTGACATCTACCAACCCGCACTGGGCTCGCGTGGTGGATTAAAGCCCAATCCCATCAGTGAGAACTTTACAGGCAAATTATGCTTATGCAGATAAGTTGATTGAAGTGTTAACATTGCAACATCCTTGTTGACACAACCAGCACTTCACACGTGATGAGTCCTTTTACAGTTATTTTACTTGGTATTCTGTATCACCGCCAAAACCACAGTTCACAGTGATCTTTATTTACGAGAAAATGAGGTTGATTTTGGGTCGCAGAGTTTAGGACTAATAATGATGAAGGCATCCATCCAACCTATTTCATCCAGAGTAAGTTCTACAAGTTCGCTGGTCCTGTATGGACCTGTGAACGTACTAGTTACAGAGATATTGGTGGTCAAAGAATTTCACAAGTTTTTCTTAAAATACAAGTTTTTATTTGATTTCTTTAGTTTAAAAATTGATAACCTCGTTCTTTTTGAAGTCGGTTAAAAAGGATAACTAAAATAATATTCATTCGATGAGCTTTAGAAGAAATTATTTGAGTGCAGTCAACCACAAAGCTATTGGACGAAAAGTAGTACATGAAATTGGTCTGAAAGTAAGAATAATCAGACTATAATATTCCCTCTGGCTTCCTCTATGTGGAACTCTGTGTGGTTGGAGTCATAGACTCAGATTTATTGATTTCGTGGTCATAGCGGTGTCCTCAGGGTGATCTTCACTCTTTTGATAATAGTGGTGATGACAATAGAAACCACTCTCTCTTGGTCTTCTAAGGGTAACAAATGGGTAAGTGGGAATCTGAAGTAAGACTGTTACTTCAGATTCCCACTTACCCATTTGTCAGAATCTGATTAGGTATATTGAATAGGAAATTATACCGTAAAATATAGTTACCTTCGTTACGTCTCGGACAATTTCATGCTTTATGGTTACACCATGAAGCATGAAATCATCCGACCAACTGAATAACTCTGCCATTTCGGCCAGAATTTTATGACTAAATAAAAATGTTATTTCATAAAGCATTTTTTACTATATTTTGTAAAGTAAGTACAAAAAACATGAATATTATTCATGCAACTATTGTAGTTGCATTCTAAATTGACCACAACATTACATTGTGCTTTACAATTATTAATAATAACTTAGAGGATATGAAGTCATCGTATTTACTATCTTATCATCATAGAATATCACTTCACGGAATGTCAGTTCTTTGAAGCGTACCACAGATGGTAGAAACTATTTACAATTTTCCTATTTTAACACTAATAAAGGAAAATAAATTGCCTGAAATTATTTCCTTAGCACATACCAAACACCTCCCAAAATTCGCTGAATTCATTGTACACTGATTTTTTTTCCACCAACTTGTCATCGTTCAGGGCCTCGCACATTTTACAATACTCATTGGTTTCCTTCAAATCCGATGTCTTGTGGTACGAGTAGTACTTCTTCCATCGAAAGAACTCCACATATATTGCTGGTTCTCTAATTAGCTGATCGATTAGCCGTGCTAGTTCAGGGACATGCAATTTTCTGGCGTCTAAATACGATCGGTCTGGCAGGAATCTGAAATGAAATGTTGTATATGGGTTTTGAAAAATATCTAGTGACCTAGTTTCAATTCGGTTGTGCGTGCCAGGTTTATATGGTAAGTTAAATATACAGAGAGGTGCTTAATAAACACGGCCCTTCCGGAATCAATAGGTATACTAAATGATAGTATCTTCAGCGTCCATTGTTTAGTTCACAAGTTCTAAGAACACACACATCTTTCAATCATTTTAGAACATACGGTTTTGTCACCTTTAAACGAGCAATTCTTGTCACTATCATCACTACATATTATAAAACAAATTCTTCCGCCGCGTCTGTCTGTCTGTCTGATCGCTATAAACTTAAAAACGACCACACCGATTTTCATACTGTTTCCACCAAAGGATAGAGTGGTTGTCGAGGAAGGTTTTAGTATATCATTTGTCAAGTTCCAACGTCCACGCGGGCGAAGGCGCGGGTATCAGCTAGTATCTGAATCTCGGAAACGGCTCCAACGATTTTCATGAAATTAATTATGATCTAGCCACCTACCTACTTACCTAGCTACATCGATTTATCTAGGTTTCATTTTTAGTAAATGTAAAACCAACTTAAGAAAAAACCGAGCAAAGCTCGGTCATCCAGGTGCAATTGAAAAGATAGCTCATGAGATAATTTTAGGGAATATTTTCGTTCAGCTTACCGGCTATAGTTAGCTCCTCCATAAACAATAGGAACCGCATTATTTTGTACTGCATGCAACAATTTTTCAGTAACGTAATCTTCACTAAACGCGTTCTCAAAAGATAAGTAGAAGTAATAATATTTGGATATCATGTCGTCACAGTATTGTTTGTCTTCACGATTACATGAGAATTCTCCACAATCTCCGAACACATCTATATCTAAATCATATTTGTTTTTTAATTCGCGTTTAAGACTCTTTACATAATCCTCACGTCGATTCAGGGAATGGCAGTTAGACGCGAACCACGCGACTGCTTTGTTTTTATTTTGGAGCTTAACCTTCATCAAATCATTGACACGATCCATATTCTTCCATTCTATCCAATGCATATCTTTCTTTGGCCCGACAATGTTACCGTTCGAGTCTTTTATCACAATATAGCCCCACCGTATGTCGGAATCTAACTTGAATGTCCACGTCCAATTAAAATATCCATTAAAATCGTGTACACAGAGTGGATAATTCGCTGGTGATTCTATACTTGCAAATACGAACTTTTGGTACGGCAATCGTTCTTTTGGTAAAGTAATGTGAGGGTCAATTAATTCCGGTCCATGAAAAAGAACCGCGTCGAATGCGGTAGTACTGCCCAACAAGCTCTCATTACTACTCACGATACAATTGGTGTATGCACATTGCCTATCAATAAATCCTAATCTTCCAAGACCCATGTACGAAAACGGTATAGTATTTTGTTTAGTCCACAGCAATATGTATTTCATTCTTGAGTTTGCATTACTCCCGTGTAAACTAAGACTTTTTTGGTTAGCTCTATACTTTTTTATCATTGAAATAGTAAGAACGGAAAACAACACAAAAATTATTAAATTAGTGAAGAATCTTTTCATTTTGTTGATACCACCCATATTAAGAACGACAGTTTTTATTATTTTTTTCGTTTGATATTTTCTATTTGACTTTTTTGTAGGACCGATCGGAGGACACAGCACGTCAAGTAAAACGTGAGCGTTGAACCGAAACTAAGGCTCACGACTTTTTACAAGTAGCCGGACATCTATTGTATTTACTAACACACACGCAACACTACATAAGTATTTTGATTTGGTCTCTTGTACACTACAAGTATAGATATAGTATTGTTTCGGTGCGTCTGTGTTGACTTTGACTACATTCTGTTATCGCTTCTATTTGAGTAATGCATGTTTAACATATTGTTTACAAGTCGAATTTTATTACCCGGATGAAGTTACTGAACCTGCACAACTGCGGTTTTGATAAGTGTATGTAGTGATGTCTATATGTAGGAATACAACATGCTTTGGTGATATTTAATTTGACGGGAAGGGTATTGCGAGTTGCAGTCCTTGTGATAAATTAATAATTTTTCTTTCTTCAACATTCAAGATTCTTTATTTGAATGAATTAAAGGTACATCGTGGTCTTACAAATAAAAAGGGTTTATTTATTTCTGTTATCATTTCTGGGTTGAGCAGTGTTATTCCTTTTGCAAATTCTCAATAGCAAAGACGAACTCGTCCTCAAGATATAGGAACTTACATTTCTGCCGATCTCGGTGTAATACGAATACAAGAATTAGCTATTACCACCTTACGTTATGACGTTCGTAATAAGCGGCGGCTACTGAGTTGATGTTTTGTGGGATTGGAACACAAGAAACTGTGACAAATGGAGAAGAAATGCAGGAAAGGCGTCCTTTTTTATGGCGGGTGTGTAATCATCAAATAACTCCTCCCGTTTTAGGCGGACCGGAAGGGAGTCTCAGATTTCAACTGACTAGAAACCACCTATGTCCCTTCTTAGCCCTTTGTGTTCGGGGCCGCAGTATCTCTTTCGAACAATCCGCAGCCCCAGCAGGCTTCCTGCAGGCTCTTTCATTTGTCACAGTTTCTTGTGTCTCCATCTCAGTTTTGGCATAGGCATGCGTACGCGCTAATTGACGCAGTCGCTATCAGCAAATAAAAAAGGATTTATTATTACATATTTTGTGAGTAAGGCGGGGCTTTTATTGCGGATAGGCTGGAGTCTGGACACGCGGTACGTCCAGCACTGGGTGAACCACCGACAATTAATTCATAAGTTTACTGTACTAACATTGTATAGATTCTGTGAAGTCTGAAATTCAAAGTTTTTATTTATTTTATTTATATTTTGTCCAGCAGTGGGACTCGTGTGATAGGCTAAAAAAAACAAAATTGATAAAACGGCCACAGAGTGACATGAAATAATAATATTAACTGCATCTGTGACCATTTTAAGAATTTTACTTTGATTCATGTTATTATCCATGACTAAATATGGTTCTGCTAAAGCGGCCATTTTAGTTGGCTAATGACAGCCTTTATCTAAGTCCACTTGACCTTCAACCAGCTACACGATTGTAATCTAGGTTATATGGTTTATCTGGTATATTTTTGTTGGCGCCAATAGCTGAAATTCGAACAATAGGATAATATTTACACGCTTTTACGTCCCTTAGTGTTAGCGATAAGGGAGGTAAGACATAGTTTTTACAAACTAGGTGCCATAGGTGCCTACACTTTTTTTTATTGATTTGCCTATCATCAAATGACTCCTCCCACTTAAGGCGGAGCGGAAGGGAGTGTCAGACTTCTACTGACTCAAAACCAAACATGTTCCATAAATTCTTAGCTCTTTGTGTTCCGGGGTTGCGGTATCTCTTTCGAACAACATACACCCCTCCCGCTTCGACTCGCGGGGACCACCAGTGGGTTCATCAAAATCATGGAGTTTCTTATCGGTTCTTCTCCATAGAAAGCTAGTTTCATAAGTGCCCATGTAGGCCTTTGAGCTAGAAAATTTCTGACGTCGACGTCAGAAATTCTCTAATAACCGGGGGTCTCTCGTAATATCCGGGGGTCTAAAATGGCCACCTTAGCAGATCATAATACGAATTGCGTTAAAAAGCGCAAAATGCACATATTATTTTCCTATTATAATCTATTTTCCTAAATGGTCACAGACGCAGTTATTTTAAAGTGGCCATTTTAGACCCCCAGAATAAGCATAGCATAATCAGCCAATGTCCCCACTGTTGGAACACAGGACTTCTCTCTATGAGAGGGAATAGTAATCCACCACGCGGGCCCAGTATGGGTTGGTAGATGTCAAATGTTTTCGAATTTTTGATTCCAGGACATACCAGTTTCCTCTTGATGTTTTCCTTCACCGTTTTGAAAGCAGTGGTAATAAAATAAATAAGACAAAGTAGTGTGCCTGTCTGGGTTCGAACCCACGGTTTACTGGTAGTAAGTCGGGGCCGCCACCACTGGGCCACCGCTGTTCCTGCACAAGGCTGAAGATCCCTGGTTATATATTTCATAATGATGCACAGCTGCTACTCAGTTTTATCATCCGAACCAATAGTATGACTGCCATATATGGTCTTATGATTGCTCGCCTATGGCGGCTGGAATGATAACCAATAGGAATGTTTCCTAACTAAAAAAATATGATTCTGATTAGTCCGTCTGTTAGATTATCGAAAAATATTGGATAAGTACGTGTTTTTTGTTTTATCAAATTAACAAAGATTGACATGAATAAAACTCTTCAAAAATCATGAGTAGGACTGAGCTTGTGACGTCACTTTCTGGTAAAATATGTACCAAACTGTGACGTCACACGATTTTTCGAATAGGGACATTGGATTTTTCGATCATAAATTTATTAGTAGCAGCCACGCAGTCCGGAACAGATTGACAATGCTTCAGTCGCTCGTGGCTTAATAAGAACTGCAACTCGGGTCGATCTTTAGGTAAAGCTGTGCTTACCTAGGTCGGTCTGTGGATGGGTGACCGCCCAACATACCGAGTTTCCTCCGTGCCTCGGAAAGAACGTTAAGCTATTGGTCCCGGCTGCCATATATAGATCTTTGGCAGTCGTTACAGGTAGTCAGTGACCTGAAATTCTGACATCTAATCTCACCAAAGAGGATCGTATTACCTAGTATTAACTGGGTTGTGGAGGTCAGATAGGCAGTCGCTCCATGTAAAATACTGGTATTCAGCTGCATCCGGTTAGACTGGAAGCCGACCCCAACATAGTTGGGAAAAGGCTAGGCAGTTGAGCCACGCAGTCCGGAAGTGTGTGTGTATTACATTGGACTTGAACATTGCTGGCGAAATGTGGGTGTAACTGTTAGGTACACCTCTGCCTAACTCTTCGGGGATTATTCGACACGACGAAAAATAAGACATTTTGACATTTTATGAAACGAGAATAAATAATCGGAGTTTCAAAATAAACGCATGCGAAGAGTCTTGCGTAGAATGTGACACAACGATTTACATTTGTCAAAGTCATGCTATTGAATGCAAATTGTTCAATGGAACAGTTTGATGGTTTTATGTAGTTGTGAACGTATATCGTTTCACTGATTAAATTAGATTCATCTAATCATTGCATTGTTCCGCACCGATACTACTTACTCGCCAAATTTACGCCCATTTCAGCAATCTGTATCGTTATCGTAAACAGATCGAATAGTTGTAATCAGGTCTCGCAGTGCGTGTTTTGATAACACCATATCTGTGTACCGATCGGTCGTCTGGTCCTACTATGATGAAAGAAAACTGACAACTGACTGGGTATGAATGAAAGTCTATTAAAATAAAATAATTTGTTTTAACGTAGAAAAAATCGCACAACAATAATCGAAAAATTAGCAGTGTGACCGTCCGACCGCCTAGTCAGATTTCGAGTTCGAACCCAAGGCACGTACCTCAAAATTTTCGGATTCACGTCCATGGGAAATCCAGCATGACTGAGAGATATTTTTTGACAGCATGTTAAACCAACTTAGGAGTCCATGAGCGGCATAAAAACTCTGATGCCAGCTTAGGCCTCTAGGCACTAACCACACGAAGATGAAGAATTAAAAACCAAAAAAAAAGGAGACTGCACCTTTTTCCACATGATTCAGTTCAGCATAGACTCGGTGGAGACATCCACCACTTGTGAAAATCGTCATACACTGTAGTCTTCTTTACCATTTTTTCGTCATTTAAAGTGGAACAAAATAAACAATATGGATCAGTTTCAACACTTTCACTTTTCAGATGATACGAGTAATGATTTTTCCATTTAAAGTATTCCGCATATTTTTCCTTGTCATTCATCAATTCATGCATTTTTTTGGCTAAATCCGCAGTACTAAACAGTTCGGCATTTAGGTAAGTACCATCCGGCATAAATCTGTAAAAAGATATTAGTGTTACTATCATAAATTTGAAACATTTCAATCAGGTGATTCAAGCCTGCAATGTCAAACAGGAAACAACTTTTACAAAGTATGACTCCGTGGGAATCGAACCCACGACTATCGGGTCACAAGACAAATGCCACCACCACCACCCACCACCACTCGACCACGGAGGCTATTAGAGATAATAAGAGCTATAATGTTGTGTTATTTATGTTTTTTACTATTGTTCATAAAACTGTAACTGTCTACCTGTGTATTAAAAAAACCGATTCTATCAAAGATTTAACTACCTTGAAAGCCTCATTAATACTTACCTAGTGTAATTAGCACCACCATATACTATAGGTACGGCGTCGTTGTTCAACGCTCGGAATAACTTCTCAGTGACGTAGTCTTCACTAAAAGAGTTTTCAAACGATAAATAAAAGTGATAATTCAATTTGATTATTTTGTCGCAATCATCTTTACCATCTCGTGAACAACTCATGGTACCACATGTACCAAGTATATCTAAATTCAATCCGTATTTGTGTAATTCTTCTTTTAATTTATCAGCAAGTTGTTCTCTTCTACTTTTCGTATGGCAATTAGACACGAACCACACCGCAGCTTTGGTTTTCATCTTAAGCTGTTCTTTAAAATCGTCACTTACTGGATCCATATCTTCCAATTTTATCCAATGCATTACTTTATTTGGTCCAATTATAGCATTGTTTTTATCTCTGATAGTTAAATAACCCCATCTTACTTCAGAATCTAATTTAAAAGTCCATGTCCAGTTGAAGTACTTGTTGAATTTATCAGAGCATAGTGGATAATTGTGTGAGGATTCTATACTTGCGAAAACATACTTCTGGTGCGGGGATCTTTTTTCAGGTAATTGAGAAGTACCATAAAAGACAACTTCAGGTCCTGCGAATGCTATGACATCAAATTTCGTAATATCGTTATCGAGGTATGAGCGGTTTGCAGTCACTATACAGTTTGTGTAAGGACATTTCCGTTCAGTAAATCCATCCTGCCCCTTGCCCATATACACGAAAGGAACATTTACCGGTGACGTCCATTGTAAAATATATTTTAAGTTCACTTTGTTTGGTGATACATTTTTAATCACTGCACTTTTTAGCATCGTCCGGTCACTTATTAACTCGCCACTGTTTGAAAGTATTTTATTACTATGCCTTTTCGCTGCATTATATAGAAGTAACAACATTATCAATGTAAAGACAAAAAATATAGTCTTTTTTGCACACAAGGCCCTCATCATAATTTCAGACTGTTGCACCTGTGAAACTGGAGTGTATGAGTCTGTAGCTAGTGTAACGAGAGACTGACAATGTGCTACATATTATGTTTGTCATCCACCTAATCGTGACTGTTTATCAGTAAGTTTAATCTATAGTGAGTTTAAATGCATTTTGAATCGTAATAAATAAACATTTGAGTAACAATACAACGTTTGTTTGTGTTTTTACATAATTTCGACTCAGAACAAAGTAAAAACACAAACAAACGTTGTATTGTTACTCAAATTATAATGTTGCTACTTTGTTCTGAGTCGATAATTCCTCACTAGAAATATGGGTTGATATTGGTTAATTGACTTAATCATATTCAGTTTTATGAAAATACATACCAACCCACTAAATATTAAACTGTCCCGATCACCAACACTCAGATCTGTATGTTTAAGCAGATTCGTACATAAAGTCAGGCAAGAAATAAAGGACATGGCCAAAATCTCATGGACAAAAAATTCCAAAATCGCATCAAAGAAATTTATAAAAATTTATTTATCAAAGTAAACCCTTTTCGTTTTCAAAAAATCAGCCTCATATCATAAGTCATGTAGTATGGAAGTTAAAGAATCATACTTCATACAATTTTCTTGACTTTTATTTTGTTACTCTCACTTTATCATATTAAAAAATATTGTAAAACATAAAATTAATAATATTGATATTTATGTTATTTTTCTGTGTGTGTGGCTGTATGTCACTGAATTAAAGGGCAGGGTCCTTATTTTTCTTTTTGCTTGCGTTTGAGTAATTTCTTGGATGGTTTAGAATAACAATTAAACGCGATGGGTGGCGCTGTTAAATCTGTTCGACCAAGACAACATAAGTTGTTCTTGTTGTATTTTAATGTGTTGTCGTTATTGTATTGTAGCCCCTATTAACAATATTTTTATTTTTATCGTTCCCAAAGAATTCATAGACCACGGCTACAGCAAATTTTTCAGAACCAAAAAATTGGTATTTTTGTTTCATTAATTTGAAAAAAAATAGTACACATCGTTTTTGCGCTAAATTATTATAAAATTTTGATGTAATAGATAATAATATGATGCCTTTTTCTGATCATTTAAATACATTTTTATTAAAACAAGAAACATCCTATCATTTTACAACTCAATTCCCAGCGTGGACACGTGGGTATTTGCCGCTGGAATATTCACCCACTTGATAATGATGATGATGAAGCATTATATTATTACGAATTAGTTCAAAATCTGCTGAATATTGCTTCTGCTGCTGCTAAATAAAAATAATTACATTACTTAAATGAATAAACGAAATAATAATTGGTGGCGATCTAGACGCGTACCACATGGCCTGGTTTGACGCGGCAAACGAAAAGAGCTCTTGGAAGGTTTTGGGGGAGGCCTTTGCCCAGCAGTGGGACAGAACAGGATACAAAAAAAAACAACGAAAACTTGGACATAAACGTTGTGCATTTTTGAATTTTTTGAAATGTATTATTTATCAGCATACAAGTCATACCATTTATGTGGTTAAATACAACATTCATCTAGTCACAGACATGACAATTTTTATTACATAAAAAAAATTAACACTTCAGAACTATTACAATTATTTGATACACACGCACATTCGCACAAGCGCCATGCGCCATCTTATGAATTTTCGGTCAGATCACGTGTCCTGACGCGAGTTTAACATTTTTTACCCATCCCAAAAAAAATGCACAACGCCGCTAAAGAAGTTTTCACTTCAAAATAAAAATTACTTACATAATAATTAAAAATAATAATAATATTAACTAAATAACTTACATAATTAATAAAAATAATAATATTTTTTTTACTAACATCATAAATAAAAATAAGTAAATAAAACAATAATTAATATTTTAAAAAGTCTATGGTTTTGCAATGTTACTAAATAAGTACATGTATACTCGTAATTCGAGCGTTTTTCCTCCTCTCTCCTACTTTTGATCTATGCTGTGCCCTGATGTAACTGTTTCCCCACCAACTGTACACATTATGGTACGCAATAAAGAATTGCTGCTGCTACAGTGTACACAAAATACACTTAATCTGGCTACAAGAAGTACAGTCGCGGTCTTTTCCGCCTGCCCAGTTAAAATTTTTTTCGCATAAATCATGCGTAGGCGCCAAACCCCGCCCCCTTAAAGTTTAGGCCTATTAGAGAAGCGTCAACGTAATTAGTTGCAATCTGCACTGCGCAGCTTAGTGACGCGACGTATCCTCTGTACACCTTTTGCGAATTTTACGGACGAACTTTGGCTTTACCGGACCTTTTGAACATTGACCATTGCTCTGCTTACCTGACCTTTGATTGACTAAACGTTAACCTGTGCAATAATATTGGACTCCTGAGAACCTGTGCTAGAACATTTTCTGCATAATGTCTTCCAGAAATCTCATACACGAAGAACAAAATGAAATTATAATTTTGCATGGACAAGGATTTAACATCAGTCAAATCGCTAAGCTGCGTCCCAAAATAAAAAAAAAAAACAATTTGAATCACGTTAAAATGTTTAAATTCTTAAAATGGACTTTATATTCATAAACATAAAGTCCATTTTAAGAATTTTAAATTTTTAACGTGATTCATATTATGTTCTGCAAAAGCGGCTATTTTAGGCCCGCTGGCTAGATCAACGTTTCACCCCCCTAAAGCCCCATTATTTAAAATTTTATCGAAATCGTTAAAACCGATTTAGAGAACACGCTTACAATTGCCTGTTAAATAGCATGGGATTTCATAAGATTCTTATAATAAATTTAAAATTACTCACAGATATCATTGAGTTTAATTTACAATTTCATTGAGTTTATTTTACAATAAACACGCACCATTAGTAACGAAAGTGAGAGTGAGTGAGTGTGTGAGTGTGTGTGTGTGAGTTTAAGTTTTTTTTCTAATAATGGCAGTTTGAAAATAACAATAACTCTCGTTCGGCGTGCGTCGGACTCGTCAGTGCGGTGGAACGGTATTGTATTTCATTCATTATTTCTATACAAAGGCGGGGCGGAGCTAGAGAGCGCTTCATGTTGTAAGTGCAAGCAAATATGAGCTTAGTGGTGGTCAGGCGGGAGTGTCCACGATAGTACCTACGTCTTCACGAAAGCGAGTGAAACGGCGCGCGATGGCTATTCATAGTTTTATTCCTTATCACTGGTAATTCTAATAACCATTGTTAATTACCGTTACAATACAAGGTTAGATATAGCACCTTACATAGTAATAAAATACTTTTCAATACAATTCCTCTAAAACTAGCTCTTATTGCACTACGATTAGGTTAGAAATGCAACATATTTCGCACGCGTACAGTAATCTTATTTATCCGCAACCAAGGGCGAGAAACAAAATTACCACAGATAACTATTCCTTAAATTATGTCCAAATCGATTAAAACATAGGAAATTTTAAAAAATCACCACCGACTATAGAGTCGGCAGTGTTTTTTTTTATAATTTCGTTATTTTGATTTGCGTCTTTACAGCATAAATATTTTTTTAATTATTAAATTGTGTTTGTAAAATGAATTCTATAAATAAACATGATTATTTTAAACATTTTTTCGATTCCCGGGTCGGGCAAAGTGTTACTAGGTTTTTCCATAATGAATTTGTCAGTAGCGGCCTCGGAGTCTGAATTTGTGCCCGATTGATGCATATAGGCTCGCCCCCTATTACATGGGATGTAAACATAACATTTTAAAGATTTTAATTTTTTTTTGTTGTTTCCTTGTGCTCACATATAGAAGCAACAATATTATAACCTGGATTATAATGATGTGAAAAGAGTGCATGTTCTTGAAGTATCTTGCTAATTTTTCTCCATGAGATTAAGAATTTTGGAATGGTCAACTTTTACACACAAAATTAAAAGATCTGCATCATCATTCTCTTGCCCTTATCCCAATTCATTTGGGGTCGGCGCAACATTTCTTCTTCTTTACTTCTCTGTTTCTTTTTCTTACCATATCATTGTTAACACATCCATCCATCGTTTCTTTGGTCTTCCTCTACTCTTATATCTACACACAATAAAAAATGCAATACGTATATAGCGTATGTACAACAGCGAGCTTAACCCAGAATTGGGTCATCTTCCAGCAAACCTTACTTCGATTGCGAGATTTGCAGAGGAGGATAAACAGATAGACTATATAAGTGCATAAACAGTACAGCAACTATAGTCCATTTACAGTTAATATACCTGGGGCAGTAAGTACCTAGCTTATTTTTGATGATGTCACGGGTCTTTTTGAACTAAATGCTTTGAGTTTAAGTTTTAATACTGCAGATATATTAAAACGCGTACCTTTTAATGTCTTAATTTGAAGCGTTACCAGTCCTTAACGATATCGATACGAACGGTGCAGTACCGTAGACATTTATATTATATTCACTGAACGGGATCAAGATTCTTAAATTATCGTTCGATGGGATTCTGTCTCGCTCAATTTTATGTAACCGTAACCGATATACTAATATACAGGGTGTTAATCAACCCATCACACAGCCGTCAACCAAGCATTCTGTACATGAAACTACTACTACCCTACGCAAAAAATTTTGCTAGGAAACCACTTTTTTTTTTGGGTCAAAAATCACATTTTACGGTAAAACTCAATGTAGCACTGTTAAAACATTGTGCTAGTGGATGCTTTGAATTGTAAATGGGTCATGGAGGTAATTTAAGTAAAGTTATAACCTGAAAAACTAGTTTTTACAAAAACAGCTGTGAAAAATTTGGAACTTTGACCCCCAATATCTCCGTAACTAGGAGGTTCCCAGGTATGGTCTAAAACAAAAAAAATATCGCAGTGGTGAGGAAAACAAGTGCCCTTAGTTTGCGTTAAGGGTTCTTTTACACCATATACGTGCGATGACCTTAACATACCCTTCTAAATTAGTTAGATACTGTTATTTAGAAATGGCTTAAAGTGCTACCTATAAATAATAAATACACACATCAAAAGTGTCTAGGGATCAAGCATTTTTATGCGGATTTCTTGAGATTGAGATGTGGCTTTGTAATAAATTTATGATTTTATAAATTTATATGGATCCTTTTTGGTGCATTTCATAATTTGAATCAGGAACTGTGAATCAAATTCGAGTAAAAGATGAAAATCAGCTGTCAATATTTTCCCTATAAAAACATACAACGCATTGAAGACATTATTAGTGCTACTGTTTCCCTACTACTGATTAAAACCAACGTTATTATGGAGCGGCGACGTCATTTAAGCAGGGAAGAAATGCTCAGAGCCGTGGGAATGATAGAAGCTGGTTCCCGGCAACGTACTGTGGCTTTAGCTCTGAATACAAGTCAGAGTGTTATCAGTCGACTTTGGACACGTTACCGAAGCACTGGTACCGTGGCTGAGCGCCATGGAGGACGGTATCGCTGCACCACACGGAGACAAGACCGATACATTCAAATCTTAACTCGAAGAGCTCCAACAATAACCGCCATGATGTTAGCCGTGAGGCTTCATCACTCTTCAGGGAACTTAATTAGCGACCAAACAGTCAGAAACCGCTTGCATGAAGTGAACCTTCATTCCCGAAGACCGCTACGGGTACCACCTATAGCAATGCACAATCGTAGGATTCGATATCAATGGGCTCTTGAACACAGAAATTGGGCAGAAGAACAATGGCGTTTCGTGTGCTTTTCTGATGAGTCTCGTTTTGGTATGAGACCGGATACAAGACGTATACGACACTGGAGAACCCCTGGACGCCAACAGCGATTAAAATCCTGCCAGGAAGTCCATCCTTATAGTGGTGGAACCATCATGGTATGGGCGGGTATTTGGATCGGCGGAAGAACTGAGTTGATTTGGATCAGAGGCAACCTCAACGCTCAAATTTATGCTGAGACGACTGTATCAGACGTCATCGTTCCTCTACAAGTGCAAATCGGTCCCTTATTTCAGTTAATGCATGATAATGCACGACCGCACACCGCAAGAGTTGTAAGACAGACTCTCGCCGCAGCTAACATCAATGTCCTGCCCTGGCCTGCTCAGTCGCCAGACTTGAACCCGATTGAGCATGCATGGGATATGCTACAGAGAAGAGCTCTGCCGAATATGGAGGGTATCCAGTCGCAAGAAGACCTTTTTTTGTTGTTGCAACGAACATGGGCGGCCATTCCACAGCGTGATTTGGATGAACTCATTTTGAGTATGCCAAACCGATGTTCTTGTGTTGTTAGTGTTCGCGGTAGAAACACGGATTATTAATTGTTTAAGTTACCCAATAAAATTTTAAAGAAAACTGTTATTTCAGTCTTTTTTTCGAACTTTAATGTTAGTGGTTCAAATGTCAAAAATCCCTTTATTAGGAAAATGGCAAATTTCTTTATTAATGCAAAGGTGACTTGGTTTATCGTTACTGTGACAAACGAAAACACTTTATTTGATGAATCCTTAAAGAAAATTTTAATTAATATCAATCAGGAGAAAAGTTATTGCAAAAATATATGTTGATCCCTAGACACTTTTGATGTGTGTAGTTTTAATCGTTTTTGTCGACGTACTGTCCTGCAGTTTGGCAGAGCATTTTTTATAATACTTTTGTTAAAAAAAAAAAAAAAATTAAGAATGAGTGTTTACACTTACAGAGACTCACTGACCCACAGTCAAAACATTACTACGGTTTTGTGGGGCATAATTTATAAAATATTTACTTACTATAGGTAATATGAATATAAATAAATAATAATAATAAATTCATAGACAGTTTTATTCCGTTTATGGAAACTCAAAAATATTGACAATATATTATGGTATGCCTTAAAATAATAATATGTTTTTTTGACTAAGACACCATTTTTTTCACAGTCGGATGCTAGCCATTGAATTTTCTTAATTTATTTAACAAGTGTAGAGGCCAGGTAATCTGTCAAGAGTACGAGAGCTTGCAGCCTCCCAATGTCCCGGAGGCGCCGACTGAGGCCCAGGCCCATAAGTAGGCCAAGGTCATCGCGAGAATCGGCTTGGTTTTTAAACAGACAATTTGGTATTGCTTTTATGTTTTGTGTATACTGAAATATTGTTACCCACAAATTGGTTTAACCTTCTCGTAATTTTTCCAAGCGCTCGAGTCGTTACATTTTTTTGATATCACAAAACATGTTGATTTTCTAAATAGATTGTGTGCGTTTTATTCAAATGTTATACACATTGTATAAAAAGAAAACACGCAAATAACAGACAGAGGAAAACCACCGTCCGTCCATCCGTTGTGTAATTAGAAAAACAACACAACAACTGGTTTGGAGTTTGGTGAAATAGAGCGACATTATAAAACATGAACAGCAATAAAAAGCCATTGACTATTTCTATTTTATCCAGCAATATCAGTACAAAATACGTAAGCATTCTTATAAATAAATGTCCAGTAAAAATGTAGGAATGAGTGGTTATAGCAATAGTTGGGTGTTATAGAGCGAGCGAAGCGAGCTCGGAACTTGGGATATCCCGCCTCAACGTTACGTTCGAAGCAATCTGCAACGTCGACTACGACTTAGTACAAAGTTTTGATATTCTATCAATCAAAAGGAATATACGAGGAATATATTTTGCCCCTTCATTGTTTATAAGTAGAACTGCTTGGAATGAGATTTCATACCAACTATTTCCGATTTGTTAACTGCACACACGGAACTGCTTACTGTTTTCTTGCTCAATATTTTATTCAATTCCATTTCAATTTCAATACCATTTCATTATTTTTCATGGTACATTTTGGTTTACTTTACTGCTAAGTTTGACAGCCCAATTTGTTAATATTTGCATTTTGTAATTTTTTACTCACCAAAACTACACTAACCAACTGCCAAAAGCAGTGACTATTTTTTTATAGATTATGAATGAAAACAGCATTATAATATTTTGAGTAGGTAGCTACAAAGCTACAGCTGTTTGTTTCAACTTTTTTTTAAATATTTTTTGTAATTTTCTGTCATACTATCTCGAATATTCCATTTTGAAGTACTTTTCACTCCACAAAGTATCTATAGACCTTGATAATAATCGCGAGTCCTCAAGCTCTTATCAGTCTGATTAATCTGATTATTTATTAATATTATCACCATGAGAGCTTCTTCACAAAAACCACTCAACTTGTATGCATCACTTGAAGCCCACTCTACAAGACTAGACCTCGTGCTGATAAGTCGTCACCTTCCTACAGTCATTTGCAATTCCAGAGATACTGCACACGCGTTTATACCCCAGAAATATCTAAAAGTGACTGCATTTCAAACTCAAACTCAAATAATTTATTTCAATTAGACCTATAAAGGCACTTTTGAATGTCAGAAAAACAAATAAAACGAAGCCACAGGTCACAAGACAAAATAACTTGTGAAAGTAAACTGTAGTTGCCCATTCTCTAGCGTAGATGTCTATTGAGAAGAACGGGCAAGAAACTCCATGGACACTCTTTTGAATCAGAATATTGTTACAAAATCTTGGTACATCAAATCATTCATGTTAAGATTTGCACCAGCACTCCATACGTAACCTACCCTTTAGGCTGTTTGGCAGTAAAAATAAATTAAGTGGGTGGCCTCAGAGAATCACGTCTGTTTCTTCACATAATCATCATTCTTCTCAGGCATAGAGATACTTCTTGACGGCATATAAAGCCAAGTCAGAGGCCCATGGACTGCACACGATAAAGCAAAAAGCAGTACCTTTGTACTCACATGATTTGTTAAAATAATATTATAACAAATCTACTAATAATCTAATATTATAACAATCTAGGAAAATATTATTTTCCTGCCTACAGTAGATAGCACTACTGTGTGAGTCTGTGTGTTCATAAATAGTAAAATCACTACATAGTATAAAACAAAGTCGCTTTCTCTGTCCCTATATCCCTATGTGTGCTTAAATCTTTAAAACTACGCTACGTATTTTGAAGCGGTTTTTTTAATAGATAGAGTGATTCAAGAGTAAGATTTTAGTATATAATTTGAGCGACATCCACGCGGGTGAAGCCGCGGGCATCAGCTAGTAAATAATAAATAAATAAGAAGACTATTGTATCCTTACTTACTATCCTTCCCTTATCCCAATTTATCTGGGAAAGGAACAGCTTGCCTTCTTGTTGCATACTTCTCAAATACTTGTTACAGATTTTTTTTGACGAAGGAGCTCATCGCCACGGGTCACTATTATGATATTAAGTGAATCACCAGATTTTTTGTTTATTTTTTTCTTAATAAACGTTGCCCCACACTAGGAATTTCTCCTGTATCGTGGGTGCGTTCACAAACATATAAACTCACATACACAAATACCCAGACCCGAAACAACTATCTGTAGGCCATACAAATATTTGTTCCGTGCGGGGATCGAACCCGTGACACGCAGCGCAGCAGTCAATTGTTCAAGCCACTGCGCCAACCGTGCCGTCATAATTATTAGACTTGATTAGAGTGACCACTAAGTAGTCGGTACCTACTGGTTTTTGCATAGTGTCATGTAAGTCATTAATATTGACTACTTGAATACCTCGTTGGTCGAGTGGTTGCAAGCGCGACTGCTAAACATGAGGTCGTGGGTTCAATTCCCGGGCTGGACCGACGGGCAAAGTGTTATTAGGCTTTTTCATTCGGAATATCTCAGTAACAGCCACGGATTCTGAATTAGTCCCCGAATGATGGCAATAGGGTCGCTCCCTATAACATTGGTGTAGTATCCACTAGTAACAGACCTAATCGGTTGATTTTACAATTAACTAAGTATCACAGGCTCACACCAGACCACCAAGCCTTAGTCCAGGATCACTTCACTTTCCCGCCATCATGTAACTGACAGATGTCATTAGTGACAGCTCCCCTGACCACTTGTGGTTGTGAGACAGTGTTTACATATCTATTAAATAGATACTCGTATACACTACATCCCTTTCTTATTATATTTGTTTTGATCAAAATGCTTTACCCAAATATACACACAATTACATTCAGTAATCAAGCAAATTCAACAACTAAAGAATATAAAATGTTCAACCATACTTGCATGTTTTTGTTATCCGATCTACCTTGTCATCTTAGACCGACTGCCACTGACCTACCAGTTCTAAATGTACAATGTACCTTATCAGGTTTTACCCAGTTCGTTCAGTTCGATCGTTTTGTTCAGTTCGTTTCTTGTCCTGTGTGAGACCAATAAATATTTTTTCTTTCTTTAGTTACTCCATTTGAACATCTTCTCCAGTAGCCTCCATTAAGTGTGGAGTAGGATTAAAGTTAATACTTAATAGGTTATTAGACTATTCCTATGAACTTCATCGTCTATTCTAACCTCTGGGGGTCTGCATGATCTCGTCTTCCTATTTCCATATTCTTTTCCTTTTCATTGTTTTTTTTTTTTCTAATGACATCTAAACTCATTAGAGCTTATCTAATGATGCCTGCTTCGTAACCGATCATGGGGTTGAATTTAAACACTTTAGATATTTAGAGAGAACTTTTCCAAAAACTTTGTGGTTTAAGTGTTTTTTATTTAAGTTTAAATTATCGATGACCCCGAGAAGACCAAGGCTTCTCTCTTTCTATTACTGGCTATACCTTCGTACATAATCTGATGTAGAGAAATATTTTTACATTTTATTTATTCATTATGATTTTTATTACTATTCTTGAAATGTGTTCTTTTTATCTCTCTATATATGTTCTCCAATAAAATATTTGAATTAAACTCAGTTTGTTGTAGTACCCAAACTAGCTTGGCATCAGCGATGACTTGCGTACTGTCTAAAAATCCAATTTCCTAAGCTAGTCTTCGTTTGGGTTCCAACCTAGATAAGATTGACACTGTTGCTTAATTTCAATACTCCTAGTTGTAACTTTGTGTCCTTGTTCTTATCCAAAAAGTTTCTCAACTACATTTCTTTTTATTTCTTTCTTTAGGTTCCTTTACAACGTTTATCATTGTATATATATTCCAAAACTTTCTTGGCAACCAATGAACAAAAGAGTTTTACTGCCCCAGACTTCAAAAGTTTTATTTGGTTCTGTACAAGTTTTATTTGTTCAACTTTCTTTGTTACTTTTGACATAGTTTCCGAATTCGTCAGGTATCTAATATTTTTTTTCCTTTCTTTTAGGCTCACATGATTAGTCATTTTAATATCGTGCACATTGAATTTAATGGCAGTCAACATACAAGTATGTCTCATTTGGCGTCCTATTTCATAGATGCCTAATACTTCTAATTTAATGGACGCCCATTTCTTCCAATTTAACGGATGCTCAACGACCAATTTAATGGATATTTACCATTCTTGAGCCAGCTTAACGGCTGCTCCATACAATTTCATGGATTATCATGAGCCAATTTAACGGTTGCTTCATCCAATTGAATTGCTTCTCATCAGCCAATTTAATGGATACCATCCAATTTCATGAGCCAACTCAACGGTTGCTTTATCCAATTTAATGGATTATCACGAGCCAACTTAACAGTTGCTCCATCCAATTTAATGGATTATCATGAGCCAACTCAACTGTTGCTCCATCCAATTTAATGGATTATCATGAGCCAACTCACCGGTTGCTCCATCCAATTTAATGGATTTCATGAGCCAACTCAACTGTTGCTCCATCCAATTTAATGGATTATCATGAGCCAACTCACCGGTTGCTCTATCCAATTTAATGGATTTCATGAGCCAACCTAATGGTTGCTCCATCCAATTTAATTGCTGTTCATCAGCCAATTTAATGGATTATTGTGAGCCAACTTAAAAGTTGCTCTATCCAATTTGATTGCTTCTTAAAAGCCAATTTAATGGATATTCGCCAGCCAATTTAATGGTTGCTATCTTACCACGCGTAAACAGTGCGATGGTAAATGTCACATGCCTTAGAAGTCGTGCTTCCAAGACATGCCGGTTTCCTTACAGTGTTTTCCTTCACCGTTTTAAGAGCGTTCCCTGATGATGAGTGAATGAACACAAAATACCTGCCTGGTTTCGAACCCACGACCTAAGTCGGGCGAGGCCATCACCGCTCTTACAAAATTTAACATAATATCTGAGACACATATATTTATACAAAGTAATCTTCTATGTTTAACTAAACATACATATATGTGTTGTTGCTGCATATTATCTTTTTTTTTTTTAAACAAATTATTTACCTTTGATTTGTAATTACCAGAACACATATTATATTATATCGGGAAGGGATATTTTTTTAGCACTAATCGTTGGTTAACTGTGGGCTCTTTTGTCGTACTCCCACAAGCGCCCATGCAGGCCTACGCGAAATAAAACATCTTGATTTTGATTTTGACTCCGGTGGGCCCAGTGTTGGATGAAGAAACCAGTCTCGTACACCGATACACTCAAACAATAAGACGATAGTAGAAACACAGTAGGCACGTATAACTCCGTAGGTACGAATTTCAGAACACGCGATGTTTCACCGGTCGCACGCACCGCCGCGCCCTTCCACAGAGAAGTGACGTGCCGACCCACTGGCGCGCGCACCAATGACTCCATCGAGCGCCACCAGATGGCACTGGCATACCGAATACGACTCGATGTCGACATTTATACATTGGCTTCATATTTAAGTTAAACCATTACACAACCACCATTACGGTTTCCTACTCAGAACTTGTGTTACTATATTTATTTATGAATTATTTCAAGTTATTCCAATTCAAAACTATAATTTTGTCAAACAGCTATAATGTTATCATTATCTGCCTTCCCCAACCATGTTGACTGGCCTCCAGTTCAACTGGATGCAGCCGGACACCTGCACTCCACATGGAGCCACCGCCCATCCAACCTCCACAACTCAGTCAGCACCCGGTAGCACGACACCCCTCGGCAAAACCGGCTGTCAGATTCTCAGGCCACTGACCATTACTGACCACCTACACTGCCACGTATCCTCCGAGGCATTGAGGAAAGTCTGCATGCAATGGGTGGCCACCCATACACGAATCGATCTAGGCAACACACAGTTCAATCCAATCAAATCGAACGGCAGCTCTATCAAGCCACAAGCTGCTCCTTTGTTAACCAGTGCTTAACTACCTTTATTTTTTTACTTTAATTTAAGCACTTCATTTTCTTCTTCTTTTTCTGTACGAGAAGAGACTTGCCTCTCAGTCATTGGCTGATATTTTTTTTTTTTTTTTTTTATGTTCACTTTACATTGCACATGTTATTATTCTATTATTATTATCCTTGCATAATAATAACATAACCCTACATAACATCAAGCTTGCATTACGGGACAACCTTATTCCATCAACCATACAATAATTCCGACCCCTTGGCTTTTACTGAGTTAAACCCAACAAGCTCTCCTCAACCTGGGAATCAAAACCAGGACCGCAGAACAAGCTGCCATGCCTGCGATCAATGAGTCATAGTGTCAACATTCTCCTGCCCTTATCCCAATTTATTTGGGGTCGCCACAGCTTGTGTCTTCCTTATATACTTCTTTATACTTGTCATTTCATTCGACACATCAGGTATCTACATAACAATTATAAAGCCTTTTAATTCCGAACTACTTTCAATTTGGGTGTTTTTTCTTTTCTTATAATATCTCTCTCAGTTCGGCGTGCCTCTTGGCATTGGCCTTCTCCAGCTATCTCCATTGAACTCAGTCTTCTGCAACTCTGGTCTAGTATGGTCCTACGGTTAGGTTAGACTGATATCGTCACTCCATCTTGTTTTTTTTTTTTTGTTTTTTTTTGCACACCCTTGTTTTCTGATGTCTGCTTTTGGATACCATAAGGTTACTTGTATACTCCATTTATTTATTTTGCAACATAGCATAAGTCCTGTCCAACTCCATTTTAGATGTTCTACGAGTTATTATACCCGTTACTTTTGTCTTCCTTCTTATTTTTAAATTCCGGATTCTGTGACTAAGCCTGTGTTCAAGATGCTTCTTTCCATTGCTCTTTAGGTTTAGATATCTACATACCTAATTTTTCTTGTATGTAAAACACACACAATGTACACAATGTTTATTTTTCTAATGAAAGCACATATCAATTACCTAGGTATTTTTTAAATGAAATTAAGTTATTACTCATATTGTTTAGGAGAAGGGATCATCAAAATCAGAATACTTAAAATCAATCAAAATTACTTGAAGCTTATTCTTCAACAACTGTTGGTTATCCCATAACTGCATAGAACTGTCTGGGGCGACATGTCAAATAAAAGACATTTCAAAAATAGTACTTAAGTACTTCATACTTCACTTATAAGTACTTCATACAATCAAAGTTATTATTAGTCACTACAGGAAATAGAATCTTTTATTTTTTTTTATATGCTGCTTTGATGATTCAATACAAGATCTTTCTAGTAAGTCAACATGTTCACAGCTATAGGAATTAAACCTATTGCTAACAGTCTGCTGATAACAGTTAAGTGGAGTTTAAAACCAATAAAGAAATGTGTTATGAATTAAATCATTTGTCATCAACTTGTATATATTGTAGTGACAACCTAGTACTTATCTAGTTTGATGTTCAGTAAGTACTAATGAATGTGTTGTACACATGTAACATGTTGACATATTAATGTAGGTTCTTCATGATATTGAATGTCTAGACGCCATGCATCACGGAATTCATTTATTACTGTGTGATCTATCTCTTCAAATAGTGTAACAGTAACCCATTGTACAACAATTATGTAGAATGATAAAACAATAACAGAACTCTTCCTTCACCTTAAAATACTTAATGCCAGTACGTTTGGCATACAGTAATCATTAATTAGTTTCAAGTATAGTCAAATAACTGTACTTACTATTGTTTTTTCACATTGTTGACAGTTCCTTGCAACTTTCACCAAGTGAAAACAGCTAGCAGCTAGTATTAATATGTACATTTCAGACCTTTATCCTCGTCGCCACTTGTAGTATCCACTAGTAACAGACCTAATCGGTTGATTTTACAATTAACTAAGTATCACAGGCTCACACCAGACCACCAAGCCTTAGTCCAGGATCACTTCACTTTCCCGCCATCATGTAACTGACAGATGTCATTAGTGACAGCTCCCCTGACCACTTGTGGTTGTGAGACAGTGTTTACATATCTATTAAATAGATACTCGTATACACTACAATTGGACTTTAAAACTTAACTGGCGAACTGTAGGTGTAGGTACACCTCTGAACCTACTACCGACCCTTTGGGGATTAGAAGCGTGATGTTATGTGATTGCATACTGACTAGCATTACTTGATATGCAAATTGCATGCCTGCACACACCACACAGCCCCTCTATCGGCACACCAGTCGTGGTTTTAACTAAAATTAACGTGTCCACCCTCATTTAGTAAAAATACATGAACAGCTTTATAAAATAATTCTATGGAAAACGTAACAAGTCTTACTACCGCACTTAGAGAGCTTTAATGATTACTAAGGCTATCACTTAGTAAAGGTTTTGACAGTTTTGTCATACAAAAGTATGTCAAATCTTAACTAAGTGACGGCTTAAGTAATCATTAAATATCTCTGAGTACCGCAGTTAGTGCCTATAAAATTTAAGGGTTATCCTCGATTTCTCTGGGATCCCATTATCAGATCCTGACTTAGTCACAATGGGATCACCTCTTTCGAATACAAAAAGTATTTATACAGACGAATTGAGAACCTCCTCTTTTTTGTAAGTCGGTTGAATACGTAGGTCCCAAATAAAAACCAGATTTAAAAGTTCCTTCGTCGATTTCCATGAATTTTCCCTTTAAATGCCCATTCCTATTTACAACCTTGGCTTTGAAAGCTCGAGTTTTTACAAAGCGAGGTTGCCTCGTGAACAAGTTACGGTATATTTTGAAAAGGCATGTCGAGTTAGTGGGACATCAAAGATGCTTGCAAGGTTTATTTTGTGTACATTTTTAGAGACCTTAGGCTTTCCACAGTTTGGACTTGCTGGTTTAATTTAACACTAGTATAGGAAGTGTCGAAGGGTAGGCGTTTTAGAAGACTGTTACTTGTCAATAAATTTTGACGTCCGAAAAGTGCTGATTATCAGCCAAGTTTGAATAAATGACTTTTGATTTTGATTTACTTTCAAAAAGTCTTACTGTTTTGCAAGCTTCAAACATAAGCTACTATACGGGATATTTACCATGTTTAAAGTTTGTTTTGTGTTCCCGATATTTCGGCGCTGATGCAAGCGTCATGATTAAGGATAAACTGAAGTAAACATGGTAAATATACCAGTTTTCAGTGCCAATAATAGTGTCAGTGACTATGTTAGTTTAAAACTTAATATAAAGTCATGTAATCCCCGAAGATATAGATAGAGGTATACCATAATAGGGTAGTTAACAAAAAAAATCTAATTAGTCCGTCAGATAGATTTCCAAAAAATATTAGACACGTATTTTTTCTTTTTTTACGTAAACAAACAATGGAGACGAAACAGAGCTTTGAAAACACGTGTGACGTCATATCCTAAGACATTAGTATTATATGACATTTTTTACCGGTGAGTGATGTCACAACCCCCCACTCAAATCTTTGACGCGTTTCATCTTCGTCAATTTTTATTGATTTGAAAAAACAAAAAATACGGATCCAATATTTTTCGATAATCTAACAGACGGACTAATTAGAATACATTTTTTTTTAGTCGGTAAACATCCCTATTGTATGCCAAATATTTGTCATTTATTGTTAAGTCTAATAGGGGGCAAAAGAGCTTATTGCCATCCACCGGGAACATATCTAGACTACATGGCTGCTACTCAGAAATTCCTGAAGGAAAAACTCAACATCGCTTTGAGCTGGGAACAGTGGAGTAGAACCGAGACCCTCGAGCTGAGCGGTAGCGCTTGTGGCCAGCAGACCAATGAAGCTGTGAATTATTCGCATTTTTTATTTTCATGCCTCGTGTCCCAGTGCTGGGCAACGGCTTATTTTCTCCTTCCATACCTCTGTATGTATGATTTTGAAATGATATCGCATAACCTTGACGGCACACTTGATATACATTTGGATCTCACTGTGTATGTAGATTTGACTTAGATAACCAAGGTTTATTGTATTTGCGTTGTCCAAATACTGAATCATTGAAATTCACGAGGTCTAAGCGAGTGCTAACTAACGTTTATTACCGATTAGCACGTAACTGTGTCACATGTCTTCGGCAATCACGAGTCAGCAATTAGATATAGTATAATCGACCTCGTCACTTTGACCTCGCCTCGAATCCTGAATCCTATCATTGCAGATTTTAAACGAAATGCCTATTATTGGGCCAGTAATATTAATAACTAGCTGATGCCCGCGGCTTCACCCCGTGGATGTCGGTCAAATTATATACTAAAACCTTCCTCTTCAATCACTCTATCTATTAAAAAAACCGCATCAAAATCCGTTGCGTAGTTTTAAAGATTTAAGCATACATAGGGATATAGGGACAGAGAATGCGACTTTGTTTTATACTATGTAGTGATAGTGATAATAATATCCGTGGTGCTTGGCAACTGGGCTTATCCCAGTTATACCTATACGTCCCTGTGTGCCTATTGGCCTTGTTCTGTTCTGTCTCCTGCTTCTATGGAGGGAAGTGGAAATTATGTTTTTCCTACTCCTCTCCTATTATTTTCTGATTAATTTGTTGTCGTTGCGGGATTCAAGACAGTTCAATCGTTTCTCTGGGACTTTTTTTTTTAAAATTTTTTTGGGCGGTAGGAAATCATCAAATAACCCCTCCCGCTCTTGGGCAGAGCGAAAGGGAGTGTCAGACTTCTACTGACTAAAAACCACCCATGTTCCTTCTTCGCCCTTCATGTCGAGGCCGCGGTATCTGCGAACAACCCGCAGCCCCGACGGGGTCGTTTCTCTGGGACTTCGTCGAGCTTCATTGTCTGCTTTTCTTGTGGTTGCCACTGTCGATTCTGACTTACAGGAGTTACAGTGGTTTGGGAACATTGTGGCGGGCTTGTCCCTTATTACGCTATTGAAAATGATTGTGATCAACCTTGTTGTCTCATCATCAATACCTGCCCTTGTCCCATTCTATTTGTGGTCGGCGCAACACGTTTTCTTTTTCCATTCTCCTCTCTCCTGTCAAACATCATTACTTTTATCTCTTTAATATCATTCCTCACACAATCCATACATATTTTATCTCTTTCATATCATTCCTCACACAATCCATACATATTTTGTCTCTTTCATTATCATTCCTCACACAATCCATACATATTTTCTTTAACCTTCCTATTAATCATAGTAATCTAGTCGTCTGATGAACTGGAAAGTATTTTTTTTTTATTTGTTCTCTTATCGCGACTATTAGGTATAGCTTTGTATTTTTTTTTGGATCGTGGGAAATCATCAAATGACTCCTCCTGGAAGGGAGTGTCAGACTTCTACTGACTAAAAAGCACCCATGTTCCTTCTTCACCCTTTGTGTCTGGAGCCGCGGTATCTCTTTCGTACAACCCGCAGCCGCGGACGTATAGCTTTGCCTAAACCTTCGGTGATTCCAGGCGTGTAGTTATGTTCCTAACAAAAATAAATATTACTTTCATTTCATTTGGAGCTTCGCTCGCCCCTGGTTTTACGAATAGACTTATACGTTTGCAGTTAGCCTTAGCTGAAGTCGGGCGTGCTTATCAGTGGTGTGCCAATCTGATGCTGACGATGGGAAACAGTGAGTAGCAGACACAGTGTTGTCATTATATTTGTCGATGCGCCGCAGTGTTGCCAGTATAATATCTTGACCGCTTATGGAAGGAGGCTAACTGTTTGTATAGCCGTTGTAATATTGTATGTGACAACACAGGCAGACTTTTTTATATTAAATGAGCCTACTCTTAGGTCATGAAAAAATATTATTTCAGCTTTCTTGTAAATTGTACTTTACTTCTTTTTTATTTTGGTCCCAAAATACTACTCAAAAGTAATAATTGTATTTTTCGGTGGAATTCTGAACCACGGCCACGATCCCGAAAGCCCCACGACCCCTACTCTTGACCTAAATCTTATCTTGAGGACAGAGATAAGGTCGACGATGGAACGAGTTTACTCAAAAGCGCCTATTCACTCGCGACTAAAATCGGACTCTGTTGCTCTATTATCACAGTCCGATGTGACGGAAATCTGCCATGACCAGGGAGAAATTAGGCGCAGAACCGACGCGCGATGGCTGGCTTTACACACGGGGTTGTCACACCACTTATAACCTTGAAGCGCCGGAAATTCTTAAAACGACTTAACATCACGCCTGTAATTCCCGAAGGGTTAGGCAGAGGTGTACCTAATAGTACACCCACATTTCGCCCGTTATGTTTAAGTCCCATGTAATAGGGGGTGAGCCTATTGCCATCAACCGGGCACAAATCCAGACTTACTTACTTTCCATCAGGAATTTATCAAAATTCCTGATGGAAAAAGCCAATAACACTTTACCCGACCCGGGAATCGAACCCAGGACCTCATGCTCAGCAGTCGCGCTTGCGACCACTAGACCAACGAGGCAGTCATAAAACAACAAATCCAATAAAATCAATAAAAAGTCTAAGATTTGTGACATCTACCACCCGCACTGGGGCCTCGTGGTGGATTATAGCCCATTCCTTCTCATAGAGAGGAGTCCTATGTCCCAGCAACGGGGACATTATATGCTGATGTAAATATGAAACTTTAAAAAGTGCCAGACTTGCCAGTACACTTCGTCCCATAAGCCACAGAACAATTATGTTCGACAACAGCCCATTCTGTATGGGTCCTAGAATTTGTAATAAACTGCCCAAAAATGTAAAGGAAGCTAAAAATTTTATTTCATTTTAACATAAATTAAAGATGTTTTTGATTAATAAAGCCTACTATTCTATTAATGATTATTTAAATGATAAATGTAATTAATTTCAAGACTCATAATATTATGTACCTATATGACATTTGTTTATAATTATTGAATTTCTAATTAACCGTGTTTTGTCTTCAATTTTAATTATAATGTATGTATATTCCAATTTTGCACGCTCCTTAGAGTAGGATATGGTCTAAAGCTCTTTTGTTTGTATTTTTTCATCTTTATGTGTACCCATATTTCAAGCAAATAAATGATTTGATTTGATTTGATTTTGATGCAATAACATTTTGCCCAACCCGAGAATCAAAGGCAAGACTCCACATTCTGGAGTCGCACTTGGAACCACAAGATCAACAAAGCAATCATGATAACTACATAATGTGTAAAAAAAAGTATTGGTACCAAACAATATAATGAAACACATTACCCTCTTTTGTTATCGCCGTAGTCGGATAAAACAGCCCCAGGGTCCATGTTACCTTTGCATAAAACTTTGGAACATGAGGTAGGTATTATAATATCAAACAACGACTTTACAACCCTTGTAGACTTACACAAACATTTTCATTTGTTTCAAAGAACCGAGGATTCCAGTAAGTTTAAGTTTAATTTAAAGTAACGAAACATAATGTATCATTCGTTTTATTTGAGGTTTTTTAACCGTTTTATATAGTCACGAGCACATACACACACGAAGCTACTTTTAAAAGTGATTTCCTCCTACTGTATTGATTAATATACGAGTATGTTACGTCATTACGAACATAGTTGTTGATTTTTATTTGAATTATGAGACTGAAACATCAGTGGCAAAGTAAGGTTATAGACATAATGTTAATGTCATGTATGTAGAAATACATATATATAACATAGCGCACCTACAAACTTTTCATAACAGTACAACGTAACATAGATAATTATAGTTTCGAAGTATAAACTACACAGGTACCAGGAATACAATAGTTGCTGAAGGCAAAGATACAGATCAAAGATTCTCGTTATCTAGATTTCAGCTGTTTGAGGGCTTACTGTTCTGTATTGAACAATCAATACGGGTGGAGGGTGACAAGGGGGGGGGGGATTGTGAGCTGATGAGCTTACTATGGTCGGTCGGCAAAGGTACAATTCATATTCTACTAGCTGATGCCCCTGGCTTCGCCCGCGGCGGAGATGTCAGTTTTGCGACCTAAATTAATCACAAAATTTTGATCCCGTTCCTGCAACCCGTGGGAACCTATTCCAATTATATACTAAAACTTTTCTCGAAAACCACTCTACCCATTGAGTGAAAACAGCACGAAAATCGGTGCAGTCGTTTTGAGTTTATCGCGAACAGACAGACAGACAGACGCGGCGGAGGACTATAATATGTGGTGATAGTGATTTTATGCACATGCTATTAGATAGGTTTAAAATAATAACATAGTTGTTCTTGTAGTAAGTAATGTAAAAGCCCGTATTTTGGTAATTCTTCGGTTTTACTAGTAAATCTTACGATTTATTCACAACATAAGAAGAAAAATGTAAAGATTTAATTTTTTTTTAAATATTTTATGTTATAAAAACAAAATGAATAGTTATAAATATTTATTTTTTTTGCACAGTGATACATGTCCATATAATGTTAGTAGGTGGTAAATAAAACTAAACTGCCACTCGGGTCGATTTCAGGTTAAATTGCACTTGCTTGGGTTGTTATGTGGATGGGTCATCATCCATTACATACCGAGCTTTCTGTATACTCCGGAAAGCACGTTATTCCGTTAGTCCTGGCTGTCAAATAGGTCTTTGACAGTCGTTACGTCGGGCTGCGGGTTGTTCGCAAGAGATACCGCGGCCTCGGCATGAAGGGCTAAGAAGGAACATGGGTGGTTTTTAGTCAGTAGAAGTCTGACACTCCCTTCCGATCTGCCCAAGAGCGGGGGGGTTATTTGATGATTTTCCAACCCCAAAAAAAAAAAACCGGCCAAGAGCGTGTCGGGCCACGCTCAGTGTAGGGTTCCGTAGATAATAAAATATTATGTAAACGAAGTTAAAAAAAAAATACGGGCAAATGAAACTTGACCTCTGGATTGTATAGGCGCTCATACGATTCAGGGACCAAATTATATTGGTTAACTGCAGTTTCCATCTGTTGTTTCCATCCAAGTTCAAAATAATTTTCCTAGAAAGTCCTTATAAAGTTCTACTTTTCAGATTTTTTTCGTATTTTCTAAACTTATGGTTCAAAAGTTAGAGGGGGGGGGACGCTTTGTTTTTTACTTTTGGAGCGATTATTTCCGAAATTATTGACATTATCAAAAAATGATTTTAGTAAACCCCTATTCATTTTTAAATACCTTTCCAACAATATATCACACATTAGGGTTAAAATTAAAAAAAAAAACACTTCCCACTTTACATATAGGGGGGCTACCCTAATAAAACATTTTTTTCCAATTTTTATTTTAGCACTTTGTCGGCGTGATTGATACACATATTGCTCCCAAATTTCAGCTTTCTAGTGCTAACGGTCACAGAGATTAAGCGAGGACGGACAGACAGACAGACAGACAGACATGGCGAAACTATAAGGGTTCCTAGTTGACTACGGAACCCTAAAAAGGAGTTTTGTATTACCCAGTGCTAACTGGGTTGTGGAGGTCAGATAGGCATCCCGTTAGACTGGAAGCCAACTCCAAAATAGTTGGGAAAGTGTGTCTGTGTATCTACCTACCTACTCTGCTCAAACAGGGTAACATTCATCCCTGACCTGTTGCTATCCGGGCTAAGGTCACGCTGCCTCCGTTACATGGCTGAATATTTTATTAAGCTTTTATATCCATGTAAATTCTTTGTCTTTGAGAATATGAGAGTTATTTGTTCGAGTCATAAAAGTGTTAAACACGGATCTACTTTGGAATCGGTTAGACCGAAAATGACAAATTAGGCACGCAACCCACGACGGTGACTGTAGGTACATGTACTGAATTATCTGTCAATGACGGCACGGTTGACGCAGTGGCTGAGCGATTGGGCTGCTGCGCTGCGTGTCGCGGGTTCGATCCCCGCACGGAACAAATATTTGTATGGCCTACAGATAGTTGTTTCGGGTCTGGGTGTGTTTGTGTATGTGAGTTTAAATGTTTGTAAACGCACCCACGATACAGGAGAAATTCCTAGTGTGGGGCAACGTTTTAAAAAAAATGTTCATAAACAGACAAACAGTCATCATCATCAACATTCTCTTGCTCTTATCCCAATTCATTTGGGGTCGGCGCAGCATGTCTTCTTCTTCCATACATCTCTGTTTTTCGTCATCTCATGAGACACCTCCTTTTTTGCCATAATTATAGTCCTTACCTACAATAAAAATTACTGAATTTACATTACATCACACCTGTTTTATCCCAAGGACAATTCAAAGTCAAAGTCAAAGTCAAAGCATTTATTTCAATTAAACCATTACCAGGTACTTTTGAATGTCAGAAGAACAATTCATAAAACTAAACTACGAGTGCAACACGTCATCCCGAAAGCCACCACGCCGAATCACACGCCGCCGAATTCCCGCAACAACGAACACTGCGAGCACGAAAGCACGCAGCGACGCACACCGCAACAACGAATGTACGAGACTCCAAATCACGGAATGCAACGAATGCACGCCGCAACGCGCAACCACCGCTCCGCAACCCGGAACCCCGCGCACCCACCGCCACGGCACGCGTCGTCGCGCGCCCCCGCACCCACTGCACTCGCCGCCGCAGAGCCTAACCTAAATTATATATATAAATTTAGAGCCTAACCTACCAAAGAGCACACCCACATTTCGAAAGTTATGTTTTAACTTTTAAGTCCCATGTAATAAGGCGATTGTCATCAACCAGCCACAAATTCAGAGTCCGTTGATGCTACTGAGAAATTCTTGATGGAAAAACACAAAAACACTTTGCCCAACCCGGTAATCAATCCTGCTCAGCAGTCGCGCTTCCGACAGGTAGACAAAACTTTTGAACCTTTATCTTCTTTATCACTACATATTATAAAACAAAGTCCTCCGCCGCGTCTGTCTGTCTGTTCGCGATAAACTCAAAAACTACTACAGCTATTTTCAGGTTGTTTTCACCAATGGATAGAGTGGTTCTCGAGGAAGGTTTTAGTATTTATAATTTGACCGACATTCATGCGGGTGAAGCCGCGAGCATCAGCTGGTAAATAATACCTATAAACTGTTAGGAAAAGTAGTCTTCTGATCTCGTAAAAAGTCTACATAAAAATAGTGACGTACTCACAAAGTTTGCAAGCATCTCTATAGAAACATTTACAAAACTCAATAAATTGGCCAAAGTTCAGAAGAAGTTGCTCAACATTTAACAAGGCAAGTTAGTGGAAGTTTGCCACAACAATCAGGTGAGGCTTATTATCGTGAAGTATTACAGATATTCAAGGAGTTTATAACATTATTAAAGTATAGGTTACTAGTTTATACCTGAGGTTTCGCCCACGTGGAGTTCGATTATTGTCCCACGGAATCATACTACTGGGATAAAAAGTATAATATGTCCACGTTATAAACTAACTCTGTACTAAATTTTAACTCGATTCGTTCGTAGTTTTAGCGTGAACGAGTAACAAACAAACATTCGTCCAGACATCTCTATCTCTACTTCCTCGCAAACTTTTGCATTTGTAATATTTATCAGTAACAAGTAGATCGGAAAATTTAATTATATTATGTTTGGACATAATTATGTTGAGAATTTTGGATAGACCACACTTTTATTCCATAACATATTAAAAGAAAACATGAATATACTGAGTTACGAACAGATAAGCTACATCTAAATGTTTGAGCCGATACTATTATTATTTTAAAACTTTGTGGTTGGTAGGTAGGTAAGTATAACAGTAAACCGGAATAGTCACAATTTTTCGGGAAATATAATTATAATATCTGTCAGTAATTTTAGCATATTTTACTGAATCCCAGGAGAACATTTTCACATCGATTTTAAAGATTAAAAATGAGTCAATAACAATAAAAAGTTTATACAAAAACCTCTATTTTAGCTAACAACAGACAGCCTCCCACAAAATGCTTTAAATTTTCGTAAGTATGAACCCTTTCAAATGAGCACCAACAATAAGTCCTATTGTTCCATGTTCCCATAGAAACCCCCACCCTCCTAATTAGAATTCTTGCTTATTGTTCATTATATATGAACAAAGTATTATGTTTTTTAATTACACTATGTCTTACCTAATTTCGAAGGACAATGGTGCGTCGAAATTAGTAATACCTAAATGACAAGTATAAAGAAAAATTGTTGATAATAAAAAAAATGTTCAAGAGTAGCAAATGTACAAGTACGATAAGAAGTTAATAAGAAAACGGTTATTAAGTAAGTGGGTTGCGTCATTAGAAACCTTTTTATCATAATTAAAATCCCTGGAAATATACTAAATACCAAAGCAGCACGTTTGTGCTCTTCTATTTTATTATGTTTTTATCCTTTTTTGTATTTTGTGTGTACATAAATAAATACATTATATTGGATTGATAGTAGTTAGTGTCATCTATAGAATTGTTAAGTTTCAAGGGCTCAGTAAGTCTTGCAAACTAAAACTCTGGGTACTACACGGTCCAGCCAAATCCGCGACGCGGCTTCGGACACCGGAATCAGACTGATAATGTACTGAAATGACCAGCGCGGTGCCAATCTCTACCAGTCCGGACACTTACTGACATATCTACGGATTTCATACTTTGGCTACAAACTTACTACATTTGTAGTCACTGCTGAAAATTGTATAAATGTTAGAGACCAAGTGATTAATTCGACATTTTTCATAATGCCCTGAAATTATAATACAAATGCCTGAAATTATCTCTTGGTCCATATATCATACTTATCATCTGCTTAGCCTTTTCCCAACGGCTTCCAGTCTAACCGAATGCAGCTGAGTATCACTATTTTATATGGAGCGACTGCCTATCTGACCTCCACTACCCAGTTAGTACTGGGTAATACGATACCCCATGTTAAGACGTGATTAGCCTTTCGGGCCACGGACAATCTAGACCGACCAGCGGCTTAACGTGCTTTCCGATGCACGGAGGAAACTTGGTATGTAATGTGTGGTCACCCATCCACGGACCTACCTAGGGAAGCACGGCTTAATCTAATGATCGACCCGAAGCGGTTCATATCATCATCATATCATCCCGGAATCACCCACTGCTGAGTGTAGGCCTCCCCTTTTTTCTGCCACCAAACAATATCTATATTTAATAAATTATGGTTTAAGTTTTCCCACTTATCAGTATTTTCATTCTTGTTCAAAAGCGAAGTCACACAAGCGGTCGCTTTTGCATGCCCTAGGGGGTGAATTAGTGCCATCTGAATTCGTAAGTTGCAAATGGCCTCTACGCCAAAACGTCGATACACTCCGGAGCTCCGGAGCTAATTCCAATCAACGGGAACTAGGTAACTGTATGCGGAATTGTCCGTTAAGTTCGTCAAGTTAACAACATTGAATTGAACAGGTAGTAGAAGAATTAGTTTAGGTGCAAAATGCTTTATTCTCAAAAGGGCCACAGAGTCGCAAAAAACTAAATGGACAATAGGGTAGTTAACTAAAAAAATGTAATTAGTCCGTCAGATACATATTTTCCAAAAAATATTTTACACGTTTTTTTTTTTCACGTAAGCAAACAATGAAGACGATACAGTGCTTTGAAAACTCGAGTGACATCATATTATAAGACATTAGTATGACATTTTTACCGGTGAGTGACGTCACGACCCCCCACTCAAATCTTTGACACGTTTTATCTTCGTCAATTTTTATTGATTTGATTAAAAAAAAATACGTATCCAATATTTTTCTATAATCTAACAGACGGACTAATTAGAATCATATTTTTTTTAGTCAGTAAACATCCCCATTCTCAAAAATCCTAATACTCTGAATGGTCAATTCTCAAAAAGCTTAGTGCTCTGAATGCCCAATTCTCTAAAAGTTTAATTCTCTTACTGCACAATTTTTATTATAAACAAATAAATTATTGTAGGTAGGTGATGGTCTGGTGACTGCATTGTTGGTCTAGTGGCCGCAAGTGCAACTGCTTTGAATGAGGTACTTGGTTTAATGCCCTGCGGGGCTATTGCGTATCTTTTTAAATGTCAGTGGTTATCACGGTGTCCATCGATTAACTGTCAAATGGTTATGGTTTGGTACAAAATGGAACCATTTGACAGTTAATCGATGGACACTATGTTAGCCACTGACTTTTAAAAAGATACGCAATAGCCCTGCAGGTCGGTCAAAGTGCTATTGGGTTTTCCATCAGGGATTTCACAGTAGCAACCATGGCATCTGAATTTATGGGTATATATATAACTAGTGATATTGACCGAACTCCAAAGTTCTATTATGCTACACAGAAATATTATTATACATCCATTTTCTTATATTAGTACTTACTCATACACATAAACGCAGAATACAAAACTATTTTACGTTCGTCACATGTCATCACCATCGCAGGGCCAGTTGAAAACCAGCGTCGGGCACTAGCTGCTCGGCATTTTGCTGAACTGGTCCTATTTGGCGCAGCCGTGAGATGCACACACTGTTTCAGTTTAGTTTTTTAGTTTATTTTTTTTACATTTTTTATTGTTTGTTGTGTGCACTTGTGGCATGTGCTAAATAAATATGTTTTCTTTCTTTTTATTTTTTTTTAAACAGAAAGTTCACAAAAAAAAGGTTACACAAAAAAAACGGCAATCCCTAATTTTTACACCAGCCATGCTCAAAATTTTGAGCCAAAGATATATCTTAACACTTGTAATAAGCATCATACCATGTCAATTATCCACATATGATTTTGGAATGAATTTAAATTTGAAAAATAAAACGCACAGAAGCTGGACGTTTATTTTAAACAAATGACAATCGTTCACTGTTAATTAATTTTATTGTGGTAGCACGAATGATGTACGATGGGCAATTCTAATTAGCTCAGTGTAGTGTATCAACTAAATCGTATTAGCCGGTAATAGCACAATATGTCCGATGCTACTCTCTAATTTGCGCGATTCATAACGTCAAATGCGGATTTATTTGGGTGGAAAATTCATTGCGACCGCCTCTTTGGTTTACGCGACTGCTGTGCATGAAGTCCCGGGTACGATTTCCAGGCGAACGAAGTACCTATAAATCCTATTATTGAGTTTTTCCATCAGGAAGTTCGCAGTTTCACTTAGTCCCGATTTGTGCCCGGTTGATGGCAATAGCTTCGTCTCTATTACATAAGACGTAACGAAATGTGGGTGTACTAATGGATACACCTCTTACTAACTCTACGGGGATTACAGGCGTGATGTTATGTAAAAGAAATGTCTTAGAACAATATATAACATGCATAGTACCGAATCATTGAGAGATGTGTTCAAAACGGAGGGTTTCCTGACACTGACTGGTATTTACATACTTGAAATATGTTTATTTGTTAAAAACAATTTGCAATATTTTAATTTAAAATCAAATTCTAAAAAAAACATTCGGAAACAATATAAGTATGACATAAATTTACCAGTTATCAACAATATGATGTATTATAAAAGTACCTATGTTACGGCTATTCGTGTGTACAATCATTTACCGCCGGCAATTAAGCAATTAAATGGAAATATGTTTAAAAATAAATTGAAAAATATGTTAATTAATAATGTACTTTATAATCTGCAAGAGTTTTTTGATAGAAAAAATTTATGTAGTATGTGATCCTAATTTTTTATCGACTTCCAAAAAGGAGGAGGTTCTCTATTCGTGTGTATGTATTTTTTTCCTTTTTTATGAATAATATTGCATATCCGACTTGGGTAAACTGTTGAAACCAAAAATGTAATGTTTACTAATAAGAACTTAATGTACACAGTTACGCAATAAATAATATCTTTATCTTTATCTTTATCTAAAAAAACCCTGCAATGAATCTGTTTAGCATAGATAATTGGGCTTTTTTTTTTGAAAAAATTGCTTACAATTTATCAAGCGCGTGACAACTACCTACCGTTGTTAGCTAATTGAATTATCAACAGCCATTAGTTAGATCACTTTACTTGATTTTAATTTTGATACTTTCAGTAATCAGTGGCCCGAAGGTCTGTCAACCAGTTTTACCAGGGGTATCATATTACTCAGGACTAACTGGTTTGTGGAGGTCAGATAAAATGCCATACTCTGTATAATTCTGCTGCATTCGGTTACCGACCGTTAGGAAAAAGTTTGTGGGTATACGATGATCCAAAATACACAAAGTAATATTATTGAGTAAGTAATCAACGAATACTTAATATTAAAACATTATTCCACAAAAATAATAACAAAATAAAATATTTGTAAAGTCATTTTACGAAGGAAGAGAGTAGATTTGCTTTTGGTTTAAATAATCTAAGAGATATGCATTTTAATAAAGGTACGCGAAATGCTCACAATATTATACAAAACTGTGCACTATGGTTAATCCTGGTGTTCAAGACGTGTAGCTAGAAAGAGGTGCGCCAAAGTTTCTCAATCTCAATTTACGACTGTGAGTGAAGCCGTAAGTTTGCATATATTAAACCCGGTATTAGTCTGAGCCTGAAACTTTACCTAGCTTTATAAGATACTTGGAAAATGAAATGCTTTATTAGACTGGGTAGGTTATAGGTATTTACGATGCACTCACATTTACTTATGAACTACTTAGGTATTCAATATTATAAATCGAACGAGAGAAATGCAAAAAACTGATATAATTATTTATTTCACCTTCGACATTGTATTACTTTTTTAGCACGCACGGGATTGGTAGGGACTTTTGTCATTCCATTTATAATAGTGCTTTCAAGACCAATTTCTTCAGCTCTATGCAAATCACTATTATTTGTACACCTTTTTTATGATTGACTGATTATTATATGTAGCATTGTACGTCAACGCAGTAATTAATGGGCAATTTTTTTCTCATATTAGAGAGCTAACATGCGCACTAGTGCCAAGGTCGCTTGGACAGTTGCCGACACTGGAAATGGAACTGTAATTGTCAATCTACTCGTTCATTTGGCAGCGGATATTGACTAACGAAGCAAACGAGTGCCCTATTTAACACATTTCACGGCTAAGATCTCGTAGGTGACATACATTCAGGCAAAACGGTACTACGTATATTTCAGCTAATTGTAATTTTCAGGCCGGAATAGTAAATGTTTATTTTTTTGGTAATTTTCTGTGGACCTAGGTAGCTGCTACATAGCTTATAAGCTATCGGTACAGGATGGCTATCTCCATCGTTTTGCCACTCTCAACAATACTGCTTTATGACGTTATGGCAACCCCTGGTTAAAAGCTGTGACTGGTACCAATCATACTACTTTCTTCTTATGACTATTAAAAAAATGTACCCCATTATAGTTTTAAGACGATTCACAATATCGTGGTACCTACAATTAAAAAGTGCGCCTGACAAAATTCAAATAGCACTCTCACTCAATGCGGTAATGTAACGCCTTTCAAACCAAATGCTATTTTAAGTCTTGACTAAGTTTGTTAATGGGTATAGTAAGTACCTAAATCAATTCGAAGCAAAAATATAAGTGGATACTTAAGTAGATACATCTTAGTCGAACGTCTGTCGCCTTGAATTGATTCCGCGTCTTCGAAGATTATTCGTGTGAAAGTTTATGAATAAAACTTTCGCAGCTGCAGCTTTCACTCCGTTAGACTCGTGTTCCTTCAGCAATAAATAAAGTAGGACAACTTTGTGGGTGCCTCCCAGGTCCCCATCTTGTATGGAACCCGCCTGTTGCTTCAGATTGAACTTTCTGAATATCTATCGACCACTTTGCAAATACTTTCCAAGATCTTGCTTGCGGCTTCTTAGAAAGTTGATGGAATTCGCACGAAAACTTTTGTACGGTTTCTTTTTTTTTTTGGTAAGTTTTTATTTGTGTCCTGTAAAATGTAAAATTATTAATATTCTTCTATAACACATTTTCCAAGGGTAACTAATAAGTTGTAATTAGTAAGTAATACCGCGAAAGAGATACCGCGGCCTCGGCACAAGGGCTAAGAAGGAACATGGGTGGTTTTTAGTCAGTAGAAGTCTGACACTCCCTTCCGCTCTCCCAAGAGCGGGAGGGGTTATTTGAAGATTTCCCACCCCCCCAAATAAAAGAAGGTCTGTCCGCTGAGCGGCAATTTGCCGCGGCAACGGAGTTACCCCCCGGTGAAGCGCCTCGGCGCGCCATTCATGCAGGCGCGCGAAGACTATCTCCTCCAGATCCCATGGCGGCAATCCGGCAAGGAGGTTTGCCGCCTCGAGGGAGATCGTGTGGTACCCCCGGACTAGCCTTACGGCTATGAACTTTTAGGGCGCATTCAGGTCACCAATGACGGTTCGCTTCCTCAAAGAACGCGCTCACATCCCGTAAAGGGCCATGGACCGCGCGATCCCCGTATAAAGCCTTCGGCAGGAGGCGCTTGGCCCCCCAGATTGGGCAAGAGCCACCTGAAGCCAGCCCCGTCCAGCTCCAGTATATCATAGGTCTTACAAAATATATTATCAACGTCCTAAAATACTTTTTTTCTTAACTTCAGTTGCTAATCTTGACATCAGCTAAATAGTAAGAAAATTCTAAAATTAACTGGACATAACATTTGAAAATATTTACAGAAAGCTTTCACAAAGACATTGAGCCGTTTTGACATCATAATTAAAGGAGCAAACCACATGAAAGGTGTCGGGGCTTTCATATAATTACGTACGTTTACAAACGAAACGACATGCCGCTTTGAGTTATTTATGTCAGCAATTCTAACAGTTGTCATCTGAAAAACTGGACTACCCTCAAACGGGCTTGTTGTCGAAACGAGGGATTTACAAAAAATCCTATGTTATTTATTCGTTTATATGTAATTTTATGCATACCTACATTTAATTAAAATAACGGATTGCTGTTGTCTTTATTGTATATACTGAAAACCTTCTTAAACTTTGTTATCTTACAGAAATTTCCAACATAGCGTGATCACGCCCCGAAAGGTTAAACAGAGATGGACCTAATAGTTCATCTATATTTCACCAGTTATTTTTAAGATCCATATTAAAGTTGGCAAGCTAGTTACTATTAACCGGACTCACAGAGAAACCCAGACTCCGTACCATATCCTGAGAAAAACCTTACGGAAAAATCCAATAACACTTTGCCCGAGAAATGAGAATCAAACCCAGGAAGTCAGCAGTCAGTCGCTGCCGACGACCACTAGACCCACGAGGAACCCTACAAAAAAATATATATGATATTTTCAAGTTTTCCATTACCTATTCCATAATATTTTAACATGGGCATGCGTATTCTATTGTACTTCCCGTGGCTTTTCAGATAAAATTCAACCAGTTATTTGTAACAAAGGAATCTATTTCAATGTGCTTATTTTTACCTACCTCCGACTGCCTCGTTGGTCTAGTGGTCGTAAGCGCGACTGCTGAGCATGAGGTCCTGGGTTCGATTCCCGGGTCGGGAAAAGTGTTATTGGCTTTTCCATCAGGAATTTATCAGTAACAGCTACGAAGTCTAGATTTGTGCCCGGTTGATAGCAATAGGCTCGCCCCCTATTACATGGGACTAAAACATAACTGGCGAAATGTGGGTGTACTATTAGGTACACCTCTGCCTAACCCTTCGGGGATTACAGGCGTGATGTTATGTGTGTTATTTTTACCTAAAAATATTAGAAGAGCTTTTTATCTACATTTTTTTGTACCTAAATAACATAATTATATTTAATCCATCAATATTTCCGTGGCTGGCGTGAACACATTGACATGTCGATTTCTATGTTTTTTTTTTTATTGGCTTATTACATCCTACGCATTAAGAATTTATATGAAAAAAATTGACAGTTATAGATATACATAATTTTTGGAGCAATCGACTTTGAGAATATGTTGATATCCCGCATTTTGACGTGTCTAACTTAACAAAACCTCATGTCAAATTAACGATTCACATGTTTTTGTGATCGAACATTGATATTTTGTTATATCAACCTATACTTAGTACCCAAAATAATATTCGTAATTTGAAATCTCAACTTATACACTTAAAAGTTTTCTTAAAGTACTAATTTTAAATTGACAAATTGAGATATCAAGTTATGGCCCACCGAAGTATTTCTGTTTAAATTGCGATATATTGAGATGTCCAGTTACTGACAACGAAGTTCTGAACCCTAAATGTAATAAGTATAGGTATCACTACATGTTGTCCGTTACAAAATCTTTAACGTTAAATAAATATGTTTAGTTGACAACTTATGTACCCAAGTGGTATTAAAAGCCCGTCGGGGCTGCGGGTTGTTCGCAAGAGATACCGCGACCTCGACATGAAGGGCTAAGAAGGAACATGGATGGTTTTTAGTCAGTAGAAGTCTGACACTCCCTTTGGCTCTGCCCAAGAGCGGGAGAGGTTTTTTGATGATTTTCCACCCGCCAAAAAAAATAAAATAAAAAAAGTTGTATAAAAAATAATCGAGTTATCAACAAACTTTCGTAAGAAGTAATAATTTTTAATATAACCTCGCTCGTGTGTTGGTAAAAAAACGTCAGTTTAGAGTTCAGAAGTCACGCGCACGCGAACCGCGAAACGAAAGTACCCTTTACTGTCAAAAACCTGGACGATTCTGGGGACAGATTTCTATGGCAACCTATTAAATGGCTGCAATATAATAAAAACAGGGTAGATTAGATCAATTTCAAGATGACCCTGGATCGCGAACCCTCTTTCAACATACATACATACATACATAAACTCACGCCCTTTTCCCATGGGGGTAGGCAGAAACCACAGAACGCTACTTACTACGATCCTTACATACTCCTTTTGCCTCGTCCACATTCATACATCTGGTCATACACGCACGCCGGTTACGAGTACTACGCACCTGTCCTTTCAGAAGAACGGCACCAATATGATCAGTGTATGTCTTTCTAGGGCGTCCCCTCCCGGCATTACCACTCACATCTGCCTTGTAAATACCTTTTGTTAATCGCTTTTCATTCATCCTTTCCACATGACCGAACCACCTTAGCATACTCTTTTCAATTTTTGTCACTACATCTTCTTTTAAACCGCAACGTTCTCGTATTACCTCATTTCTCAACTTATCATTCAGAGTTACACCACACATGCTTCGCAAAGAACGCATCTCCACAGTATTAATCCTACTTTCATGCTTCGTTTGCCACACCCAACATTCACTGCCATACATAAGAGTAGGCACCAGCACACCATTGTGAACAGCCAGCCGAGCCTCTTTTGACATCGACTGGTTGGTCACCACCGCATGCATAGCACCATTTACTCTATTTCCCGCGTTTACTCTCCTTTCTACATCTGCGTCAATCTTTCCATCTCTTGTAAACATACTGCCCAAATATACAAACTCATTCACTTGTTTCACACTCTTATCATTTATTTCCACATCACACACCGATATATCCTCTTCTCTTTCAAATACCATAACATTCGTCTTGTTTACATTTACATTCATCCCTTTTCTCTTAAATGCTTCATTCATAACAGTTACCATATCTTGCAACTGTTCCGCTGACGATGCAAGAAGAACTTGATCATCTGCGTACAGAAGGCATTTGACAGGCAACTCAGTCATCCTTAATCCACAGTCATTCTCTTTCAAATCTGTCAGACAACTATCCATGTATAGGTTGAACAGCCAAGAGGACGCTACACAGCCCTGCCTAACACCTTTTGAGATGATAAACCAGCCAGTGTATGCCCCATTTATCCTAACACAAGCACTAGAATCCTTGTACAAATATTTTAGTGCTCGTACCAAGCACCTGTCCACACCATACATAGATAGAGTCGACCACAGCTCTTCCCTCCACACACTGTCGTAAGCCTTCTCCAAGTCTACGAAGGCACAGTAGACCTTTTTGTGCTTTGCCAGATGTTTGTCAGATGTTGTTGACCCTCTTTCAAGTCAGTAAATTTTCGGAAAAGAGGAAAAACCACCATAGATGTCTTTAGGTTGAGCCAAATCTCCAAGGAAGCTTTGCCAATCAGTGCAGAAAAAAAAAGGATTTGATGGACATGATTGACCTGATTGACAGAGTTTTATATTAATATAAAAACTGTCGGTGACGTCTCTGCATCTACTATTCCAGATTTGGACGAAAACAACCCAGATGAAGAGGATTCTGAGGTCCAATAAAACATGAATGGTCTGCGACGAGGTTGAGGAGTTAATGTATGGTTATTTTAGTTGTTTCAATTTTTAGTTGTGTTAGTAACACATTTGTGTCTGTATGATGACGTTGTTTGTGGTCCAATAAAACAATGTTTTTATTACAAAAATACTAGGAAACTGATAGTTTCGTGGTGTTTCAATTAAATATTTGTTCAGTTAGAACAACATTACTTGATTTGAGTGAGTAGTAGGTATTTCAGCAAACTAAATATTTTTTATGTTTGTCATCTGTTTGCTATCCAATTAAAATAATGTGTTTGTCATTAAAATAACATTGTTTACCTAATAATGAGGTGAATAAGTTGAAAACTGTTGGTGAACAAGTTGACAACTCGGTGAATAAGTTGAAAACTGTTGGTGAACAAGTTGACAACTCGGTGAATAAGTTGATAACTTTTCGGTGAACGACTTGACAAGTCTATTATTATGCAATCTATGGGAAATTTTGATTATTTATTGTCGTCATTTAAAAGATGGCATAAAATAACCTTTAAAACAACTAAAACATATATGTTAAACTAATTTACCGATTTACCAGAAGACGCCAAAACTTTAAAATGGCCGCCCTGACAAATTACAATTTTAGACATGTCAACATATTCACGCCAGCCACGGATTTAATAACAGGAGTAATGTATGAATACGAAGCGAGCAGGTGTGTACCGTATTGTAATCTATTACCGAACGATAGGATCCAATTAGCATTATAAACGATTTCTACTTATCTAGGTCAGCTTAATTGAAAATGTAGGCCGATTGCATCAAAATGAGCTAAATCGTTTTTATAAATATTGTTTTCTCTCTCGTTTTATTCAATTTAACTTGCCGTGTTAGTTTGTTAGCATATTTGTCAAATCTTGCAAGGGAATTTCAAACCAGTTCCGTCCAACCGATTGTACTATTTTGCACACACCTTTTGTTCTGGTGACAATACATTTTTATGACAAACATAACTTAATCCTGGACTGCAGCCATACTCATGGAGCAAATAAAAACGGAGTAAGCAAAATCATAAAAGCTTGTCGTCTGAATAGAAAAGGCAAAAGAAGAATTATACGCTACAAGCTTTTATGATTTTGATTTTTCTGTTTTTATTTACTCCATGGTTTATTTTCTAAGTGCATTTTTATAAAAGCTTATTTTTAATAAGGTTTTTAATTAATAATTCTATTGTGACTAAAATATTTGTTTCCCTAACAACTATATTATACATTATAGTACCTACGGAATCAATAATTGAACTGAGAATAATGGTCTCACTCCTCGACTCCATAACCATCATCTTCCTGCCCTTATCCCATGTCATTTGGGGTCAGCGCAACACGTTTTTTTCTTCCATTCTGCCATGTCAGTCGTCACATTATTATTTATTCCTTCATATCACACCTCACACACTCCATCCATTATTTCTTTGGTCTTTCTCTCCCTCTCCATTCATCCACATTTATATTTATCACTTTTAAGCTATTACATAGCTTCTATCGCGGGCCTTGAGCGTGGGGACCGAATCCAGAAATTCCGTAACGAAAAAAACCTAACACTCATTTATTTAATAAAAGAAAAAAAAAAGTTTTTTTATCGGTCACCACGCTCAAAGTGTAACTTGATTTAATATCAAAGAAAAAAAAACAAAGGAAAAAAATACTGCATTAATAAAATAAATAAATAATTATAATTGCATAAGTTGATAAAAAATGCTATGCAATAGCTTTACCGCGGCAGTCTCGAATGCCACACGTCTTTTTTTTAGTCACATGCGATTCATCCCTCCTCATCACATGCCCATACCACAACAGTCGATTCCCTTTTAACTTTTCTGTAATTGGCGCAACTTTTAAACTTCCTCTAATATACTCGTTTCTAACGTTATCCATTCTGGTCACACCACATATCCAGCTCAACACCACGACAACATGCAATCTTTTTTCATCAATCTTCTTCACAGCCCAACATTCCGATCCATACAGTACGACAGGTCTAATCACGGACTTGTATATTTTTCCCTTTAACTTAAGGGGCGTCCGTGGGTCGCAAGTTGTTTCAGTGACCCGTCGCCATTTCATAAATCCTGAATTGATTCGAGTCCATAACCAAACCCTCAAAATCACTATTCACATAAAAAAAGACGGAAACAAGGTATCAGCTATTTAAATCCGACATTACCTTCAAACAGCAACATGGCTGAACAAGTTGGCTTTGACGACGTCAAGTTGTGGCAGCGAGTACCACAGACGTGTCTCATCTACATAATAGGATTACCTGGAGAGACACCTCTTTGAGATATTACAGAATCCAGAATGCGACAGACAAAGTGTACCACCGAGCTTTATTTTAATTAACGAGTGATGAATATGAATCTGGCTCGTGGTTTAATAATATCAGCCACTCGGGTCGATCTTTAGGTTAAGCCGCACTTGCCTGGGTTGGTCTGTCGATGGGTGACCACCCATGGCAAACCGAGTTTCTTCCGTGCCTCAGAAAGCACGTTAAGCTGTTGGTCCCGGCTGCTTTATACAGGATGTAAATCAACCCATCACACAGCCTTCAACCAAGCATTCAGTACATCAAACTAAGTACCCCTACGCAAAAAAATTTGCCGGGAAACGACTATTTTTTTTGGGTCAAATTCACATTAACGGTAAAACTCAATGTACCTAGCACTGTTAAAATATTGTGCTAGTGGATGCTTTGAATAGTAAACAGGTCATGGAGATAATTTAAGTAAAGTTAAGACCTGAAATACTAGTATTTACAAAAACAGCTGTGAAAAGTTTGGAACTTTGACCCCCAATATCTCCGTAACTATGAGGTTCCCAGGTATGGTCTAGAACAAAAAAATGATCGCAGTGGTGGGGAGAACGAATGCCCTTCGTTTGCGTTAAGGGTACTTTTACACCCTATATATATGTAGATCTTTAGTCTTTTTCGTCTTTGCCTGTGTACTTATTCGTCAGTAACTTGAAAGTCTGACAACCAGTTACGCTCGTTTGCTGGAAGCGGACAGACGTGTGTCGCATCGCGCCGTGAATATTGACGTTTTTGTGATTTGTGGTGCTGTGATTGGTTGCTATTGCCGTTTTCGATTCCTTGTCACTCCTGCGGTGTTATTACCTGTGGTCTACGCCCACTGGGAGGAGTTAAAGCAGGACAGAACACTTTTGTCAGCTCCTACATCGAATGGGTGTTGTAATAAATTTGAAAATAACATTTAATTAAACACAAAAAGTTTTGAATTTGGCTGGGATCGAACCTGCGGCACCGGAGCGTTGAAGGTAGCGCGTTTGCAAACTGTGCTAAGTGAACACTTGGCTGCATGCTTGAAGTAACCGAGCTCTATTGACTGCAAGGAGCTCCGCTAAATTGTTTTACTCGTGTTGTGTAACAATTGCGTTGAACAGCAATGTCTCGCTCGGTGCGGTCACCCCCCCAGAAATCTGCCATCGCGTTGCTTGAGACTCAGTCAGAGCCTGATTTGTCATCTGACGCACCTAATCCTGATTTGAATATCGGGGATATAATGAAAAGCGTCACGATACGGCAGAGCAAAAAACGCTTCAGAGGTGATGGCGACTGCGCGGACACTGACAATTTCGAAGAGTTGAAGAATATGTTGCAATCTTGGAAAAATGATCAAGATGTTGTCCTCAACAAAATAGTCGCTGAAGTTTCTGAATTGAAACAACAAAATCTCAACATCCAGAAGTCTTATACTGAGATTGAAAAGTCAATTAATTTTTTTAACTTGAGCTATGAGGAGATGAAGGCTCGTCTGGATAACCTGGAAGTTGCACATAAGGAGAATGTCAAACGCCTGAACGAAATGACTAGCAGTGTGAATGTACAAGCTGTGGCTACACTTGAGGGTAAGATTGCGGCAATGGAGCAGCAGGCGCGTTCATGTAATATTGAAATCTGTAATTTACCAGAGAAGCGCAATGAAAATTTGTTCGCCATCGTGGATTCCATAAGCTGCGCTATTAACCAACCTGTGTCTCATAATGAGATAATATCGATACATAGAGTACCACACGCTCAACAACATGATCGCAAACCCAAAAATATTATAATTAAATTCAGAACACGTATTATGCGTGATAACATTCTTAGTGCCTATCGTCAAAAGAAGGGCCTAAAGTCTGATCAGTTGGGGATCTCTGGTGCCTCGGTAAACGTTTATTTCAATGAACATTTAACCCTAAATAATAAAGCATTATTTCGAGAAGCTAAAAAAAAAGCCAATGAAATCGGTTTTAAATACGTTTGGGTCAGGAACGGGACAGTACTTGTGCGGGAGCGGGATGGATTATCATCAATTGCTATACGTTCTGCGGAAGATCTCAAAAAGATTGTTATTCGTGAGAAGAAATGTACTGAAAATTCAGATTCATAGTTATGTTCACACAGTTTGTTTGTATATTTATATTAAGTTTTGTCCTTATTTCTTTTCTATATGTTTATTTGGCAGGTTTATAAGTATAAGTTTAGTTAATGGGTATGTAAGTTTCAAATGTTACACCTATTTCTTGCCCACTAGTTTACATCATTGGTTGTCAAATTTTACAATTCAAAAATTCTTACAATTTATTCTAGGCTTTCTATGTTACATGCGATCGAATCTATTTGTGTCATTGAAGCAGTTATATATAATATTAGAAATCACCTTGCAGTACAAACACTGCGGCAAACTTAAACTATTTTGTGATTCTGGCTTATCTGTAACTTATATTATAATTACTGTAGATAACGTACTTGAGTATTATCTATTGGGTGGTAAGCGTTGCATAATACAAATTTATTATATTACTGTTATTAATGGCTACTAACAACATCACGTTTTACTACCAGAATTGTAGAGGTACTCGTACAAAGTTACAAATGCTCTACATGAACATTTTGAGTAATTCGTATGACGTTATCGTTCTGACCGAAACTTGGCTTATTCCTGATATCCGTGATAGTGAATTTATTGATGAACGATATGTTGTCTTTAGATGTGACCGTGACCGTGTCGCGACGTGTAAAAAAGATGGAGGAGGCGTCCTAATTGCTGTGCTTCGTGAATTGCGAGCAACAGTATTGACAACTCAATTATTTAACTCTGAAGTTGAACAAGTATTAGTTCAGTTGCCGGCCGCGCAGCAGCACACGCGTCATATTATTGGTGTCGTGTATATACCTCCAGCGTCTCCTGCAGAGGTATATGAGCAATACTTTGACATACTGCAAGGCTTAGCTAATAACCCCAATTGCAATTCATATCACTTCTTTGGTGACTATAACTTGCCTGCTATTGACTGGGTGCAGCAAGGAAACCATGCCACTGCACGTCACACGGACTCTACGGGACGTATCTTACTTAATTTTATAAATATAATAAATGGTTTACAATTCCATTACACAAAAAATAGTTTAGGTCGTGTACTGGACTTGATAATCTCTAACGCAGACCCTCAAATGATGCCGTGCAATATTCTGCTGAATCCCGATAGCCTCCACCCACCCTTTTCTATATTAACTCACTTAGATGTGCGTTTCAAACCAATGAAATGCCACTTAGTTCGCAGGTTTAACTTTTTCAAAGCAAACTATGATTGCATTAAACATGACTTAGGCAATGTGGATTGGGAAGAGTCACTCTCTCATCATTCGTCTGAGATGGCTGTTAATTGTTTTTATGAAACAATATATAGAGTTATCAGGTCACATACTCCATTGACTCATACTAAAAACTCAAAATTTCCGATCTGGTTTTCACCTTCACTAATTAAAACATTTAAAACTAAAGAACGTGCTTGGATTAAGTGGAAGACATATGGTAATCACTCTGATTATGTGCATTTTTCAAATTATCGCAAATTGTTTCATAGTGAGACCGCTAAATGTTATAAGAGATATATGACATCAGTTGAAGACAGTATTCCCAAATCTATCAAGTATTTTTGGTCGTATGTCGCTTCCAAGAAAGGCAAAGCTAAGTACCCTGCTAATATGTTTTATAAAAATGTTTCTTCTGAAGACCCCAAGGAAATATGTAATTTGTTTTCGACTTTCTTTAGTTCAGTATATGAACCCTCGACCTTTGACCCAGATATATGGCAGCCATCTAATTGCTATGAAGACAATTCACCATGTATCTCTGACATCTACTTGTCAGAGGAATCAATACGCACAGCACTGAAGTCACTGGATTCTTCTAAAGGAGCTGGACCTGATGGCATACCACCCTCATTCTTCATAAGTACAGCTGACCACTTGTCTTTCGCCTTACATTTAATCTTTAATAAATGTTTGAAGGAGGGAGTCTTTCCTGCAGTTTGGAAGCGAGCCTCTATTACCCCTGTGTATAAGAGTGGCGATAAAAATAATGTAGAGAATTATCGGCCCATTTCCATTCTTTCCACTTTGTCAAAGGTTTTTGAACGACTTGTGCACAGTGCAATATATCCTCATATCCGTCATCTTATCATACCCGAACAACATGGTTTTGTCAAACGTCGTTCTACCACCACTAACCTCATGACCTTTGTGAACTATCTCTTTGAAAACATGGACCGCCGGGTACAGGTTGACGCTGTTTACACGGATTTTCAGAAGGCCTTTGACAAAGTGGACCACACCCTTCTAATGGAAAAAATTGCCTTTAATGGTATACGCGGCAATTTACTCAGATGGTTTGCTTCATATGTTTTCAATAGGACTCAAAAGATCATCGTTAATGGGCATGAATCTGACTCTATAGTTGTTAAATCCGGGGTTCCTCAGGGTTCAGTATTAGGTCCTTTTCTCTTTGTATTGTTTATTAATGACATTAAACATTGTTTTGTCAACTCACATTTCTTGATGTATGCAGACGATATGAAAATTTATACCACCTGTAAAAATATACGCGACTGTCATTATTTACAACAGGACCTTGATAGACTTTATGAATACTGTCTCAAAAATAAAATTTTTCTTAGCCTTCCCAAATGCTACACAATTTCTTTCACTAAGAATAAAAATCAGATCAAATTTAATTATACCGTAAACAATAGAAGTCTTAAAGAAGTTCCATCTGTTCGTGACTTGGGTGTTACGCTTGATTCTAGTCTGCATTTTGATACTCATATTGACAATATAGTAAAAAAGGCCTTTCAGATGTATGGAATGGTGATGAGATTTTCAAGTAGCTTTGTGCGACCCTCTACATTCTTAATATTATATAAAACACTAATTCGGTCTCAATTAGAATACGCCGTCCAAATTTGGGATCCTTTATATGATAAGTACAAAGATAGGCTAGAAATTGTTCAGAAAAAGTATTTACGTACTATGAATTACAGATGTAATCATTCTAAAGTCTCTTATGAACAATTACTGAAACGATATAATGTTCTTAGTTTGGAGTCTAGACGATTTCTTCTGGGAGTAATGACGCTGCATGGAATATGCAATAATAGATTCGACTGCATTCCTCTGTCAAATAGTCTACATTATATAGTACCTAGATCTGTCATGCTTCGTGGGGTACGTGTGCCTCGACTATTCCACACGAATTCGTGCAGGACTAACGCTGGGGAGCGCGTGCCTCTTCGGCGCCTTGTTGATGCGTACAACGCTCACTTTATGGAGCTTGACTTATTTACTCTTTCCAAAGATCGCTTCAAGGCAAGAGCAATAGAATTACTACATTCATAAGTTTCATTTCCTTTTATATCTTTCTTTTTAATATTCTTTTACGATGCACACGATTTGTCTGTTTTCTTTAACTATTTTTTTTCTTGTGAATCCGTGGACAATGTTGTTGGTTACATGTGTAATAACATAAATATGTGATATTGTGTATAAATGTATTTCTAATTTGTGCTAATTTAAGAATCTTTAGTTAAGCTTAGCATGTAACTGTTTTTTGTCCCTAATAAATAAAATTAAAATTAAAATTAAACCAGTCTTACCAAAGGGTTCCTAATACCCAGTATTAACTGGGTTATGGAGGTCAGATAGGCAGTCGCTCCATGTAAAATACTGGTACTCAGCTGCATCCGATTAGACTGGAAAACGACCAACATATTATTATAGTTGGCAAAAGGCTAGGCAGATGATGATGATGATGATGCATATAAATCTGGCTGGTTCTGTCGTTTTAAACGGAGTATCGCGTTGCCTCGTTGGTTTTTAGTGGTCGTATGCGTGACTACTGAGCACGAGGTGTTTTTAAAAAAATCAGAATAAGAAATAAGAAAATCCATTTATAACCAACAAACACACACACACATAACATAACATCACGCCTGTAATCCCCGAAGGGTTAGGCAGAGGTGTACCTAATAGTACACCCACATTTCGCCAGTTATGTTTAAGTCCCATGTAATAGGGGGCGAGCCTATTGCCATCAACCGGGCACAAATCCAGACTCCGTGGCTGTTACTGATAAATTCCTGATGTAAAAAGTCAATAAAAATTTGCCCGACCCGGGTATCGAACCCAGGACCTCAAGCTCAGCAGTCGCGCTTGCGACCACTAGACCAACGAGGCAGTCCAATACATAAAAAACAATGAAAACTAGGTTACAGGCCTCTTTATTTTGGGTTAACATGTTTTTCCACGATTCCTGACGCGTGAAACTGAAAATGTCGAAAAAGTTAGTGACCTCCCACATACAACTTTTGTTAGAAGACAGTTTCGTTGATCGAATCTCACAATAAAGACGTATTGAAAAACTAGGAGTCTTGTAGGTACAGGTGTCGCATGAATTGTAAATACATCTTGAAAAATCATTTTCCTGATGTCCCAATATCACTTTCCCGGACCCGAGAATCGAACCCACGGTACGACCTTACCATGCTGAGCAGTCACGCTTGCAACCACAGAACCAACGAGACAGGAATTCTTAGTGAATAAATGTTTAATGTTTTATTTGAAGTTTAAATTAATGAACCTCCAAGGTCCAAAAAAAAAGGAAGTAATCTGAACTCACTGATCTGTGGTGGAAAATCATCAAACAACCCCTCCCGCTCTTGGGCAGAGCGAAAGAGAGTGTCAGACTTCTACTGACTAAAAACCACCCATGTTCCTTCTTAGCCCTTTATGTCGAGGCCGCGATATCTCTTGCGAACAACCCGCAGCCCCGACGAGCGTCGGCCGTTGCGGGCCCCATGTTGTTGACATCTCTTTGAGGCGCGCGTGGAACACGAACGCGCCGTCGACACGGCCTGTCTTCGTCATACTCGTAAGACGGACGGATTACTTCCTTGAGTGACTATTACTAAATACTACGATGAAAAAAGCATTCATGGAAGTTATATGAACTGAAAATTGTATTGGTGATTTTAATCATTATTTATTTATCAGTAAAGTCACATGTTTTACGGTCGCGAATACTATTTTTTTTAACACTAGCGGACGTCACACGGTTTCACCCGCGTAGTTCCCGTTCCCGTAAGAATACAGGGATAAAAAGTAGCCTATGTCACCCGGGAATAGTGTAGCTTTCCAACAGTGAAAGAATTGTTTAAATCGGTTCAGTAGTTTCGGGACCTGTTCGTTACAAACAAACAAACAAATCTTTCCTCTTTATATTTTTAGCGTAGATATACTCGTATGTACAACCTGACAGACACTGATAGTCTGATACATATTGCAAAATAGTGGAGTGCCGTAAGATTTATAGCTCGGAATCCAGGGCCGGTCAATGAATCTTCATAAAAACTTTTGGACTGCATTGGTAAAAGCCCAAATAAAGAAGTTAAAAAATAGTATATTATGCAACGAGTGAATAAAGGACGGATTTAAAGCGAGGGCCGTAGATGAGTCACGAGCAAGTGAAGGATTCTAATGATTGAATCACGAACGCAGCGAGTGATTCAACTGTTAGAATCCTGAACGACGCGAGTGATTCATGACCCTCGATATAAATTCGTACTTTATTCAGGAGTTGCATACTATACTTTATATCATGACTACGAGAAAAGACATAATTTAAGCGAAAATTGAAATTTAATCAAGAAATAAGAATTGTTACATTAATTGAAATGGACATTAAAATTAGAGCAATGACTGAAATTAAGCGTAATTTTCTTATTATTATCATTAGGGTGGTCAACTTGTGAAACAATATTTATTAATCTAATGCCAAACTCCTTGTCGCAAATATCGACCAATCAAATCTCGAGAATTTATTTGCACCAAAGAGTTTTGAATTTCGAATCTTAGCACAAGGAGTTTGTGTAAGCATTGAAATAGAGACCGGACATATTTTTGTGTTCCAAATTCAAACACCAAAATAGTGAATAAAAACAAAACAGTGAATAAAAGGCCTTTTTATTCACTGTTTTGCGTGAATAAAATAAGCTTTTTAGAGTAGGTATGGTATAATAGTATATTATGCAACGAGTGAATAAAGGACGGATTTAAAGCGAGGGCCGTAGATGAGTCACGAGCAAGTGAAGGATTCTAATGATTGAATCACGAACGCAGCGAGTGATTCAACTGTTAGAATCCTGAACGACGCGAGTGATTCATGGCCCTCGATATAAATTCGTACTTTATTCAGGAGTTGCATACTATACTTTATATCATGACTACGAGAAAAGACATAATTTAAGCGAAAATTGAAATTTAATCAAGAAATAAGAATTGTTACATTAATTGAAATGGACATTAAAATTAGAGCAATGACTGAAATTAAGCGTAATTTTCTTATTATTATCATTAGGGTGGTCAACTTGTGAAACAATATTTATTAATCTAATGCCAAACTCCTTGACGCAAATATCGACCAATCAAATCTCGAGAATTTATTTGCACCAAAGAGTTTTGAATTTCGAATCTTAGCGCAAGGAGTTTGTGTAAGCATTGAAATAGAGACCGGATATATTTTTGTGTTCCAAATTCAAACACCAAAATAGTGAATAAAAACAAAACAGTGAATAAAAGGCCTTTTTATTCACTGTTTTGCGTGAATAAAATAAGCTTTTTAGAGTAGGTATGGTATAAAAAAAATTGCGCGCTCTTCATTTTTTTTTTTCAATTCAACAATGTACTAAAAAATGAGAGGGACGAGGGAAGAAAAAATGTTTAGAGCTAATAAATAATATTTTCACCGTAACTTTAATGTAAATTTATTAATATTTCGCAAAAAAATAACGAGATACAACAAAAAAAAAATTAAAACGTATCTATCTAATACTTTTATACGAGCAATTCTAGTAATATCGTATAATCTGAATCTCGGATACGGCTCCAACGATTTTCATGAAATTTAGTTTGCAGGGGGTTATGGGGGCGATAAATCGATCAAGCTAGGTTTCATTCCCAAAAAACACGATGTACCAAAACAACCAAGCAAATTTCGGTCGTCCAGGTACTATACATTAGGATGTCACTGAGAGGGGGGGCAACAAAAGGACAGGCTGAATCTGAGAGAGATTATTTAGGGGCTGGATTAATACAGTGTCTCAGCATCGCAGGCTGGTTCTAGCAAGGGTCGGACCGCGGATATCTGTATTTCTCCTTTCTAAGTGTACTGGTTTTCCTACTACTTTGAGCTCCGTACCCCACAGGAGGTGCACTTAGGGATTAGTCACTTATAGTATATCAGTTACTAGCTTATGACCGCGGCTTCTCCCGCGTGGAGTTCGATAATGGCCCCGCGGGATCATACTACCGAGATAAATTGTATCCTATGTTTTAATCCAGGTTGTAAACTATCTATAATATGTGATATTTTTCCACCAAATCCGTTCAGTAGTTTTTGCGTGAACGAGTATCAAACTTTCGCAATTATAATATAAGTAAGATATGCCTCTGGTAGGAGGCCTTAAACTCAAGGCATCCTCAGGGGTTTTTTTTATTTAGAATGCTTTGGTGACAGCGATGCAGCGGTACTAATCCTTCACCAACAATACACCAATAATGTTAAAATGTATAGTACCTGGATGACCGAAATTTGTTTGTTTGTTTGGGTAAATCGTGTTTTTTTTTAAATGAAACCTAGCTTGATCGATTTAACGCCCCCAAAACCCCCTGCATACTAAATTTCATGAAAGTCGTTGGAGCCGTATCCGAGATTCAGATTATACTATATTACAAGAATTGCTCGTATTAAGGTACTAGCTGACCCACGCAACTTCGTCTGCAACACATAATATAGCTTATAACCTTTCTAGATAAATCGACTATCCAACTTGTTAAATTGAGCTATATCGTACTCGTAACAAACAAAAAATCTTACCTTTCCTCTATAAAATACCTATTAGTTTAGATTGACTTCGATTATATTATTAAAGTAACAATTACTATAGGTATCTCTTAATGTTTAATATACAGTAACACCTTGTACTTGTAAACATTATGGTGCAGTAAATATTTTGAATTTGAATTTCTCCGGAGCCCCCAGAGGCCAGAATCCCCACGTACCTACCGCACCGGACCGAATGACTGCCACGCGCTAATTATTTTGTCGCCCGTATATTTTTACATTGCGATATCTTCTAAGATATTTGTTTAAACTGTATAGAGTAAAGGGCACAAATGATCTACATTAAATTTCCGTGCTAGCAAACACATTTATTTAGATATAGATTAATACCATATGGGTTAAATAAGCTTCGCAAAATATAATTCTTTTAAACCTAACATTTTAATATAAAAAATGGTTACAGTGAGTCAATCGTAAAAGATAAACATATGCTGTCGCGGACTTTTTTTTAGAACTTTTAAAGAGAAACAATTCTTTCATACATGATATTTTCGTAACTTAAACCGTTTTCGCAGCGCACGCAACGGAAGCTCTCAAAAAGGAATATCTTTTCCCGTTTTTGCAACATTTTTCATTTATGCTCCGCTCCTATTAATTGTGGCGTGATGTTATATAGCCTAAAGCCTTCCTCGATAAATGGACTATCCAACACTAAAAGAATTTTTCAATTCCAACCAGTAGTCCCTGAGTTTACCCCGTTCAAACAAACAAACAAACAAACAAACTCTTCAGCTTATATATTAGTATAGAAGTATAGATTAGATAGATGCGTTTTAATTTTTTTTTGTTGTAACTCGTTATTTTTTGCGAAATTTTAATTAATTAACATTAAAGTTACGGTGAAAATATTATTTATTAACTCTAAACATTTTTTCTTCCCTTGTCCCTCTAATTTTTCAGTACATTGTTGAATTGAAAAAAAAAAAAAGAAGAGCGCGCAAATTTTTTTTTTTAACTTCTTTATTTGGGCTTTTACCAATGCAGTCCAAAAGTTTTTATGAAGATTCAGTGACCGGCCCTGGATTCGGAGATTTTACAATATTTAGCCCTTACGGCACTCCACTAAAAAACGTAAAAAATATGGAACGTCGTCGCGAGCTACCTTGAAGGTTTTACTTTAATCATAAATGTATAATCATCATCTTTCTGCTCTTGTCCCATGTTTTTTTCTTCCATCTAATCATAAATGTATAATGAAACCTTTTTTCTTTACAACTTTCTAAATCTTTTCTATTCGTTCTGAATATGGTTTTCCTACAACTATATCGTTGGCCAGTATTAATATGCGTGGAACCTTTGTGGGGTCGGCTTAGAGACCTCTACGAAGATTGATATCCACTAATGATAATGTAATGTGTCTTGAATACTTATGATTTACTGCGTCCGTGGTCGAGTGGTTTAGGCGTTTGCCTTGTGACCCGGTGGTCATGGGATCCATTCCCACGGGAAGCATATTTTTTAGAGTGGTTTCCAGTTTGGATAGGACAATGCAGGCTTTTAAATCACCTGATTCTCTGACAAATAGATGATTCCGTGGTACGGAAGGCACGTATCAGCCGGTGGTCCCAGCCGCCGAATGGCGGTCGTCAAACCGTGTCAGAGGCACTTGAGGCGGTTTAGAAACTCTGACACTAGGATGTGTGGGGTCACTAGACCTTATTGCCCACAAGATAAGAAGATGGATTCTTTCTTCTTTTTTTTTTCTTTTTTTAAAAAACGTTGCCCCACACTAGGAATTTCTCCTGTATCGTGGATGCGTTCACAAACATTTAAACTCACATACACAAATACCCAGACCCGAAACAACTATCTGTAGGCCATACAAATATTTGTTCCGTGCGGGAATCGAACCCGCGACACGCAGCGCAGCAGTCCAATTGCTCAGCCACTGCGCCAACCGTGCCGTCAAAATTGGATTTTATATTTATCAATTCTTAAAAATGTTTGCTAAAAAATTCAGTATTTTGTTTCAAAATCAAAGTGATAAGGTAATTTTGATTGAAACTGTCAAGTAGGTATGTTCCTAACGCTTGATCATAAATGCATTTTGTTTATTAGAATTAGAATTGTGTAAAAACGAGTTAACATTAAATTATAATTTTCAGTTAGCTAACTATACAGGGTGTAAACGAACCCTTCACGCATCCGTCAACCAAGCATTCTGTACATCAAACTAAGTACCCCTACGCAAAAATTTTTGCTGGGAAATGACTTTTTTTTTTGGGGTCAAAAATCACATTTTACGGTAAAACTCAAAGTAGCACTCCTTAAACATTGTGCTAGTGGATGCTTTGAATAGTAAACGGGTCATGGAGGTAATTTAAGTAAAGTTAAAACCTGAAATACTAGTATTTACAAAAACAGCTGTGAAAAATTTGGAACTTTGACCCCCAATATCTCCGTAACTAGGAGATTCCCAGGTATGGTCTAGAACAAAAAAATGATCGCTGTGGTGGGGAGAACAAATGCGCTTCGTTTGCGTTAAGGGTACTTTTACACCCTATATAACTCCCTTTTTTAACTGAACAGCAAGCCTGAGTAGGCAGAGGTGTACCCGTTACTACTCCTACATTTTGCCGATTTTTGGGGCGAGCCTATTGCCATCAACCGCACACAAATCCAGACTCCGTGGGTGCTACTGACTAATTTCTGATGTAATAACTCTATTTGCATATAATGATTAGTAAACTGATTGTCCTAAGTTTAAACGTAGGTACGGTCAGCAACATCATCTGCCTAGCTTAATTCCCAACTATGTTAGGGTCGGCTTCCAGTCTAACCGCATGCAGCTGAATACCAATATTTTAGACGGAGCGACTGCCTATCTGACCTCCACAATTCAGTTAATACTAGGTAATACGATACTCTTTGGTAAAACTGGATTTCAGAATTTCAGGTCACTGACTACGTGTAACGACCAACAGCTTAACATGCTTTCCGAGGCACGGAGGAAACTCGATATGTCGGGCGGTCACCCATCCACAGACCGACCTAGGCAAGCACAGCTTTACCTAAAGATCGACCCGAGTGGCAGTTCTTATTAAGCCACGAGCTACGGTACGGTACGGTAGGTACGGTCAGCAACAGAAGTAGTTTAACATTATTTATATTACCATTTCGGAATTATAATCATTTGATGTGCAAGACTCCAGCTAATATTTTTAATGTTTCAGGAGATTATTCTTTTAAATATTCCTGTCGCTTCAATAACTTGTTAGTAACGAGTAATATCTAACAAGTTTTAAAACTACTTTGAAACTTTGAGTAGTGTTAATCTATTTCTGGTGCAGACTGTACTTACCAAACTTTATTTAATGAAGGTCGTTCTATGGTATGGTTATGGTAACAAACAAAAAGAACGAATTTACGTAAAACTCAGTTACCATCGTGTTTACTCTCGCTAAAATTTGTGTTTTTCCTTTTTGTACCAAAAAATATCTAAAAAAAAATATTCTGTGTCAGACTCTTACTGATTAAGCCTCATCCGTATTCGACCAAATTACTACTTACCAGCTATCCAGCAACAAAGCAACACAAAATATCAACTAACAGCCCTGTTGGCAACAGAAATAAATAAATGATACCTGTATGTTTGTTTGCATATCGACTAATTCAATTCGAAACATTTTATGAATTTCACCCTTCTTTACCACAAAACCTGCACGTAAAGGTAGAAATCGGAACAAACCTGTGTAACGAGATCACAGTCTCTATGAATACATAGTAGTTTACTCTTTTACAAGCTCCCTGCATGTACATACACACTTGTTAGAGATGTAGTTTTGTTTTAGTTTCTTTTCGTGAGATAAAAACACTAGCGTATAATTTTCATCTGCTTTATAACTTTAATAACATCAAAGTTTAGTATGGTAAATTACCGTCTCGGGAAGGGTTAATAATGCAGGTCTTATTTTGTAAAAGACTAGCTGATGTCCACGGCTTCGCCCACGTGGATATCGGTTATGGCGACCAAAAGTAATCATTAAATTTTGATACCTTTCCCGCAACCCATAGGAACCTTTTCCAGGGATAAATGATATACTGAAACCTTCCTCAAAAACCCCTTTAACTATTGGTGGGAACAGCGTGAAAATCGGTGCAGCAGTTTTTGAGTTTAACGCGAACAGACAGACAGACGCGACAGAGGACTTTGTTTTATAATATGTAGTGTAGTGATAACATTACATCATATCACGCCTGTACCCCCAACCAAAGGGCAAAGGTGTACCTAATAGTTCACACACAATTCGACCGTTTAGATTTAAATCCCATGTAATAGGGGGCAAGCCTTTTATCATCAACCGGGCACAAATTTAGACTCAGTGGCTGCACTCTGAAATTCCCCATAACCAGCATGCTGCTGCGCCCTGCTGTTTCTACGACGCAGCTGTACATTTCACGTCCGCATCACTCCACGACGATTGAGGAAGTCGTATAATATATGAAAGTGAAGACCAACTGGACTATGAGAGGCGAATCGTTGGGACTGTGGGTTGATTGAAAGAGATAACGCAGCCTCGACACAAAGGGCTAAGAAGGAACATGGGTGGTTTTTAGTACGTAGGGAGTAGGGAGCAGTGGGGAAATTACTTCTTCATTATTTTGATGATGAACATGGGTGGTTTATAGTCAGTAGAAGTCTGAAACTCCCTACCGCTCTGCTGAGAGCGAGAGGAGTCATTTGATGATTTCCAACCCTCCAAAAAAAACAAGAAGGACAGAGATGAGGGCGACTATAGAACGAGCTAACCCAGCAGAAGCGTATTAACTGGCTACTTAAATTCATTGGGAATAGCTTCAAACGCTTGCACCAGATGGCTCATCCACCCCGAATATTTTGTAATTCATGCACAATCAAAATTTGTGCTTGATATAGTACAATGCTCTTAAAATGGTTGGACCGAAGGGAGGCCAAGGTCGGGGATGCGGGTTGTTCGCAAGAGATACCGCTGCCTCAACATGAAGGCCTAAGAAGGAACATGGATGGTTTTTAGTCAGTAGAAGTCTGACACTCCCTTTCGCTGTGCCCAAGAGTGGGAGGGGTTATTGGATGATTTTCCACCCGCCCACAAAAAAAAAGGTAGCGCCATAGAAACTGGAGCCGTCCGGGAAACTGAAGTCGCAGGAAATATTTGGATGAGAGACAAACGGAACTGAAAAGGATGGCAGCAGAAAGTCAACGACGACAACAAGTGACTCTGGAATAATGATAGTATTCACATTTGCAAAGTATTGCCAATTTTATAAAACATTATTAATTCGCCAATCAACACGTCAGGCGACACAAGCTAGATAAGACAGAACCTAATCTATTTTGTAACACTTTTCAACATGATCTAAAGACATTCCTGGTAAACAGAATGTATAAATTAAAAATAAACTATGTCAGTATGACTTCATGGTTGTGTCGAACAATACGGGCGTGCTGCGGTCATGTCGTTGCGATATACCTACAGAATGTTTGGAAAACATCGTCGCCCTTGATGGCTTGAGTGACTATTTGATGAAAACGGCATTCTTGAGACCTTTATGAACTGAGATGGTTGTATTGGTGATTTTAGTAATAATTACTCAGTATATAGACATTTGTTACTACCGCGAATCCTACTTTATTTAACATACGACTTGACACTGACCGGCAAATTGCAAAAAATGTAAAAAAATCGAATTTCGCGGGCTACCTTGTCGCATCAACCTTAAGCATCATGACACATTCAAAATAATTTTTGTGAATTCATTCAGAGAGCAGGAAAATAAATCGGTTCTGTCAGTCCTATGATTCTGTGACTGGAATTATTTATGGTGTTGTCAAAAGGTACAGTTCTTATAAGATATACTGTAGGTATTTGCTTCCGAAATCTTTTGCATTATTTTTCCACATGCCCAATGAGCAATTGGCCAAAATAACCACTTTCTGGAGCCCAGACGCAGGCAGAAGGCGTCGCGGCAGACTTCTTAGAAGATGACCGGCCGATATGGACAAGAGCAGTGGTTGGAAGTCACAGGGAGAGGCCTTTACCCAGAAGCAGGATGATGCAGGCCAATAATTTCAATTTTTTTTTTACTTTTCGATCATTTAAATAATTTTTTTTAAACTAGTAAATGATACCCCAAGTCCCTTCTACGAAGCATCCTGTATACAGTCCTTACAGAGTTAATTTATCTTTGACAGTAGAAAACTTATTACAATGAGAATATAAAGATAACATTTATTTATACAGGTTTGTAAAAGGAATGAGTATCGCTCTGCCTCCGGACCTTGCTTGTTTTAGTCTGCTGCTTGCACGCGTCATAACGTGTTTCTATGCTGTAACCATTGATATAATAAAACACCCGGGTTTTTTTTAATATATCAATGGCTGTAACGCACAATTCGCCACATTGCTGTGATTTCCAATGTTTTGTTATTTACTACAGAAAATTCTTTAGCTGACACTTGTCAACTTTAGGGGTTAACTCAATCATTGGAGGTTATCGTCAACGAAAAGGGTTGTTAGACTAGTGGTAATTGAAAAAAATTGTGTAACTGTCATTCTAACAGCAGTCAACTGGCTCTAAGTAATATGACAAAATTTCTTAAAGTGTGGTCAAAATTCTCGACTTCAACTAAAATGGGATGTAGTGTGTTAAATTTACAAATAGTGGACATGCCCAAAATTTTAGCAGAAGATGTTTTGCATGTTTACATGAACTACTACATTAAACAAGAGGCTACCTTTAAAGCTGCTGGTGAGTAGAAACAGTTTTATTATACGAAAGTACTGTTCAATTAAATCCATAAAAAAAATTTTACTTTCAATACACGAATCGAATAATTTCACTTGAAAAAGAAAAGAAAAGAAAATATTTTATAAGAAAAGAGAAGAAAAAAAACACTAAGAAAATACTTTATTTTTTCTGATAATTTAGACCATTAAAACCATTTTGTCCTGTGTGCCCTGACTCCCACGCACTTAATGATGCTTTTTATGAATAAAAGCATCAGCGCCTGGAATTCGTATAGCAGCGTTTTGGGCCAAACATAATATTGAATCACATTTTTCCGATCTTCCGATCATAACACTAAAAATTTTTCCGATTAAAACTAATTCTTTCAATTTCTTAGCGAGCTAATATTATCACAAATTGTTTACAGGCGTCCCAAAAAGCGCAGAAGCATTGAATGAAATTCGTGAGCTCATGTTAGAAGCCATAAAGGAACCAGCATTACACACTGTGATTTGTTGCCCAGACAATGGAGACGACCAAGTTAAGGAAATCATAGGAGCATCCTCGATGATATTAACAAAAGGGGATAATATTGAACCTGAGGTAAATAACTCCTTTTTTTTGGGAGGTGGGTAATCATCAAATAACCCCTCCCGCTCTTGGGCAGAGCGAAAGGGAGTGTCAGACTTCTACTGACTAAAAACCACCCATGTTCCTTCTTAGCCCTTTGTGTCGAAGTCGCGGTCTTTCGAACAACGCGCAGCCCAAATTTTAACTCCTGACATTTGGTCTAGAGTGGTCGCGACCGCTGAGCATTTCTCAGTAGCACCCACGCAGGCCAGATTTGTGGCCAATTTATTGCAATAGGCTCGCCTTCTGTAACATGGGACTCAAACACAACTTGCGACATGTGGGTATACTATTAGGTACTGTAGGTACTGCTTGCTTCAAACCTAGATTTATTTGCGGTATTAAATATTATCATTTTGCACAACATTAAATTCCAGTATAAGATTAGTACGAAAGAAGTTAAGAAACTGTTTGAAATTTCCAATGACCTGACTGCGTATTTTGATGAAGCGAAGGCATTTCATCTGGACCGCTACTACAGTGATAGAGGAGGTTTTGTCCGTCCTGAGTACAGGGGGCTTGGCATTGCGCAGGAGTTCCTCAGAGTCAGGTTAGTTTTCACTTACTTGGAAGGGGTAAGGAGAATAAAAAGGAGAATGCTCATCAAGTATGATTCAAACCCAGAGCAATCAGATCCTGTGTCTGATTAGTGATTACTCTGGGTTTACCTCTGAATTTTAGTGATAATTATCATTGTTCAAGCATTTCAATAATTATATTAATTGATGGCTAAAATAATGTGTAGAGTAGTAACAGACGGCGTACGAACATAGTGCACTCTATGCCTGAAATGTTGCCGAAGAGCAACTGAACCTCTATTTTTGTTTGCTGAAACAAAATACTCTTAGTAAAGAGTCTCTTAGATTTAGTGGTCACAACCGCGACTGCAAAGCATGAGGTTCTGGGTTCGATTCCTAGTTCGAGCTATGCGTTATTAAGTTTTCTTCCATCAGGAATTTACAAGTAACAGCCAAGGAGGACTCCTTGGCTTGGCTTGGCTCCTTGGCGAGCCTATTGCTAGGCTATTAATAGGCCCGTCGGGGCTGCGGGTTGTTCGCAAGAGATACCGCGGCCTCGACATAAAGGGCTAAGAAGGAACATGGGTGGTTATTAGTCAGTAGAAGTCTGACACTCCCTTTCGCTTTGCCCAAGAGCGGGAGGGGTTATTCGATGATTTTCCACCCGCCAAAAAAAAAAGGCTATTAATAGGATCTTCCTCTAAAACATGGGACTAAAACATAACTGGCGAAATGTGGGTACTGTGTCTTACCTTTATATGTTTTTTTTAGGCGAATGAAGTGCAAAGAGCAAGGTATACCAATAAACGGAGCGTGGATGACGTCATACGGTTCACAGAAGGCTGCCGACCGTGATGGATGGGAGACTGTCTGCGAGATTCAGACCGAAGAGTTTGGAAGAAAACATGGAGTGACCTTTGTGGATGTTCCTCCCACTTTTAAGTTTATGATCGCTAGAATTAAATAATAAAGCCGCTTTTTCATTCTAAGAAATTACAATATTGGGATATGTGTAGAATCTAATTTAAGTGATTTTCTGATACATTTTGATTATTATAAAACATGAAATAAAATATGGTATCTATTCCATGATTTGAACTGACTGACTATTTTTTTCGAAATAGGATTGATGTGAACGTGATCTGCCGTTACGCATTCTAACTATTATAGGAACACTACACTGCACTCTAAAATTCAAGTGAAAGTCAATTTATGTTTATTTTGAAACTATCTTTTGCCCTCGGCTTCGCCCACGTGTATGTCGAAAAATATCCCTATCCAACTTTCGTCCCTATGTAACTCCCTTTTTTTTTTTTTTGGGCTGGTGAAAAATCAAATAAGGGGTCCCGCTCTTGGGCAGAGCGAAAGGGAGTGTCAGACTTCTACTGACTAAAAACCATCCATGTTCCTTCTTCGCCCTTCATGTCGAGGCCGTGGTATCTCTTGCGAACAACCCGCAGCCCCGACGGGCGTCGGCCCTCGAGGGCCTCTTCCTTGTTGCTGTAGCCCAACACTCATCGTCCGGTGGCCGAAAGCCATCACGTGGCCCCCGACGCCCGGAGCGCCTCCTGGCCTTAGAGGTTAAATTTCGAAAAAAATCATACACTAAAACTTTCCTCGAGAACTATTCTATCCACTGGTCAAAACCGCATGAAAATTGATGCAGTAGTTTTTGAGTTTATCGCTAGCAGACAGACAGATAGACGCAGCGGAGGACTTTGTTTTATAATATTATGTAGTGACTAGCTGACCCACACAACTTCGTCTGCGTCACATAATATTGCTTATAACCTTTCTCGATAATTCAACTATCCAACATATTAAATTGAGTTAAATCGTACTCGTAACAAACAAAAAATCTTACCTTTCCTCTTTATAATACCTATTAGTTTAGATTGGCTTCGATTATATTATTAAAGTGACATTTACTATAGATATCTCTTACTGTTTAATATACAGTAACACCTTGTACTTGTAAACATTATGGTGCAGTAAATATTTTGAATTTCTCCGGAGCCCCCAGAGGCCAGAATCTCCACGCACCTACCGCACCGGACCGAATGACTGTCACTCGCTAATTATTTTGTCGCCCGTATATTTTTACATTGCGATATCTTCTAAGATATTTGTTTAAACTGTATAGAGTAAAAGGCACAAATATTTTATATTAAATTTCCGTGCTAACAAACACATTTATATAGATATAGATTGATACCATATGGGTTAAATAAGCTTCGCAAAATACCATTATTTTTAACCTAACATTTAATTATTAAAAAATGGTTACAGTGAGTCAATCTTAAAAGATAAACATATGCTATCGCGGACTTTTTTTTAGAACTTTTAAAGGGGAACAATTCCTTCATACATGGTATTTACGTAACTTAAACTGTTTTCGCAGCGCACGCAACGGAAGCTCTCAAAAAGGAATATCTTTTCCCGTTTTTGCAACATTTTTCATTTATGCTCCGCTCCTATTGATCGTAGCGTGATGTTATATAGCCTAAAGCCTTCCTCGATAAATGGACTATCCAACACTAAAATAATTTTTCAATTCCAACCAGTAGTTCCAGAGTTTACCCTGTTCAAACAAACAAACAAACAAACAAACAAACTCTTCAGCTTTATAATATTAGTATAGATAGTAACATTATGATATTGCTGGAAACATATTTCTAGGCATTACGTATCATTTACTAACACCATTTTTTCGTGAAACGTTACAACTTTGTGATGTGATATCTCAATTTTTTGTATTAAGTGATACTAAAAGAAAAAACACGTATTCAATAATTTTCGCCCAAGATTAATAAGAATTTGGACAGTGACTAAAAAATCATTTTATATTATTATAAAGTTTATAATTTACAAAGTCGTTTTAATTAACAAATTCAACATTATGGTAATGGTAACTTGGCTACCATAAATTTACAAGAAGGGGGCGCATTTTCGAAGGTCACGCCATATTTTTTTCCGTACTCATCATTCTTGATTTCGTAGACAGTCTCCCATTCATCACGCTCAGCAGCCTTCTGTGTTTCATATGACGTCATCCACGTTCCATTCATTGCTACTTCATATTCTTTACAAATTATCCTCCTGAAAAAATAAGATTTGGTTGGAAGTCAACATTTTACCAACTACATGGCGTGTTGAGCGAATCATAATAGGATGTAATGATGAGGATTACGTTACAATAAAAACCAGAGAGCACCGCAGAGCCTAAGGACTAAGGTCTTCAACCAGTGCGTCCTGCCTGTTATGTTATGACATACGGAGCCGAAACGTGGACACTCACGGTATAGTTGGACCATAAATTCAAGGTCACTCAGCGAGCTATGGAGCGAGCCATGCTAGGAGTCTCTCTCAGGGATCGCGTCCGAAATTTATGAAGTGATCCGACAGAGGACCAAAGTTTTCGACATAGCTCACAGAATTAGTAAGCTGAAGTGGCAATGGCCCGGCCATATAACCACAGAACCGATGACCGTTAGAGTAGACGTGTTCTTGAGTGGAGAAAGCAAATCGGCAAGCCTAAGGTGGGATGCCCTCAGGCTTGGTGGAGCGATGATCTTCGCAGAGTGACTGGTAGTACTTGGATGGTGGATTGGAAGAGTTGGCAAAAATCGAGCCGAGTGGCGTAAGATTAAGGAGCCCATCCAGCAGTGGATTGCTATAGGCTGATGATTATGAAGACGTTAGAATAAAATTCTTAAAATTGGTACAAAATGAAAATTCGTAATGTCATCTTCGTCTGCGATCATTTAACGTATTCTGATTCATATTACTACACTATTATGATTGATGACTCGTGCAAGAGTTGGTTAATTTCTGATACTGACCTGACTCAAAACAACTCCTGCGCAATACCGAGTTCTCTGTAATCGGGGTGCACAAACATGCCTCGGTCAATGAGGTGTCGCTCCACATTGAACTCCATAAAGCTGTCGTACGAAGACAGCATACCACCATTTATACTTCTAACATTTTTATTAGTGCTTCTGTTGTAGGTATTGGATCCAACTGTAAAAGAATAGATATTAAAAACACATTTAATAGGCTGAGATCACGTGCCTTTGTCCCATTCTACTTAAGTTTGTGCAACAAATTTTCTTGTTCCGTTCTCCCAAGTAATATGTTACGGCATTATTTACTTTTTTCTGTTTCATATAATTATTCACACAATCCTTCCGTCTTCTCTGATTTAATTGCCTTTGTATATTTATCTTCAACATAGCCGATAACAGCTCTCGTCATAAACCCTATATGGAATGTTTTATTGTGGTGATTGAGTCCCATCACATCGCTTTTATTTTAGTTTCATTTATGTTTACCTGTTTTTGGTTGATCTACTCTGATACAATTAGCACCATTGTAGATGCTCCAATGCTCCAAAACAACAGATTACTGTATGTGTTGCTGCATCATCACTCCTCAGCAATGTACCTTCTCTTAGTTCTTCCATTGCTTCTGGACTTTTTGGTATTCCTTAAACAAAACCTTTTTCTTCACGATTTTTAAATATTGGTTTTCCGGTATTGGTAGATATTGACATAGATCAGTAATATTGTATGACTATGTTCTATTAACACTGCTTTTAAGTTATGTTTTGACGAGTTGGTTGACACGGTGACTGCTGCGCTGCGTGTAGAGGTCTCGATTCTCGTACGGTAAAAATATTTTATATGACATACAGGTAGTTTTTCCGGGTCTGGCAGCTTGTGTATGTGAGTTTAATTAATGTTTTTAAATACACTCACGATACAGGAGAAATTGTTAGTGTCGGGCAACTTAAAAAGAAAAGAGAACTCACCTGCAGCTTTAAATGTAGCCTCTTCTTTCGCATAGCAATTCATATACTGTTCCACGAAATCTTCGTAGCGATCTTTCAGCAAATCCACTATAGGAAAATTATAAATAACACCACTACTATTTCTCGACGTGAATTTAGACCAAACTGGGTGAATTAGACATTTTGTAAAACTTATTCAAGATAGGGTTTGACACACTACTATCCCCTTTAGTTTCATTTATCATACTAAATATTACAAAATCACTATCAAATATTTTTATTCTCTTGTTATTATTGTTGGTAGATAACATTAAGTCTAAGTAGTTGGAGTATTTTTTCTGTAAGTAAAGATTTATTTGCAGATTAATAGGTATTAATATATTGAGTGACTATCTTATCTGAATGCTTATTGTGTAGAACAAAGTGTAGAGAGAGAGAAAATGTATTAATATACAAATATTTAGCTACATTCAAACAATCAAGACGGAGTTGACCATGCACTAGATATAGGTATAAGTTTTTAAACTGATAACACGATCATTAATATGTTGATGACATATAGGGTACAATATGTCATCAACACTATAATAAATATATTCATTTTTTATACTTTAATAAGATTTTTACGAATTGATTACTTTTTAAATATTTCTTACAAAAATAATTAAAAATATGAAAAATTGTAGCCCACTGGTATCGGGAACACGATATGAAATAAAATAAAATCACTTTATATGTCTCAACATCGTTTTTAATAAACTAACTTGATACATGGTAACGGGGGTCTGGTGCATACAACTACCATTGAAATGAAATTAAGATAAAGGTATCCTGGCCACCATATATTTACTAGTAGGGGGTCCGTTTCCGAAAGACACGTCATATTTTTTTTCTAAATCTGCCATATTTAGCTCGAACACAGTCTCCCATCCATCGCGCTCAGCAGCTATCTGTGTTCCATATGACGTCATCCACGATCCGTGTATTGGTACTCCGTTTTCTTTACAAATCAAACGTCTGAAACAATTTTTTTTTTTAAACTTCATAAAACGATAACAGCACGCCTGTAGTTCCCGAACAGTTAGGCAGCGGTGTACCTAATAGTATACCCACATTTCACCAGTTTTGTATAAGCCCCATATAAAAGCCCCCCCGAAGCTCGTGGGCTGCTGGATTCGATTTGCGGGTCGTGCAAAAAGTGCTATTGGGCATTTTGGAAGTTGGCGGTATGATATCCCCGTGGCGTGTCTTGGAAAGCACGTTAAGCCATTGGTACTGCTCCTGCAGGGCTATTGCGTATATTTTTAAATGTCAGAGGATAACATATAGTGTCCATCGATTAACTGTCAAATTGTTATAATTTGGTACAAAATGGAACCATTTGACAGTTAATCAATGGGCACTATGATAGCCACTGACATTTTAAAAGATACGCAATAGCCCTGCTGATGTTTGATTTTTTGCTCCTGATCTCTGATATTGCTAAAGCAGGTTTTACTTTGATTGAGGAAAATTTGACAGGTTCGGGAAGTTTGATGTACACATACCTATCCTATTAGTTTTGCCCAGCACTATTGAATGACCTGTAAGTTTGTGACTACAGCGAAGGCCGTCGATTTCTATAATATCATCATACCATACTTAACATTGATAGTCAAAACATTGATGTATTTACTAACCTGACTCTAAGCAACTCCTGCGCAATACCAAATCCTCTGTAATCAGGATGCACAAAGATGCCTCGGTCAGTGAAGTGTTTCTCCAGATTGAGTTCCTTTATGTCGTCGTACGCAGATATCAGAGCATCAAGTAATACATATCGTTTTTTTACTGCATCTGTTTTCGGATGTAACTGCAAAACATCAAATAAAAATATAAGATTTTAAACTGACATGGTCACTAGCACTATTATTACAAACAAACAAAAAACAAACAAACAAACACAAACAGCAAACAAACAAACAGTAAACATGGTAAACATCCCGTTTTCAGTATAAATAATAGTATCAAATAAAAATGACTGACACAAACAACAGCAGAAACTAACGAAAGCCGCCAAAATAATTTATAAATTATTTTTTTTAATCATATTTTTATATTTAATTTACAGACAAGTTTTATATGACACAAAATGTTCCAAAATGTCACGTTTCTGAGATAATTATGAGCTATCGTAATAAGGCCTTTTAGATTTCTAGATGCTTGTTAAGGTTAACAAAGTCGTAGGATACTAATCCTACACTTATTGTCGAGCCTACGTTGTTCCCTTTTATCTAACTACTAATTCTGTAACATTGAAATATTGTAAAACTAAACCATTTAACAGGAGTATTCTTCTAAAACTTAGTTTCTTGCCGGTCTCCTTACGAAACGACCCGAACCGTGCACCTTTTTGTCGACGTTTTATAAGTGCCCATGTAGGTTTATGTGAAACCCCGTAGGGACTGCGGATTGTTCGCAAGAGATACCACGGCCTCGACATGAAGGGCTAAGAAGGAAAATGGGTGGTTTTAGTCAGTAGAAGTTATAGTATTTATTGAGATTTATACTTACACTTTTACTAATCATCCTCATCTTTCATAAAACGTCCTTTTTACGTCTCATTTCGCGCCTTGGCGACTACTATTTTTGTTGGCAGTCTTATAATCGATCTTATTCGATTTATTAACGTTGTTTTTACTGTTTTAAAATATTAAAATCTTATAATTTTTCATTGTTTACTTTTCGTGTGACATAACGTCAGTTGTCAATATGTCATTTACTTTTTCTTTTAATTTGTGTCATAGTTTTTCTTAGTGGTTAGAACTATGAAGGTTACATTTGATTTATATAATTTAATTTATTTTTTTAATATATTAGGTCAAATAATGTAATTTATTGATAATTTCTATTTACTGTAACTTATCTCACGCTTATAAAATTAATTAACACGCTCACAGAAATTCTTTGAGGAAGTTTTTGACTGAATAATACAGGCCGTTTTAAATACAGGCAACTCACAATTTTTGATTTCAAGAACTTAAATTCTGGAAAGAATTAAAAGACAATTGGGTGGAAAAAACGGAGAGATGGTTTTATAAAAAGGGATTTCTGACGGATGCCCTCCAGTTGAGATCTGGTTTTTAAAGAAGAATGAACACGTCTACAAGTTATTATCTGAGTTCTTAAGAAGAACCATCGCGAAGTACCTCCAACGTATCCTCCGGGCCTCCCTAAAGGACTCGCCCGTGATCCTCGCGACGCGAAGTACCTCCAACGTATCCTCCGGACCTCCCTAAAGGAGTCGCCCGTGATCCTCGCGACGCGAAGTACCTCCAACGTATTCTCCGGGCCTCCCTAAAGGACTTGCCCGTAATCTGCTGGCCAGCCTTCGAGATTTACCTACCCTGGAGCTGTTTTATTCTGTGCAAAGCGTGAGTTAGGAAGGTTCGTGTTTTTATAGATTTATTTGTATTTTTTACCTCTTACCTCTAAATTAAATTCAATTGTTAAAATTACTTACCCTCTTTTACTTGTTAGGGGTAAGTAACACGACAGTTTGGCGCCCAACGTAAAATCAAGACTAGATCTCACTCATTCCCTCTCTAAATTCTAAAAAAACTTCCACAAGCAATCAAATTTGGTATATAATTATTTTTCATCATAATTCATCACTTCATCAATCTTTACTACTTTACTTAATACTAAACATACATTTATACTACACCCCCTCACACATTTCTTTTACCTCTGGTAATTGACACCCTTTCGGCCTCTTGGATGTGTTAATCCACTTCTGGACACTGCCAAGGTTGGAGATTGGTTACTATACGACGACTATTGGACAATATCTCGTAGTCGTTTCTCATTATACTTAATACTTTACCAAAACATCACTACACTGCATCCCACAGACTTGCACACATTCCATTATCGAAAGATAATGTGCACCCTTTCGGCCTCTTGGATGTGATAACCACTTGTGGGCACTGCCAAGGTTGGAGATTGGATACTTTACGACAGCCGCAGGACAATATCCTGTGGTCGTTTATACAAATCTATATATTATATTTATGTAATACCTATTACAAATAATTATCATTATATCGGATCCTCTAGTCCTCTTAAACTCTCTTTCTTTAACTCTTGAGTCCTCCTCTTAAACAATTATATTGAACTACGTTTAGTGTCGTGGGCTCGTTTAACTTTTATAGATACTGGGTCAATACAAAGTATAGAGACTGTTAGTAGGATATTTTAGAATCCTCCTTCAGAACTTATCTCCTACTCTTTGTCCCTCCTCAGCCCTCCCTTACCCTCTTAAACTCTTTCACTCTCTTACCCTCTTAAACTCCTTCACTCCCTTACCCTCTTAAACTCCTTCACTCCCTTACCCTCTTAAACTCTTTCACTCTCTTACCCTCTTAAACTCTTTCACTCCCTTACCCTCTTAAACTCTTTCACTCTCTTACCCTCTTAAACTCTTTCACTCCCTTACCCTCTTAAACTCTTTCACTCCCTTACCCTCTTAAACTCTTTCACTCCCTTACCCTCTTAAACTCTTTCACTCTCTTACCCTCTTAAAACTCTTTCCCTCCCTTACCCTCTTAAACTCTTTCACTCTCTTACCCTCTTAAACTCTTTCACTCTCTTACCCTCTTAAACTCCTTCACTCCCTTACCCTCTTATACTCTTTCCCTCCCTTACCCTCTTAAACTCTTCACTCTTGAGTCCTATATTACTCTTGAATCCTCCTTCAGAAATTATCTCTTACTCTTTGTCCCTCCTCAGCCCTCCCTTACCCTCTTTTGGAACCTTTATTATTTTTTCTAAATATTTTTTTTTTTTTTCATATATACACATGACTCATCTCTTTCTTCTTTCCCTCTTCTAAAATAGAGTTCCTTTTCGGCTTTTTAAAACTCTATTTATTTTCTAATTCATTCATCGGTTCCTAAACCATTATAAGATTATTTTTAATCTTTCATTATATATTACCTAACCTTCGTTTCAACCAACTCTACAAGTTAGTATGAATCTTGTTTCTAACTATTGACTCTTAAGGTTGATAGGAGCTGCCCTTGACGTTTTACTCGGAGCATACCGACTACTATTGCGGGAGCTGCCCTGACGTTAACTCGGAGTTTACCGACTTCGGTGTTATGTATCAACTAAAGTTGACTAGGAGCGGATTACAACTCCTTTAAAAATAAGCCTTTGTTAAATTTTTTTTTTTTACTTCATGTCATTAATGGGTTTTAGACGAGAGCGGATTACAACTCCGAAAATAAGCCTTAAAGTTATTAACTTATCAGGTTGCGTAGTGATCATTGAATGTGAATCCTACCTGACCTAACTTCGTAAGATGTCGGTGTATTTGAATGAAGTATGTACGTTTTGTGAATGCTGTTATACTTTAACCTTACAAAATTTTTGTTCTAAACCAAAAATTTTCTCGGGGTCGTTGGGGAAATATAGTATTTATTGAGATTTATACTTACACTTTTACTAATCATCCTCATCTTTCATAAAACGTCCTTTTTACGTCTCATTTCGCGCCTTGGCGACTACTATTTTTGTTGGCAGTCTTATAATCGATCTTATTCGATTTATTAACGTTGTTTTTACTGTTTTAAAATATTAAAATCTTATAATTTTTCATTGTTTACTTTTCGTGTGACATAACGTCAGTTGTCAATATGTCATTTACTTTTTCTTTTAATTTGTGTCATAGTTTTTCTTAGTGGTTAGAACTATGAAGGTTACATTTGATTTATATAATTTAATTTATTTTTTTAATATATTAGGTCAAATAATGTAATTTATTGATAATTTCTATTTACTGTAACTTATCTCACGCTTATAAAATTAATTAACACGCTCACAGAAATTCTTTGAGGAAGTTTTTGACTGAATAATACAGGCCGTTTTAAATACAGGCAACTCACAATTTTTGATTTCAAGAACTTAAATTCTGGAAAGAATTAAAAGACAATTGGGTGGAAAAAACGGAGATATGGTTTTATAAAAAGGGATTTCTGACGGATGCCCTCCAGTTGAGATCTGGTTTTTAAAGAAGAATGAACACGTCTACAAGTTATTATCTGAGTTCTTAAGAAGAACCATCGCGAAGATGTGCATCTGGATTGAGGGCCCATTTTAATAAACCTTGCCAAACGAAATAAGACTCATAGGGAAATTACTTAAAAATAGTTAAAACTTAAAGCATAGGGCCACGAATTTCTTAAACGTGAATTAAAAATGTTATGATTAAATAACTTGGGCCCTCAATCCAGACGCGTGCATAAAGTGACATAGCCTAAATCTCAGTAAGTCCTATCTTTGGGTTCATAATTTTTATTCAGGAATTTAGTTAAGAATTTCTTAAAGATTTTAAGAAATTCCCAAATCTGTAGAATGTGACATTACAGATTTATGGCGGTATTTCTAGGGCCCTCAGTTCAAATGTATCTGTACTGAGGAATCTGCAAAACATGGATTTATCTGAAGAAATACATAAATGCGACTTTAACATGTTTTACTTAGATACTTAGGTGAATTAGTTAAAAAGAAATAATGACGGAAAAGTTCATTGTTACGTAGTAAATGAAAGTCAAATTTTACTAAAACGTCTGAACTGAGAGCCCAACATTTTCGGCTTTATTGACTAGGCTCAACCTCATAGATTAACGCAAATTAGAATAAGATTTTTAACTATTTTTTAATTAAATTTTAACATATCGTCCGTTCTTCTTAATATCATACTTAAAGAGAAAATTGATTTTATACTTTTTATAAGGGAAAAATTTGTAGGGTGACCATAATGATCATAGTTAGTACCAGTACATTTTGCAAAGCGCAGTCGAAAAGTCGTAATATTTGCAGCTAAACGTATTATATATGTACCTACAGTTTACAATTTTGTTTTCTTTATTTGTATTACTATTTTTTATAATATGATATTAGTCCTTATTGTCCTTAAGGTTCTATTATGGGCCTAGTTGCAGAACAGCTGTGAAAAATTGGGAATAATTAATTAATTGTTCAATATCTCCCTAACTAGGGGGGTTCCCACGTATGATCTAGAACAAAAAAAATATCGCAGTGGTGGGGAGAACAAGTGCCTTTCGTTTGCGTTAAGGGCACTTTTACACATTTTATACGATGAATTCCTACTTATATGGCTGTGATCCTTAGGGATCGCTGTAGCACCAAAGACATCGCAAAACGCTTTTCGAACAAATACATTCCGATAAATAAAACACGATCAGTATTGTTGTAAAATAAAAAATATTTACTTAAAGTAAATGTAACCATAAAATAGTCTTACATCCTAAAAAATAAATCATTATTGATAGTAAAATAAAAATATCAAAGAAACCAAATGTTGGTGTAATATAATTTTATCAACAACAAATAGCCGTTAGAATTATTTAATGTATATTCGATTGGTGTACTGTGTGTAAGAATCGATATGCAATTTTAATTTTAATTAATTTTGTGTGGTCGGCACTACGTAGCGTATTTGTTTATTTTTCAATAAAGACTTTTATTCAATAATAAATAATTGATTTCATTTATTTTTGTGCATGATAATAATTACATAAGAGTTCTTGGTTCTTGGTCAGTTACGAAGGGAGATTTGGGGTAATTTTTAACCGACTTCCAAAAAGGAGAAGGTTCTCTATTCATGTGTATGAATTTTTTTATACATCCGCCCATATCTCCGTCAATTGTGGACCGTATCAGGATCTGATGATTGAGTGAGTGAGCTGGTTATGGAAGGTACTCTCCTCAACGATTAGGAGTTGAAAGCAATAATAAGGAAATCTTGAAGTTTAAGGGCTTGGTTTCTAGTTTGAATGTTCAATGCATAGTAAATATTTGTATAGGATATTACAACTCATCATCATCTGCCTAGCCTTTTCCCAACTATGTTGGGGTCGGCTTCCAGTCTAACCGGATGCAGCTGAATACCAGTATTTTACATGGAGCGACTGCCTATCTGACCTCCACAACCCAGTTAATACTAGGTAATACGATACCCTTTGGTAAGACTGGTTGTCAGACTTTCAGGTCACTGACTACCTGTAACGACTGCCAAAGATCTATATATGGCAGCCGGGACCAACAGCTTAACGTGCTTTCCGAGGCACGGAGGAAACTCGGTATGTCGGGCGGTCACCCATCCACAGACCGACCTAGGCAAGCACAGCTTTACCTAAAGATCGACCCGAGTGGCAGTTCTTATTAAGCCACGAGCTCCTTATATATTACAACTAAAAAAGTGAAAAACACAAAATCGAAGAACACAAAAAGCGAAAAACAAAAAAATTAAAAATATACTTCACAAGAAAAAACAGCGCCTGAAGTCGGTGGCAATAAACGGAAATCAAACAAACAAAATATGTCACCAACTTCAAAAGCTGATTTTTTTAAATATTTTTTTTTATTATTTTGACGTGACAACGTCTTATAAATTGGTTTGCCGGGTGACACTTCAAGAAACTGCGTTACGCTCCGCTCACGTTATGCGCTCACAATGAGAGCGAGTGAGAGGCACGCGTCCAGAGCGAGAGAGAGAGAGTGAGAGAGATAGGCATACACACCGGTTCATGTCTTGCGCTTCTATTTTCGTTGTCACGTAAAACTTTCGCCCGTATACCGACTTAACAGGCAACCAATTTTTTAATTTTTCACTTATTTGTGTTTATCGATTATGTGTTTCTCATTTTTTTTATGTTTTTGACGTCGGTTTTTTTTTGTAAAAAAGTTTTTTAAGATACATTGTATTTAAGATACAATTTCCGAAATCACGAAAATCATTAAATAATGCTTAGGTAAATTTAATTGTTTTATTTTAAACTGTCAGATCTTTTTAGATCAATCTTGAAAATGTACCGGTACTAACTATGATCATTATGGTCACCCTACAAATTTTTCTTTCTTTAAAAATAGAAAATCAATTTTCTCTTTAGGTATGATATTAAGAAGAACGGACGATATGTTAAAATTTAATTAAAGAATAGTTAAAAATCTTATTCTAATTTGCGTTAATCTATGAGGTTGAGCCTAGTCAATAAAGCCGAAAATGTTGGGCTCTCAGTTCAGACGTTTTAGTAAAATTTGACTTTCATTTACTACGTAACAATGAACTTTTCCGTCATTATTTCTTTTTAACTAATTCACCTAAGTATCTAAGTAAAACATGTTAAAGTCGCATTTATGTATTTCTTCAGATAAATCCATGTTTTGCAGATTCCTCAGTACAGACACATTTGAACTGAGGGCCCTAGAAATACCGCCATAAATCTGTAATGTCACATTCTACAGATTTGGGAATTTCTTAAAATCTTTAAGAAATTCTTAACTAAATTCCTGAATAAAAATTATGAACCCAAAGATAGGACTTACTGAGATTTAAGCTATGTCACTTTATGCACGCGTCTGGATTGAGGGCCCAAGTTATTTAATCATAACATTTTTAATTCACGTTTAAGAAATTCGTGGCCCTATGCTTTAAGTTTTAACTATTTTTAAGTTATTTCCCTATGAGTCTTATTTCGTTTGGCAAGGTTTAAAAAAATGGGCCCTCAATCCAGATGCACATATCGCGAAGTACCTCCAACGTATCCTCCGGGCCTCCCTAAAGGACTCGCCCGTGATCCTCGCGACGCGAAGTACCTCCAACGTATCCTCCGGACCTCCCTAAAGGAGTCGCCCGTGATCCTCGCGACGCGAAGTACCTCCAACGTATTCTCCGGGCCTCCCTAAAGGACTTGCCCGTAATCTGCTGGCCAGCCTTCGAGATTTACCTATCCTGGAGCTGTTTTATTCTGTGCAAAGCGTGAGTTAGGAAGGTTCGTGTTTTTATAGATTTATTTGTATTTTTTACCTCTTACCTCTAAATTAAATTCAATTGTTAAAATTACTTACCCTCTTTTACTTGTTAGGGGTAAGTAACACGACAAAGTCTGACACTCCCTTTCACTCTGCGCAAGAGCGGGAGGGGATATTTAATAATTTTCCACCCGGAAAAAAAAGGCCTATGTGAAATCAAATATTTTCATTTTGAAAGTTGGCATCTTCAGTGTTTGTATTGATTGAAACAGGTTTAGTGCGTAGATAATCGAATCAAAGTTATAAGTAAGTTTGACAGCACGGTTGGCGCAGTGGCTCAAGCAGTTGACTGCTGCGCTATGTGTAGCGGGTTCGATCCCCGCACGGAACAAATATTTGTATGGCCTACAGATAGTTGTTTCGGATCTGGGTATATGTGTATGTGAATTTAAATGTCTGTGAACGCACCCACGATACAGGAGAAATTTCTAGTGTGAAGCAACGCTTTAAAAAAAATAAAGTTGTGCTGAAGATGCCATCAGTGAATGGACTTTATCTTTGATAGCTCATAATTATCTCGGGTACGTGACACTTTACAATGTTTTATCTCATACAAAACTTGTTTGTATTGATGTCAGCTATCGAGCCACTATTTAAAATAAAATAAAATGGCGGCCAGGGTTTATATAAAAATCTTCCAATCTCTTTCAGAATAATCATATTCATCATAACAGCCGAAAGATTTCTACTGCTGGGTTTTAGTGAATTCCCGCGGTCGTCATCAGGTCATTGTTCCACCTTGTCTGAGACCTACCAACACTGCGTCTTCCGAATTCCAAAGGTCATCAAAACCTTTTGGTCCCATGATCATTGGGTCTATTATTATATTTTTGAAACCTATTATGACAAACTTGGTCCCAAAAGACCAAACTCAAGGTTTGCCAAAGGGCGATGATGTAGAGATGGGTTAGCTCAGCGACAGAATTCACAATACCAAAATACGCAGCCATAATACTGCAAATTTGAAGTAGGATTGGGCGGGCCATGTCTATAGAATGCGTCAGGACTGACAGACCGTAAGGGTTAGTCAGCACGCAGTGGGTATCAGAAGACGGATTTGAAAATGCTGGCGTAATGACTTAGAGGCCTTTTTTTGGTGCGTGGGAAATCATCAAAAGTCTTCTCCCGCGCTGGGCGGAGCGGAAGGGAGTGTTACACTTTTACTAACTTAAAACCACCCATGTTCCTTCTCAGCCCTTTGTGTTCTTGGGCCGTGGTATCTCTTTCGAACAACCCGCAGCCCTAGCAGGCGTCAGCCTTAGGTGGTGCGGAAGGGAGTGATAGACTTTTACCGACTAAAAACCACCCATGTTCCTTTTTAGCCCTTTGTATTCCGGGGCCGCGGTATATTTTTGTAACACCCAGTCGCCCCGGCAGGCGTCAGTCCTTGTGGACCTTCAGGGGTGCTAACGACGTATCAAACACGAACGCACCGTCGACACGGTATGACTTAGAGGCCTTTGTGAAAGATTGAGCCGAGAAATCCGTACGGAGAGAAGAGTGGAATATTAATGTGGAAGACCCAGCAGTCGGACAATATTGGTTATAAAATATATATTACGACAATACGGTTTAATTCGGTTTCTTCAATGTTTACCTTTTGCTGTAAGACGTCCTCTGCTGTACCTAACATCATTATAGATGATCCAATGATATCTTTAATGTCGTCATTTTCGTTGTCTAAGCAACAAATTACTGTATGTGTTAATCCATCATCTCTCCTATTCAATATAACTTCTCTGATTTCTTCCAAAGCTTCTGCACTTTGTGATACTCCTAAAATAATGGTAGAGTTTTGAAATACAGAAAACCTGTCTAAGGAATAATTAAGTATTTCTTCATTAAAATCAATTTTGCACAGGTAACTACTACATTCTTTGGTCAATGCGATATCCACAAAAATGTTTATTATTGCATGTTTGTAGTGGCATTTTGTACTGGATACAAGTGATAAATACTACATTATGTTTAAAATTTACATGTTATCTAGAAAATATTCACCTACCTGAAGCTTTGAATGTAGACTCTTCTTTCGCAAAGTAATTCATGTACTGTTCCAAGAAATCTCCATAGCGTTCTTTTGGCAAATCCACTATACGGAAATTAAAAGTAGCTCCACTGTTGCGATTTGTGGCTGAGAATTTAGACCATACTCTAGGTGAAGTAGACATTTTGTCAAACTTATTCAATCCCAATCACACCAGTATCCGCTGTTGCTTCAAATGTCGTACTAAAAATAACAAATCCATTATCTCAGTTATATATTTGTATTCAAAAATCAAATACATAAATCTTTCAACAGATAACATTTATATTTATCTTATAGCCTAAGTAATAGAAGTCATATTTCTATGAACAAATTTTTATTCTGAGATAATAATTATGTACTCGTATCAATAAACTGGCTATCTTATCAGAATGTTTATTGTGTAGGACAGTTTCACAAAATATGATGAGCTGCATTCTCAAAATATCTTCTTTAGGACTTCGCCATAATCAGATCTGCTTACCCCGTTTTTTCGTCGACTAGTTCTAAGGTACCGGTAACTGGAAATTAGGTTTCTTCTACTCCTCCGCTATTCTAAGTATTCCATTGTGGGATCCAGAACAGCTTAAATTGTTGCTCTAAACAACCCTTAATACGATACCTATTTGTATGACTGGTTTTCAGATTATCGATGCACTGACTAGCCTAGCCTATTACTAATTATTATTATTTTTATTGTCATTTATTACATTACTGTCAGTAATGTACAAATGACAGCCGGGCGGGACCAACGACTCAACGAGCTTACCGTGGAGAAAACTCGGAATTCATGGCGAGTTCACACTGGTCACCTATGCACGGACCGACCTAGGTAAGCTTAACCTAAAGAACCGAGCAGCTATCGTTATTTAGCCACTTCCCTCCTGCTAAACATCGTCAATGTTACAATGAATGTGTGTACTGTGTGTAGTCTTATCTTGTGGGTAGTAAGGTCTAACGACCCCACACACTCTAGTGTCAGAGTTTCTAAACCGCCTCAAGGCCCTCTGACACTGTCTGACATGGTTTGACAACCGCCATTTGGCGTCCGGGACCACCGGCTTATACGTGCCTTCCAAAGCACGGAATGCTCTTTTCATCAGACAATCAGGTGATTCAAACCTGTAGTGTCCTAGCCAAATTGGAAACAACTTTACAAAGTGTACTTCCCGTGGAAATCGAACCCACGACCACCGGGTCACAAGGCAAACGCCTAAACCACTCGACCACGGAGTAAGAGTGATAAAGTTTGTAACGCAACTACCCAGCAGGAATATCTCTGGGATAATTTGGCACTTACATAATTTTATCACCAATTATTTTCACAAAGACGAAAGGGGTATTTTAAGGATTCGTATTAGGTAAGAAAAAGTCGTGAAGGCCGTGGAAAAAGTCGTGGAAGTCTTATATACGAGTACACTCATGAACTTATTTAGAGGAACGCTTCATCAATCAAAGACAAATACTAATATATTATGTACAAAAAGTTTTTAATACAAACTGGACCAACATTAATATTTAGTAAAAAAGAAAGAGAAAGAGCCATCAGAGCAATATATGGTCTTCGTAGGCGCGATTCTCTGAGGGAACTGTTTAAGAACATTAACATCATGACGGTGCATTGTCAGTACATCTACGAAAACATAATGTACGTGAGAAAAAATCTGCATCTTTTTAGTAAAAGAGGGGACAGACACAATTATGTTACTAGGAATATAGTTCAGCCAGGCTTCAGACTCGCTAAAGTAGACTCATCTTTCATGGGGTACTGTTTGAGATGCTATAACAAAATTCCACAAAGCATTCTTGAACTGAATGAGACGAAATTTAAATCATGCATCAAACGCACACTATGCAAGCAAGCATATTACAAGTTGGACGATTATATCGCTGATAAAAGTGCTTGGCTTAATGCCGGTCCTGCTCCACAAGGACAGGGCGCTTAAATTAATTAAATAGGAGGAAGAAAGAAGAACAAGATTGTACAACTATCTTTGCAATGTATAAATTCAATCTCTTTAGTATTATATAGTCGCATAGCACATATTGTGTGAGTACTATGTACTAAAAAGCTATCATTCTCTGGAAACCTACATATTTTTATTTTTTTTTTAATTATTATTTATTTGACTTGGATATGCCCTGGCGATTGAGAGTGTGTCATGCTCACTTAAATGTCTCGCTGATGGTGGCGGGTGTGTCGGATCATTTCGTTCCCTTCAAAATGGTTGAGTGGAATGGTGCTGATCCATGCGTCATGCTCGTGAACGGGTGCTGTCAGTTGTGACTGGTCACCTCTTAGCTGCCACGGCTTGTTTGAATTATTATTTTATCTTTGAATCGTCGTTTTTAACTTTACAGTGGACACTTATCGTGCACATCTTGCTACATCGTTCTCACATAATATACCATCTCAACATGAATGATATAATGTACCAAGATTTTGTAACAATATTCTGATTTAAAAGAGTGTCCATGGAGTTTCTTGCCCGTTCTTCTCCATAGAGATCTACGCTAGGGAATGGGCAACTACAGTACTTTCACAAGTTATTATGCCTTGTGACTGTGACTGTAGCTTAGGAGTGCAATGCGTCGTCCCGGGGGTTGCTACGTCGGGTTGCGCGTCGCCGGATGTCTGCGGCGGCGAGTGCTGTGGGTGCGGGGGCGCGCGGCGGCTCGTGCCGTGGCGGTGGGTGCGCGGGGCTCCGGGTCGCGGGGTGGCGGTTGCGCGTTGCGGCGTGCATTCGTTGTTCCGTGATTTGGAGTCTCGTGTATTCGTTGTTGCGGTGTGCGTCGCTGCGTGCTTTCGTGCTCGCAGTGTTCGTTGTTGCGGGCATTCGGCGGCGTGTGGTTCGGCGTGGTGGCTTTCGGGATGACGTATTGCACTCGTAGTTTAGTTTTATGAATTGTTCTTCTGGCATTCAAAAGTACCAGTAATGGTTTAATTGAAATAAATGCTTTGACTTTGACTTTTGACTTTGAGAAGAGAAAAAAGAAGAGAGAGAAGTAAAAAATAATTACTTCAATAGTCTTTTGTTTCTGGCTTTCATTTGTTTTTTTCGTTTATTTTTAATTTTCACTAGTCTATTGGAATAATTTTGTTGACGTAGGCGTATTAATTTCATAAAATCTGTCTTTTTTCAAGTTTTTTTTTTACAAAAACGTATAACGTTAAGTATTTTCTTATAATAATATTCAACTACCATACCAAGACCCAGTGCAACATATTCATAAATCCATGTCTACCATTGTACCTGACTAGCCCGAGACACGCAATAAGTCGGCGACTCCATTAGGCACGCTAGGTGACGCCGAGTGAGTCGTTAGACTCGGCTCGTGACGTAATTGCTCCCATCGAGTGTACGCGCCGTGCAAAATGGCCGTACTTTTAGAGCCTACAATTACAGGGACTAGACATGGAACAGATATGAAGCCTTTTTTATGGTAGGAAATCATCAAATGACTCCTCCCGCTCCATCTCTGAGCGGAGCGGAAGGGAGTCTCAGACTTCTACTGACTAAAAACCACACATGTTCCTGTGTTTTGCTGCTGTTGCAGACTTTGTTGTATAACTTGGTAGTTCAACGGTCACAAAACTAGGTTATTACTACTTAGGAGAAGAAAACGTTGTCTACTTACTATTCACTTCCTGACCTAGTTGATCTGTCTCCCTTGTGTCTTCTCTCTCGCTGACAGCAGGCTTTGTCTTCTAAAAACTTCTCTACGTTTTCACAGGACGCTTCTATTCGTACAGAATAGTATTATTGATTCTGTCATCATAGTTAACTATCAACGATTGGCTATATCCGATATTGACAATGGTAATGATGTTTGGTTAAAACCCAAACATTATTGTTTACACGAAAAACAATTAAATAACAATTATGACTGTTTTAGTTTGAAGGTCTTCTCCGTTCATCGACTATGGACAAGAAAACAGTCAAGACATGAACAACACTTCGTAACGAGTTTGTAACTATTCTGATGTTATCTTTCGAATTTATTTATTTACTAGTTGAGCCCTGCGACCTTTGTCTGCGTGAAATTATTATAAAAATTCTTCCTACTTGACATCTTACATCCATCTATAATCATAAGAAGGTTATTGTTGTTTTCTTGAGGAACAGTACTTTTATTCGAGATGAATAAAGGTTATGTATTCTGAACACCTTTTTTTTTTGGATTGTGGAAATTCATCAAATGACTCCTCCCGCTCTGGGCAGAGCGATATGGAGTGTCAGACTTCTGCTGACTAAAACCAACCCATGTTCCTACTTAGCCCTTTGTGTCGAGGCCGCGGTATCTCTTTCAAACAACCCGCAGCCCCGACGGGGTATTCTGAACACCTGACAACGTAGATATCACCATCACGATCACTATCACTTCATATTATAAAATAAATTCCTCCGCCCCACCTGTCTGTTTGTTCACAATAAACTCAAAAATTACTGCACCAATTTTATGCTGTTTTCACCAATGGATAGAGTGGTTCTCGAAGAAGGTTTTAGTATATAATTTCCACGCGGGCGAAGCCGTGGTCAACAGCTAGTACAATAATATAATTTTTGGATGTTCGGTTCAGTAGTTTAGGTGTGAAAAGGTAACAAACAAACTTACTTTCGCATTTGTAATATTATTTAGGATATTGACACTGCGACATCTCGAGGGAGTTCTAGAAGAGAGATCGTAAAATAACCAGGAATAGAAGTAAAAGTCAAGGGTCGCAAGAATTTATGATTCCGATTACGAATAAAAGTTCTCATAAAGTTATTATAGTAAATTGAGAGCTGACTGTTTTCGTGCTGATCGAAAATAGAATAAAGAACTTTTTTACTACTGCTCTATTATTGTCCATTATTAGTATAGTTACATAGGTATCTTTTTTCTCTTGTATCTTTTCTGTATGGTGTCGATCGTAAAGAATAGCACCATCCCATATCTTTCCGTGGGTGTCGTAAGAGGCGACTAAGGGACTTACCAGAGAATAGTCAGCAGCGTTCTCTGTGCCTTCGTAACAACCATACTGCGATCGCCAAACCGCCTGCCAAGCGTGGCGATTATGGCAAATCCCCCCCCTTGTGGGGGAGGCCTATGTCCAGCAGTGGACGTCTTATGGCTGCAATGATGATGATGATGATGTTCTTTTCAGCGAACAAAGTTTAAAGACCATCTTTTCGACGTTTCTATTATCATCATTTGCCTAACCTTTTCCCAACTAAGGGGTAGTCTTCTCCACCGTAGACGCGGGCCTGTGGACGGTGAGTGATGGGTAAGCTCGCCGTCCGTCCGTCCATCTTATGACGACGACAGGCCGTGTCGACGGCGCGTTCGTGTTCCACGCGCGCCTCAAAGAGATGTCAGCAACATGGAAGGGGCCCGCAAGGGCCGACGCCCGTCGGGGCTGCGGGTTGTTCGCAGATACCGCGGCCTCGACATGAAGAGCTAAGAAGGAACATGGGTGGTTTTTAGTCAGTAGAAGTCTGACACTCTCTATCGCTCTGCCCAAAAGCGGGAGGGGTTATTTGATGATTTCCCACCCACAAAAAAAAAAAAAGGGTTAGGCTTCTGGGTGCAATAATTGAATACCAGTATTGTACATGGACCGTCTGCCTATCTGACCTCCATAACCTATTATATACTACCTACATGATACCTCTTGGTAAGTCTGGTTGTCAGGCTTTCGGGCCACTGACTGCCTGTAGTGACTGTCAAAGATCTACAAGTGACAACTGGAAACAACGGCTTGACGTGCTTTGCGTGGCACTGAGGAAACTCGGCACTCACACCAACTCTAGGAACAGACAAACCTAGTTTTTAGTCGTGAGACATTTTTTTTGGAGGGTGTAAAGTCATTAAATGACTCCTCCCGCTCTGGGCAAGAGCGAGTTTCAGACTTATACTGACTAAAAACCACCCATGTTTCTTCTTAGCCCTTTGTGCTGAGGCCGGGGTATCTCTTTCGAACAAACCACAGCCCCGACGGGTATATACCCATGAGACCTCTCATCATCTGCCTAGCCTTTTCCCAACTATGTTGGGGTCGGCTTCCAGTCTAACCGGATGCAGCTGAGTACCAGTATTTTACATGGAGCGACTGCCTATCTGACCTCCACAACCCAGTTAATACTAGGTAATACGATACTCTTTGGTAAGACTGGATGTCAGAATTTCAGGTCACTGACTACCTGTAACGACTGCCAAAGATCTATATATGGCAGCCGGGACCAACAGCTTAACGTGCTTTCCGAGGCACGGAGGAAACTCGGTATTTCGGGCGGTCACCCATCCACAGACCGACCTAGGCAAGCACAGCTTTACCTAAAGATCGACCCGAGTGGCAGTTCTTATTAAGCCACGAGCTCGAGCCACGAGCCATGAGACCTCTATTAAAACTTAAAAAAAGGAATCACGTAATTTATGCCATATGTACGCTAAAATACACATAATACTCGTAAAAGTACTCTGTACTAAAAGAACTAGACAGATGTCAAAGTATTTTATAGGAATTAATAGAAGTTTCCACTCCGAGTAAACATGTTTACCTGAGAGTCGCAAATTCAGGACGTGAGTAACTCAGACATGGAGAAAGTTCGTGAACAACTGAACAAACAAATGAAATCATGATAATTTGTTTGTAGAAAACAATTTAAAATTACGATTTATGTCATTGTCTCGGAACATTTACGGTTATTCAGCCTTTAGCTGATGCCAATGTTTGAGCCGGTGCGTTAGGTAAGTGCAGCATATATATGAATTAAAACCTTTTATTCCATTTGTCACTAACATAGCTTATAAGTAATGTGTATTACTAACATCGTATGAATTGAGGTCTGAAATAAAGTATTTAATTTTTATTTTATTTAGTCCTTTAGCTTTATCGCGCAATTGAGGTCAGCGAGCGTATCACTAACTGCCGCACTCAGAGAGCTTTAATGATTACTTAGGCCATCACTAAGTAAAGGTTTTGACAGTTATGTCATACAAAAGTATGTCAAACCTTTACTAAGTGATGGCCTAAGTAATCATTAAAGCTCTCTGAGTGCGGCAGTATGAATCAAAATTTCTGACCGTAAGTATAAGGAATAGTTTACTTCGGTCCAAAACCCAAATATCAGACTTTTGCAATACACTCGCCTTATTAAAATGGAACTTTCATGTCACATCAAAATTGAGCCAAAGTGGTCACAGATTGGGCTCCGAACAGCAGAACCAGGCGACGCGGTAGACCCTGAAGGAGATGGCGTAACGAGCCGAACTATCATCAAAAGGATTTGGCCCAAACAGCCAAAGATAGGCATACATAGAAAGAGGGATGGGAGGTCTTTGCCCCGCAGTGGAGCACACCAGGGTCATAATAATCAGCCTATATTGGTATTACTGATTAATTATTGATTTTATTACTTTTACACGCTTCCGACGACGTGCAGTTGCCAAATATTTGTATCAGACCCGCAGTCTATATTAATATTTGTCTTGCATTGAAGTGTTTTGTTTTATTAGGGTTCCGTTTCTGAAAGCCTCCGCTGCCCGTCCATCCACTATGTCTGTCTGTCAACGAGCTGTTTCTCATAATCCGTTATAGGTAGACAGTTGATTTTTTTCAGCAAATTGTGTATTTTTGTTGCCACTTTAACCACCAAATAATAAAAACAAATTAAAAATGGCCTACCTACATGGTATTCAATCTTGATGGAACCCTTTACTCGCAAGGTCAACTCGCACTTGGCCGGTTTGTGGTTAATAAACAATTTCTTCTATCGGTAATATCACAATGAGAGGAAACGCCGATAAGAATTTTCAGTCTCATTTTTATGAAGACTAAAAAAAATTCTGCAATTCTCCACGCTGTTATCTATGAAATTTTTCATGTACATAATAAGTAAATAGTCGTTGACGCACTTCGCCATCTTTGTTTACGCAGACGCGCTGAAGACGTCTCATTGAGCACCAGTAGACTGTAAAAGACATACTTGTATCCTCTTTAAATATGCAAGACGTAGTAGTTCGAACTATCAAGAGGTTATGCTAATAGGTAGGTATAATAGTGTTATACAATATTATATACACACATCAACACTGTCTAGGGATATTTTGGATTCACTCAATTTACTCGAAATGTATTAAAAATAGCATACAACATATATATATATTTTTATAAAGCCCATTTATCAGACTACACTCCAGAATAAAAGAAAACAATGTTTTTTTGCGTAAACAAATTTTTATTCAAATAAAGAAAAAACATGAAATAATGGTAAAACTAACAACGAATGTGTTTCTCAAGAAAAATTTACAAATAAGGAAAAAATAATTTGTTTTTAACAGTTCTGTGAAAAATCAGTAGTCAGTAAAACCACCCATGACGTTAATAACGGTCCTGCAACGGTTTTTTATGCTTTGGATTAAGTTATCCAAGTCTTGCTGCGGTATATTGTCCCAGGTCCGGCTAAGATGCAAAAAAAGTTGCTCTTCCGTCGCAACGTTTGCAGGGAAATTCCTCAAAGCCCTTCTTTGGAGCATGTCCCACGCGTGTTCTATGGGGTTTAGGTCAGGCGATTGAGCGGGCCAGCCTAAGACCGATACGTCGTGCTCCTGCAACCAGCTCGTCACCACTCTCGCTGTGTGCGGACGGGCGTTATCGTGCATGAGAGTGAATTTTTGGCCCATTTGTAGTCGATGGGGGTAGATTATTGGTACTAGCACCTCGTTACGGTATTTTTCAGCCGTCATGGTGTTTCTGATCCAAACGAGGTCTGTTCTTCCACCAACACGAATTCCCGCCCAAACCATAATTGTCCCGCCGTGGTATGAAAGGACTTCCTGAGGATGTTGCAGACGGCTCTCACGACCAGGAACTCGCCAAACACTCACTCTACGTGTATCGGGATGGAAACCGAACCGGGACTCATCGGTAAACAGCACTACAGACCACTGGTTTTCTTCCCAGAGCAAATGTTCACGAGCCCACTCTAGTCGTCGTCCACGATTTCCTCGGCGTAGTGCTGGAGTACGAAGCGGTCTCCGAGCATGAAGGTTAGCTTCATGCAGCCTTCTCCTCACAGTTTGGTCACTCACAAGCAACTGGTGCTCTGACTGGAGCCTCTGAACCAACTGCATGGCCGTAACATTTGGTTGTCTTCTCGCGGCAACTTGCAAAAATCGGTCTTGTCGTTGAGTGGTTATGCGCTTCCCGCCTGGGTGTCTTTCAGCCACTTCACCAGTAGCACGATAACGTGACCATAACCTTGATATCACGTTTTGTCTTGTTCCAAACTCCTCAGCAATACTCCGTTAAGTAGCCCCAGCTTGGAGCATGCCTACTGCTTTAACATTTCTTCTCTAGTTAAATGGCGCCGCTGCATGATGCACACAATAACATTAATTCGGAATTAACCGATAACTTGTTATAAAACTTAAATTGGACACAAAAAATAGCCACAAACTACTGTAGGTAACTGAAACCATCGGACTTCGCTACCATTATGCCGCGTAAAAATCTTTTGTTTTTAATGTATTTTTTCAAATTCAAATTTAGAATCGTTCAAAAAGGCTTACAAAATAAACTTTCTTCAAAAGAATTTAAAAGTGGCCAGTATTTTTTGAGTTTAAGAACTTTATACAAAATATCCCTAGACGGTGTTGATGTGTGTACATAAGTATCGAACTGTCCCTTCTTTTGCACTGTTATTGTATTATATTATTAAAAGTTTATTTCAAATCCATAGCACAAAATAAAATTACAAACATCCTCAATCATCATGGAATAAAATCATAATAAAATTCAATCAATTCAACACAAAATAAATTGAAATGAAAAATCCTAACACAATAATTACATTTTTTTTTTAAAGATTTATAATTACTCTGTAATTATATATACTTGACTTTCGAAATTATTGTAATAAGTCCACATTAGTAGGTATACCATAACGTAACATGGCGCCTGTAATCCCCGAAGGGTTAGGCAGAGGCGCAGCTAATAGTAGATATACCAACTTTTTACTTATCATGTTTAAGTCCCATGCAATAGAGGGCGAGCCTATTGTCACCGACCGTGCACAAATTCAGAATGACTGCTACTGAGAAATTCCTGATGGCAAAACCAAATAATACTTTGGCCCGACCTGAAAATCGAACCCAGAATGTCTCCCTTAGCAGCACTTGACCGACGATGCAGTCAGAAGGTTTATGCGTTATGTAAAAAGTGTGCATAAACCTTCTGGTTTTAATTATGGTATGGTATTCAATTACTTCTAATGTCCGCTATAAAATTCTTTTAAATCTCTTTGGTTAGATCATTGGCTGTTTGTACTTATAGGCCGCTGACGATCAAATTCAAATCCCTCAAGTCGACCATTTATGTGTTGTGTGCATAGTGTGTGTGTGTTTTCAATTTCTTAATTTTTTTCGACTCTGCAGACTTTTCAATTTGCTTAAAATTTTTAATAATTAGGAAGTGTTTATACATAGCTACGTGTTGCGAAAACTAATTATGGTAATAAAAGAAGATAAAAACTCAAACTTGTATTCTAGCAATCATAAACTTAGAAGAAGGAGGACCTGTTTCGTATTTGAGTCCAAACATTTTCCCCAACTCCTCACGTTGTAATTCGCAGACTGTCTCCCAACCATCGCGCTCAGCAGCTTTCTGTGTTCCATATGACGTCATCCAAGCTCCATTTATGGGTATTCCGTGTTCTTTGCATACCAGTCGCCTGAAAAAGAACGTAAAAATAAACCGTATCATTATCGAATATCTCATGGGGAGTCGCCCATAACTGAGGTCACTGCCTCCGCGATCCTTTTCCAACGGTCTCTCTTGGCCGAATGGCAACCACATTCTGCCAGAGGTATCTGGCCCGATCTGAGGTAGAGGTATCTGGTAAATGGCCCGCCATTTGCATTGGTTTTAGTCCAGCCCGTCCCGACGAGCTAGGCTATCACAGCTTAACAAAATATTGATAAGGATTTATATAAATACTAACCTGACTCTGAGGAACTCTTGCGCAATACCAAGCCCTCTATACTCAGGACATACAAAAACTCCTCTATCGCTGAAGCAGCGATCCAAATCGAATGCCTTTCTTTCATCGTATTTAGCTTCCAAACCGTGTATGATTTCGAATAGTTTCTTCATTTCTTCTGTCTTGAAGTCATACTGGAATAAACCAGAATATTTACTTATTTCATAGATAATTATAATAAATAGATAAGTATCTTTTTTGTTTTTTTAAACGACATTATCTAAAAATGAAACCTAGCTAGATCGATTTACCGCTCCAAAATTTGCTCACTGCATACTAAATTTCACGAAAATCGTTTAAGCCGTTTCCGACATTCAGATTATATATACACACTAGTCTGTATACTAGTACATATTATGCAAGAACGTTTAAAGGAATTAGATAGATTTTAGTAGTTTTAATATATTATTTCCGTGATAAAAGAATAATGTTTTAGAATGTTATGTTTTAAAACATTATTATGATTACCTACTTAAATTATGCTCGAAAAAAAATATGCTTTAGCTGTTGTGCATATTTTTTTTAAGATAAACAAACTACGCCATATTGTCTTAAAAGTTTATGCAAATGAATAGGGAACCTAATATAATTATGTATTTCGTAATACCGATATCCACTAGACACTTCAAAAGATGTGAAATTGATCATGGGAAAGCAGGCACAAAATCGACCCGAGTGGAGACGTCGTGTGCATCAACAGATTAACACGTTAGAAGAAAGAAGAAGGTTGCAGTTAGGTCAAACGCCTGATGATCTTAAAGCTAGACCACCTACAACCGTCAATGGTGATCAGACATGTCCACTTTGTGCTCGTAGTTTTTCAGCCCAAGTTGGATATGCTAGCCACTTAAGAGCACATGGAAGACCAGAATTCATAGAAAATCAGCGATTGCAGTCGCTGTGGCCGAAATCGGCTAGATGACATCAATATCGATATAATTTACCTCTGGTTCAGTATCACCTTTCGATACTAATGACATCATGGATGCCCCAGCTACGTCCTTTATCTCCTCATCATCGTTGTCTAAACAACATATGACAAGATGGGCTCCTTCTTCTTGTGTCATCTCTGTTAAAGGCCCATATAGTTCTTCTAGTGCCTTAGGATTTTTCGGGAGTCCTATAAGCACAATGGCAATCATGAAATAATTTGTTAGAAACAAAATGAGATTTCTTTTTAAAAAAATCATACCCGAAACATTTATTTCAAAAACATTTTAAATTTTTTGTACAATGTTTTAGCTTTGCTCTTGAAGTTTTTTTTAATGTTTTGCAGTGATAATTCTGGTTTTTAACCGATTTTTAAAAAGGAGGAGGTTCTCTATCTCAAGTCGGTGGGAAAAAAATGAATTTAAACAAAGAAAAGTCACCGACTTCTGAAGCTGATTCTTCTTCTGAAGTTTATTTTTCACTTTTATTGTGTCGGTTTTATTTTTTAACACAGTGTTTCTCGAAGTATGCTGAATTGATGATATAAGTACGTAGAACTCTTTCAAAATATACAATTATTATAAAACTTGTGATACTTTATCATTTTTATTTAAATTAAGTTAGAAGAGTTACGCCTTTAAAAAACAGTAAAATCTAAATTCTACTTACCAGTAGCAATAAAAGTGGTCTCCTCCATAACAAAATAATCAACGTATAGATTTATGACTTTTTCATTAAGATATTTAGGCATGTCCAGTATTTTTAAATTAAGAACAGTACCATCTTTTTTCTTCACCGAGAATTTAGACCATACTTTAAGAGATCCTGACATCTTGAAAATCTCAGAAATTTTACGAAGTAAAAAAAGAATTTTGATGAATATTAAGCAGTTATTTAATAATTAATTTCAATGTAATGTTTTTATTTTATGTGAATTTTTGAATGTCTTAACGTCAATACTATCTGTAAATGACAAATGTGATTATTTTATTGTATCAAATAAGCGAGCCGGTTATCTTATCTGTATAAATAGTGTTGGGCGACTTAAAGATGTTGATATCATTTGGGAATATTGACATTGTACTTAAATGACTAATTACGAAACTCAACGTGTTACCTAGTAACTGGATGGTAGAGGTCAGAGGTACTAGCATGAGCAGACAGTGTGGACGTAACGAAAAAATGATCCATTTTAAAATTTAAACTACTCTTTTCACATATAATATTGACTTTGTAAGCAAGTATGGCCTAGTGGGGTGACCGTTCTCCGACTGTCAAGTCCTAGGTCTCATGTTCGAACCCAAAACATCTCTAATTTTCGGATAGAAGGGTAGTTGACAAAAAAAATCTAATTAGTCCGTCAGATATATTTCCAAAAAATATTGGACACGTATTTTTTTCTTTTTTCACGTAAAGAATAAATGGAGACAATACAGTGCACAGTGCTTCGAAAAGTCGCACGACGTCACAGTTTGGTACATTTTTTACCAGAAAGTGACGTCACCAGCTCCCACTCACGATCTTTGACACGTTTTATTTTCGTCAATTTTTATTAATTTGGTAAATGAAAAAAAACGTAAGTATCCAAAATTTTTCGATAATCTAACAGACGGACTAATCATCTGCCTAGCCTATTCCCAACTATGTTGGGGTCGGCTTCCAGTCTAACCGGATGCAGCTGAGTACCAGTATTTTACACGGAGCGACTGCCTATCTGACCTCCACAACCCAGTTAATACTAGGTAATACGATACTCTTTGGTAAGACTGGATGTCAGAATTTCAGGTCACTGACTACCTGTAACGACTGCCAAAGCTCTATATATGGCAGCCGGGACCAACAGCTTAACGTGCTTTCCGAGGCACGGAGGAAACTCGGTATGTTGGGCGGTCACCCATCCACAGACCGACCTAGGCAAGCACAGCTTTACCTAAAGATCGACCCGAGTGGCAGTGCTTATTAAGCCACGAGCTCCTCTCTTTCTAATCTAACAGACGGACTAAACAGGATCATATTTCTTTTAGTCGGTCAACTACCCTATTGTCACTCACCAAAGTGGAGGAAAACATCGTGAGGAAACTAGCATGCTTGACAGATATTCTCGCCGGCATGTACAGTCGAGTCAGAGGCCCATGGCAGCATAATAACTCCACCACCAGCCACCAGGTTAGGCCTTAACCACACGATGAAGAAAGAAAGAAAATTGACTTATTTTTTACAAATAAGGATTAAACAGTCAAAACCTATAGGATTGTTGTATTTTCGATTCAAAAGCGTTCGTATTAACGTTATGTATTCATGGTCCATGTAAAATACTGGTATTCAACCGCATCTAGATAGACTTGAAGCAACATTCAAAACAGTATAGTGTGTCTCAACATCTATGTTTCCTTACAGATAGATGTTTTTGATATTAATATTAATAACACCTAAGTTGGTAGGTATCCTACTATCGGTGGCTATCCTACTTCCTACTAATATTATAAACGCGAAAGTGTGTAAGTATGGATGGATGTTTGTTACTCTTTCACGCAAAAACTACTGAACGAATTCGGATAAAATTTGGTACCCAGATAGTTTATAACCTGGATTAACACATAGGATAGTTTTTATCCTGATTTTATCTTCCCGTAGGATAATTTTCGAGTTGTAGCGGGCGAAGCCGCTGGCAACACCTAGTGTATAAAATATATTTCTTGTTTTTAGCGACAAAATGAATCACAGTGACACTGTTTTTAATCATCTTGTGCATTGCATCATTATCAAAATTATTTACCTACAAAATAATGCATGATAAGGTATCAACGTTTTTGTAGCCTAGTAATACGAATATTAGGGAATCTATCATACTCAGCTTTCAGCATACCTACTATGTAAGAATGTACATTATTTCGAAACGTAATTGAATAATGTAGGTATCATTGTTATTATCAGACATTATTTTGCTGATATTATGGTTGAAAAAATGTGCAAGAGTTTGTCTTCGAAATCTTTATTTTAAGAAACATTATTTACTTTACAATCTGTGTTATTATTACAATTTTATAAATAAGTAATTTAAATTCTGACAAAACTTCAAGAGATTCTATATAAAATGTTTAATTTATTTAAAAAAATATACTAAATGATTTATTGTGTTTTAGCAATCATGAACTTAGTGGAAGAAGGAATGCCATCGAATGTAACTCCGAATTTCTTTCCTAACTCTTCAAATTGAATTTCGAAGGCAGTCTGCCATCCGTCGTTCTCAGCAGCAGTCTGACTGTCAGCTGTACCCATCCAAGCTCCAGTTGCTGGTAATCCATTTTCTTTGTTAATCAATCGCCTGAAAAAAAAACGAAATTCAGTACATGCTAAAACCATGAAATGTGGTTTGGTAAAAACAAATAGAAGTACCTATACAATAATATTGTTAATCGTTTTAACAGATTTCCATCGACATGTTGTCAGCCTTGTTATAAGTAATTTTATTTTCGCTTACAATGTTAGTTGAAGAAATAAATATAATCTAATTAAATAATAATAAACGCACGGTTCGATCTTCAAGTGCAGTCGTTACGAATATGTACTCAGAAACCGCAATGTCTTACAGCCACTCATTCATCATCAGGTAGATGATGAATAAATAAAATAAATACTGGTCACAAAACAGTTCCTTTTAGGAAAATTATCCCAAGATTAGTACAAGAACTCACCTGGCTTTAAGGAACTCTAATTCAACACCAAGTCCTCTGTACTCAGGGATAACAAAGATACCTCTGTCACTGAAGTAACTGTCAGAATCGAACGCCTTCGTTTCATCATAGAATGCTGCTAATCCATAGTACATTTCAAACACCTTTTTCATTTCCTCGGTTTTAAAGACGAACTGAAATATATAAAACTCTAATATAAGTGAGATAAAATTAAAATTGATAAAATTGAAGGGTGGCTCAATTAAGTGATTGTAGCGACGACGTGGCTTGGACACATGACTACCAATCAAGCTATATACGCATCTCTCATTGTACGAGAAATTTAAACAAGACAATGTTATGCTGGTAAAGCTGGGATGATGATTGATGGCTAATATTGTGTTAACTGTATTTGGTCTTTTATCTCAATCAGCTTAAATACCAGTCAGACGAACACACCAACAGGTTTCCACGAAAACATACATCTGGTTTACCACAAATATTTTGGAGAGAAAATTCGTTGGACCTGTTTCCGGTGTTGCTACCATTTATTTACCTCTGGTTCCGGATCTCCTTTCGATGTTAAGGCCATCATAGATGCTCCAAGGATTTCTTTGACCTCATCATTACCGTTGTCTAAACAACAAATCACAGTGTGGAAGCCTTTTTCTTTAATAGCTGCTAGCATAGGCACACGTAGTTCTTCCATTGCTGCTGCATTTTGTGGCACTCCTGTAAAAGATATAGGTAATAACGTAACGTTAAGTCTATAATCACCATAGCAACAGTTGTAGCCTTTTTCTTTTTTTAGGGGCTGGAATATCATCAAATGACTCCTCCCGCTCTGGGCAGACCGGTAGGGAGTGTCAGCCTTCTATTGACTAAAAACCACCCATGTTCCTGCTTAGCCCTTGTGCCGAGGCTGCGGTATCTCTTTCGAACAACCCGCAGCCCCGACGGGAACAGTTATAGCCTAATGGTGTGATCGTTGGACTACCAAGTCATAGGTCTTGGCTTCGACCCCAAGACACACCTCTGATTTTTCGAAATCATGTGCGTATTGTATAATTATCACTTGTTTCGGCGAAGGAAAACAGTGTGAGGAAACCAGCATGCCTAATAGATATTTTTTGACGTCATGAAAATCCAAGTCAGAAGCCTATGGGTGGCCAAAAAACTATTACACACCATTTTTATCAGGAATTATTTTTAATACCATTAATACCTTCGGGAATTATTATCGTATGGTACCTAGTTAGGAAGAGTTATGTCTCATGCAAAAGTAGGTGAGTTCATTCAAATTCAAAATACACACATCAAAAGTGTCTAGGGATCAAGCATTTTTATGCGGATTTCTTGAGATTGAGATGTGGCTTTGTAATAAATTTATGATTTTATAAATTTATATGGATCCTTTTTGGTGCATTTCATAATTTGAATCAGGAACTGTGAATCAAATTCGAGTAAAAGATGAAAATCAGCTGTCAATATTTTCCCTATAAAAACATACAACGCATTGAAGACATTATTAGTGCTACTGTTTCCCTACTACTGATTAAAACCAACGTTATTAAGGAGCGGCGACGTCATTTAAGCAGGGAAGAAATGCTCAGAGCCGTGGGAATGATAGAAGCTGGTTCCCGGCAACGTACTGTGGCTTTAGCTCTGAATACAAGTCAGAGTGTTATCAGTCGACTTTGGACACGTTACCGAAGCACTGGTACCGTGGCTGAGCGCCATGGAGGACGGTATCGCTGCACCACACGGAGACAAGACCGATACATTCAAATCTTAACTCGAAGAGCTCCAACAATAACCGCCATGATGTTAGCCGTGAGGCTTCATCACTCTTCAGGGAACTTAATTAGCGACCAAACAGTCAGAAACCGCTTGCATGAAGTGAACCTTCATTCCCGAAGACCGCTACGGGTACTACCTATAGCAATGCACAATCGTAGGATTCGATATCAATGGGCTCTTGAACACAGAAATTGGGCAGAAGAACAATGGCGTTTCGTGTGCTTTTCTGATGAGTCTCGTTTTGGTATGAGACCGGATACAAGACGTATACGACACTGGAGAACCCCTGGACGCCAACAGCGATTAAAATCCTGCCAGGAAGTTCATCCTTATAGTGGTGGAACCATCATGGTATGGGCGGGTATTTGGATCGGCGGAAGAACTGAGTTGATTTGGATCAGAGGCAACCTCAACGCTCAAATTTATGCTGAGACGATTGTATCAGACGTCATCGTTCCTCTACAAGTGCAAATCGGTCCCTTATTTCAGTTAATGCATGATAATGCACGACCGCACACCGCAAGAGTTGTAAGACAGACTCTCGCCGCAGCTAACATCAATGTCCTGCCCTGGCCTGCTCAGTCGCCAGACTTGAACCCGATTGAGCATGCATGGGATATGCTACAGAGAAGAGCTCTGCCGAATATGGAGGGTATCCAGTCGCAAGAAGACCTTTTTTTGTTGTTGCAACGAACATGGGCGGCCATTCCACAGCGTGATTTGGATGAACTCATTTTGAGTATGCCAAACCGATGTTCTTGTGTTGTTAGTGTTCGCGGTAGAAACACGGATTATTAATTGTTTAAGTTACCCAATAAAATTTTAAAGAAAACTGTTATTTCAGTCTTTTTTTCGAACTTTAATGTTAGTGGTTCAAATGTCAAAAATCCCTTTATTAGGAAAATGGCAAATTTCTTTATTAATGCAAAAGTGACTTGGTTTATCGTTACTGTGACAAACGAAAACACTTTATTTGATGAATCCTTAAAGAAAATTTTAATTAATATCAATCAGGAGAAAAGTTATTGCAAAAATATAATGTTGATCCCTAGACACTTTTGATGTGTGTATTATGTTGACTATAAAGTCTATCTTAGGCGAGTGGTTTTGTTCGTAAATTAGAACTGTATCATTAAAATTGTACTTACCAGAAGCTTTGAAAAAGGCGTCCTCGGTCGCATAATATTTCATGTACTCGTTGATGACTTCCTCAAGAAGATTTTCAGGCGCATCCACTATGCGTAAATTGACTGTGTTACCACCCTTTGATGCAGAGAATTTTGACCACACTTTGAGAGGAGACATATTGAATTATTAAGTAAGTAAGCCAGTTAATTACTCTACGTGAATAAGAAGTGTATCTTCACTTCAATACTGTCTGTAAATGTGATATGGACTAGTTTATATAGAGTGTCATATTGCAAGCAAGATGTTATCTAAATCCTACACTAAAGTGATGAGATTCGGGAAAATTGGTGAAATACCCGAAAGAAGGAAAATACGCGTTTTATGAACTTCATAAAACGTTGGTATTTTTTTCTTACATTGTAATTAAATATAGGTACTTATGTCAATAACAATAGAAAACCCAATAGGAACCACATAATACATGTTTACTGACTAAAAAAATATGATTCTAATTAATCCGTCTGTTAGGTTATCGAAAAATATTGGATACGTATTTTTTGTTTTATCAAATCAATAAAAATTGACGAAGATTTGTTGTGACGTCACTCATCGGTAAAAAATGTCATACTAATGTCTTAGAATATGACGTCACACGAGTTTTCAAAGCACTGTATCGTCTTCATTGTTTGTTTACGTGAAAAAATAATAAATACGTGTCCAATATGTTTTGGAAATCTATCTGACGGACTAATTAGTTTTTTTTAGTTAACTACTCTATTGAGTTATTGCGCTGCGAAAAACTCCTCGAAAACGTACTAAGGGACTCATTGCACTTCTGCCCTTATCCCATTTTGTTTGCGGTCGGTGCAGCATATCTTCGTCTTCCATGCTTCTCTATTATTTGGCATCTCATCAGTAACCTCCAATACATACCTACTAGACTTAGGAACTCAATAGTCAAACAATGAACAAACGGAATGGCAAACAACACACGGTGATCAAATACTAAGTAATAATGCATGTATAAATAATGTATAGTCTAAACAAATAAAAATCACACACACCAGGCCGCTAACCATTGCACACTGCCACATGTGTAAAGGCGGTGGTTGGTTCGACCAATTTGGCAGATTTTTTTGGTTGTTTTCATAATAGCTGTCAGGACAACCAAAAAATCTAAAATTTTTTTGATCTTGATATTATCGGTCGGCTCCCTATCCAGCCAATAGCTTTTTCAAACCATATAAAATTCTAAGATTTTATGCTGAATCATTAATCAACCCGTATAAGTAGGTATGTAGTATTGCTAATATTGATTCTTTTGCCCATTCCGTCCAAAAAGGTCAAAAGATCTAATACTGGATCCCCGCTCCGAGTGCGGATTTCACGAAATCATTCAGCTTGTTTGTTTTCAATTAATGGGAAAGCTGCGAAACATGTAAACACGAACGGGAGGGATTATACAAGATCTGCGGCAAAGAACGGCATCGAACAAAATATTGGTGTTATTTTTACGTTTTCTCCTATAATCATGGTGTTTTTGGCGTCATACTGAGTATTGTGTCTTCCGAGTTTGGGGTTAATGTTCGATTCAGAGTGGAGACGTCTTTATGTAGGGAAATAATAAGGTAATAAGTTTTAGCTTTATCCTTACAGAAGACCAAATAAACTGATGTTAGGAAAACTACGCTCTATTGTCATTACGTGATCTCAATAATAAGATCGGACTATTATAACTTCGGCCGATCGTTCTATAGAGTTTAAAGTAAGTCGGCAGGTAAGGTTAGCGTTTACTTATCAGCTAAATCTTGCCCTGCGTCGGCATTTTGTGCAATTATCCCATCTTCGGGCTCCAAGTCAGCTTGATATCGTTAACAGATAAGAATACGGGATAAGCAGATGCCTTGAAGAAAAGATAAGGGCCCTTCGAACTTTCAAGTCTTGGGCCCCTGAGGTTTAACGATCTTAAGATTAAAATCGTTGTTCAATACCTTGCTTTTAATGGAAACAGAAAGCAGAGAATTCCTATTGGAGAATACAATTGTGTTCAAATCGGAGATAATAAGTGGAAGTTCCTACCTATACCGCATGATGTAGAGAGGTGCAATCATATGTCCCCATGGGAGGCAGTTGTGCAGTTGAATGGTCTATGGCTTAAATAACACCCTTTTTAGATTTCCGTAGACGACTAATGGCAAAAATCAGAACCCATATAATATAGATTTGTCCTGTCGGTCTGTCCGTCCGTCGGTCCGTCCATATGTCACAGCCACTTTATTCGGAATCTTTTAAGACTACACAGTTGAAATTCGACTTATTATAGATTTGTTCTGTGAACCGCATTTCGATTTGTATATAAAAATACAAAAAATGAAGGACCAAGAGATTAACTACAACTAAAAAAACTTTTTTATTCAAACCCATTCGTTTGTCATTCTGTCATTCTGTCAGTCTGTCAGTCTGTCAGTCTGTCAGTCTGTCAGTCTGTCAGTCTGTCAGTCTGTCAGTCTGTCAGTCTGTCAGTCTGTCAGTCTGTCAGTCTGTCAGTCTGTCAGTCTGTCAGTCTGTCAGTCTGTCAGTCTGTCAGTCTGTCATTCTGTCAGTCTGTCAGTCAAAATGGAGAGATGAAAATGTTCTGTCTTTCTTCTTTTGATTTTGAAAACGTCATTCACTATTTTATTTTTGTTTGCGACAGCAAAATGATTTCATTTGTCTACGTTAACAAAATATCTATGAAAATAAATTGTTATCCTTTAAGATTTCCTCAGAGTTTGTTAATCGCTTCCCTCCAGATTATAGCTTTGTCGTAAAATTATTCAGTAGGCGAAAACAAAAATAATTGTTACAACTGTCGCCGTTGTTGATAACAAAATAATTATTATTTATCTTATTTCTTGTTCTACATTTTTGACGACATTGCCGGCTAGACAAAATTATTCTTAGATATTAAAGACCTGCGAAGATTGTTGAAAAGTAAAGAAATTAATATATCAGAAGAAGTTTGAATGTACAATAACAGAAACATTGAAAAGTAATCTACTGTCTTGGTATGAACATGTGATGAGAAGGAACGAATTGCATGTGAATAAAGATGATGAATGAAGAGGGAGAGGATATTTAAGGAAACAATGGACGGATTGAATGAAGAATTAAATGAAGAAAAACGGAGTGAAATGAATGCGTGACGGTTACCAGGGGAGAATAGAGGAGAAAATCGTGTTGCCCCGACCTCAAGTAACATAGGACAAGGGTAGAAATTAAAGATTTAAGATTCTTTTTGGTAAGATTTAAGATTCAGTTTGCTCTATTATATTCTTCGTTTCAGTTTAGCGTATCGATGATAACCTAAATTGAGTAAGCCCAATGTTTAGCGACGAGTATAGCACTTTCAGTTACATCCAGCTCTTATGAGATGATCGTTTCTGTTGCATCTTAATATTCAATAATTCATAATGTAAAAAATGTCAAAATCGAGCAGCATATATTATTATGTTTATTTTTATCAATAATAACGATCCCGTTGTGTGAACCTGTACTGAACGAACGAAATTTGTCGAAAGTTCGATCAGGCATAATTAAATGTTGAGATATCTGTGACTGACTTTAAATCTCTAGGCTACCTATCACAAATTAGCCGATTTTAATCTAGATCTTAATTAGCCCTTTTAGTGTAATTGCCAATCGCAAGTCTGCCTTAATTGGTAATTGATTCAAATTATTGGATGATATTACAATGACCTACTTTTAATGGATACCCCATTAGAGATAATAATATATAGTATTAGTAACATATTTGGTTTAGTATTCTTACGGTATAAAGAAACAATGAAGGTCAATTCATATTGGAAAGGGTTGTTCGCAAGAGATACCGCGGCCTCGACATAAAGGGCTAAGATCGAACATTGGTGGTTTTTAGTCAGTAGAAGTCGGACACTCCCTTTCGCTCTGCCCATGAGCGGGAGGAGTTATTCGATGATTTTCCACACGCCAAAAAAAAAAAAGTTCAATTGATATTACTTTAATGTCGTGAAACATGACTGTTTGTTAGTCTAGTTGTCACGAGGTTCTGAGTTTGATTTCCAGGTCTGGCAAACTGTTATTCGACTGTTCCATTAGAAATTTCTCAGTAGCTCTCACGGATCCTAGATTTGTGCTCGGGTGATGGTACTAAGCTCGTCCCTTATTTCATGGGACTTAAACACAACTGGCACACATGTCTGAAAAACCTTACGGGGATTACAGGCGTGATGTTATGTCATTAATTGAATGGATTATGTGATGTGAGGAATTTCGGCTGTCTAAAATTATAACAAGATTTTCTAATTGATTAAGAGTTGCAAATTTTCTTCTCCGTTGGCATTGAATTTTGCACCTTGAAGTCACGAATGAGCTGTACAATGATCTTCAGGTTCAAGAAAATATCGGTCTCGGAGTCACCTTGGCGTGCACAGTTGTTTGAGGTATTAACCGAAAAATAAAACTGGAAAATTGTGGTGAATTTTATCTGAAATTTCTTTTTAAATGGTATTCCTCTATTTTTATCAACGGTAAAAAAGATATTTTGTCAGAAAATGGTTGTTACAGAATTTCAACTTCAAATTATGAGCCAAATTAAATTACTCAGTTTTCAGCACTCAAGAGGAACGTAGTTAAGTAATAATCTCATCGATCGTTCAATAAAATTGACATCTCACAAATTCACAATCTTGAAAGCCATGGTTGCAATTCGGAACTTACATACATAAACTCTCGCCCTTTTCCCATGGGGGTAGGCAAAAACCACAGAACTCCACCTGTTACGATCCTTAGAAGAACCTCACCATTAAGGTCAGTGTATGTCTAGGGCATCATCTACCGTCATCGCCACTCACATCTATCTGCCTAGTAAATACCTTTTGTTTCCATAACATTATCACAGTAATACCTATTTTATTTACGTGATGATCACCAAACTGTGGCATTTTATGAGTGCCAATGTTTGTTATGAAACTATGTAGATAAACATTTTTCGAGGGAATAAAAGTCGAAAAGTTACAAATGATGGCTTTATTTTTGTTCACTTTTATTACTCTGTCTGTTTGCGTCTAAGGTTATGGATGGTTTAGGTCTTCTCTTTGAAGTTTTAGCATTTTTCTTACTCATTGAGGATTTACTTTTTCGTAAGTTCAATAGGCAATTTAAACGACATTTATTTTAGGTATTTCTGAGACAGTAACAATAGGGATGATGGGATAGGGATGGGATGTTTACTGACTAAAAAAAATATGATTCTAATACGTAGTTTTTGTTTTATCAAATCAATAAAAATTGACGAAGATGAAGTGTGTGGGTTGCGGGAAGGTAAACGAAACACGTCTTTACGATACGAGTGGTTTAATACGACTAATGCTTAGAACTAACACATGAATAAAGGTTATGAAATATATATGACAATACACATGTACTTACACACTACACCACGGGGGTACGAGAGAAAAAAAAAAAAAAAATGTTTACAAAATTACATTTTTTTTTTTTTTTTTTTTTTTTTTTTTTTTTTTTTTTTTATTTATTCTAACAAAATCAGTTACATAATATGTACTTAAAACTACACTACACTATTTAAAATTACACTATTTTCTAAACAATTTTGTTCGGTTTTTGTGTACAATTTCTGATTTATTGTTTTTCACTATTTTTACATTTGGTTCCATGTCTTCAATTACAATGTATGGGCCATTAAACAAAGTATCCAATTTATTTGCAGTTTCATTTTTTAACAATATTAAATCACCTTTCTCATATCGCACTTGATTTACGTTTTTGTCGTACAAAGTTTTTCGCATCTGTTTGCTTTTAATCAAATTATTTCGCGCATCTCTGTGTGCTACTTGTAAACGATATCTTAATTCTAAACTATAATTATCTGGGTTATATAAAGGTTCTATGCTAGTACTTAATCTACTCGGAATGTTACTGGGTTTTCCAAAAACTAATTCATACGGGGCATATTTTGTAGAAGAATGTATAGTGTTATTATAAGTAAAACACCAAAAGGGTAGCCAATGGCTCCATGTATCAGGGAAATTATCGCATTGTATTCTTAAGAATGAACCCAAATGTTTATGCGCGTTTTCGAGCGATCCGATTGACTCGTGATGATATGAAGTTGAGTTCAATTTTTCAATTCCTAAAAGTGAACATACCTCCGTCATAGTTGATGACATAAATTCAGAGCCTCTATCTGTGGCTATAGTTTTTGGGATTCCGAATCTTAATATAAATTGATTTACTAATGTTCTAGCAACGGTGACCGTTTCCTTATTTTGAAGAGGATATGCCTCTACGAATTTACTTAATTCACACTGTAATGTAAGTATATAATTATTACCATCTATATCTTTATCCAAAGGTCCTACTAAATCTAGAAACACTTTCTCGAAAGCATATGAAGCTGTGGTGGTTATCACCATCGGTTCCTTTGTTTTTAGAGAATGTTTTGATTTTTGACATTTTTCGCATTTATTTACAAAGTTTTTGACGTCTGCTTCCATCTCTGGCCAGTAATATTTCCTTTTAATATTGTTTAACATCCTACGCACGCCTGCGTGACCACTGGTGGGTAGTAGGTGATAGTCATTAATAATAAATTTCTTATCATTGTCATTATTTATTCTTTCAACTCCTCGTAAAATACATATCCGTGGGCCGGTCCACATTTCCTTATTTTTTATCTCTTCTATTAGTTCTTTAATGAATAACGCGTTATTTTCTCTTTTTATTATACATATTTCGTCGACGTTTATATTTTTACTTAATTGCTCTAATTTCTCCACAAAAACGGCTCGCGTGTATTGTGCTTTGAAATCTAGATTAAAGTATATTATTTTCTTATTTTGGGAATATGCAAAACACTCGGTTTCTACATCTATGCTTCCTTGTTTTCTAATCCTTTTTAACTCTTGTTCTTCTATTAAAATTATTTCTACTGCATCACCTGGCATCCGCAATAATTCCACGATTCTCGGTTGATCAGGCCGATCGTCTGTGTTATTATTGGTGATTGGGGTGTCGTTGTCATCGTTTAAATCTTCTAATTTCTTTTTCTGTGCTCTAGTCATTACATTAAGTATTTTATCATTAATACATTTTAATTCTTCGGAATTAATTGAAATTCTAGACAACGCGTCTGCTACGGCGTTTTCTTTTCCTTTTATGTATACTACGTTAAAATCGTATTCTTCTAATGTTAACCGAAACTTTAATAATCTGCTTGATGGATCTTTCATTCCAAATAAATATAGCAATGGTTTATGGTCTGTCATGATTGTAAACTTTTTTCCAAAAAGATATGGCCTAAAATACTTTACTCCCCACACTATCGCAAGTAACTCCTTCTGTATAGTTGGGTAATTTTTTTCTGCTTTGTTTAAAGGTCGACTTGCATATGCGACTGGTCGCATATCTTTATTACAAAGTACTGCACCTACAGCTATACCAGAAGCATCAGTTTGTAAAATGAACTCGTTTTCGTCTGAAAAATCTGGGTACTGTAAAACGGGGGGTGATATTAATGCTTTTTTCATTATTTTAAACGAATTTTCGCATTGGTCAGACCATATAAAAGGGACATCTTTACGACATAAAGCATTTAAAGGGACAGTTATTTCTGCGAAATTCTTTATAAACTTTCTGTAGTAATTACAAAATGCGACAAAACGTTTTACTTCTTCTGTACTCCTTGGTGTTGGGTAATTTTCTACTACTTTTATTTTTGCTTTATCTGGGCTAATTCCTTTTGCGGAGACTGTGTGTCCTAAATATAATAATTCCTTTTTCATGAAATTACATTTGTTGGGATTTAATTTTAGGTTTACTTTTCTAAGTCTATCAAAAACATATATTAAATTTTTATTGTGTCCTTCTAAATTTCGTCCAAAAATTACAAGGTCATCGAGGTATACAAAACACTTCTCATATGTTAAACCTGACATTGCAATAGTCATTGCCCTTGAAAAAGAACTTGGGCTAGTTTTAAGACCCATCGGCATCCGTTTCATCTGGTATTGTCCAGTATTAGTTGTAAAAGCAGTAAGTTTTCGTGACTCTGGGTTTAAGGTCACTTGGTAATATGATTGACTAAGGTCTAAATGGGTAAAATAAACGGCACCTGAAAGTGACTCTAAAATATCAACGATGTTTGGTAAGGGAAATTTGTCATCCTGTATGACATCATTCAATTTACGGTAGTCTATTACTAATCTCCATTTTTTGTTATCATCATTTGTCTTTTTTGGCACGAGTAAAATAGGGCTAGACCACTCACTTTGAGCTTGTTCTATAATATCATCCTGTAACATTTGTTTTATTTGCTTATTTATTTCTGGTTTTTGACTATGTGGCAACCTATATGGTTTTGTATATACGGGACTAGCATTCGGTTTTAAATAAATATCATGTTTATATGATTTAGTAGTTGTGAGCTTGTCACCCGGTAGGTGAAAGATATCATTGTATTTAGTACATATTGCTTCTATCGTTTCACGCTCAGCAGAATGTAGGTGATCTAATTTTAGTAATGTTAGCAAAGTATCTGCTCTCTCTGAGTTTGACTTACTTTTATTAAACTGACAAATTTGGTAATCGTTTAATGAATGTATCTCTGGTTGGAAGGTAGGTATAGTAATTGATTCTTCTTTAGTATTTAATATTTTAATTGGGATAACGTTATTTACTGGCTTTACTATTAACGCTGCTAAAAATAACTCTTCTTGTAATTGTTTCGGTAAAACAACACAATCATTATTTTCCTTATTATTTATTAGTGGTATGTAATGTATAGACTCACTTCGGGCAGGAATAGTCAAGTAACTATGTGATATAGTTGGTGTCGCATAAAGTGGTATTATATTTTCGAATTCGTTATATAGAATTAATGTATCATTTTCCAAGTTAATATGTGAATTAAATTTCGATAAAAAATCTAATCCGAGAATTCCATCAGATTTACACGGTAAATCATTGAACAAATAAAATTTGTGATTAAAACTACCATTTTGAGTACGTAATGTAAGGTAAACATAGCCTTCTGAATAAGTTTTACCACCAATACCATTTATTACAATGTTATCCTCATACAAAGGAATGCGTTCCGATAACACCTTCTTAGTAACAGCGGAAATGGACGCGCCGGTGTCAAGTAACCATGAACGCTTGGTATTGTTAATGTTAAGATGTATGTACCTAACATTTTTGTTACACGTTAAAATGTTACCTTTAGGAACGAAAAAACTGATTTTTGTTTTCTTGTTTTTCGTTCTCTGTTCTTTCGTTCTCCGTTTGGGGGTCTCCACTCACTTGGGCTGGATACATTTTTCGTTGACTATTTCTATCCCGGTTACCTCTACCACGGTAATATCTAGAAGGATTATGGTTATTTCCTGAATTTGAATAATGATTTCCTCTACCGCGTGTATAATATCCACCGCGGGGATTGCCATTAAACCTTTGCCGATAATAACTGTTGTTATTATAATTTTGACCTGTACTATAATTTCCACGATAACGAGAACCTTGATTATTATAGTTATTTCGGCCTCCTCTATTGAAATGATTATTATTAAACCTGTTGTAATTGTTAGACTTACCCCTCGCGCTGAATATACCGTTGGACGTTGAGGGCTGACCCAGCTCCTCGTCTTCAGCTGCACGCACCGCATCTTTCAGCTCAGAATAATTCCGTGCTGAAATGATAGTGCTTAAACGTTTATGTCTTAATCCGTCTGAGAATCTTTTAATTGCGAGTTTCTCATTTATTGGTCTCAGTATCTCGCTTGCTTTTTCGTTACCGTCAGCTTGCGCAATAGTGAGGTCTATAAATAATTCCGATAATTTGTTTCCATACTCGTTGATGGACATATTATTTTGACTCAAATTATTTAATTGACAAAGTATAGAGTTGGCTGATTTTTTCGTGAGTAAATAAGTTTTCATATCCTGTATAAGGCTCGCGACGTTGTCATATTCACTCTTTAATTTTAACTTGGCTGTTTTAGTTAGTCTTGTTTTTAATACAAAAGAAATAAGCATTTCTGTTTGATCTGCGTCCTTTATACAGCTGTTATATAACTCTACTGCATCTATGATTTTTTCAGTTGTACTTTCTGAACCATCCATAACGGGTATTAAGGACGTCGCAGTTTTTATGTCAAACTTCTCCATGTTTGATAAGTTTGTTTTTGTTTCACCTTGAAAATTATATGACAAAATCTTATTGTAAATTAAATCTATTCTCTCTTTTAGTACTTCGTAAATATATTCTGCTAATTCTAACGAGGTTTTTTGCTCAGAAATCCTAATAATAGTTTTAGACAATGAATATAACTCTTTAGCTTTTCTTATTTTTTCTTCAACCTTGTCTTTATATTGTAACCGTTTACTTGGTCCTAACTTCCTTAAATTGACTTGGATATCTGTTAATGCACTTAAAATACTTTCTAAATTCCTTTCCATAGAATGTGTAATTAAAATATACTTACATGTAAATATCCATTTTTAAAAATTTTACACATGATACTTGTAGGTTGATCCTTACGAATAGTTTATGGTTTTAACCCAATATTTGTCCATTAGACATTCTGATAATAATCAGGCTGTTGGTTGCTGTAAGTAACACAGAATTATAACAAACGTAACAATATAGTAGGTACATATTATACTTAATTGTTCATTAACGGTTTTGAGTCGGAGCCACTAAAGTTTCTATGTATAATCCGTATTGGATGCTGCAACACAAATGTTTTTTTTTTTTTTTTTTTTTTTTTACACTTGTTTATTTTACGAAACTTGTAAATCACGAGACATGACGTTGTACACTGTTTCCACTATTCACTACTCACTGATGTTATGTTTACACATTTCCATTTTCTTCTTCACGTTCTCGCCTTCCCGACAGCCGCAACCGCATTTTTCTTATAAACTCTGATTCTATCTGTCTTCCGATCCACTTCTTCTGTTTGTTCTTCAGCTTCTTCCATGTATATATGATCACTGCAACGGCGATAATTGTCAAGGCAGACGCTATTAATATGTTATTCATCTGGATGTGAGATTCAACAGCAGTGTTACTTCCTCCCGACGCATTCTGTGATATTATCACCTCCTTATCCTCGGTTTTGGAATATGACTTTCCCATTTTTGAGTCGGTATACGAGTCTTGCAGTGCTCAGTGTTTCCGTAGTTATAATCATTTTATATGTCGTCGATATTCAAACGTTCTTGTTCTGTCCATCGAGGCACACAGGAATTCGCTGACATCGCTCAATTCGCCCGCTACGCGACACCCAGCGACGTAGGTAGCAACTCTACACCGCGGCGCTCGCGCATGGCAGGGTCGCCATGAAGTGTGTGGGTTGCGGGAAGGTAAACGAAACACGTCTTTACGATACGAGTGGTTTAATACGACTAATGCTTAGAACTAACACATGAATAAAGGTTATGAAATATATATGACAATACACATGTACTTACACACTACAAAGATAAAACGCGTCAAAGGTTTGAGTGGGGGGTCGTGACGCCACTCACTGGTATAAAATGTCATACTAATATCTTAGAATATGAAGTCACACGAGATTTCAAAGCACTGTATCGTCTTCATTGTTTGTTTACGTGAAAAAAGAAAAAATACGTGTCCAATATTTTGTGGAAATCTATCTGACGGACTAATTTGTTTGTTTTAGTTAACTACCCTATTGAGACTCATCTTCCTGCCCTTGTTCACAATGTTCAACGCGTCTCCCCGGTCAATCATCACGCTATCATTTACTCCATTTTCCTTCATACTGTCTTTCCACACACAATCCAACCATACATATTTTGGTTGGTCTTCCTCTCCTTCTCAATCTATCATCATCATCATCTGCCTAGCTTTTTTCCCAACTACGTTGGGGTCGGCTTCCAGTCTATCGGATGCAGATTGCTACCAGTATTTACATAGAGCGACTGCCTCTCTATTGTCCACAACCCAATTAGCACTGAATAATAAGTACTGCGTTTTACCCCTTGGTTAGATTGGTTGTCAGACTTTTTTTGTTCTTTTTTCTCTCAATCTATCAACCGTTATATCCTCTTTTAGTCACATGCGATTCGTCCCTCCTCACCACCATGTCCATACCAAGACACTCGGTTAACTTTGCTTTAACAAAACAATTGAAACTGCAAGAAGTAATTTTCAAGACAAGACAAGACAAGACAAGACAAGACAAGACAAGACAAGACAAGACAAGACAAGACAAGACAAGACAAGACAAGACAAGACAAGACAAGACAAGACAAGACAAGACAAGACAAGACAAAGACAAGACTTTTCAAGTCATGCTTGAGCAGACCTTAGGATTCACTTTAGGTTTAACTTATGTTGCAAATATCAATATCAAATAAAAGCCTTTACTTTGACTAAAAGCTACCTTAAATACCCGACAGCAGATGGCTGGTACGAAAGCAATAATAATCAGGCACCGCGCCGCCACGGTACCAGGGTGTCATGCGATGACGAGGGTGCGATCTACTTTAGATAAAGGGACGTGTGGAAAACACGGACGTGCCTCGGAATGAAAGTAAAAGGGGAATCTGAATATTTCTAGGTATGTGTTATGATATTTCTTATAGATTTTCACTCAAAACTAAATTCAATAATCTTTGGGTCAGCTACAGGTAGTAGTATTTAGGGTTATGACTTATGACACAATTTAATACATAATCTAAGTTTTAAAAAAATGTCCCACCCTGAAAAAAACTGTGTTCTACAAAAAATGTGTTTTTGTATGCCACACGTCATATTGAAAGTTCAAGTAACTTTTTCAAACGGAATATTTAAAATCGGGTGTAGTTTATGTGGACAGAATAAAATTGATATTGTCTGAAAATAATATGACCGATGCGATCTTTTATTATCAAAACAATAACATAACTCCTGTATTTGCCATAGAAGCAGGTGGAGAAGTATAAAACACCATAACTCCGCTGGTTATGGTTTAGTTCAATGTAAAAGGGTATAAGCTTAATTGTAGCTGGGCATGAATCCAGACTCTAGGTTGCTACTCAGAATAACCTCACAGGAAACTCAATGCATTGGTTTGTACCGTCTTTGTCCGCAACTTCACGTCCAAAGAGCGTATCTTGCTTCTTGCATCATCATCTGCCTAGCCTTTTACCCAAAGTATGTCGGGGTTGGCTTCTAGTCCAACCGGATGCAGCTGAATACAAGTTCTTTACATGAGCGACTGCCTATCTGACTTTCGCAACCTCGTAGCTGGGCAAAACCCCTTAGAAAGTCTGGATGCCCGATTTTCGTCTCCAACTATTCAAAACGACTGTCAAATATCTACAAATGGCATCCGATACCAATTGCTTCACGTGCCTTTCGAGGCATGGAGGAAACTTGGTTTGTAATGATGATCACCCATCAACGGACCAACATCGGCAAGCACGGTTTAACCTAGAAGGTCGACCCGTGCGACTGTCATTATTAAGGCTTGAGTGGATTTGGCTTACGGGTGCGATAAATCATTTACCAGATATCCCGGTGTTCAGAAGTCGCGTTTGTGACCACGAGACTTACAAGCAACTCCACACTCCACAGCATAATATTTACTAGTCGATTATAGCAAATACGTACTATAAAGAATCAATACGTAAAATAAATAACGTATTATGTTTGTCTGCAAACATGCGATACACGGCAATCAATCATGCATTGGCACAGTTTAACCATGTTGTAGCAAATTACATTATTTATGGACAAAACCTGTTGTGCTCTCATTAACTGTTAATCATCTGCAGCTGATACAGTTTCATGCAGTTAGTTCTGAACTTTGACCGACAACAGCACAACCATTTTATTTGGTTGATGTAAAATGTTAGTGACACCTTATTGCTTCGGAAATCTGCAGAACTAAAGTCTACCATAGTCGATTTAAAAATAAAAATAAATACGAAATAAACGAATCCCTTAATCGAAAAAGTGTTTGAGCAAACTCGCAATATTTCTTAAAGACCTATCCAGCGACATCCCACACAATGGACTTTGCGAGAAAAAAAAATTATCCCCACTTTAATGTGTACTGGAGCTACCCTAAAAAAAAATATTTTTCAATATTTTACTTTAGTACTTTGTCGGCGTATCTCATTTGTATATGCATGCCAAATTACAGCTTTCTAGTACTAACAATCTTTGAGATATAGTGCGGGCGGACGGACAGACAGACAGACAGACGGACATGGCGAAACTATAAGGGTTCCATATTGACACCCTAAAAATTAAAAACTCTACATGCCATCTCTCAAGTATTTTTTTTAATATATGAGATGAGCGTACCTACTCGTGACCTCAGTCTTGCCCTAGGGGCAGAGATGAAGTCGACGATGGAACGAGCTTACCCAGAGGAAGCCTTTTTACTCGCGACCTCCTCCTTCGCAGAAGGAGGCGACGGCGTCCAATTCCCTCTCACCCCGGACCATGGCTTGAACCTTAGCCGGACGCGAGAGATCGCCACCGCCGATCGCCGCTACGATAACACGGCGGGGCTCCGCCAAGCGGAGCAGACCTCCACGGTGTCCTCCGGCGAATTCATAGGCCTCAAAGAGATATGTCTCGACAGCATTTAGTAAAGCCAAGTCAGACCCCATGAGTGGCCTAAAAACTCTGACACCAGATTAGGCACTAGCCACACGATATAGAAGACGAGAAGCTGCTTAGCAGCTTGAACAGTGCTGTGGAGCCAGAACGTAAGAGCTCTAACATTTTGATGGATGCCTTTCTTTACCTTAGCAGACACGGTTTTTGTTCAGCGAACGCGAGTGAGGCGTCGTATCTGAAGTCCTTTTGTTTGAATAGATGCTGTAGGTAATTGAAAGATTTCATTTTCTTTTGTGTACCTTCACATACTTACTACCACTACCTATCAGAAGAAGTTAATCTGTAGGGTTGTTCCCAAAGTATTTTATGTCCATACTTTTAAGAAAATTGGAATTTCATGGCAATACCTTAACTTAATTTCGTGAACAACTGACCATTTATTATTTTTCACGAGAAAAATTCAACCTCAGATAATATTTTAACAAGAAAGGTTTTCCAATTTTTCATTGTATCTCATTACATGAACCAAACCTACAGGGTTTCGCCAAAAATGGGCCACAAAGTAATTAAACTCGATAAAAGCGGGACTTTAGTCTCGTCCCTATCTGATCTGAAACTGATGGCGAAATAATCACCGACGGTGCACTCAGTACCCAGCAAGATTTATTATAATAATTAATTTATGACCCTCGCTTTCCTATGATCTAATTAGTCTAAAACCATTGTATTATATATGGGTATTGTGGTTATATAACAACAGAGATATCGATAATAACCCAACTTGTGTACTCTTAGGTATACCTTTGCCTAACCCTTCGGAGATTATAGGTATGATGTTATGTTTATTGCTCAATTTTATTACAGAAGTATAGAATATGGATTTTAGCGAGTAGCGTTCTTTAATTTCTGCCTAATCCCGCAGTGGGAAAAGGCGTGAGATAATTTATGTACCTATGTATTGCAAAAGTTGGTCAATGCAGTCATTCTTTTTCAAACAACACTTTCGGCATTTTACATCGTATACCCAGTTCAGCGTATGTTTATGGTACATGATTTTATAGCCCCGATGAGACGCATGTAGTGGTGTAGTGGATGCGCCAAATTAAATATTACGTAGAACAGAGTACGGTAGTAGAAGTAACATTTGAAATACAAAAACCGCTCTTGCTGCTATGACTTTAAGAGCTTAACAATAGGAAATTTTACAAGTACATATATTGAGTTCGCTGTATGTATTTTTACGTTTAGACAAAGAACAGTATTCACGCCTTTGGGAGGTGTTTTTTCCTTAGTCATGCTGTGTATGTGTGCGAGTGGATTTTCCCAATGTGTGTACAATTTTGATATGTTATGGTTGTATGAGCTTCATTATAAATAGTCTTGTTCGGCGCATTAGGTTCAAGGTTAACATGGGTATCAAAATGTATAGCTGCACCTCTTTCCAAAACTGAACTGAGATTTAAAGTAATAATATTTATAAGCGGTGGTTGTATAATGTATACTCCAGGTTTCACCAATGAGGCATGCAGAGCTTCAATTTTGACATCATAAATCCAGTACAGTACTAGCACATCAAATTATCTCTAACTGTCAAATATTCCCGTTCGATTTTGAACTTAACCATCAATACTTTATGGTTTCAAACCATTTGGAGAAATTTATCATTTTTTGGTTACTTGATGCACTGGCGACTGTACCTTAGTATAGTATTAGGTAACTACGTGTACGACAAAGAAAACCCAGGTCAATTCTAAAGGAATACCAGCACAAAGGAAAAACAACAATAAAAACGAATTTGCATTTATCTTATTACTTTTTCTTGCAATTCATTATACAAATTGTTTGTGAAAAGCTGCAGTGTCCATAAAAACCGTTTTTATCTAACGTTTACTGTACCATTAAGCAGTTTATCGCATATTAACAAGGGAATAAAAGATAGGAGTACAGAATTGTCACTTGAAACGGGTCAGGCAGACAACGAGAAGAGAAAAACATGATATTGAAATATTTAAATTGTGGTGCCGCGTTTGTTTTACGATTTCTGAAACGATGTTGGCAGTAGGGTAGCTCAACATTGGCAGAATTAGGATTGTCTCTTAAGAAAATACATTTTTCAACACACTTGCTCATAAAGTGGCTCTAATTTCACCGCAATTAGGCATATAATGACACCTGTAATCAAACTGTGAATTTTTCATTACCATTATTCACAAGTGAGTTATAGGTTTTTTTTAAATTTTTTGGTTGAGTTGCTCTGTTCTTAAAAAAGTTTCGATACTAAAAAGATTGTGTTCAAAACTACAAATAAATTAATGTACCTATTCCTTGCTCATTTCATGCAACTTCGAATTTAAATAGATAATTTCAACTTATACATACGTTTTTAATAAATAAAACTTTTGTTTTCTCTGTAATAAAAAAAACTTTGAATTCCCCATTTTGTACGTGACTGCAACACTATCCGCGGAAAGCTAAAAAAAAAACTTAATCTTTTAGTCTATAGCCGATCGCCATTGTTAGATGCGCGCTCAGGATAATTTATTAATTTAAATAGATAATTTCAACTTGTGTATACGTTTTCAATAAATAAAACTTTTGTTTTCTCTGAAATAAAAAAACTTTGAAATCCTCATTTTTTACGTGGCTAAAACACTATCCGCAAAAAGCAAAAAAAAGAAACCTCATCCTTTTAGTCTATGGCCGATCGCCATTGTTAGATGCGTCATTTTAACTGTTGAAAACATGTTAAAAATTATTTTTTTGTGTTATTTTCTTCACAAGTGTGTTGATACATTTTATGTAACCTTTGGGCTTCGACTTCTACAAAGATATTATAGAATTCAGTCTGCCCAAATATTTCATCATCATCATTTCAGCCATAAGATGTCCACTGCTGGACATAGGCCTCTCTCAGAAGGGGGGGATTTGCCATAATCGCCACGCTTGGCAGGCGGGTTGGCGATCGCAGTATGGTTGTTACGAAGGCACAGAGAACGCTGCTGCCCATTCTCTAGTAAGTCCCTTAGTCGCCTCTTATGACACTCACGGGAAGATATGAGATGGTGCTATTATTTACGTCCGACACCATACGGAACCCAAATATTAATTGACAATTAAATGTTGCTTGCGTATTGGTATTCTTCCACCAATTGAAATGTTTCAGCAGTTGAATTAATACGAATTACTGACTTTGGTAAGGTCAAAATTAGAGTTTATTTTTAAACTTTGCCCCTAAATGAGGAATTTCTTATGTTTCGTAAGTGCGCTCACAAACATTTAAACTAACATACACAAACAAAACACCCAGACCCGGAACAACTATCTGTAGGCAATATCAATATTATTTGTTCCGTGCGGGGGATCGACTTGCGACTGCAGTAGTCAAACGCTCAACCACTGCGTCAACCGACGTCACGTGGTTTATTACTTCAAAACTCGGAACATTCTTGTCTCTACACACATCAATAACATTGATATAGTAACTTTGACAAAATTAAAAGAAAATACTCTAATTCTCCCGGAATTCCCGTCTCTGCAATCATCAAAGATGGCTGCCCTATCCCCGAGCTCGTCCCGCGGCCATAATGTTATTTTCCTTGCGGCGTCCGGGCAGATGGCTGTAACGACCGATACCGATACCGAGACCACGTTTAATTGTCGCCTTAAATAAATGCTGACCGACACTCTCGTTATTTTTATACGACCACGGTAGCTGGTATTTTCTTATGATTTTGTAGCATTTTTATCTTCCACGTAATGTGTTTTGAATCAAAGTAAATTAGAAAACTCTTCACGTATATATTGAACAGATAGCGTGGGGTGGGAAATCATCAAATAACCCCTCCCGCTCTTGGGCAGAGCGAAAGGGAGTGTCAGACTTCTACTGACTAAAAACCACCCATGTTCCTTCTTCGCCCTTCATGTCGAGGCCGCGGTATCCCTTGCGAACAACCCGCAGCCCCGACGGGCTGCGTAGCATAACTGACGTAGAAACGGAACAAATTCCTCTACTGCCTTTTCTTTATATTGCTAAGATAGAAGTAGTCATGGGAATGGTGGTGGTAGGGTCATAATTCGAGCATATGCAGGAGTTTGTAATCCTGGAATAAAGTACTGGCAAACTTACTGCCAACCTGTTTTATCGGACTGCTGGGCAAATGCCTCCCCAATTCCTTTCAAAGTCTCCCGGTATTTTACTTTCTCTGGCCTATCAAACAGAAACGAGTCTAAATCGTCTTGCCAGCGTTTGTTAGGTCTGCCTCAGTGACGAGGTTGCTAACTATTGCCTGTGTCATCCCACTGCTGGACAAAGGCCTGCCCCCATGTCCACCAAAGCTTTCAATCCAGGGCCAATGTGGATCACTGGTCGTTGGTTCTGTCCAGCTCGCCCCACCATCTCCTGCGAGGTCTACCGCGTTGCCTTTTGGGTGTGTCAGAGCTCCGAGTAGTACTCACCGCATTGTAACTTTCATCATCATCATCATTTCAGCCATAAGACGTCCACTGCTGGACATAGGCCTCCCCCAGAAGGGGGGGATTTGCCATAATCGCCACGCTTGGCAGGTGGGTTGGCGATCGCAGTATGGTTGTTACGAAGGTACAGAAAACGCTGCTGCCCATTCTCTGGCAAGTCCCTTAGTCGCCTCTTACGACACTCACGGGAAGATATGGGATGGTGCTATTCTTTACGTCCGGCACCATACCATTGTAACTTTACTCCACGTTTATTATTACCAGGGTACCTTTTTTGCATGTTTATATGATGTAACTAACTCCAGAACAACTGTTTGCCCTAATTACCCTCGAATCAAAAACTTTACAGGAAATCCCAAACCTCCAACTTCAAACAAAGAGTATTCAGAATAGCAAAATATTCTTAACAAAGCAGCAAGTTCGAAATATCTCAGTACAGACGCCAGTAAATCAAGTTACTACAATCTGTCAAAATTTAAAAGACTTTCAGCTTTATGTCCCGAAGATTTCCGAAGGCGAAACAACTTAGGATACCACGATACTCGCGCGTGCGCAACAATACAAGCATTAGCTGAGTGAGTAAAGCGACTTTATTACTAACTTCACTTTATTACTAACTTCACTGCTCATCTTTACCATCACACGGTTATTGAACACCATCGCTATAGAGGGCACTACATTAATTAATGATTACCTTTAACTCTAAACACGAGATCTGCTGAGGAATAGGAAGACCTCTCATTCAGTGCCTATTGTACCTACGGCACTAAATTGGTTCCACAACTCTACTGTAGGCGGCGCATAACGATGGAAAGCCTGGATAATGTTACTCGTAGAAGACCTTTAAAAAAGTGTAAATCACTAGAAAAAATGGATATGAGCACCTCCATCAACTCGTCATTTTCAGATGAATCATTTAGTAGAAGACTAGACGTTTCTTCGCATATTACAGCATTATGCCGAGACGAAATGGACTCCGAAATAAGCAAATTAAAGGCGGACTTACAATCTACGCAGGATGAATTAGAAAATGTCATTCTCGAAAATGTAGAACAAAAAAAACATATTGCCCAACTATCTCAGGAAGTTGAAATTCTAAAACAGATTTGCCGAAGTCCACGAGCTACTTTACTTCAGTCAACTGTGCAGAAATATAAAGTCAAGCGTCGTCTTGCTGAGTCATTCAGGAACTCTCCGCTCAAGTTACAAAGCTCACCTAGTGATGAAAAACTTCATGATGACACTCTCTCACTGGTCCAACAGGAAAAAAAACAAAACAATTTACCTACAACAGAACCGGGATGTTTTGAGCAAAGTGATACTGCATCAGTTTTTACTCCACAAAGCAGACAATCATTCGAACACAGTATAGAGATCCCATGTGCTCAAACTTCGTCAACCCTACAAAATAAAAATGATCACCAAGGCTCGCAAAATTCAATAACAACCGGTGTTCCAAAAATTATTATTTTAGGAGACCAACAAGTACGAGGTCTTGCCAGTCAAATAAAGTTGCAGAGGGATGCCAATAAGTGGAATAACGTATATTCTGTGTCAGGAGTGTCAAAGCCAAACGCTACTAGTACACAAATATTGTATAAAATAGATGATTATATAAAAACATTGCACAATGATGACATAGTAATATTGGGCATAGGAAGCAATGACAAAAACCCGTACAAATTTCTATCAGAGTTGATTCCAACACTTCATAAGCTAAGAAATAGCCAAATATTTATTCTAAATATTATTAATAATCCCTATTTAAATTTTAATTTATTGAACCAAAATATAAAACTATTTTTGCTTAATTTTCCTAACTGTAAGTTCATTGATACAACTGAGAATATATATAGTCATAATCATTATAAATACACATTCAAGGAAATATTGTGTTATAAAATAAATATAGAAATTGATAATATTAATTTTAAGAAAAGTATGGACACAGCTTGTATATTAAAACACACGAGCACGTCAGCGAGCTTAAACATAAATAGTAATCACACAAAAGGAACAATACCATATTATTTTAAGGTACAAATAAAGAACCCCCACCAGCCATTAAAAGCAAATAAAGCTATACCTACACCAAACCCTGATGATCCTAACAAATCCATTTTTTTTCGATGTTAAACGTAAATGTACACTATTTCATCAGAATATTGCTGGTATCTTAAATAAAACAGATTTATTACAAATAACTTTACAAGAACTGCATGCAAACGGTACAATTTTTGATATTTTATGTTTTTCTGAAACTTTCATAAAAAAAGGATCAGAGAGTAACTTAATATTAAAAAATTACAAGCTAGTCTCATCTTTCTCAAGACCTCACCAACGGCGAGGTGGAACCTGCATAATGGTTAAAAAGGACCTTGAATGTAAACATATTCCTAACTTGGTTACGCCTTTAATAAATGATTTCGAATATTGTGCAATAGAAATTATCACGCTTAAAGTCATTGTTATCTGTATTTATCGTACTCCAAACTCAAATCTAAGTATGTTTTTAAAAAACCTAGAGGCTATCTTAAAGAAAATAACGAAACGTAATAAAAATAAAATAATACTATGTGGAGATTGGAACATTGATGCATTAAAGCGTAACAATAATTATAAAGAATTAGAATGTATCTTACAGAACTATAACATCTCTAACCATATTACTAAACCAACAAGAAAATCATCATGTTTAGATCTCATCGCAAGCGACATACCTAATGTTCAGCCCCAAATACATTCCCTTGCATTATCTGATCATGAGACCGGGCAGTCCATTTGTTTCGATTCGTCTGTAGATGCGGCAAGATGCAGAAAACCATTTTGGTTTCAAAAGAGAAGAGATCTGAGTCAACAAAATATAGAAAAGTTTATATCATGCATATCGTCTCTTTCCTTTTCGGAAATATACGAGTTAGATGATACTGACATAGCATTCAATCACTTTCATGACACACTGTCCCTTTTTTATAATCTCTGTTTCCCAATTCTCAAAGTAAAAATTACAAACAAACCGCCAAAAAGTAAATGGATAACAAAAGGAATAAAAAGATGTTGTGTCAAGAAACGCAGTATGTACCTAAAACATAGACTATTAAATTCTAATAAAAAACGAAACCTAAAGACCTACCAAAATTATACAAGAATACTGAGACGATGTATATTACATGCTCAAAAAATTGATAATACCCGTTATATCCTTCAATCAAACAATAAATGTAAAGCCGCCTGGGACATTATTAAAAAGAATAGTACAGATAGCGATAATAACGCTGAAATTACGTCTATCATAGATGATCAGGGCACATACACTAATGCCGATATAATTGCCAATAAATTTAATGACTTTTTTATAAACATGACTAACAAGACTAATTTACCTAATTCTCAAAAACACATTGACTACAAACATACTATAACTGACATACCAAATACCATTTTCTTGACACCAACTGACGAAGATACTGTGTGTAAAATTATTAATTCTTTAAACTTAACAAATTCAACCGGGTATGACGATATCAATACGAAAATCCTTAAACGTTGCTCTAAATATATATCCTATCCGCTCGCTCACATTATTAATCTATCATTATTTCAAGGCATATTCCCCGCTAGACTAAAATTTTCGATAGTCAAACCTTTATATAAAAAAGGAGATAAAAATGACATGAATAACTATCGACCGATTACTCTAATACCCGTAATTTCTAAGATTTTTGAAAGAATCATGTACGATAAACTGCACTCTTTTATATTAAAACACTCAATCTTAAAAGAGGAACAGTTCGGTTTCAGAAAAAATAAATCAACAACTCTTGCGTGTTTCTCTCTTGTGAAATTGATTACTTCTAGTCTAAATAAGAAAAGACCAATAGCATCGGTATTTCTTGACATGTCAAAGGCATTTGACTTCGTTGATCACAAACTGCTTCTCTTCAAACTTAATCGTTATGGTATTAGGGGAAACGCATTACAGTGGATAGAATCCTATCTTAATAATCGTCAGCAATGCGTAGAAATATCAAGACATACTTTATTAGAAAATAAAACACATAGATCAGCTTATCGTCAAAACTCATGTGGTGTTCCCCAGGGCAGTATATTGGGTCCCTTTTTATTTTTGCTCTATATCAATGATTTGCCCAACGTAACCCCATATTCTTGCATTCTGTATGCCGACGATACAACTCTTAGTATTGAACTCACCGATGACAATATCACGAAATACGAAAAAGAGATTAATGACACGTTAGACAAAATAATAGAATGGCTAAAAGACAACAATCTACACGTCAATATTAGTAAAACCAAGTTTATACAGTTCCAAACTTACAATAGCAAACGTCAACAATTAAAAATTAAATATGCAAATAACGCCGTAGAAGAGGTTGAAAGTGCTACTTTTTTGGGAATAACGTTAGATAAATATTGCACCTGGAAAGCACACATTGACAAATTATGTACTAAGCTGCAAAGATTTGTGTTCGTTTTAAACCGAATTACTCGCGTAGCTGGCATCAATGCAGCACTTTATGCCTATCATGGTTACGTAGCATCAGTTCTCCGCTACGGCATCATTATATGGGGAAATTCTGTTGATACCATTAATGCATTTCGAGCCCAAAAGAAATGTATTCGATCAATGACTAAAGCCCAACCATTACAAAGCTGTGTCCCAATATTTAAAAAATTAAGAATATTACCACTCCCATCTTTATATATATTCGAACTCTGTATCTTTGTACGTAAAAACTTAGCATTATTTCAAGTACGCAATGATGTTGTAATAAGGAAAAGTCGAGATATTCATAAATTATGTGTACCCCCACAAAGAATTAAACTATTTTCGAATAATGTTTACTGTATGGCAATTCAAATTTATAACAAATTACCTAATGTTTTTAAAAGTCTTAACATCACATCATTTAAAAACAAACTATTTAACTTTCTGTTGCAAAAGTGTTACTACTCAACGAATGAGTTTTTAAATGAAAAATTTGATTCGAAATTTAAATTAGACGACAACTTACCTCCTGATTGAATGGAATTTTAACTCTAGGACATTGTATTGAAATCTTTATTATCTTCTTTATTGTATTTAATAATTCTTGACATTACAATTGTAAACCCTGACAATGTATTTAATAATTCTTGACATAATAGTTAATAAACCCTGACATTGTATGTAATATTTAATAATTCTTGACATTATAATTAATAATCCTGACATTGTATTTGATAGTAGTTAACGTATTCCTTATTCTTGACATTGTATGGTTCATTTGTATTAATTCTATTGTAGGTATGTCAATTTTAATGTTAAAGTGTGAATGTTAATTCTTATTCTTTATTATTAATTAATTACAATTATTCTTTAAAATATTTGTACGCTGGAAACAGCAGAATATTATGGACATCAAATTATTTGTAACACCTAAAGCAACAATATTCTGACAAATAAATTTATTATTATTATTATTATTATTTATTATTATTATGGCATTAGGTTTAAGGTGGTTTGGGAAAATTAAACAATTTCGAGTTTCTTGATATGAAAGCGTCTGTACAATAATTATAACCGGGGTGAGAGACGCCTCCATTAGAGTGACTCGATTTACCTGTCGTACAATCTTGTGATTTACATAACAGCCTAATAAGAGGTGATTAGAACAGAATTACGCTGTTATTGGTTTAACTCATCACGAGTTTATAGTTCGTATGTACCTACGTAATCTTAACGTTGATAAGGAGGGATTTGTAACTGAGTTTCATGTAAACTAGCTGGAAGACCTCGCTCTTGTGTGGATTGTTAATTGTTTCACCGCAACGTATTACTACGATAAAATAAAGGAAAGAAAACATACTTATTTGGCACATGCCACAAGTGGACACAACAAAAAATAAATTAAAAAAACTTAAATCAAAACAGAAAAATGAGAACATTGTGTATCTCACGGATGCGCCATATAGGACCAGTTCAGCAATCTGCCGAGCAGCGGTTTTTCAACTGGAACTGAGATGGTGATGTGATGGACATAAAACAGTCTTGTAAAGAGTATCCTAATGCTGTACCTCATGCTAACCCAAGTAATTTGTCCATGTGCGCATTAAAATCTGTTAAGCCGTGAAATGCAGCAAATAGACAGATAGATGAAGTTACTTTCACGTGTAAATGTATACTGCTTGTTGCAATACTTTACTGACGGGGGGGGGGGGTTGTGACGCCACTCACCGTAAAAAAATGTCATACGACATATAGGACGTCACACGAGTTTTCTCTGTCTCTGGACCGTCTTCATTGTTTGTTTACGTGAAAAAATTAAAAATTCCAGTCCAATATTTTTTGGAAATCTATCTGACGGACTAATTAGATTTTTTTTGTTAACTTCCTCAGAGAGATCTACACTTACCTCTTGTATTTCGTAGTCACAGACACCACTAAACATAGTATAGCTTTCAGCGATTCATACTAATATTATAAATGGAAAATAAACTCTGTCTGTCTTCCTTTTGAGGTACGGAACCCTAAAAAGTTAAGTATTTTGGAAAATTATTCACGTTTACTATAGCAGACGTTAAAAACATCTCTTGACATTAATTAGATCTGATCGATCGTAATTGCATAACTATGGTGAACTTACTCGATACTTTCGAGTGCGTGAATGATTTTCCAAAATGCTTAACTTTTTATATTTTTATTATGTGCACTACATTATAACATAGCTTCACTTTGAATAGATTTCGCGTCCAATGAGAGAACCGTAGACATAAACTGGTTTTGTACAGTCTAGTTTGGTTGTGTCGTGCGTACTCTTTGGGAAATATTTTGTCTATATGCTTATCCAACGATGGATAAACTGTGTAAAGGATGAAATGGCAAGAATGAAGGTTTCTGATGAGATGCCAAGTAATAGAGAAGTATGGATGAAGAAGAAATGCTGCGCCAACCCCAATTGAACTAGAGTAAAGGCAAGAGAATGATTATGATGATCCTGTAGCCCAAGACATAACCTAGAACCATTGACTTATATATTACTGCGTAAGGACTGGGCGGACGGCATGTTACAATGACGCCTCGAACGTGGTCCCAAAACGGTCTTTCCTAAGCCGAAGTGAACTAGTCCACGATCGGCTCTCGTCGGGTGCGGTCGTCAATTTTATTAAAAGCTTTATTTATGTTCTTTATACCTCGAAAATACCACGCCGCTTATACAAGGTTACGTTAACGAGCAGACTACACCGATTCTCTGTATGGCGAACGCGTCGAGCAAATGTTCGGACGACCGTATCTTTAGTTTTTATATCAATGCCTAGAACACGTTTATTCCAGTAGTCTAATAAATCTTCGACATCCACTTGAGTGAAGCTGCGAGTAAAAGCTAGTGTTTGAACACTAAAGCAAACGTAGGCTGATTGCTGTATTTGGTAATTACTGATTAATAACTCGATATCGATTCGCTCAACAGGTGCGTATATGGCAGTAGGTCAATAATGAATTAAGAACATTAGTAATTCAGTACATCGACAAACTACAAATTAATATTATGTTATGTTTATTTCATGGGGTGTTCAAAAACTTTGGCAAAACTATTAAGCTTATGATAGAACTGTTGTTAAAGTCCATTTCACGAAAGAAGTCCCGCGGACAATTGTGGAACTAAATTTAACAGATCGGCCATGTTGTCGTTTGTCGATGTTATCAAGGTGCGTTTGTTGTGGTAGATATTTTGTGAGTTTATTATTGGATTAGTGCGTTATAAGGTTTATTTACGATGCCAAAAGTTGGGAAACAACATTATGTCGCGCGACATACAGCGCTGCGTCTGCGGGACTTCTTTCGTGAAATGGACTTTAGTCCTTTTATTTGAGAAATAATTATGGAGTTTTTAATTACTTTATACATAACATCATGTCTGTAATCTTCGAAGGGGTAGGCAGACGTGTACTTATTAGTACACCCACATTTCGCCACTTACGTTTATCAAGTCACTTGGGGGCGACCCTATTGCCATAAACGGGGTACATGTCCAGCCACCATAGCCGCAACTGAGGAAATTCTAATGGCAAAACACAATCATACTTTGCTCGACCCGGGAAAATTAGTATAAGTAATAAATAACATTTTAGACACTCTTTTACACTTCTTTGAATAGTCGAACTCATGAAGCAATAAATAACTGAGGTCCAATACCAACTATTTTAAGAATATTTTTATCTACATTAATTTGCTTCAAAACAGGACTTTCAAGCCTTCCCAACGATATCAGATAAGTATTTCAATTTTAATTAAAACTTTTCAGTGATATTTTGTCCCGCGGTATGTTTCCATTTCAGAGTCAGACATAAAGTTGTTCGTAACATTTACATTTCAACTCATTTAACAAATTGCTAATTAATTTGGAGAATTGGCATTGGCGTTTTCAATATTAGTTCAATAGCTTAGCATTAAAGATTTATTGTTGATGTCCGTTCTCTAATATTTAAAAACCAATTCACAATTCTCTGTGTAACACAATGGATGATGAACCGTTGGCCGCCCACCACCCAGGTTGGTTGATAACATGCAAAAGATCCGGTAAAAACTTGTTGAGGTTCACGTAGACTAGGATATAATGACACAAAAGTGAGAAGACAGCCGTGAGTGAAGAAGAGTCTGCCAATAATGATGGTGAGGATGGTGAACACAATGTACCAGAAAGTTCGAGAAGATGTTAGTCAAAATAGTAATAGCATTTACCCACATTCTTTGTTTTTGACCTAACCTAATAAATAATAGACTTTTAGAAAATTAGATTTAATATTATCATTATGATTTAAGACATTATTATGTCTAAAAAATATTAAATATGGTTTAAAAATCTGTTGTCCAAAGTTACCTATGATACAGGTTTACCCTAGTACAGGCATCAAAAGTTATACTTACATTATAAGATCTATGTTGTATTTTACCAATTTTAACTCTGAATAAAAATGTATATTTTGGATCAGCGTAAATAGGATTAACATTAACGGGTAGAGCTAAACCCAACTTCCAGATACGACGTCATCGAAGTTTTTTTGAGCAAAGCAAAAGGAAACTAAGTTAATTCAAAGTAATAGCCACAAGCAAACATCACCGTGAGTAAGTAACAGCTTAACTAAAAAACTGGTTGTCATTTACGTTCAGGAGTTTTTAAACCGGTAATATCAGACGTTTATTCAATAGTTAGAACAAGAAAACATTGTTGCCTAAACAGAAATGTCCCTGACTTTTTCCCAAACCACTGCAAATCTAGAAGGCCAGAGTCAACAGTGGCGATCCAAATCATCTTGCCATCTCTTCATCAACAGTGCCTTCCGATGTCAGACCCACGTTGTGTGGAGTCTGACTCACGCGGTCACCGTACATCCGGCTGACCCACCCGATCCCAATTGCCTTCGACTTTTCATGTGTCTATTATAGGCGTTCTGAACTAGCCCTTATGATCACGCACACAATAGAACAATATGTTGTAACGTCTTTACACTCGTCTTGCTATCGGAGTCACCTCACGAACACAGTGTAATTACTTGGCGATATTCTAGTAATAACAGTCGAGATCCTGCGCGGTGCTCATACTGATGAGAAAGGAGCTTAAGGTCAATATGAACTGACTGTTGTCTATTTTGTGCAACTTTTTATATCAAAAACACTTGTTTGGGGAGGTGCGCTATGCCCAAAAGCGGACATCCTTCAGCTAATGAATGATGATAAATTATTACCTTTTACACACACACACACGTACACACCTCACACACACACACACACGTACGCACCTCCCACACACACTCAGCGCGATATAATAATAATCATTAAGGAATTAATTAAATTATTATTTTGATGTTTTTCCATTTATTTTTTTTATTTTGTATTTCTGATTGTTTTTACCTCTTTCTTTTTAATTGTATTGTAGAACACAATGTTTGTATCTTCCTATGTTGACATTAGTATCTAAGGCAAATAAAATGGGAGAGGGCGCTGACTCCTGACATACAGGTGCACCTAGTAGTTATGTCAATAAAGAATTATTATTATTATTACTAGCCGTGCCCGCGACTTCGATCGCGTGCTTGTCGGAAACTAAAATGCGTCGCTTAGATAAAAGTAGGTACGTTAAATCATTGCCCTGCGTTAACTTACTGCCGCTGTAGAAAATAAGAAGAGGGTAATGCAAAGCACTGACTATGTCTAATACTAAAGTTTAGATGGATGGGTGTTTGTTAATCAACCACGTCAGAACGGCCGAACGGATCTTGAAGAAATTTGAAACAGGTACATTATAGTCGACAGCCCGCCTAGCATGCCACCGTAGAAACGGGTTTTGTCGACGGAAGAATCGACAAAATGACAGATTGTAGCAAAATTTAATGTCAAATTGTATGGAAAAAGCTTTGTCTATTCTTGGTAGAATAGAGATAGAATCGCCATACTACGCGTGCATGTACTGTCGTTGGCGCGTTCGTGTTCCACGCGCGCCTCAAAGATAATATGTCAGCAACAATTAAGGGGTCTTTTGGGGCCCCTTAATTGTTGCTGCCGTCGTCTGCCGGGGCTGACGGTTGTCCGCAAGAGATACCACGGCCCCGAAACACAAAAAGCTAAGAAGAAACGTGGGTGGTTTTTAGTCAGTAGAAGTCTGACACTTTCTTCCGCTCCGCCCAGAGCGGGATGAGTCATTTGATAATTTACGAACCACAAAAAAGGGGGGATTAGAGGCTGTTTCGAGAGGTACCTGTACCGAATCTGGGACACCGAATCTAAAATGGAACGCCGTCACCTCCTTCTGCGAAGCAGTAATGTTAGCGAAAGAGGTGAACGTAAGAGGGACACAACCCCTCTTCCCAGCCGCCGCGGGAGACGCTCCGGGCATCGGGGGCCACGTGATGGCTTCCGGCCACCGTGGGCGCGGGCATGTGAACGGTGAGTAACGGGCTAGTTAATCGTTCGTCAGTCCTATGACGATGGAGGCGCGTTCGTGTTCCACGCGCGTCTCAAAGGGATGTCAGCAACATTGAAGGGGCCCCCCGCCCGTCGGGGCTGCGGGTTGTTCGAAAGAAATACCGCGGCGTCGACACATAGGGCTAACAACACACCACATCTATATAAAGACATGTTTGGTGCAGTGGCTGGACGATTAACAGTAGCACTGCGTGTCGCAGGTTCGATTCCCACACGGTACAAACAAAATATGTCGTGGGTTTTATCTAATTTTAATTTAGTTTAAAAAAAATAGTATTTTTATACTGTGTAATTGGTAAATCTTTATTTGTTGACTATTCATGAAACATATGTTTATTTAATAACACCGCGGTTCAGAAAATGACATCAAATGAATAACGCCATCTGTCGAAGACGAAGATAAACTGCTAAAAAAGAGCGATCAAACACACTATAGGAGTATAGGGTTTAGGCTATGTAGATTTTGAAAACAGCGTCATTTAGACTAATATCTACGTACCTTTTGCTATCATTACTTATTTAAAGTTATCTTGTGAAGGCATTTATTAATAAGTACCATATTCGTTCAAAAGATGTCGTTGCTTGTCTCATTCTTGACCATAATGATAAGTTCTTCTTGAAAAGTATAAATGCATATATCTTTTGATAGACAGCACCGATTACGATGAAACAAAGACTAAGTAATAGCCCAAGTTACGCACAATATTTATGTATAAAAGTTATCTACATTCGTTTCGTAAATTTGACGTGATGCTTAGTCATCGAAACAGACAAACAGACAAAAATTCCAAAAATGCTGGAAATGTGTTCTGTTGGTTAAACTTTAATACCCTGACAATTTTTTTTTTAAATATTTTCGATGTACAAAAAAGATTTTTCTACATATTTATTATTTATGTATTTTTTTTAATATTTTCGATGTACAAAAAAGATTTTTCTACAGATTTATTATATGTAATTATGTATATAGATTACCTTTGTGTGTGTGTACTTATGGCAAATGAAATCAAGTACAGACATGAATATATTTTATTATAATATTACAATAAACCATAATTCTCACCAAAATTACCTCATAATTTGGAAATATAAATACCTTGTGGGGCCATAATATACAAAGATAGGGTCCTTTCTGATAGTTTAGTGTGTTGACGAGTTTTGTTTCTTACTTGTTTACTTGAGTGTTGTTTAGCCAAGATTGAAATGTAAATTTGCTTGAGTAATGGACGAATTTCTGGTAAGACTAAAGACTTAGAACTAAAACCTCGCCTCCATGATAAACAAAATGAGTGCAATATTATGGTGGAAACCGTGGAAACGTTGGAACTGAAAACGAAACATTTTCATTGCTTCGTTGTTGTTTAGAGAGAGCAGCGGAATGGTGGTCCTTGCTTCTAGCTGTTCGTTTTTTTATTTGAGGAATGGAGAGAATCTCTAGTTTTTAGGGTAAATCCAATGATTTACCCTAAAATCTGGAGATTCTCTCCCAACAAATTGCTATCAAGAACTTAATAACAATTATTGCCAGTTGGAGCAATATACCCAGTACCTACACAGTAATTACGTCATACCTACTTAAGGTATGACGTAATTATTATTTGTCCCCGTCGGGGCTGCGGGTTGTTCGAAAGAGATACCGCGGCCTCGACACAAAGGGCTAACAAGGAACATCGGTTGTTTTTAGTCAGTAGAAGTATGACACTCCCTACCGCTCTGCCCAGAGCGGGAGGAGTCATTTGCTTAGCTTCCCAACGGTGAAATAATTTTTGAAATCGGTCCAGTAGTTTCGGAGCCTATTCGTTACAAACAAACAAACAAACAAATTTTTCCTCTTTATAATATTAGTGTAAATAGCTTATTACTGAATATAGATCCCTCTACAGACAGTGTAAATATAGATCAATGAAATAACCATTAGGTTGCACTTTGCAATCCATAACCAAAAATAGCACACTTCCAAGTAAAAGTAATTATCTTCTCAATATGAATTAATGGGCTATACTTACTGGGATGAAAGTGGAATGGGAAACATCATGAATGTGGAAATAATTTATAGCCCATAAAATCAGTTGCGTACTAATTGAATTGTAATAATTCGCAATTAAAGTTTAATAATACGGAAAATGGCCTGTGTCCAATACAATATACGTGGCCTTTAACGAGTTACGTGGGTTTTACTTTTAACTCTTGCGTTTTCATATTTTATTTTGCTGGTTTCGTTAACGAGATATTTGTAGAGAAGATTATTGTAAATGATTTTCTATGTTTAAATGGTAGTTGAGATGATGATTCTTTATCTTCATTTTTCGCATTCATGAAACGCGCGTCGTCGGCGCCATAGATGCCAATTTTTGCGTTTCAAATACGCTGTGTGGCCTAAGGTATACACGCTACCCGTCGTGGCTGCGGGTTGTTCCCGTCGGGGCTGCGGGTTGTTCGAAAGAGAGACCGCGGCCTCGTCACAAAGGGCTAATAAGGAACACGGGTGGTTTTTAGTCAATAGAAGTCTGACACTTCCTACCGCTCTGCCCAGAGCGGGAGGAGTCATTATTTCCCACCCACAAAAAAAAAATAAACACGTTAGACATAAAATAATGTCACGTCAATATTTCACTACGATAGATGGCCCTAAACCCAGTTAATGAGTAGTGAAGACCAGGTAGGCAGTCCCTCCATGTAAAGTAAAGGTACTGTACTCATCTGCAAAATCAAAACAGAAATCTGACTTAAGAACATTGGGACAAGTCTAGGCAAATGATGAAGAGAACTCGTAGGTAACACCTACTTAGACATTCAATTAAACTTCACACCTTCACAAAATCTAATTTTGCAACTATATCAAACTACAATTCAATTCCATTTACTTGCTCAATAGAGAAACACTTCAAATTCAATTGTGTCTAAATCTGAGCTAAAACCTGAATAGATTACAGACATAATGGAGCTATTAGGCACACTCCATCAATACTGCGCTACTAAATATATATAATTATATATACTAAGTAAATGGTTTGTTATGTCTTATATAAGAAGATACTTGTATGATAAATCACGTAGACTGTCGAATCTAGTTAAGCCTGGAGCCTAAGTAATGTAATACATTTGAATATTGTCTTGAGTTTCAATTAAGGTATGTTTTAAGTTTCACAGCTACTAATTTATACTGTAAACTTGTAACTGTCACTGTTTAAAACTAATTTAATCGGTATCAATCGAGTGAGTGTTGATTTTTGGGACATTCACTTTCGGCTTCAGACGTTTCACTTGCCGCGAGTGAAGAGATGACAAATTAAAATCGAACAGAAAGTGATTTAGTTTTAGCAAGTTACGTTTTGATACAGACTGACTGTAGAAGTAATTAAAATGACTTATATACCGTTTGTAACCAGCCCACAACATATTTTTTTGAACTGATTAGGTATAAAATACTTTTACAGGACTGAAAGTTTGAACAATTTATATTTTAACAAACCATTGTTGATTTATTGTTCAGGTTCATTTTACTGACCCTTTGTCGAATATGAAATAAAACAAACTTTAAAATTTTTTTACATTCCTTTTTTTTAGTAAACACGAATGTTGAATATTTTATTTTCATATTATGTAGTGTTTTTGTTTGTTTTTTTTTTAATAGAAACGTATTTCATTCCACGAATGTGATGGAAGATTAATATGTTTTGTTCTAAACAGATTCCATGACAAATATAGAGTTGGGAAATAAATAAATTGTTTTTACACAACACCATGCCTGTAATCCCCGTGTGGTTAGGCAGAGGTGTAACTAATAGTACACCCACATTTCGCCAATTATGTTTAAGAGGAAACACGGATAATGATTCTCCATACAAATGTACTCCTCTTTTTCTTATTTAATAATGTCTCTAAACAATTTTTTTTTTAAATCAAGCTCTACCGAACACACGTCAACGGTGACAGGCTTGACGCAACGCGACGGTAATAGTTTCTTCAAATACCTGCCTCGCAGGTCCGGTTTCCTCTTGAAAGGAGGCGAGCCTATTGCTATCAACCGGGCACAAATCCAGCCTCCGTGACTGGTACTTAAAAACATTACAACGATTCTGTATCATTATTAATACTTGTATCGGGATATTTACCACGTTTGCTATTTCACGACACGGTTGGCGCAGTGGCTGAGCGATTGGACTGCTGCGCTGCGTGTCGCGGGTTCGATTCCCGCACGGAACAAATATTTGTATGACCTACAGATAGTTGTTTCGGGTCTGGGAATTTGTGTATGTGAGTTTAAATGTTTGTAAACGCACCCACGATACAGGAGAAATTCGTAGTGTGGGGTAACGTTTTAAAAAAAAAAAAATATTAGAGATTCCGATATTTCGGCGCAGTTGCAAGCACCATGGTCACGGGTAAAAAAATTCGTGTGCGTATCCGGGTTCATGATCATGCTTGCAACAGCGCTGAAATATCGGAAACTCAAAATAAATAGCACCATGGTGCACCATGTAGCACCATGGTGGAATAATACCATGGTAAATATCCCGTCAGTTTGAAGATTCTGCACCAATCAGCAACAAAAACCAGTACTTTTTCAATGACTACTTTTAAACCATGAAAAAAAAACCGGCCAAGAGCGTGTCGGGCCACGCTCAGTGTAGGGTTCCGTAGTTTCCCGTCCGTCACAAACACGGGCAAATGAAACTTGACCTCTGGATTGTATAGGCGCTCATACGATTCAGGGACCAAATTATATTGGTTAACTGCAGTTTCCATCTGTTGTTTCCATCCAAGTTCAAAATAATTTTCCTAGAAAGTCCTTATAAAGTTCTACTTTTCAGATTTTTTTCGTATTTTCTAAACTTATGGTTCAAAAGTTAGAGGGGGGGGGACGCTTTGTTTTTTACTTTTGGAGCGATTATTTCCGAAATTATTGACATTATCAAAAAATGATTTTAGTAAACCCCTATTCATTTTTAAATACCTTTCCAACAATATATCACACATTAGGGTTAAAATTAAAAAAAAAAACACTTCCCACTTTACATATAGGGGGGCTACCCTAATAAAACATTTTTTTCCAATTTTTATTTTAGCACTTTGTCGGCGTGATTGATACACATATTGGTCCCAAATTTCAGCTTTCTAGTGCTAACGGTCACAGAGATTAAGCGAGGACGGACAGACAGACAGACAGACATGGCGAAACTATAAGGGTTCCTAGTTGACTACGGAACCCTAAAAACGACCTATATTTAGAGATTCTATGAAAAATCTGAATAATTTTGTTCCCAAAATAGAAGTAGGTACAGAATAAACAGGAAAACCGTTTCTCACGGAAATTATAACAGCAGCATACATGATTTTGAATTATGTTAAGTGTAATTTATCCGCGCGTTCCCCGTATGTTTTAATTGGTAGCCTTGAACTGGGTAACAGAGATTTACGAGTGATGCTACACAAATATGAACGGTATTTTGGTATTAATTGATCATGAGGGTATTCGTCCGGATGTAAGAAGTACTTTCTGAGGTCAAGTGGAAGTTAAGGTTCGGTCAACACGGTCAGAGTTGTCTGAGCGGACACCGGAATACTTTGACAGAAATTGAAATAATTATCTGTCAGAGTTCGTAGTTCTTAATGAGGTTGGTCCGTGGATGGTGATTGACCATCATTACATACCGAGTTTCCTACAACAAGCACGTTAAACTGGTTGTAATTTTTAGGTCTTTGACAGTAACAGTCGTCATAAGTAGTCAGAAGGCGAAAGTCTGATATCCAGTTTTACTAAGGGGTATCATATTTGCCAGTTACTGGGTTTTGGAGGTCAGACAGCAGCAGTGACTTATGTAAAATGCTGGTTCAGTACCAGTACTTTAGCTGTATTCGGTTTGCCTGGAAGCCGACCCCGACATATACTAAGTTTAACTCAACATTACGTCACATGATGATCTGTCAGAGTAAGTTGTCCGTCGTTTATATACATTTTAAAGGTATGGCGAAGATAATTCATATTATTATACAAAAATAGTAAACTTGTAACTGTAACTGAGTTACAATAGTAAAGTAGCTACACGTTGTACATAAATTTTATAGCGACGCAGAAATTATCCGAAGGGACTGGATGAAAGGTCTATTCAATAAATTATTGAAACCTCGAACTCAGGCCCAGACAAATGCAAGCTAATAACTTAAAACTTAAGTTAGGTTTACCTAATACCTAGATGTTCTAAACTTATGTAATAAACTAAGTTACGAAGTGTCTTATTAAGGTTAGATTCTGTCACAAAGTGGATATCCATTAGGGAATACGAATCATCGTCAAAGTCTGCAATTTAGGTACCTTCACTTAGTTACTATTAATCAGATTAGACAGGCCAAAGTCCTCTGTTAAGTTTTTTGTATGTAAGTTTTAGGTATGAAGAATAGGGTGTAAAGTTCTTCATCCTCAATAGAAACCTCTACAGACCTGTCAGGTGTTACTTCTAAGATCTTCTAAGATCCATGCAGTTTGTATGGTAAATTCCTACCAGAAATCTATATACCTATCTTAAACCTATGTAACAGTAGACTATGCAATTAAGAATTTAGATCTGCATCTATGTCTCAAATGAACAACTAATAATATTAGTTGTTCATTTGAGACATAGATTTTTATAGCACCGCTATAGTTAGAACTAACGCAACGGCAAAAAGCTTTTACAAAGAAAGAAAGAAAGCGAACGTATATAATTATCGCAGAGACACGTGCGATTTGAGCACTTAACAAATATTACAACAACTGCTAGTGTTACCCTACACTTATGTTATTTGGCCTGCATTACTATTTTCTTTTTTGGTTTGCTTTTCATGCAAAACATGGCTGCTACAAAATTCAAATTCCGGATAGCACTGGGAATAATGTTATTTGCAAGCCAACTTTCTTCGTTTAGATTCATTAGCATTGACTAAAAGTGCAAGTACATATTGTCAACTTGTGGAATAGCTCCGCACGTAGGGTTACCAATGTCTCAAAATCTTGACACAAAGACGCAAAAAGACGATTTTATTTTGATAAAGAATTCTCTTGTGTCTAAATTCAGACTATATGGCCGTGTTTATGTCTGAGAGACCAAACATAAAGACGGCCATATACCCTGAATTTTGACCTCCACAAGCCAGTTACTAGTAATTGAAAACAACGGTTGTCAGCCTTTCGCACTGCTGCTTATCCGAATCGACTTTATAGGAACTACAAACACAGACAGCTGGAATCAACGACTTAAGGCACTTTCCAAGAGGTATCTCGGTATGCAACGGATGGTCACTTATCCATGGATCGGCCTCAGAAAGAGTTGCTTAACCTTGAGCACTAACCCGTGCGCTGTTATTACGTGTACGTGCCAAATGCCTGAACCTGTTTATCCTATTTCTACGGTGTCAAATCTGGATCAAAATTTGGTACATACCTATGATTGTCCTGTTTTCAAGCAAATTCGCTGTAGTCCTGTTTGAGATTCAGTGAATTTCACGACTGTTATTGTTAATACTGTTTTGGAGATGCAACGTTCTAATTAACTGAGATTCCTTGTTTAGGGGTTTCTCGTCTTGGAGTAAATTAAGATTCTGTGCGGTAAGAGATGAATGTATATCAGAAACTATGTTCGTTATTAAATATTAGAGATACTGATATTTGCTACTTATTTTTGTGCCTGCCTGTGCAAGTCATTCGATATCATGTTGAAAAAATATTAATTAAAGACTATTTTCGAATGCTGACGGTAATAGGCCACCCTTTATTACGTGTGATTTAATCATAACTGGCAAAATGTGGGTGTCAGAGAAGTACCTAATATGTACACCGGGTGTACTACAGGCCATAGGATCTTCTCGGCCCAACCCTTCGGGGATTATAGGCGTGATGTTATGTAATGTTATTTTCAAATGATTGATTAAGTAAAAACCTCAAATATGTTTTACGTTGCAAAGTCGATTTCATAGACTAAAAAAAAAACGAAGTGTATTCAAGATATTTAAGATGTTTATTCACTTTCTCCCATTAACAAACGTGATGGCTATGTCCCACTTATTTTAAGTGGTTCGTAATAATATTGAATCGGAACACTTACGGAATTACTTCCGCAACTGTCCGTCTGCCCCGTTTCACATTAAAACTCTCGCAAATGACTTTGATGCAATTATTTTCAGATATCCTATCTGAATTTCAGATGAAGATAGTTATGGAAAAGACCTTTTATTTTTCGGTACTTTCAAAGTTTAAAGTCAACGATCGAATGCGGAACACAGTACCCTCTAAGACAGGCATCGTCAGTTTACCGATAAGTCTGCAGGGTTAAAATGGTACTGGGTGGGTCACATTTCCAGGATGGGTCAGAACAGAATCGTCAAGGCCCAAGAAACTCTTGCGTGACGATTTGTACTCATCATCATCAGCCTATTAATGTTCCCACTGCTGGGACACAGGCCTTCTCTCTTTGTAAGGGATTGCGCTATAATCTACCACGCGGGCCCAGTGTGAATTGGTAGATGTCACAAGTCTTCGAATTTTTGGTTCTAGGACTTGCCGGTTTCCTCACAATGTTTTCCTTCACCGTTTTGAGAGCAGTAGTGATGAAATAAATTACACAAAATAATGCGCCTGCCTGGGTTTGAACCCACGTCTTACTATTACACGTCACGTCACGTCGTAAGTCGGGACCGCCACCACTGGGCACCGCTGCTTTGATTTGGAGTTTGGACTCATTTCTTAGTAATTAGCCAGAGAAAGCAGAATATCAAAAGAGAGTAAAAACAATAAAAAAGGGTTCTATCAAAACAGTACGGTCACAATGAAACCACAACAAAGTATCTCTCAGAGTTCACAGCCAGTATAAGCAATCTGTCCTTACCAAACCTGTGCGTACCACACCTTTATCGAGTACAGCTTTCAAATTTGAAAATAAGGAAAACTCTATAAGATTTTCATGTAGCTATACCATCTGTGAAATAAACCGAATGAGCAATAACTCGCACAAGTTGTCGGCAAACATCACAAACGTGAGGATCTCACATGAATTGCTGGTAATATGATCCTGAATCCAGTCACGGCGTGAGATCTTTCTCAAACGATCCATTGTTCCCCTCCACGGCATGCAAACGACACTAGTTCAGACAAATAGGCTTCTACCAGACAGGAACGTACATATAAGGAAATAAATAATTGGTATGTAGGGAAGAAGTAGGCAAACAGGTAGGTTTTTTTGAAGTGAAAACATCTTTATCGGCGTTGTGCACTTTTTTTTGGATGAGCAAAAAATGTTAAACTCGTGTCAGGACACGTGACCTGATTGAAAATTCGTAAGACGGCGCAGGGCGCTTGGCCGAATGTACGTATGTGTCAAATGTCAAAAAAAATGAAATTTCTAGTTGATTTTTCTGAGAGATAAACTTTTTGGTGTAAAATAGATGTAATAATTCTGAAATGTTATTTTTTTATGTAATTTAAATTGTCATGTTTGTGTACGATGTGCAATAAATTAATATTGTATTTAACCACATAAATGATAGTGCTTTTATGCTGATAAATAAAGCAATTCGTGCAAAATTATTCCCTAACCATTGCAAAATATTCAAAAAATGTACAACGCTAATGTTCAACTAATTACTACTATGTTCTTCTTCTGCCAGCACTCTCGGAGTGCAACCCGTTGTTTTTTTTTTGTTTTTTTTATTCATAATTTTGATAGCTTAATCACGTTTTTTTAAAGCTAATTATGTTTGTTGCCAAATTCATTGGCTCAAATGATTTAAGCGAAGAACTGATTTGGTAGCATTGATTGATACTGAAACTGAAGACGAACTAATTGTCCCAAGCCTAACATTGATGTAGATACCTAATGCTTCTGTATTTTACCTGCATACTTATTTTCTTCGTCAACTGTACCTACAAAGTACAAGCGCGCAAACAAATCATTCCGCAGATATCCAGGGCTTGTTATGTACAAACTTTGGGGGTACTGGCACGTACAGTGGTGTTATAACCAAACCTTGAAGGGGTACTAAAGTTTGCGGTGACGAGGGGAGCCGACGAAAGGAACTGTCCACAATGAACTTCGAACTGCATTGTTTAGGAGGCCGGCAATGTTTGGAGACTGAATGTGGCCTAATCTGAAGAGAGGAAGTTTGTTTGTGACATCCTGCCGCTGATTTGTTGGAACTTGGAGCTTTTGAAATAGGGGAATTGGGGATGAAATTCTTAAATATAAAAAAATCTGCAGTTTACGAAACGAGGGTAAAAAATAAAAAATACTGTTTTCTTATGTTTACGATTTTTTATTTCTTTCTTTTACAAAACTTTTTTGAACTTTCAGTAGTTAAGATAGAAAATCTTTCTTCTACCGCGCATCGTTCAGTCAAAAGCAAGCTGCTCAACAGTGCGTGATTGTTTGGCAACCTATCACTGGAAGTTTTGTAAACAGATTGAGCTGAGCTAATGTATAAAATGAATGACAATATTCTGTACATCCTCAAATACGTTTGTGTTTCGTTAAAAATATTTTTCAACATTTTTTTCATAACATGTTTCTTCAAAATATCGAAGTAAATACTTAACAGTTTTTCTTACAAAAATTAGGTATGACAACCAAAACTCCGGTAATATAGTTGCAAACTACCCCCTAGTGTAATTTCAAGAATTTCACGAACCTGAGTTTACGTAGAGAAAATACCTGAAATCCTTCAGACATTATCTACGTTAATATACTCGGTTCCTCTCCATTACTATCTCCGAGATACCTATATTATAGTGGGCTAACAACGTGTGCTGCCACCCTTTGTGAAAACACGACTCATCTACTATATGACGTTACAGTGAATCCTTCAAGGTAGCTGCGAAATTCGTTTTTTTTCGCATATCCATTGAAAACTAAAGATACGGTCGTCCGAACATTTGCTCGACGCGTTCGCCATACAGAGAATCGGTGTAGTCTGCTCGTTAACGTAACCTTGTATAAGCGGCGTGGTATTTTCGAGGTATAAACAGAATATAAATAAAGCTTTTAATAAAATTTACAACCGCATCCGAAGAGAGCCGATCGTGGACTAGTTCACTTCGGCTTAGGAAAGACCGTTTTAGGACCAAGTTCGAGGCGTCATTTTAACATGCGGTTCGCCCAGTCCTTACGCAGTAATATATAAGTCAATGCGCATAGCTCAATTTGCCGTCACGAATGTAACTATACCGAGTATAAGTTCATGTAACTTCCTTGAATGCCTTTTCATCAAATACCTACTGAAAATCCACTCAATGGAATTAAATAAACTCGAGAGGATTGTATTAATGATTTTATTGATTATATCTGTATAAATAAATACGCATTACGTGCGAGAAAAATATTTTAATCGTAAATTGCAAAAAACGTAAGAAAAATTGTATTTCGCTGACTACCTTAGCGCATCCTCCTTAACCATTCCCCATTATTTGTGAAAGCATTTTATTATCTGTCTCCTTTATTAACCTTTGAACCGGTTAATCGTTTGAAAATGGAATCCCCTTTTACCTTTTTTTCTGGTTCACAAAATATTATGGCTTGTGCTTCGAACCATATTTTCAAGGGAGAAGCACCGGAGTAGCTCGTGAAATGTATTTTTTGTAGGTTTTTTGCAATTTGCAGGTCAGTGTCAAGTTGTATAGATTTAGTTACAGAGTTACTCTGTAAAGTTATATTTGTTACAGTCACGAATCATGTTTTTAAACCATTTTTTTTTTTTGGGGGTGGAAAATCATCAAATAACCCCTCCCGCTCTTGGGCAGAGCGAAAGGGAGTGTCAGACTTTTACTGACTAAAAACCACCGATGTTTCTTCTTAGCCCTTTGTCGAGGCCGCGGTATCTCTTTCGAACAACCCGCCTGCTGGAAACCAGCATGCCAGAGAGATATATCTCAACGGCATGTAAGCCAAATCAGAGGCCCATGGCGGCATAAAAACTATGACACCAGGTTAGACACTAACCACGCGATAATAATAATGATAAACGGGTTCCAATTATTATTAAACATTATAAATATTATATAGTTTGATCGAAATGATCCATCTCTCGACCTCCATGCATCAGGGTAACGAACCATATACCTACATAAATGTTAATTTTCATAGGAAATCCATTAGGCTCAACTATTCGTATTAATTATTCATTTCCTCGATACATCTGATCCATTTATATTTCGTAGTAAACCGGATGATTTGGCACACCCATTACGTGAATACGATAGAGAAAATGGGACTTACTGTGTCTAACATGTTTCTATCCTGTTTGAAATAATTGTTTGTAATATGTTTATGTGTATTTTATGTTTTTTTGCCACGTGTAGGGAACCCGATGTGACTTCGAAACAATTAATCGAATAAACACTATTCTGCGAAAATTGTCACACCGTCATGATTAAACTTCGTCTTTTTTGGTTGTTTCTCCAACGTTTGTTTGTTCTATGTAACATAACTTCGAAAATATTTAGCCAATATTCTTTGTCTTTAAAATAACAGTATATCCAAGATATAATTTAATATTTCTAATAGATAATAGAATAACACAAGTCGTTTTGTATGGTATGTTTATCCCCATAGCAGAGGCCTGATCATGAGAGTGTATTTATGAATGTTGTTTCAATGTGTTTTACAAATGATCCGTATGCTTTAATTACAACAGAAAGTCAGTCTGTTAAGATATTTCGACAAAGAAAAATCAGCCTATAAGACTCCCAATGCTGGAACAAGGGCCTCTTTGCCCTCTTCTCTCCGTGAGAGGGAACAGGGTTAGTGTATGATGAGCATGATGAAAGACTACTTATCTTGGGACGTTTAATTCACCGCTAAAAAAATGCGGAACCCTATAAAATACAAGATAAATCACCATCACTTTATTAACCCGGAATGAAAACCTGATGAAGGCGAACATAAAGCCGTGATTACACAATGCGTGTCAACATTTTTTTAACTTCAATGTAAACTGCGGTGTCATCGGGCCGACCCTTCCTGGGTCCGTTAAAAATAATACACCCCTACGGGGTCACGGCCTGATTTATCACTTGAGTTTCTTGCTAGCACTTCCTCTATTACAACCTTAAAAATTGGGAAAATCTTTCGGAAAGTTTTGACCACTATCAATGGTAAAAATCGGTAAAAATGCATTTTATTTTATTTATCGCCTCAACGAGGACAGTCTAGTGGTCGCAATCGCGTCTGTTGAGTATGAGGTTCTGGGTTCAATACCTAGGTCGGACAAATTGTTTTTGGGTTTTTCCATCCACCTGGAATTTCTCACCAGCCATGGAGTCTGGATGTGTGTACGGTTGATGGCAATAGACTCGCCCCCTATTACATAGGACTTAAACATAACTGGCGTATTAGGTTTACCTTTACTTAACTGTTCGGGGATTTCAAACCTGTTGTTTTGTTATTTTATTGAAACGTACTACGGTAGACTAGCTCAAGTTCCTAGTGTTACTTCAGAGGTATTGTATACTGTCATCATACTACCCTTGTCCCATTCTATGTGGAGTCGGCGCAACACGTTTTCTTCTTTCATTCTCCCTGTCAGACGTCCCGGCATCATTTACTTCTTTCTAGTTCATACCATTCTTCACAGAATCCATCCATCTTTTCTGTGGCCGTCCTCGCCCTCTCTATACATTAACATTAATATCCATCACTTAAGGTACGGTCTCCTGTACCGATGCAAAATACAATGCTGACTCCAACAAGTTATCTTGATGTAAATGACATATTTTGGGTCCTGGTTGTTAAGTGAAGTGCTGAACAATGGGTCCCTACTTACATATTATACCTCTTTATATAAAGGAGGATTAAATTAAGTTGTCAATTTCACTGATCTCAAGTGTTATAAGTAATTAACAGCTGCCATACGACGACACATCGAGTTTTTATTTACCACTGTAATCTGGCCTTGTTTTGTATAGATCTCTCGTAGAAACATAAATCCGCATAAACTGGTTTTGTATAGCTTGATTGATCGCTGTGTGTAGCTACGAGTATGTATCATCATCATCATCAGCCTATAATGTTCTCACTGCAGGGACTCAGGCCTCCTCACTAGGCGAGGGACAGGCGATAATCCACCACGCGGGCCCAGTGCGGGTTACTAGATGCCACAAGTCATCGAATTTTTTGGTTCTAAGACATGGCGGTTTCCTCACGATGTTTTCCGTCGCCGTTTTGAGAGCAGCAGTGATGAAATAAATTACACAAAGTAATTCGCCTGCCTGGGTTTGAACCCACGACCTACTACTGTTCATAAGTCGGGTTCGACACCACTGGGCCACCGCTGCTGGTACACATTAAAAGTTTACAAAGAAATTCACTGGCGTCACAAAAAACCCAGTACCATCTATTTACAATGTAGGAAAGAAAATAAAAAATGTACTGTAAGTACATGGTCCGTGAATAGACTACGTAATCAGGTAGAATGCAAGTTCGTCGAAGTAAATCACTTGCTACTTTATAGGGCGTCCGGAAAATTGAGGGACGGGTTTCTTTATGGGACTTTAGACTTTATTGAACAGATAATTTATAGATGCTTCGGAAGTTTTGCTTGCATTCATTATGTAAACTTAGAGTTCATTATTGATGTTATCGCTTAGAATATGGAAAATGAAATAGAGAAAATGACTTGCAGAGGAGGCAAGAAGTGTCTTGTCAATGGGCTGGTTCTCATCATCATCATCAGCCTATAATGCTCCCACTGCAAAGACTCAGGCCTCCTCTCTAGGTCGCTAGGCTAATCCACCACGCGGGCCCAGTGCGGGCTGGTAGATGTCACATGTCTTCGAGTTTTTTGGTTCTAGGACATGTCGGTTTCCTCACGAAGTTTTCCTTCACCGTTTTGAGAGCAGTGGTGATGAAATAAATTACACAAAGTAATGCGCCTGCCTGGGTTCGAACCTATGACTTACTTATGTCCGTAAGGCAGCCACCACTGGCCAACCGCTGCGATACCCTGAGCTAGTTCTACCCCTGTTCCATTCTATTTTGGGTCGGCGCAACACGTTTTTTGCTTCTATTCTCGCCTGTTTGTTGTCACAGCATAATGTATCCCTTTCTCTTTCATTGTACTGTATACTAAGTTTCCAAACTTACATGGGAACTTGTTGATATTGATATTTTATTTGTCTGCCATTGGCACACTGAATTTAGAATTTGAACAGAAAGTACTAAGAGAACAGAATCTTGAAGAACATGTTCAAAGTAATACCTATTACTGATTAAATAAGGCATGAATGAAAGGAGTATTACACAAAACAGTCATAGTTAAGATTACTGTGAACAGTGCTGAAATTCACTAGAGTAAATGGATAAAGTTTGTCTAATTTGGTCTTGTAAATCTTATTATGAATAGAATCACCGTAATTCAATTAACTAATTCTAAATCGTGCCAGGCGGAATCGTTTTAGGTTCTATTTTCGAATTTCTGAATTATAAACTGGCAAATCTTGAAATCAATCGGAATGAAATGGGACTTTTCCTGCTTTTAAGCCACCTCAACTTTCACACAGTCCATTCATAAATCATCACCTGCTTTGCCTTTTCCCAACTATGTTGGGGTCGGCTTCCAGTCTAACCGGATGCAGCTGAATATCAATATTTTACATGGAGCGACTGCCTATCTGACCTCTACAACCCAGTTTACACTGGGTAATAGTCACCTTTGGTAAGACTGGTTGTCAAACATCCAGGCAGTCCATTCATAAATATCTACAACAATTTAATATCTTTTCTCTCGATATCATATCAAGCTATTAGCAGTCAATTGTTTCTGCCGGAATTACACGTACAGACCAGAATCTCTTTTTGATGTCATGTCCTAAGCAAGCCTCTGGCTATCATTCCATGTTTCAAGTAAATAATATGGGAATGTTAAGGAATACATCAACGATTGTTTCACATTAAAACTAGACGGTAAGGTCAGTTAAAATGCTTGCACGAAAGAAAATCTTATCTATTCTTGTTTTATTTATTTATCTAATTTTATAGTCTCGGACCGAGGTTATTACTTGTCCACGGTCGCGGTCACAGCGAAACGGAACATTCTGAGATTCTATTTTATATTCACCAAACCATAATATAGCAAATTTTATTGATAAAGCTGAACGCGACCATCGCGTCTAAACGACGTTCAAAAGCTGTGAGTGTCTATATTTCCATAGTAATTAGGACAATGACAGTTCTCAAACTCAAAACATTTAATTTTATTCCAATAGGACTATTACAAAACAACAAAGCTACAGACACAGTCACAGGGCATAATAAGTTGTAAAAGTATTGTAGTTACACATTCCAAAGTGTAGATCTCTACGGAAAAGAATGGGCAAGAAACTCCATGAACACTATAAAATAAAAAAATATTGTTACAAAATCTCAAACACTTAAAATATTACTACAAAATCTTGAATGAGGTATTGGTGAAATTGTAGTAAGTATCGTAAACTGCATGGAAGTGCATCAAAAAAGAATTGTGTTCTTTCATAGATACCTAGGTAAGTTATACAATTTTCGGAAAATCAAACGGAGCATGGTATTTCCACCTGAATCAGTAAATCATCATTTGTTCTGGCGAATAAAAAAAGCCACAGGTAAACCACATTAAAAGCCGGTTCTACTTAAATCTATTCGGGCTCCATTTTTTCTCGTTCACTTATTTTCAGCAACGCGAGATCTAAACCCGATGAAATATTCAAGCGCTATACATTTGAAGGCGCCACTTCATATACGCTTCAGTGTTTCAGATGCATAGCTTTCTGCATCTTTGCTACCCAATTCACACTTGCACGGTAAAAAAGGAGATTATTTTGCTAGGAGCTATTTGCAACTGCTTCGAAAGTCTCATAGTGTAGTGCCGTTATGAGGAAACCTTCATATTATCTCATTTCTTTACTGTACTTGCACTAAAAATCAAGAAATAAGTAACTTTTTCTCCACAAAATTACGTCGTACCCACCAACAGAGATGCATTCGTAGACTGTGTTAAACATGCAACGATATTTTTTTCAACAAACAAACCACTTTATTTATTATGCATTACATACAGTATGAAGCATTGCTCATGGTTTATACATACGCTCTAGATTTTATTGTAACTCTCAAATTTTAATTGGGTCATGGTCTGTGTTTTGCTTGACAAAAAACCAATAGTTGGAGAGAGCAAATACAACTCGGAAGCACTTTGAATTAAAGAAAGAGTAATGTCATTTTATACTAACCTTTGGTGCCTAGACTTGGTTTTTGATGGAGCTCAGAAGTTCAAACTAAAGATTTGTCAAGGAGCGTTGGAGCGTATCATTTTGCATTTTGAACATCAAAGTCACCGATATAATACGCAACACGACAAGACAGGCATCGCCGATGTTGTTGTTGTTGGTGATAAGTCTGTGAGGCTAAAATGGGACTTAATGGGTCACATTTCCGGGATGGGTCCAGCAGGGCTATTGCGTATCTTGTCAGTGACTATCATAGTGTCCATCAATTAACTGTCAGTTTGGTACAAAATGGAACCATTTGACAGTTAATCGATGGACACTATGATAGCCACTGACATTTAAAAAGATATGCAATAGCCCTGCAGGGCAGGCGGGCCAGAATCGTCACACAGTGGGTGCTTGCATGGCGATGGTCGTCGTCACCGAGGCCGATTTAAGAAACGCTATATTGAGTAATTGGTCAGAAAAGTCAAAACAAAGAAAAAAAAAGAAAACCCTATAGGCAAGTTCCAATACACATTAATGTAATAAAAGTGTTACATAATATTTAACACTTAATATAAGATACGTATTAGGTATACCTACCCATTGGTATACTTAATGTTATAAACGCGAAAGTTTGTGAGAATTTACCTACACCCATTTAGGATGAAATTTTGTATACAGAGAGACCTATAAACCAGGATCAACAATTTTAATATGATACTTTTAAGCCCAGTAAATGAGTCCATGCAGACGAAGTCACGGGCAGTAACTAATATTTAGTAATATCTTCGTCAGTTCGGCAACTGAATATAATTTTATTATTGTAGTCTAAAAATTCTTATTAGTCCCACATAAATAGTCGACCAAAACATTGACACAAATTCTGTAATTCTAAACCACATTTACATAAAGTGTTTTGCAAAGGCTCTATCACTTTGAGCAAATAAGGGCTTAACTACCAATGAAAATAGTGTCCACTTTAAAACCGCAAGTTCTTCTGAAATAAGCTGAGTCTACACAAAGCCTAATTAAAACCCTCGCATATAACAACACTATACGGTTTACGGTTGCCCCGCAGTGAAGATATAGCCTAAAACGGTCTGTTCTACGAGTATGTGGAACAAGCTTGTGGTCCGTTTTATCCTCTTTATTTGCAGAGACAAACGAGTCAAATGTGTTCACCTCTTTACGCTTATGATCTACAGTATTAAGGGTCACCACATGTCCGGATTGTGACCGGATATCATTAATTTTTGTGTCTCATTTCGACTAAAACTCAAAGCTCGTTTTCAATAACATCCGTTTTCAATAAAAATGTTTGCTGCTGCGTAAAAGCTGCAGAATTATTTTGGATATTGTATTGATGTTTAGATTTTATTTTATTTCGTTTTAAATATCTTGCTTATATAGTGATTATTTTATTATTAACACTAGTTTCAGTTTGAGTGCTACGTCCGGTACAGTCAAACTAGTGTGGTAACGATATTTGTAGTTGGAATATTTAAGTATTTCAACTCATAAACTCTTTATTAGACTTTAGTGCAAATTGGATATTTTCACATCAACTTTCGGGCATATTTGGATTATAGTCAAACAGTGGCACCCCGTAAAGATACAGATTTTGGTGTAGCTGAAATAACTCCAATTCGAAATCAAAACTGCATTATGTTACATTTTTCTTTTATTAAATGTCATCTTTCAACTTGAACTGTTAAGTATCTGCCGGTCAGTATTTCTTCTTTGTCTTTGTTATAAATCAATTTATTATTATTTATTTCATCAAAATACTCAATTTTCATCAAAATATAACCTAAGATTTAAATTGTCAAAGTCTGGTTCTATCATATTTAAGGCCTAGCACACGACCATCGGGACTTCGGGTTGTTCGAAAGAGATACCGCGACCTCGGCACAAAGGGCTAGGAAGGAACATGGGTGGTTTTAGTCAGTAGAAGTCTGACACTCTCTACCGCTCTGCCCAGAGTGAGAGGAGTCATTTGATGATTTCCCACCCAACAAAAAAAAAAGGCCTAGCACACGACGTATTTTATGCGCGCAGACGACGCGCTAATGACTCGCGTATACGCGCTTCAAACGAGATTTGAACGCAACCTTGTAACCTAAGCACACGCACACGCTAGAAACGCGCGTATACGCGCAGATACAGCGGTACAGGTGCGCTGTAGTCGCTCGTAGTTTTCGCGTTTCGGTCAGAGACTCCTCGTCAGTTGAACAAAGGCGTCGCTTCGAACGAGTCTCGAACGCACTTCAGACGCGCGTTTGTATCGCGTTCAACGCACGTTTGAATTCATAAAAACGCAAACAACGGCATCTACTACGGCGCAAATAACGCGCGTTCCTGAAACGCGCGTCGTCTGCTTGTTAAAAATACGCCGTGTGCTAGAGGCCCAAGTCATCTTTCAAAAGCCCTTAATTAAATAATCATTTTATTTGAATTTAAATTAGGGACTTTGAAAGAAAATCAAAGACAAAGTCAAATACTCATAATCGTAAAATCTTTGTTGAAAAAAAAATGGATTAAGCTTTAGCTTACAAGTGGCAATTTTCAAATCTTGGAAATTATTAGACTCCGGGAAGATCCGTTGCTTTCAGCTGTACCTGCTCAAAAAGTCGTTTCGTTACAAGGATACTAGACTGATTGTTCTGCTTATGCTATTTTTATGACAGTAGTCTATGAAAAGGAGTATGTAAGGATCGTAGCAGGTGGCGTTCTGTGGTTTCTGCCTACCCCCATTGGAAAAGGGCGTGAGTTTGCGTATGTAGTCTATGACTTTTCCATACCCGATGGTTAAAAGACTGAATACAATCGTTATTTTTTGCGCCCCAGACTAGGAATTTCTCCTGTATCGTAGATGCATACACAAACATTTAAAGTGACATACAAAAACAGCTAGACCCGGAACAAACTATCTGTAAAGTGAATGTGAATCGTTATCCGTCCCCAAAAAGACCACATTTATTACAACCTCCCCAAAATCCAGTAAAAACTCGAACAAATAGAATTATAATAATATATTTTACGTCTACATAGCCCGAATTAGTCTAGAGACGGGATAAGTGAAAAGAAAAAAACTCAGGCGGGCTGAGGTTCCAAATTGCGGACAATAATTCACCTGGCGTAGCATCTGGCCATACCAAATGAAACGCATTTAGATACTGAGAGAGATATTAAAATGCCAGATCTCTTGTGTGTTTCAACACATTAAATTAAATTGTGAACGGTCTTAGGACCTTTTAAATGTAATGAAATTGTACAATAATAGCGTTTTGTTCAACAGTGATCGTCATTTGTTAAACTTCGTGTGAATTTTGAATGGTTATTGTTGTTTGTATATTCTATTACAATATCATCACGCCTGTAATTCCCAAAGGGTTAGGCAGAGGTGTGCCTAATAGTACACCCACATTTTGCCAGTTATGTTAAGTCCCATGTAAGGAGGCGAGCCTATTGCCATCAATCGGGCACAAATCTAGATTCTGTGGCTGCTACTGAGAAAAACTCAACTTACGTTAAGAATAAATAATGGTTTGAAAATCTGTTCTCACAACGAACTGTAAGTCCTTTTAAAGATACAGTTCACGAACTGTTGTACTTGCAACAGGTTTCCTTTCCACTGGGTTAGTAAGGAAACGAACGCCGTTTTGTGCCGAAAATGTATACTGTCTTAAACGTACCATAATGTATCGTTCGTCTTACATTCTACAATTATTACATTACCAGCATTGTATTGATACAAACTCTTGTTTGACAATAAATGTAATTGTACATTCCTGTGGAAATACGAATGTGAAACATAAAGACAAGACAAGTTAAGTAGTTACAACATTTTAAGCATCATCGTCATCATCTGCCAGTATTAGTCATATAGGCAGTCGCTCCATGTAAACATGGAGCGACTGCCTATATGACCTCCACAACTGAATTTTCCACATTGTCATACAAACTGGATATCTTGTCAAAATCGTTTTTAGATAAATATCGTTTTGTATGACCAATAATGACCATACTATATGAACGTGGCGATAAGGCGAAACAAGTATGTAAGGTTTGTACCAACTTGAGTCAATTTAAATTAAAGAAGGTAAATAAATCTTAATTTGTGTCAGCTGGCAAAACAAAATCTACAATATTGGCATTTTTTTTTTTTTTAAATTGGCTTCGGTTTTGCTCGCGATATCGTTAGAGAAAACATTTTTAGAATTGGATCAAGACTTCCGAGGGTTACTAGATAGACTAGATCTTTATATTTTCAATTTCGATCTTAATAGTAATAGGCATATATAAATAATTATAAACTACCACTTTTCATAAAAGCATTTTTTATGTAAAGTGGTAAGAGAGTCTGGAAAATATTCCCTTTGAAAATATCAAAATAAATGCTACTAAATCCCTGTTTAATAACTAACGACATCAATAATATCTCGAAGAAAATCACTTAGACGGATCAATTGATCATACCAAATATCGCCAAGGAATAAAGTTAAAAACGAATTTCATGCAATTTATTAGACAATTTGATTTGCACAATGGTTTCAATTCAATATTCGGCGGGGGAACGATTTGCATTCGTGCCGTCGGCGTCGCCAACGTCGGAAAAACTCGTGATTCCATGTTCGTAAGGCTAGGGTTACACCTGTGCTCCTTCCAGGGATGCAGAATTGGTTCGAAAGAGTCACCGCTGAGGGTCGAGTCTGACGCTCCCTTCTGCTCCACCCAGAGCCGGAGCAGTCATTAGATGATTTCTCATTCTTAAAACAAGTATAACACCTACACTGTTCGAAAGAGCGGCTAGCGAGCAAAATAACCACCAATAGAAAAGCTCCCTTTGATCCTTAGGTCGTGCTAAGTGTTATTTTACTTTTCCAACAAGATTCGATCTGTGTTCAAAGCAAGAGTGAACCGGTATCTTCTGGGCACGTTTGTTTGATCATAGATCATCCATCGCTTTCTACCAGACGTGATCAAGAGCAGGTCCAATATTCCATTTTTTTTCTCAGCAGCATAGTGTAGATTTTTGCGGTTGATGTCAATAGGATAACCCCCATTACACGGAGCATCATTATAACTGGCGACATGAGGTTACTACAATAATACTACTATAAGATTATATAAGTGGTATATCATGTTAGGTATATGTTTTGTAGAATGAAACCCATTTTTATATTCTGAAGGTGCAAATTATCCCGTCGGGGCTGCGGGTTGTTCGCAAGAGATACCGCGGCCTCGGCATGAAGGGCTAAGAAGGAACATGGGTGGTTTTTAGTCAGTAGAAGTCTGACACTCCCTTCGCTCTGCCCAAGAGCGGGAGGGGTTATTTGATGATTTTCCACCCCCCAAAAAAAAAAAGGTATATGTTTTATTGGTAGATTACCCTCGCTTGCAGCTACAGTTCCTTACGAAACTCAGGTGGAAACCTACCCTTATGCATGTGCGAGTGTGTAGGAATGTTTAATGTCGACCCTTAAGGATACCATAGCACGACGCTAACCCAGATTTTACACGACTTTCCTTGTAAATTTTATTAAGTCGAACAACTAGATTTAAAAAGGTTGGATCCGTGTCTCATTGTGGGTTCTTTTTATTTCAATGGTTACCTTAATAACGGAAGATTTTAGGGGTTTGCAAATGTCTTTCATGGGATAGGAAAGTACCAAATGAATATAAAAATAAAAGTTATTGTAATAGAAGACATTTAGGGAGATATTATTGATATTGTAACTTTATTTATAAAAAAGTGGATTGATTTGGTACTTGCCTGAAAGAATAATAGGTAGGAAAAAATTGGTTCAGTACCATGACCTGAGTTGCAACACGAGAGGTCTTGCTTGCGTATCTTATGATACAGCCTGTGTATAATTATTTTGTTTGAATATTAGTACTAAGTATAACTAATTACTTCTTCTCTATCTCTTCCCTACTCAAAACTTAAAGCTGTTAGTATTGTATTTCGATTCGAAATACAATACTAACAGCTTTAAGTTTTTTTTTAAATATTTGTTCAAAACCTAAAAAAAAAAATATTTAAAAAGTCTGCGAATCTGCAAAACAGTGTTCCAAACTGAAAAACAGAGTGTCTAACTGTCTATAATGGATCTTAACAAATATAAATTATATTTTGTAATTCTTCATACATAATATAATAATATTGTGTTTTTATAGGTTTAACACAAAATACGACAATGTTTTAATTTCTATAATGCTTATTTGTGCAGCTACATGGTGTTTAAAAGTCCTACGCGGTCATATTAGTAGTTATAGTGGTGGATTTCTAACAATAAATTCACTTTACAAGTGACTTAATAATAAAATATTATGAGGATATAGAAAGCCCACCCGCAATATAATAGTAACTTAAAAATAGACTTCACAAAACGCAAACAGACGATGACGGATAAAAATCATGTAATACATAGTGTACTTATTTGTAATAACCGAAGATTTTTCGGTAAATACCACCAGTCTAGCTGATGTTTATAGTTACACGAGAATTTATGAATCTTCGGCAAATTCCGGGAAGCGTTACACTGTAAGCGAGAAAAAAAAATATAGCCATAGACTTGTTATCTGAAGTATTCGAAATTCGAACACACGGTAATAGCGCCGCGCGAAAATCAATTCAGTTTGTCCATCAATAGCAGCTACTTAGTTCTGGATGTATGGGGACCGTACCTGTAACAGGTATAGGGGAAGGCAGGGCGGGGAACGCAGGACCAGTGCACCCGTCGCCTCCGCCCACTGAGGACGCCTCGCGCGCTCCCGACACAACACGCGTCTACGACTCTATGCACAATATATAGTGGACAAGTGAACAGTTCTAACAGTGATCTTTATTTCAAGTGTTCATTTTTTGAAAAATATTTTTTTTTCTTCCTTTTGGTATTTTTCATCACCGAGCGTTTGACGTTCGGCTCCGAATTCTGCGTCTATTAATTATTTTGGTATGTATCAAATTCAATTAGTTTTAATAATTATTTATTATTAATTCAAATATTTTAGATTTAAGTCCAAAACTTCCACATTACATAATTCATTTTGATTTTAAATAAGACCGTTAAATTAAAAGCTTTTCCGAATGCCTGTTTGACCTTTTACGTTTCGACTATTCCTTGAATAAACATGATTAAATATGAATAGGGATTTAGTAATGACTTACCCAATACACAAAGAGGAATCGGCCTGAAAATGTGTTTTAACCCCTACTAAAACCAATGAGCTTTTATGCAGACAAGAAAAGCCATTATCGATGTATTGCAATAATAGGCACGCTTAGCAAATAACGACACGACAAAGAGGATTTCCGTAAGGTTGGCTGTAACAAAAGTTTTTCCACACTAGTGGAGGTAATAGTATAATCACACGGTGTTAACAAAAGGCTTTCGGGGTCAACCCTGGCTTAACTTGTTGCATTCGGAGCTAATGTAAGTTGATGTAAAATGTAACGTATTTCATGCTGCACTCCGCCGCCTCAGTGTGTATGGAATAATAAAGAAGGGAGGTTTTAATGTGTGTTGGGAGCTACCAAAAACTGCAGTATGTCGAAATTATTTGATTTTTTTTTAGTATAAGCTATTAATGTAAACCAATAGTTGCAAGAAATAGAAGGTTATATTCTAATGCAATATTTGTCTCTTAAGACGAGATGCAAAAGGCAACAACAGCATAATTAAAGAATTGTTTCCATTAAACATGAAACAAACCGTAACTTACCCAAGAAAAATTCAATCGCAAAATATGCACTAATTAGTATTTCGTTACATTGTCTCAACGGAAACATCCGCTGGAATATTATTTCAAAGAGTAACAAAATATTGCAATTTTCATTTCCTCTACAAAGGTTTATTTTTAATACGGATTTACAAAGACCAACATTGCTTTGTCCCTCCTACGTATCAAAGCTTTCAGTCTAATTGGACCTATTTTAATACTAGTTTTCATAGACAAAGAAGATACTGGCCGAAAACGAAAAACAAGAGCGCGAAATTTCAAATGTCGAAATTAAATATAGCGGCACTAATCACGCAATCAAAATTGAGAAAGGGTTTTATCTTTTCTAAAGTGATAGTTGACCTTTAAGCAAAATGTCAGACTAATTTCGGATCATTATGAGGTCAAATTGTCGCACTTGAAAGCAAGAAAGCGCTTAGATTTGATTTCATACCACCCCTTCACACAAATCTAAACCTTCCAAACAGTCGAAATCAAACAATAGCACACAATAGTTAGATAACAATTTTCAGTAACCAAAACCAAATCAAGTTATTAAAGTTGTACCGGATTCAAAGTTCGGTCACAAAGGATAATTCTTAGGGGACTGCTAATCTGTATTTTGGCGATGTTCCAAGTCCCAAGAGATTAGATATGGCTGGCGATGGTTCGCCGGGCCTGTTGTCATTAACTTTGTATCTCTATAGCTTCAAATCTGCGGATTCGTAAACATTCAGTAAACGCTAACCGCTAAACGGTCTAATGATGATTCACTTTGTGAGTTCCGAACTGAGATAGGTACCCGTTTGATATGATTGTCAATTTGGCCGAGAATTGTTAAAGTTTAGCGCTGAAACCTCTAGAATAATCTGACGGTATTCCCGAATCAGGCTGTTTTGTAAAATAAAATGATTATTATTGTTTTATCTAAATGTTCTCGCTTAATTTTCACGTTAAGGTTTCACATTTAATTGAAAATTGCGTAGTTTGCGAAACGTTAATTTTGTTAAAAGTAATACCCGTAATGAAAATGCTTCTGACTCTTTGTCATAAGTGTCAAAACACAAGCTTTAAAAATCTGGAAAGAGCGAAATGAGTTTCACTGAAAGCTATCATAACTTTAACACTCGCGATTTATTGCAAGTCTTTCATAAAATACTACCAAAACATCTACATAATAATAACCTTAGGTTTACTAAAGTTTAAGCACCATATTTTAAACTTAAACTCATCTCCACGGAAACTAAGGCGTCGAGCCAAAACTTTGGACAAAAAATGTAATTCTCTATATCGTCGACAAGACAAATTGGAAGAAACTTTAACTGAAAATTAAACCTGGCACAAAGCCTGAGCAAAGAAGATAGAAGATACCCATAACGCCCTATCTAGTAATGTAAACTGATATTATTTGTTTTTGGTATCGGAATTCATAACGTGCCAAGCTAAATTCACATTGTTTGGATTGGAAACCCCCTTGGCCTTGACACCGACTCAAGGAAAGCACAAAATGGTAATTGAACAGAACAATGTCAATGGGGTATTTTAATTAACTGTAAAAAATATCAACGATAATTATGTCAAAAGTATGTTGAACTGACATAAGCTATCGAAAAGCTTAATAGTTATGAAGTCTCTATAGAATTAGGTAACGCCTTGAAAGTGAATGCCTCTTGTCTAATAGAAAGAGCCAGAGACAAGATAATCTGACGAGAAGTTTGAAAGTAAAGAAATAAAAAAAATGAGAATAATATACTATAACATTCCAAAAAAAAAAAGGCAGGGATGGTTATTATTATTTTTGACTAGATCAAAAACTGAAATTTATACGAGTAACCTACAAAAACAGTAGCACGATATTACAAAACCCAATGCGTCATGAAAGCTTTCGCCTATGTATCAAATGCACTGAAACAAAATTGGACTCCCACATATTCAGGGTGACGTTAAGCTTAGAATTTATTGGAAAAAAAAACATACAGTGTTCCTGCTGTTTGCACATTTTCAGCTGACACTAACTCTATTTAAGATATCCCTTTGTATACGTACAAAGAACCATATTTTTTCTTTTGTAAATTTATCATGGTCGAACTGGATAGGTCTTTGCCCAGTACTGGGACACGACAAAGACTAGCAGAAAATGCAATTTATTTTTTTAGAGCTCATCATCAATTTAATATAAATTGGTATTTTTAATTTACCAAGTATGTATCTTGAACAATCAGTTCTGTTGAACATATTACTATGTTAAAAAATACCAATCGAAATGAGAACCTCCTTGTTTTTGGGAAGTCGGTTAAAAAATGGTCGTACCTACAAAAAGAGGTAGTCCCTTTCCCTAACCGGCTCAACAGCAGATTAAAACTATTCAACAGTACTAAAACCTTAGGAAGGAGGTGATTATTCTAAATTCCTCATACCGGACTATCACCACACAACCCTATTTCGTCACAAGCGAGATGTAATCGCGTTGTGAGAGGGTACACAGTCACCATATTAACGCAGTTTATGATTTTAGTTAGTGTTTCATGAACTTCGTTATCTTATTCCACGTAATACACTCCTTATACACGAGTGAGCGTGAATTCAACTATATGGAATCTGCTAGGAATGCTTTTTGACCCAAATTTCTTTGACTGTGAAAGTTTATAGGTAGGTAGGCAGGTATGACTATAATATAAGTTTATGACCAATCGTGAAAACTTATAATTATAGTCATCTATATAAGTTTTCACGATTGACAAAAAGGGTGTAAAAACAATCTTAAAGAAACTGGAAAGCTGTTCTTCCTGTCATTGTGTTTTTTTTGGTACTGGAACTAATAATAATTGGGAACCTTCTAGTCGCGGGGATATCGAAGGTTTTTAAATACAATGTTTAACTTGTTCCGTTCGGCACTTTTACCTTTATGACCCATAGGGGTCATACAGGTAAAAGTGCCGATTGCTCAGTAGAATTGGTAAAGACCAATTCTACTGAGCAATCGAAATATTTAGTGTGAGGTGAGTAGATGGCTGCGGGTTGTTCGCAAGGGATACCGCGGCCTCGACATGAAGGGCTAAGAAGGAACACGGGTGGTTTTTAGTCAGTAGAAGTCTGACACTCCCTTTCGCTCTGCCCAAGAGCGGGAGGGGTTATTTGATGATTTCCCACCCCCCAAAAAAAAAAAAAAGGTGAGTAGATATCTTCTTGTAGTTAAAGTTGTGTTATTTTATGTTCATATATGAGATCGTTTGTTGGTATTCTTTTAGTGCGTTACATTGGGTGCTGTAATAAACCGTAAATTTTTCACACCAAAAACGTCGTATCTCAGCAGCGATCCCAAGTTTCACGCAGTGTTATTTCGATTGATGTACAGAATGCTTGGTTGACGGCTTGTGAAGATTCCATTTACACTTTGTATTATTGTGAACTAGCTGATGCCCGAGGCTTCCCTCGTGTGGATGTCGGAACTTGACAAATTAGATACTAAAACCTTCCTCGAGAACCACTCTATCTATTGGTGGAAACAGTATAAAAATCGTTGGAGTAGTTTTTGAGTTTTTCGCGAACAGACAGACACGGCAAAGTATTTTGTTTTATAATATGTAGTGATAGTGATAGTAATGATTACTTACTTCCACATAGTACCTCTATAAGCAAACTACTTCGTAATACTGTGATTTCCCCGAGGTCTAACTCAGCCATCTATCTCATCAGGTGGTCAAACTAGTCAACATTGTATAGCAAATAGAACATGAGTATACCTAGTGGCTTTTAAAATAAGTATAAGCCGCGGGGAGATGGTCAGATGACACAGTTGCCATTGCAGGAATATCCTTGATAGGCTGGCAAAGGAACGTGGAGAATGGCACAAGAACAGAGAGGTTTATACTCAGCAGTAGAAGTCGGGCTGTGGATGATAATGCTGATGGTTAGCATAATAAATCTACTTAGCAAGATTGAGGTCAAGAGCAAGCCCATCCCAAATAAAAAAAAAAAAAAAAAACCTATAATGTTTCCACAGCTGGGTCAGAGGGCCGGGGCTGCGGGACTGTTTGAAAGAAATACCGTGGCCCCGGAACACAAAGAGCTAAGAAGGAACATAAGAGGATTTTAGTTAGTACAAGTCTGCTCCTCCCTTCCATTCCGCCTAGAGAAGAGGTCACTTGAAGATTTCCCACCCGAAAAAAGGTCCGTCAGAGGACTCCGTGAGAGAGTGCACAGGTAAATTAATGAGCAATTATTCTTCTTCTTAGCGTGTCGATGGCAATCTAAATTGTGTTGGCCCAGAATTGGCCTACTAGTTTGTCACTTTCGGTTGCGTCCAGCAGTTCCTGTAGTGAACAACTAGCAACCTAGTCTATGTGATCGCTAGCAGAAAGTGGAAGTGGGCGGGCCATATATGCCGTAGACAGGACAACAGGGTCTATGTGATCGCTAGCAGAAAGTGGAAGTGGGCGGGCCATTTATATGCCGTAGACAGGACAACAGATGGGGTAATCGTGTGCTTGAGTGGAGGCCTAGAGTAGGGCATTGAAATGTAGGCAGGCAACCGATGCGTTGGACCGACGATCTTGTTGGAGTGGCCGGAAAGGACTGGATGCGAAAGGCGCAAAACCGGGAAGAATGGCGTGCATTAGGAGAGACCTACACTCAGCATTGGGTGGTGACAGGTGGAATAAGAGAGAAGAGAAGAAAAGAGTCTATGAAGAAGAAAAATAATAATAGAACTTAAGTAACAAAACCGACTTCCTGTAGTAAACCAATTTCCCTCAAATTCATAGTTTCTTGCACGCGGCGAAATGAAAATGTTTGCATTTCTAGGTCAGTGTTGTGTATTATCATATTGATTGGGGAAAATGGGCAACATGTCCTTGCCTGGATACCTACTGTTGTTATAAAATGTATATTTATATTTATGATAGACGGGAGGGATGGAAGAATTTTGGGTTATTGGGAAGGAACTATTTACTCTAGATCTTTGTGTTGCTCTATCGAGTTTAGCTGAAGATTTGAATATAATTTAGTCCCTATTGACTATACTATTATACATTTAGTCACTTTGTAAGCAAACACAAAATACAGTAGAATTATGATGTGTCGAATTCACAAAAGATTTTGTATACAAAAATGTCTGCTTACAATACACAGGACATTTCCTGAAGTTTTGATGTTTTATTCAGCAGGTTTGAGAGCAAATAATTAATATTCTAGATATTTCCCCTTTCGTCTTTTATTTTAAAAAGCTTCCAAGTCTTTTCGAATTTCAGTCCTATGAAAGCGAGTTATGCTCGTAATCGTATTAAAAAAATATTTTAATGGCTTTACTTAGCATTTGAGGAAAGTATTCGCAATTTTCGGGGCTTAAAGCCGTTTTATAAAAATACTAGCTGATGCCCGCTTCTTCTCCCGCGTGGATATCGGAACTTGATAAATTATATACTAAAATCTTCCTTGAGAACCACTCTATCTATTGGTGAAAACAGCATGAACATCAGTGCAGGAGTTTTTAGGTTTATCACGAACAGACAGACAGACGCAGTGGAGGACTTTTTATTATATATATAATTATATGTATAATTTTATGACAAAGTTGGTCGAAGTCCACTAAAATAAAAATATATGCGCATACATTAAAGACTATTAAAAAAGATCAACATTATTTACTATTAAATGAATAATTTATACAAGCGCATTAATTTATGAATAGAAAATGTACATTTATCAATGTGAATTTAGCGCGCAATCGAATAAATTATATGCACTTATTCCATTTCTACTTGACCTAAACTTATAAAACTATATGTAGGTAAAGCCTAGGTAGTCGTTAAAGTATCCATCATGTCGGACTGTAATTTTGTCCGACTGTGAACCTAGTAATTATCTACAAAACGAGCATTAGCTACACACTTTAAATGGCGCAATAACCTACTATTTACAATATCATAGAATAAACGAATAATTGCAGTGGTGACCTACTGTCTTTTTATCATAGTATTGAGTCAGGTCAGGTTTTATGCCTTTTTTATTGGTGGTTGGGAAATCATCAAATCATCAAAACCTCTCCCGCTCTGGGACGAAAAAAAGTGTCAGACTTCTACTGGCAAAAAACCACCCACGTTCCGTCTTAGCCCCTTTGTGTCCCGGGACCGCGACATGTCTTTCGAACAGTCCACAGCCCCAGCAGGCGTCGGCCCTTATGGACACCTTCCCTGGTACTGACGCGTGACACGCCGTCAACAGAGCTCAGGTTTTATACCTGCAGTCATTTTAATCAGCTGACTGTCGATCGCACGAGAGTGAGAAAGACATGCATTAGCCGCAAGAATGTAAATTACCATCCATACATAACGAGTTCTCTTTAAACCTTGGAAAGTACGAGCCGTGGGTCCTGGCTGTTACGTAGATCTTTGACAGTTATTACGGATAGTCAAAACCTCGAAAGGCTGGCAACTACTCTTATACCAAGGAGCATCGTTTTACCTATAGTTACTGGAACTTGTCAGAGGTTAGATATGCAGTCTGTCAGTATCATCAACGTAAAATACTGATATTCAAGGTTAGACTGAAAACCGATAACAACATGGTTAATAAAGAACTAGGCAGATGATGAACCTCCTTACCGTTTTTGGTCACGGCGGCGGCGGCACCTGTATCTACACACTTGTGTGCGTGGCTAGATACAGGTGCTGCTATTCCTTTTCACTCATAGTCAGATGGGACGACAATCCGACATGACCGGAGAGAAATTAGGCGCATTACCGACGGCTTAACATGCGTTCTAAGGCACTGGGGTATCACACCGTGAACTTCCAAACTACTGAAAAATTGCCCCGAGGGTCCTGCCAGAACCCAGGCAGGACCCTCGGGGGGTCAGCAAATGCACTTGCGACAACTAGACCAACGCGGTATTCAAATGCCATTACCACTAACATGATTGTCATTTTTATTTACATGCATAACTAAAACGTGATTAGGTAAGCAAGGTCTTGTCCAAATAAAAGAAAAGTTTCCTTCAACAATAAAAGACGAAACTTTTGAATAATTTCGAGTTGTAAAAACTTGCGAACAGCGAGTTGTACACTTGGCAGGGAAACAAAGACTTCTTAACTATAATTTGGTTTTATTGAATGTATGCATCGGAACTTTGTGCTTGGTTCTTGGGAATACGATTTATCTCTTTGGGATAGACTGGGTTTTGTTTTAAACAATACGGTTCCGTGAATACTCGTTACAATTTGTTGTTCGTTTGTTTGCTGGTGTTTATTTTATATAGGTAGGTACTAGCTGATGCCCGCGGCCTCGCCCGCGTAAAATTATATACTCAGACCTTCCTCGAGAACTACTCTATCTATTGGTGAAAACCGCATGAAAATAGGTGTAGTAGTTTTTGAGTTTATCGCGAACAAACAGACAGACACGGCAAAAGACGTTGTTTTATAATTATGTTGTAGTGATGATAGTGATACTCTAAGTTTTACCCGCAGCTTTGTCTGCAAGGAGTTGGAAATTATAGCACTAAGCTGGAACATGTACCTATACCAGAATAGAAAGCATCAGCCGTTAAAGCTTAAAATGTAGTAATTAGGCAATTACGTCTTTGTAATAAAATTTATATTAGAGTGGCTAGATAGGTCTGATCCAAGCCTGGTTTTTATGATGAAGAAGAAGTACTAGGACTTCCAGCCCCCAAGTAGTAATGAGTGATAATCTACACTACACGGTAGCGTTGGAACCACTTTTTTTGTCTTAAATTAGTGTTAAAAAAAATTTAAAAGCTTGTCGGACACACATCGTAATTTGTGTTAGAAACTATGAACTAAATGCCTTAAATCAATGAAATGATATTATTATTTTCTCAGATTTCCTTCCATTATTTCCATTCAGGATACAATAACAATACAACTCACCGTTAATCTCCTTGATGCCTAAATTATGAACGATAGTGCGAATCTTCGGGGATCCTCGACTCCGCCGAACGTTTCGATTTTTCCCGTCGGGAGTTCGTCGAGAATTATTTATAGACAGCCGTAGCACAAAATAGATGTATAAAGAAGGTCGGGTCTATACAAGAAAACAAAACACGCGCACATACAAACCTTCTTCACGTACAGTGAGTGCAAGCGCACTCGCGACCGCGACTAGCATTTGTTTCGAGATTGCCCCACGTACATTTAGTGCCCAGCATTACCTGACCCCTCATATAAATAAGATGAGGGGATGTCGTGTGAGAAGGGGGTCAGGTAATGCTGGGCACTGACTATACGCGTCTATGCGTGAGTGTGCGGTTTTTATAGCTAAGCTGTCCTGCTGAACCTTTCTACTCTGTGGTCACAACTTGAGGCAACTCAGTACCTAGTCGTATCTGAGGTAAAGAAACCCGGGGATTGCCTGGGTACCTACGTACCCAGCTTTGGTACATTAGTTACAGCTCAGCCGGATTTAAGCGGTGACCTGAACAGCTCTTAACAGTTAATTACGCTAGTAAAAGTTTGTAATGAATTTTCTTCGTTGGTTAGAATTTTTAAATAAAGTTTTTTTTTATGTAGTATTTTTGTTGGGGTAGATGATAAAGGAGGTTGTAGCGAATGAAGGTCAAGGTTTCTAAACATAATAAAGTTCACCTTGCTTGTTTCATTTTAGAATTTTGTTGGTTTTAAATGTTTTAATAAGGAGGGCCTTGATGTAGGTAAGCTAATTACATTACTTTGTATTCAGTTTCATCTGCTAGGTCATTGAAACCGCAACCGTCAGGCGATACTGAAAGGTATTTATTTCAGTATCATCCGTGATGTCAACACCTAGGAACAAGAATCAATCATCACCACAGAGGACTTATACGCGCGCGTAAACATAACGTAAATTCGAACAATTTTTCAATTGAATAGACAACAGCAGCTGTTCTGAAGCATCAAGGTTTAATTTTTTTTTTCGACAAGCACTTTTATTATTTATGTATGACATGAATAAGATCTTGACTAAGTAAATATTGTGTCAAAATTAAAGCATTTATTTTAAGTAACCCGGTTGTAGGCACTCTGTGTAAGTATTTCCAAGTTTCAAAACGTTCTTCGTTTATTACGCGCGTTCGGGTTAGGCCGTTGTTGGCTAGTCCTACCTCCAGCAAAGGGTAAGTCAACAAATTAAAATTAAACATCAGTTATTTCATGACCGTCCGTACAATAACAATGGTATAGTTTCAAAAGCGCCGGTCAATTGCAACTTACACCTTAACACAAAGACATAAGAGTCACGTGAGTTGCAAGGACTATAACAGTTTCACGGTCAGCTATATAACGCAGCATATATCATTGGGGGCTATAAAGTTTTATGTCGGATTCCAGTTCTTCAACACTTCGCCGCATTGGAACTTGCAGCGAAAATAGATCGATAATATGTTGCGAATAACTGTTGCTATCTGGTGTTTTGAGATCATTCCTCAGTTTGCATGGGTTCCTTTATCTTGTGATTCTGGCTTGAACCATGTCATGGTGCAGTCGTTCGGATTGTGCAGGGCTGATCATGATTCAGCGAAGACAGAAGATGCCGATCGAAACGACGCAGAAAAAGAGTTCTTATTGGGCTTTTGTTCGTGTAAAGCGGGATTTGTTGTCCATCCGCATGGCACTGTCAATTGCTCCGACTGACTGCCCCGTTAGTATCGTGGGTTCGATTTTCAGGTCAAGCAAAAAGTGCTTTACTGCTTTCTAAAAAAAAATTCTCAGCCCGGAGTTTGGCAGTTAGCGGTATGATACTCCCGTGTCTCGGAAAGCACTCCTTTGATCCTGTGCCTGATCTCTCTCCAGTCGTGTTGGCTTGCCGTCCAATCGGACTATGCACAATAATATCTCCCGCGCTGATGGCCAATCTTTGCTGTGATTGGCGGCCGTGAAAGAAAACGGTCAGGAGGACTATAATACTACCGACAAACGTAAACCGAAATACGAGAAACTCTTCAAAGTGTTATTCGATATTTGTAAACAAATAAAATGGTAATAAACTATGCGCGGTTGATTTTTAATTCAACCATTTAACTATTGCTTATATCTACCAGCTGCTACTAACGAGTAATTTTGTACCGTAACCACAGCCGTAACCTGCTATTTTTAGAATACGTCGTTTTATTATTAGTGTTCATTTAATTATTCTTTGAACAAGAATATTAAGCAAGGAGTTTTTTAGTACACAAGGCAAATATTAGAGCTATAAAATAAAACAGAGCGACATGAAATACCTCTGAATCTTTAATAGCATTCTAGGATTACAAATGTGGAGTTTAGCTTTCTCATTTCAATCAACAACTGAATAGAGAGTTTTCATTTATAATGTACACATTGTCGGGTTATTTCTCCCAAGAGGGTTCGATAGAATTTCCCAAAATCATAAATAAATAAATACTGTGGTAGTCAATGAAGTACTTTAAATCGGAAAAGGTCTGAAACTCTGGCAACTAGTCTTGCCCAGTAATAATGGGTTGTGGAGGTCAGATAGGCTGCCGTTACATGTAAAATGCTGGTTGATATTCAGCTGCATCGAATCAAACTGGAAGCTGAGCCCAACACAGTTGCGAAAAGGCTAGGCAGGTGATGAATTTAGAACAGGAAAGGTATATCAAAAGTTGTTATCGAAGAACTACTATTCCTTCATGATTTTTAGTATCGCGACCAGCTTTTCATTTTCTTTTTTACGAGACTTTCAAAGTCTTGAAAACACAATAATACGTATTGAATCCGTGTGTGTAAGTATATTGGATTTGGCCGACATATTCAGGGGAGGCGTGTATTCATTCGTATGAATCTGAGAGAGTAGTGGATATGTACGGATTTGTCGACAAAGCTCTGCTCCCCTATTCTGGAAGACATTTCTCCATAATGTGTGTGAGTTACCTGTTGAAAACTTGGGAGAATTTGTTTGCACGGTTTACTCTTGTTTGTTTTAGGGTTTCGTACCTCGAAAGCAATAAATGGAACCCTAATAAGATCACTAAATTGTTCAATTTATCCTCGTGGATCCCTCAGGATGCGTGCCGTGTACTTGCCAGTTGTTCTTTATTTTCATGTAAAAACTTTTGAGTTATCGATCCCGAGAGGAATTTTCTCGAAATGTATTAGTACAGGGAGTAAGGGACCGCATCATGTTGAAAACACGTTGCGTTTATCTTTTATTAATAAATGCTAAGCATGTCTGTGTGAGACTGTTCTGTAACCCGTCGGGTCTGCGGGTTGTTCACAAGAGATACCGCGGCCTCGACATGAAGAGCTAAGAGGGAACATGGGTGGTTTTTAGTCAGTAGAAGTCTGACACTCCCTTTCGCTCTGCCCAAGAGCGGGAGGGGTTATTTGATTTTACACCCGCCAAAAAAATAATAGACTGTTCTGTAAAGTCTCCAGTCGGGTGAAAATGAACAAAAGCTTTTTTGGGAACAAACTTTTTATTTAACAAGTTAATTCCCAATAACCTTCGTAAAAATCAATGGGGTATGTTGCGGTTGGATAAAATTTTCTAATAGACAATTTCTTTGATTTCCTGATTTAAACGTGCAAAAGGATATTTGACTTAAGCTGACACAGTGTGTGTAATTTTTTGACTGGAAACTTCGACATTTGCTCCTTCGATATAACACTCCTATATTTCCGTCAGCATCAAGTAAATAAAAGAAAAAATGCCTCATTAGTCCAGTGGTCACAAGCGCGACTGCTGAGCATGAGGTACCTGGGTTCGATTCCCGGGTCGGGCAAAGTGTTATTGGCTTTTTCCATCAGGAATTTATCAGTAACAGCTACGGAGTCTGGATTTATGCCCGGTTGATGGCAATAGGCTCGCCCCAATTACATGGGACTTAAACATAACTGGCGAAATGTGGGTACGATTAGGTACACGTCTGCCTAACCCTTCGGGGATTACAGGCGTGTTATGTAAAAAAACACTTCCAGAAAATAAATAATACTTATTACTTAGGTACGAACGTAATATGAAGTAAATTATGTAACACATCATCAGAACAACCATTGAAGGAGAAATAAACTCAGAAGACGCGATAAACAAGGGTGCTCGAGTCATATTCGCTTTTTATCAAGTCTTTGACTGTTTCCTCATTTCTATGGCATTTTCTCACGCTGTCAGGCTTATTGTCCTTGGATACTTCGAGATTTCTCCAAGGTCGAAGGTTCGTGACAGGGAGCCAAACCAACGAATATTTAGTCACAATACAGACCCAAGAATATAATAAAACATAATTCCGTCGAGAAGGCGCATTGAAAAGGGCCTCCTATTCAAAATTTTACTCACAAAAATCTTATTTCCATGTTTTTTTATGGTGGCACATATTTCACGAAATGCCTCCATTCGGCCATTGAGGAATGTTAACGGCCTGTTTATTATTAAGACACAACAATGAACATAAATTATAACTTAGGTATAGATAGAGCCCTTATTTGTAATTCATTAGTCACGATACGAGGGCTTTTTAATGCTTTAATAATTTTATGTTACATTTTTGTTAGGTAAATCAATGTTTTTTAGCATTACTGCAAGATATTTTTTAGATTTTCGACTTTATACCACTTATTTTAGTGCTATGACGATGCACTTAATTACGAACTGCGGTGTTAGACTTCAGCAAATAAAATAAAACGTACTATGTGTGTACTTTATAATACATAAATCTGAAACTATTTTCCAAGAGGATGCAAGATATACTTTTTTTCTTAAGGGCGCGTTTACGAATTCTCGCGGTTCAATTTTAATTTTTGAGTCTTACTACTACAAATATTTTGTGCTCGTAGAGCTATCTTTTTCAACACGAGTTCCAGCTAAAAAACGACACCGAGTCCACCCACGACGATGGTCGAGCGCAAAATAAGTCTTGCATTTCAAATTTTTGCGTAATTTATCATGACCGTGTCCACTAAAATAAACCTTAAGTCAGGCGCTTAAGGTCCACGCAATAACGATAAATATGGCGAAAAATTAGGTTTCATTGTTATTTTTTTTCAGGCTCTGCTTGTAATATTTTGATAGTTTTAATAATAATAATTTGAGTTGAACATATCTAGTTCTATAAAATATTTTTAAATAGATAAATTAATGTCATAAAAGAGAGAGTAATGGACCCAAAGTCAACTCGATATCGCAAATGTTGTGCGGAGAGGCACCGAAAATATTTTTTTACAATATTATTAACCAACATTTTAGCATAAAAAGTAATAACTATTGAAGATTAAAGAGTAATCTATATGTGTGAATTATTGGTTTCACTTGGTTTAGTTTCATTTGGCCACATAATGTACCGAAAAACTGCTTATTTTCGTCAGATTTGTAAATACGTCCTTAAGTTACAAAGTAGTTGTCTGCATTTTAAACGGAACTGTATAAATACGATTAACTGGGGTTTATCCATCTCAACGCTGGATTTAACGGTAATTCAATGAGTTGTCGCAGAAATAAAAGACACACGCGACGCACGTCAGACGCGTGGAATACGGACGCGCCGTCGACACGGCCTGTCGTCGTCATAAGACGGACGGACGGCGAGCTTACCCATCACTCACCGTCCACAGGCCCGCGTCTACGGTGGCCGGAAGCCATCACGTGGCCCCCGAGGCCCGGAACGCCTCCCGCGGCGGCTGGGACGAGAGGTTCTCTCCCTCTCACGTTCCGCCACCTCCTTCGCTAGCATCACTGCTTCGCAGAAGGAGGCGACGGCGTCCAATTCCTCCTCGCCCCGGACCATGGCTTGCACCAGGGCCGGACGCGAGAGGTCGCCGCCGCCGATCGCCGCTACGAGAACACGGCGGGGCTCCGCCCAAGCGGGACACACCTCCACGGTGTGCTCCACCGTGCCCTCCGGCCGATCCTCACAGTGGTGGCATCCGGATTAAGACTACCCTCAAAATGAACAAGGAAAACATTGGGAGGAAACCGGCACGTCCTAGAACCAAATACATATTTGAAGACACATTAAATTATTATTATCTATAAACTAGCCCACCATGCCTGTGTCTAAAATAACAGCCCCGGTTTTTTTTGGGACAATTCGGTCACATTGTTCTCAAACCTTTACAACTCCTGAAAGCCAAAGTCAACAGGGCCGACCACCAGAAAAGCGAACGTATTGTTTAATTACCTACTTCGGTGAAGGAAAACATCGTGAGCAACATTCATGTCCAGATGTTTCCGGCAATCACGCGGTAAAAAGATGAATGTCCACGTATTGGTCATATTGACCAAAGTTTTATGCATTTTCAAGCGATTTTCGCCAATAACACTAAACCACAGAATACATAATAGTCCAACTAACTGAACTGGATCAGCTGTCAATATTTCAAAGAGCAGCTATGATGGTGCTGACAGAGGGCCAATTTGAACTACGTTTAAACGTAGTTCAAATTGGCCCTCTGTCATCCAATGGCAATGAATTTTCCATCTGTTCGTGAACTGAACTATTTGTTCTTCCAACCAAGTTCAAATTATTAATTAACCGTGTGTATTTCTCAAAGTTAATAGGCGTGCTTGACAATTAAAATTAATAGACTTCATAATTTCAGTGCTATATGCGCAAGTTCTCAAGAAACTTAATTGATAAATACTTAATCACTTGAGCGATCAATTCTCAAGGATTGTCAAAAAGTTCGGATTACTTCATTTGAAATTCTTGACAGGTATTTCGGGTGTTGACGATGATAAATTACTTTCTCAATTTTGTATTATTTACATTATTTCGTAACTTTTAAAACTTGTGTACAGAAATTAAACTATAGCTTGCTTTTAGTTCTAGCTTATAGGTGTCTGAACTGCAACATAATAGTTTTAAGAAATATGCACAATATAAATTACCGACCTGGAGAGCAAGACCGAATCTATAACAACAACATAATGGGTCTAATATTAGTGTTGGATCAACTACCAGTATCTGTCGACAGTTTCACGCTAGCCTACAAGACACAAACTCTAGCAACGTCACTAAAGCCACCTTATAGAAGTTGACCGCAGTCGCAAAACCATAACCGCAGTGACATTAGTAAGGGTTCCTTAAGGGTAACCAAGGGGACTCTATTACTAAGCCTCCGCTGTCCGTTCGTTCGTCTATCAGCGCAGCATGTGTCATTTCTGTTACTGCTTTAGCAAATGTGTATTATGTACGAATGTGTTTGTGTGCGTTAAATGTTATGTTTAATTATTTTTTGTATTTTATGTGTAAAAAAAATAAAATTAAAGGGGGCTCTCTAATCTGATGCTACGAAACCCTTCAAGCGTGAGTCCGCCTCGTACTCGGTCCATTTTTTTATGTAAACACTTTTGTAGTTGGCGACATTGCCTCCTACTGCCATAGTTATATATAAAAACAGATAGTGTTGCGTTTTAACACACCAATCACGCGTCGTTTAACAGAACAGGCAACAAGCAGATCAACAAGGCGTCCCGGCATATCGTATCGATTGACGCATTCCCGGGCCTTCTGTGCGGCGAATGATTAATGATTGCTCTCACACAGGTTTATCAAAGTAAACGGTGGAGCTCTGTTGTTTAGGTATGTGTTCGGATTTTTGTTCAGCGGAAATTATATTTTGCAAATACTGTGACGAGAAGAAAATCTAGAACAATCATATAATATGATTAAAAAACCCTGTCCGATCCGCGAGGGTATTAATAGATATCGAGATTAGATTATTTTTATGTAAGTAATCCCATTAAGCGAACAAGTAAAAAAAACCCGATTACAATTAAATTAAATGTACTTCAATGAGGAAACTATATGGCAATACACAATTTAGCAGCCTTCATTGTCGTTCAAGCGCCAAAACAACCATGAACCTTTTTAAATTGAATGAAAAAAAAAGAAGACAGCGATACCTATATTTTTTAGATATTCTTGCTAACGAGTCTTGTAAAATGTCAAACTACAAGAAATTTATGTTCGTTAGGTACAACTATAGTTCGCTGTAGAGGGCGCCACAGTATGTTTTATTGAGTCAGCCCTCGTAGAAGAGCCATTATTTTAAACTTGAGGACAGCCACTCCAAATAGTTCAGTCCAGACGGACATTGAGGAGCAGAACTCGTTAAAAGTTAGCAAGACATGATGTTCTGCTAGTAAATATTGTGTTTGTTGTATTTGCGATCTTGTTATGAAGTATAAAAGTCTCCTTATCCCATTAACCGTAGGACAAACATTTTTATACGCAGGATATGATAGGTACGAGTTTGATACAATAGTTAGATTCTGGACATATCTGCCCCTAGAAGCGGCATGCGAATAAAGTTATATAAATTAGGTTATAAATATTATGTGCATCACCCATAAATAAGTGGAGTATGGAGTTTCTTACTCTTCTTCTCCATAGAGATCTCTCGCTGTGGAATGGGCAACTACAGTACTTTCACAAGTTATTATGGCTTATGACTGTAGCTTTGTTTTATGTAGTCTTTCTGACATTCAAAAGTGCCTGTAATGGTTGAATTGAAATAATTGCTTTGAGTTTGAGTTTATAAACTCATCTATATTTTTATTTTTTTTTATTTTTTACAAAACTTGTGAAATCGTTTTGAAATATAAATTGAAACACAGAAACATGATGGCAGCTCTGTATTTTTCTACGTACCAAAAGATCCTTGTACAGCTAAACACGAATATAACTCAAACAAAGGATACCAAAGCAAAACAATTGAAAAACCGCACAAACGCAATCGAATATCAAGCCTCCGATAAATCCCTCCATTGTTTTGGACCTGTGAAAGAGTACATAAGTCAATCGGCGGCAACAATTGCTGCCTTTCACAGCCAGACAAGAATGCTTCAGAAATATATGATTGGATTATTTTCTGGGATACAAACGAACAAGGTTTTGGGGTCAAGTGTTGTGGCTTCGAGTGCGCGTGTACTGGCGTGGCTACCACTCGTTACGCGTGATTAAAAAATAAATCATAATATCACGCCTGTAATCCCAGAAAAGTTTGACAGAAGTGTACCTTATAGTACCTGGTACTACCTACACCCACATTTAGCAAGTTATTTCTAAGTCCCATCAAATAAGGGCGAGTCTAGTGCCATCAACCGAGTTTGAATTCTGATTTTGTGGCTGCTACTGAGACATTTCTGACTGAAAACCCAATAACAGTTCGCCTAACTTAACACCTAGCCTCGCCTCGCCTCGCTCGTGCCTCGTAGCCTCAGAAGGAGCGCTTGCGCCCACAAGAGTAACAAGGAACACCATTTATAAAATAGCAGAGTAAATGCTCTTTGCTGGCTTTAACAGAATTATGCTCATTGCTCGCTGGCAGCCATATTGGGTGCTGATGATGCCCGTGAATTGGTTGATTATGGAACGCCGAAATTCTATTTCCATAATTGTGCTTCTATTTTCATTATTGCTGTAGATTTTGAGCGTATGTCGTTAAGTGCTGCAAATGGAAATGGGTATTATAAAATTTGATTGTGTATAACTGAAATAACTAGGTAATTACTGCATCTAGGTAATATTATTTTACCGTAACTTTATTGTAAGTGATTTTTGTTTGTAGCGCGTATGTCAACCACAAATGGGATTATGGTTTAAATTTATGGAATGGCGTGACGTAAATAGCGTTCTACCTTAAATCAATAATGAAGATGGTAAATGATGGTGCTACTAAGTGAGAAAACATGTTGAAGATAATAAGACGCAACAAGTAAATGGACACAACTTGTACTAAAAGTTCCGGTTTCACATTACAAAGTACTCAGCCTTAGAGGGGATAATTTTGTTAAAGTTTATCAGATTAGGGTAATAGCACTTCAGTTACTTACCTTCTCGAATTCATTATGATAGCCTGTAGATCGGGCCCGAGATTTTAGTTCCACGATACATCTATCCTGTAAATTTTCCTGAAAAGCTTAGCACAAATTCAGTTTCTAGTTCTAAATAAACTGATAAAATCTTATTTATTTTCTCTCCCTGGTAACAGACATTTAAAGGGTGTACTGTTGTAGTTTATTTCTGGCAGTAACATTTTATGCGTAGGTAGAATCTACATAAAATATTCATATTTTAATCTCTACTCTTAAAATATGAATAAATAAAAACGTGGTTACCTTAAAATAACCGACCACTATTCAAAATCCGTACCGTAATTAAAACATCGTTGAAAAGAAAATAAAAATGGCGATTTTTATGAAAAATAATTGGAATACCTCACCATTCATACGGAAGCAATTACGTAAATATCATAACGGAATATGCGAAAAGAATTCGAGAGATAACACATTTTACTGAACATTATAAAAGTAAAAAGGTCACCATTACCTTCTACCACACCCTTCCATTGAGGCGGAAAATATCGCGGGACGAGAAATTCAATAAAAAGTTGTAAGTCCAAATCCGACGGTTTCGCAGATAGGATCGGGCGATTTCTACGTGATTTGTCGCGAAGAGATGGGGCTCCAGCCAGCATGACGCTGATCTATTGTGATCGAGCTCCCGAGGGTCGCACTAAGTGAATATTTTTCTGACTGGAAATCGTTCGTGGTTCCGAGTTCCGACCTTGTGAAAAGAGAGGAAAGATTTGGGAATTGTCGTATCTGGTTCAAGTTTATAGGTGAAATGTAACTCGTATTGGAATGAGGAATGCTTATCGGAATATGATATTCATAGATTGTTTTTCACTGAATAACATTTTTTTAAATATCGTAGTGTATACGAGAAAGAAACTGAAATAGTTCAGGTACGCAGAGAAATATACTAAATCTTTAAAAACTTGGTCTATAAAATTGGCTCATGCTATCTTCCCTAAAAATAAATAAAATAGAAGTATGCAATAAGCATAAATATATTCTCCATTCCACGTTCATGAATACAAGTTCAGAATTCAAAGCTACGAGTTCCACCTGTAGCTGAAAAATGCAATATATAAAATTCAGTCTGTAGATAATCCGGTTCAGATACTGTACAATATCAACAACTCAATACATTCTACAATGTTTTACAAGATTAAAATCGTAGTAAATACAGAATCATTACATAATATTAATTTACACGTCATACACATAATAACTCCTCATCATCTGCCGAGCCTTTTCTCAACTATGTTGGGGTCGACTTTCGGTCAAACTGGATGCAGCTGAATACTAGTACATTACATGGAGCGATTGCCTATCTCCTCCAGACTCCAGTCAATGCTGCCAAAGAGCTGCAAATGACAGCCGGGACCAAAGGCTTAACGTTCTTTCCTAGGCACGAAGGAAACTACGGTGGTCACCCATCCACGGAAAAATCTAAGGCCGCTTTCACATTAGGACGTAAGCAGCGCGACAGTCGCGCCGCAGTAGCACATTCCTTAACATTTTATAAGCAGAGTCGTTACAACCCGTTAGTATTTGTTTATAATCGCGCGACTGTCACGCTGCTAACGTCCTAATGTGAAAGAGGTCTAAGCAAGCGGTTAACTTGAAGATTTAACCACGAGCTATTACACTGGTTGTTAATGCTTATTACGTACAGTCATTTTTCCTTAGGTACCTAAGTATATGAAAATTAAAGCCCCTTCCACATTCGATATTCAAGAGACTGCATTGTTAGGGAAGAGATTTCACACGGCGTTAATTTTGTGATGTACGATTATTACGCTTTATTATTTCTTTGCTGAATAGGAAACAGAGTTATTTTGTCCGTGACGTGAATGTAGTGTTTTCTTTTAATAATTCAGTGACTTAATATTATGATACTTTTGAAAAACTGAGCTTACATTCACCACTGGTGGGGGAATTTACTGATTTAAGTGTCATCTGCCACAGGTGGGGATAGAGGTAGGAGCAAATGCGACTGAATCAGAAGCGGTTACTTCTGATTGGTGCAGCAGTGGTGGTAGATACGACTAGATAGTCCCCACTGGTGATAGTTGCAACTATTTTTCGCAGACAGACCCGTGGTGGCAGATCGGAATAAACCGTTTAGAATACATATAGATTTATAGAAGGACACCATTCGAAACGCTATTGATACTAAATGGGTTATTCTAAAAGCATAGATTAAGCGTTGAAAGTGCCTTTCTATTACATATTGCAAAACATATATGGCTCATACATAACGCGTGTTATTGATAAACTAAAGTGCAGGGTTAACAAAGGGCTTTTATGATTAATTTACAGCATAGCTGTATTAAGTTTTTACCGTTTAGAGTGGGCAGATAATATTAAATTAAATAGTAAATTCACCCCTTTGTATATTAAATATATAGAACATAATTTGTACTTAATTACTTAATTTGTAGTCGTTTGTCCCATCATTATTTTCAGAATTATCAAAAATCACGGACAAAAAACCTCAACCTTAAATCTATTAGCAAAAAATGTTCAAAAGACATTTTATAGATAATATTCTGCACACAATTGTGTATAAACATTTTTCCTCTCGAGGTCCGTTTCACATTTCGCAGCCGCGAGAAGGGTAATGGCGTAGTTTCCGTCTGTCCGCCCGTACGTCCACGGTCCACGTATACCGCCAATAATGGAAACACATTATGTGAATTGATATGGCTTATGGATTCCCCGACGATTAAGAGGAATGAATTTTTGGAATACATACTGATAATTTTATTCATGGAATAAAATGGTAATGTGTCATTGCTGGATGAGTTTTGTTTTAGAGTTATTGGTATTCATTTGGTGCTGGCTATGAACTAAATAGACATCATCACCATCATTTCAGTCGAAAGACGTCTACTGCTGGACATATTATGATTTATTGATTAATAAAATTCTCCACCAGTGTTCACTAAAAAATACTATGTGGTAACTAACGTCTTTGAATCTCACTTAAATCTGTTCAATCTCTTCTTAATTCTTTACGAGTGCTTACTTCTTACTTTCTCTGGCATGTCTACTGTTTCTTGTGCTACACTTATAATGTCAGTGAAAACTTTTAATTTGCTTTCTTTCACTAACTGTCGACTATCTGTATTCTAGCTGTAGGTTTTCTTGAGAATAAATAATAAATAATAGGCCTCCCCCATGTGTCGCCACATTGACCGGTCCCGTGTGTCTCGCATTCAGCGGATCCTCTGTTCTGTTAAAATTGAAAAATCCTAATCCTATAAAATGACAATGTAGTATCTATTGTTTTGTATGTGCTGACAGCGTTCAGATGCATTGGTGACATTTCCCCCTAATAGGTGTGTAGTAAGATGAGCAAGAAAAAGAAAACAAAAGCTACACGTGTAGGGAAAGTGGAATTGATATAAATTACTCGATCTATATTCAGTTGCCTGTTACGATCTGTAGTAACCATCTAATTCCTAATAAAGCCTTTCTGCTCCGTTTCTAGTACGTGACTTTTATTTCAAAGACTACAACAAAGCTTTGATAGCTTCAGTGGCTTTTCAACTTACCATTTCTATTTATTTTTATTTTCGATTATTGGAACATAACCTCTTTAGGTAATTGTTAGCTATTTCTAACGTTCTATAACAGTCCTCAATAATGACACTAAATGAGAAAATAATGGAAAGTAAATCGAGAATTTTTTTGTGAGAATCACCCTGATATTTTAGAATTTAATGATACCATTTTTGTTACGTATTTTTATTTGGTAACCATTTAACCACCAGAACCTTCGGTTTTTTTGTTAAAGTTGTTTTATAAATAACTATATCATTGCTTCGTTTATAAAAATAAATAAAGAGTTGATGATAAATTAATGCAAAATATTTTAACATAACCTAAAAGAACTGTAAATAACTAAGCAGGAAAACTTCTAAGTTTTTCTTATACTTGTTTGTGGAAGGAAAAGTCAATCAGTGTGACTGAGCAGAATAAATGTTTGAGAGTAGATAAAGTAAGTCAAATCAAAAATCAAAATATTTTATTTGCTAGAATATGGTACATAAGATTACAGTACAGTAGATTTGTTTCAGCATATCCTGCCATAACATGGCGTGCAAATGTCTTAAAATAGAAGCGAAGTCGATTAATCTAGCATGCAATTCACAGGTTCTATTGACTTGTCATCTAGGTATTCTTTGACAGTGTAATATCTTTTACATAGTAACAAATTCAAATTCAAATTCATTCATTTTATTTAGCAACACAACAGAAAACTCACAGGATTAACAGCGGGTCCCAAACTAGGCACAGCCTGTATCTTGGTGACCCGAACACTACACAAAGTTGAGCATTTTGATTGTTCTGCTAGCGCAAGACATATTTCTAAAATATTAGTTAGCTAAAAATTATATAGAACTAAAAATTATAGACATTGAAAATTACTTACATTAAAAATAACAAAAACAAAAAGTGCTTACAGCTTGATAATTATGTAGTAACATTGAAAAAACAAAACATACATAGTTATATACATACACACAAGAAAAAAAAACAGTTGAAATGAGTAAGGCTAAGTGTAGGGGTGTAGGGTGTGTGCGTGTGTGTGAGTGAATGTGAATGTATGGTGGGATTGGTGGGTAATGGGTATTAACTTGACCTACAAAGTAGTCCCTCTGTTTCCTCATAAGTCCGGTCTAGCAACCATTCTTTGAGTTTGATTTTGGCCTCAGAGTAGTTATTGGGTATACAGAATGTTTTGCTAATAGCGTTGAATACTCTTATTGAGAAGTACGGCGAGAGTCGGGCTGCAAAGAGAGTTTTGGTTTTAGGGAGGGGTATTCTTTCTGCGATCTTTCTACCTCTTTTACTGCAACTAGAGCGATTTTTGTTAAGTTTTATGAGGTTTAGAAGTGACCCAAGGACATACAATTGACGTACGCGTAAGACCCCAGCCTCCTTATACAGTTCGTCCGTAGAAAAACGACGCGGCTTTCCCAAAAGCACTTTAAGGACGGCCCTCTGGGCGCGTTCCAGCTCAAGCATGCACGCTTTTCCAGCGCTACCCCAGACACCGACACAGTATTGCAGGACTGACTGGCACAGTGATATGTAAACCAGAATGCGGATGTTTTTTGGAGCGCTAGCTCTCAAGAGTTTGGCGACATAAATGAATTTCCTAGTCTTTTTTGCGAGTGTTCGAATGTGTGCTTTGAAGTTCAGGTTCTGATCAATTATGACTCCCAGATATTTCGTTGTTTCTACTCTGGCGATGATGTTGCAGTTACAGTCTGTGGCGGAAACGGTTGCTGCCGCTGAGACATTGCATTTGTTATTATGAACTTTAAGTGATTCAATATTTGGCTTACTTGATTGAGTGACATGAAAAGTTAATAGGTGCGTTTTATCTACATTCAGAGTTAAAAGATTTTGTTCCAGCCATGTCATTATATTACTCATTCCCTTCTCAGCAACATTCATTGTCTCTTCCCAAGTAGCACCGTGAAAAATTATAGCAGTATCATCAGCATAGCAGATCAGCTCCGCCTGTGCCATATTTAACCTCAGAATATCGTCCATATACATGATGAAAAGGGTGGGCCCCAAAATACTTCCCTGAGGTACGCCAAAGGCCACCGGAAGGCTCCCGCTGAGAGTATCCCCAATTTTTACACACTGATATCGATCAGACAAGTAATTTGTGAACCAGTCCAGGGAGAGGCCTCTGACACCGAAGGATTCGAGCTTCTCTAGCAGAATAGGAATTGATACTGTGTCAAAGGCCTTGGAAAGGTCCAGGAAAACACCAGCAGAGCGATGGCCGCTGTCAATGTTTGAGGTAATAATGCCAGTTAGGAGACTCACAGCTTGATCAGTAGACTTCCCTCGTCGAAAACCAAACTGCCTATCCGAGAGGAGACAGTTTTTCTCCAGAAAACTTACAAGGCGCTTGTTTACAAGTTTTTCGAGTATTTTCGATGTCACGCAGAGCAATGAAATTGGCCTGTAGTTATCTGGCGCATCTTTGGTACCAGATTTGTGTATGGGCGTAATAACAGCGGTTTTCCAGCTAGTGGGAACATCTCCAGTTTCCATGCTTAGATTGCATATGTGTGTTAAGGGTTCCAGTATGTGTTTCTTTACTTGTTTAAGAAGTTGAGGCCGAAATCCATCGAGACCTGGAGCACTGTCGTCTTTGAGGTTATCTATGATGTCACTTATTTCTTGACTGTCAGTGGGATCCAGGAACAGTGAATCTCTGGGTGGGTTTTATCTCTAAGTGGGGGCAAAGGGAAGTTATCCTGAAATCAACGAGGCGTGAAGATGTCGTGTAGCCTTGCAATCCCGTTTGCAAGGATGTGCCACTGATGTTCGCTTGGCTGTAACATTTGAGGTTTTATTGGAAAAAGCAGAAGTACCTATTTAAGACACTTTTTTTTTTTTGGTATGGAAATCATCAAATCTGAATAACTACCCGTAAGACTTACAAATATTTGTTCCGTGCGGGGTTAGAACAGACACGCAGCGCAGCAGCCAATCGCTCAGTCACTACGCCAACCGTGTCGTCATCTGTCGGATGACATCACACAAAATAATAGAATATTCAAAATAAATACAGTGTTTCTACCCAAGTATAATATAATTAAAATTGATGATTATTATGTATGTTACATGACGTTTCCATTAACTTATCAAATGTAATTTTGGTCTATTTTAGTTTTGGTGTTACCAATTACTAAAATTATATCAAAACGATGTTTTGATGTAATTTTAAACTAATTGAGTAGTTCGATCACTGACTAATGTTAAATAATTAAGTCCATTAAGGTAGATTTACCTGTTCCATTAGGTGATGATTGACCATCGGTACATATTATTGCATTTACATACAATAATTAAATCGATTCACATTTAACAAATATGATCCATAGTGGCGACAACGTGGCGACACTTGGTGGAGGCCGGTGACCAGCACTGGACGTCTTTCGGCTGAAGCGATGATGATGAATATGCAGAGGAATTGAACATGAATGGAAGCCGGTTTTACCAATTTCATTTTCTAAGCAAACTCTACTAAAATACCTGTTCAAAACATATACAAATAACAAACAACAGCTAGTCGCGTGTCATACAATTTAAACACAACATGAAATTGTCATAACAACATATAATAGGGCTTTCCGAATCATTAGTCATTACGCAGCGATGCCATGACGTGACGTTAGCGTGACGACTCCGCTACGTGACGTCGACGTCAGTGAAGCGAGTGAGCAATGACAGCAGCATTGTTTTCTCTGAGGGCCCGTTTGATGTTCCATCACTCCGTTATGAGATTAACAGAAATTATACTAGAGCGGAAGGATGTCATGTCAACAGAATTGAGTTTTGATTGGCAATGTAATCGCAATTTGTGGCGTTGCTCACGGTTTCAATTAAAGGAGTGGGTGTGTTTGATGATAATCAGCCTTGTAATTAGGGTCCTACTGTATGAAATTATTAAGGAAGTGCCTGACCTCCGTAAAGATTCAATACGGAATGGTTATCAAATCAGCCATATTTTTCAGTCACCACTCTTACCAGGGAACTTTATATTTTTTTTTGTGAACAGGCTCTCGCAAGGCAACCAAAGAGGTTGTCGTCTGCTTAACCAGACCATCCCGTGGGTGACAAAAAACTTAATACAAACGAAGCGACTACTATACAAGCTAAGGGCACTCCCTGTGGGGTACGACGGTTTAGAGAGCCTCGCTGAGGGAGAGCAGTAAGGTGACTAGCTGGATCTGAATGATGAAACTCCAACGCACTCATACTGCAACGCACATTCATAACGCACCGGAACGGCCTCAGATCAGGATAAGGTGGTAAATATGAGTTCCGCTGCCGCCGATCCGATCATGAGCTAGGTTTTAATATAGCTTATTACATGAACCACAACTCTGATATGTACATGTACCTTCTGTGTATTTACTTTGCATCAAAAGCTTCTGTCTAACCTGACTGTATTACGTTACTCTGAAGTTCGAAATACCGATGTACGGTATACAGAAAGTTTGTGAGTCCGAATTACGTGAGTCAAAATGTACGCTATGACGAAGTACGTTATTCAGAATGTTCGTTACTCCGATGTACGTTACTCCGAAAGTTTGCTACTACGAAGTACTGTACTCAGAATGTTCGTCACTCCGATGTACGTTACTCCGAAAGTTTGCTACTACGAAGTACTGTATTCAGAATGTTCATTATCACGAAGTACGGAACTCCGAAAGGAGATTCTGAGAGTGTATTTCGAATTAATCGAGTATTATAAATGTACACATGTACATAACAGCGACTATAGCCACTGAAATACCTTTTTTTTTTTTTTTTGGCACAGTCGTCTAACCTTTAACTTGATAACTTAAGTACTACAGATGTGAGCACTAACCAAAACAAAAACAGCATGTTCTATGTCGAGGCGTGGTCTATTTCTTGCGTGAACATTCTCCACTCAACGTCGCGTATGTCTTAACTTAAATTAATGGATGGAAAAACTGGAAACTACTCGTAACTGTTGTGAACTTCACACTTTACCTCGTTAATATAAATGTGGGTGAGAAACGAAAAGTGGAAAGAAAATGTTGTCTCTACTAAATGGTCTTACAGGTATGGTTTACTGGCTACGGGTTGTTCGAAAGAAATACCGTGACCTCGGATACAGAGGGCTAAGAAGGAACATAGGTACTTTTTAGTCAGTAGAAGTCTGACACTCTCTACCGCTCCGTGAAGAGCGGGAGGAGTCATTTGATGATTTTCCATCCTCCAAAAAAAAGGTATGGTTTGCTGGACTACTCGTTACTTTATCAGTCTATGAAGTTCTGACTTCCACTGAGACACATCTTTCTGTGTGAAGATTGGGTTATGTGCTGATTGCGGAATATTTCTTCCCGTTTCCTCGGAAAAAATTCCAGCACGTTTTGAAATCAGTTGTATTTTTAACCGACTTCCAAAAAGGAAGAGGTTCTCAATTCGTCTTTTTTTTGTATGTTGGTTTCTGCATTACTCCGTCATTTCTGAACCAATTTATTTTTTTTTCATTCGAAAGAGTATACTGCCGAGGTGGTCCAATTTGTCACCATGACAGGATCTGATGGCGGAATGTCAGGGAAATCGTGTTTCTTGGTTGAATGTTAAATCGCGGTCACAATCGCGACTGCTGAGCAACAGGACCTGGGTTTAATTTTCGGGTCGGACAGTGTTATTGAGTTTTTCCCCTACGAATTGCAAGAGTAGAAAAGCCATCATACTTTTGGTATAGTACCGTTCGAAAGCTATTATAATTTACGAACTCATGCAACAAAGCACTCAACATGAATACTACTTGAAATTCTACTCAACCTGTAAGGGAAAAGGAGCGGAAAGATATAAGCAGATAACATGAAAGCACTGATACTAAAAATGTATGAACAACTTTATCAAAATATCTGATTACTTAATATGCTCTATTTGTCACGGATAGATACTATTGTCATACAAGGATTAGAGGTGTACATAACACGCCGTTGGGGCTGCGGGTTGGTCGCAAGAGATACCGTGGCCTCGACATGAAGGGCTAAGAAGGAACATGGGTGGTTTTTAGTAGAAGTCTGACACTCCCTTTCGCTCTGCCCAAGAGCGGGAGGGTTTATTTGATGATTTTCCACCCACCAAAATAAAGGTGTACATAACACAATACAACATCACGCCTGTAATCCCTGAAGGGTTAGGCAGAGGTGTACCTACTGCAATAGAGGTATACCTAACTAGTATCCCGTCAGGGCTGCGGGTTGTTCGAAAGAGATACCGCGGCCTCGACATAAAGGGCTAAGAAGGAACATGGGTGGTTTTTAGTCAGTAGAAGTCTGTCACTCTCTAGCCAGAGCGGGAGGAATCATTTGATGATATTCCAATGTCTAAAAAAAAATATTACTAGAATTATCACATTTCGCCAGTTATGTTTAAGCCCCATAGTCTCGAGGTGTTCTTGTTAGTTATATTTAGCGCCAGAATCTATCGATAAACTGAAATCAATATTGTCTATAAGATTTCGATTTAAATCATTTTAAGGTACCCGTGAGTCAAGTAACAAAAATCCTAAGAAAATGACTGCGCCTATATAGCTATTAAAGTGCCAAAAATATCCCACACATAGAGGTAGAAGCGATATTAATTAGGTGATCGTTTATCCTTCATTAACCGATCGTCTAAGTAGTTCGTAAACAGAAAGTTGCTGAACCGATACTGGCCATGAGCTTTTAATCCAAGCAACCGTAGCGAAGTCACGGACAAAAACTAGTACTTAGGGAATAAATATATTTATTCCTTCTTATTTAAAAAAAATGTTGCCCCACACTAGGAATTTCTCCTGTATCGTAGGTGCGTTCACAGACATTTATACTAATAGGCCATACAAATATTTGTTCTGTGCGGAGATTGAACCCGTGACACGTAGCGCAGCAGTCAACTGCTTGAGCCATTGCGCCAACCGTGCCGTTAATATTATTTAACACAATGTATCTGCCTGCTAGTAGATTGTCTATGTGTCTATAACGTAGTGATCGAAGTTCTCATATTAGACTTTAACACGAAATATATCTAAAATCTTGTAATGTGAGGAATATTTTTAACCAAAATGCAGGTGCTATATAATTGCTGTACTCTCTTAGAAGAAATTAAAACCCTATTAGTCAGGTTCTGTAGCTGAAAAATAAGCCTTTGATCCCCGAAAGGCAAGGCAGAGGTGTACCTGATATAACACCGTCGCTTTTGCCAGTTGTGTTATGTATTAGCTGAAAAAACATACTCAAAAAAAAATTTAAGGCCCTAGACCTATAATGAAATTATTAAGCTTTATCAACTCCTGCGCTAGTTTTTCCAGCATTCATGACATTCATCCATCTCTGCTGGATTGGGCAATCAGCAAGATCTAAAAATAGACAAATACACAGAGCATTAACTCCAATAATGAGGAAATTCTATTCAAAAAGCTAAAACTAACACTGCTCTGGTATATAACAATAAATTATATTTAGATAATGTATAATTACCTAAATAAGATATTGTGCGAAAGAGCCTTAGTGGTATTAATGATACAATCCATTGTAAGTCCTCATTTTCGAAAAGAAAACCAATTTGATTGACATTTTTATCGTTTATCTTCACCGATATTATAATAAATTGATTTGACAATTATTTCAATACTAGCTGATGCCCGCGGCTTTATCCGCGTGAATGTCGGTTATCACGACCGATGTCGGTTATCGCGACCAAAAGTAATCTCCCCCCCCCCCCCCCCTTTTAACCCTTTTTCGCATTAAATGTCCTTTCTCAGGCTCTAGACTATATGTGTACCAAATTCCATTGAAATCGGTTAACTAGTTTTGACGTGAAAGCGCGACAGACAGACAGAGTTACTTAATTTTCGCATTTATAATATTAGTGAGGATCTTTACTGTATCAATGTATCATCTCTCTTGATATATTGATACAGTCAAGATATTGAAATAATTTAATTGTAGAGAGAGCTTTAATTCCAAATCCAGTCGAAAATTCAATGATCAACAACAACTGTAGCTAGCATCAGCAACTAGTGTAGATTAAGAAAACAATAAGTATTCTGGTAGAAATCACGATGATGCTTTGCGTAGGAGTGATAGCGATACGAATCCATTGTATCATTTGTTGCACATTTTTAAATTCGCGTTCCGTTTAAATAAACGAGAATGTGGCGTTTATTGGCTGTGCCCGATGATTTTATAATATAAACAAATGTATGCTTGAACATTATGCGGCTTTTTGATTTTATGTACAGTCACTGCATTCAGTTGGATGGGAATGAAAAGTATTGATTTGGCGCAGCCTTGGTATGTTTTTCAAAAATATTCTCAGTTTATGCAGGATGTTACCGAACCATTCACAAGCCGTCAATCAAGCATTATGCACATCAAACTAAGTAACCCTACGCAAAAATTATTGCTGGGAAACAACTTTTTTTTTGGGATATCAAATCACGTTTTACGTTAAAACTCATGGATGGAACTTGTGAACATTTATAATTATTACGTTGGCATCCCGAATCGTCTAACACTACTCACGGTACATCATTTACGTACCTACTGGTTACTTAACCTACATAATATTATCGTAGGTTATGTAGGTAAACGTACGGTATATAAACTGTACATCCTGAAACAATTATCAATACAATTTCTACATTTGCAGAAACAAAGCTATGGGAATGCCTCTAGCGGCTATCTGGCTCCAATATTGTTCTGTCATTTTCAGACATTTCGGAATAAAAACATTCGATATTGTACGTAAAATAATCTCTTTTGAATGCTGTGTGTGTAAAGTATTTATAAAATCGTACGTTGATTTTAATTTAGAATATTTTGCAGTGCAGAATAATTGAGAGTTTCGCTCAGCTCGCTGTTTATACTCGGTTCGTTAGTTTACGTAATTTGACGATTGATTTTCAGTGAAAAGCTGCGTTGCTACTTGACGTGGCTGTACACATTGGTATGTGCTTCAGTGTATTTTAGGTATTAAAGAGACCCTTGCTTTATTGCCTATGTAAGGAAATAGGAAAAAGGGGTAAATAAATTTTGTGCTCATGTAAAAAGTGCTAAAAATGCTTTGCTTTAATCTTACAGACATACTCAAGCCTTTTTTCCATGGGGGTAGGCAGTAACGCCTCTGCCACCTGCTATGATTCTTACATACTCCTTGGATAAACCAATGTTCAAGCTTGCTAAAAGCATCAATTCAGCCAATAAGTGCTGGATAGCGGATGTTTAGTGGATGTTTTTAGAATCCACCAGTGAACGCTGAGACCAAATAACTTACAGGTGCGTCGATGATTGAGTTGACAAATATTTTCAAGCTAAAATGTAAAAAGCGAGGCAGAAAATTTGTTTCACGTTTTATCATAATGATAATAGTACACCCCCTTTTTCATGCCACTAAACATAGCTTGCTAAATGCGGATATAGGTTTTCATAACACACACACTACAGGCGCGATTTCCCGTTAAGATTTTTTAGTAAATTCATTCGTATCTTGTAGTTTTTCTATCAAATCAGCCAATACCAAATTATTTTATTATTAAGATTTGAGAACATTATTTAGTTGTCCTATGGTATATATATAAATATACCTGCGTATACCAATATACGGTCAACATACCAGCACTTCTATTTTATTGTTTAATGTGAATTCTGAGTAAGTACTGCAGATGTTGATGAACCAAATCTATCTTCTATATACATATAATAAATCTGTAGAGAAATCGTTTTTGTACATCGAAAATATTTAAAAAAAAAATTGTCAGGATATTAAAGTATAACCAACAGAACACATTTCCAGCATTTTTGGAACTTTTGTCTGTTTGTCTGTTTATCTGTTTGTCTGTTTCGATGACTAAGCATCACGTCAAATTTACGAAACGAATGTAGGTAACTTTTATACATAAATATTGTGCGTAACTTGGGCTATTACTTAGTCTTTGTTTCATCGTAATCGGTGCTCTCTATCAAAAGATATATGAATTTATAGTTTTCAAGAAGAACTTATCGTTATGGTCAAGAATGAGACAAGCAACGACATCTATTGAACGAATATGGTACTTATTACTAAATGCCTTCACAAGATAACTTTAAAAAAGTTATGATAGCAAAAGGTACGTAGATATAAGTCTAAATGACGCTGCTTTCAAAATCTACATAGCCTAAACCTTATAGTGTTTGGTCGCTCTTTTTTTTTAGCAGTTTATCTTCGTCTTCGACAGATGGCGTTATTCATTTGATGTCATTTTCTGAACCGCGGTGTTATTAAATAAACATATATTTCGTGAATAGTCAACAAATAAAGATTGACCAATTACACAGTATTAAAATACTATTTTTTTTTAAACTAAATTAAAATTAGATAAAACCCAAGACATATTTTTTTTTGTACCGTGTGGGAATCGAACCTGCGACACGCAGTGCTACTGTAAATCGTCCAGCCATTGCGCCAACCATGTCGTCATATAGATGTGGTGTGTTGTTAGCCCTATGTGTCGAGGCCGCGGTATCTCTTTCGATCAACCCGCAGCCCCAACGGGCGTCGGTCCTTGGGGGCCCCTTCAATGTTGCTGACATCTCTTTGAGACGCGCGTGGAACACGAACGCGCCTCCATCGTCATAGGACGGACGAACGATTAACTAGCCCGTTACTCACCGTTCACAGGCCCGCGCCTACGGTGGCCGGAAGCCATTACGTGGCCCCCGATGCCCGGAGCGTCTCCCGCGGCGGCTGGGACGAGAGGTTGTCTCCCTCTCACGTTCCGCCACCTCTTTCGCTAGCATTACTGCTTCGCAGAAGGAGGTGGCGGCCATTTCAGATTCGATGTCCCAGATTCGGTACAGGTACCCTCTCGAAACACCCTCTAATCCCCCCTTTTTTTTGTGGTTCGTAAATTATCAAATGACTCATCCCGCTCTGGGCGGAACGGAAGAAAGTGTCAGACTTCTACTGACTAAAAACCACCCACGTTCCTTCTTAGCCCTTTGTGTTTCGGGGCCATGGTATCTCTTGCGGACAACCCTCAGCCCCGGCAGACGTCCCTTTGGGGCCCTTTAATTGTTGCTGACATATCTTTGAGGCGCGCGTGGAACACGAACGCGCCAACGACAATCTGTCTGCCTGTCTACTATAATGTACCTGTTTCAAATTTCTTCAAGATCCGTTCGGCCGTTCTGACGTGGTTGATTAACAAACACCCATCCATCTAAACTTTAGTATTAGACATAGTCAGTACTTTGCATTACTCTCTTCTTATTTTCTACAGCGTCAGTAAGTTAACGCAGGGCAATGATTAAATGTACTTTTATCTAAGCGACGCATTTTAGTTTCCGACAAGCACGCGAACGAAGTCGCGGGCACAGCTAGTAAATAAATAAAACCCAAATCCATATTAAACAATTTTAATGTTATTTGCGAATACGCAATCAACCGAAAAGCTCTGAAAACATCAGCTACAGTTCATTTCAACGTTTATGTGGACATCGTTTTGGGCAGTTCGTATGAATGTCATACAAAATTCATGTAAAAGAGACAGCCTTGACAACTTACTGCAAAGTATACAAATACATATAACATTGTAAATATGATTATAGCTTATTTGCTTAACGTTAAATTCTGAATATGAAATATTATGAGATAATTCACTAAATACAACGAATATTATGATTATAATGTAGGTAAGCACCATGGAACGATTCTAAAAAGTCTTCTATATGGGAACATTTATTTCTATTTTAAGATAAAAAAAAACATTGGCCCACACTAGGAATGTTTACTGTGTCGTGGGGGCGTTTACTTACATACATTTAAACTCACAAACACCTAGATCCGGGATAACTATTACAAATATTTGTTCCGCGCGGGGATCGAACTCGCGACACGCAGCGCAGCAATCAATCGCTCAGCCACTGCGCAAATCGTGCCTTGGTTAATAAATAATAAGAGATGAAAGGTCGTTTGTAACTCAAGAAAGATAAAGTTTTATTGGACTCGCATAGGACAAAAAAATCATTAAAATTCAATTAATATAGAAAACAAGCAACTACAAATAAAATAAAACATATTGTAACTAAAACTGGTCTTATAAGAGGCCATAAGCCCCCCCCCCCCCTCCCCTTCCAATATTTCTGTGTTATCGGCGCTGTAACCTTGTAAAAGTATATGGAAGTATGGGTGTGTAAGTGGTAGTATGGACTCGACATTATATTGACTTCAAACATTTTTACTATCCTAACAACATATATTACTTCTAACAACTCCCTGTAATCACGTACAACCCTAACTCCGTCACGAATAGCCCATCCAACGTCGAACCCAACGTTGTCGGTAGCACTAAAAGCTCTAAGCCGAAGCTCACAGCAATGTAGGTGCCACTTTATCTAATGGTTCTATGTAACCTTTTAATCCACCCCAGACCGTAGCACTAAAGGCATCCTATTCCCGGTCCTTTATAGACAAAACTAAGGTCAAACACATGAACCCTCTATCATGCTCTCTCTATGGTCGAAAGTTCCCACGACCAAACAAGCTATGCAAACCCAGACACTGATCTCTTATTGTACGGGCAGCTCATACAAAACGAGGTCAGGTTATACTGGCTAACAATAGCTTGATGTATCGCCAAGTAGCCCTGTTCAGGCAAATTGTAGTCCTCACAGGACGTAGGAAATGTATGGTAACAATAGTCAGCGGAGTAATCACTGTTGATTACGGTTCAGCTACAAGATTGGTCCAAACTATTGTCCCGTAGCCGCTTTGGGACTAAAGCAGTGATTTTCGATTTGCAAGACGGTTATTACATGTGAAACTTGGAGTTGTTGGTTGTGGCACACCAGTTTAGCAATTTTGGATTAGCATTGCATAATAATGATGCATGTTTCGAATAAGGCGGCTTAAACTTAAAATGATGAGGAGATCGTGGCTCAAAAATAAAAGTCCGTCGGGTCGATCTTAAGGTTAAGCCGCGCTAGACAATGTTGGTCCGTGGATGGGTGACCACCCATTACATACCGAGTTTCCTCCGTGGCTCGGAAAGCACACTGGTCTCTGCAGTCATTTGTAGATATAGATCTACAAATAGATTTAGATTTTTTTTAGATTGATTTGTCATAGGACAGTCGTTATAGGTAGTGCTCGAAAGTCTAACAAGTCACAGTATTTAGGTTGTAAGAGTCAGATAGGTAGTCGCTCCAGGTAAAAATACTGGTATTCAGCTACACCCGGTTAGACTGGAAGAAAACAACATATGTAAGAAAAGGCTAGGCAGAAATGAAAATAAAACTAGCTATTACCACGATGTGTACACGGGATAATATCCCATGACAACAGGAATAAAATGTGAGAAATGTCATGGCGCACCTGTGCTAAGCAAATATGTATCTATTTCTTGCATTTTCAATTCCAAAAATCTAAATGGTTGGATGCTGTAAGCTGATAGCCAAATACTTTATTCATCCTTCCACATTTAGACACATAACTGAATAAAAGAAAAAAATATTAATAAAAACAACCAAAAATACAATCACGTGACGAAACTCACTTTACACCTGGTAACCCAATGAGAACTGCATTTAACACCTAAAATAACTACTCTATTACGTTCCTATTCCCGAAGTGTTAAGCTAAAAACACCTGTTTCGTATCCAAACACATTAGTGTATCCGAAACATTCGTTTTATCATACGGCAGTACTCCGGGTACAAGAGGCAAACTAGATAAGTATATGTTTGCAATGCCAAGTCATGAGTACTGTTTTGAATCAGATGTTTTTCTAAAACACACTAAATAACTTGACTTTACTTTTCTTTTTTTTTGGTAGTGGGAAATCATCAAATAACCCCTCCCGCTCTTGGGCAGAGCACAAGGGAGTGTCAGACTTCTACTGTCTAAAAACCACCCATGTTCCTTCTTAGCCCTTGCGCCGAGCCCGCGGTATCTCTTTCGAACAACCCGCAGCCCCGACAGGGGCTTTACTTACTCACCTGTAATCTCTCGAGGTCGGCTCATGACGTTTTCTTCTACCAGTTTCCCCCCAGACGTCACGACATGATTAACTCCTTCATCTTTCAAATCATTCCACACACAACCCATCCATAATTATTTTCTTTGACCTTCCATTCCCTCTTCATACGCTCTTCTTCTTCGTAGTCGTTATCTTCATTGCTGAAGGTCGTGTCTAGCTTGAACTGTTAATCACCCGATGCACTATGTTCCTCCACGTATTCCTGTCCTCGGCAGTTTTTATAGCCTTGGTGATTGATAGGCCAGTGAGCGACTTTACTAGGTCTGACCAGCGGGTAGGTGAGCGACCGCGTGATCTTCTTCCGTCGACCTGGCCAATTACTTCTCTTCTGCTTCTCTAGGCTGTCAGGGTTCCTGCGAGCGATGTGTCCGAAATACTTGAGTATGCGCTGGTAACAGATAGTGGACATACGCTACCAACGTTAAATAAATTGATCGTTAAATATTTTTCATACTTACTTTTAACTTGGCCTGTTTGTAAACTGATCACTTTTGCAAACCTCACCTACATCTATTTTACGTTCCAATCCCTGCATTACAGTTTCGAGATTCGCTGGAAAATTCATTACCCTCACTGAGATACGGGAATGCAATGATAAATCTCAACAAACAGGCGTATTTGATAACTGAAAACGGGGCTAGCTAATGCATAACTTGATAACTAAAAGCTTATGTACGTCATTGTATAAGCCCACAGTAAATAATCTACGGCACCATTGTATTAGACTCGCGTAGGGTTACCATTTCGAAAATTAAAATTGCTGACACAAAGTCGCACGTTGGCAATAAAGTCCACACATTTCACTTTTTTCTACCATCTTTTCGATAGTCGTTTGTTTTTTTCATTATTTCCTAAAAAAAACATCATAGGTTGTAAAATGCGGACAAATGACAAGGTCGGCCAAAGTCCGAACAGGCGGCAACAAAGCCGAATAAATCCGGAGGTATGGCAGCCCTAGACAATGTTGCATTTACACAAATAGTCGTTCATTCAGCGTAAACTCTTGAATGGCGTTCTTTATTGTGAGGCTTTCTTCGATCAGGTTTTTTTTTCGTGGACGTTTCAATTCGTTTCTAGACTTTTTTAAACAACGTTTCTTTACCTACAGAAGTAAGTAAAGTTGTTGTTTGTGAATACTCGCCGCTATTCATCTCCAGTCCAGGGAAGTAATGTTTCTTATGAATAACCTTGGGTCAGGTATAAAAAAATAATTATATATAGGCTAGTCTTTAGTTAGTCCTTTTAAGCGTCCTTGCGAATAACACAGATACAAATGAAAATCACGCGTTTATTGTTTGATAAAGAAAACCACCGCTACGCTCAAAGGAGGATGATTGGTCTTACTTCATGTGTGCTACATCATCAGCCTTTCCGAATTACGATATTCAGGTCGGGTTCTAGTCTAACCGAATGCCGCTGAAAACCGGATCAGTATTTTACATGGAGCAACTGTCTATCTAACTTTCACAACCCATTTAGTACTTTACTGGCTACCTATAGCGACTGTTATAGTTGTACAAATGACAGCCGGGACCAACAGCAAGGTGGAAACTCGGTATATAATGCGTGGTTAGTTATCTACGGTTAATTAGTTAATTCCCTAGATCCAAGATAAAATATAAAATGTAGGTTTCAATCAAGCACGGTGCGAAGTCCGAGTTCCTTAGATCTTTCCAAACTGAATTAGTATTCCCGCTTCGTCCGAACGTATATAAATAAATAAATGTTTACCTCCAAAGTAAAGCCTTTGAGCTCTTTATTTACTTTGCTCAATTTATTCTGTGTCACAGTAGAGCTGCAAATGAAAGTGACATAAATTTTGTTACGAGTAATAGTTTCTTTATTTAAAGTCTTAAAGTTGACAGTGATACTGTTCAGGGAGATAGTACGGATAGACGTAAAACGTAGTAGGTCGTCGACCAGTGCTTCAGATCAAAATAAAATACAATGTCAAATTAAATAAGATAGACTATCTCCTTAGGTTTAATAGATAACAATTACTACAAATGAGACTACAATCGGAATTAATCAGATCATTCATACCAAGTTTCCTTCGTGGCTCGTAAAACACGTCAGGAAGTTGCTTCTTCTTCTTTTCGATTCGACAACTCAAATTTTGTCCGACCAGTACGTAGCAACCTGGATAGCTCTTTCGTTTGCTCATTTAAGTCTTTGCTGATCAAGTTTGATTTAATGCCGTCCCAGCTGTAATTTGTATATATTTGGGGCTTGTGTTTAAACACCGCCCAAAAAAGTACCTATTTCGCAACCAAAAAAATTCTAAACGGTTACCAAAATGGATTAATGGTCACCAAATACGTCGAACGTACGTCGCCTAAAGCAAAAGCTTTTTCAACGCGCGCTCGCTTCGCTCGCATATTAAATAACACTAATATCTTCTGTCCCCGAAGTGCCGGGCCTCCGCCGGCCTCCTTCGGTGCCCATGCCGCCCCTAAAAATTGGTTGTAATATTAATCTTTGAGTTGGATAGAATTTGGTGACCGTTGATCCATTTTAGGAACCAAAAATTTTATTTGGTGCCTAGGCTTAGAGTTTTAAAAATATTTTTGGTGGCCGTCTAAATTATACCCTATATTTGGCACATGATCAGCGGTACTTTTACAGACAGTCAGCCTGAGAAACTGTAACGTTTGTTTTACCGACGACAGTCTTACCAATGGTTATTGCATTAATTAGCAAATACTAGCTAGGTTATGGAAGTCAGACAGACAGTCGCTTCATGTAAAATGACTAGATTGGATAAATCTATAGTTGATAGATAGTTGGTAAAATCTTAGGTAGATGATGAGAAATTAATTGTTATTAAACAAGTGAGTACCTATTGTCAGTCATCTTTGACATGACCACAGAATAGATTCCTTCATCGGTTATTATTATAATAAGTTTGAGTTTCTCATTGGACGACTGGTCAGAAATACATTTCAATTACTTGTGAAGGAACTGGGAAAGGCAACCAACGACCATCGAGTTAGGTGCATGGTAGCTAAATGTTCTACACTAAGTCTGGTTCTCTCCCGTCGGGGCTGCGGGTTGTTCGAAAGAGATACCGCGGCATCGGCACAAGGGCTAAGAAGGAACATGGGTGGTTTTTAGTCAGTAGAAGTCTGACACTCTGCCCAAGAGCGGAAGGGGTTATTTGATGATTTCCAACCCCACAAAATGAAAAAAAAGAGGTCTGGTTCTCTAAAGAAAATCCATACAACATTTTTCTCGTAGACATAATATCGTTGAAAGCCCAGGATTGGAAAGCATTGTGCCTGATAAAAGGCAATAGGCTCTCTTCCCTGGGGACCTAATAACGCTACCTGTGTGCGACAACAGTATGAAATGACGTAGATGGTTGTATGACGACCGTGACATATTATTGTGTACGTACTTATATTTTGTTATCTTCAATTTCCTAATGTGTTTTAGCTTCCTGACAGTAATACATTTTGAATTATTATGCTTACAAATAAATTTGACAGCTTAAGTGGCTTTTCGTTGAGCGAAAGGCTTCTCTAAAGCATAGCTGAGGACTAATAAGGCTTGAAGACATTTCTATCGGTATTGGTGTTTACTAGTGCATGAGAAAATACAATAGGGATGTTTCCTGACTAAAAACAAATGATTCTAATTAGTTGCTGTTAAAAATATTGGATATGTATTTATTGTTTTATCAAATCAAGAAAAAATGACGAAGATAAAACACGACAAAGATTTGAGTGCGGGCTTCTGAAGTTGTGAAGTCACTCACCGTTAAAAAATGTCATACTAATGTCTTAGAATATGACGTCACACGTATTTTCAAAGCAGTGTATCGTCTTCATTGTTTGTTTACGTGAAAAAAGAAAAAATATGTATCCAATATTTTTTGAAAATCTATCTGACGGACTAATTAGATTTGTTTTGTTAACTACCCCATTGCTTGAGTTTTTCTATCAAGAAATTCTCAGTCACGGAGTCAAATTTTGTGAATTTGCCCGGCAAAAGCCTCGCCCCTGTAGCCCAACTGGTGAAATGTAGGTGTACTATTAGTTCCACCTTCGCCTTAACCTTTAGTTTTTTCGCTTAATATTTTATTGCTAAAAAGTAAGCTCATCCTAATCTTGCAGTAGATAGGGCAATCGTCTCAGCAATCTAAGCTGCCTCATCATTTATTATTGTATCGTGATCTTTCAACTTAGCACGCCATTGCGTGACTTTCAAAGATATCAAGCTGGTTGCATTAGTGTCACTCTTTGTGTAAGATAGAGCTAGTGACGTGACATTGAGGTTTGTTTTATTTTCTTTCTTTTTTTTTGTTTGACGTGACGTGTCTAGATATTATCTGGTGGAGGAGGGCTTTTTAATTAAACTTGACTTCAACAAGGATGAAAAAAGGGAAGGTAATGTTAAAACAAGTGGAAAACATGTTCAAAGTTCTTTAAATATTAAGTAAGGTGCTGAAAAGCAACGCTCAAACTAAATGCTAATTATTAGCGCCACGACTCAATTCTGCGTTTGCACAAACCGCTCGCGCAGCGTTCTGTTGTTTCAACAATAAATTGATTTATGCTCTTGTGTGTATTTGTAATACGTCTATTTTAATATATTAGACAGGAATGTCTATGGGTTCCGAGTAGAAATAGAACGGCATGTGTAGTTAGAAGTGCATAGTTCTTGTAAATCAGTTGTTTGCTTTCGTACGGTTCATAATTATTGATATTGTGTTCGTTTAAATATTTATGAAGGTGTAAAGGTTAGAATGGCTTAACGAGCTTTGTTTGTTCTGTTATTTTATGTTGTTGAGGAAAATCAGTTAAAAAAAATACGACGAAAATGTGTGGAGAGTTTTCTACTTGCGGAACAGATTTAACCAAAAACAATCTTATTATTATTTGTTTATTTACAATGAACAGATGAAAATAGAAATGAAATAGTGAGAAAGGTAGGTACTTATTCTTTCTAAACTGTTATTGCAGTTTTAAACTTCAACCAATCTCCGTGTAGATGTTCTTTGAGTTCAACAAAGGACATAAATAATCCTAAGTCGTTCAGTCGCCAGCTCACAAAGGAAAGAGCTTTGATGACATATTTATGTCAACACGCAAGCTCATTCTATTTGCTCTAGACTAATATAATTAGATCCAATGAAGTTGCTAAACTACTCTGACATTTAATATTGAATGTTGTTGAAGATGTATCCGCTTGGGCATTTAATTGTCAGCAGTAATTACACACTGGTAACTATGTTATAGGTATTTTTTATGTTATATAGATTCAATGTTACATGTAATTGATGTTTTTGTCATGAAATCACAAGGACCGGTAAATAACTCATAACAAACATAACAACTAACGGTTCATATAACTTTTTAAAATTTTACATGTTTTTTGGCAATTTAGTGAAAAGTGCAAAAGATTAATTTCATTGAAATACTATTTTTTATTACACTACTATCAGGTTTATTATTAAACGTTTATTTCACATTAAAAATCCATAGCACCAAAAATTACAAATTTCATAAAATTTGTAATTTGTGTGTTTGGTTTAGAATGCAGCAGAGGAGCTCGTGGCTTAATAAGAACTGCCACTCGGGTCGATCTTTAAGTAAAAAGCTGTGCTTGTCTAGGTCGGTCTGTGGATGGGTGACCGCCCGACATACCGAGTTTCCTTCGTGCCTCGGAAAGCACGTTAAGCTGTTGGTCCCGGCTGCCAAATATAGATCTTTGACAGTCGTTAAAGGTAGTCAGTGACCTGATATTCTGACATCCAGTCTTACCAAAGAGTATCGTATTACCTAGTATTAACTGGGTTGTGGAGGTCAGATAGGCAATCGCTCCATGTAAAATACTGGTGTTAGAGTGGAAGCCGACCCCAACATAGTTGGGAAAAGGCTAGGCAGATGATGGTTTAGAATGCAGCGTTTTTTTTAGCCACGGGCAATACTACCAGCGAAGGTAAAGCGCGCGCTAAAAACAAAATCAAACAAAAAAAAACAATATTGAATATTGTAGTGACAAAAATACTTTTAGTTATTTATTTTATGTCTTCGCAAGTTTACTGAAAAATGTACTTATGTAGGTCTTCCGACGCCGAGATGGGCAGACGACAAAGTTGTCATCGGGAGAAAAACCTCTAAATGAAGTTTGCACAGGAACTTAAAGATTGGCTAAAGCAAAGAGGAACCTTTACCCAACAGTAGGTGAATTCAGGCTGTTTAATATGATGATGATGATGATATTGAAGCACGTTATTCGATACATTCAAATGTACTATTCTATTATTTATTTGGCATTGATTGATAGTGTTGTCAGGCTTAAATGTTAATAGTGCAGTCGAAATTCAATCTGACGTTACCATAGGGTTCACAGTACCGAACGTTACAGGTATATTGAATTAACCAACTGTCGGATTAGTTTGCACGTTAATCCAACTGAAGGCACCCGGATTGGCTTATGCAGTCGGGCAGCAGATGTCAGATTGAGTAATGTGTCTAGTCATCTAGTGCTACCTTAACACAGTGTGACTATACCCTATGTGCTATACAATAAAGTTGTATATTGATAAGCTAAGTTATATACTGTATAAGGTGCCTTTGTATGTTTGTTGTTTATAATTATATGATATTTTGTATGCACGTCATGTCAATTTGAAAATCAAAACTATGTGACGTCTGCATATGCAGTGATTGACATCGAACATCGTTCTACACTTATTTGTAGCACCTACAACCTACACATATAGGGTGTAAAAGAACCCTTAACGCAAACGAAGGGCACTCGTTCTCCCCACCACTGCAATATTTTTTTTGTTCTAGACCATACCTGGGAACCTCCTAGTTACGGAGATATTGGGGGTCAAAGTTCCAAATTTTTCACAGCTGTTTTTGTAAATACTAGTTTTTCAGGTTATAACTTTACTTAAATTACCTCCATGACCCGTTTACTTTTCAAAGCATCCACTAGCAAAATATTTTAACAGTGCTTACTAGCAAAATGTTTTAACATTGAGTTTTACCGTAAAATGTGATTTTTGACCCAAGAAAAAAAGTCGTTTCCCAGCAAACATTTTTGCGTCCCCTACGTAAAATTTTTAGTTGATGTACAGAATGCTTGGTTGACAGCTGTGTGATGGTTTGATTTACACCCTGTATAGTTCGCACTGTTATAATAGGGGATCGGACAGAAAAAACCTAATTGGTCCGTCAGATAGATTTCCAAAAAATATTGAACACTTACTTTTTCTTTTTTTCACGTAAACAAAAAATTACGACGATACAGTGCTCCGAAAACTCGTGTGACTTCATATGTCGTACAAGTGACATCACAAGCCCCCACTTATGATCTTTGACGCGTTTTATTTTTGTCAATTTTTATTAATTTTTTAAAACAAAAAACACGTCCAATATTTTTCGATAATATATCTGACGGACTAAATAGAATCATATTTTTTTGAGTCAGTCCGATCCCCTATTGTAAAAATATGTTCCATAAAAAAAACAATTCAGCACTAAAATAAACATGCCTCGTTGTTCCAGTGATCGTAAGCGCGACTGCTTAACAAGTGGACCGGGGTTCGATTCCCGGGTTGGCCAAGTGTTATTGGGTTTTACCATCAGGAATTACTTAGTAGCAGCCACGTAGTCTGGACTTCTGCCCAGTTGAGAGCAATTCGCTTGCCCCAATTACATGGGACTTATACATAACTGGCGAAATGTATAGGAACTATTGGGTACACCTCTGCTCAACCTTTCGTGGATTACAGGCGTAATGTTATGTTATAAAACAATCGAACACAAAAATAAACCTACTGCAAAGGGAAACAAAATATGCTTTTAATAAATTAAATTTTAAATATGCGCGTCCACAAACAGTGTCGTTGCAATACATTAAAATGCGCACATGTACTGCACAGCAATCATGCTGTGCAGTACATGTGCGCAGTGTGCGCATTTGGTAAGTTATCAAACTTAAACCTAACAAATTATAGTACTAAATGCTTAATTACTTGAAAGCTTGATAAATTGTGTGAGGGATTCACTAATGGTTTTATCTGTTTCATTTAAATCTTTATAAATCATTTGTTAAGCTTTATAGGAAAGTTGACCTGTACCTGTCCAATTTATTTGGGGTCGGCGCAGCATATCTTCTTCTCCCATACTTCTCCATTACTCAGTAACATCTAGGTTTAAAAAAACACCCGCCCTGTGTTGCACTGAAGTATTGGATATAAACAACATGCACGAGTTAACACACTTAATTCCATGCATTTTTATGAAAAACATCGACTCTCTAAAAAAATATAACAAACTACCTGTATCCAATCGCAATTGTACCACTTTCCCTCTTTTTCAGCTATCGCCTTAATGATAACAACAACAAAAGCAACGAACAAAGCCATAAACAACCTGTCATATTTGTAACACGCTACAAATAGGGCCGTACCGTGCAGATACATCAAATATTTACGATGATTGACAGCCCTATTAGTATCAGCACCTCACTATCGAACCATATTACCTAGACAACAGGCTTTATTAAAACCCCTCATCATCTGCCTAGCCTTCTCCCAACTATGTTTGGGTCGGCTTCCAGTCTAACCAGATGCAGCTGAATACCAATATTTTAAATAGAGCGACTGCCTATCTGACCTCGACAACGCAGGTAGTACGTACTGGGTAATACGATACCCTTTTAGTAAGGCTGGTTGTTAGGCTTTCAGGCCACTGAATACCTGTAACGACTCCTGAAGATCTATATTTGGCAGCCGGGACCAACGGCTTAACGAGATTTCTGAGGCACGGTGGAAACTCGGTATATAATGAGTGGTCGCCCATCTGCCGACCGACTTAGGAAAGCACGGCTTAACCTAGAAGTTACCCTGGTAGTTGTTATTAAGCCACCAGCTTAATTAAAACCCCCCGTACTTCCAAAATTCAATTACAAAATCTTCGCCGTAATCTGTATTTAAAAAATTGAGTTGAAAATTTGTGTGCCTTATTTCTGTATTCTGTAATAGACAAAGGATTTTCTACTTGTTTCAGATACCTGTCTTTTCGTGATAGCAGCTAACTAAATTAAAAGTTTTCTTGGATCGAGTTCATTGTGTTCGGATAAGAAGTTTGATTAAATTCTGCAGCCGTTCAGTTTGGACGTTTAAAAGGTGAGCAATTGAAGATCTGTCTTATCTATTGTTACTTTTTTGTTGTTGTAAAATCATCTACACATCGCGGGCCGTGTCGCCTTATTGATGAGGTTCTTCAGAAAGATCAGGTGCGTAGTACTCAACCAGTAACTATACGCTGAAGAATAAAAGAACAAATTGCTTTCAAAATCAAAACAATTGACATATATAAATTTTATTACAACGATTAAAATATCTGTTTTTAACGTCATATCTCCTCTCCTCTCGGAGCCGGTCTGTGTGAACGGGCCCTTAGAGGTACTCTCTTCAACCAACTTATATGAGCAAGCGGGAAAACATAGAACTAAAACAGATTTACCAAGACACATCGATGCACATTTTTTGACAAGCTGATCCAACTGGCAACTTCTGTATAGGCAACAAACTGTAATATTCCATAAAATCATAGAGGAGAAAAAGGAGGATTCTTCGGCCAGACGGGTAATATGTCAGGGGGGCACCCCCTACCGTGGGTCATTAACCCTACTGTTGCTATGAAGTAGTGGTATTGCTAATCTCGCGGATCAAGATCGAGTTCATAAATGATGCGTCAAAAATGTAGCTACAGAACAATGCTGCACTTATGGTTATCTGTGAAATCCCACGCTGTTTACCGTGACACGTGTTTTGCATCTGATCGGCTATGCAGACGCTTAGTTTCTTGTTAAATAACAACTAAGTCCGAGTGTGGTTGTCTCACTCACCAGGCGGCAACCGTCGACCGCTACGTTTAGGCAAGTGTCAAGTTTGCACTGCAGTGGTTTGCACTTCATTATGCACTGGCTTCGGTTTCAGAGCTAGCTGTTTAAGGCAATGAGGTTCGGTGAATTTAACCACAAACTTTGTGTTTGGAGATACTAAGATACCTTTATTTTCGGCAGTCTTTGGCGTGTATCCCGCAATCTTATACAGTTTCACACAAAGTTTTTTATTCTTGTATACATAACGCACTCACCAAATTTGCTTATAGTGTCAAGTACTGATCGCAGATACAGAAAAAAAAAAAAAAAAAAATCTTGTATACGATTTCATTTTAGCCACATCTAGAAACTCTAGTCCACTGAAGTCTATATCAAATTAGTCAAGTTAGCTACATGATATTCACGTATGCGCAATGTTTTACAATTTCATGTTATAAAGATGGATGTATATTAAGACATGGGAACCATAACAATTGTAATAGGAATAATTTCCTAAAAAGGTAAAGGACGTATCGAATACACATCTGCGTCGTCCAATCTATTATTCATTACTCCTAATGATATACACATAATTTATTTTACATACTTACTCCGTGTTTCCGTATTCTGTATTTTGGTATCTACTTTAATGCGCACTTTTAAATAATTTTGATGTTGAATGTATAATTCAGTAAGGCATTTTATCTATTTTAGGTATTTCATTTGCGCCTGCATAGTTTGATGAAGTACAAAACTTTTATTTATTTAATACCTTACCATTAATTTCATACTGCATTTGAAACGGTCTACCAAAGTCACATATTCATAAAGATAAAAAATAAGTCTGATATGAATATGATTGAAACACCACGTAAAGAAAAAAAAAATCCAAATGTAATGACGAAACGAAATGAAATACAGGCTGCTAAAGCACTGAAAGTAGTATATTATTGGGCGTTCTACTCCACCTTCCGTTCCATCGGCTCACTCCGTTCGCCTCGTCACTCTCGGTGGAGTAGAACGCCCAATAATATAAATGAAATTCTAAATACTGGTTCAGCGCCTATTCCACCCGATTGTTCTCGTTCCTATTCCCTATTCGCGTTTTAAAACTAGTCGTACCTGCCGTTCCTTCGTTCACCTCAGTCAATTTCAGCGTGAACGTTCATACTATTAAATGAGACTAAATATAGGAGGGTACGTTTTGATGACTCTTTTTAAGAAACATGAATAATTGGCGGTCAAAAAATGTGTTTAAGATCGTGACACAGATGCATGATGTCTGGTTCCTGAAGAAGAAGTAGTGATGCTTGGATTGGAACCTTCCGTTCCATCGGCTCACTCCGTTCGCCTCGTCACTCTCGGTGGAGTAGAACGCCCAATAATATAAATGAAATTCTAAATACTGGTTCAGTGTCTTCAGGTTCCAATCCAAGCATCACTACTTCCTCTTCAGGAACCAGACATCATGCATCTGTGTCACGATCTTAAACACATTTTTTGATAACGATCAGTCGGTTCTTTAACAGTCATAAGACGCGGAAAACTTTGTTTGCGCGATTCAGGTTTTGATGTTTTTGTTCATCCGATGTGGTATAGATGGTGCTGTAGTACTTTTTGTAATTTATATTCACCGAGGAATCAGTCACGCTGCTACCTCATTTTACCTTGTTACCTTGAGTAAATAATATTATCCCAACACTCGCATTTGTCTCTGTTCAGAGAGTGAGTAATCATGATGTCATATTAATGATAGTGGTCATTGTTTTAGATTGGTATCAACAAGACTCGTTAGCTCAGTGGGTAAGAGCGCCGCCGCATCGCGTCGGAGTAACGGAGGTCGGAGGTTCGATTCCTTCACGAGTCAATCCTTTTTTATTTTTGGAGATATAAATTTTTGAATATTTGACTTACCTTACTCGATCCGTTCATAGATACTTACATACTAAATGGTAAACTAAATGTTTACAAAAGTCATAACGACGTATAAATATCGATGTAATTGTTTAATTGATCCATTATTGATATAACCGTTTTAATGAGTCACTATGAAATTTGTAAAACAACCACAATCATTACATGTAAACCAACTCTGCGTTCAGTCTCAGGAAACCGGTTTTCGTCATGGAGAATTATTACCTAAATCCATACGATGCATCATTTGCGGGCCGTCAAATTGTGGAAAAACCAATTTATTAGTTGGACTTCTTATACATGAGAATGGATTAAGATTTCAAAATGTTTATGTTTACTCGAAAACCTTGCATCAACCCAAGTACGTTTTTTTAGAAAAAGTCTTGCAACGAGTACCAGGCATTTCGTTTCAGAAATATCATGAAAATGAGCAAGTACTGAGTGTTCAGACCGCAAAACCGAATTCTGTAATTGTATTTGATGATGTTGCTTGTGAAAATCAAAGTAATATGCGTGATTATTTTGCTATGGGGAGACATAAATTCATCGATTGTTTTTATCTAAATCAGACGTATAGTAAAATCCCTAAGCAATTAGTGAGAGACAACGCAAACCTAATCGTACTTTTTAAACAAGATGAAAGAAATATGAGACATGTTTATGAAGAACACGTCAACACTGACATGACATGGATTGAATTTCGTGAAATGTGTTCAAAAATATGGAATATACCTTTCAATTATGTTGTAATTAATAAAGATTGTTCCAAAAACAAAGGATGTTATAGAAGTAAATTTGATACGTTTGTAGTCTTTGACTAATATCACGAATACATATATAAGGTTATTACCTGCCTGACATTATTATTCACCTTACAACGCTAAATCAATTACAACCTACTTTACCAATATGAAAAAAACATTGAAACGACAAATTGTTGATGCGACAGAAGCTGTGAAGATAAAAGTACGAAAAATGAGAGATGCTGAGATTAACACTAAACAAGCACTGGAATCTGTTTTCAAACCTGTAACAGAACCTCTCAACATAATTGCTAATACCAGTAAGCAAACTCCTCTCCTGCGTGCTAGTGATGATTCTGCTGATGGTTCGTTTATTAACGAAACTAATATCGCAGGAACTAATAATAACAATGATGATGAAGACAAATATGAATCCGATATCAACAGCGACTCTTCTTATGAATCAGTAGTTGAAAGGAATCAAGACGGTGACACGTCATCCTGGTCAGTATCTTCAGAAGCGTTGGTAGATATTCCTTTTGGGGTTAGAGTTGACCGCGGGAAACTGATGTTAGGTTCTGCTTGCATAACGATTAACGATCAATACATCACCTTGGTTGGACATAAATACCCAAATACACCTGGCTTAAAACAATTATTGCTTAAGAAAGATGTAGACCTAAGCTTGGTTACAGATAGTGATATGCAAAATTATAAATCGATGCTACTTGATACAAATGCACATCGTCGAGACTATGAACCAAGTAAGCCTATAAAAAGTAACAAAGGACAAAAATATTTGCAAGTTATTAAACCTCTTTTTAAACTGAAGAATGCAGTTCAGGGAAAAGGTCTACCGTTATTAAAAAAGTGGAGAAAAAACGTAGATTTAGTGTACTGGGATGATCCTAATGAATTAGTGGAAAGGTTGAAATTATTGATTGCGTCTAGAGATGCTGGCAACACAGGATTAGATAATGAAATTATATCCATCATTGAAGAATTACGTGAAAATAAAGTTATAAATAAATAAGTATTTAAAAATGTGTTTATTTTACTATCAACCTCTCAAATTAATACACCTTAAACATGAACGTAGACAAATTCGGACACTACATTCACAAAAGAATGCGTTTATCGGAGTTATTTGAGTTTAATGAGAATGCATTGTTAAAATCAGAAAACGGAGATTTTGATTTAAAAACATCAAGACTGAGAGGAATTAGAGCCCCAGTAGAGGCAGACGATGCTGTGAACAAGGATTATGTAGATCAATTGAATGCTAACACGTTTAAAGAATTAAATAATCTAGCTGTAAACAAGGATTATGTAGATCGATTGAATGCAAATATGATGAAAGACTTTAATACTCTGATTGGTAAATTGCGTTCTCAAATAATAAAAGATGCAAAGGATACAGTTCAAACTACTTTAAAAGCAAAGATACCTGAGGTTTCAAGTCATTTCCAAGACAAGTTTTATACTAAAACAGAGGTAGATAAATTATTACAAAAAACTTCGTAATGACAAAACAGCAAATTGTAAATGAAATACACAAAGCGGCACGAAGAAATTTCCTTCGACGTTCTGTTATTCTGAAAGGAATCCATGACTTATGGCAAGCAGACTTGATGGACATGCAAAACCTGAAGAAGTCTAACAAAGGTTACAATTACATTTTAGTGGTCATTGACTGCTTCTCAAAGTATGCGTGGGCTAAACCGATAAAATCAAAAAATAAATTTGATGTTAGTCGTGCTTTTGAAGACATATTGCTTAGCAGTCGTAAAAAACCTGTTAACTTACAAACTGATAAGGGAACCGAATTTTACAACAACAATTTTCAAATGCTTATGAAGAAGCACAACATAAACCATTACTCATCGTTCTCCACTAAAAAGGCATCAATTGTAGAGAGACTTATTAGAACATTGAAAAATCAATTATATAAATATTTTAGCCTTAACGGGAATTACAAGTGGTTGGGTCTACCGTTAGAAGATATATTGAATAAATATAATAACACAAAACATCGCACTATTCAATTTAAACCAGTTGATGTGAATAAAGCCAATGAATCAATAATTAAAAAAATTATAATAAAAACAAATAAACATAATTCAGTTCAATGGAAACCTAAATTCAAAGTTGGTGATTGTGTTCGTATAAGTAAATACAAACATAATTTTGAGAAAAGTTACACTCCTAATTGGTCAACTGAATTATTTACTATAAAAAAGGTAAATAAAACCTCACCAGTAACATATCACATAGAAGATCAACGAAAGCAAAACATATTAGGAGCTTTTTACGAACAAGAACTGCAAAGATCTAATTATTCTGATGTTTATTTGATAGAAAAGGTTTTGAAAAAGAAAGGAAATAAATTGTATGTCAAATGGTTAGGTCTAAATAGTGCAGAAAACAGTTGGATTGAAAAAGCTGCAATAATGGACTAAGATATTATATAACCATTTTTCATTTGAAATCTCAACATTATAATTTGAATAATGCAAGGAGGTGGACTTGTTAATAGTATAATTAATAATCTACCATTCGAAGCTCATTTGCCAGGATACAACTATTGTGGACCAGGAACTAAACTTCACAAACGCTTAGCGCGAGGTGACCGAGGTGTAAATAAGCTAGACGAAGCTTGCATGCAACACGATATTGCGTATACAAACCATACAGACTTATCAAATCGTCACAAAGCCGATTTACAACTACTTAACATGGCTAAACAAAGACTTAAATCAAAAGATGCAGGGAAAGGTGAAAAACTAAGCTCTTGGCTAGTGAGCAAAGTTATGAAAGCGAAACTAAAGTCTGGATCCGGCATTAAATCATTTAAAAACTTAGTTTCAAAAATAAAATCAAAAATTAAGAAACTTAAACGCAAAGATAGTAAGACTTTGATAAAAACAGCTTACTTAGCCGCAAAAAAGTTATTACCAAACATTCATTATCGAATTCGAGTACCTCGAGTAATACCCATACCAAAGACTGGAGGAGTTCTACCTTTAATTCCAATTTTCGCTGGTTTATCGGCTTTAGGAAGTTTAGCTGGTGGTGCAGCTGGCATTGCAAAAACCGTTAATGATTACAAAGCAGGCAAACAAAATTTGCAAGAAACAGAACGACATAATAAAGCTATGGAGGCTTTAGTGTTGGGTAAGGGTTTATACGTTAAACCGTATAAAAGCGGTAAAGGATTGTTTATAACATCTTCAAAAAACTGAAAAATATGCTACCCAATCGTCCTCTAACTAATGTAGACATCCGAAAGTATTCAAGAGACATCCCATATTTTCGTGGGGTCTACATGAAGGATCGACTTCCTCGGAAGCCGAATCACATAGAATGTGGTATCGTTAACTTAGACGATTCTAAGAACGAAGGAACGCATTGGGTAGCTTATGCTAAAGTATACAATCATTGTGAATACTTTGATAGCTATGGAAATTTAAAACCTCCAATGGAATTGATGCAATATTTCAAAAATTGTAATGTTTTTTATAACTACACAAGATATCAAAAATTTAACGCAGTCAATTGTGGACATTTATGTTTAAATTATTTATGTACTTTTTGGAATAAAAATGTATTATAAAATAAATGCTTTTCTTTCATTTCAATCATTTGCAAGATGTCGCTCACTTTGTCGATAACTGGCGACTCGTCAGTGATAACTACATACTTTCCTAATACGTTGCAACTAGATGGAGAGTATGAGTGTGCTTTATTGCACTTTTCAACTTTTAATTCTATTCCAAACATTGATAAAAGTAATAATAAGTTCTATTATGACTCAAACGAAGTTATTGAAATGCCAGAAGGCACTTATGAGTTGCAAGATATCAACGATTATTTAAAATCCGAAATAAAAGATGCAGCAATCAAACTACGGTGCAATAATAATACTTTAAAAACTACATTGTTCTGTACAAAAGACATTAATTTTACCAAAGAAAACTCTTTCAGAAGACTATTAGGATTTAACGAACAAATCTTGAAGGCAAATAAATGGCATGTGTCGCAGTCTCCAGTCAACATTCTACCTACGACCGTAGTCAGGATTGAATGTGATATTGTAAGCGGTTCATATGTAAACGGTGAACCAAGTCATATTATTCACGAATTTGCACTTAATGTGCCACCTGGATACCGGATCATAGAAATTCCGAAGAACGCCATATACTTTCCAATCAATCAAAACAACATAAGCTGCATACATATCAGGCTGTTAGATATAAATAAACGAATAATCAATTTACGTGGTGAAGAAGTGCAGGTATATCTGCATCTAAGACGAAAAAAATGATTGACTACAATAAAAATGTGTCTCAACAAGTAAAGAATATCAGTTCTGCTCGAGCTACCTATAAAACAAGACCTGTCTCTAAGAAGAAAATAAAATTAACTAAAGACAATAAAGCATTCCTTAGAGCGATCGGATTGTTAAAATGAATATTTTAGACGTTTTAGCCGCTCCAACTTACGATAATACTATAGAAGGAATTGAATTTCATTCCTACAAGCCTTATGTAACAAGTTTCAACAGGAACGATGAAATCCGCATACCTATCAACCAGCAGGACTTGTACATATTACCATCAGCTAGCACCCTATATTTGGAAGGAACTGTTATCGTTACCAAAAAAGATACGAAGGACAAAGCTACTAGTGTCAATTTCACGAACAATGGTTTACTCTACTTGTTCCAAGACATTAGATATGAGCTAAATGGAGTAGAGATTGATAAAATAAAAAATGCAGGTATAACAACAACCATGAAATCATTAATTTCAATGAACGAAAGTGAATCAAAAATGTCTCATGCCTGGGGCTGGAATATTGATGGCATAAAAAATATTGATGGAGGAAAATTTTCTGCTTCTATACCACTACGTAACCTCCTCGGTTTTGCTGAAGATTTTAAAAAAGTTGTGATAAATAGTAGACATGAACTGATATTGTTACGAAGTAACACTAATTTGAATGCTGTAAAACTTAATACAGGCGAAGTAGTGGATGATGTTCAGATCAACAAAATCATATGGCGCGTACCGCATGTTAAAGTATCAGACAAAGAAAAAATTTTGTTGTTAAAAGTATTAGAAAAAGATCGTCCACTTCAAATGATATACAGAAATTGGGATCTGTACGAATATCCAGCTTTGCCTAAAACTACAAAACATACCTGGTCTATCAAAACTTCATCTCAAATAGAAAAACCGAGATACGTCATTATTGGTCTACAGACAAATAGAAAAAACAGTGCAAGTTCTGACATGTCTCAATTCGATCACTGTCATATTCGAGATGTAAGAGTATATCTCAATTCAACTTATTTTCCATATGAAAACTTAAATGTGAGTTTTGATAATAACAGAATCGCTTTATTATACGAGCAATACATCAGATTTCAACAGTCTTATTACGGACGTCGTTCGGAGCCCATACTAAGCGAGAAACAATTCAGAGATTTAGCACCGCTGTTTGTAGTCGATTGCTCTAGACAAGCAGATAATCTAAAGACAGGTCCGGTTGTAGATGTGAGAGTAGAAATTGAGAGTGATTCAGAGATACCAGATCAAACTTCAGCATACTGTCTCATTCTGAACGATTGCATTGTTGAATACAAACCATTAAGTAACATTGTTAAGAAGATATCATGAAATACCTTATAGTTGAACTCCAAGGATTTAAAGATTATACAAATAATTTTATTATCAAAGAATTAACCATTGCAAGTCAGGATCATACACAGACGTTTTTGGTAAAACCACCATATCCATTCCATTACCTAACACAAGAAGAAAAAAAACGAGTGAGGTGGATAGAAAGAAATCGAGGAATTTACTGGAGTGAGGGCTACATAGACTACAAAGAGTTTAAACGCGTTATTTTACCATATTTAGTAAATAAAAAAATTATCACAAAGGGTTTGGAAAAAATGAAGTGGATTAAAGACTTATGTGCAAACTGTGAAGTGATCGACATAGGTGAGAAGGGATGCCCTAACTTGGCGACATTAAAAAAAAAGTTCTGTAAAAATAAAACTGATTTTAACTGTGTGAACCATAAAATGAATTGTGCATTAAATAATGCGGTGTGTATTAGAAAATGGTATGATGATAACAATATGTCTGTATTTAATTTATTTTAATTATTATTGTGATGAACAGTTAATAAAAATATTTATCTACTAAAGAGTGTTTTATGTAATATACTCAGGGTTACCTACCTACCAAACTTTAAATTAGCTGCGGCGAAATTATATTTCTTAATATTTTATTATACTATGATTTTAAACGAATTATTTTAGTATAAATTACTTGTTGCGGACCGACCAACCTTATTGTAAGGTTTTAGTAGTGGCAGCATGTATTTTTTATTAATTTACTTTTTTATATACCTATTTAAGAAAGGAGAAGTGTTCGATAGTATGACAGTAGAAAACGTAAAAGGTAAAATATAAAATATGATATCACAAGTCTTTATTTTATTTAGTCATTTAGAATCTAGTGGCTTCCATCCTCCACATTTTTGGTGTCAGAAGTAATTGTTAGAAGAATGCCCATAACTAGATCTATTACACAAAATAAAAGGATTCAGGTAAGTGGTAATTCTCCAGCCTCATCGTCAGGCACTACGCCTGCTCAACCTCAAAACGATGGAGCTCTCTTACAGGAGGAGATTTCAATACCATTATTATGTGATACGTTGCCAGAATCTAAACATTCAAAAGTACTTTCCTTACCATCATCGCGAGCCTCAACTAAAACGCAAAAACTGGCTGCCCTTGCAAGACACGCTCGCATGAATGTTGACCGAGAAAGAAAGCTAGCTGAAGAGAAACGTAGGGTCACAGACCAACTTGCCGAACAAGAGCGCAAGGCCGCTGCACTAGAGTTACAAGCGGAGCTTGCCGCAATCGATTCAGCGGCTTCCGAAAAAAGTAACTCAACTCGAAGGTGGTTGGTAGAGGCTGCTGATAGGGCTGATAGAGAATATGATATTAATGAGCCCTTTCCTTACAGCATTAATAATCCTGAGCAAAACCTTGACTTAGAACCTGGCGGTGCCTTTACTGCAGCACCAGCCACTCATCATGCCACCGCTGCCACTGCCATTACAAGCGCACGGTCTGCACCGCACCGTGATTATTACCAGCAAGGCAAAGAAAAAGTAAACACTACACATACATTACGATTAGGTACTCATAACACTAAATTTACTTCGGATTGTTATGACTATAACAAAAATAACACAAATAATGTAGAGACACAAGACTCTTTTATTAAACTAGCCAAAGCGATCACGGAACTGGGAAGTAAACGAAAACAGGTTAGTGTCAATCTTCCTTCTTACGACGGTAGCGCTTCTGACTGGCTTTCTTTCAAGAAGGCTTTCAAACGGTCGGAGCATAGCTTTACGCCGGAGGAAAACTTGGCCAGGCTTAGTTCTGCGTTGCTCGGGGTCGCCCGAGAGTCTGTCTCGGCACTGTTGATGACCGCTGTGGATCCTGCACAAGTAATGGGCTCCTTAGAGAGTCGATTTGGACAACCAGAATTCATTATTCTTCACCAGTTGTCATCGATTAGATCTCTAGCCAGGTTACCGCTAAATGAATCCACAAAGGATCTGAACATCTTTGCTTGTCGGCTTAGAAACTGCGTGGAAGTGATTCGAGAGCTACAACAACCGGAGTATCTGGCCTCTCCTGAACTCGCCAATACTATCATAGGGAAGCTGACTCCACTTTTACGATACAGGTGGGCTGATTTTGCATCATTACATCACGATACTGGTAAATTTAAATTAGAACTTTTGGCCAATTTTTTAGATACTGAATCCAATCGCCAAATAAAACATTGTATGTTTTATTCCGGTAATTATTTGTCTCAAAATGTCAAACCGCAGAATAATTTTTCACAACCTGCCAAACTCAGCACCGTTGCCAAGCAACCTACAAAGGCTTTTCACTCAACTACTTCGACAACGTCAAAGAGTTCCACATGTCGGTATTGTAAGGTTGGTTTACATGATGTCAGTGAATGCGAAAAGTTTTCTACCTTGTCTATTGACGACCGTTGGCAATGGGTTACTGAAAATAAGGTTTGTTACAGATGCTTAATTAAAGGTTCACACAAATATGTTGCATGCAAAAAACATTGTGAAATAGTCGGGTGCAAGTACAGTCGGAGACATAACACTTTGCTTCACCGGCCTATCGTAGAAAATACGGCACATGCAGATGTGTGCACGAACGAAGACCTAGAAGCCCAAGCACGTCAATCAAACGAAGAGGTACAAACTATTGTATCTCACAGTGCCTCACCCAATTCAGCGCCAGTTCAGAGGTCTTTATTAAAAGTAATTCCCGTTACTGTTACCGGCCCTCGAGCTAGTTTTGATACTTATGCGATGCTTGATGACGGGTCAACTGCCTCATTTATTGATCAATCCGTCTCCGACCTTATAGGTGCAACTGGGCCTAAAAAGCCTATTCGAGTTGACTGCATTGGTGGTCTTAGCAAAAATATTGAGGTCAAATTTGTTAATGTTAAAGTAAAAGGCTTTCATAGTTTAGACGTGCATGATATTGTAGTAAGGTCTATTCCCAACTTGACTATTGCGAAACAGTCAATACTTACAGAACAAATTAAAAGGTACGATTACTTATATGATTTAGCTAACGTCTTATGTTACGAGAACGCTAAACCAACGCTTTTACTCGGGATTGATAATTGGCATCTCACATTCTCGAAAATCATTCGCCGCGGAACTGCATCGCAACCTGCTGCCTCCCTGACTCCTTTGGGTTGGGTTTTATATGGCTCTCCTTCAACTATGTCCAAGCCTGTCGATTTCGTTAATCATGCGATTGCCAAGATCGACAAAGATAGTCAAGGAGATAGCCGTAACTTAGACACTGATGATTACTTAGGTAGTTGTGATGATGAACAAAAGGCCGCTGTTTTGGCAGCAGATATCGTCTTGGTTCATGCTGCAGCCGGATTCGAGATGAGATCTTGGGTATCAAATTCTGCAAAGGCCCTCTCCATGTTGCCTCCTGACTTATGTGCTAGCGGAGCAACAGAGATAAATGTAGGTTCAGACTCACGACCACCAACACGCGTTTTAGGTGTCTCTTGGAATACTTCTAATGATACTTTGTCGTTCCCGTGTATAAATTTCGATACGATACCACACAAATTAACTAAACGTATTGTTCTATCAAACTTGATGAAAATTTATGATCCTCTTGGTTTTCTTACTCCCGTTATTATAAAAGGTCGTGTTTTATTCCAAAAGACTTGGAAACTTGCCACATCTTGGGACGAATTATTACCGAAACCATTTATAGATAAGTGGTCACAATGGTTCAAAAATTTGGTAAAGGTTTTGAACAATTCTGTTCCCCGCTGCTATTACAATTCAGCGGATCATATAGGTTCAATTCAATTACATGTCTTTGCCGACGCAAGTGAGCAAGCGTACGCTTGCGTTGCTTACTGGCGTTTCTTGTATCCAAATGGAAACATTGAACTCTCTTTAATAAGTGGTAAAGCTCGTGTTGCACCCTTAAAACCTACGACAATACCAAGACTTGAGCTTCAAGCAGCTTTAATCGCTGCTCGCTTAGCTGTTTATATTTTAGAATCTCACAAGCGAAAGCCAGAAAGAGTTTTTCTCTGGTCAGACTCTCAAACGGTTCTCAAATGGTTACGTTCTGACCCAAGCAGCTTTAAGTCCTTTGTCGCACATAGGGTCTGTGAAATTTGCGAGATTACCAATCTTTCTGATTGGAAGTACGTACCTTCATCCTTGAATGTCGCGGATGATGCCACCAGATTTAGGGATGAATTTACGATCAACTCACGGTGGTTTACCGGGCCATCATTTTTACTCCAATCATCAAACGAATGGCCTTGTGAACCAGCTATTACTGACACACCAGCTCCTGAGGAAAATAAATCCAATAGGGATCTGGTGGGTTTGACATTAACTCAGTCAGGTGACTCACCATCACCCGTGGTTGCTGATTATACTCGATTTAGCGTCTGGCTGCGATTTATTCGTGCTACTGCGCGAGCTCATCAGTGTGCTTCATTTTTTCACCGTTCACCCGAAAATCCTAAATTTCCATTACGCGGCTTAGCAGTTTTAGATGTTTGCTTTATTTCATCTGCTGAACGCCATGCTTTTATGCGCGTACAATTAGATTCTTTCAACAGTGAATATAAGTTGATTGACGCTGCACGCCCCGTTTCAAAAGAAAGTAGGCTTAAGAATATTTCTTTGATACTAGAAGATGATAGGCTTCTGCGTTTATCAGGCCGCACGCGAGCTTCTACTGCCATAGACCCAAAGCCGATTGTGTTGGATGGAAAACACCCGATAACCCGTTTACTGATCAGCTCATACCACATCAAATTTGCCCATGGCAACAACGAACTTGTAGTGAACGAACTGCGCCAACGTTACTTCATAGTCAGTTTGAGACCAGCCGTGAGAAGTGTGGCAAAACAATGTCAATTTTGTCGGAATATGAAAGCGAAACCACTCATACCACCAATTGGAGACTTACCTGAAGCCAGGATGGCTCATCATACTAGACCATTTACCTTCGTTGGTGTTGATTATTTTGGCCCTTTAACTGTCACAGCAGGACGTCGGTCAATGAAGAATTGGATTGCTCTATTCACCTGCCTGACTGTGAGAGCTATTCACATAGAGATCGTCGAATCATTATCATCCGATTCCGCCTTGATGGCCCTACGTCGATTCATAGCCCGACGCGGTTGTCCTACACGCATCTACTCTGACAATGGAACGGCATTTGTAGGCGCCTCGAATATATTACCTGACCTCTACGACTTTTCGGTAAATAAAGGCATAGAATGGAAATTTATCCCTCCTTCAGCTCCATTCATGGGCGGCTGCTGGGAGCGCCTAGTAGGCAGCGTAAAAACAGCCTTAAGAGCAACGCTAAAAGATCGATCACCAAGGGTAGAAGTCTTACATACGCTGCTGATAGAGGTGGAAGGCATCATTAATTCTCGACCGCTAACACATGTTCCAGTTGATGAAAGAAGTGAACAAGCGCTTACACCCTTCAATTTTCTTATCGGAACATCCGCTAACGATCTGTGTCTACGGGAGTTCTGCGAAGCCGACCTCTCACGACGTGTAGATTGGCGGAAAGCCCAACGTCTTGCAGACCATTTCTGGCAACGCTGGACAAAAGAATACTTGCCGCTGCTGTTGCCGCGTAGAACGGTTCCACCCCACCAACCATTGAAGACAGGAGACGTAGTTTTAATTGCTGATGGCAATCTACCCCGAAACTGCTGGCCTATGGGACGCGTCACCGAGATGTTTCCGGGTAGGGACAATATCGTTCGCGTAGTAAACGTAGCAACTAAAGGGGGTGTGTTGCGTCGGCCAGTCCGCAAGTTGGTCCGATTAAATTGATATTTGGTGTTCCACACCGCTCGGGGCCATGTTGCGGACCGACCAACCTTATTGTAAGGTTTTAGTAGTGGCAGCATGTATTTTTTATTAATTTACTTTTTTATATACCTATTTAAGAAAGGAGAAGTGTTCGATAGTATGACAGTAGAAAACGTAAAAGGTAAAATATAAAATATGATATCACAAGTCTTTATTTTATTTAGTAATTTAGAATCTAGTGGCTTCCATCCTCCACATTACTGAAGCAAAAATATAATTATATCATAACACTAGAGCTAATTTAGAATTTGAGGGTAAATAAGTAATACAAACAAAACATAATTTAAATAATAAAGAATATATTTTTATTTACCTTTTTACATTATTTACAATTATTACAAACTAATTAAAACTACTTACCAAATAATAATAATAACTGTAGTTAACTTACAAACTTGTGATGTATGAACATTAACCCTACTAGATTAAAAACAAGGAATAATATATTATCTACATTATGCTATTTCATTTAACTTTATTCTAATGAAACTTATACAACATAAAAACCTAATATGTTTTACATACTTAATAATAATACCTTAATAACTACAATATTACATAATAACTTATAAAGTATTTTCTTTACAAAATAATGATACCGGTTAATAATAACTACTGTCCCCACAAAGTTTTTTGGATATTTTATTAATTAACGATTGCGTCTCCTCCATAACATGGTCCACCGATTCAGTCACTACATACTGCGCACTTAATATTATCACATCCTTATTATCACTAACAGGTTCGACTTGTTGTTCACTGATATCCAACACTTGTACTTTGATTAGTCGTAAACCTTTTTTCTTCTCATTATTTATTACGAACGATTGACATGTAGGCAGAGACTGTTTTAGACACTCCCGTCTAGTTTTAGGCTTCTTGTTGGCAGGTCCGCAGTCTTGTCTTCCTCTAGACTCCATGTCGACAGGTCTTTGTTGTTCTGGGATATGGCAGCTTAAACTCGGAGTCGGAAAACCTTGAGCGTATTGTGAGAAGTCGATAATATCTGGAGAATAACACATTGTCAATGATCTGAAACAAACGAAATAATTATTAATTATAATTACATAAAACAACATGACGAAATAGCGTTATAAGTAGATTGGTACTTGTACAATACTTACAATTATTTGTTTCGTTTTTACTCGATGTGATATGACCGCTCCGGCAGACAGCTTAATGATAAATGTCAAATAAATGTAATGTAATAGACTCCATCCATACGCTGTGATTTAATTTCATGTTTCAACATGATCGAGCTCGTGCGCGAGCACCTGTTCGGTGTCGAATTCTACACCGAGGCGCGCGCGGGCGAACTTCGAGCCTTGAGTGCTTTGTCATCATAAATGCTCATATCATGTTTTATCAAGTTGGAACCTGTACCGTCGTCGTGAGCGACGCGGTTCGAGCCCTGTGTACTTTGTCATCAATCAGGTATGAAAATGAAACAGATACAATTATGATCATAAAATAGTTTTTATTTATTACAAATAGATACATAAAAGAAAACTTAGGTATCACGTTTACGCGACACAGCATTTCATTTTAAAGTCCGAAGTTTTGGAAATGAAAATAGATATAAAAAGCTAGTAGAGAATATTTTAGTATTTTTTACGAAATGCTGTGTCGCGTATACGGTCTTAAAACTAATTAAGTACTTAACCTTTAACTACCGACCTATACGTCTCACAGACGTCATAACTTTTAATTTTGAAATATTTCTAAAATCACGCCACCTTTAGCGTCGCCCTTCCCGCTACCTTCCTCCCTCCGCGTTGCAAGCCATCAGTCGACGCTGCGCCCGCGGGGAGTGCATACGTCTCCGTATTGAAGCGATCGACGTCTCACAGACGTAAGAACGGTGTTTATGTACTACATTTCGTACGTCTCTTGGAAGTCAAAACTTATCAGAATCCAGATTCAGGTGTTAGAATGACATGTGCCATCTGTCCCAGTCGGTTGAAAAGGCGAACGAAGTACTGCTGCTGCAAATGCAAGAAACCAATGTGCCTTACTTGCTGCCTACAAATATGCATTGACTGCAAAGTACTTAATGAATGTACCAAATATTCGAGTGCTGTCATTATTTTTATTTTTTAACTAAGAAGTAAGATTTATGATTTATTTTGATAATAGTTTATAGAAGATAACATATTTTAAGTTTATTTATTTTGTTGTTAATTACTTAATTTTAGAGAAAAACGAGACTGAAGTAAGTCCTTAAAATTTTGTGCCAAATAATTGTGATCTCTCGAATAAATGTTGATTTTACCTGAAAAATAGCGTGTATTTTTTTTTATTCTGTGGTTTGTTACCTCAAACACCAATCTTTTTAATGTATAAAATAGAAAAATGTAGCATGCAAATACACATTTTATTTCAGTACTTAAAGTTTGACGTCTCTCAGTCGTCACGTCGGCGTAAGTGCTACGTTTAGACCAGGTCGGCAGCTAAAGGTTAATAACATAAGATAATTATCTATTTGGGACACCAAGAAAATACATATTTCACAATTACATTACACATTACTTGTGTCTGAACCCTGCTTTAGGTACTTTTCATTTAGGACGTCATCTATATAATAATACATAGTACAAAATAATGGTAATACATTACCTACTTAAATATAGTTGCATTACCCCAGGCTAAAGTAGATACCTTATCAGACGATAGCAACCGTTTATCATCGTTGCTTGAAAGTGCAACTTTATTAACGTCCTGAGTAAATATTTCATGTTTTATTGACTTAAACAAGACATTTTTTTTGCGAATAACATTGCAATTATTGTACAAAATATTTTTATAATCTAACATATTAAAAGTTTTGGTTATACATTTTTTTGTACCTTTTGCCTTTTTAATAGTTTTGTTTAAAGTTTTAATACAATAAAGCTTTGAGCGCAGTCCTACGAATTCTTTGATAATATTACCACCCATTTCATCCTTAAACAATCCTGGGACCTTCTTATTAATAATTGGTAAGTTATAGTCATTGTTACAGTCATAATTACTGGTATCAAAATATTTTAGAAAATGGAGCTTGAAGTCTTTATATACGTCATTGCTCTGTACATCATATACTAGACTATCTGTGTCAGTATAACACAATTCAATTCGGTTGCCATAAAAAGGTTTTATGGTAGAGTAGTGAAAGTCGTACATGTGAGTCTTAGATAATTCTAATACTGCAAACCCTATGTATATAGGCTTATTAAGTATAATACGAGCAGGTTTCATTTGGATTGCCACTAGGTCATCAGAAAATACAGAGGCGCTATGAAAATATGGACTAGCTATCAATTTTTCAGCACAAGTAGTCTTTTTTGTTTTATTGTTCGAGTCACACCACTTGTTTACTAACTTAACGTCTATTCGATTTTCATTATTTTCCAGCGTCTTTCCAAAAATACTATTGTTCAATAATTTGAAAAAGTCTTGTTCAAACGTTGACTCTGCTTTTTGACGTAACTGAGTGTTAATATCAATATATTGCTTTAAAAAACAACTTTGCTTAAATATAATAGCGCGATGGACCCTTCTCAACACTAAACCGTGCTGTAAACATTTTTTTAAATGTATGTAATGAATAACATAGTGATATTTATCGTACAAATTTGGTATTAGCTTTTTATTCTTACCACCAGGGGGCAAACATTTTTCTGGACAAAAGGGAAAGTCATTGTGTTCCATGTGCAAATTCTCCGGATATATTAAATCAACTTCAAGAATGTAACCGTTTTCTGCAGTATCACTGATGTCTGCTAAATTCAATTGTAAAAAATCAATTTCTTGCCTATTCATAAATCTAAAATCGGAATAGGGTAGGGATTGACACATGCTATAGCCATATAGATTGTTGCAATCTAAATAAATGATAAATGAATTTGGACGGGTTGGATCGTAAGTATCTAAATATTTATGATTGGCTTTGACATGTCTTTTGGAACACATACAAACACCTCCTCGAATACCTTTTTGTATCATTCTAAAAATTTCAACATCACTAATCAATTCTAATTGAACTCCTGTTTTTAAAAGCATTGCATCAAAAGATAGACTTGGTGCTGTAAGATAGAACGCGGGATCGAGATTGTAATGTAGTTTACAAGTTTTTCGAAAATTTTCAAATACATCTGTTAGCAACAGAACATCTGTTTTGAGATATTAAATCTGTATACATACCCATGTTTTGAATATTAAACACTGACCAAACAGAATGAGCGTGTTCATAGTCTTCGTCGGTAATTGTCTCATTAGTTAAGGAGTTAAAAAAATAGTTTTTAGAGGGTAAACACGTATCTTCATAACGTTCCCATTGACACATATAGTCATATGGATACACTCCTTTACGAGTGAGTAGGTTAAATTGTTTTTTATTAGGAAAATAAGATTTTAATTGTTTAAAGTCTTGGTTTTTCATTGTACTAGCCAACTTTTCTAAGCTAGTTCCTAAAAACTTGAAAGAGTCTACAAACCGAACCTGGATACTTTCCCCGGTAGAAATCGGAAAAAACTTAGTGAATGAAATATAGTTTTCTTTTGTTTTAGGTATCACTTTAATAGATCCAGGAGCTTCACCTAATTCTTTTATAAAAAGGTGGCAATCGTATCCGGACAAATTATGAAAAAATACTGGCAAAAATGTTGGTAGTTTGTATTGTATGTTACAATAACTATGAGCTGCGCCACGATATTTACCAGTCAAGTGACAATGATCGCGAACCTTATCGCTGAACAAGAAGTGCTCACAAATATGACATGTCATCGCGTTTTCAAAGTCGTGAGCATCATCATTTGAGTAAATCATAGGAACATCATTTTGTAAAATATTGTAAACTAGCTGTTCCCGGCATGCGTTGCAGTGCCCTTTTTCCTACCTACAACCTGACTGTGTACCAACTACCTACCTACCTACTACCTCCTACCCTACCTACCTACTACCCTACCTACCTACTACCCTACCTACCTACTACCCTACCTACCTACTACCCTACCTACCTACTACCCTACCTACCTACCTACTATCCTACCTACCTACTACCCTACCTACTACCCTACCTACCTACTCTACCTACCTACCTACTACCCTACCTACCTACTACCCTACCTACCTACTACCCTACCTACCTACTACCCTACCTACCTACCTACCTACTACCCTACCTACCCCTACCTACCTACTACCCGACCTACCTACTACCCGACCTACCTGCTACCCTACCTACTTACTACCCTACCTACTACTCTACCGACTACCCTACCTACTCTACTATCCTACTTACTACCCTACCTACTACTCTACCTACTACCCTGCCTACCTACCTACCACTTTCTCACCTTTTAAACCTTCCCTGGACTGCCACAAATGTTTCAAAACCAAAATTAGACAAATCGGTCTAGCCGTTCTCTAGTTTTAGCGCGACTAACTAACAGCAATTAATTTTTATATTATACGCAAACACCATTTGAAAAATCGTTTTTCTATTGGGAAAGAAACAGTAATTATTTGTGATTATTGTGATAATGTCGTATGGTCTGTTTGAAGTTGTCATTCGTTGACTGAACAACTGAACGTCACTCAATTGTTTTGCCTTCCCGGAACCTCTCCACTAACACTTGAACTTTATGGGTACGGTATTAAAGCTCAAATTGATTTTACGTTTTAGTTAGAAAACGTTTGTATGGGAAAAAGAAAAGGGCTGTTTTTAGGGCTTTTCCGGCCATTATTCGAATTTTTCTCGCCGTAAGAACCATCCTTGAACTTCAACGAACATTTAAAAAAAAAAATCAGCCAAATCGGTCAAGCCGTTTTCATGCCAAGTCGTGACAACGGAAAACGGGTTTCATTTTTATATATATAGATTTTTTGTGCATCTTTATAGATAGACTTCACAAAATTTGATACACAATTCGAACCGCGATAAGAAACGTAACGATTGCGGCTTTCATCTAGCGTACACGTAATATGATAAGCGTAAGCTATAGGCACATGTCGCTGTCGCGTTACAGTACTCGCCTTAGTGGGGTCAGGGTCACAAGATTCATACCGTTCTAGCATTGTTTCAAAATCTGCGTATATAACAAATGGTATAATTTGCTTTCTATTATAATTTTCAAACTGTATGAAAGAGCCCTTTGGAGGTAGTTCAGTGGCGACACCTCCACAACTATGCGAACTAAGATCATCATATGAATTAAAAAACATTAAACAAACGTCACAAAAGTACAGTTTACTGTGATGTTTTGTTATTTGATTCGTAACAAGTCGCGACAAGTCTTTAATGAAACAGTAATGTGAGAAATCATCTTTTTCTAAATAAAGTAAATGAATCACCTTTCCGTTCAAGGCTTTTGGTTTGTAAAGCGGTCCTATGACGGTATTATTTTTTAAACCATAAATGTAAATGCAAATTTCGGGGTTATTCACTTCGAACCGCGCAATATCTGAGAAATTCACTGGAAATGACATGTCCTTTACCTTTAACACGTTACGAAAATCAGGGTAAGAAGACACTCTTTCAGGATGAGTCTTAGCTGGATATAAAGCAGCTACAACAGACCATAAAAAACAATAGTCATCGTTATTGCGGATATTAACACATGCTTTTTTAGATTTTATTGCAGAAGGTAATTCGATAAAGCCTGAACCGCGCAAAGGTTGATATTTGTTAACATTGACTTCCAAATGAGAACTGCTCAAGAACGTCCATCCACTGTCTCGATCCTGAAATTCTTCTATCTTTTTTTTTAAAGTGTTTTTGACTTGAGACAATAATGAATCACATTCATAATTCTGATGCAGAGTTACGTTTTTTGTGGCAAATGATTTCATCTCCTGAGAATCATTTTTAAACATTAAAAACAAAGCAAAATATTCGAAATTAACTTTTATACAAGTATGTTCTTTAAGAGACATGTCAATTAATGTTTTAATTTTCTCCCAAATATTATTAAGAAATGGTTCTAGAGAACAATTCTCAGACGGATCGACAATTCTGTAAGAAGCTATTCGATTACGAAATGCAGAATGTAATATTTCAACACCTTCACAAAAATGCGAAATAGTTTTGTTTTTATGATTAGTACTACGTAGGTGACCTGTCCAGTGACTGCGCTCAACAGATGTGTTACAAACAGTACAGAAAGGCATTTTAGATTAAAATAGTTTAAGACTTACTAAATTAAATGTTGCAATATAATATGCATTTGGTGTCCCAACAACTTAAATATTATTTTATATTTATATTATCACTATAAAAGACGGGCTCGGAATTATCAAACAATTCATGAGTCCGTCTCATAAAAACTTGTAGCCCGTCCCACTGCGGGGTGTCGCGGTTTAGCTGCACTTTTAGGGCCACCGAGGCTTTCTTCCATCGATCCTCTTTAGGGGTGGAGGCAACTTCAGCCTTGTTGTAGACCTTTACCTCCACATAGAAGTCTCCGGTTAAGTCCACCGTTCGCCGCACTTTACCGTTGGCGACACGGCTGATGAGGCTTGACCCGAAGTCTCCAATTGACGTTGACGACGCCGACGGAATGTAATGCTCCAAACCAAAGAGGTCCGAGCGCGAGCTGCGTTTTTTACTGTAAACAATTTAATATTTTATTTATAATAATTTACACTACACATTACATTACATTTATTTTTTGAGGGTTAATTGAAGGTGTATTATACTCCTCTGACGTACCCTATGGAGATAGAAAGCATGATGCTATGTTATAATATTTAAAAACAATAGTGTTAACATTCCTGCTAGGAATATAATCTAAATTGATTTCAGCGCTCTCTTCTTATAGTTCTAAATCCACTAACCAACGTATATCTGCGAATAACATTTGCATTGAAATAACAAACACCTGAAGGTATATTAAGCAATAACACAAAATTACCTTGATTTCGATCCTGATGGCTCAGGCGTGGTTCTCTCGGAAGCTTTGCGTTTCGCCACCTTCTTCTTTGGTTGCGTCTTCACAACCTCGGCTACAGCTGCGGACCGTGTCTGGAATTCTGAGTCGGAGTCAGACCTGAAATAGAACACATAAAGAATAATTTTGTAACTAACAGCTGTGACTTAATTAAGACTATCGATACACCAGCCGGCAGGCAGAAACCAGGTCCGTAGCTGGGTAGCGATTAAATACATTAAAAAATGTAGTACTTACTTACATTTTACAAGGTTGAAGGTGTTTATCACTGGAAGATACTGGAGCAAATGTAATATTGTGATCAAAATTTTTTGATTTTATTGCTAAAAATACCATTTCAGCAATATTTATCTAATTACAAAATTAAACCTTAACTACATGTCCTCACAGTTGTATGACTAATTTACGTTACTTACGTCTAATTAAATTATAGTGATTGAAAATCGCTCCTGTCAAATTGCAATTTTATCGTGAGAAATGAAATATAAACCAGCTTTTTACCCTCGCCGACAAAGGTGCAGCCGATACATGTTACTTATGATTAATACATTATGTAATATAATAAAGTATGTATGTTTGTTTAATAAACTCCACATGACATCACACATGTGAAATAAAAAATAAAAACATTTTTTCAAAGATGCAAGTTAGGACGAGCTGAAAGAAAAATATCCTAAAAACATTTTTTGTGCAGAATAATCAATGTAAACGAACTCGCGTTAAAAAGTTAGTTCGCTAATATGTTGCAGTAAAACTTGAAATTAGTTTAAGTAATATCATCTAACGACTAAAACGAACCTTTTATATTCATTTCATGCAAAAGTTCGGTAGGTACTGATATTAAGATTCATCTTTCAAACAATTCCTAGATTGAAAGATCTAACAATTTACGAGTATTATGAAACATTATAAAATAAATCAAATCAAATCGTTTTTTGCGATACATGGGTTAAACAAGGACATTTCAAAAGTATATAAAGATGATAATAATATGGTAAGTATTTTAAATTTTTGAATAATACGCAAAGTTATCAAAACTGGTGGACATCCTCTATTTAAATTAATTCCATTGGATAGGAAATCTTATAAAAGACCAATTTTAATCAGACACTGCAACTTGCACGGCGATCATCTTACAGTGTAATTGTTGAATATGTGGAAATTACTCATACATACACCTCGTGTAACAAAGTTCGAACACTGCAAATTTGCACAATGTAATTTTGCAATCTTTGAGATTCTAAAGAACCACTTACACCTATACCGTAAAAGCTTAACACGATCGTTTCCGACGTCGTTGTCAGGCGGTTTACAAAGAGTACAATAGTTGACCACGGGACGATGCATAAACCGTTTCGAAGGCGATTGTATGAGTGTAAAAGCATCTTTTAATCAAGCGCAACGCAGAGTACTCGTAACAGCAGAGCAAGTGAGCCACTGCAGTAGTTGTTTGTTAACGTGTAAGGTAGTGTTAGCTGTATGAATTAATTAAATTAACATTTGGATGTCCTTGGTGCCCAATCTGGGGTCACAGAAATAGAATGTGCGTGTGCCTGTAGGTGTATGCTGTTTTTTGCTCTGTGAAGAGACATGAGACAATCTGTCCCAAATTTTAGTTTAATGTTTACGGTATCCTAAAGTTCAGATGTCCTTGGTGCCCAATCTGGGGTCATAGAAATAGAATGTACGTGTGCCTGTAGGTGCATGTTATTTCTTGCTTTGTGAAGAGACATGAGACAATCTGTCCTGAATTTTAGGATATCGGTTCGTATAGTGACTGCCTTGTTCGTTAATGTGTAAGATAGTGCTCTCTGTTTGAATTGATTAAATTAAAATTTGGATGTCCTCGAGCCAATCTGGTCACTTAAGAGGAGTAAGTGTGTTGCCTATGTGGTTATGCGCTATCTCTAATTTTGTGGAGAGACATGAGACAATCTGTCCCAAATTTTAGTTTAATGTTTACGGTATCCTAAAATTCAGATGTCCTTGGTGCCCAATCTGGGGTCATAGAAATAGAATGTACGTGTGCCTGTAGGTGCATGTTATTTCTTGCTTTGTGAAGAGACATGAGACAATCTGTCCTGAATTTTAGGCTATCGGTTCGTACAGTGACTGCCCTTGTTCGTTAAATTAAAATTTGGATGTCCTCGAGCCAATCTGGTCACTTAAGAGGAGTAAGTGTGTTGCCTATGTGGTTATGCGCTATCTCTAATTTTGTGGAGAGACATGAGACAATCTGTCCTAAATTTTAGTTTAATGTTTACGATATCCTAAAGTTCAGATGTCCTTGGTGCCCAATCTGGGGTCATAGAAATAGAATGTACGTGTGCCTGTAGGTGCATGTTATTTCTTGCTTTATGAAGAGACATGAGACAATCTGTCCTGAATTTTAGGATATCGGTTCGTATAGTGACTGCCCTTGTTCGTTAAATTAAAATTTGGATGTCCTCGAGCCAATCTGGTCACTTAAGAGGAGTAAGTGTGTTTCCTATGTGGTTATGCGCTATCTCTAATTTTGTGGAGAGACATGAGACAATCTGTTCCAAATTTTAGTTTAATGTTTACGGTATCCTAAAGTTCAGATGTCCTTGGTGCCCAATCTGGGGTCATAGAAATAGAATGTACGTGTGCCTGTGGGTGCATGTTATTTCTTGCTTTGTGAAGAGACATGAGACAATCTGTCCTGAATTTTAGGGTAGCGGTTCATAAAGTGACTGCCCTTGTTCGTTCAGACATCAAGCGTCTAACGTGCTCACAAAAGGTTCTTTTCAGGACCGCCAATTATTCATGTTTCTTAAAAAGAGTCGTCAAAACGTACCCTCCTATATTTAGTCTCATTTAATAGTATGAACGTTCACGCTGAAATTGACTGAGGTGAACGAAGGAACGGCAGGTATGACTAGTTTTAAAACGCGAATAGGGAATAGGAACGAGAACAATCGGGTGGAATAGGCGCTGAACCAGTATTTAGAATTTCATTTATATTATTGGGCGTTCTACTCCACCGAGAGTGACGAGGCGAACGGAGTGAGCCGATGGAACGGAAGGTGGAGTAGAACGCCCAATAATATACTACTACTGAAGTATGATATCCCATTAAAATAACGTCTTCTAGTCGCCGTTATATCACATATAATATCAGAAACGTTAAAAACACAACATTCCTTTGATGTATTGGTACGTAATTTTCTCTTGCGAAAAAAATTCCAGGTGTCGTCAACATAAGGTATGTCTACATCTGAGGCCACATTGGTAACAAAGCGTCTCTACGATTGTCCGCAAATAGAGATGGATAGGTGAGTCATCGCCTTCACAATACGTTTCTCCACTTGACGTATTACTTTCTCGGGATTACGTTATTCTGTTTTTCTTTTATTTTCGCTGACATATTAGTAATCTTATTCGGAGGGGCGAAAGACGTGATGTTAAACAGAAATCTTTCAACACCAGAATTGTTATTGTTATTGGTTTTGGGTGATTGATGTCTCCGAAATAATTGTAAATGGGCTTCCTTCTGCTCGTATATTGTGGTTTTTCCTCATGTAACTAATAACAATAACATGCTATAATTATTAGTGAAGAAAGCTCACACCCAATTTAGTGAGCATGAAACGTAATTGCCAACAACTATGAATCCTCTAGGGGTAAAAATGGCGTGTAGTTATTTAAATTTTGTTTCAATTACAAATCAAATTGATATGTGTACAACATGTTTCCCAAAATATTTCACTGGTTCGGTTTCTGCCTTAAAATTTCATATCCATCACCGAAACCCACTCTTTATAGACGGTACGGTACGACATAAAGAAGAAGAATCCGCCTTCACACCATTTTCTCAATTTACGAACTGTGTACCTCCAGCATTCAGCAGACACAGTAGCTAGAGTGAGATAGAGAACAAAAGTGTATTGTTAACGTCATAATCGCCACGGAACCGCTAGATAAGGCCGAATGCGGAGATAGGCGCATATAGTGGGCCTGGCCTAGTTTACAGCCCCTCGTTCCTGCAGCTGCGTTGAATAAGGCTTTCTTGACTAAATGAATGTTGCGCCTTCAATGTGGTTATAGTGTTTCTTTACAGCTTACATTATACAGCAGAACATTGAATAGGATGGCTATCGACAGGTTTTTTAAAAGAAGTTTCTCTTTACTTTGAATAGAAAATGTAGGCTACTTCATGTTCATGATTTCTTGCCCAATTTAGCTAGTCTGAAGGTTTGGATGTGTGTTTTTTAGATAAATGAAATTGACTGATTTAATTTTTTGATTGATCGATTGATTGCTTAAAATGTTTTTATTTAACCCCTAAAAAAGAACCCCTTTAGTTGTATAAGGGCTTGTGTACATAATAACCTTCTAAATCCAGTGGTTTAGGCTGGGATACATTTTATTACAATATTTTGGAGCCCGATTGAAGTATATTGTATCTTACATAATATATATATTTTACTTTGACTGAAAGACAGTTCCTATTTCAAATTGATGAGACCTTCCTTCATTCGACTATGATTCATGTTTTTATCGTGTCAAGTCACTGACGTATGACAGGTCCATGCTATACTGAGTCAACATTTTGAAAACTATGTTTATTACAAACACTTGCATGGAAGTTTCAATTATTCTAAATGGGTTTTAAAAATAGATTGGTTTTCAAGATATTCAATTATGACGTATTACTTTGGTATTAACACCACATCGAGAATCAACATATTCCTGCCCTTGTCCTATGTTCTTTGGGGTCGGCGTAAAACGTTTATTTTCTTCCTGACAACTGTCTAACTTTTTAACGTAAATAATGAAAGTTACTCCTTTTTTTTTTTGGTGGTTGGGATTTCTTCGAATAACCCCTCCCGCTCTGGGCAGAGGGAAAGGGAGTGTCAGACTTGTACTGACTAAAAACCACCCATGTTCTTTCTTAGCCCTTTGTGTCGACGCCGCGGTATCTCTTTCGAACAACCCGCAGCCAAGACGAGGCGAAAGTTAGTCCTCATATCTCATTAACGACCGTCGACCACCTTATAAAGTAGGTAGATAACTGTACATAAACTTAAGAAACTTGGTAACTGTAATATACTGTGTTCAATTAAGTTGCATCAGTAAAGTGCTCATTCGAATAAACACCATAATTATACATTTTTGATACAAACTTACAGTCTTTAACGTTGTTTTATTTCAGGTAAACTAAAATTGAGTAGTTAAAGTAAAACTCACTTTAAATAAGCTTCGTCGACAACCTAACAGCTCGTTATTAAATAACAACGTTAAAAAGTTAGACCGGCAAGTGGCAATTAACATTTTCTTGGAAAAATTCTCTCTAAGTTTTTGTTTGAAAGTTTAATTTTAATATTACAACGGCGACATGTTTTGAAAATCTTTATCAAATAAAAGAAACTTAATTGGAAATGTTTATATTTAGATGGTAATAAAAGTTGTTAGCTTAATTGTTTTTTATTATACCTAATTAGATTTCTATTTTTGTGCAAATGTCCTTGGACTTGTAACTCACGATGTTATTCTTGAAATAGTACTTTCATTTCAAGAATAACTTCGTGAGCTACAAGTTCAGTGTGAATGAAACCTCAAAAATATCAACCTTTCTTACATCTTGCATATAAAAATACCTTTTGCCGAAAATGTACGTATGTCACTCCAAGTGAATATCTAAATACACTGAACGTGGAATAAAACAAAACTGAGGCCCTAGCACGAGTTTTTGACGTTCTTCGTAACGTTTTATACGTCGATTTTTGAATCGAAAACACAACTATCCTAAAGCATTTCAGTTACATTATACAACCAGCACAACTAATAAAAACCAGTATCGTACATAGATTTGAACAAAATCTTGAAATTATGAACATATTTGGAAACAAATATTTTTATTTTAAAATCCACCTATAATACGTTACGAAAAACGTCAACACTCGTGCTAGTCCTTTAAACATTCAATGATAATAATCATTTACTCGACTGAAGCATTTTTTTCAGCAAAATCTACGCGTTTGAAAACCACGTGATCGCGAAACAGCTTAATCACACCGTCATAAAGATTAAAATGGCAATTTTATCTTCAAATTCACACCATAAACCACACGCACTGAGCCATAAAACCTGATTCAAAACCGTTTAGCCTATACACACTTTACTTATTTAAGGGGCGGAAGAACACGGCTTTTCACATTTTTTTCCAGAACATTCTTCTTTGATAAAAGCTCGTCGATTCAAATCGATACTCATATAATAAGGCACTTCTTATAACAAGCAAGGAGCGTTGGTAGATAGGAGATTTTTTCCCTTTAGTGGAAAAAAAATTACGTAGTGAAATCCTCAATATTTCGTAGTCAAACTTAGGAAATTAAGAGAAATATTGCACACAGACAAAAAAATGTTATCTAGCGCAGGCAGATACAAGGTTTGATGGGATGTGCAATTGTGCACTGATGTTGCGCTTATTGCTATATCATCCATTTTGTAAAATAGTTTTGTCTCCCAATCAATTACCTATTTCACAATAAATGGGGTAATTTTTGGCAAAATTTACAAACACGGGAAAAAAAGATTGAACATGGAGAAAATTTAAAAAACTCGAGCTAGCAACCCTGCGAGCAGCAATACAATTTACTCTAACAAGTGTGAACGAATCATATGAAGCATATGACTCGAATCATTGCCCCACTTATTGATATGCGGAATTTATTTCTGAGAATATTCCCTCATCAAACTTAACATCGTTAAGTTTGTTCGAAGTATTTTATTTCAATAGGTGTGATCCTGTGCCGTTGGAGCGTACGTTTTCTGTAGCAATTGTGGAGAACGAAATTCGTGAACTGAAATTCAATTTCAATACCTTCACAGGATTTTCAGAAACTCAAAGCATTTATTTCAATTAGACCAATACAGGCACTTTTGAATGTCAGAAAAATAAAAAAAGTTAAGCTACAGTCACAGGGCTTAATAACTAGTTAAAGTACTGTAGTTGCCAATTCCAAAGCGTATATCTCTATGGAAAAGAATGGACAAGAAATTCCATGGACACTGCTTTAAATCAAAATATTTGAATATTGTAACAAAATCTACAAATTACATTATTCATGTAAGAAACCAATACTAGGATTTTTTATTCTGATCAATCAGTGAGAATATGATGGTAGTAAGATCAATCAAACAATTATAAAATCACTACCTAAATGCTGATTTCGAGATTCCAACGAAAAACTATTTGCAACGTTTCATGAAACACCGATGACTACTTCTACCATTGACTAGATAAACTGACACAGGTACGATATTTAAAAAAAAACGGGACTTCTAGAATTTCCGTAAAAATATTTCCAAGCGACAACGTCCCACAATGTTTAATTTGATAGTGCCTTAACTATTTCAAGTTCCTTTTACTACATTTAACGGAGGCTTAATGGAGTAGAAAGCGTTTGTTTTAAGGGTCCACTTATTTTAAGTGAATTCCTAAGTACTTCCCTAACTTCCCTTAGGGTGGTTTGTAGAGGATTTGATTTACCTTTAAGTGAATGCTAAAACTTACTACTTACTCAGTTAAATCAGTTTTATTTGTATGTAAAAGGAATTAAAGTAAAAGAGTTACTTTTACATGTTGGATACTTTAATTCGTAATATTGCAACACTACATTAAAATGTATTGTGTAAACTGCACGCCATTTTGTAAACTGCGGCAACACTCTTCCCTTACATCTGCCCAATACAGACGTGAATTTACTTGTCCGCTGTTTTATTTTATCTTCCTCGGGACCAACGTACCTACTAGCACCTACCACCTCAATATTACAAAGCTACACAGTACAGTAATCAATTAAAATGTGACCTTAAATAAATTCACTTTTCTATAGTCCTCGATAATGTGGTTTACAAAATCGCCAATAATCGGAGATACAAATTAGTACTCTTTGCACTCAAATGTTACGTACCTAAATTAAATCATTTATTTATAAAATACCGTGAAGGTTTCTTTAATCAGAGTAGCTGAAAGGCTCTATGGCAAATCCAATTGAGAATTTCTCATCATCTGCAGAAGATTATTCTCTGATCCAGTTCTCGCTTTGCTCAAAGCAACTGCTCCGAGCTCATTAGCATGCATACGACTAGTCTGTCTTTTTATCCGTTTCATTGAAGTCTCAATATTTCTTACCTTTCGGTTTTCTCCTTTTACATCTAAAATTCAATCCAGACTTATATTCTAATAAAAATAAAAAGACAAAAATATATGCTATTCGATATTTTGAATAAGAGAATTTGAATAAATAATACAGAAAATCGAATATCGAGAAGTGGCAGTTATTCGATAAAGTGTATTCGCAATCTCGTTTGATACAAGTAATGTTATAGTGAGAGCAATTTTCTACGGAAACCTGTCATTGGCCAAACTCGTTGCGTCACGTCGACGAATATTAACGTCATCAGAACCGAGGTAAATCCGTAGCAATTCCGATGTTCGGGATTGATTGTGAAACTGCATGTGACTGGCGACTGATGCTTGTTATTTCGTGTTCGATTCATTTCATCGTTACTTTTTGTGCGAAATATGTACTTTGTGGCACATATTCGTATTTCAAAAACAATTCGAATCGACTTTTTGGTCTGTCATCGGAATATTTGTTGACAGTATACTCTGGTAAAATTCCTTTAAGTATTTTTATCTCCTTAGAGTTGTATACCTAATCAGTATACAACTTTATGAAGATACTAAATACAAAAACAAGTAAATGTGGGTGTACTATTAGGTAGGTACACCTATATTCTCTTCGGGGATTACAGTAGTGATGTTATGTGTCGGTAAGTACTACTTTTCAGTCTATCTATCAGATAGGTAGGTATTATCTGTCTGTCCCTATACCTATGTTTTAATTGCATTCAACGGGTCAACTTAAATAACTGGAGAATTCGATAAAACTGAAGTACTTTCATTCAATATCCATGGAAACAATCCTGAAATAAGTACCAACATTTTCAACAGATTCCCACTTGAAAAAGCTTTTGTATTTGATTTTCGTTGAACTGATAAAATCGTTCCGATATTTTAGTCGGATATCGGTGCTCTGTTATTGGCAGTTACACGGATTTTCGCTGGAATTTGATGTCAAAATTATTAGCTACAGCAGTTTATTGTATCCCTACTATTAATTACATGGCTTTTCACTAAAACATTGTGGCGTGTCAATTTAAATTGGAATAATGAAACAAACATTTTATTACCACCATGTTGTTTTCGTGACTTGTCAGAAACATGTGTAATGTGTTTATAACATGTTTATAAAATCAAAATCACGGTACATAAAAAAAAACAATTAGCTTATTTTTTGGTAAAACCTAACATTTTATGAATATGTAATAGCATGTTTTTGAACAATTTAAAAATGCATTTTTTTCATCTTTGATGTTACGTTCAACATTTTAATAACATCTTTGTTTCATGAAAACGTTTATTTGCAATTACTATTAATGACCCACTAAAACTTACTCATTACAAATGTTTGTTTTGTTTTGTTTCAAATCGCACTCAGTGTTTGACATTTTCATACGTTGCCGTTGTTTTAAGCAAAATTTGAAATTTTATGACTATGTACTTACAATTATTAGTGAATTCTTTTGAAGATGGAATAGGTAATGATGATTGCAGACTTCAAAGTGTAAATAAGTAGTATGTTCCAATGGTCCGATGGGTGGATTTCCAGTTAATTATAAGAATGTGTGTACTCATATTTGAAATTTATTTCATTTTGTAAATAATTATATTGTAGATATAACCCGTAAAGGGAAAACAAATCTAATATCACATGCCTATGTGTGTAAATACAAAAACGGCTTATCTGAAAGGTAAAGCAAATAGCGAAGTACTTTATAAAATATCCATTAAACAGGCTCTTTTGGAGTAATCCGCTGAGAATAAATAACAAAAATGTAATATAGCTACAAATAGAGGATTTGGTCCCAGCAGATTGGAACAAAATGCGTAAACTGAGTCTAAACGATACTGCTCCGGCTACAGCCAACTTCCACCTAAAGCGATCAGCTGAGAGATTTTTATTAGTTTCTGATTAATCATCTAAGTCTCGTGTGAGTTTCTAGAACGATTGAATCGAATCGGATTAAAAAAATATCCAATCCTATCAATAACATAAACCGCTTATGTGAAACTCTTTTGATAAAACCCCTTTTTGTTGTCTATGTTAACGTGTCTGGTTTTTGAAATTACCGAACTGTACCCTCACGGTAAAGTTTTTTTGATCAAGAGACAACAGGAAATTGTAATAAACGATATCAAAACACGCATGTCATTAAATATTGAGATTACTTTTGTAATTTATGAGTTTATTCTGTGAATAATTATTAATAAGCAGTTCCGCTCCTTTCGGTTCAAACATCTATGAGAGTGTTTACGTATGTTGTCTGGAAATAAAAATATTTAGACCAAACAGATTGATGACAATTACAAAAAACACGAAAATTGTCATAACCTAAGTATTTTGTTTCTTTTAAACATAAGAATCATCACATCAGACACATCTTGAACCGCGCGGAATCCGCGCAACTACGTCGGAGCGAATACCAAAGTACTCATATAAATATGTAGATTCCTGCCAGATAAGAGATGGATACTGTTATAAAATCTCTGATATATTATTATGTCCGTGTATGTGATAAGTCTCAGCAATGCTTACGCTTCGCTTTTGTTGAAATCTCACCCTTAAGCCGTTACTCTAAGTACTACAATGTTTATCGCTTCTAAAATATTAAAAGGTACTCAAGTACACGTTACTTTAATTTTCCGTTGCGCAACAACTCATCGGCAGGTGCTGGATCACCTGACGTCCTGCTGTTAAATTATTATGAGACTAATAATGTTCCACATGAAGTAATAACTTAATCTTGGCCTTCAGAGTTACGATTCACGGAAATGTTATCACAGGGATTATTGGAGCTGAAATGTAGACGGTTAAGTACAGCTGTTACTGACAGAGATCTGCTGAAATCCTTGTAGTAAATTCTAGTACTTTATTGACAAGTTTAATTAAGTTTTCTATCGTTATTAGTTTTCAAATATTGAGTTGGGTTTCAAGTGTTATATCTCCTTTCTAAGCGTGTTGGTGGCATATTTTCATAACCATTTTGCCAAAATTCTCCAATATGAACTTGCTGATGCAGTTGTAAGATTGTCAAGTACGCTGGTGTCAGGGGCATGTTCAGTATTTTACGTGACATTAGAAAATTTTGACCTCGATATAATGGATAAATTCAAATAGTTAATTTCTGGGTACAATTTTCCTTATTTCCTATCTTTAACAGTTTAGTTTTGTGTCTAAGCTATCAGTATTGGAACTGTTTGTTTTACATACAGTTTCACCTAAACTACTAACATAAAAAATGTTTCGAACTAACTAGGTAATATCGCAAATACTTATCGACCTATTTTCATCTACACCTGGCTCTTTAATTTATTATAGTCCTTTTACAAAGGTTAATAAAAAAAGTAGCCCATTATTTATACAGCGTATATTTATACGCTTCAGATGTCGGTCCAGGGTGCCTTGCCTACGCTACGATGCTTAAAAATAGAAAAGAAATGCGGTTGAGAGGAGGCTCATCCCGGTGAAAACGACCAGCCAGGCGATACCCGATAGACTGCCATTTATAATGTACAGCCTGTATTTTACAATGTACACTCCAAGCAAAAAAATATACAGGCTTAGCAAGTTTTAAAAGTGATTTTCTCTGGTAAATTGATTGCCTCAAGTGCTGGTTATCTGGTTAGGCGTGGAGTTAGCTGATGAAATAAAGTTTTGATCAAATGGTAATTTAGGTTGAACCAAAGAATTCATCCAAAAGCGCGCTAGGTTGATGATATTGTCAACATAACATATCGTGACCACAGATAGATATGGGTGTCGGGGCTGCGGGTTGTTCGCAAGAGATACCGCGGCCTCGACATGAAGGGCTAAGAAGGAACATGGGTGGTTTTTAGTCAGTAAAAGTCTGACACTCGTTTTCGCTCTGCCCAAGAGCGGGAGGGGTTATTCAATGATTTTCGAAGAATGTTTTGACGAGTCATGGAAAATAATACGTCGAGTATAAATATTTAGTTTAAAATTAATTATAAAAGGTGAGTTGTAAAAAATTCAACTGGAAGGTTCCTTATCTATCAAATTCGCAACGTTTATAATCAAAAATTCAACCCGCTTGCCAGAAACGAAAAAAGAAAGTAGTTAATAAAAAATATTTAAATCATAAAAACCTAAATGGGTATGCAAAATTATGACGATTATGGCTATTTTCACAAGTTTATTATTGCTTCCCTGCTGTTATCCAAATTTATTTGCGATTGTCACTGCATGTCTTTTTCCCCCAGGTACTACTATTTTGACGCCAGGTACATCAGAAGTCAGCCTCGTAATTTTTTTTATTTGGAATTCCATTCTCTTGACCTCAATCTTGCCCTAAGAGCAGAGATGAGGTAATTTCAACCCATCACCTATTTTCTCATAAAAAACCTCTTCAATCTCCTTGCAGCGCCTGTTAAAGCCATCAAAGCGCACGTTCACAACTGAATTGACCTGAATAGGTGAATGGGTCCAACTACCAGACCACCCAATCAATCATGGTACTGCCATGTTCACTGACGGTCTGCCATTTTTCAGTCTTATGTCCTAAGTTATAAGGTTGAAAAAAAGTGCTCGATCGTCAGTGAACACCAACTATTTCGTTGGTGCACAAAACCTCAATCCTTTGCCTTGCCTCGTGTATTGGATTACGTAGGTAGTCGTTTCTGGACATCTAATACCTACAAAGTAGTCGTAATCCTAAAAATCCTAAGCTGATTAGAAGGAAAATATTAGCTCAGTATTTTGAAGATATATTCTTTATAGCTTTTATAAAATCTACGAAACCGCTACAATTTATCTTCGTTGGAAACTTTTCAGGATTTTGAAATGAAGTTTCTTAAACGAGTACCTCTGAAGAAGATTTCTCGTTGAATTTTTTTTTATAAAACAAGTGCATTGCAACGGATGGCAAAAGAGTTACATTATTTGAAAGATATGTCACATAACACCACACCGTAGTCCCTAAAAAGTTACACAAAGTCGTACCTAACAAGACACCCACATTTCACCAGTTACGTCTAAGTCCCACGTAATAAGGGGCGAACCTATTGCCATCAACCGAGCACAAATTCAGACTCCGTGTCTGCTACTGAGAAATTCCTGGAAGCTCTAAATTCCTATATGATATTATGTCGTAGGCCAACAAGCAACCCGCCGGGGCTGCGGGTTGTTCGAAAGAGATACCGCGGCCTCGACACTAAGAAGGAACATGGGTGGTTTTTAGTCAGTAGAAGTCTGACACTCCCTACCGCTCTGCCCAGAGCGGGAGGAGTCATTTGATGATTTCCCACATTCCGAAAAATAAAGGCTAACAAGCAACATAATTTATATTCAAGACATGACGTCCATTAAACAAGCTTGTACTCGACGTCTCCACGAACGATATGTAGCTTAGACTCGCACACCGACAGCTATGCAAAGCGATGTTACACGTCATCCTGACGTCATCATAATAACATTCTGTGACGTGGATAGGCGATGCTTGGGTCTATTAAAAGCTTTTATTCTACTTGTTCAAATACAAAGGTGTAAACAGACCTTTTACGAAGCTGTCAATCAAGCATTCTGTTCATTAAAGTAAGTAACTGTACGCAAAAAATATTGCTGCGAAACGACTTATTTTTCGGGGTCACCAAAATTTTGAACTTGCTTTCAAGTACCTACAGAATTTAAAGGAAAAAATTACAAAAATGATGACGGAGAGAATAAGACGGTGATTTTTGGCTTCGTTAAGGATTAAGTTTCAAACGTTATTTTTATAATCGTAAAGTATCTTACACAGTATAGCACGGGCCTCACAATATTCCAGACATTGCACAAGCGGTCAGTATCATAAGAAAATACAGAATGGTTTGCGTATTGTTATTATAACTCATAGTGCGTACTACACGCGTTAACTACTGGATTTATTCCACTAAATAAATGGAATTGTTGGAATCATGCCATAATATTGACAAATAAATTGGCTGGCCTTGTAATTAAATAGGAATGCTACGCTAAGAAATATGAATGCCTTTAATAAATTACGCTGGAAATATTCATAAATAATTTAAAATGAGTTGTTTGGCATTATTAAGTGGATGTGCTAAATTGTTTCATATTTTTGTGAAGAATTTGATTGTGTCCTATTTAATATTGCAAGTGAAAAATAATTTTTATATAAAGTTTTTATCAGGCAATGAAATTGGTCGATATAATAATGTATCCGCTCACAAATTCAACAGTTGTTGGGTAAGCTTTCAGCTCACGGATCGTGGAAATCGAATAAATACCTTCATTCATTGAACGGTGAAGTTTTATTTGTTTCTCATCAGGGTGAGTTTTTCATTTTGTATGATCCCGAAAGCATTGAAACAATATTATGTTCGGTTTGAAAAAAGTACTTGGTCTCCCAGAATTTTTAACCGGAGTCATTAAAAAAAAAAAAACATTCAGACGAATTGAGAACCTCCTCCTTTTGAAAAGAAACTCAATACCTTTCAAAAGAATACGTACCAAATATGCACAAGAAAGTAAACTAACTTATTGAAATGTAATTGGATTTGGTACAAAATCAAACAAAAATATGAGTAAAGTTTCTGTACCCATATATCCCGTATAATACCCAATACGGTCCCACCAACAGGCTGACCCAAAAAAAGTTGGAAAAAATGATTCGCTGCTCCGAAAAAGGTCGCTCTCGAATACAATGAAATGCTCTTTGCGGTTTTCCCAACGTGTATACAGTATAATGTTTTCACTCGGATTGTCCTAAAATTGTTGGTGCTTTGTGTTAATTCTCTTAATTAAAGAGAGAGGTTATTGGACGCATTTTTAGGCCTCGTATGTAGATAAGGAAATTATTGAGGTTGTAATGAATATTTTAGGCTTTTCAACACAATGGGCACGCGTTTTTTGTTTTGTTTCTTTTTCAGAATGTTTTAACGAAGCTGGCTGGTACAATAGCATAATTATTATGTGTATAAATTAACCCAGATTCTTTGAAATAAATGTTAATGTTTCGATAAAAATATTGGCAGAGCCGGTAAATCATTAAGGCACAAATGTGAATTTCCAAAAGCGTCATTTTTGCAAAAACTCGACCAGATCTTCAAATGTTTCTGTTCTCAATCGGCATAAAATATAGGTCAACGATCAAAATATAAAAATAGGCCTTAACAATTGGATCAAAATCTCATACCATACGAGTGTAATCAGTTATAAGACGCATCGTTACGTCATGTCACAAAGGTCGATTTTCGCTTGCTGAGTGCCGACTAGGCCGCTATCACATTATCAGCGTGCATTGTATTGGCCTAGTTCAATGCTTTTACAATCCGCACATACCGAGTGCATGTCTCATGTATACAATTGTCTAGCTAGTAGATACTGGTTAGATCCCCGTCCGAAATAGACAGATTTGATTTTATCTTAATGTTCTTTTGCGCTAAAAGTAATAGGTATCAAATAGATAGAGTTTTCAGTTATATATTCTTGTAACAGTTTTTTATGTCCCACTGCTAGGCATAGATTACCTCCATATCCTTCCAGGCGCCACCTCGAACCAGCTTTCGTGATGCGCGTCTGACACTGATTTTTTTCTAATTCATGATCTACGGTATGTTTAACAAGACACACTTTTGATTGGTGACCGGTAATCCGATCTGCAAGCTTTGTAAACCCAGCCATCTAGTTATTCACAAACCTTGAATGAATATTACGTCAGACGTCAAGCCGCTGTCCGTCGCCAATCATCACAAAAGATAAACAACATTCCACTTTCTGGAGCATCAACAACTGAACATTCAAAATTGATCTAATTCCGGATTCAGGTTCAAAAAACCGGAACAACGTTGCTCTTAATCGCTTAAATACTCTTGAAATAGCACGGAATTGGTACGGCAATCAAGCATCGTTGAATAGTCACAGTTACGGAGACAATGCCTCCAGATGAACAAAAATGTCCGAGCATGGCCCTGTGCGAAAATAGTGGTAGCAACAACCTTGGGTATCTCGATTCCGTTTTTCGATCGAGCTTCGAGCATCCGCGATGGAAAATCGTGATAATAACAGCCATTCAATGTTTTTAACGTGAAATTATAAATAAGCACGCAACCAGTGTTAACACAAGACAACGTTTTCGATGTAGATTTCCTCGGAACAGTTCCGTGAATCGAAATTAGTTTTACGAATAATTAAAACTAAAATAGATACTTTGATGTTGTTATGAACATTTAAAACAACATATACCTAAGTGTGTTACTCGTATATACCGCTCTTTTTACCTATAAATTCATACTGAAGCTTCAAATCATAATAAATAGAAATATGCACTTGTGTATTCTGAATGCAGATAATATTTCTATGTCGCCTTTAGTCCCTGTCAGATGTGCAATTCAGCAAACACTTTTGTACTCCCGCGAGGTCTGCAGTTGACTTCTAAACCCGATAAAATAATGTAAAACAGTCTGCTGGAAGAGAAATACTGCATCAAGAGCTGCTCTTTTAGCTATGCGAGTGACACACACGTACTGTGAACAACAAAATAGAAAAGTATAAAGGTTGGTAACTGTATATAGTGGTGCGTGGACTGTGTGTGCGAGTGGTCAAGTACTTCATATTGTTAGACTGTGTTCTGTGTGCACACATGATGATAACTTAAAAGACATATTTTAACAATCCGTTTGACATGGAGTTTCCTCCGTGCCTCGGAAATCACGTTAAGCTGTTGGTCCCGGCTGCCATATATAGATCTTTGGCAGTCGTTACAGGTAGTCAGTGACCTGACATTCTGACATCCAGTCTTACCAAAGAGTATCATATTACCAACTGGGTTGTGGAGGTCAGATAGGCAGTCGCTCCATGTAAAATACTGGTATTCAGCTGCATCCGGTTAGACTGGAAGCCGACCCCAACATAGTTGGGAAAAGTTTAGGCACATGATGAACTTCATAACAACTTGATCGGTGCAGTGGTCGGAAGCGCGACTGCTGTACATCAGGTCCTGCGTTTGTGCCTGAGATCGCACAAATTATTATTGCATATTTTCACCAGTAATTTCTCAATAGGCTAATCCTTCGTGGATCAGGTGTAATAATTATAATGTTATGTAACTTCATGAAGGACAGGTGCGTAGTACTCGCAAACGTCGTGCGTGTAAGATGATAATTATGTATGATATGAGACTAAAGGAGTATGTAAGGATCGTAGCAGGTAGCGTTCTGTGGGTTCTGCCTATCCCCATGGGAATAGGGCGTGAGTTTATGTATGTAACTTCATAACAAGAATGCTGTGTGATCACAATTACCTGGAGCAACCCCTAAATCGTCGAAGTTGTACGATACATGCTTGCTACTTCGTTGTGACCTCATTAGTGATGTTAGACCTCTTTGTCATACGTCAGTCGACTTTCATAGGTATGCTTGATTGCTTACCTAATGAACGTTTGCATTAAAATGAGTCACACACAGCTGCAACTGCTTTGCGGTAGGTAAACGTGAAACGGAGCGGAGCGGAGCTGTGTTTTTAAACTGATCTGGCCATCTTTCTATAATGGCCTTGGGGCAAACATTACAAACTGAGAATCTTTCAGAGCTTTTTCACTCAAAAAAACTTATAATCACTGACAGACAACACCAATCCACTGGTTCTAGAAACTGGTTATTTTGGAGAGTTCTCTAAATGGGAAATCCCACCAGACACACGATTTGAAAAGTACAAACACAATAAACATTTTATGATTTCATAATGTGTACTTGAAAACTCATAGTAAGTAGATAATAATATTATTGATGTAGGTACACTCAACATTTAAATAAGAGAACGTAGACACTTTTACCAATATCGTTGAAATATTAGCATGCATTCCAGTGTGAGTGAATGTCCATGTTCTATAATTGTTAAATACGCATTTGTGGTTTTTCCAACAAATGTAAATATGTGCAAATATTTGAGATAATAGTCGTTTCTGTGTTTCGTATGATCATTCATTCCGTGATACGTGGAATTACTGTTGAACTAAAAATATCTTCAGTGAAATTGTAAGTACGGATGTAACGGATGTACACGTATAAGAACATCGCAAACTGGATCAGTATCACCTCAAAGCAAACCATCATCATGTTGGGGTCGGCTTCCAGTCTAACTAGATGTAGATGAATACCAGTATTTCTACATGGAGCGACCTCCTATCTGAACTCCACAACCCAGCTAGTACTGGGTAATACGATACATCAAAGCGACCCATCAATATTTCTAAACTCCATTCCCACTTATCTAAATACCTCGGATAGAGATCAACTGGTAACTAGTGAAAATTGAGAAAGTTTATGCCAATCTGGTACAATGCTTATAGATACGTATATTTTGAGGTGCTGTTAAATAAGTATACTGAATTACTCAAAAAAAATTAAATTCAGAATTCGCACTTCCAGTTCACAAGATACAAGCGACTAATAATTATGTCTGACGCAACTGTTTTGTTTCTATTGATCAATAAACTTATTACTATAACACACTTCTACAATCCTACATCATTTCAAAAACATCACATAAAATCGGGATAAAAACCCAAAATCCTGTGTGTTAATCCAGGTTATAAACTATCTGTGTACAAAATTTTATCCAAATCCGTTCAGTAGTTTTTGCGTTAAAGAATAACAAACATACACACTCACAAACTTTCGCCTTTATAGTTTTAGTGTGATATATATAAATATATATATATATAAGTAGGATACCATTCTTCCTATTGTAAATGTTATCTCCGTTTAATAAATAATTAATTAACATTTCTGAATGGACGACTGCGTTCAACAGGCTATGTCTGATAATCCCTCATTAACTATTAATGAGCGATAAATTACCAATGAACTGGTAAATAAATGTAATACAACATTTAAACTCTCCCCCAAATGATATAAAAGCATTATTAATATTTTATGTTTGCGCTAGTTTATTGTACATCCTGTATGTTCTGAACAAAGTATTTTGCCAACACGAGTAGAGTTAGTATGGGAAAACTATGCGCATGGTGCCATTCATAAAATGAATACAGTGCATTCATTCACACCTAGCTGTTTATGTTGCAAACACTAAACATCTGTGGGATACACTCCACTCAAAATGATGGTGGTGTCTTTTACATACCCCATGCGGTAACCCGCATGGACTGGTTTTACAGCCGCGGGCATAAACACGCGGGCAACTGATTTCAAAAATTCTTGTAACCATTAGAATACCCCTGAGTTACATAAACTTCATTGAGTAATCTCTGAAACCACTAAACCGATTTTGATCAATATAGGAGATTACTCAAAAATTTTACCTCTTTATAATACTACTGTAGAAGTGTATACAAGAAAGTTATGGACGACGCTTCGTTTAGTGTTTCAGTTAAAATGTCTTTTTCTGTAACACCTTATTCGGCTGCTAGATATGTTATGGTGTAATCTCTACCCCATGTAAATACATGTGTGAGTGAATAAGCTGCATTCTTATCATGCAGTTCATCTAATTCATAAGGGAGTTATCCACAAAACTTGTGCAGTAAAAATTAAAATACAGTCGAGTTTAACCCAATTCTAAATTCCCATCTTCCTCTATAATACAAAAACGTGCACCAATAAAGGGGTCAACTGAGAGGAAATGCATGTATAAACTCTAAACAGGAAGTGTTAGATAGCACAGCCTTGTTTGTGGATAATGTTTACTATGTGTTTCACCTGTTTACTCTGTTGTTCGTAGTTGTTCCAGCTGGTTAGATTGTTAGAGATAGTTCTGATCGTTAGTGTTCATGTTGTTAGGGAGGGACATTGTTTGGACGGTGTTTTCTTGTTTTCGCGAGACATTTTTAAAGGTCAGGCCTTTGTTGAAATGTCTCTAGTTTGTAGAAGATTTCTGTTTGCGTGAGTTAAAGGATAGCGCGTGCTCTGACTAGAATGTAGCTACCGTAGTCGATGATAGTGATGTTGAGCCGTGGATAGGTTACCACTCATAACATACAGTTTCTTTCGAGCCGAGATACGGTGAATCTGTCGATTTAAACCATTGGTGAAGAGTTAGTTTTCTGTCGACACGAACTATAGACGATACCTTACCACCGCATACAATCACAGAACAGCGCGCGTTTAAGTACAGTTTGCTTGTTAAGTAAAATGTGCTGTATTTCTGAAAATTCTGACGAAGTTAGACTGTTGAATGGTTATCTACTTCTAATGCAAACTGATATCAGGAGTGTTGGTATCAATGAGTAAAGGTAACAGGCTAATATGGCTCGTAAGGTAATTAAACAGGCCTTTTGGGGCTGCGGGCCGCGGCCTCGGACACAAAGGGCTAAGAAGGAACATGGGTGGTTTTTAGTCAATAGAAGTCTGAGTCATTTGATGATTTCCCATCATCCAAAAAAAAGGCAATTTAACAGAGTTCGTTATGTAGTTCCTAAATGTAATAGGTGTAACGCATAAAACGTACTTATCAATGTATGTAAAAATAATTTTAAAAATTACATAAAATGTGGTTGTTTGTGCTACATCTTCAAATACTTTTATGACTTTATCAATAGTTGTAAACATTCTGAAATCAAGTTAATTTACTATTATGAAAATGATGGAACAAAATCGATAAGAAACAATTAATTATATAGTCCTTCTACGCACTTACTCATACATATCCTGTATATATACTTGAAAGACAATACAAAAAACATTTGCCCTTCAATTTACTGAAAATGACAAAACTTTGGGTAACAAACAGTTGGCTCTCCGCTTCCGAGTTCGGGTGAACTGCAATAAAAAAGTTACTCAGACTCAATCACTGGCGAGAGTTTCACTAATCTAGTGATTGCCAATCTGCAAACTACAATATGGTAAACTTCTTTATCTTAAGTATTTAAAACACTAAACTGAGTGAAAAACTGAGAAGAGAGACCTCATTAAAAGTATTTTTTAATTTTAGTCGGTATTGTACCACAGCTGATGGGTTAAGGCCTTCCCCAATTCCTTCCAAGAGCTCTTTTTCCACCAGTTCTCGTGGTACTCGTCAAGATCGTCTCTCCACCTCTTTCAAGGCCGACTTCGGCCATCGTGTGGAGACTTTTGCCCACTAACAATACATATAATTTTCGATAGAGTTTCGATATGAGTGAGCGCGTTAAAGAAAAATAAACGTGAACATTTTTGACGCTGTAAGATGATTCTAAACACGATAAAGATGATGATGATGACTTATACAACCAAAAAAATCGAAAACTTGTAATATCTATTAGATACCAATCCGCACTAGGCCCTCGTTGTGGAGTATAGCCCATTTCCTCTTAAAGAGAGGAGGCGTGTGTCCCAGTGGGAACATTATTAGGCTGATGATGATGATGATTATGATGATGAAGATGAATCTAATTGTATAAATCTTTGTAGAAAGGAAATTCATAAATATACTGATTGCTTGAAACTTCAAACTACAATATGCAAACTATTCTCTGTTCTACATCCGTAGCTAAATTATACACATTTGAAGCAAGTTTGAGCCGTTTCAAAGCCTCGTATATTAATCATATTGGGTTCAAATCGCTATGGAGCATAAAGTTTTGACAGATTGCTATGCCAGACTTGCTTAGTACCCACCCAGAACAGCCATTTGAATAGTTTCAAGATTTCAATACAACTGTAAATGTTTTACGGACAAAGTGTGCTGAATTACTTCATATTTCAGTTTTACCTGTAACATTTTAATTTATGGCCAAGTAGTTTCCTGCTTCAACGAGCAAAGTGATCTGAAACAATGTTGAGCCCTATTTACTAGCTAGAACATTGTTCAAACACCGCCTCGTTGTTCTCAGTAGCACAGAGTCTGGTTTTGTGTCCGGTTGATGGCAATAGGCTTGCTAATTGTGTGCGGTGGTTTGTTTTAAGACCCATGTAAAAGAGGGTGGGGGCCACTTTTACATGGGACTTGAAACAAACCACCCATGTCCCTAATCCCTCTCAGGCGTGATGTTATGTTATTGGTGTTGTTCAAACAAATAACAGCAGCCAAGTTGTAATCGATCCAATACTTTCGGTTCAATAATCTATGACCTGCCCTTCCCCCCGGTGACACTCGTGGCAATGAACAGTCAGTTATGAAGCCAACACTCCGATATCGCGCTATCAGTAAACAAATAAATACTATTGTCACAATACAGGGCTGTCAGTGCCTTGACAAGAGGACTTACTTTCAAGGCACATACAGTACAGTTCGGTTAAGCAGCCAAAAACCTCCAAAGTCAACCTGAAATATGACATTTGTAATAAAAACAGAGCTGACAGATCAACCGACCTTATTTTTTTAAAAAATAAGTGTTTTTTTTTTAGTCTAGACGTTCTTCTGTTTTATATTTCATAGAGATCATTTCTACGATGCATGTGTAGAACATTGAATGCTGACAATGCCAACCCTAAACACAACCCAGTGACCCAGTTCTTAAAGTGCAGTATTATACGGTCGGCTGATCCGGCGACGGCAGATCGCGAACGATCTCGGGAGTTCGTAAACCGAAACATAGGAAGTGAGATAAGACGGTTCCGTTTTAGACATGCGACACGGACACGACACGACCGACGTACCGGAAATATTGTGACAGGAAAACCGCAGCTAGAAATTGACGTTATTTACCAATAAATTCTTTCGTTATTTGCAAATTATATTGGAATTTTATTCGGGATATTATAACTTAACAAAGCTCTATTGGGAATTCTGTGAATTTGTTCCAATAAAATCATGAAATTTACTGCAAGAATTTATTAATTATACTGTCAGTTCCTCGTATTAATTATTAGTTCCTGAAAGTCCTTTTGCATCAGGATTTCCCGAATAGAGCGTTAGTAACATAAATACTTTGATATGATAATTACAGCCATGAGTTCATGATTTTGTGAAATTAATTTTAATTCCTGAAAATAGTTACGCCCATCGACATAATTATGAAATCACGGAGTTCAAAGAGGCTCTCTTTGAACTCAATGATTTCGTAATAAAAGAGATAAGTATATCGATTTCATTAACATTTTTTTACCAGAATCGCTTGACCTCCACAATTCCAATGAAGATGGTTTACTCCTGTTTTGATCAAGAACGCCATAAAATTTATCTTCGAGTTCCATCCCGTCGCAGAGAAACAAATTCCCCATGTCACGTAAATTCGAAGGTCATTCCCCCACCATAAACATGAGGTCGAATTGAAATAAAACCTTATCGCTATTGTTGAGTTCGACATAGACTCAACAATAGCGATTTTGTTAGTTTTTTGAGACAAATATCATTCTTTGAACGTGTTTATGGTATCAAATGGGAGGTAGTTATTGTGATGACACTTCAACACATTAATGACATCATCTGTAGTGCTATTGACACCGTCAGAAGCCAATGGCTTGATAAGACACCTGACGGTATGACTACAATGCCTTGAAAGTTGGGTAGTCCTTTGATGTGGAATGCAACTTGTGTCGACACCCTTGTTACATCTCATCTTCCTACCACGGTGAGCTGTGCTGGGGCCGGTTGCTGCCGATGCTGAAAACCTAAACCGGAATGCGTTTGGAATTTTCAGCACAATAACCACATTGGTAGTTATGTGTTTGAGCTGTTTGGGGTTGTATACACATAATTATGTATCCTATTGTGTCGGTACTTTTCGAAGAATGGGTACTTTTTGTTTGCATGAGTAGAGTTAAGTTATTTAATAATACAGGACCTACAATATGTGTACACATTAAAATATTCAAGCCAACATTTATCTCAAAACATTTAAGTCTGCTCAAGATTCTACTTAAAATAAAAATACTTTAGGAAAAGCGTTCAAGCTAAAATGTTTTACCGAATACTTAGCACTTTCTATTACGAGGTGCATAAATGAGGTACTCCATTATTAAATGAAGTGCACTGTTTCATTTTATCTCCCGGTAACAGTCACCATTTTAATTAAACCCTCCAGGTTTAAAAGGCGTTAAGTAAGAGGATATACTTGAATGGTACATTATTTTAACATCAGTAAAATACTGGTATTCAACTGCATTGGGCTGACCCAATGCTGCAATGCAGCTCTCAGTCTAAACTGAGAGCCAGCCGCAAGATGGTTGGTAAGGCTCAACAGATGATGATGAGTATTTTAACATCAGTTCAACGACTAAAAAGTCGGTTGGAATCGGAATTATTCACCATCATAGCAAATAATTTCCAGTTTTGTACGTAATTTCAACATTTTTGTTGGTAGGTAGATACCTAATACAAATCTATAAAATTCTAATATCTCTGAATCAGATTTATTTAATCGATACGATCTGGTAAAACTCATCAACAGCGATAAAAAATATTATAAGAAACAATTTATCAAATCAATAATACTATAATTGTATTACATTCATGAAATAACCTCTTACGTGAATTAATTACATGAAATATGCTCGAATATAGCAATTAATATTCGAGCGTATAAACATATTATGATACCTCGCAATTAGTTCTAATGATGTTAGTTAGTTGTTCATAACAAACAGATTTAGTTTCCCATATGCACTGAGATGAGACTCATTTATTTGTATTTCTACTTTTCTGTACTGTTTTATATTATATTAAACAGCCAGGAAAATTAATTATTTACCTTAAGGACACATCATCATCATCTGCCTAGCCTTTTCCCAACTATGTTGGGGTCGGCTTCCAGTCTAACCGGATGCAGCTGAGTACCAGTATTTTACATGGAGCGACTGCCTATCTGACCTCCACAACCCAGTTAGTACTAGGTAATACGATACTCTTTGGTAAGACTGGATGTCAGAATTTTAGGTCACTGACTACCTGTAACGACTGCCAAAGATCTTTATATGGCAGCCGGGACCAACAGCTTAACGTGCTTTCCGAGGCACGGAGGAAACTCGGTATTTCGGGCGGTCACCCATCCACAGACCGACCTAGGACACAGAACAGTACATATAGCCATGTCTTACAGGTGGAGCATGGCTGGACAGTCATAGATTGGGAGTTGTGATTTAATTCCTGAACAATAACATAGGATAAGTTATATAGTTATCAATTTATTAAACAATTCGTTACACTCCAAACGTACAGCTTACGTTTTGAACTAAAATAACTGATAAGATAAATAAAGTGTATTGGTGCTCTAATGGGAACACCATATATTATATGCTCTTAAAATAGGTGCTCAAACGGGAATACTTCATCATTAATTGTTGAATAGGGATTTATTTTCTTTTATAACATATTAGTTAAGTTCTTATAACGTTATAATATAATATTGTCACGAAGACATTGAGTAAGTAAAAGAAGAAAAAAAAAACCGGCCAAGTGCATGTCGGACCACGCACAAGCACCACCACCATGTCGGATTCTTTAGTAGCCCATCAAAATATGTGAACTTACTAAACTGATTAACCACCCTGCCTACCTGCCTCCGAACTATGATTTTTATTGTAAAAATAAAACAAACTTACATTTTCAGTTTTCAGACCTGCGCTCCCATACATTATGTATAGGAAAATATTTCATACAAGTACATTTTATTAGTTGGTCGACTCGTAAACTTGTAAAGCTTACTTAGCTGTGATAGTTTTCCTTTTATTTTCGTATATGCTACTACTATGATTTTTTTTCACACGCCCAAACACAACCCGTATAGGTGGTAAACCAGCCAGACTAGTCTTACAAAAATTTGCAGTTGCAGTTTAATATTTCACAAACAAATCCCTTAATCGAAAAATAGTTTGAGCAAGTTCACAATATTTTTTAAGACCTATCCAACGACATCCCACACAATGGACTTAGCTAGAAAAAAAAATCATCCCCACTTTAATGTGTACTGGAAGCCCCTAAAAAAAATATTTTCTAATTTTTTACTTTAGCACATTGTTGGCGTAACTTATTTGTATATTCATGCCAAATAACAGCTTTCTAGTACTAAGAGTCTTTGAGATATAGTGCGGACGGACAGACGGACATGGCGAAACTATAAAGTTTCCATATTGACTACGGAACCCTAAAAATCACGATTAACTGAATAATATGTAATGTTGATTTTATTGAAACACGTCGCATTTTAGTTTACAAAAGAAAAACCGGCACTAGAAACAGTAAATTATACTATTCAAGTTAGAAAAGTGTTTGAGGTACAATTTTATGTTTTAATTTAACAAAACAAAACATGTTGATTCAACAAGTTTTCTTCAGCAGTTTTTGCTTTTCACAAATAAGAAAAGTTTTAGTGTAAGATCTAGTCATACCTTGTTGTAAGGTTTACTACAAAATATCTTATTTCTTCAAGTTTATGGACATACTTAGGGTCTCCCTATTTGTTTGTAACTTTAGAAGTCACCTGCCTAAAGTTTTTTAGGTTATTTAAGTTTAAGTTCGCAAAATTTACTTTTCATTTCGTCTGTGTTGTCATTGTGTGTTATAATTTCTCATGTTTATCTAAAAGTTTGAACAATTTTGTAAAGGGTATGAAAATTTAATTGAAGGAGGCTATCACCATCATCATTTCGCGTAATCCTAAATAGACATACCTACCTGAAGCATCACCACATCAACCAATTCTGTGCTTCTTACATCCTACAAATTTCCATGGTCACTCATAAATTCCCCCCAGATATAAAACCAATTCAAAGAAATATAAATCATTCGTAATATTTATTGAAAAAAGAGAATGTTTGATGTAAACCAGTAGATAATTACTTTTCTTTTCCTTCCCGTTTAGCGATGTCCCAAGTTTTTATCAAGCGAAAAGGTCGTCCCTTTGTTATAAAAACTTCGGGCGATCTATTACGGCGGCAGAATGCTCCCTCTTTGAATAAACAACACTTCTCTTTGATTTATTACACCATTTTTTCTTAACGATAGGTAGCATGAGAATTTGGCAGTTTGTGTATGTTATTTCGTACCTACAACCATATCACCATTATGTTTTACTTTACCTCTACATGAGGGAGTTGAACTTTATTATTTTTCGGACACTAGTCTCCCTTTCCCCTTCAATCAATTCTTTGACGAGTCACGCTACTTCTTCTTAGTTCTTCGGAAATACATTCAGGTAGCCTCATTATCACCTTCGTGGACTACCACAGCCTGGTGACGCTTTTCCGGGGCACCAATCTTGGGTTTTACGGGTCCGCAGCTAGTTTGAACTTTAAAGACACCTACTAAAAGTTTTTACCAATTTTCCGCAAGTCTAACTTTATCATTATATTTATGCAATCGCGCCGATAAGCTCCATAAAACTGAGAACATTTCCTCGTCCTGAAATATGAAAATTGATATGAAAACTATATAGCTAACTTTTACAGTAGCAAAAAATGTGAAAATCCGCTTCGAATTTCCCAGCAGAGACAATATAGCTAGGGTAACAGTTAAGACGCATCGTAAAATACCCGGCAAGGGGTTGTGGCCTGGTTCTAACTACTAACTGGAACGAATGCATTTACGCTTCATTTGCTTCACATTCCTATTTCATTAAGTTCTGTAAGTTTTGCACAAGTTCTCATTCTTAGGTACTTAATTAAAAGTTGATATTAGTTCACTTCAGTGTAAGTTGAGAATGATTTATTTTAAGTCGCATTATAAGAATGAATTCTGGTCTCCTATCAAAAGAAACTTTTCGAACTGGTATTGGATTCATTGGAACAGTGATCTTGGTATGTAGTTCATTATAATTATGTTGTTATTATTAATCTTGGAACTATTACAACAAATTAATTATTAATTAACATTTTAAATGCAACAAAGAAGACGTCTGCTATATTTTCACGCCATGGCACAAAGCTGGACCTTAATCTGATAACTTTTATCCCAGTTGTACGTTCCCATATATTAGGATATTTTTCGACCATGACTGAAAAATAAAAACTTGCCCCTAAAGGTATAATTGTCCAGAAAAGTTCAACGTGAGCCAAAAACACTTCTATGACTTTGCATACTCTAAGATATGCACCGAGTTTGAAAATATCTATACAAAACATGTTTCTTCACACATGCTCCCATTGCCATACAAACACGCATTCCAGCTTCCTTCATAACCCACTTTACAATATATTAGTGTTTGCCCACTACCCACTAGAATAGGGCACGTGCTCCGATACAACCGCTCAAGTGTTCAATGCACATGCGGCTAAAACATTGGCGTGATAACACGTGCATCTAGCTCTCGAGCTTATCTTTACATTTACGTTATTCACCGTAACTAAACATAGTCGTGCTAAAATTGAATATTTACTTGTAAATATAGTCGTTACATTTCTCTTGCAGTTATTTTGAATGTGATTGTACACTTTAATACTGGTATCGTTAGTTGTGGATTGAATTTGTTGTGGTGGTGGTGGTGGCCACGGCTATAACTTTTTCAAACACTTACAATGGCCATCTCTGGTGGACAGCGTCACTATTAAAACCAACATTTTCTTTGTCCAATCCTGGCTGATAGACATTAATTGAACTGTACTACTTTATTCTACTTTAATAATATGGAACATATATTAATATTAAAATATTAATAAAAATAGGCAGCCTACATTATACGGAGGAAGTTTCTTATTCGAAGATCCACCACTTGCGGCCATGAAATTCTTGAATTGATTTGGTGGGCTATGTGTCCCTACTATCATGACAACGTCAGTCGACATAAGTTCAAGGACTTGAGTCAGCACTACAATTACGGGTGTTAAACTCACATCACTTTCAAACTCACTGTAATGTTTATTTTCGTTGCAATAAGTTTGATATTACATTGCATTCTAAACTAAGAAAAACCCTGATGTTACCTTTTATGTTAATGACACTGGGAATATACGAATAATAAATTACAACTGACAGAAAACACAACCGTTCGATCGATTTGATATTATAATAATCTAGAATATTGAAATAACCAACACTAACTGTTCTGAAGACTAGTACAAATTTCAAATCTTATTAGCTCAACAGAAGCTTTAAAAAAACTAACAGATTCAGATCCACATCATAATCAACAAAACCAAAGTCGAAGCCAAATAAACTGTAAAAATATTAATAAATATTTATCAAGAAAAATCAAGAAGTTTTTAATAACAACCAGTACCTCGACATAGTATGTAAAACTTCTTTGAAGTGTCTGTCGAACCGAACATCCCGTTTATGTAAATGCGAGCAACAATCAGCAGAGATGATGACTTGTTAGCCATAGTGGCACTTGACTGATAGTATATTTACTTGAACCACTGGGAATATGCCGCTTATTTTTCTTAGAGGAACAGTGAAGATGGTGTGAACAAACAAAGATCAATGTGATGTCTGTTTGGCGAGAATTCTCCTGACAACTTGACACCCTATCACACATTTCCGTTCCAGTTATCATTTGAAACAACATCAACAACGGGTAACTGCCAACTGTTACCCGTTGATATGAAGACTAGTTATTTATGCTACCAATAACAACACGTAGTTTTCACAACATAAAAAACAGTATACGATATGTTTTTGTAATACAAACAAAATACGCAACGAGTGGAACTAATAGGTATATAAAGGAAAGTTTTTTTTTTATTTTCTCCTTCAATAAAATATTTTTGTTACGATAACAATACAATACAGAATAAAATTTACTCGTGCTCACAAAATAAAATTCATCAAAATACAGCTCTCCATTTTCTGGAACAAAATATGTGTCTGACTGAAATATCCGTTCAGTACGTACATGGTACTTTATTTTCGTTACCCACATAAAACGTAGGTTGAACAAACGGGCCTTTGTGATTCTAGTTTGAGTGACATGACTTTGCCAGCTATCCCATGCAGATCGGGCTTTAATATTTCATTCGACTCTTTGATATCTGCTAGGTTTCAATCTAGCTAGACGTAATGAATGCGAGTTTTTGTTGTCAACCCAGAACAATGTTTAACACAACTAGGTTTTTACTTTATATTTGATTCTAACTTTTCGTTTGGTTAGTGACTAAATTGGTGTCAGAGTTATATACCACCCATGAGACTTGGCTATAAATGTCGTCGAGAAATATCGCTGGTTTGATTTTATTATGATACTATTGGTCTATAAAACATATAAAAATGCAGAACTACATAATGCTTTGCGATTTTAACGTTAATTTTTACTGGGCAATTAATTTTAATCAATTAATTTTAATTTTTAATTTTAGAATAAACAAAATCTCCATGGCGTAAAACCAATTAGCGACCTAAAAGAATACAAATGGGCTCGTAAGCCAACCACAAGTTCACCCTTCCCTGATGGTTGAAGATAGTTAAGTACGAAACGGTTTATTATTTTGATTGGAAATGTGAGAACTATTTTTTTTTTATTATATTATGTTTTACCTGCGATTTAGCTTTATATTCTCTATCCGTATAAGATGGACTTATTTGCGATCCTTATATAAAAGAAATTAAAGTAGGTACTACCATTATTATACCTATAAATAGATGATGTTTCTTGATAAAAGAATTCCCGCACATTCATAAAGAGTTACGCTTTCAATCAAATATGCCTATTAATAAAATTTAAACAATTGTAGTAACGAACATATGATTTTGAAATAGTCAATTGTTTACACAACAGTTTTTTGTGCACACCACATGTTTCCGGCACCGTTGCTGCAATTCGAGGTCGGACATCCATTTGGCCGCTTTTCAAGATATTCAGCGGTCGATGACACATCTAGATACACGTGCTCTCGTCCTTATTCAGGAGTAGTAGGGGCTATTATACTGGTACGTTGTTTAAAAGCCAGTATAATGTTTGAGATCATTGACATGTGGTTCTTCTGGTGTCGAGCGATACTAGATAGATGACATTGGAGCGTATTTTGCACGATATTTATGAATGGGCGGGCAGTAGTAGATATCTTCAGAATTGACATTCAAAAACTATTTTCGATCAGTTAGGGTCGCTTGCAATAGAAATCAGTAAACACATTAACCGCTAAACCAGTTAAAAACAACGTTGCGTTTCTGACAGTCGTTTGGAGATGAAAAAAGACAGAGTATCTTTCAATGATGATGGATCACTCTGTTGGGAGTTGGGAATAGCCTAAGCAGATGACTGCTTAGGCTATTCCCAACTTTGCTAGAGTCGGATACCAGTCTAACCGAATGCAGCTGAATATCAGTTTTCATGGAACGACTGCTTATCTGACCTCCACAACCCTTTAGTACCTACTGGTCCATACGATATCCCTTGGTAAAAATAGTTGTCACGATTTCGGGCCACTGAATACCAGTAACAACTGTCAAAGATCTACAAATGACAACCGCGACCAAACAGCTTGACGTGCTTGCTGAGACACCGAGGAAATTGCCATGCAACCTGGGCATGCGCGGCTTCAAATGAAGATCGACCCTAGCGACTGTTAATATGCAGCCCCGAGCTCCACAAGAGACAGAGTGATACGTTTAGAGTAAAATGAAATTAGTGATTGGTCACGCAACTACGCAAGCGATTCTAAGAATATTACCTGTTCAGTGTTTACAAATTGTTTATCGATTCCAAACTATTTCTAAAATCCTTTCCCAGACGAGAATCGACAGGACATACAAAAAGTTTGTCACACAGGGTACGTTTATGTAAACCACTAAGGCTTTTGTGGGCAGCCCTGCCTGGATGTGCAAAAAATCGTCTGTATTGCCTCTAACCAGCCCCAGAACCAGCTTCTTTTCTTAATTCACAAATTAAAAAAAGAAGCTGGTTCTACAAAACTTGCACTTGACTGTTTTCTATCGTAAATGTTATACAGCGACCTCTTCCTGCTGTTTATTACATTGGCAACCGACTCTTCCTATAAAATTACATTTCAAAGAAAAACTTTTACTTGACTCATAATAATAAGTATATTGGTGTAACTGAACGGGAACAAAAAAACTTGAGAGGTGTCAAGGAACACCCGGATGGAACGAAGTTAGTTATTGTTATTATTTTTTATTATGTAAAAAAAAAAAAAAAAAAAATAGGAAATGTAGAAATGACAGCTTACAATAGCTTACTATAGCAAAAAGTGTCGTGACAACTTTTCGTAAGAATTTTTTCCGTCTAGCCCCCTTTCACAACGCGCGATAAGGAACTTCGTTCCAAAACTTCGTTCCAATAATCTATTATTCCATAACGCCCCCTCCTCCTCAAACCCCCCCTTCAAACTACACTGTGATAGCCTAGTGGTGTGACGTTCGGACTGCCAAACCATAGGTCTAAAATTCGAACCAAAGACACGCACATCTGATTTTTCGGATTGACGTGCGTATTGTATAATTATCACTTATTTCGGTGAAAGTAAACATCGTGAGGTAACCAGCCTGTTTGAGAGAAATTTCTCGACGGCATGTAAAGCCAAATCAGAGGTCCACGGCCGCCATAAAATCTCTAGCGTCAAGTTTGACACTAATTAAAAGAAAACTACTTAGCTCAAGTTGACATAAAAACAATAACTTAATTTTATAGATGAGTGAAACAAGCTGCTTTCCATGATGAATAGAAACATTTCAATTAATCATAGACAACATTCCTTTCTTCTCGGTCTTGCCAATTTAATGAATCTTGAAACCATAAATGAAATTTATTTTCTGGAGACTCTTTGGAACAAAGAATCTATGTCTTTGACGTAGAGTAGTAATAACGTACTTTCAAAGGAACATTCCCTTTGACCAGAAAAGGTATCTCTTATTAAACCGGTCCCTAATCTTCAATAATATAAAATTAATCTGAAATATTTCCAAGCCATATTGAATTTCATTCTGTCCCAAAGAGAGAGTGAATCCACCATCGATCATAATTATCGGATACAGGTTGTGGCAGTTTGTGAAAGGATAATAATCCTAAAATCAATGTTCTTGTGACTTAGATTGATTTGATCAATTAATCAAATTCGAGAATAGAAGTAGAACTTGTTCAGTTCAGTAAATTCATTAGAAAAAAAATAATCACCTCAATAATATGAAACCGGCCAAGTACTAGTCGGACTCGCGTATGAAGGATTCCGTACCGTCGTATTAGTGTTCATTATTAATTTATTTTTAAGATTTGTTGCTATATCGGCAACAGAAACACACATCGTCAAAAATCAGAATCGTCAGAATTTCAACTATCTGCTTATCAGATCATGAGTTATAGCCCGTAAACAGACAGGCGGACGGACAGACCGACTGACAGACAGCGAAGGAATAGCAATAGGGTCCCGTTGGTTACCCTTCGGGGGCTTCGGGTACGGAACCCTAAAACACACCCAATAACGAATATAATAAATGACTGCTGTTTCGTTATAAACTGAGTCGTTCAATTTAAAATGACATTCTCGATTACAGAAATCAGAAGCCTGTAGTACCACGGTTTAATGCCCTCGGGCCATCAAAACGATGACGTTGAACAATTAAAGATACCGCCGACTAAATCTGGATCAAGAATAACATCCGATAACGAGACAGTATCCAGACAACACTCCGCATAGCAACCCATTGTCTAACTTTATATCCTTACTAGTGCGCTCGTGGATTTGCCTGCGCGGTAGTTGGGAATCATCTCATTGGAAAGTATTTCATCTGGATAAAAAATATATTAGTACGCAATTAATTTTACTAATACGCAATAAACCATTGTGATGTGATCTCAATATTTTTGTATTCAGTGATACTAAAAGAAAAAACACGTATTCATGATTTTTGCTAAAGATTAATATAATTATGAGAATTTGGACGGTGACTAAAAAATCATCTTGTATAGAAAAGATAGAAAAAATGTAATGATATGGTAAGAAAGGAGGTGTCCCATGAGATGACGAAAAACAAAGAGGTATGGAAGAGGAAGACATGCTGCGCCGACCCCAAATGAATTGGGATGAGGGCAAGAGAATGATGATGATGACTTTATATAGAAAAGAAAAAAGATCCAGAAAATAGTACGAAGGTGATGCTTATTTCTATAGAAAATAATATCTTTCAGCATAACCGCGAAAAAAAATTAATATAGACAGTGTTTTATAGAAGACTAGCTGATGCCCGCGGCTTCACCCGCGTGGGTGTTGGTCAAATTATATACTTAAACCTTCCTCTTGAATCACTCTATCTATTAAAAAAACCGCTTCAAAATCCGTTGCGTAGTTTTAAAGATTTAAGCATACATAGGGATATAGGGACAGAAAAAGCGACTTTGTTTTATACTATGTAGTGATGTAGTGATTATACTATGTAGAAATGTAGAAGAGAAAATGGAATACATATATTTATTGTGTTAAGTATGGATTAAACGAGAAGAAGAACAGTGAGAAAAAAAACACTACCAGCGTTATTACCCCAATTTGTTCTTCAAGACCATTTGAAAAATGAGAAGTAATATTCATTAATTTGTCATTCAATAAATTCGAGTTGTTGAAAACATTTAAATGTGTTTTCGTTGAACCCTGTGAATAATAGAGTTTCTGTCTAATTGCCGATATCTATTGCGGCTTTCTCGGTCGGAACAGATTAATCTTAATTTCGAACCTGACTGTGTTTTATTTATAAGAGTGAAACTAAGTGATTCATCGCAGTAACTTTTAACTGGATACCTTCACAGTTGGACGAGTTCGTATTTAGGTTTACGATGCGAGGTAATGAGCGATTCGGTCTGTTTTCTTCATCATTAAGTGGAACAATTATTATTTACAAAACAAATTCTGAAAAGGTTTGGGGTTTTTAATGTAAACTCCGCACTTCTGGTTGGCTGAGGAAAACGACGGCCTGCTTTAATGGTTTTAACGGTAAATTTGTTTGTTATTGCAATTTATTAGATCTTACATAATATAACATCACCACAGTAATCCCTGTAGGGTTAGGCAGAGGTGTACCTAATCGTAAACCCACATTTAGCCACACATTTTGGGTTTAAGTGGTTTAAGTCCAATGTAATACGGTGCTGGGCTATTGCTATCAATTGCTCAATCCGAACTCCGTGGCTGCTACTGAGAAATTCCTGATGAAAAAAACCCAATAACGCGTTGCCCGATTTGGGAATCAAACCCAGGACCTCATACACTCCCCGTCGGGGCTGCGGGTTGTCCCGTCGGGTCTGCGGGTTGTCCCGTCGGAGCTGCGGGTTGTCCCGTCGGGGCTGCGGGTTGTTCGCAAGAGATACCGCGGCCTCGACATAAGGGCTAAGCTAACATGGGTGGTTTTTAGTCAGTAGAAGTCTGACACTCCCTTCCGCTCTGCACAAGAGCGGGAGGGGTTTTTTGATGATTTTCACCCGCCAAAAAAAGGACCTCATGCATGGCAGTTGCACTTGCGACTACTACTTAATAACCTTTTATAGCCACAGTTTGAAATTCAGAGGTATTTTAATGACATCACAAATTACCACAGTTTAATAAAGACGTATTGCCAGACTTGACCCATTACCAAAAGCTCTCTAATAAATTAGACAAATTGGTTTTACTTCGCAAGTCGTTAATAGTATTAATAAATGCTCTGTGAACCCTTTCATATATAATATTCTAATTTATCACTGCTTTTATATAATAACATATTTGAGGTTGTATTTAGTTATTATGAAACAATTTTTGTGCTTATTTGTAAATATTTGAAGATAAATACTAACTTTAAATTAGTTTTGGTCCAAAAGAAAATATTGACATAAATGTTTTCCCCACATTAACACAGATAATAATTAAAAATCTATTTCAGCATTCAAAATGTTTATGTAGATTCACATTGCCAAAGGACACAGTAAATACAATCACTACATATTATAAAACCAAGTCCTCCCCCGCGTTTGTTTGTCTGTCTATTCGCGATAAACTCAAAAACGACTGCACCGAGGTTCATGGTGTTTCCACCAATGGATAAAGTGATTCTCGAGGAAGGTAGTGTATGTTTTTATCGAAATGCAACCTCTAAAGGAGGCCTTTTATCCCTTTTAACTAAAAGGGATGAAAGTTTGTTGGGATATTTTCGACATACACGCGGGCGAAGCCGCGGGCAAAAGCTACTATTTAAAAAAAATATATTAATAATGTAACTATCAGATACATCTTCTCTGTTTTCTGCTGAAAACACCTCAAACTATACATAAGAAAATAGACGTAAATAGACAATCGAACACCAATCTTGACCTTTTCATTGTGTTAAGTAAATGTTTATCCCCACGGAACGTTAGTATGATTCATGGCAACCCCGTTCTACGCGAGCTTTCGTCGAAACAAAATATGCACTCGATAAATCAAGTATCATAACAATCGAAACAGGCCGAAGTAAATTATGACGATGAACGAAAAATCTCCATAACCTTGGAACAACATATGCCGAGCGAACGAGTGTACCGGTGTTTACATTTAGGGACTAACCAGAAATGAACTACGTAATGATTTAAACTTATACACTTTAGAAATATGGAGAAGAAGTGTAGTTAACTATGTAGGCACTTGAGATATAATGAATGTTACACTGAAAGATGAGGATCAGCTGTTCATTGACGTAAAGGGTTTGGAACTGTTTCGAATGTGTAGTAAAACTATGCACCTACACAATAAATTAAATTACGAACTTGCAAGGAGAAACTAGTCTTGAATTGGGGCTTTGAATAAATCTCGCCATCTGTCTCGACTACCGGTAATTTTACGTAAACATATTTTTACTAACACAAGCTAGAACTACTCAATAATACATGCGAATACACACATTGCTCTTTCCATAAGAGCTTCAGCTACACGCCACAACTAACACTAACTTTAACCCTAGCTCAGTCCACATAGCACTTAATCAAAATCGATTATACAAACAGCACAGTTGGATAGAATCCCATCGGGTGCGTGGTGTACAATCACAAACAAAATGTCGTTGGTACAGGCATGCGACCACCTCTCTATTAGTTCGCTCGAGTCCGTCGGCAAGCTGCCAAATGCTAAGGTTTGCAAACTTAATTACCGTACGCTTTGCTTTACTGGGTTCACTCAAAGACCTTTTGTTTGTGTATGTACCTGTATTGACGTTTTTTTATTTTTGTTTAGTCATTATTTTACGGAAAAAAAAAGATTCTTCGGACGAAAATTCTGTTTTGACATAGGTAAATCTAAATAATACGTTCACGAGTTCGTACATTAACAATGACCAACAAAGAAAAAGTTTGATAGAAACAAGATTTATCTTCACAGACTAATGTTTTATCAGAAGTCATCAATCAATTTAAATGCATTATTGAAAACACACAGATGCCAACGGCTTAGAATAGCATCTGCGCTAGCAATGTTAATGTACAGAAAACATTCTGTCATTCAACTTTTCCGAAATTCTTTTGAAATAAAAATAAACTTTACTACAATGTATTGACCAAGTATTGACAGATTTAGGAGAAGTTTCTGTCAAAATATGACGTTAAAACCAGTGTGTTTTGATAATCAAAATGCAAGAAATATTTCTAGCAACAACGTGACTAATAAAAAGTCGAACTAATATCCACGTATTTTCAGCACCGACAATGAATCAATCAGGAGGCATCCTTCGACTAAAAGAATGAAGCCAAATCTTTCAAACAATATTCCACACTTTAATAGCAACTAAAATCATAAAAGTCAATGTGATATAAAGCAAATATCCCTATGAACAAGAACTTTTTCGCAGTGACTCACGTTTCATGGTGTTGTGTAATGTTCATAGAAAAACTATGAAGATATAGGATTCGCCAAAGTCAAACAATCTTACTGACATCACCATCGGCAATTCGGCATTGATTCGCTTGTCGTCGCAATGTAAACATTTATGCTCACTGCATTGTGCGCATACTTGAGTATAGTTCGTGGTTGATTGCAAAGGTGTGAATGTATTTCATTATTTTATTCCACAGACATTCCATGTTTCATAACTACATTAAAATCTTACGCCATTTTTCAATTTTCATAATATTATGTCTCGGTATGTCATACCTATCCACTTACAGGGTTAGCGCGCGCAGATTTTAACAACAACATCCAACAACATCTTGATCCAATCACGGAGTATTATTAGCTGATTCGCATCTTTCAGTAGCATTTCGTTTCCCCTTAGTTCTATTTCTGAGTTCCCTTGAGCGAGCCACTTCATTGATACTACTTGTTGAATTTACTTTAATTATACACATTGGAATGCACTGTGAGATTACGTGGTCCATCCTGTTAAAACTGGTGCTCCTCTGATGCAATATCATGATACTCTATAACGTTATGGTCGTAAAATGTAATGTTTAGTTAGCGCCAAATAGCCCTTTAATGGTTGTGTATTGAGAAAAATCCAAGATTTGATGATTCTGTAATGGTGAATACCGCCCACAAAAGGCGTGCTCGGCCGCAGGCGCTGCCCGTCCGATCGGTCCTCTCACGGCCCGGCGTAAGCTAACAATGCCCAGATGATGGACATCCAAAATAGAATGTAAAGTAAACAATTGGCAACAAAGCGCGTTACGAAGTCGTCGGTGCGGTGAGATTAACCAACGCTGAACAAGCTTTTGATATCCTGTAACGTCATCCCGTCATACGGGCTGCACGTGAGTATTGAATGGTTCTCGCTGATAACGCTGTTGTCGCCGTTTAGCTGTGTGTTTCGCTCTCTCAGCGTTTTCATGTGCAAACCATCGTGCAGCATTAAATCTCATAATGCATGAACGATTTGTAATATTTCGCGATGCATAAATTATGATTAGCATTTTTCGGTGCAAGCTTGTGAGTGAATATCGTTTAGCGTAGGTACGGAAGCACTTAAAGTGTAGTTTAGTTGTGTTTATGATAATATTAGGTGCTGCAAAGTGGTTCACTATCTTTACGCAATACTTTACGTGGAAATTAGCTCACACGCAACTTCTGTTCTGTAAAATTTCGCTTAACGCGCATCGCGCATCGCAAGCCCATATTTTAATATTTACGTATCGATGTAAACTAAAAGAAAGATCAGAATGGAGTAACGGCTAGGTATATAATCATAAGTCATAAGAGCTGATAGGAGTAGGAGCAGTAGTGATGGTTTGATGGCTTGCTAGAACATGCCATTACCCGGACAGTGGACACATCCAATATTGAAGATACATTAGACGTTGAAGGTAATATGGATTCACACGTCATCGACTGGCTTAGGTGGAGATATGATGCATTAGTTAGACGCTGTTTCATCATCCTACGTACAAAATAATTGTTGTTATGTATCAGCAGTCCCTTATGAGATTGCTGGTTTTCGGCATCTGGTTCTAGACACTACCTTTGATCATGTCACCACCTAAATAAGATCAACATCTACCTAGCCATTTCCTAACTATATTGGGGTCGGCTTCCAGTCTACGGATGCAGCTCAATACCAGTATTTTACATGAAGCGACTGCCAATCTGACCTCTATAACCCAGTTAGTACTGGATAATATTATTATTATTACCCCTTGGTAATGACACCAACTAATTATGTCGAGAAACACCTTTCACCTCAATCTAATCAATATCTAATTCCCTATTCCAACTTAACCATACTGAAACATTGATTCGGCCGAGGTTGCACGAAATCCGTGTGGTTTTGATTGAGCTGTCACTCATTACGATCGAGAGCCGAGGGCGAACCGTTGACGGTTCTGACGGTAGCAACAACAACCGGTAATGAGCCGTAGATACAGTACAGAGGTAGAAGATCTATGAAAAGACTGTACCTACGGCTATGTCAGAACATAAACCTTATGGCGATAGGAAGAAGAAGCAAAATAACAATGAAAGGTCAGAATATGCTAAATCGAGATCGATCACTCAGCGAGAATCGTATCTGTTTTAATATTTCTTGCCGTTGTTAGTTGCCATACCTTTTAGTAGCATTTGTGCCCTTATGTGGCATTATTAAAAGAGCAATAATATTTATTATCATTTGACAGTCTGACACCTATGTTAATCTTTTGACAAAAGCTTTTACGTTTTTTAACGAAACTATTTGCAGAATTAGGTAAATGGATTTTAACAATTAAAACTGAACACGATTAGCACATCTAAACCGCGTCAGTGTTATCAGTCTCAATATTCCCGAACAATGACAACTTTTGAACATTGCTAAAGTTTTCATGGTAAAACTAAAATCAAACAAACAATCAAACAGAACTGGCCAAATATGGGTATACTAATGGGTACATATCTGCCTAACCCTTCCTAGATAACAAGCGTGATGTTATGTTACATTCCAAATCAATCTTACCGAAATTTGAAACCACACATAATATCAGTATCGACAGCGCTGAATTCCGTAAACACGATCTAAAATAGACGCAATTAAACCGTCGGAGCGACATCCAGCTAATCCAGCGCTAACGACCAGTCTTATGTTATGTATGTACATGTATTTGCATACGGCACGACTAATTGCACTTAATACAATCATGGATTTTTAAAGCGCTTTTTGATGTATGGACAAGATTGTATTTTATGTCAATACAGTGCTGTTGATGTTAATTCACAAGTTGTATGATTGAAAAGTCACGAAAAAAACTAATTAAGTACTTAGATTATTTAGCTTAGGTCTTCCTAAGGTACATAATCTTAGTTTGTAAGTGGCCTTACAAAATGACTAAAAAGTAAATTGAACATTAATTGCAAGACTCGTCTATGCTATGCAACCGTTTACACCTTGACCGAATGTAAAGGATACTTCGTTGTATGTTAATCTATCTATTGATGAATAAGACCTGACATTTCTGAAAGAAATGGTCTAGAATTTTAGATGATTGTGAAAACACAATCAACGGATTTAAATTGTGCTTTCACAATCATCTAAAATTCTAGACCATTTCTTTCAGAAATGTCAGGTCTTTTTTTACGTAGGTTTAGCTTCACAACGGTGAAGCTAAACCTACGTAATTACACAAACAGACAAGAAAAGTAATTTATTTCTATAATTATGTAGAAACAGTTTCCATTTGGAACTTATGTGGTTGGTACTAAAATAGAAATAGCTCATTTGAATACTTCACTAAACGCTTGTTAACTTACCTGAAACAGACTACGTAAGCAGCCGACATATTCTAATTACAGTGTCAAACATATCATTACCTTAAAATGGAAATTACGAACATACAAGCTTGAACAACGCTTAAGCAGAACCATAATAGTATAATAATATGAATCGCGTTCAAATTGATCACAGACAAAGTTAAAATTATTAATTGTCATTTTGCAACCATTTTACGAATTGTAACGTAATTTGGCTATTTGACTACTGTTAAAATTTCATGAAAATGTTATGTTATTTCAAAGTACTAATAGAAATAACACGATGTGTGGAAAAGGAATAATATCGATAAAAAAATGGAGCAGTTACATGCTTTAGAAATTTTTGGTGGGGCACTTTCTATCCTTGTGGCGCGAAACAGCCTTTTGTACTACGTAGCCGTGTCGTCACTATGGCGGTATGAAATATGACATCACGTTTCTATAGCGCTGTCTTTGTCTAACACGTCATTTAAAATCAGTTAAAATAAGCCATTTTCTGATCGATTTTATTAATTTTTTCACACGTCATGTTATTTCTGTTAGTTTTTTGAAATAACATAATATTTTCGTGAATTTTTAACAGTGGTCAAATAGCCAATTCTTATTAGTTTTCAAATTATGATTCTGCCGAAGCAGCCATTTTTGGCCCCCAGGTGTCAAACTAAACTTTCAGTATCTTTTGTTTTTCTTCACAAAGTTATCTACAATCAACTCATTCAAGATTGCTTGGAAAGATACCATCATTGTCTCTTGCTATCAAGATTCTAAGTAACGTATTTTTAAGAAAAGGATCATTTTTACCTAGAATTACGGTGTCTTCAATCGAGGTCACTGTATTAAAGTTTGAACTTCTAATATCGAAAACAGATAAAGATAAAATACCCTTCAACAAGAAGTATATCATTTAGAAAATCGAAGGTATTGAGTAGCGGCCATTTACGAGTATTTTATAGCAGGTTAGATTCCTATCAGTAGATTGGTGGTTTTATTATTAACGTTATTATCGAAGCAAAAGTTTAGTGAAAGAAAATGTTTATTGATATTGAGTTTGGCAAGACTACCGTCAATATTTGACGTCCAATATAATAATATTGGTACCAATAATAATCCAAGCAGAAGTGAACGTAGGTACCTAATAATAATAATTGGGTTTGACTCATAAAGCAGTACTCTAGACACGGTACGTGAGAAGATTTCTCTTTCTGGAACCCTGACCTGGAATTTGGCCCTGATGGCGATCTTTTTTTTTGTTGACAATAGTCGATCATGTATTTGATACATAAGGGATTGATGTCATAAATGAAGAGAGTGTGATTTTTTTGAGGATTTTAGCTGTTTCGATTCCCGAGTGTGGCAAGCGAGTTTTTGAAAATTATTTAAAGATAAAAGTGTTTCTTTTAAGTAAAATTTGCTATCTGATTTGTTCAGGGTACTTCCCCTCATGTTGAGATTGAAAAATTCTAGCCTGCATACATATACTCGTATATTGATAAAAACTTCGAACATTAAGCCCATTACGGCTTACAAACTCATAAAAGCTTAGCGTTGTTAAACTAATTTTAAAACCTTTAGTAATCCATCAGCACGGTATAAGTAGGTTACGAGTCTCTTATCTTCATACAATACATTTAGCTACTAATAAATAATGAGTGACTATTAAATATAGCACTCGTAAATGGTGTACCTATAAATACTATACAGGCAAGTTTTTATTTATATGAAAACTACATTTATGTTCCAATCTTGATTAATATATTAATATTCTAAATTTGTGCCCGCTGAATGGCTATAGGCTCGGCTCCTATGACACTATCATCATATTCCTGCATAATTATATAACAAAACATAAGTATCTCATTTATATTTATTTATTTTCAAAATTCGTTAGGCTGAAGATAACTTGGCAAAATCGAAATAAAAAAGTAATTTATTCAAATAGGTCTGACAATAGGTAAGTACTGTTCGAACGTCAAAGTTGATATGAGACAGTCTCCCAAAACGCCCGCCCTTCAACATTTTCTAGTGTTTTAATTGGGACGACGAAGTGGCGGAACAAACACACATGTCTGTTAGGTACAGGGTCGGTTTGTAGTAAATCGCCCATATTCAACCAGTTATATTTTTTATCCTTTTTATAAACTGCTGAGATGACGACGAGTTATAGAGAAGTAGAAGGTATGCTGCGCCAACCCCAAATAAATTGGAATTAATACAGTTACTTTTTTTTTTAATTGTAGAAGAACTGAACTCTGTTCACCAAAATTAATATTTCTTTGACTAATAGAATAATGATTCATGTAAAACTTCAGCACGAATTATTATTTCTTTTACCTTCAATAAGATTGGTTCGTTTCATAATATTGACAAATTGCCCAATAAATGACGGGGTGCCAACCCTTCGTCTATCAATTACTACGACCCTTTTGCGCCGATTTTTTTGTTCGAAAAGAAAGATTGGAAAAATGTAACTGACGCTGTCATAGAGTTACTGAAACAGCCTTCTCGGAGAAAATGTTATCTTCTACTTACGATTTAATCAAGGTCCACTGCTGGATCCTTCTAGATTGTTCAACAACGTCTTTTCCTTCGACTTCCGCATCCCGTCTAACTAAATAAGCTTTTCGAGATCGTCGGCTCATCACCGATTCGGTTTTAATAAGAATATATAGTTGAGGGAATCGACTTTCTTGGCATGTGACTAAAATAGTGATAAATGTAACTGTTGCTGGATGGTGAGGGATAAGGACTAAGTAAAATGATGGATGGAGTAAATGACAGAGGAAACGAAAAAAACGTGTTACACCGACCCCAAGTAACCTAGGCCAAGGACAGGATAATCATAATTCAAGAATATTACATTCTATTTTGTTTTACATCTGGTAATTCGGTGAAGTTACCAGCCAAACTCGCAAACATATTATCATTAGCTCATGAATAAACGCAGCTCATCCATTTAATTCCTAACTGTCGTAAAGTACCGTAACGCATGAGTGTTTTAAACAACAATAAATATTAAAATATTCACTTTATTTTTGACCGATGATGACACAGCGTTTCTGTTATAACAGTGTGGTTATTCCAAAACATTCCTTTTGTAGGTAGATTATCCAGATGCCTAATGATCGCAAGAGCTCCTGAAGAGCATAAGGCCGGGTTTTCAATTACCGGGACGAACAAATATTATTTGGTTTTTTCCACCACGAATTTGTAGTCTGGACTTGTGCCCAGTTGATAATAATAAGGCCTGCGTCTACTATGTATCATAATATCCTCCTTTCCATCCTCATTCATTGAGTTAAATAGAGGTGTACCCTAGTACAGTACCCAGCGATAAATATTGCACATCGACCTTTGGGAAGAGACAATCGGCTAATTTCGGCTTCGTAGAGCGTTGTCTCTGTCGCACGAAATACAAACAGATTTGCTTCTTTTGATAATTATTTTTATTCTTTGTATAAAATACACCAATTTCGAAAGGTCGATGTGCAATATTTATCGCCGGGTACCTACTGTACACTCTTTGGCATTTAGGCGGAAACGTACTAGGGTACACCTCCGTCTAATTCCCTAGGAATAAAACCGTGGTGTAATGTTATAAAAGAATATTCAGGAGAGAAATATCATAAATCATAATTACTCACTGATTTACTACTTAGCGGAAAGTACGGAGCAGATTGAGTTTACAAGGAACGGTATACAAACAGTTATTGTTGACGTATTTGCTTTGAAAATAAACCTCTCAACAACTTTGTTACGTATAACGTTATTAGCACGCGGCGAAAGTACTGTTTATTTTATATGTTTCAACGGAAATTAATATACTGATCCATGCGTCGAGTTCTAATGCGGAGATTTAGTCGTCGCGTCGTTTCGCTATGTGGATAGTAAAAAGCAACGTGTTTCGGTGAAAATAGTTTTATTAAAATGTGCAAGTAAACTTACCATTTAGAACTCGTGACTAGATAAAAACAGCCGTTCAAATCAATCTTCAGGTTAAGCCACGCTTACCTAGGTTGGTCTGTGGATGCGTGAACACCCATTACATACGGTGTTCTTCCGTGCCTCGAAAAGCAACGTAAGCCGTTGGCCCCGGGTGTCATTTCTAGACTTTTGACAGTGGTAACAGGTAGTCCAGTCTGACAACCAGTCTTACCAAGGAGTATCGTATTTCCCAGTACTCACTGGGTTGTGGAGGTCAAGTACGCAGTTGCTCCATATAAAATACTGGTATTCAGCTGCATCGGTTACACTGGAAGCTGACCCAAATATAGTAAGGAAAAGGCTATGCAGATGATGATGAAGTAAACTCACTATGGTGTACGGTTTATTCTGGCAAAACGTGCATCATTCACCTGCACGTTAAGCTTTGAAATATCACAGTATCAGTCTCAAGATTAATTAGGGACCCGTCACACGGTACACATAATATTACGTCACATAAATTTTCTTGTGTTACTACAAAGAAAATTACCTGTCTCGTCTTGTACGGTGGGTAATTTTTGTCACCCGCCTTTGGGTCGCCTCTAGGGTCCTTTATTCTCTACCTGAATACATTGACCATATTGTGAGTGCTCGTGAAGCAAATAGAAACCAAAAGAGACCGTGATTGAAGTCTCGAATTCCCGAATCTTGTGGAATCACTTAGCTAATGAAACAAATACTTGAGCGCGTTCATCAAATGAGCTTTCTAAGAAGGCAATATGTTGTGTTCGCTTAGAAACCAAATAAGTAGCCACAGAAATCTTTTTGGTACCTGTGATTTGTTTGTGGCTTGAGTAGTTTCAATATATTATTTTTATTCGTATCACTATTTACACAGCTTTGTTGGTCTAGTGGTCATAATCCCGACTGCTGAGCATGAGATGTTGGATTCGTTTACCGGGACGGGCAATTAATGGGTTTTCCGATCAGGAATTTCTCAGTAGTTGCCACGGAGTCTGGGTTTGTGCCCGGTTTATGCCGATTGGTTCGCCCTATTTGTTACACGATACTTATATATAACTGTACCATTCGGTACACCTCTGTTTACCCTATTTATACCTACCGTTCTTTACGATATTTATATTTAAGATTACTATTTTTTTTTAAATTTTAATTCAAATCATAATTTGACATGATAATATTTACAATCATTTTATAAATAACTGTTTAAATAAACTCTATTGACATCCTATTGACATTTTATTATCTTTCTATTGACATGAATTCCTGATTTTATTATTAATGTTTACTGTTTGATTTTTATATTTTATTGGTTTTAACTGTAATAAATTAATTATTGTACTAAATATTTCAAACACGATGTGTTTCCAATCCTAGTTTAGCCAATCACTGCAGGCCAATCTCCATTCTCCCTTTCCTTTCCAAAATCCTAGAAGCAATTGCCCTTAATCAAATGTCCTCCTACGTTTTTAAAAATAACCTGCTGTCCAGTTTCCAATCCGGGTTTCGGCCTGGTCACAGCACAGCCTCAGCTCTGCTTAAAGTCACTGAAGATATTAGGGATGGTCTGGAGAATTCGATGTTAACGGTCCTGGTTTTAATAGACTTTTCCAATGCTTTTAATACCGTTGATCACGACATTCTTCTGGCCATACTGTCGCAAATTGGGGTCTCATCGTTGTCACGGGATTGGTTTTCATCTTATCTTCGTGGTCGCCAGCAGGCGGTGCGTGCTGATCAGAATTGCTCTGACTGGTGCGACCTGGTAACTGGTGTTCCACAAGGCGGTATACTCTCTCCTCTCTTATTTTCTTTATTTATAAACTCTCTTACTGCTATCCTCAAATGCTCTTACCATCTTTACGCTGATGACTTGCAACTGTACGCACAATCAGACATTGCCAATCTTGATAATTGCATTTCAACACTGAATGCTGATCTTCGTACTATCGCAGAATGGTCTGGCAAATTTGGGGTGTCTGTTAACGTCGAGAAATGCCAGGCCATCCTCATTGGTAGCTCGTACTATTTGAGGAATGTGAGCACTAGCCAACTTGTGCCACTGATATACGAGAACTCCGTCATTTCTCTTTCACCTCACGTAAAGGACTTGGGTCTTTACATTGACAACAGTTTGAGTTGGGACAAACACGTCGCTCAGGTGAGTCAGAAAGTCACGTTCTCACTGCGGTCTCTCTATAGATTCAAGCATTTCCTTCCATCTAGCACGAAACTCACTTTGGTTCAGTCCCTTGTGATTCCCAATATTGACTATGCTGATGTTTGTTATTCTGATATATCCCAGGAACTTCTAAATAAATTGGATCGTCTTCTCAATAATTGTATTCGTTTTGTTTTTGGCCTTCGTAAATACGATCATATTTCTTCCTTCCGTTCTCAGCTTAAATGGCTGCCTATTCGACTCAGGAGGTCCCTCAGATCTCTCTGCATGCTTTTCTCGATTATGAACGATCCACGTGCTCCCGTTTACTTAAAATCTTATTTCAAAGTGTTGGGCAGTTGTCATAGTCGTAGTCTTCGAGCTTCCAATAACCTCATTCTCCAAATTCCTTCACACCGCACCTATTTTTTGTCAAATTCTTTCTCTATCTCATCTATAAAGCTCTGGAACGCGCTACCCCTTGATATTAAAAAAGCTGAAAGCAAATTCACTTTTAAAAGGAAAGTTCGTAGCCACTATTTAAATCAGACCAAATAGCCTTCAATTATTATAAGTCGAGTAATTAGTAATTGCCTGTTAAGTTTTTCGTTTTGTTTTTGGTATTTGTTAAATATTTATTAGTTTATTTTATTTTTATATGTGTATTGGTATTAATATAAGTAATACTTTTTATTGTATTAAAGTTGACATTGTTTTTTTTTTTTTTAGTTATTTTGTAACCTACCACAATGTTGTCTTGTTTAACCCTAAGGTTGACTGGTAGAGAATGCCTTGTGGCATTAAGTCCGCCTATGTATCTTTATTGTGCATAAAGTTTAAATAAATAAATAAATTGTTATGTGAATGAATAAATGAAATGAAAATAAATGAAATGAAACCCCTCTGGGATTACAGGCGTAATGTTATGTTATTTACATATCTTGAACCAGTAAGTTTCAGGAACGTCTATGCCTAAATAGACATTATAACACCTTTATATATTATTTAAAAAAATGTCACCAAACAATATCAAATTATACGCAACACTCCGAATAACATATGAGGCTCTTTGTCTAGAAGTGTCCAAATTATATTGCCTTCACTTTATCTAGCCTTCAAGTTCAAGTCACGACATAAAATATATTCTAACAATTCCTCTGTTCCACTTACTAGAAAACCCTTTCAGAATTTCTTAAACTTTGTGACAATTTGTTGTATAAAGCCGTCTGTCTCCCTTTGTAGGTGAAACTTGAGATATTATTACTTGACGTAACAATAAATTAGTTAATTAAAAGACTTCACCCCCTCTCTACCCCTGAAAGGGGTGCGTTCACTCACCTGAACACAATAGGCTAATGAAGAAAAATTGCAATTAAGGTTTTACTTTAGTTACTTAATTTAGTTAAAGTCTTCAACGTTTAGATTTTTAGTCTTTTGTTTCGGCTGAATTAAGCTGAAAGTTTGGCTGGTGATAAGATTTTTATTTAGATGAGTACTGAAAGAAAAAAAAATAGGGTTAAACAAAAAACTGAAGGCTGCTAAAAAGGTAATTTAATATTTTCGTGGCTATAATCATGATTTTTGTATATCCATTCAACTAAGGAGTCAACGGGCTCATTAATATCTACAAATTGACTTTAACCATCTAACATAACATATCATCTGTAATCCACATAGGCTTAGGCAGATGTGTACTTAATATTAACCCAGTTTTGGCCAGATACAATAATGTAACAACCAACTTAATTCCTAGACCGTTATAAATAGTCCTGTAGTCAACCAGTAACATCTAACTAGTAATGTGTACAACCGAGATGCCAACACAGTGAAGTCATCGATCAAAATCGTGTCTATTTCAGCTAATGTCACAGCTCTAGCGCATTCCTTTACGACACAATCACAACTGTGATTAAATGAGGTTTGAAGATTAACTGCTTAATTGTCTGGTGCAATTGTAAAAGGAATTTATAGAGTAGTTACGCCTAATATCTATGTTTTGCCATCCGTGAGTGGTTTAGACTTACACCTGTATCTTTGCCAAACTTGAAGCAATTTAATTTAAAGGTTAGCGTAAACCAGTGAGGTATTCCTTAACACAGTGCAACCAAAAGATCTGTATTTGGTTGCAGAAACTTACGAAAAGGACGCAGTCAGTCAAATGAAAATTACAAATAAAGATCAATCGATCTGTGGTTTGGCTGTCAAATGCGTCACTGGATTCAAATAAATGAAATTAAAAGTAAGTCATCCATTACATCAGTAGGTAGCAACATTTCATATCACATTTCCGTGGCCAAAACATGTGTTGTTGGCTCTAAACGTCTAAAACATGTGTTAGCAAAGTGATTAACAATTCAACTGGCAGCCGCAAACGAAAAGCCTGACCAAACCCATTCACTGGCGGGCAAAATTCACAAAACATTCCGACACTAAACCCGAGAATACACGGATACACGAAATACATCGAACCGTGCGTGCCCACTGATGTTTACAATCAATATGTAGAATGTAGATAGTGCTCACATGGAACACAGACGTCTGGTACTTACGCCCGACCGCGTCTGGAGTCAAGGCACATGCACAGAAATAACGCTCACCTATTGTGAAGAGCGATACGAGCATCACACATCACGAACACGCGTATAGCTCAATACACTCGGTATCGATACAGGGTTGATACCATCGTATCGGTATAAAGGCAAGATATAGAGCGCAGGTTCCGTGTTCCCGGTAACAATGGGCCATTCTTTCGGTCTCGGGGGCATCGCGGGTGATTAGGGGTTATGTGATGGGTAGCTCTTTGAACATTGTACTTTAATGCCGTGAGGATCTTGTGTCCCGTATGGGTTGATACGGTCGGATTATGGATGCGTCGTGATCATTTTCTATGAAGATTCGCCATGGATTTCTATCTCAATGGTAAGTCTTATTACATAATAATATTGCAATGTTTCTTATCGGCTTTGCTATAAAGATGTCAAATAATTATCTTCTGCATTACGTAATAATTAAAACATTTCAAATATTCCCAGAAATAAAAATGAGTGACGACGTAAAAAGAAAAACAAATGACGTACAAGCACCATAAAAATATGACGCTTGTGTATAATAAAAATGTTACTACAGAAAGTTTTATTTGATACAGAAACATTCAAGGATTTCCTAGGACTCAAACCTAACACAAAAGTTATTAATACATCGGATGAAATTCCAGAAAATATTCAACATAATTCTGTAAAGTAGCTTCAAGCCTTCAACCAATTTTCCAATAACCTCACACGCTTTAATATCAGAATACCGGGAATATGGTATGTTCATTAAAATATCGGTATTAATACCGGGATAGCGTCAACCCTGTGACTGCTTTGATCTGTTTGCACTCAGGTTGGGCTATGGGTGATCATTCACGACATGCCATTTCGTTCGTCTCAGCTCGACCGCTCTTGAACAAAAAGATTTCGTGACAGACGACATTCCTAATAAACAAAGCGACTTCCTGCATTACGTTGTGCCATTTTCTAGGGAGAATGTGTACTCAGTTTATTTGTTTGTTTAGTAAAAGGATTTCCGGGAAAACGAACCGAAAAAGTAAATGTTAGGTTAGGTCTTCCGATAGTTTGTGTTCCACAATTCTTCTTCTTCTTTAAAAAAACGTTTTCCTAGTGTGGGGCACTAGGAAAATAATAAATAGGAATTATTGAAAATAATCTTACCTATATTTTACATTTATTTATAACCATCAATTGGACCTAGACAATAGTTTAAGTCTACCATAGGTACCATGGAATCATTAGTATTATAACGTAAGTTCTAGTTTTTAGTGCCACTCACATCCTTGTCATTAGTAATGTTACCTGAAGTTTTATTTTCTTTTAATACCCGATATTATAATTATTTTCATGAAATCAGAGACCAGAGACCAGCGCAGACCAGCGCTGTGACATTTGTCAAAAATGTTGCTGCACCATGCTGAGATAGTGGCCTTTTGGCCTCGTCCGGGACTTATTTTAATTCTGTATTATTTTTTAAGTGTTTCTCTTGTTTTCTTTTTTATGTATTTTTTATTATTATTAATGTCTTGTCCTGTGTGAGACCAATTAATACCTTTTCTTTCTTACTTTTTTTACTATTCCAATAGTGTAAAAGTATTTAAGCACTCATTTCATTTAGTGTTAGTGAAAACTGGCATTATTTTACCAGCATTAGTTTTGGATCGCGGAAGTCCGACGGTACTCAATCATTATCTCGATGCAAATTGGATAATTGCTTAGAATTAATTATTCTCTTTCCTCGTTATTGCCTCTCTCGAGGCGAAGATGAAAAGGAGAAGAAATAACATACATACATAAACTCACGCCCTTTTCCCATGGGGGTAGGCAGAAACCACAGAACGCCACTTGCTACGATCCTTACATACTCCTTTTGCCTCGTCCACATTCATACATCTGGTCATACACGCACGCCGGTTACGAGTACTACGCACCTGTCCTTTGAGAAGAAATAAATTGAATATTATTTCAAACAAGTCAACATCAAACAAAGGTATCATAATAAAATTTAAGCAATTAATTGAAGATGTCAACCTTTAACAATCCGCGATGAAAGAATATAAAAGAAATATTAAAATCTCTTTTCAAGTCGAAAAATATCGTAAATTATTCTTCTAAAAAACTTAAGGGGCGATTTGTTATCGGTGTTGAAAGTAATGTTTCCAATAAAACCGATTTATAAGTGTTAGGAGTCCGTGACTGGCACTGAGCTACCGAATGGAAGCATCGAGAAAACAATATGGCGTCGGTGAATAAAATATTAGAATATTACTTAACAGCCGAGAGCTACGGCTTTGTGGGAACACGCTTTACTTCATGATTTACGAGTTCAACGTGTAACACGGTGTAATGGACTTTGTTATTTTGTCATTTGCATGATTAACCCTTAAAGTCACAAGGTATATGATGTGAACAAAAACAAAAAATAATAGTTTAATTTGTTTATTACTTATAAAAAAGACATAGTTGTGACAATAAAAAAAATTATAATATTGTATTTTTGGAAAAATCATATGTATAGAATACCATACAATGCTACTCCTAGTACAAACTGACTATTTTTGGCAATGTATAGTATACTAGACATTGTGCTTTTTATTGTTTCGAATGATAAGCCAAAAAACAGTTTCTATTTTTAACATAGCACAAATGTACTTTGCATTTTGTGCACATAGTACTGGCTTGACCAGTTTTACAGTATTTACACCGCTGATAACCGGTCAGCTGTGGCCAGTGATCAAATTTGTCATATCGTATTTGGTCACTGGGCCTCTCGGCTACCGGTTTCTTTATTTTATTTTTCTCCGATACAAATTCTACATTTCTTACAGCAACTTCTCTATCTCTCTTCAACAGTCCCATAAAAACTTCATACCTAAATTCTTTCAAATGGTCTTTCTTCCTCATGACATTCCCCATTTTGTCGTGTCTACGACGCAATAACCACCCGTTATTTATGCATATATCTATAAGTTGGGAAAAGATGTTCATATACCAACGGTGGGATTTGATGCCTGTGCGATAGAGTGCTATCAACATATCCGCTAAGTCGACTCCACCCATATGGCGGTTGTAGTGCTTTACTACTTGTGGACAGGTGACATCTACTCGAGTTTTAGACTCTTTACTGAACCTTTTAATTTTTACTAATGGGTGCGCATCTACGTAAGAGCTAACTAAAGTTACTTGTTTATTATCGAACCACTTTACTATACTGAGTTTGTTTTTGTTGCAAACTACTTGGCTGAATGCTCCTCTTCCTTTTTTTTTCAGAGTCTTATCTGTAAGTAATTTGCCAGTAGCATCTTTCAATCTATTCTGTCGTATGGTCCCCAAGCTAAATATCCCATAATTTTCTCTTAACAAATATACCAACTCTAGTGATGTGAAATAGTTGTCAAAATATACAACACTTGCTTTATTTTTCAACGTTTTACAGAGCGCTACAACTATTTTACTTCCAACGCCTAATGATTCTTCCTCTTCTGTGAATTGTATGCCCCTAAAAGTATCATCCCCTGCATATAGCATAAAATCGTATATAATGCCAGACACTCCAGCCCTCACGAGATTTTTGAATCCCCACTTACTGGGTTTGTTGGGATTATATTGCCGTCGACTGCCTGCTTTCTTTCCCTTGTAGGGAATCACCATCTCATCAATGCTATATGAGTTTTCTTCTTCAACTGACAAACATTTATTTCTAATACTGTCAATTAAAGGGCGAAGTTTATAATATCTGTCTTGCAAATCAGCACTTGTATTATCAGTAAAATGAATGAACCTCCGTATCTGCTGGTGCCGTTTCAGAGACATTACATCGGCAACTTTTGCGTAACGGAATGACGTTTTCCAGTAATCTTTGTAGGACGGCATAACAACTATACCCATCAAAATATTTATGGCCAAAAAATCCAATATTTCGTCGTTACTAACTTTGATAGATTTTCCTGTTTCTTGGACGCTGTATAAATTTGTGTTATCTGTAATAGATGCAATCAGCTCCTTAGGAAAAAAGTTATAAAAATAATCCAATGGTGACCAGTCGCATGGAATAGCTTCTTGAAAAACCGGATTCTGAATTTCGGCAGTATGCTGGAATGGTACGTTTTTCCAGTGGAAAGATAAATTAATTTTCTTTATAAACCGTTTCTTGGTTTTACGAGCGAGGATTGTAGGCGCTGCACGCTTTCTTTGTGCACGAGTGACCAATGGACTGGATGTAGAAGGCAGTGTAGAATTATGCGTAGTTGGTTGAACAGATGGTAAAGATGGCAATGATGAAATAGACGGAAGAGCTTCATAATTACATTGGGAGAGACTTGGAAACACTTCATCAAGGACCGGCGTAAGAGGAGCTTGAAATTGATCTTGATCTACAACGGAAGATTCTATCTCTCGGTCAATTTCGTTATCGGTAAAGTCTGTGTGATCAGAACTTTCTAAGATGTTGAGCCTCTCAAATGAAGCATCTAATGAAGGCGCAGGTGAGCTTTGCGGAGTTTTACATTCGTCGTCACTACTGGATCCATCGCTAGCGTCTGACCCAGCATCTCTTGCGGGGACTAACGCTAAAATTCGTTTGGTCCTTTCATTGGAAGCAGTCTAAAACAAAGCAAAAATAGCGGTCATGCAAACCACAACCATAAACAATAAAACCGATGTAAAATAAATAAAATACAGTGCGTATAATTTTTGATTTTACGTATAAATTTACGTATAAATATAAAATACATTATCCTCTCTTCAGTAGCAATGTATATTATTCTATACATAACAAAAAAGTGTTAGATCAGTGCCATGGTAGCGATGTATAGTATGCTATACATTGAAAGAAAACGTAAAAAAAAATGCAAAATACCGTGCACAGCACTTTGTTTATACAATAAATCTTTAGAATAACTCTTTGGCAAGCCATACTTTTCAACAAATACCCATAACTAGCGTTCAAAACATTTTTAATTTTTAAATCTTACCTTAGAAGAAACTGGCGGACGCATCTTGTCGGTTATTTTTCACCAATTATTCGAAATTGACATTGACAGCCGCAGTTTTTTGTTATTGACAGTTGAAGAAACGTTCAAAAATATCAAATTGCTCAAAAAACAGATTCTACAACCATAAATAAATCTATTAGAATTTTTGAAAATATGATGTATAGTATAATATACGAAGTGACTTTAAGGGTATATTGCACGGCGTCATTAGAAAGTCGGTTTTCGGTGATGTATTGATGCAGCGCCTGCTGACATTGGTTCGGAACTTTTGCAATTCATTTTTGTGTCGCTTAGTTCTATTGTTAGCAGTTTATATGCAGTTTACTTTGTGTTGTTTGTTTATGTTTAGATTCCAAATGGTTCACAAATTGTAATAAAGTAATTTGCTATATTTTCGCCATACCATGTGAATAACATACATCATTTCTTGTAGACGTTCTCTCCTAAAGCGCCTTGTTCATATATCTAATACTAACTGAACCCTGTGACCTGACTGTAATAATAATATAATTCAATCATTCATAAGACACGTGGCGCTATTATTATCATAAGAACGTTATTGTTGTTTTCCACGGGAATAGGACGTTGTTTTTTCGGTTGAATTTATCCTATGTCCGTTTCTGTATAGGTATATACAACGAAAACAAAATTTCAGCAAGATCGGTTTAGTAGTTAAGCGTGAAAAGGTAACAAACAAACTTACATTCGCATTCATAATAATATAAGTTATGATTAGTATAGTCAGATGTATAACAACTACTTGAATAGGGATGTTTACTGACTAAAAAAAATATGATTCTAATTAGTCCGTCTGTTAGATTATCGAGATATCAAATATCAAATAGTTAATAGTATTATCAAATAGTTTTATCAAATCATTTAAAATTGACGAAAATAAAACGCGTCAAAGATTTGAGTGGGGGGTCATGACGTCACTCACCGGTAATGAATTTCATACTAATGTCTTAGAATATGACGACACACGAGTTTTTTCATTGTTTGTTTACGTGAAAAAATAAAAAATACGTGTCCAATATTTTTTGGAAATCTATCTGACGGACTAATTAGATTTTTTAGTTAGCTACCCTATTATACGGTTCCTATCTATTCACAAGATTCGAGCATGGCATCGACATTCGAACTAATCTCTTAAGGGTCCTCTCTCGAAAAAGCTTAAAAACAGCGTGCAGATGAAGCGGTTTTTCACCGGCACTTACAGAGAAATTACATCTGAGAATTTTTTTTAGTAATCTACATGATATGACACGTAATTTGGTTTAGCCACAATTTTTGTATCGGTATCACATAATAAGAAAAAAAATCCACAAAATCACCTCCAAATCGTTGAATGGAACCATTTTACTCCTTCATTTTTTAACAAAATAATATAAAAAAAATATCTACTGCTTTGAAATACAAAGGAAAATAATTTGGTTTTGTTACTTTTTAAAAACATGTATTATTTTAATTATAATAAATGAAAAACGCGTCCGTTTAGAGTCCGTATCTACGACCGAGAGAGGTAGTTTGTATGCACAAGGTCATTGGCGTGAATACAAGCCTTAAATCTTGCATAAGTTAACTTGGTGCAAATGATGAAACCACACTGTAAAATAAATTTTTGACGATTATTGAAGCCTTACTGGACATTGGTATATTTTCGCCTCTTATAAACTTACGCTTGTTTTAAACCAAAATAAAAGAAAGTAAAAAAGTAATTTTAAACTTTCGGAACTAAGCCGAGAATTGAAAACTTATCGGCACACTTTTGTCGATTGTTGCTTTTGTATTTAAAATGGGTATATAAATCTTATGGCTGCCTTTTTAAGGTACCCATTGGACAATAGCCCACACTATTGGTAAGCAATACAGCACAGCTATAAAAGAGTTCCAGAATTACGTCCCGACCTTTTTACTGCGATAACATCACACTTACAATAGATTTCCACTGCCATTGAATTAAGTATTCTTATATACATACATTTATTTGTATGTACAATCGCAAGCACTATATGTATGTATACCCACAGAAACTTATAGAAGTGGTTTTCTCTTACTGAATGTCATCATCTGCCTCGCCTTTTCCCAACTTTCTTGGGAACGGCTTCCAGTCTAACCGGATGAAGGTGAATATCAGCATTTTACATGGAGCAACTGACTAACTGACTTCCACGAGTTAATACTGGGTAATATAATATACCTTGATAAGACTGGTTGTCAGACTTTCAGGCCACTGGCTCCCTGTTACGGCTGTCGACGGTCAAAACCAATGTCTTAACGTGCTTTCCGAGGTATGGAGGAAACTCTCATTTATCCGAGCGGCTGTTATTATCTAGACACAAGTTGAACTTATTATCTAGCCACTGAATGTAACTTTTCTAATTTGATGTTGTTACGAACATAGTATTTTGGTAGCCATAATATTACGAAATAGGTCTTATCTCTAAGTAGGAACCGTTATTTGTAAGACTTTCCTAAGTTTATACATATTAGTGCGGAGAACTGTACACACATTTACTTGTATGTACCTTTATTACCCGAGTTCCGGTGTTAGGGATTTCCTTCCCCGCATGGGAAGTGTGCCAGTAACGTTAATTGCCTTACCTTCGCGACGTTCGCCAAAATACTTGGCTCAACGAGATACGTTTGTGTTGATAACTGTTTTTTTGGAACTGTTACTGAGCGTACTTTTTTGTGTTGGGTCCGTTAAAAGGAACGGAGTGTATTAGGTTGCGTTTGCTGTAGCCTTTGTAGGTAGATTACATTTGATTGGCCTTGCCATTTAGAAAATTTAGTTTCCATTGCCAAATGTTTCTGGTCGTTTTGCTTAACGTAACACATAACTTAACGCCAGAAATCCCCGAATTGTTAGGCTACGATGTAGATTATAGTACACTCACATTTCCCCAGTTATGTTTACGTTCCGTGTAATAGAGGGCGAGCCTGTTGTTATCAATCGGACACGAATCCAGACTCTGTGGTTGCTATTGAGATATTTCTGATGGAAAAGCCCCGTAACATTTTATCGAACCTAGGACCTCATGTTCAGCAGTCACGCTTACGAATACTAGACCATCCAGATAGTCTGTAAGAAATGCTTAATTGCTATATTAATAAGTATAGGTATGTACGATAGTAAATGTCACATACCCTAACTTATAAAGCTGACCTTTGTCTAACAAAACGCCACAGCAACTAAGACAGATGGCGGAGCTAACACGATATAAATCAGTAATAAAGTAAGCTTCAGACGGTACTTGCTAGCCTACTATGTACTTCAATATAAAGCGACCAGTCTAGACAACATCTCATTCTATTGTCCATTCCCGCAAAATAACTCCTTCCGTTTCACAAAACGTTTTGTAAGAAAAATGTGTTTACGATCCCTGCCCCTCTTAATATTAAACTGCCGATATCAGACCCTATAAATATACTTTAGGCAACCTAAGTTGTTTGTGGCCATCAAAAGAAAAAGATTTCGGTATGTGATCGGAATTTCTTTTGTCGCAGAGTAATCTATACGAATCTTTATAGGGAGTTTTAATGAAAATACTTTAATATAGCTTTACAAAAGGGAAGAGTATCAATGGATATATACTCGGGTTGGTTATGAACTCTTTAAAAGTAATGGAGGGATTTTAAAAGCAATTCAATTTCTAAAGCTTCATGTCCAAGCGAAAAGAGTTCGCAAAAAATAGAATAAAATGCATAACGCTTTAGATGGAATTTTTTATTTTAAAACGCGTGGCATATTTGGTTAATCCTGTGAATGTTTGATGTGTTTTTAAAACGCAAAGCTGGATGCAAAAAATATTTTCAAACAAACAGCCAAATGGAATGAAAATAAAAATATATAAATGAGACTTTGAACAAACACATAGGTATTGTAGTAGAAAAAGTGCATTAAAAGCAAAACCACACATAACAAGCTTATATTTAAGTAATTTATCAGTTAACACAGTTAGTCATTAATCATTACAGATAGTCCGAGTGGCCCGAAAGTCTGACAACCAATCTTACCCAAGGGGTTTTGTATTACTCAGTACAAACTAGGTTGTGTAGAACTGTAGACCAGATAGGCAGTCGCTTCATGTAAAATACTGTTATTCAGCCGGAACCGACCCACCGGACCGACCGAGCCGGACTTCCAGTCCGACTCCAACATGGTTGGGAAAAGGCAAGGCAGATGATGCTGATTGGTAAATAACGTTACCTACTTCATTAAATTGAACAACTTATTACAGTGTCTAAAAATAATTATCAACAACTGACCTTACAAAACCACCTACTGACCTTACTGCGAAACAACTTAAAAACAAAAGAAAAACTTCTTTTCTAAAGAAGAAAACGATGTGGAAATTCTCGAATAATGGGTGTAGTTGCGGGAATCGATTCCCGGGACAAATAACGAGACGATTGCCCTCAGTGCTACACATTTCTATAGCAACTAATACGGGCTACTAGCGTTGTGTTTCTTCACATTTGTTGGTGCCATTGTCCCAGTGTGTCTCTATTTATTTCCACATTTCTATTTCCTAGTATCGAACTTGTTGTGTTATCTCTTAGTAGTTTGCTCTGAGTAATTTGTGGGAACTGTCGGACTGTTTGTCGTATACAGTTTGCTGCAGAAACTGCAATTTTGTAGTAGCATCTATATTGACTTGCCAAAAATAGTAATCTATATGTTTCAATTACTGTAGATTCTTTAAAAACATTCATTGAAAATATTACTACTTCATATTCACGAGTTTTAAAGACCAAAGAATAAAAATATTTCATCATCACCATCGCCAAACCATAAAAATAAAACTCCAATATTTGTAAAATGCAACACCCACACAATGTCACATTTTCAAAGTCAATTCATCGGAAAATTGAAACGAATCGAAACGACTGTACGATTCGAAATACGGTCAACCATAAATATTTATTTACCAAATATAACGGAAACACTTCAACAACAAAAAGAATAAGGATTTAGCTGTTCTGGGGCATGCCAGTATTTTCTATCTATTGTCAATAGCCTCGTAGATCAAAATGACAAAGGGTGTGAGATTTCTATTTCGTAAACGTCTTTTTGATCCAGACCGTCCCTAAGTACCCCGCAAGGATCGCTCTTTGGTTCCTAAAATATGACAGTCGTTTCAAATCTTTACGCTCTCACGAGGCTCGCAATTGAATTTCTCTGGGCAAAATTATTTGTGATGCCGACATCTGATATCCTTTTTATAGAGCTTACCGAAAAATCCAGCACCACAAAGAAACGTAGGAACTTTCTGGAGTTTGTAGGAACGGATGATGTCATGAACCCGAGCTGAATCTAAGACCTGCCATAAAATTCTGACAAAGTGTAGGAGAAAACTTTGAAAATAAATATCATTTTTATATTTTTATGGCAATAAAAGACTTCGCATGTTTGAGAGAGAAATTATAAGCTGTAAAAATAAGAACTTTGTTTTCTATTACGGTTCTCATCTTGGTCACGTTTTCGTATAAATAAGATTATTTTTATAAGATAGGTAATACAATAAATACGACACAAGATGTAAGTATACTAGTAAAAAAAAGTATGTACTCAATAAATGGCTGAACAGAATATCTTTATCTAGACCCCGCTGTAACAATTTTCTCCATTCTCTTTATATATCCGTCGACAACCCAAAAATCACCCCAGTAAATCTTTGTACATGTAAGTAAATGAGATACACATAAAAGATAAGAAAAGTACGTTATACAGGCAACATGTAGAAAATGTTATGGTCGAAATACATTTTATTGGTATATAACATGCTTGTTTACACCCATTTTTACGTTCCGCCTCTAAATCAACAGGATTAAACGTGAAAATATTGCACTTACACGCTACACGGTACTCAGATTACATTCGTAAAATGTTAATGTGGATCAGAGTAGCAATAAAGTAGCGTATACCACCGTAGGTCTTGTGTTTATTGGAGTAATTTAAAGGTCCATTACAGAAAACCTAAGCGACCGCAAACGGCATGGGGTGCCGATCAAAACGAGACATAAACGCTAGTTAATAAGCTCTCGACATCGCTTTAATGAAGATGAAGCGGTAAAGTTTGCCGAGTAGCTTGTATCGGTGAGTACCTACGTATAAAATTAACGCGCTGTAATTTGGCCGGTGGCGTCGCGTTTGAACGCCGGTCGACTTAATTGCCGGCCGTAAAATTTTTGTTTGTTTCCGAAATCGGTCGGCATCCGCCGAGTAAATGAGAGCTGCATTCGCGTGCACTACAAAGCGCTTTTCATCTCAGCCGTTCCGAAATTCAATTTTTATTTTCTTCAAAGGTTTTGTTTTGGCACCAAGTTGAGTAAGGCTCTTTAATGAGTTTACCCGAAGTTATACCATGAATATTTGGGACCAACTGTTTGTGTCATAATCATTTTAAGAAAGTTTCACAATGTTTCAGTTTAACAAACTGATTTTGACATAAAGCTGTATTCAATGTTCGATTATTCAATGTTAAGAGATCTTCTATGTAAATAATGTCAAATCAGATTTATGTTAGAAAATATTTTAGTATTCTCTTTGAGCATAGAATAACAGAGAAGCTATCAGGCACTTTCAAAGTTTGGAACAGAGGAATATAATAAATTGACCAAATCGATTTACGAACTGACTGAAAACTCAAACTATTTGAATATTGAACACGTTGTGTTTTGTTTTGGCACCCACTCATACATAGAGGTCGTGATGAAGTAGATCGTATATGCAAATATAGAGCTTAGCATAAAGTTGGAATGGCTTTTCTATTAGAAGTGTTAGCAACGTTTTATTAAAGGACCTGAGTGTCGGATTACACTGGCTTTGCATTATATTTGCAAACTAGACACGTGTTCTAAGTTGTGATCTCTTAGCAACTAGTTAAGTTATGTTGAAGTTTCTGACTTAGTCAATCACCGTACGGTAATATCTTGGTGGTTGTTGCTCGTATTAGTCTATAGGAAATAGTTTGGTCAAATAGTATTTTTGTTTTTGTAGTAACTATGGATATTTGACTGCTGGGCAAAGACCTCACACTCCGAATCCAAAACCAAACTCTATTTAATAATTATCGTCTTGTTGCCCTTGCTTGCACCATTATATGTATTATATTTGGGTACTATACGTTTTCTTCTAACTTTAACAAAAAAAGGTAAAAAAGTCACTTTACTTCCTAAATTAATTTGTAACTTCCAACAATTAGTCATCGATTAAGAAGCTATTAAAGTCCCCAACAGATCGTTAATGTTCAATATTGGCCATCAAATCTCATTATGTCTTATTGGTCTTAAAACCCCGATAATAGCTCTCATCGAGAAGCTAAGGCCACAAAACGTAATAATGAATATATAACGACGCATATTATGTAGAAGTGCCATGATTGTGATAAAATTACGACGTGTAAACTTTATAGTTCACGCTACGGTATGGTAATTTAACTACGAAAACTGTGGTTGCGAGTTGATTTTCATGAAATTATGGAAGGTAATGAAATGGTGTTTATTTCTGTAAATAAATAAGTATGTTAAGAGCACAATTTTAGTTAATAGGTCAATCAAACTAGATGGCGCCCGTCTTTTCTGGCTCTCTGATCTCTGTCTTTTAATTTTTGATTGTCACGATTTAATAGGTACGCACAACGACCAGTAGTAGCAAAAGCAGTATTTTAAGGCATCTTATTTTATTGAAAGTTCGTACTTTGCTAGACCACTTAAAGGTCAACGTATTACCACCGACTTGCGGTCGACTCTGTTTTGAACATCAGTTCTTACAAAGACCACTATTCTATTATGTCACAAAATAATTAATTATTCCCTCCGCCATCTTCTTATTACTTTATACATGTTGTCTCCCAGGTCTTCACACGAGGGAGAGAGAGAGATTTTCTCTTTATTAATCGTTCAACCCGTTGTTTCTCAACTATAGGTCTACCTAAATTGTTTCAATTCCACATCAGCCAAAGCATTACAGGCACGCAAGTGTTCTATAAATATTTTATTGCTTCCTTTGTGTACGCAGAAAACTCATTAGTCATTTTTGTCGTCATAATTATACGCATTGGTTGTTTACTATTTCGTTGGTATTTATATTCATTTTCAAACCTCCACACAAATATTTCCGACCAAAACTTGTACACTACATAAAACTTTCAAGAGCATTTCCTTATAAAAGGCTTATGAAAAGGAAAATTTCACGGTAGTGAAAAATAGTCTGAATACGAAACGAATGAAACTGCTGAAAAGTGTACTTTATACTTTTATATCTGTTTTTAAATAAGTTTTTTCACTTTTATATTTTGTTTCTTTCTGAATGCAAGTTTTGAGTAAACAAAAACGTTCCACGATCGACTCGACCGTTCTTCAAAGTGGCAATTTCTTTGAAACTAATTCCGTTTTTCTTTTGTTCCAGATAAAGTGTTGTTCGTTGTTCTATCCCGACGATGGAGTTTGTTGACAATGTCGTGACGGAGCAGTCCAAACACCCGCTCCCAGTGATAACCGACACGTATCTGTACAGTTGAGCCCGCGGCTAAGATGGTGAAGTAGTGTTTAATAGACAATTAAGTGATACAATGAGCTTATAAGTTTAAGTGAATGTCGGGTGATCGGGAGAGGATGCCTTACTACGGGTACCGGGAGGGCGGGCCCGAGTCGGACTCAGAAGGCGCCTGCTCGGACTCAGATGGGGGGGATTCGGACTCTGAGGGGGGGCTGAGTACCGAGAGTACTGTCGGACAGGGCCTGCCCTTCCCCGGCTTCACTCCGGTCGCCCTCCGGTATCTGACGCAGGAAACCAGGCCGAGGAGCTGGTGTCTCAAACTCATCACTAATCCATATCCTTTTCAATATGACCTATTTGTACTGTAAGATGTTTGCATGCAGTTTTCGACGGTATTGTCTCCAATACCAGATTTCAGAGCTGTTCCAAATAACCAAAACAATTTTTTATAATACTCACGTGTTGCGTGTAAGTATTAAGTACGCACTTACAAGGTCATGGTCAAAATCAATAGACATTTTTATCCGTTTTTGGGTTAATGACATAACATACAACAAAACTAGAACTGCCTCAGCAACAAATCGATATCAACGAGCTCTCAGAATAGCCACACTCAATTTCGACTTTACAAACGTTTTCAAATGTGGAACAGCAAAGAGATAGGCGGAAATAAATAAATCAATTCAATTATTTATTGCATATCACATGCGTTTTACAAGATCTTTTAATAAAAATATAGTTCGCATGGATCCTGTCGGGCACAAAAATTTTATACAATATTGATAGTAGCATTTCAAGATTATTAACAATAATTAGAAATCAATGAGTTCATTTTAATAAGCAATGTCATAGGAAAATAAACCTAAATTAGAGATTAAAAGTCATCATCTGCTTATAGACTGGAAGCTGACCGAAACATAGCAGCTGAATACCAGTATTTTACATGGAGCGACTGCCTATCTGACCTCCACAACCCACTTAGTGCTGGGTAAAGACTTTTGGAGCATCGACTACCTATTACGACTGTCAAGGACCTACATACACAGCCAGCCACACACGAAACTCTGCATGTAATGGGTGGTCACCCACCCAAAGACCAACCTACGCAAGTGCAGCTTAACCTGAAAATTGATCCGCGTGGCTGTTGTTATTCAGTCCTAGTTCCTTCCATACATAAATAAATATTATAGCCATTACTTCTAACATTTAGTTTTGTGTGCACAAATACTCATCCAGAAGTAGATTGTTCACTCTGGAATTGTCTAAGCCTCCTTCAGTGAATGATAGCAAACATTGGGATTGACGACGGCATCGTTGGTCAAGTGGTTATCTGAAAGACTTGTAGTGCCACTCCGTAGAGGAAGGCTTACTCTTCCGTTCTTTGTTTCCACGGAATTTTGTAGCAGCTTTAATATTCAAACTATCGTGATTATGTTGAAACTGTAAAATATTTTTGGTAATTAACATTCGTGGTTTCGTTTTGTTTTGGTTAAGTTAAATAGGACAACGTTAAACTACTGAAATTAATTGAAACCACAATCATAGATGTTTCGTTAACTTAATGGAAATACAGTAGTATGTCATTTTGGAAAATTCGAATCTTTTCTTTAAGTCTCTCCAGGGCTATTCAATTTCCACCCCTATGAAAAAGGGACATTTACCTATTGAACGCGATGGTACATTCTGTTTACTTAGACCCCCAAAATTCAAACTTCAATCCATTACTACACAAGTGTTACCTCAAAGTCCAATACTTATTCAACTGTTTCGATTTGAAACAGCAAGGTTCTCCTACAAATACGTATAAGCAATACAGTCATCCACACGTCAATGTTATCAGTTCGTCAGTGACAGCTTCTTTATACCTGAAGTAGTGAAGCCAGTATTTGTGTCTTCTACATGACGTTGATAGTCCCAAGGTGCATACAGAACTCATCCTGTGAATAATTGACAGCGCTCGTGAAGATCAAAGCTTTGCCGCGTGTATTGGTCGTTTAGCCCCCGGGCGTCACGACTCTGCTCACGATGCGACGCGACAGTTCCAAATGCAAATTAATATGAGAGATAGTCGTACATAGACAGACGGATTATCCTACTTGGAGACTTAAAGGTTCAAACTTTGGTTGTTTAGAGTCGACTATGGTTACCTAACAAACACTTTAATAGATAATTGAAAGAAACGAGAAGGAAAATAACATAGGTTTAACCTCTGGATAGATAGAAAAAAAAGTTGTTTCAGTTCATTCATCTCGGGTCGATCTTCAGGATTACCCGCGCTTCCCAGCCTAACATACTGAGTATCCTCCGTGCCTCGGAAAGCACGTTAAACCTTTGGTCTCGGTTGTCATTTGAAGACAGTTGATACAGGTAGTCAGTAGCCTAAAAGTCTGACAACCAGTCTTACCAAGGGGTATCATATTACCCAATGCTAATTGGGTTGTGGAGGTCAGATAGGCAATCGCTCCATGTAAAAAACTGATACTCGGCTGCATTCGGTTAGACGATCCCAACGTTGTGAGGAAAAACTATAGAGATGATGATGTTTTTTAATGTTCATTGAATACCAAAATGATTACACACCTCTTTTACAATATTGCTCTTATTCTATGGGTATAACGGCAGTCTTATTGCTGACAGCGATATCGCCCAGACAACTTTTGAATATAATTAAGGAACTTTAATTTAAATTAATAGATTGGTCAGCCCTAAAAAGTTCTAATAATACAATCTGAACCTTTACAAAGAGGAATTATCCAAAACTACCGATACATTAAGTTTCAACTTAACAGTACAAAAACAGCACTAAATCCTATTTATTTGCTACCAGGAAGCTAGTGTTTTATATCTTTTCAATTAAATTCTACCTTCAATGTTATTGTCTTCTCCCGATGTTGACATTGACCTAATAACTGAACACTGTGAAGGTAACTTAGCCTTGATTAAATTCAATGTTGATAATCACGTTTTTCCGAAAATATGGAAGTTACAAGTGTAGGAGTTGCATTATACATTCCTTAGTATTGTGGCTTGGTAAGAAAAATAAAGGAATAAAAGACAATGACACCTGGATCTGTGAATCCAAAGACAAAGCGACAATCTATTAAGCGAGCAAAGATGGTGCTGCAAAGCATAAGTCAATCTCATTGACAGTCAGTTTAGGAATACGTAACAGTCTAAAAGTTATTTCCACGTCTCTGGTCGTAGCCCTCAATATATTTCATGTTGTCAGCTTTAGGGTTTTACCTAATCACAACTTCAAAATGGTTGAATGATTGATAATACCTGGGCTTCGTTAATAAAACAGCTTCCAACATCCAATGTTAATGATTAATATTTAATCCAATACCAAACCGCCGAAAATAAGTAGCCACCGGGTTTTAATCAGGTACGCACATAAATAAGTAATCAGCTAACTTCAGCCAATTACCCCTCAAACGTAATCGGGCAAAGACAACCGTCATTGTGACGAAGTTAGGCACGTAATGAATATGTAAATTGAATAAAGCGTATGTGTTACAAACGAGTAGGTACTAATTTTCCTTTAAACAAAGGGAATTTAATACCCTTTTAAATGTACTCGTAACTTTTTGTTAGATATTTTGACGAGCATTGTATAAAGCTTTTAGCCTTTGACTTAAATGATGCGAGTTTCCGAATTAGATCCCCATATAAAGAAGGTACTTGTGTCATCAGGTAGTTATACGGTGTTAAGGAACCCTTCACAAAGTTGTTAACTAAGCCTTCTGTACCTACATCAAACTAATTAACTCGAGCAAAAATTATTACGGGGAGACTTTTTTTTGGGATAAATAATAATTATCACTGTTTTTGGTTGGACGCAATGAAACGCACACAAACATTGGGCTTTTGAATAACAGCTTGTATAAATAACTTAAAAAATATGAAAGATTTCGAGTTTCGATCCGGATCCATCGTTTGAACAAGGACCGGACGCGAGAGGTCACCGCCGCGGTCGTCGATCGCCTAGGCGAGGACAAGGCGGTGCTCCGCCCAAGCACTGTTTAAAAACTATCATATTTTTTAAGTTGTTTTTACAAGATTTTATTTACTTTCAACTGTCCCAGTGTCTGCTGGCCAATTGTTCTATTGGTGTAAAATTATTAGTCGAATCATTCTGTTAGTTAAGCATTCACTGACGACTATGTTTTGTTGGCGAATCGTTCGTGGGTTAAAAGTTAATGGGTTAAAGATACTTTTCACTTTGTTCATCGACCAATCGACTGTTAGTAAATCGTTTCAGTTTCATTTAAAGTAAAATTAGAACATGAAAAGCTGGTATTAAACAAACGAATTAAAAAGTGGGAACCCTAACCTCTAATATCTTCGTAACTAAAAGATCCCGGGTAAGGTCCAAAACGAAATAAAAACACAATTATTAGAAAGTGATATTGACAATTGAATTTCAAAAATAGTTCGTACGTTAAAGTAATTAGATATACCATTTTGGAGTAGATAACAAAGCAGGTTATGCTCATACGGACTCGCCAGCCATAGAGCTATGCCCTGAGGGGTATACAAACAATCAGGCTGAGAGCAGCCGACCTCCACGCTGCTCTTGCTTTTATATAGCTGTCCAAATATGCAGGTTTTGATTTCATATTCGATAATACACATTGTGTATAATAAGAACGGGTCTTTGTTACTTTCAGATTTCATGGGAAAACTCTGCATATTTGATGTTTTTCTCCGTTTCTTTTTAAAATGCCAATTAATGCTTTGCATTTTTTTAATGGAACGAGGCCGAGGGCTAAAACGAATATTTATAATTTTTTACTTTTCTTCATCATTATATATTGTAACTTTGTCTAAGCTCTCTGGATTCAATAGCTTTTCGATGTCGTCTATTCGGAATGATTTAATCAATTCAAATACTTCAACGTTTTTTCCTGAATCCCCGAGCAAGAAATGGTATTTTTCCTCTTCGGAACACTTAAACGGTTTTCAATTTGAGCTGCAAGCTTCTTAAGACTCATCAATTTACATTACCCTCGCAGTTATTGAATTTCTTGAATCAACATAAATATGTCTGCCACTTTATTGCTTACCCTCGCGAATACGTTATTCATATTTAGTCGGAAACGCAATAACTTCGTACTTAATCATTTCGCCTAGAAACCATTTTTACCAGATATTAATTTTCTTTTATAGTACAAACAAAAGTTCAAAGTAACAATACCAAACAAAATCATCGTGTTACTACAGCCCGGGCTAACTATCATATAAATTATGAAAAACAAATCTGGTTAGTTTCAACTGTGTGGCGTGTGTGTAATGAATCTAAATTGTTTTATGCGCACATACTTCGACTGGAGATGTAGGCGAGTTCTTTGTAGGTTGCCATTCATAGGTTTTCTTTCATCTACAATTTAAATCCCTAAATTCGTAATTAAAATGACTAATTTCTTTTACAACCACATTATAACACATTAAACACGTAATTATACAGTTTGCTGAAACATTAAGGTAATGTGTGAAATATATAATGACACTTTTTACCTCCCATTTTTATGGAAATTACGAGTATCTCTGATGACGTAATTTTCAACTCATTTATTTAATGTTGTCGTAATGAGAAAAGTTGGGTTAACAGCCAAAAGTAATGTTATCGCTGTGGTCTCCTTTTGGTAAAAATGGCCACCTTGCTGCCATTAAATCCCAACGATAATATAACATGCAAAAGTGTCCAAACTTTAAATAGATATTTATTGCGCGCTAGCTGTAAAATCAAAGGCAGATACTTAAGAACGTCTTCACCAGAGACGTTTGAGATAGTTCATTGTTCCAGTACTTGAACACTAATATAATGATTCAGAAACGTCGACAGCAAATCTCGGGAACCCAGCTCACTGTCATTTTACTCTGAGAATTCTGCTATGCTTGTATAATTCCTCGTATATCAGAAGGATTCCAAGGTGGGAGTGATTGCTTCTAAATACAAGATGAAGTTACTGAGATAGTAAAAATGATAAACAATCAATAAACTGTTTGAATCATGAATTGTTGTGTACAGCGTACCGTGAGTCATAGTTGATTCGGTCTCGCAGATATAGGATAGGATAGGTAAGGAGCTTTGAATATGTTTATCACAAAATATGTAGTCAAAATCGCATTAAAAATAAGCCTACAGTCACGTAGGCTTAGAAAGGAAATATGAAATTCTACGGAATATCATATTTCCATCTACATACATTTCAGATTTAAAACCTACAAATAGGGTCTTAATATTTCTCCAAGTTAAACCCACCTCCACGCTAAATTAAACTCTAGCACTTATGAATAAGGTATGAGTTCTGTTACCGCAATCAACTTTAGAGAATTCACGTTAAATTCTGATGTCGACCACTCCAGGCCACTCGTGTCTTGTGGAGCACTGAATAAATTAGGTTCTACAGTTACAGTGTGTAGTGGGTGTAAGTGGAAAACTAGAGTCTCGCTTTGTCGTGTTCGGATTGTCAGGTTTCCACGATTGACACCATTTTCCTCGCTCGCGATAACAGGTTTGTTAAAAGGGTTGTCGTGGCAACACCCCAGGACCCGTGCTAATTAAATTGAAGTTTAATTAGGAGTTAATTAACTTTGAAGATCGTTTTAATTTGAAATTGTGCTTTTTTAATTATGTTAGCACGTTTGATAAGGTTCTCAAATTAGTAAATATGAAGTTGTAAATTACTGAACTTTAAAATCTTCTAATTACTTGTTTAAGAATTTTATTTACTTAATATGTAGGTATTCATTGACGTCATGCCTCGGAATCCTCTCATGACAAATAGTTTTAGAAAATTAAATGAATTTCAAAATTCTTACTGCTACATACTACTGAGAACCTCTTAGCTATATTGAGAATCTCATTGCATTGCATTACTATTGCATTTAAAGCTAACATGCATGTTAATAAACCCTTTGTCTAGACAGCGTGTATGAGAAATACCTGTGTCAGACTCGATTGCAATTCAAATTGGAATAGGAGCCATGTAACTGCTAAGACAGTACCGAAGGTACACTAGGAATGTAAATAAATTATAGAAGAGACGTGGCTAACAAGCTGGTTCAGAACAACGAACATGAAGACGTATATTGGAATTACTCAAACTAGTTGGGCATATTATCGGTTGGTGTAATGTCCGAATTCACTAAATAAAAACTCTTAGTTGAATTTCCTTGTTTGACTCAGTGACCACACTTGAAATTCTAAAAGTGAAATAATATTAAGGTATCAAGAGTGTTCAAGCTTAGTGTAAGTAAAAGTTAGTGAAGGTTGGTAGGCATCGCTGCGGGTTGTTCCCAAGAGATACCGCGGCCTCGACATAAAGGGCTAAGAAGAAACATGGGTGGTTTTTAGACAGTAGATGTCTGACACTCTGCCCTTTCGCTCTGCCCAAGAGCGGGACGGGTTATTCGATGATTTCCACCGACAAAAAAAAAATGTTGGTAGGCATTGCATGTCTATCTCACTTATCCTGCAAATGTTATAAACATTTCACGCCAAGCAGTAGGTGCCCCTTCGTAAAGGAATTTGAATTATGGCTGCATGACACAGAAGTCAACGTACGAGGTGACGTTCGATTTGCTTCAGTCACGCATATTGTTTCCAATAGCTAGAAAATTACTATATTTATGAACCAGCATGCAGTTAAGTGACTAAACGGATTTTAGGAGAATAAACCAGTAAAACGAGAATTATATACCTAAACATCTTTTGAATTTTTTGGGTGTTTTGATTGTGTAGAAACATCAAGTTCAAAATTTACTTAAAACTCCACGTATTTTGGATTTTTGTTGTTTTGTTTTTATTTACAAACATCAGTGTAAAATAAAATTCAAAACGTACGTATTTATCTTCCGATTATAATTATTATAGATAGGTTAACGATATTATTGTTAGTACGGTAGGAAACCCCTTTTTTGTTGACAAGCAGGATTCGTGCATATGCAGACCAAATGGTAGAACAACCCTTTATACATAGTAATCTGGCCAACCAAAATACAGCTCGTACAATAAAAGGCAACCTCGGACAGAACTGCCAACTACTAACATTTAAACATCACAAAAACTAAACTTTAATCAAACCCGCATGTCCGGAACAAAACGACATCTATTAAATAACAGGGGACATGGTAATAGTGGGGCCCGTTGGAGCCGTGCCGAGATCGGAGCAATTGTTACCGGTACGGCCTGACGCCAAAACGACTGCCTACCTATCTGTTATCACTACCCTAAAATTATGTAAATACCAGCCTACACGTCACTATCTATGTACAGTCCATTCCCAGTTAATTTGGCTTCACTGTCAAAATAATTTGAACCTTATTTTTATTGCAATAAGGTTGCTAGTGGAGATCGTGGCTAATAAATTAAAGCCACACGAGTCAATGTGCTAAGTTTTTTTTGAGCGGTTGCCTAGGTCGATCCGTGAATGACCATCATTACTAACCGATTCTCTCCGTGCCTCGGAAAACTTCAAGTCTTTAATTTTTTCTGTCATTAAAATTTGTAGATCTTTGACAGGCATAACGAGTAGTCAGGAACCCGTAAGTCTGACAACAAATCTTGCCAAGGGGCTAAACTGTGGAGGTCAGATATGCAGTTACTCCATATAAAAAACTGGTATTCAGCTGCATCCGGTTAGATTTGAACCCGCCTCCAACAGTTAAGGAAAGGCTAGGTAGATGATGATGAAGATAGCTGTGAGATTGCTGCCACTGAAAAAATCTGTCAAAAGCAAAGTGATCTTTATTTAAGTACACAATAAAGTTGTTGTTATGTTGCTGCTGGAAGAGGTAAAATAACTTAAAAAAGACTGTACGTCCTACATGTTATGCCGATATCGACGTGTGACCTGAAAATATCCGGAACGATGTTTTGCTCATTTCTATTTCTAGTGAAGGGTTTAAGAGAAAATTTGGCTGTAAAGGTCAAAGTTGAATCGTGATAATATTTAGATTTGCTTGAGTTCTGTTCAGTCTGATGTCGTCGTAAAAATTGGTAAATATTTATGTGATTTAGTGGTAGACAAACTTCGACTTTCTCCACGTGTATTTTGAAAGTAATAGTGGCTCGGTAAAGATGTAGCTTTCTAATGGTGAAAGAATTATTAAAATCCGCCGACAAAAATAATCTTTATAATATTAGTTTAGATAAGAAAAACACAAAAGAAAATATAATTTATAACACCAAAAGATATCTCTTATATTTAAAAAAAATCTTGTTCAACGTTGCGTGCAGTTTTAATGGCTTTCACAAAAAATTGAAGCTCAATAATTGAACAAACTCCCGTCTCACCAATTAGCTGCACAAATACGAATAAGCTTTGAGCAAATTGTGCTAATTAAACCAAACCGATTTGATTCCTCTCGCCAAGCTTAAATCACAGCTTAAATGAAGGAGTATCACAAAGTTAACATTAAATGCTAATGTTTGCTGGTCACTTCTAAAGGACACTGTTCAAACTGCCTCTTAGAACTATAATATTGTACAAGGTCTAATAATATTAACTAGAAAAATTCTACAAATGTCAATAGATGTTCTATCACTTGACGATAGATAGGTAAGATACTTAAAATCTATGAAGTTAATAAAAGGTAAAACTTATTTTTTACTGATGCTTCAAGAAACGACACTTCAATCCTGCAATTGCTTAAATTATTTTTATTTTTTTTATTAGATTCTATTTAAATAACATAACATAAATTTATTTTTAGGCAACTTTGGCCCATAGAATATTAAAAGTAATTTATTCAAACTAGGTTGATAATCAGCACTTTTCGAACGTCAAAATTTACTTTACTTATTTAAAAGAGACAGTCCCCAAAACGCCCACCCTTCGACACTTCCTAGTGTTTTAGCTGGAAAGAAGAAGTGGCGGAACAAACTCACCAGCCAAACCAACTGCCAAGCCAACTGTTTGTTACAATACAATATATATCTTTGTTTTGATTCAATAGTAAGGTATAAGTTAAATTAAGATTTACTACGGACACAAATCAATAATAAAAAAAGTATATATAATAATAAACAATGTAAAAAAAAAATAACACATCAGTAAACTAATTTTGGAGAAAGAACATAAATAACAAACATAGTCCTGTGTTCAACTCAGCGACCAGCTATTCTTATCCATCCATGACCAATTCACATCAAGTTTGTGGCGTTTGCCAAGACCATGTGTAAACTGCTCTAGGCAAATACTATAAAACCCAAAATCCAAAAAAAGTATGCGGAAACAAAATGCAGGTTGTAGTAAACAACGCAAGTGATCGAAACATGGAAGTAGGTAAATGTGCTGCTAGGTCACGGGCAGACTGCCACATTGGTGCGCCCGAGAGCATTATATTGTTATAAATGTGTCCACGGTGCCAAGAAACCTTGTAAGGAAACTTACTGCTTGGAGAGATACAGATTAGAAGCGGTAGCATCTAGTTTCACGGCCAAGTGCGTTCTGCCAAGTTTTACCTGTTTATCCAACTTCAACTAGGTCACTAAGACCTTTATTTGTGTGAGGGCCTTGGTAAGAAGCAATGGGTTTCAAAGCGTTTCTTTCAGCTACCGCTTTTAAACTATCATGCTCACTAACACTATCAGTAACATTGGAAGTGGGATATTTATCATGTTTACTATTTGTTTTGGTCCCGAGTCCAAAAAAATTAACAAGAGGTTGGGTTTACCGATTTATCTGCTCATAAACACCTACCCGTAATAGCTTTAGTTTATCCATAATCATGATACTTACAACAGGGCTGAAATATCGAAAACTCAAAACAAATAGTAAACAATGGTAAATACCTCGTTTTCAGTCTACATTTAAATATCTGTGCTATATCTACCAGTTAATCAGTCACGGAAAAGTTTTAAATATACAAAAGACTCTGGGTTATTCGCAAAAGGCTCGATCATTGAACTTTGGTAATAATAATGGAAAAGCATCCCTGACCCTAGCTAGAGTAAGCAAGATGGGAAGGCTAATAGCCGCATGAAATCGTTAGCAGATGATGAGGCAAAAACGGTTTTATTAGGAAACGGGCCTGACGCCCCTGTAGTATAAATTATGATTGTTTACTATGAATCTAGATTTGGATGTGATAAGGAATGCAATACATAGGATACCTATGATTGTGACGTAGAAACTCGACGGGGGCTGACGGATACATTTTATTTCTGATTTGTATAAATAAAATCTACATGGAAAAATTCTCATTACAAAATTTCAGCTTAATATACCTACTATGTTTACAAATAATTAACATGCAAATGTGCGATAAGTGCAACTAAATAAATATGAAAAGCTAAACACAAACACAAACATGATTGTCCACGTTATATTGGTAATAATATTGATAATAATATAATAATATCAAATCAGATTCAGAATTTACTCTAAATTTCTATTCAGTTTCCTACAGGTATATTTACAGAAGAATATTGCACGAACAGGCACAATTTGATAACTGATTCATATAAGATTCAAAGAAGGAAAACGAATAGAAATTGATTTCAGCCGTGTTCGGCATATCTCCGCTGAATAAGAAAGTAAACATGTTTACGATCCCTGAGAATTAGATGAGTACCTAACCTATGTAAACAACTTATCTACAACTAGCTTATTCATTGAGTACATTGGTTTTCGGCCCCTTGTAATATGGTCTCGGTAAATTAAGACATCATTACGTCTTAATTTGCCGAACACGGCTGTTTCACCTGTGTTTTTCTTCTTTATAATACCAGTACAATGTTTTTCTCCTACTATGTTCTTGTGTTGTGATATCTACACCATTTATTCATTGAAACTACGTAGTTCTTTTTCTTTTGTTTGCACGTCAAGTGTCAAATGCTGGTCAAAAGCTAACCTTTTCTTCTTTCAAATCTCAGTATCTTATGCGATGTCTCGCCATGTTCGCCCCGCTCCGCACTGTCAAATGGTTCCATTTTGTACCAAACCATAACCATTTGACAGTTAATCGATGGACACTATGATAGCCACTGACATTTAAAAAGATACGCAATTGCCCTGCTGATCGTGACACCTCCTTCGCCGCAGTCTACGTCGGGGCAATACTACTGCTACTTTAGCTTGACTGTTTTTTTTTTTTTTAAATTTGCAACCTTAGTTGTAGTAAAAAAAACATTCAGAATGAGCGCAAAACCAAAAGATACACCAGATTAGCCCATGATTTGCTTTAGTACCATATCGACATTTGAATGGCAAAAATTATCAAGCGACATTGTGTGCACTCAGAATTCTTGTCTGAACTCCCTTGCTTCTACAATGTCGCTTGGTAATTTTTGCTTTTCAAGTGTCGATATAAATATCCCGAAGCACTGAACTTTGCCATACTGAAGACAACTCTTTACTAACTACATCATTATATTAATGAAAAAATATGCTCTGTCCAAGCTTAAAACTAAGATAAGAATTAACCACATACAACACTAAATGTAACTCATCATCACAGCCACACTAGCTGTAAATATGTACCACCTACATTCATTATTTTAAGCGAGCATAATAGTATGTACATATAGGTACGTTAGTGTGTACTTTTAGTTATAATATACCGACCTCTTTTCACATTCAGCTTTCAGAATATCTCCCACCAGACAGTATAACTAAAATTAAAAAAGTTCCCTTTCACAACACCGTTTTTATGTAACACGAATACTCGTATAATGATCCTCACAATTGAAATGAGTTTCTTCATTAAAATGTAGGAGCGTATCATGCCGAACACAAAAAGAGCCCTTCGCTGTAATGCACTGTTATCATGAAGTCGTCTTTGACACATTTTCCAACCTTTTTACCTAAAATATATATTACTTTCTCAAAGTTCTTACCTGTCTCGTTTCATTAAAGAACTGTATTCGTGCTTTTTGCTTATCCAATTCAGTGTAAAAGCATTTCTGCACTTTTCTGATAGCGATCTATAATTTTTGTGCTTTTTATTTTCTATTTTCGTGCACAAAGAAGTTCAAATCGTATCAGTTTAAAAATGGAAAAGGAAACGACTCCAGTTTTGCACGTGGAATCGCGTGGCTTTGTAATTTCGTTTATAGCATTTGCCGTGAAGCAGAAAGAAAAAAACAAAATGTGGGCAACATCGTTTATGCATACCACCCACTCTTATGTCAACTGAGTAAGGTTTAGAGTTTTTGTTGGGAGACGAAACGTTACAGCGCGGAGTTTCACTTGTGTACCAAATCGTGGTGGCACAAAGCTGCTCTGCTTGTGCGGTAGTCTTTGAAATGCTCCGAGGGAAAATTCGCGGCAAATGAGCTCATTGTTTACACGCATGAAGCAAGGCAATTTGGGGACTCAAGTGTTTTGTATAAATACGTTTCCAGTTCATTTCATTTGTGTTTAGCAGAAGCTTATTTTCGCAACGGTGCTTTTAATTTGATTACTTTAATTATTTTCTACTCAAAATCCACTCAAAAGTTTAGTTTTTTATTTTTAAAGCACAAAATAATTGAAGTTTTAGCAAAAGCGAAAAACGACAGGTACAAAAACTGTCACCCTTTTCAAAGAAGAGATTTTGTCTTGAACTATGCATCCAATAAAACGGGGATAAAAACTCAATTCAGAATTAATAGCCCAGATTGAGGAGACTGGAGTGGCTCTGAAACCAATCCAATTAACTTTTAGCGTCACTTTCGCCGTTTGTCAATAGATTTATCCCGAGATTTAATTCTAAATTGAAATTCAAACCTTCTTATTTTAAACTTTTAACTCACTGATCGGCTCAAATGAATTAATTTAAATCTTGTTTTCTTTTTCTCTTTTCATCGTAACTTCTAACTTTGTTTTCTCTATAATAATTGGATTTAATTTTAACTGTAAACCAAAGCCTTTGTTGAGTTAAATTTCTGATAAATAGCACTCTTCTGCTTGTCAATAACACTCGAACCTTGAATATAAAATACGCAGTTCCTTCTAAACATTTTTCATAAAATACGAGTGCCCAATCACGGTGCCTTTAAGGGCCAAATATAATATCATTCAAATAATAATGGTGTTGACTCAGTTTTTCATTCCAACAGAACTCGTTCAGAAATGTCAGTCTATTTGTAAAGAATGAAATATTAAAGCGAGAGACTCGATGATTTGAAATCAGAGCAGCTATCGTGCGCTTCTTCACTTGAAGATAGTGCCTCGTTTGAATGTGTTCATTGTTACTTGCCCTAACAAGTTTTCTTTTCTTTGAGTCTATCAAAATACCTTGAATAAATTCTACCTAACTGGACTTATACTGGATGTGGCTACTATTCTATCTGATGAATAAGTTGCTTTGAAAGATCATGACATTTGAACTTTGCGAGTCCTGAGACGTACTAGTTAATTCAGGATCAGATGGACGGCCAGTGGCAACTTTCTAAAACTTTTATCAACATCTAAGTTACTCACTTTATTCTCATACAACTCCCAGAATATTTTATCAAATCAGTTTAGGCATGGTTTTATCTATGTATTTCTAATAAAATTTCTTTGATTTCATGTGCTATTTATTTTGCGTACCAAAAGCATAGTCATCAATAAAGACATCACGTTTCTTTGCATGACTAAACATGTTACGGACATTCGCAGAAATAAAACAAGCATTTACGTAAACAAAAGACGGTCGGAACGTGCGCGGTTATAGCCAGTTTTACGGTCAATAAAATCGTATCAAGCACAATCAATGACAATCATTGAGCTAAAATGCGGAAACCGATATAATCGCCATCGCCATTACTAATGGCTAATTCCAGAATTGTAAAATTGATGAAAATTTTATTTAATATAAGTCTTCCCTTTGAAGTAAATAGTGAACAGATTCTGTTTGAGGTTAATGGCAAGCTAATTCAATATTAGCCAGCTATCGGAGCTACATTTCCAAAACAACTTTGAAAAACTGTAACTAGCTCAGTACACTTGCTTGCCACTGGAACAGTGTGAACGAGCGCTATCGTGCTTGTCGGGACAATGGGTAGGCCGGTGGCGTTTTCCTCTCATAACACAAACCTTTTGTGATAACAGCGGGCCCGATCCACATAATGCTATGAGATTACTCATTAAAATCGCCGAAAACGGCCGTCCCTGATTTAAATTCAAAATAAATTCGGGAAATATCAAAGGTATCGAAAATTGGCGACAAAATATGTACTTAATATTTCTTTGAAATTCAAATAGGGTTGGGTATTGTAACAGAAATACGATATTATTGTATTTCAAAACAATATTTTTTTATCTTTGGTCTGCATACTCAATTATTTATAGCTAGGAGGTAGGTAGGTAGGTATCATATTATTAAATAATAGAAAGTTGCTCAAACAGCCTTTATTATAATGTTATCAATTTTCAAATAAAATGTAAAACGCTGAACTAAGTTAACAAACTAACCAACAAATTAATCGGATAAATAAAATTCAACACTTCACTCATAAAAATGGACAGCCATAATACCCTCCGATGAGAGTTGAGATCAAAATATTTTATACATAAACGGAATTTTCCGACTTAAAATAAAATCAGCATCTAATCTTATTTCTAAGCAAGTCTTTCATCATTATAATGAGTTAAGCCACCCCTTAAGTCCGACAAGTTAAGTTGCACCTATTTATCAAGCATGCAGCTTAAGGGTGGGTTCAATAGGAGTTAAAGGTTGAATATTTTTCCCTGTCGTAAGTTATGAAGCGTTAAAGGGTCGGTAGGCGTATTCATTTTACAGGTCATTAGAGTAAAAAGGGTAAACAAAATTGTGACGACGACCTTCGTACGCTTTAAAACAAAATGATTTCTTTTTTACTGTGTTACACGCATAAAAATGAGTATTATGAAGACGATTATATTTATTTTGATAACAAAGTGCTTTGGCATTGAAAGATGTACCTATTAAATGTGGTTGTATCGAGAAAGTTTGTTTTATAATAATATGTAGTTACTACATATCTCCCTAAGAGAAGTTTGTTCTACCAACTTTCGTATATTATTATCTACGTCCATGAATGTGAGTTTCTTCATGCGAACTTTATCTTAAATCTCAACTTTAAGCAAACACAGTAGCTTAAGATGTTGCTACAGAACTTGCATCTTTGCAGTTTAGTTTTGTATACGTAATCATACCTGCAATGAATATTGTATGGGTATGCACTGTCTGCTACATCATATGATATATCATGTAGAGCTATTTCGAACATATAACGTCGCAATATAAATTAATAAATCAATATTATAAAAAACTCCAAAGCATTACAGAAACACGAGAGGATAGACAAATGGAAATTGGTTTTAAAGCGTTCTGTCATCATTCATCATCATCATCATCATTTCAGCCATAAGACGTCCACTGCTGGACATAGGCCTCCCTCAGGATTTGCCACAATCGCCACGCTTGGCAGGCGGGTTGGCGATCGCAGTATGGTTGTTATGAAGGCACAGAGAACGCCGCTGCCCATTCTCTGGTAAGTCCCTTAGTCGCCTCTTACGACACCCACGGGAAGATATGGGATGGTGCTATTCTTTACGTCCGACACCATACGAACGTATGTACATCAAGCTAATTAATTGTAGGCAACAATAATTCCTGAGAAATGTGAGAATTCGAGATTCAAGTAAGAAACAAAACTATGCTGATGGATGCACTGCATAGTACAGGGTCTTGTAAGTATTGCAAGTAACGACATAATTAAAAAAAACCGTATTAAAAAAAAACTTGGAACTTTGACCTTCAATGTAAAAATCGTAATGACGGGGAGAACAAGTGACATTCGGTTTCGTTAAGGGTCTTTTCACAGCCATTATAAAAGGATTTTGAAGAGAATTGACGCAAGATTTTCGGTAGCTTAAGGCAATCTAATACACTTTAGGATTTTTCTATCGTCGTTATTGATGATAGAAAATCAATTGTATTGTTCTTCAAACCGTAAAAACTTAAAATAAATGTTTAATGATAAGTTAACTGTAAATAGCCACCGTTTACACCTCATTCCTCTCAATTTTACTGGAATAAGCAATCATTTCCGTCATCTATACGTAATCCACACGTATATTTCGTGTAATCAAGCGGCACAAGTCGTATATAGCCACATCAGGCTTAATTCACTAAGTGTACAGTTCCACCACGCGTGACATAAACTTCCTTCAGTAATGACGAACGCCACAGTAACATTTATTGACCGCCGTCTCTTATTGAGCTTCACTGCAGTTTAACGTCGGTTTAAGTTGTCGGTTTCTGTTTGATGCGCTTAATCCCCGCTTCTTTAATTAGTTTAGAATTTCCGTGGAAAGTGGATTCGGAGTTTTGTTGAGGATAGTTTAATACTTTGGTGTTCTTCAGATGGAAAGTTTCTCTTGTTTGGGGAATTAAAGTTAGGTACTGCTTGCACACTTTTCTTTGTTGTTTTATCTGTAGTTTTAGCACAGGTAAAATATTCACTTAGTGTCAACTAAGAGAATCGGGGATTAAGCGCATCAAACAGGGACCGGTCACTTAAACAGACGTTTAAATACCATACTTTGACATTTTATTATCAGAAAAATATCGGCCCGTTCATGTTTCGGTTCTTTTTATAACATTTAGCTCATGGGACTTAAACATTACTGGCGAAATTTGGGTGTACTATTAGGTACACCTCTGCCTAACCCTTCGGGGATTACAGGCGTGATGCGTGTTAATTTGTCCTATAAACTACCGCAAACATGTGTAGCCTTACTAAAATATACAAACAAAACCTTGAACCTCGCTTTTAAACTCGCCAACCAAAAGTACCAGGGATACATAAGTCGCTACGTAGTAGAGACCACCGCGCCACTTGAGCGCCTGTTGACGACAAAAAGAAGGGAAAAAAATGTCGACGACGTAATACCGAGATGACAAATACGCTGTTTTACACTACAGATGTATTTGAGTTGAAAAGTTGGATTATTTATGTCTTTTTCCTTTACACTTTCGGGGGAGATGAAGAACTAAATGAATTTTACTACTGATGTTTTGTAGTACTTAGGTTCTGTCATTTCAAGGATTTTTTAGCTTAGTTGACACTTCCCGTGACCTGCTGGTTTTAACCTTGGCCAGAGGTTAAGCGTTGTCGTTGTTGTCATACAAAGTGGCAATGCCGCTAGTCTCTTGGGGGCATCACCAGTTTACAGCGTTGAATTTTTGGACGCTATTATTTAATTTAGTGTGAAGTTAGTTACTTTAGGATATTTTTGTTTAAATATTATGTGTATGATAACGTTTTAATAAATACAAACATTTACTAGAAGCCTTATTAATTAATTCAGAACCTTTCTAGATCTGACGTAATTTAGAAAACGTGCTACCATTTCACTTCACGTGTAGGTGTTACTAGAAAACAAATAAAACACAGAATCGAATTCTTGTATCAGTAACGCATAAAGATACGGTTTGAGCAGTGACTAGGTGACGTCATGGGACGGTGTAAGATGAAACGTCACTGGATATACATATACATACGAGTATGTGAGGCACACCGAGATTCCACATATTTAACGACGGTTTTACGGTCGGCTGGAGCCGAGCTGACTCAATGCTGATCTCGGTGGCAGACCAGCTTTACGTAACCTCTGCGAAAAACTATTACAGGAATATAACACTTATAGCACAGAGCTCTAACTCACTGAATCCATCGTAAATAATTAAAATGCAAGCGTTATTATAAAAAGTGTTCTAGACTACATTACCAGAGGGTCCCCAAAAAATGTCACGAATTATCAGCGATACCGTTATGGAAAGTTAAAAACATATCGTACTGACATGTTACCGAAAGAGTATTCAGCTGCATCCGGTTAGACAGGAAGCCGACCCCAATACGGTTGGAAAAAAGCTAGGCATAAAATGATAATTAGCAAACCCTGTTGAAAAGTTGAGGATTATTTAACACACATTTTTTAGGCCCTCAGGTAAATGATCTTGTGATTGAGAAAGTTGAATTCGAAGCGGATAAGCAGGTGCATGACGACGAACGAGAGCTTTTTTTTTTGGCGGGTGGAAAATCATCAAATAACCTCTCCCGCTCTTAAGCAGAGCGAAAGGGAGTGTCAGACTTCTACTGACTAAAAACCACTTATGTTCCTTCTTAGCCCTTGCGCCGAGGCCGCGGTATCTCTTGCGAACAACCCGCAGCCCCGACGGGAAGAACGAAAGCTATATATAATTGAAACACATTAGTACGTTTCTTGCTATTCAATATCGTCCACCTGCACGTTCTAGTCATTATGTTAATCGTACGTGGAACCGAGGAACCGTAATTTTCTTACTTACCTACACCTAAGTACAGTAAAATTACTGTTTTACTAGCACTCACAAAAGAAACGTAAAGGGACTTCGTAGACAAATAATATTTTCTTGCTACTTTTGTTCCAAAAACAACTTCACAGAAAACACATTCCCTTTGTTTTCCAAATCAACTTAGGACTTTAGTGAACATTAAACAACATGTGGCGAAGTAAATGGCAGAACTGTGTAACCCTCTTTAAGGCTTAGAGAGTTTGGGAGAAATAAAATTAAGTCCTTTCTGTCTGTACTATGTAGTAAGAAACACTCCTTTTGTACAACTAACTACAGCCTCCTCGCTAATCTAGGAGGCTGCTGTAAACTAATTAACAACGAAAATATGACCTCGACGACACAAAATGGTTAAGTGGATTAAGCCAGGATTTGTTTAAAGTCTGCTAGCTCCTATTCAACTCTGTATAGTTTGTATTTTAGATATTCAAGGCCCAGTTTTAAGCTGTGTGCTTAAAACACTCCAATTACGTTCGGGGATGAAAGTATCCGCGAACCAATCTCGAGCCTTTCACAACTTTGTTATCGAGTACCCAGTTTTAATCCTAGTTTATGTTTTTCTTTAAAATATCTAGGACTTGGGTTCTTCGCCACTAACTCCGTGGGGCAATTTGTCGTTCAACAATTAGTTACTGAACGGCAAATAGCCCCACGGGGCTGTCACAGGATGCCATCAGTTCAACGATACCACGTGATTACGGCCATTATCAACGATATATTTCTTCCTAATGGCTAGTAGAGTAGCATGTTAGTAACTTCTTCCGAGAAAATAAAATACGGATTTATCTGCGAGCGTTCGACCAGAAACAGCGGAATTTTCGCCTTATTTACGCGCCTAAGGATCCATTAACTTTACAGTATGTCTTGTTTAAGATGATCAAAGGCTGTTTTGTTTTAAGTGCAATAAAATCTGACCTACAAACATAACAATGATAAACAAATTAGCGGGAGCTGATTTATGAAGCCACATTGACGTAATCCCTTTGCTCAGAGGATACCATTGTAAAGGCCTTTTAACAAACAGATGGGGAGCATAATGGAATCTGCGAGTCACGGTGGTTCGCGCTTCCTAACCTCGCGGGAGAATCTTACTCCTTCAATTAAGTTATCGGGCTTGAACACGAAAGATTTTTGAAAATATAACTACAGTAATTATGTAAGTTCTGAAAGGTACATACTTAGTTTTATTCCTGACTAGTACCCATTTACGATTCCACCTCTACAAAAATATCAGACCAACCATAAATATCGCCAATGAAAAACAACGTATTTCAGCAAACATAGACCACATCACTAACCAATGCAACTGTTACTGGCCGCAAACACGGAAAGCCAAAACCACGCTTCCCTATCCTGTAATTAATGTAAGCGACCGAGCTTGCCCAAAATAATGAACATCACTATACCGGCCCGGTAATGGCGGCTACCATTGTACCCAGATTTATTTCACTAAGAATATCTACTAAACACAAGAAACAATTTCTGAAAGCCAATGAATAAACCGGTTTTCGGCTTTTGTTGATTAGGTTTTTATAGTGATGTAATAAAGGTATAAGGAGACATAGACCCTAAAAATGCGAAATGAGGTCCTTAAAACATCATGAAATTATTTGCCGAGATAATGTTGATTCGAAAATTTATGCGGCTTTGATCAACATTAGCTATCAAAACCTTTACCCTTAGCGAAACCAAGTACAAACAAATTTCTAAGCTGATTAAACGTACATAAATTAAAAGTATTAGTCCTCATAGCATCGTAACCGTTGAATCGTAACATTCAAAACTGGAAGCTAATTCTGACCACAGGCTACATAAAACGTGCTCAAACCAACGTGAACACTCTCAAATCGTTCTGTCAGAACACTCGAGCTAATCCGACCGAAGCCACAACACACGGAATAGTGCTCGACCACAAAACGACTTTGTAACATACCACTGAATTTGTGCCCTAGTCGAAAAAGTCAAGGTATATATAACCACAAAGTTGACCACATACTGAACCTGAGGTTTCATAGAGAATTTTTACCACATTTTCATTGTTGGCCGCGGTTCAAAAGTAATTCGTTTGTTGTCGAGAAATGAACTTTGGGTTGACAAATATGATAATTATGTGTTATTTGTGAAATGAGTATATAGGATGTTATTTTTATTTAATTTTCATATTTTAATATTTCTTTCCAATTATGTAACATGTTACGTGAAATAAAATTGAAAAAGTAATTTTAATGTATGAATTGGAAATCGTGCTATACACATTTACCCCGTAATAAATCAAATTAAATAATAGAAGACAGTTTACTGTGTTGTCACAGCAAAGCTTAAATCAATTAAAATTATAGTGATCATTAAGAGCGGCTCTGAAATCTATCAAGGGACTGGTGGACCCATCGACATTTAATTTAAGCGCGGGCTATTCTCTTTGACATTCTAGTTATATCTCCAACGAACATTATTAAATCAAAAATTTTCTTTTGATGAAATACTCGGATTTCTGTAGACTCTTCAACGTTTATTAATTAATAATTTATCAAATAATTATATCAAGTGTTTCTATGTTCACTTTGACTGGTCTATAAAGAATGATTTCCTTAATTATCATTGCACGTGGTTTGAAAGAATATCAATGCTGGTAATCCTGCTGAACTGCATAACGTTGGGCATGTATCAGCCCTGCGTCGACGATCAGTGTATAACGAATAGATGCAAAATATTACAGGTAAGTAACAAATTCAATGATTCAGAATAATATAATAACTAAAAAACTTAAAACACAAAAAAGCGGTGTCGCTATTTTTCATTGCATTCAGGATCTCGTACACTTATTTGAAAATCGAACCTTTAGAAAAACTCGCACAGACAGCTAAACTAAAATAAAGTTTTTAATTGAAAATGAATTCTGTCTAGATGCGTGCACTCGAAGAAAATAAATAAAGACTAAAACACTGGCCACACAGAAAAAAATTTTAGAGGCCTGTTGAAACGATTTTCTTTTGATTTATTTTTATTTTCGCGGGAACGGTATTTATTTTTTCGCTTAATTGAAATTCTTGAAATTACAATATGGCCATTTTTATTGAAATGGCTAATATTAATAAAACATCTGTTGCAGGTTTTCGACGATATAATATTCGCGTTTTTCACGTTGGAACTTTCAATCAAAATGGTGGCGATGGGAATTTATGGACACGGCACTTATTTAGCGGACTCATGGAACAGGCTGGATTTCTTTATAGTGATGGCCGGGTATGTAAAAGTGTTTTTATTTGCAGCGGAGTTTATAAAAGCTTAATCTATTGATGTAATTTACAACAATAAAATATTTAAGGTTATAGGCATTGACTTATATATTACTGCGTAAGGACTGGGCGGACGGCATGTTAAAATGACGCCTCAAACGTGGTCCCAATATGGTCTTTCTTAAGCCGAAGTGAACTAGTCCACGATCGGCTCTCTTCGGGTGCGGTCGTAAATTTTATTAAAAGCTTTATTTATGTTCTTTATACCTCGAAAATACCACGCCGCTTATACAAGGTTACGTTAACGAGCAGACTACACCGATTCTCTGTATGGCGAACGCGTCGAGCAAATGTTCGGACGACCGTATCTTTAGTTTTTGTATCAATGGTTATAGGTTTGTTCTGCAATCTGTTGTTTCTGCCTACGATCTTTGTACGTATATCTAGGCTCTTATAACTAGTGATGTAAACATACATCTATTTTTCAGAGCACTGGAATACGCACTGAATGTGGAAAACATCAACCTATCAGCGATCAGGACTATTCGTGTGCTAAGACCATTACGAGCCATCAACAGGATACCAAGTAAGTTCCTCTTTTATTGACATACTGCTTTTGCCCGCGGCTTGCATTGAATATAACAATTTTTGGAGATTCATCATCTGCCTAGCCTTTTCCCAACTGTGTTGGGGTCGGCTCCCAGTCTAACTGGATGCAGCTGAATACCAGTATTTTACATGGAGCGACTGCCTATCTGACCTCCACAACCCAGTTAATACTAGATAATACGATACCCATTGGTAAGACTGGTTGTCAGACTTCCAGGTCACTGACTACCTGTAACGACTGCTAAAGATCTACATATAGCAGCCGAGACCAACAGCTTTACGTGCTATCCGAGGCACGGAGGAAACTCGGTATGTAATGGGCGGTCACCCATCCACAGACCAACTTAGGCAAGCGCGGCTTAACCTAAAGATCGACCCCGAGTGGCAGTTATTATTGAGCCACAAGCTCCCCTTTCACCCCCTTGGAGATTGAATATCGAAATACCCTTCCTTACTGGATGCCTACGTCATACGAGGAATAGGTGTGCGAAATTTGAAGCCCTAAGGGTTTGATCTGTGCGTTAATCCTCAGTCAGTCAGCTTTCCCTTTGTATATAAATATAGATTAGACACTACCTATTACTATAGAATCTACTAATTGTTCTTATTATTTTGTGTCAAAGTTAACTATATAATTATAATCAAAAAAGCTCCACGCCATGATAACTATGTTAGTTGGCATCTCAGCAATAAACATAACAACACGACTGTACTCCTCGAAGGATTAGGTAGAGATGTATCTAATAGTACACCCACATTTTGCCAGTTATGTTAAGTGCCATGTTATAGGGAACGAACCTATTGCCATCAACTAGGCATAGATTCAGACTCCGTGGCTGCTACTGCGAAATTCCTGATGAAAAACTCCAAAAACACTTTGTCTGACCTGGGAAACGAATCCAGGACCCCATGCTCAACAGTCGACCTTGCAACCACGAGGGAAAACATACAAACATAGGAAAATTCCTGAAAATTACCTTGCTACCAGTTCTCTTAGTAAAACATCCGGGATAATCCTAAATATATCTTTCGGAGGATATCGGCTGTATGCTCTATGAATGACATGACCGACGTTTGCCGTTTGATGTACCGTACGGTATTCCGTATGCAAACCGTATTTACCTACTGGCGTGCCTGTTACGTTTCAGTAGGTAATAAAACTCCTTGCTATGTTTTTACACGACTGCCCCAAAAAGAGAGTGTTATGTTTTTAGTTATATAATCTTTTAAAAATAACCACAGGTCAAAATTTAGACATTTCTTACCAAAACAATAATAGTGCATTTACTTGGAATATTTCTATAATTATATAGAATTTTCATTAAACTCGCTGCCATCACGTGATATCGTGGTTAGTAGCACGTGATTATTTACCAAAATATAAGCATACATAATTTATTTACATAAACATACCTGCATAATAAAACTAACACAAACAAAGCTGACTGCCACTGCTTTTAATGGCGCTTTTTTGACATACCAGTTTTTTATAAATGTCATCTTATGCCCGCGGCATCGCACGCATGAAGTTCGATAATTGCCCTATGAGATTATACTACCGGGATTAAAAGTATTTTGTGTGTAAATACAGGTTATAAACTATATGTGTGCAAAATTTCATCCAAATTCGATCAGTAATCTTTACGTGGTAGAGTAACAAACATCCATCCATCCTCACCAACTTTCGCATTTTTAAAATTGGTACGATTTCCCACTCCCTGCTTTCATATCAATGAGTTTTACATAGTTTGCTTTCAGTAAGAAATATTCGGCTACTTTAGCATAGGACCATTCACAAAAGATCACACAAATGGTTAACTTCATGCATACAAAAATTACATTACCACACATTTAATTACATAAGCGAAAATCATCCAAGAATTCTCTTTCTACCAAAGAAACCCTTATTCAATATTCCTCTTTTGAACACTGAACAAATAGCCGCTGCCACATAATCCAGCTGGATGGACGCAATAATTTAAACTGTTAAATAGAAATTTTTATGAGACCATTTCGTTTGCAAAAAATGTAATGTGCTTTTATTCGATGTAATAAACTTTGTTGGCGCCTCTTTCTAATTTCGCGAATGATTTGATTTTTTTTTCTGATGATGCAGGAAGATAAAATGAGCACTTAATTTTTACAGTAACGGTCGTCGTTTCAAAACATCAACTAAAGCTAAAGTACCTAATTGTGTTATTATTAGAAGATCTAAACATTAACGTCTTAAATCTTGTTCGATTATTAATCTCTAATTATGAAGGATTATTATACCATAAAGTGGCACCGCCGCAGCCAAAATTGGACACACTTCTAAGGCTATTAATAGCTTATAACCTAACTAATGGACCTTTTCTAAGCGAATGAAGCGATAAGCGTTAAATATGTACACTATGAGCCTTCCCCCTATACCGAGCCATAATAGCAAGAAAATTCAGGCATTATTTCCTCGTAATAGCCCACCAACCTTTAACCCTCGCGTAGTTACACTAAATCCTTAAAAGAAAATTACAAAAAGGAACAGTTTAAAAGAATTGGAGTGCTTTCTATTGCTATTAACAGGAGCTTTCTTGCTGTAAACCTCGGTGTTAAACTGAGGAGAGCTCTTAAAACGAGAACCCTTTTACTTTGGGTGACCCCCGCACTACCGGCTTTGTTACGTGCAGGTAATTTATTACGTGTTTATTTATAGGACTGGGCCCTTCCCATGAAGAGTAAGTTTATTTAGGCATCAAACGAAATATTATTAACATTGAAACCATTTTATTAGGGTTCTAGGAATAATGTCACGTAAAAGACGGCAGGTAACGCTGTGACGATAATGTATTTGCATAATATGTTAGTGTAGAAAATCTCTTTGGAACTCCTGTCCTAATATTATTTGCTTGAGTTGAGTACAACTTAAAAGTAAATATTCAGATCAGCTAGGTATCTGTATTTTCGTAATTAATTATGGCTTCGAAGCTCTAATACAGATTCTGCAGATTCCTCTTTCTAATCAAGTTCTTCCAGAATGATTAATACATTCCAATGATCTACCAAGTATTCATTAGCTTCTAAAACACTCGTCTCTTGGAGGGTATTCCGATGAAATCTAATTACATTTAGACAAGACAACTAACATTGACTGTAGAATAATACATAAAGATGGTCAGAAATCTAAATAATAGTGCAGATGACTTAAATGTCTACATACATGTTGAAGGGACACCGACGCGAAAACGGCTGAGCCTGCATGTTTTTTTCCTTCTACTCTCTATACATAATATAAAATACTATTTACACCAACATGTTATGATCAGACAAAAGCTTTTATAAAATTATATGTGCCAGTCAAACATGCGCTATACTTAGCATAATGAAATCTTCGTACAAAGTCGGGCTACAAAAGAACTCCATAATACTTCGGTGGGTACTTATAGAAATTAACCCCAGTCAGAATCAAAAGCGAGCGTGGGCGGCAATCGATCCGCGCAACAAGTGAGCTCGGCTCAGCAAACCACTACGTCTGCGAGAGATTATCTTACAGTCGGCAATATGTGGAGAAAATCGAAGAGAGACTTGTTAAAAGACGTAGTAGGTTGTGGAGACTTACTTAAAGATAAAAGTTTTCTCGCATTCACGGAACGCTATTTCAGGAAGTCGTTAACAATTTAGTTAAGGATTTTTCAACGGGTTGGTTGATTGAAAAATCTTCTGGGTAATGGGTTTACGTGGTATACGGCCCATTCCTTGTTACAGAGAAGAAGCATGTGTCCCAATAGTGGGAAGGTAGGTATAATAAGGTGGTTAGATGCAAAGCGAATACTGCTGCCTTTATATAAATTCGTATAGGAATCGGTAGATTTTGCTCCCCTAAGTAAAATAATAACTACGGCTAAACCCGCACAGCATAATATCTAAGCATGAAAGATATTCCAATATTATTATTTCCATTATTAAATTGAACACAGAGCTCTGTCTGTAGAACATAAATGGACCAGCAAAGCTTTCAAGATTTCTAGGAAAATGCTAATAACATTAGATTGCAGCCGTTCTGAGAATGTACAGCCATATGTGAAACAAAGAGCTACGAAAATAGTTCCCCCTTTTGACGAGATGCATTCTGGTTAAACTACTAGGTGAAGAAATAAAACTAAGAGCAAACGTACATCCAAGCACCTATAGTACTGTAGTTTCAATTAGGGTTGCATGAAGTTTGTGCTTTGAAAAGGTTTACTTCGCGTTTACATAATTAGTACTTCTTCTGTTTGGTTTCAGTGCTCATTTTGTAGTACGTGATAGTGCATACGAATGAGATAAGGTTCTGTTCAAACTTTAAACATTAACATGAAACATTTGTATATTTAACGACACAACTGTTGCTTTCCAAGTCCCTCCTAATGATGACAATCGTGTTTGTCGTACAGGATGACCCTAAACTACCTACAGACATTAATCAAGCTTTAATTATCGCAGACCCATCACGTTTACAAGGCGGAAATTTGCTCTGCAAGGGTGCTCCCTAATCTACCTACTCTCTTCGTACCTGCGTCTACCTATCATAAATGTATTTACTTGTAGATTTTATCTGAATTAGGTAAGGCCGTAAGGAAGCTGTGTATTAATGAAGTGGCGTTATGTTACAATATTTTCTCGAAATAATAAGTATTTGATTTGGGGAACAAGCTGAATATTTTGATGTTATAATCTACATAAGAAACTTATAAGTGCTTTATTATAACATCATATTTAGGTGCCTTTCAAACTATAATTCCAAATTAAATGTTATTCTAGTGTTACAAAGGTATTTAAATTAATAACTATGTAGTTAAGTTGTGGGTGTATTTATAGCGTTGATATTATAATATTTGAAATGAACAATGTAAATGAAAGCTTTTGTCTGAATATGCATGATTTTAGCAGTGGACATTTGGACCAGATAGCCAGGATTTACGACAGACACGGTTGTTATCCAAAGCAACATTGCATTCAGAAACAACATTGAAATTCAATAATAAATCACGGCAGAAACGCGGACCGTCGCGCCTTCCAAACGGTTAGCATTGAACATTCAAACAAAAGACGGGCTCTAGCTAAAGTTTCGCACAAAACCCCATCTGGGGCTCGCAAACAACTGGGACAATGCAACTCTGCCGCAAATTAAATCGAGCCACGCGCGCCCGCGGTTACACATACATCGGCACTAATTTGCCCTCGCACAATTTATTGCTCCCACGTGCCTTTTTATTTCGTTAAATTGAAATATACGTTTTGATTTGCGTCCTTATACGACACGCAAGTCTCATCTAACATGTTTATCAACTTGCTCTGTGACAACAAAATTCCTAACATTTAGTTCACAAATAACAAGCTTCGCTGTCGAGCACTACTTAATCCTCTTTGGAGTAGGTACACATAGCCTAGCAATGGAACAAATTAATTGAAATCCATCTGTCCATTCACGCGAAACTGCACTTCAGCAGTAAATGAATTCACAAAGTTCAGCAAATCGCTAACGATATATTGCAGAGCGGTTTCTGCTACAGTCGTACAATAATTGAATAATTCGACTAATTTTAGTACTTAATATTAAGTCTTGTCTGACTTTACTGATAGCTATAGGTCAACCACTTAAGTTCCCTAATGAAATATTCATCTTCATTTAGGATTTCTAGGTAGGACTTCATTAGCAATAAATCCAAGAGATAATTCAACTAGCGGCCTACTTACTAGAATTGTGTAATTATTCCTTTAGCTCGTAAAAGCACATCTTTAGTAAAAATTCACTAGGTGTAAGCACTTCAGTGAGTTGCAAATGATATAGGTTTATTCCTAGTTCAGGTAGAATTGAATAAATTGTATACTATAATAGTTTTTAAGGCATATTTGCATAGGGCACGCCACGATAGTGGCGGTAAGTCCCCTCTTTGAGGAGTGGCTGGAGAGGCGCCACGGCGCCCTCACCTTCCGTCTGACGCAGGTACTCACCGGACACGGTTGTTTCGGGAGGTACCTGCACCTAATCAGGCGGGAGGAAACGCCCGGTTGTCACCATTGTGAGGATCGGCCGGAGGACACGGTGGAGCACACCGTGGAGGTGTGTCCCGCTTGGGCGGAGCCCCGCCGTGTTCTCGTAGCGGCGATCGGCGGCGGCGACCTCTCGCGTCCGGCCCTGGTGCAAGCCATGGTCCGGGGCGAGGAGGAATGGGACGCCGTCGCCTCCTTCTGCGAAGCAGTGATGCTAGCGAAGGAGGTGGCGGAACGTGAGAGGGAGAGAACCTCTCGTCCCAGCCGCCGCGGGAGGCGCTCCGGGCGTCGGGGGCCACGTGATGGCTTCCGGCCACCGTAGACGCGGGCCTGTGGACGGTGAGTGATGGGTAAGCTCGCCGTCCGTCCGTCTTATGACGACAACAGGCCGTGTCGACGGCGCGTTCGTGTTCCACGCGCGCCTCAAAGAGATGTCAGCAACATGGAAGGGGCCCGCAAGGGCCGACGCCTGTCGAGGCTGCGGGTTGTCCGCAAGGGATACCGAGGCCTCGACATGAAGGGCGAAGAAGGAACATGGGTGGTTTTTAGTCAGTAGAAGTCTGACACTCCCTTTCGCTCTGCCCAAGAGCGGGAGAGGTTATTTGATGATTTCCCACCCCCCAAAAAAAAAAAATGGCATATTTGCATTTCTATGACCTTTTTTTTGGAAGTTGGGAAATCGTCAAATGAATCCTCCCGCTCTGGGTAGAGCGGTAAGGAGTGTCAGACTTCTACTGACTAAAAACCACCCATGTGCCCTCTTAGCCCTTTGTGTCAAGGCCGCGATATCTCTTACGAACAACCCGCAGCCCCGACGGGAATTTCAATAACCTCTGTTCTCGTTTTAGTAAGAGTCAATTTAATCGACTATTTTGTTTTCACAGGTATGCGAATCCTGGTGATGCTACTACTGGACACATTACCCATGTTAGGCAATGTGTTGCTGCTTTGTTTCTTCGTATTCTTCATATTCGGTATTGTGGGAGTCCAACTATGGGAAGGAATTTTGAGACAACGCTGCGAATTTGTCCCTCCGCCGAATGTATTGCGACCCAAGTATGTTTCACTCAATATTACTATGCTAACCAAGGTGCAGTATGACAACCGTCTCATACTGCCATCTCGGTATCACCGTTGATATAAGTTTATAGATGTAAGCATTTAATAGTGTTGAATTATTATTATAATCCCCGAATCTGTATGACGCAGCATTATGAGTGGCAATGTTTGAAGTTTTGTGGATGAAATTGCAGCTGAAATAAGTTTTTCATTTGTTCCATATGCTCGAGAGCGCTCGTCTTAGCGGCACGTCCCATTGCTAACGTTGACTGCATGCAATATTTAACGCTTACTCCCTCGACGAGCACATCCATCGCTGCTCTGTACATCATTTTGACGTTTTGTATTTTCTCATTGCATATTGTTTTTGCACTATTACTAACATTTTAACAAACGCGCATGTAAAAGAATTCCGCTTACAGTTGAATAACCTACAACACACTTAAATATTGCATTCCGTCAACACTCACATTTTAAGTCAATTGTAACTGAAAACACTAACAAAATCAACCATTCGACAATGTGATATTACAAGTCAATATGTATCCCCCCTCTGATACTCCATTCATGATTATGTAAATCAAATTACATAAACTTTCCTACATTGCAATGGTTCTAGACATACCAACCCAAACTTAAAACAAAGTAGAAAATAACCGTCCTAGCTAACATGAACCAATAATAGCCATTCATACTCGTAGTTGATACTTACCAAAACATCTAGATTTAGTACAAATAGTTACAAACAAGATTCATTCTAACAATGTGGTTTCATAAAAACAATACGATTTCGGGTTTTGAAATTCATATCTTTTAAATTTTCGTTTATGAGAGCACATTGTTAGCAACTGTGACCTTACTACATACCTTTAGAAGTAAACTTAGGTACATAACACCCGTCACGGTTCCTCAATTTATGTTCCAGAGACCTGTCCGATTGGTACAGAGTGCGCGTCAGATTGAACTCGTAAGGATTTGCGATCAAAATTAATGTGTTTCTATTAAGAAAATTGCAAACTGTTGTAACGTGTACCTTCACACATCTGCCGTCCAGATGTGCTATCGTATTTGCTTCCCCTTCGCGAATTGGCAGTTTCGATGAGGCACTAGGTCTCTTACATGTCGCTATTTCAATAATCTCACACTTAATTTGCAAATTTTAATTGAGAACTGCCGATTTGTTTCTGATTCAATATAAAATGGGTAGTTCTATCAACTTCTCTGAAATATAATTATGAAATACTGTTTCCTTTACTTATGATTTCGCAAAACTATTTAATGGACAGTGATTACGGAATTAGTTTGTCAAATGTCTGACAATATTATTCTCAATATCTTCAAGTTTAGGTTACTCTGTTTTCAAAGAACAAAACACCAAATAACACGTCAATTTTACATCTTTCATGATTCATTCAATAACAAAATCATTGTTTTAACAAATAATATTCAATGTTCAGCTTAACCATTGTGCTATCTGTTACGTTTAAATGCTGATGGTTTGTTTCTCGGAATAAATAACAATTAACTGTTATCTGAAACACATAACATGCACTGTTGTCAAATAAAAGCTTTGCACGAGGGTCGTTCAACTATTAGAACGAAGACATAATAGTTCAAAGTTGGAGACTACAATAAAAGCCTTAAAGCGATCATCAAGAACAAGCCCCGTAACGACCGGGCGCCAAATGATGTGGGTTACGGCCAGTGCTCGTGTTTCTATGTACCTTCTGTCGTTAAACGATAACGACCCAAAGGCTACTGACGTTAATCTGCCCCGCCGATATTCGCCAGACTTTCCCCAGCCATCTTTACTAGTGCTACCATTAGCATTCATTGGAACTGCTATTGATCCTTAACCCCTTTCTACGCTTCCGTTCTAGCATGTGTCTGCATGCACCGTGTGTTTCGATGTACTAGTCAATGTTTCGTCATTTGCATGGGTCTTAGAAGTAGTGAGACCGATATATTAGTGTGCCCTGTTCGACATACAGTCAATTTACGAATCCAAATAAATGTTTAATCTATCTCTCTACTCTGCAAACAATTTGGAAAGAAGTATTTTATTTTATTTTGTTTTTCTAGTAAAATTGTTGTATTTGTTTCTAAATTCTTTTGTGAGTAGATTGAGAGTCAAATAACCAGCAATAAAAAAAGCTTTCATTGTTAACTAATAGCCGTCATTAAACGCAACTATTTAGATCGATGTCAATACTCAATAGATAACATAAAAACCACCTCTAACTTGACACGACACACATAAAAACGATCTACTTTAAACAATACAAATTATACTGAGAAACTTAGAGCGTTTCCAAAAATATTTGTTCACGTTTCAGTATATCATTCTACTACGAGTTCTCAAAGGAGTTGGACTACATATGCACGACACCTGAAGACAATGGAATGCACTATTGCGGAGACTTCCCTCCGTACAGATACGGACCGCTAGTGTGCAACGAGACGGCCAAGCCTTTCTCCTACAACCTACCCACAAATACGTCGTGTGTCAATTGGAATCAGTATTACACTAACTGCACTCAAAGGGGGAACAACCCCTTTCAGGGTACGATCTCGTTCGACAACATCGGTCTCGCTTGGGTCGCTATTTTCCTGGTAAGATGACACATTCGGGAGATATTTTACCTTCCTTTGTAGAACTAAGGTAATAATTTTCGTTGTGTTTTGTAGGTTATATCGTTGGAAGGCTGGACGGACATAATGTATTATGTACAGGATGCACATAGCTTCTGGGATTGGATTTATTTCGTTCTGCTGATTGTGGTTGGTATCTTTATTTTTACAAAATGTATGTGTATTTATTGAAACAATCAACCTGCACATTAATATTGATAACATATTACGTGACACTGATGGCACCCTATTTCCTTTGCACGCTTTATCCAAATATGCGTGAAAATGGCCATAAAAACAAATGACAGTAAAAAGCCACACAAAACAAAAAAGTTACGACCACAACAACAACATTAGTTTCACAAAAACTGAAACGATCAGTCAATCTCGCTCTAACGATGCCATTATCTCATAAACACATATTTGTCTTATAGATCGGATCGTTTTTCATGATCAACCTCTGCCTGGTCGTCATTGCGACGCAGTTCAGTGAGACGAAAAAACGCGAGATGGAACGTATGAGGGCCGAACGTGCCAGATTCACGTCGACTTCCACACTTGCTTCCTCTACAAACAATAGTGAACCTGCTACATGTTACGCAGAAATAGTCAAATATGTTGCACATCTGTGGAGACGATTCAAGCGGAGGATGGCGAAAAAAATCAGGTTAACCCATTTCTTATTCATAAACACAGTATATGAACACAAAGGTCTACTGCCACCCTTTCAAATATTAAATTTCATCATAAATAACTCGCATTTCCTTATTCGCAATCTGTTCGAGATATCGCAACTGTGCTCTCCGAAGTCAGTAAATTGCTACCAGTATTTTTTTTCCTGGAACTGCAATATTTATACCATTTGCAATGCAAATGCCGATGAACACTTCTCTGCAAATTGCTGGCATTTCTTAAAAATAGTCTGAATGTAAGTTATTTTTATACCCTGTAAACGATACCCTTGTTGCTTCTCGTGGAATTTTCTTTGACCCCTGACTTTATGAAACTTATTTTTAGCCGGGAATATTTAAGATGACCTTTATTATGAATTCTAAACGTTAAAAATATGTTCAGGGTATATCGATATCAACGTGCCCAGCTACAGTGGCGGACAAGCAGAGAAACTCTTCAACTACCGGCAAACAAACCGAAACAGCATCATCCTTGCTGTCCAAGAGTACATTCACAGGTATAATATTGTTATTTAAACATCTTTATTCAGAATCCTTTTAACAATTTGAATAAGACTGTTCTAAATATAAACGTTATTACTTTCTAATATCTTCATACCGTTTCCAACAAGTAAAGTTCATCAGCTCATTATAACATTCAAGATTACTTGGAAAATTCTCATCAACCGGTTGTAATGAATTTCGAAATAATAATTCTCAAAGTTCCCGTTCGTCTACGGCGTACATTCTTAGAAAGCGGGGGCTTATAATAAAATATTCGTGAAGTCGTACAAAGCCGCTTCCGTGTCGAGGCCATGTATTCTATTGTTGCTGTCGCAGCGTAGTCATTATGACACTTGTTAAGCCTTTCTGACATTTGACAATATATCACGCTATTGTGGTAATAACTTCATCGAAGTATTGGGTAAGAAATATTAATTCTTGCGGCTTCGATTTGATTGATATGTATTCAGTTTGTTTGCATTTGAAGCTTCTACATAGGTGTAGTTTTCAAATGTCGGTTACGTCATGTCGTTATGTCGTCTGGCATAAACATTAATTCAAAATAATCGAACAACCTCGAATACCGCTGACCTATACTTAAAAATCAATTAAGAAATCTGAACTTACCCAAATTCCACCCGTAAAAATCATAAATAATTCAAACACTTTTAAAACCTTACTGCCACTCTAAACATTAGTTTACTTTTTATTTTCTGAAACATTTTTGCGTAGACCGTCGTAGCACTTTGCTACGGACTTGCTACGAGATTTTTTTTTCTCTTTTTTCGAAAGTTTATTTACATTTATAAAGTTTAAATAAATTATGTTTCGATAAAATCGTTATTTGGAGTAAATCTGTTGTGTTTTTAGTAATAATTAGTATAGAGAAAAAAACCTTTTTCTGAAGTTTCTGAACTAAATGTGGTGCGGACCGAAATATGTCCAGTGTCTAGTACTGGTTTGACAATACCGTTGATAAAGTTCAATACCTCAATTCTATCATTCAAATTATTATCATTAGTCGATTCCATTCCTTTTACATCGTTGAATGCTACCTGTGCCAGGGCAACGGCGGTAAGAGTGTGAGTGAGGAGGGGAGCGGCGGCGGGGCGCCGGAGGAGCCGCTGAGCCGGCCCGGCCTGTTGCGCGTCCCTTCGCTATCAGCCGCCGATCTTGAGGTAACACCCACGTTATTCACTTCCATTACCTGATGTATTTGATTCTAGAAACTTCTAGACACATACTGAAAATTACAAACTGAGAATTGTTTATCTGGAAGCTAGTGAAGATTTGGTACTGACATATTTTTAGTAACAGGACTATTTCCAAATGTCTTCTTTGTCTAGTACAGGAATACTATGTGTTCCGAGTATGTATGGGGTGACCCATCCTGTGGTGACCCGGTAATTAAGACAATAATAAAATCAATGAAACTATTGTGTAACTTGATTATAACAATTTCTATTAGAATTTGATTAAAATACTTGATCCTAAAAAGCGGCTAAATAAATGGAGCAACCCACTAATTTGGTTTTCGAAACTCGTCTGTAAATACGGGCAAAAGTACTTTAATTTATTCCGTATACACTCCCGTCGTAGCCTTTTATGCGGGTAGAAATGTAAGCGATTTTAGAAAATGATCATACTCGATGTAAAGAGCCATTTGGACGACCCAGCCTGTTGCGCGTACCCTCACTGTTCATCGCTTATCTTGAGGCAAAACCAACGGTTTATTGAATGTAATTGACCGCTAATTTGGTTTGAAGGTCTATTTCTCTTAATAGTTACGACCCATGAAATGATTAAAAGCGGTAATTGTTATTTTAGGGCTAGCCATTATAAATGTTCAATAAAATCATATTTTATTTATGTTACTGTATTTAGTACTATGTTCTATTATATCATAATTGTCTTAAACTCCTAGTCATAATGTTAGTTTTCCCTAGAGGAGCTATGGCTACAGGTGGCTATTAAGGCAATTTACAGGATGTGCGGCCGCCTGCATTAATTAATAACCCCTTTTGCTGAGGTGTTTGTTTACGTAAGTGGTTCCCACTTAATGCTAAACACGAAACCCTTCATGAGATTATGACTGACTTTGGACGTATTTTACCAATAAAATTAACGCGATCACAACTACCAAACCGCGTTCAAGAGCTCCCAAGACAGCTCTTGATCGCGTTTTGACTTTGGTCAATAATTCACCAAATTTAGATGTACTGATTGTGTTGATTTTATTAGTAAACTACGTCCTATATCAGCCATATAATTCACCTTGGTTATTTTGTCACAGAACGCATCAAATCTATCCCTGTTGTCACCACCATCCCTGACTCGTCGAAGATCATCAGTGATGTTCAGCGATACCGTGCTACTACACACCCCGAATGAACCACACGGCGCTCATCCACACAACGTGTGCTCATCAGAGAAAATGACTCAAACAGGTAAGATTATCTGAACTACATGCTCGGGATAATGTTATCATAAAGATTATTCTTTTGATCCTGATTATTTTGTAAACAAAATTGGCGCAAGACTGAAAGGTTTTGTCGTGTCATATTTATTCTTTTTTGTGTCACTCATTGCATTAATTGCACACTATTGAGATCTGCTTTATTAAAATTCATGATCAGTCAATCCGACTGCCTTACATAAAATCATATTAAATGTCTTTCCGGACACATGTATACAATTCAACCACAACTGATTAAAACTCATCTAACAAAACGAAGCTTTCCTAGCTTAAAATAACTGTCCTTGAAATGTCTCGACAATACCCTTTGAAAACCTGAAAGCACCACCTACGCTAGCAAGAAATATCAGCTACTTACTTTACCTGTTGCTTGTACTTTACACACTTGAAAGTTTCCCATCTTACTGCGAACAAACTTGTGCATACACTACAAGATACTCAACATTCAATAGTGTTATAACTTTTTAACAATTCGAATGAATATTTATAGATTCATTGTGTCAGCGTGACTGGCTTAAGAGCCAAAGTGGTGAGTCTAGGAGACGGTAGATCTAGACGACGCTATTAGACGGGCATGTGCAACCTCTACTAAACTTCTTGCTTCTTCTTCCTCTACTTCTTCATAGAAATACCTATATGGGACTAGGAAAACAATCAGATAAAACCGTTTTCTGAAAATTTTGCTTATTCCCTTCTCAGCATAGGTCTAGCATTCCTACACTTTTGAGACCTAATTTACATACAAAAATCTTTAATCTTCCTTGAGTTATCTATTCTACCTCGAAAACATCTTGTTATATTCCTTTGAGAGAAGCTTACAATATATCTCTGAAAATATTTTTCATTTTAATGGCCAACCTGAGACTTGAGTAGAAACGATAAATTTTTAATGTTGAACTGATTAGAAAGTATTATAAATAATGTCTTAGTGAAATACTGGTAAAGATTAGGGTCGAGTAAAGTTCATATTTTTACCGACAAACAGATTTAGGTTTTGAAAGTGGTTTCAGTGGGTGTGTGTTTATAAACCTACCTACACTTAGTAATAGCGTGAATTAATTCTAGCTTCAATGCCTAATCCTCTATACATTGGTCGATCCTACATGGTGCGATAGAATGCAAATGCCGATTATATGATGATACGATTTCCATACTAGATTTATTTATAACGTCCACGACGAACTGCTATATTGCGGCATAGGATCATAATATTCAGCCTACTAAACCAATACGAGAATCTCTGACGGATCATTCTGCACCGATTTATATAACAAGATGTGTTTGAGGCATTAGAAGAATTTTGTCCGTCTGTTAGTCTGTGTGCTGTAGTGACACTTATTTGGTGGCGTAGAATTCGACTTGCCGACAGGCGAAACCGCAGAGGAACGTGCGGCCGCCGGAGGAACCATGTCTTGTCAAGAACTGCTGGCGCTGTCCGGCGCGTTGTCCGCCGCACTGCCAACCGGACAAGTGGCTCTGGACTCCTTCTTTGAAGAACTTACTAAAGGCATCAGCAAGAGGGCCGGGGATGAGAAAATTGACACCAGGGTGAGTGATTTGTTACTATACTTGCTTTCAGACTGACGATTAAAATGCCGTGTATCTGCAATGGTCAGCTGAAGACAAACACCTAAAAAATTGCCTAATGTAAAAAAATTGGAAAAAAAATATATTAATTTGTTGCTTACAGAAAAGATTAGTAACGATGTATTTTTTTTTTGAGTAAAATAGAAGTAGTCTTGCTACACGTGCACTTTACTTAATTTTTACTCAGAAATTCTCGTGAAATACAATGAAAAACTAATAAACATACATCCATTCACTCGACGTTGTAAACTCAACTCATCGACTCAAGTAAATAATACATTAATTTCATTCACGACGCTCTTCTCAGAACGTACTGAAACTAAATTAATTAGAGTAAAACTTTTACAATTTATAACCAGCCCGCGATGTATCTGTCATCGTAAAGTCTTCATTGGAAAATTTAATAGCAAATTGTACAAAGTTGTATTTCATTCCACGCGAACGAAATAGTATTTTACGATGATAGATTGAAATATGAATTGACTTCTATTTCAGTTCAGGATATTTGTGACCCGTTTGTTGTACGTTGTTTGAAAGCTATGTGATAGTTTTTTTAATAATACAACACTCGTGATTGTGTCATCTTTTGATTTTTAATAAAATAGTTTAGGTGCAGGTACCTACCTATTTAATATTTTTAAAACTTAATTCATCAACACACTTTCAATTCTCAACTCTCACACTTTCACTTCAAATTCTCAACAAAAAGCCTTGCTTTAGACTTGAAAGTTGTTGTCTTTATTAAACCTTGTGTCAATAATCCAGCTCTTTGCGTTGAAAGTACAGAATGAAAAACAGACCACCGTCTAGCATTTTCCAAACTATGCTGGGGTTGGTGGAAAATAACACCGTAAAGAAACGTGGACTAAAAATATAAATCTGAAGCGCCAAATTTGTCTTTAAAGAGAGTTGTGATCATTGCTAAATGCCTTCATGCGATGAGAAGAGGTCATTGATAACTGATAAACAAGAATGATCTGGTGCTCCTTTCAATGTCCTACTACAAGACGAAACTCAAAGTCAATACCAATATAGTATTAAACACCGTCCATGTTTTGCTGCAGATCGTGGAGATGGAAGACTTCTCTTGCTGTGCGGACCTTATCGCAGCCGAGGCAGCCGCCAAAGAAACGCGCAAGGGCTGCGTGAAAAACGCGTGCGCCAACTTCTGGAACAGGATATCCAGAGCACTATCCAGACTAAGGAAGAAGATCAAGTTCATTGCCGACCATAAATATTTTCAACAAGGTGAGAAAGATTTAAATATGACTGTAAAATTATATGATCAACTAGCGGACCTGGCAGACGTTGTCCTGCCCGCACAGCAGCGCCACCTACCGGGTTCAATTGTATTTTTAAACCATCCAAGAACCCACCGAAATATTCCCAGAAAGTTTCATCCAAAGCGGTCCATCCGTTTAGGAGTTCAGTGGCATACACACGTACAGTAGAATATATAGGTATATAGAATATTATAGTATCAGATGAATTTATGGAGACTCACCTAAAGTTATTTATGAATTGGACCAATGTCGACAATGCTAAGCCTCCTTTGTTAAGTAGCATTTTTCCAAAAAACAAAAAAAATAACCTCGTCTTATTTTGATAACCTTTGGTGAGCTACGTCTGGAAAATTGTCTTTCTGTAAACCGACTGATATTTAGACCTAAACAAACTTTAACAAGCCCTCTACAATATCTTTCACCGTCAACATATCTGTTACAAAATACACCTCACGGCCATAATTTCCAGGTATATTATTGGCCATCCTCATCAATACGCTGTCAATGGGCATTGAATACCACAATCAGCCCGAGGAGCTCACTGTGATCGTAGAGATCAGTAACATTGTGTTCTCGGCTATATTCGCCGTGGAAATGCTGCTCAAGATCGTCGCCGAGGGTCCGTTCAAATATATCTCCAATGGATTCAACGTATTTGATGGCGTTATTGTTATTCTCAGGTAACATTTTATGATATTGAAAGTATTTAATAAAAAAAATTGGATTCGATTGGATTGTATATAAATCTAAATGTTATACGAAAAATATGTAACACTGCTTACATATTTTTCGTATAAAATTTTATCATTAAATAATTGCTCTATATCAATCTATGTGCCGAGCGGTTAAATAAGTAATATTTTAGGCACCAACAAATTCAACAAATTATATTTAATGTAAATATATACAACAGGCAATTCAAGTACATTTTATATTTTGTTTGAATGGTAATGTAAGCCACAAATTCATTTAATTAAAGTTCCACAAAAGCATATAACTAAAGCTTTTGTGTAACTCATAAAATACCGAATTGATTCAGCTCCAATTTCAATCCAGGCTTACAAATAAAATATCAAAGAAGAGTACTTTGTACACAAACGAGTAGAACCGAAATGATCGAGTATCAAAACAAAGTACTCTTTGTTTTACCAAATAACATGGATTAAAGAAAATCTATGTGAAATATTCAATATGAATAAAGAACTTTTATGTTTGTTTGTTATTTATTACGAAGCATTTGAATACTAGTGCCACTGTATTGTTTCCATTATTCAAGTCCTGTCCTCAAAGATTTAAAGGACAATGTGAAATATTGGCCGCGATAGCTCGGTAGCCCCCCACTCAGGGGTGTCCGTAATTGACTATCTGTGGTTTTGAACCCGAGCTTCGACGTGCGAGTAATATAATGGTGATTCACCCCTGTAACAAGTACATTTAGCTTCGTGAGAGAACGGAGATAAATCACTTTATTCAGTTCACTTGAATTTATAAAGCAGCTACCTAGCTCGGGTTTTTTATTTTAATAAATTGTTGCTATACCTAACTATGTATCTATGTAGTACATAAGATATAATTTAGACCTTAGAAGGCTAACGTACTGTTTCACGTCACCGCCTTAGTATGTTGGCAGCATCGTAATTTCATAAAATCATTTCAAGCGTAGCTCTCACTGAAGACTTTATTTTTACGAACAGTGCATTCGAACTGGCTCATAGCGTGGGCCAGGACAAAGAAATGGCTGGTAATTCAGGGCTTTCCGTTCTTCGTACGTTTCGACTGTTGCGCATACTGAAGCTGGTCAGGTTCATGCCCAACCTGCGTCGCCAGCTCTTCGTCATGCTACGGACCATGGACAACGTCGCCGTCTTCTTCTCACTACTAGTACTTTTTATCTTCATATTCAGGTAAATATCACAAAATTTATCTTACAAATATTAGTTCATCCAACCACGGAGACAGATCAGGTTTTGTAAAATGAAATTTAAAGAAAAGGTAACCTAAATAAGCGATAACTGATATCGATAAAATGCATGTTATAAAACTATGATTTAAAACGTTAGGGTTTTATTTTTGAGTTTATGATTTATAAATCCGTGAAACTGCTATTTATAAGTTTCCTGAAGTTACTTTTCTTTTCAAAATTATTTTAAAGCCTATCTGTCCTCTATTTAAGTACTTATTATCCACAATTCTGAAAACCAAAACGATTTCTATAATTTTGTTTATTTGCTTTACTTGGTCTAAATGGGTATTCAAATTCAATTCTCACTAGGGACTTAATAGGCGTTATGTAAATATCTGTCTACAAACCTGACCTTCAAGATTCAACTCTTTATTTTTTATGTAAACTCAATATTCCTATCTCACACCTGTATCGTAGCAAACTAGTAGTCAAACATCACAGCCCCTAGCAATCACTCATTGATTGCTCAATCAGATTTTTCATTTTTCCGTAGCAAATGAAGAATTTATTCGACTCTCCATAAAAATATGAAATTCTGAATGTTTCTACTTAACTGTCACACCCGCATCCCTTAACCTGTGCACTAACTGTGAGTGATTTCTCCTTTTTCTTTTCAATCTTATCCTTATGTGTTTCAACCACCTCTGTCTTTGACATTCCACCCACTACACACTGCCACTATCCACACTCTTTACAACTTTTTTCTCTTCTATTTATTATATCTTATCAACCATAGTGACTTCACGCTTTTGTGCTTTTCGTCCATTTCAGTTCTTTTACACCTGCACTTGATCACTCATCTTATTAGAATATATAAACACACTTATCTATGTATATTATTCTATATTATATCCTTTATAATTTTGTATATATGTATCCCTCCTTTGTGTGTGGAAAGGATTTTAGTAACCGTATTCTTATCTAATCGCATATTGCGTGGTAACGTTCAGCATCCTCGGTATGAACCTCTTCGGGTGCAAATTCTGCGAGAAAGACAAGCATGGCGATCAAGTGTGCGACAGAAAAAACTTTGATACGCTCTTGTGGGCCTTTGTCACGGTGTTTCAGGTATTCAACATTTTCAATTAAAATACCTAACAGACAACCCAGAAACAGACTGAACTTGCAACATTTACTAAACGCTTACCCACGGGTCCGTCAGCAGCCAACACTCATGCCCGTAGGACAATCCCGAATAACAGAAGGTTGTCTTGTCACGGCTAATCGACTAACCACGAGAGTACACAAACGACCGTTCACTCTGCTGCAAGAGACAATCTACTCGAACACACAGAACTGTACAGCTACCAAGTAACACTTACGGAGGGATCAAGCTTGCAGCACAGTGCGTTGTCAAACAAGCGTTCAGTCGCGTAACCGCTACCCTAGTACCCGCGTAGTGAGATCTAGTACCATCCGTAACAGATTGATCAAACATCATTAGTGTCACGTTCACCATGTTGTTCGTACAGTACTCCCATCAGAAGTTGTCCAGAGCACTTTACTTAGTCAGTGAGCTTGGTTGAGTAGTAGGTTAGCTTGAGGTCGTTCGAAGCCGAGTCGCGGGTTAACCTGTTCGTCAGTTCCTCTACTCCCACTACTACAACTGCACTCAGTTATACAGTATATCTATCACTCTGCATGCTGCTTCTATTATTTAGGTTTTAATCTTGAACAGCTTGGTTCGAAATTAGTGGAATGTTGTTTTTTATTATTAACGTCTCGAGTGAAATTTTGACTGTGTTGTTCGAAACTTTAAGGATTATACGACAAAAGTTTCCACCAGTTTCGTTATCAACCCTGGCATCCCTGTTTTTAACTTCAGTAACAATCAAATTTTCAATTACTTCCCCCTTTTCTTAAACTCTTGACTTCCACTTTCTAAATAACAGAAGGTATAGCTCCTCTCATCTAAATTTCCTTTACTCTTTTCCATCTGCATTTCTAAGGATGAATTTATAATTTACAAAATTACTGCATTTTAATTTGAATGACTTTTGTCACGAGTAATATAATGATACAAGTATGAATGAGAGTTTTCTTTGATTATGTCTTAATTATCTTTTACGCACTTTACTTTCGCCTATTTATTCCTCCTCCGGATTATTTTTATTGCATTTCTACTTTTTATTATAATAATGAGGCAGTATAAAGAATGAAACATAATTTAAGTATTAAGTTAGTCGAGGAACTTAATTGCACTAAATAACACGATGTTAATGAAAGTAAATATATGATTTAGTTTATTAACATGATATCCGTTGGTTGTAGCGTTCCAACGGCGATAACACTGCTTAACCATTTAGGCTTTTGTTTATTAATTAATTATTACATCACATTTCAAAACAAAGTCACTAGAACGATTGTTTGAAGTAAAACTAATTTTACGGCACGATATCGTGTAGATACACAATTATGACAGCACTACTAATACTGATTGTGTGCATATTATATAGATTTCCTCAATACTTCGATAGCATTGACTATGATCGTATCCTCCTTGTTATGGCACTAACTGCACACTAGATTGTGACCGCAATAACTTTACTATTTGCAGCCCGTAACATTAGTATTATTTCAGTAGTCTGTTCATGAGCGCAGGTTGCAGTGTTAACGTCTCGTTCGCAACAATAATGTCGTCAGGATGACTCTCGGTCGCGGCGTTTGCGCATAGCGTTTTGTTTTTCTTTCATTTTACATCGACTACGCGACGAGCAGTATTCTGGGCATGTATCTATTCGGTGGTAAGTTTTGCAAGTACGTCGAAGACAATGGCAGCGAGCGAGATTGCACCTGCCCTGAGATCGTCTCCCACCATCCCAAGTGTGAGTGCGACAGGAAACATTTTAATAACATCCTATGGGCTACCGTCACCGTGTTCCAGGTAAGCCTTAAGCGGTACGCTACACTAGGCTCAGTAATAGACGGTTTATTTGCGATCCCGTATCAATATGTTTTAGAAGACCGCGTTTTTCTCGTAACTACCAACTGAAACTGATTGGAACTGAAAATATACTTGTCTTATTTGACAACTTTCCAAAGGGTTGTGAGAGAAGACGAGTACAAAATTTAACGATTAACATGACTGAACTTGATTGGTACATTACAAGACTGGCACAAGCGAGAGATCCGCCGTAGTTACTTAGTAGTTATGTATATTTTGGTAATGCAGTACAGTACAAGGAGCGCTCCGTAGTTAGTTGCATCTTGCTTAGTAGTGAATAGCATTAGGTAATGCTGAACCCTGTATGCTTGTGTACTCAAACTCGCCGTCTGTGTTCCCTTTCATTGTGTATTAGTGAACACCGACACAACAACATGACACTTGTCAACACTAACACGCTAAATTACTAACAAAAGTTTTGTTGTATTTTTTTACTTTAATTTATTAACATTGAAATAAAGTAACATTTTATTACACCAAAAGGCACGACTTATACAATATGACAGCACACCTTGCTTATTTTGATTTATTAAACAAACTCGGATTTTAAAAATACTTGATGTGGTAGAACGATTTGCTCGGTTGAGTTGAATTCTGACTTTGATGTCAATATTTCAGGTTTTAACACAGGAAGACTGGAATGTTGTGTTATTTAATGGTATGGAAAAAACGAGTCACTGGGCCGCGTTATATTTTGTTGCCCTTATGACTTTTGGGAATTATGTACTGTTCAACTTGCTAGTTGCTATACTCGTCGAGGGGTTCAGCTCAGAGGTAAGTGTGGTAACATAAATTTACTGTAGGTTACGTACATTTTAAATAATTTCCCAACGTTACTTCTCTTTCTGTAATTTAGAAAAGATTTCTTGCAAGAAAAATATTTGAATTTCTAAGAACAGACAAATATTCTTTACATTACGTATGCTTTCATACTCCTGCCATAGAATTCTCAATCAAATTCTCATGTGTAATTCAAATCTTTTAGCGAAATGAGAGAAGAGAACGTGAACAACGCGAGCTGGCAAAATCAAAATTGTCGAGCGACTGTTTCTCAGACAATAACGAATTGCACTACGACGACTCGAATTCAGGCTCACATTCCAGTGAGAGTTTTTCGCAGGTAAAGTATTTGGGATACTATTTCATTAAGTCAACATGAACAATGTTATTCCATTTGAAAGCTTTGAAATACCCGAAGTAATAAAGAATTTAGCTTACATTTAATCGAGAGTTTCTGTTAACAGAATGAAATAAAAAACTATTGGAGGTCAGCGGATGATGTACGAAAGGCTAAGGATGATGTAAACGGTCATAAAGAAAAAGCCATAAAGTCACATCGTAAAACAAAGTCGTCGGCACACCATCCGACACTTTGTAAGGACTGCGCGCAATCTAATAAGTGTAATCTACAAAAGGTAAGTCAAAATAATAATTAAAAGGATTAGGTAGTCACAATTTATTTTAATTTTAATCAGAACTAAACAGTAAAAAGATTTAAGTAGCCATTTATATCATTACAATGGAGTATTAATGAATAGCTGTTAAAAGTAAGTTTATAAACAGCACAATTAGTGAACATTTAGTTATAATTAACGACTACAAGCTCATTTAAAATAATGAAAAGTATTAGATTCCGAAAAATAATCAACTTTTTTTCTTAGACTAGAAACGAGATTTAAGATTTTATTCTTCCCAAAAATTTACTTTCTTTTATACTAGATTTCGATCCTAATTCTGTAATCTTTTGAAATATCTTAGGGGTATAAACCTGGATTTGGTCTCATTTACTTTATCTTGGCGTTTGCCTTCAGGTTGGTACCTGCCTTGGTAATCTATCACTTGAGACAGTATTGTAGAAGATTTATTTCATATCAAACCTTTTAAATTGCTTTCGTTAATGATTCAGATTACCCTTTTGGATCTACCACTAATCTTACAGCGTTATATAAAGGGTGTACAACGCAAACGTTTAAACCCCCTAGTTACGGAGATATTGGGGTCAAAGTTCCAAATTTTTCACAGCTGTTTTTGTAAACACTAGTTTTTCAGGTTATAATTTTACTTAAATTACCTCCATGGCCCGTTTACTATTCAAAGCATCCACTAGCACAATGTTTTAAGAGTGCTAAATTAAGTTTTAACGTAAAATGTGTTTTTTGACCCCAAAAAAAAAATCGTTTCCCAACAAATTTTTTTGCGTAGGGGGTAGTTTGATGTACAGAATGCTTGGTTGACGGTTGTGTGAAGGGTTAATTTACACCCTGTATTGTATAAGAATTTTACAATTTGATTGATTTAATCCGCCTACTATTTGCTTCATCTTAGGAGTCGAAAATGCGAGCGAAATGTGCTGGTACAACGGAATCCTCAGCATTACCAATGATAACACACACCGCGGCAACACCACAAGACTCACCATCTACTACATTAGAACCAGGAGCGTCCTTCAGAGATTTTAACGTAGCTCTGACTTTGGAAAGATCAGCTATGTTATCCAGTTTGGACTCCATTGATAGGACTTCTGTAAGTATATTCTTATTGGTACATCGCGCAGACCTGGGAAGGATACCACAAAATCGAGGATACTTGGGATTGTGTGTGAAACAGAAGGCTGCCAATAATGATGATATCATCTTGTTACTAGAATATTATGATTTTTCATTCCAAAATTATGAGATTTTCAAGTCATTTTAATACTTTTTAGTGTGCCAGCATACCCGGACTACTGAAGCCACCAAACAGCTACACACTAACCCTCCACTCAGCCCAAGCCCAACTTGGAGCTGAAAAGGCCCGGCTGCCTCCCATGTCTCTTGCCCCTCCCCCACTGACCCTTGCGCTACCCCCTATACGGTCTGTGTCGCCTGCGCCCACGACACCTACGACGCCAAGACCCATACCATCGCCGCTGTTATCAGAAAAGAACCTTCAAATCACGATTGTAAAAGATGAAAATTGCCTGAATACTAGTGATAAATCTAGTCTTCTGAGTTCGCAAAAGTAAGTTAATAACTACTGATAAGAAATTTCACGATCACAAGAGGAATAACAAAATTAAACTTAATTAATGTAATAATCTTTTAGGAACATTAGTGTAGTCAGTATGGGCACAAATGGCGAAGAGAAGTGCAGGGTCCAACGCAACTACAGTTGGCGGCCAAGTCTAAGAAGAAAACCAAAACAAAGAACGGGATCCGATTCAGACGCAATCATACTAAACAATGGCAGGGATCATGCTGTCTGCAACGGTATAAGATTTATTGTTACTTTTTACTCAACTCAAGGTTTAAAGTTACAAAAAACATTGTTTTTGCATGTGATGTTTGATGTTAGATGTGCTTATTAAATCTTTGTGCAAACATTTTATCCACTTAGTTGCGTTTGATTTGTTAAAAGGATCTCAAGTTTTTCAAGACTCAAGTTCGAGTATTGAAAAAAATAGATCAAAATCTTTTATTTATTCAAACATGCTCTTTAAACATTCGTCGCCACTGAATCTTCAATTTGGAAACACGCTTCTAAAAGAGGTGCTCAATTTATTTAAGGAGGCTAGCACCACTTGCGATGAATCGCAAGGTCGAGCCTGGTCTCCTTGCCATATTGATTGATTTTGATTGTAAGAAGTTGCACTAAAACAAATCTATAATAATAATATGTCCTAACAAAACGGGGGCACAGTCTATCGGGTTATTATATGCAGGATTCTTCCTATAAATCCATAAATCTTACTGGAATCTCAACAACAGGTTCGAGTGTTCGGAAGAACGAGCTCCTGCTAGCTTCATCGATGGTGATAAAGAATGACACGCAGTCGGAGTTGCCCAACAACAGGACACGTGGAGCGCTACCAGCCGCGCGCGTGCTGCCTCCTGGTGGACAAGCCAGGAAGGTTTCTGCGCATAATGCTCCATTACTGCCTGATGTGAGTGCTACTCACATATTCCCTGAGTGATTTGCATTATAAATGACAGCACCTTGTTACAACGAAATATGAATAAAAAATCTAGATTTTTCTACAAACATTTTCCAACTCGGCTCTCTGACTCTATTGTCTGTTTAGGTATCTTGGAAGGCTCCAGAAGCGGGTTTCTCATCAGACTCAACAGTTCGACTGGACTCCGTTAAAGCTCCGCCTCACAGACTATCACTCACTAACGACTACCTGACAGGTAACCTACTTCTAGACTACACTTTATATTTCTGCCTTGTTTTCAGAACACTGTGGTTATTGCAATCGATTAGAACAAATGGGTGACTGACCTTCCTTAACCAGCCTGCAATCATTATTTATCGATTTCGTTTCGAGAACGTGAATACGATAGTAGTAGTTTTACCCCTAGTCGACACCATCAACATTAAAATAATATCACTGAACATGCATACTAAAACAGATCTGGAAAACATCAAATCCGATCATCAAAGTGATCTTCTGATGCATAAACACAATTCAAACATCAAACGTGATCAGATAAAACTGGTTATATGCGCACTAACCATTCCTAGGTTGACTAACAGCTATTGGCATGAACAAGCAGCACATACACTTACTATGTACCAAATTTCCATAGGCAAGTTACGGCTATCTGAGTACGATTCATTGGTAACAGTGACATCAGTATCAGAAGTGAAGGCGAGCAACTTAGGACCGACATCACCCGTGGTGCCGGTAGCCCCGCGGCCGGTGCGAGAGCTGCCCGCCCCGGCACTACCCACCAGGCTCAATGCGCAGCCACTGCCCCTGATGAAGCAGATCAATGAGGAAGTACGTAGCAGTAGTAAGATTAAGGTAAAGGTGACATTCATGACAGGAATCAAGACAAGCATCTCGGATTCATCCATTGCCAAGCCTTTACAGGCAAACGCAGATGCAGTTACGATACGGTAAAAAATTAAAATTACATCGGAACTATTATATTAGAAGCACTTGATGTATCTTTCGCACCCTGTTCTTTCGTGAAAGTGGTATTTTAATTTCTAAATCGTCTTCTTGTAGAGTAAAATGATACCCGTTAAAGCGAAACGTTGCTAAGAGTAAACTTGAATAATTGTGGTAAGCCTTCTCCTAGCTTATGCTAGCAGGTTCGCCGCAACTATTCAACGGGGTATAACTTTGAACTTTCCTTCAACACCTTCCAAAATGTTATTATAAAGTTTATTTACTGTTTTATGTTGGACTCAACCCTATCTTTTCTGTTTCTGCACGCAGTTACATGAAATCCATTACAACAGCTAAAAGTTTTGCTATACCCATATAATTACAAAATTTTAAACGGTCACATTTCTTCCAGGTTGCTATAAACAACGTGTGTATGTTATCATCAAGGTTCGACAGACGACAGTACAGATTCAAAGACCTTTTTCGCTTTATGGAACCGACGGGCTGCCTCAAAGAAAAAGAATTTTATTCACTGTACATTTTTTCGCCAGAGAACAAGTAAGATTATAGCGACCTCAATTCTTTTATTCCGTTAAAAGAATTTTAGTATTTTTGTAATGAAATAAGTACTTTTATGTCTTCGAGGCTTACGTAAACGAATCATTCAACCACACTAAAATTGCTAAGTAGAGACTACTTAGATGAAAGAATATTTTTTGCCGTATTTATAGACTAACTATCAATTTTTTTAAACTATAAAACTTTGATCCAATTATACACTTGACTATCAATATTATTGATATCAATAAAGTTGCAGATAAATCTGTACTATAAGTTGCGGACCGTCTGCGGACAATAAACACTGACAGAGACTGTAGTATTCGTCTAAAGGGATCCTTGTCCGGAGCCGAGTCAACAATTTGTCCGTACCAGTTTGACCGAACATAGAAATATTTGACAGGTTTCAAAATAAACCTAAATTAGTTAAGTTTAATGTAGTTGTTGCGACTAACAAAATTAATATAATTATTACCTACGCTTTCCAACATTAGCATGCGAAGATTCTGCACTTGGGTGGTAACGCGTGGCTGGTTCGACAACATCGTCCTACTGTTCATCGCATTGAACTGCATCACATTAGCGATGGAGCGACCCAACATCCCGCCTGACTCTAAGGAGCGGTCGTTTCTCTCCACCGCCAATTATGTCTTCACAGGCGTGTTTGCGGTCGAGATGTTTATCAAGGTACGTGAACTCAGGATAATGTCCTATTTATTTATTGTGTATAGTAGAGTAGTGTAATTGAAGATATAATGCACTAAAGTAGCCCACATAATTCAAATTATGTTTTTCAAATCAATCTATCATCAAAAAACAACTTGAAAGTGGCTTACAATTAGCAAAACGTAAGAAAACTTTGGCAACCAATTGGAACCAATAATTTTACCAAAATTCTCGCTCAAACAAACGTTATTAATTGTAAATGATATAATCATAGTCTAGTCATCATCTGCCTAGCCTTTTCCCAACTATGTTAGGGTCGGCTTCCAGTCCAACCAGATTCAGCTGAATACCAGTCAGATAATCATAGTCTAGTCTATATTTGAAACCCTGGAGTTGATGTAGAAAGTTACTTTTAAAAGTAGGTAGTAACTCTAACAAAAATGATCACTTGCATAAAGAATTTTAGTAAACCACTCAGCACTACATAGAGTGCTATGAAAAGAGACGATAAAATACACAAAGTATTTGAGCGTAAACGGTAAAATGTCGCTATTTGTCAGCAACGATCATAAGGTGGCGCGTTTTACTGGTGTTTCCACTGTGACTTTACTATTGTTACAATGACACTCGTCCCAAGTGTGGTTAAGACGTTAAGAGCAGTCGTTTGATCCTTCTACTAAGGATAACTTATGCTTTACTCAAGTGTTATTTCGTCTTACACCATCTTGACTCAGGTTTATTGAAGCTTACATTGCAAAGCAACTCTCTGAACAAAAATGTTTTGATACATTTCAAAAGTTAATTTTGCTTCCTCAGCGTATGCTGTAAGTATGTGTAACTATTTTAAAATTGATGTATTAGTTTCAATAAATCAAATGATTATTTAATATTTCTTATTTAGTAGCGGATCAGTTCATAATTTAGTTCTACATACGAACACGGGTTCGTCCTCCTTTCATTTGCAAAATACTTCTAGCATACAACATAAAGTATCGAAAATTGTACGATATATGAGTCGAGCGGCGTATCAGCCAAGCATGAAACAGTTTGACTAGGAAACATGGTACGCTGTTCGTGTCACGTACACTTGAGCTACGATAACTTTACCCACTTCTACCCATAGCTACTTAATATACTGTTTTAGGTTACATTTTTATGAAAGAACTTTTTGGACAAGATGTTTGGTAAGCAAATGCAAACTTCATATTTATCTAAGAAAAGTGTTACATCTACTACTTAGATCTCCTTGATTTAACTTCTTTACGTATAGTACATTTGTGAAAAACATCGTTAATGTTCCGTGTACCATATAATTTGTTTCTCAAAACAGGTAGTTGCATCAGGGATGTTCTACGGTCCAGACGCGTACTTCACTTCAGGATGGAACATCATGGATGGCTCGCTGGTCATCATATCCATCATTGATTTGTTAATGTCTTTAGTATCAGAATCCAGTCCACGAATTTTTGGAATTCTCAGGGTAAGATGCTTTTCCACACTCAACTTACTAAGTCTCATAGTCTTTTTAAAATGTTGTAATGTTTTCTTTTCTTTCTTAGGTATTTAGATTACTAAGGTCGCTAAGGCCATTAAGAGTGATAAACAGAGCGCCAGGGTTGAAGTTGGTTGTACAAACACTTCTCTCCTCATTGAGACCCATCGGAAATATTGTGCTCATTTGCTGCACTTTCTTCATTATTTTTGGCATTTTGGGAGTTCAGGTGAGCGGTCTTTTGTTTAGTTTGAATTTCTTAAGTTACTTTAAGTTGCGTTGAATCTTTTTCCCACGTCGGCGTCGTATGAATCTATACCCCACGTGCTAACCAACAAATCGTCATTGTTCGTGTGTAACTCATTTTTACGGGAAACCGGAAGGTATCCTCTGTCGGCGCGAAAACGGGTTCGTTTCTGCCGAACAAAATGAACGCGATGGTCGTTTGTCCACGTGGTCGTTCGTTTTATTAAAATTATTGTAGCCCTTTCACCAGAAATAGAACATATTTTTATTTTGTAAAGTCACAAAACATAGATAGGTAATTACTAAACATCTTCGAATATCCTATTACTGAACCGACCTCAAGTGATGCAATTTGCGCGCATACACAATCGTACGTAAGACGAACCCTCTGGGGACAACACGAGTGCCGCCTAAAGCCGTGTGTGATTATATCAGTTACAAGAGATGCTACACGGATCTAAGCCGCTTCTCCCAAGAGCAATGCAAAGCAATCAGCTTACATTGCTAATCAACTTGTTACGGCTATTGATTTAAAGCCGATGATGACGGTAGACATGATATGCAGTCAGAGGAAATTATCAAATAGATAATCAAATTAAATTTAGATCCAAACTGTAATTATTGACAGTCGTCCTTTGCTTTGTCAATGACACGGCTAATTTAAGAACTGTGTGTTAGATATCTGAAACCGGTCATCGAAATTATCATCGATTTTAAAATTGAACGATATATAAGTCTTTTGAGTAATACATTTAGATTCCAACAAGCAAGTAATGATTCTAGCAATAACAATATTTCTTTCAGCTTTTCAAAGGCGCATTTTTCTTCTGCGAAGGTGGAAACATAAAGAATGTTAAGAACAAATCAGACTGCTTGTCAATAGAAGGCAATGTATGGGTGAACAGGAAATACAACTTCGACGATTTGGGCAAAGCGCTGATGTCATTGTTTGTACTGAGTTCTAGAGACGGATGGGTGAACATTATGTACACTGGACTCGACGCTGTAGGGGTTGATCAACAGGTACACACATGAAAAACCTCGTGCTATTATTCTGTCCGTAGGCTTGACTACATCCTAAATAAAATAAAACAACTTTTGTATTATAGTGATATTTAACCCGAAAACTGATTCCTCGATAAAAAAAAATATTCTAAGAGTTCAGCTAGTACTCTAGATTTTTTTCCAATTTGTCTGAAGTATTTGATGATGTCGATTTAAATCGGCAGATGTTGGAAACGGTCACCCAAAACGATAACGACGTCGTTATGGCCCTTAAAAAACGTAGAACTTACCAGTTTACGAATTTATGTAGCAAAGTTCACAATTTAAGTAATCAAACTAAGTAATAGAAAGCATTGTATACTTTATTAGGAACGAATTTTATTAAATCCAGATTTTATTAACTTTACTTTGTAAAATATTTGTATGCATGATAATAATTAGATTCAACCGAACCAAGGCTCTCCGCAGTTGAAAAGGTTACTTTTCATTATAAGAGTTCAAAGATTTATATTTATCCGTCTCTCTGCAGCCAATAGTGAACTATTCAGAATGGCGTCTCCTGTACTTCATCGCGTTCATACTGCTGGTCGGCTTCTTCGTACTGAACATGTTTGTGGGAGTCGTGGTGGAGAACTTCCACAGATGTCGCGAAGAACAAGAGAAAGAAGAGAGAGTCAGACGAGCAGCCAAGAGAGCGCTGCAGATGGAGAAGAAACGAAGAAGTTAGTAGTACACATTATCATAAACAAAGCACCTACAGAATAAAACAGTTTATTAAGCTTTACATTTTGTTTCAGAAATGCACATGCGGCCGTATTACGCAGACTACGGGCAAACACGATTATTCGTCCACAACGTAGTCACATCTAAATATTTTGACCTGGCAATAGCCGGCGTCATTGGCTTGAATGTCGTTACGATGGCCATAGAATACTACAGAATGCCGCCGGCACTGCAATATGCGCTTAAAATATTCAATTATTTCTTCACTGCTGTGTTTATCTTAGAAGCAATCATGAAACTAGTTGCGTTAGGTTTCAAAATATACTTAAAAGACAAATGGAATCAACTAGACGTAATAATCGTCATCTTATCTATAGTGGGAATAGTTTTAGAAGAGTTAGAAACTAATATAATTCCAATAAATCCGACGATTATGAGGGTAATGAGGGTGTTGAGGATAGCCAGGGTACTGAAGTTACTGAAGATGGCGAAGGGGATACGAGCGTTGTTGGACACAGTCATGCAGGCCCTGCCGCAAGTTGGAAACTTGGGGCTTCTGTTCTTTTTGCTATTTTTCATCTTTGCTGCGCTTGGTGTAGAGTTATTTGGGAGGCTAGAATGCTCAGATGAAATTCCTTGCCAAGGTATTTAAATTATAATTTGTTCAAATATACTTATAAGGAAACGTTTTGCGTTCGTTGATTCCATGTTTTATTTGATAGGTCTTGGTGAACACGCCCACTTCGCGAACTTCGGTATGGCATTCCTGACGTTATTCCGCGTAGCGACCGGAGACAACTGGAATGGCATTATGAAGGACACCTTGCGCGAGGACTGTGACAGTACCGTCGATTGTGTCCGGAACTGCTGCGTGTCCACCATCATAGCGCCCATCTTCTTTGTGGTGTTCGTGCTGATGGCGCAATTCGTGCTCGTCAACGTCGTCGTTGCTGTAAGTTTCTTCAGGTCAAATCGGTTGATAAGTAAAAATGGTGATTTGGTGTAAGAAACTAATTACATGCTCATATTTGACAGGTACTCATGAAACACCTAGAAGAATCCCATAAACAAATGGAAGATGAAAATGACATGGACGTTGAACTAGAACGTGAATTAGAACGAGAGGCGGATGATGAGGAGGACAGGGCACTGTGCCGCGCTCTAGAGCAGTGTATGAGCCCACCGCGGCCGCTAAACAAGGTACCGTCCCTGCCGACTAACTTCACGTACAGCGAGCCCAAGCAACCCGCACCGTCCCCCGCACGCCGCCGGCGCACGCTGCACTCGCAAACCGCTTTGTTGCCGACGTCGCTACCTCCGAGACGGGCTTCCTTATCCCCTCACGCCTTCGGGCGCCGCCGACAGGACTCGGCGTCCGAGCCGCCAGCCGCGCTCTACGAGGAGGACGCGCGCTTCATCGACGCCGATGACGCTGACCAGCTGGAGCCCGGCAGCCCACCGCACCGCGACTCCTTTGCACAAAACCGGCGTCAGCGCGTCGACAAGCGCAACTCGTTGCGCGGCGAGGAGGCGCGCCTGCTGCGGCCCGTGCTGCTCGCCGTGCCCTCTGGTCGCCCGGCGCTGCGGCTGAGCGGACCCAAGAGGAGATCCTCGACCGAGTCGGCCGCGACCGACGCCAGCACCGCGTCGCGCTCGCACAATCAACTCACTCCTGAATCGGTCGACCTGCCGATGCCGATAACTGAAGAGGAAAAAATAAGAATAGTGATAGCCGAGAGACGGAAGATAGATACGACGAGGCCGGAGCCGGACGATGTCGTGGAACTGTCGGAGCGAGGCTCCTAGTCCCGGCGGGGCCGGCCGCAGCAACACCATGAAGTCTACATCTAGGCGCCGCTCAAAGCGGCGTCCGGGTGGCCCTCTCCTCTTCTCTTCCTCGTCTCCTCTCGTCTTTAAGTCTGTATGCTCAAGGGACAATGAATGTTTGAACTCGGTTGCGCGAACAGTGATTGCAGTGACGATTTTATGAATTAAACATGACTTCAGTGCGTTTCAGTGTTGTGTTGCGTTGTTGATATTAACGAAAGAAGGATATTGCCCGATCAGAAGCGAACTTCTCCTAGTTTTTCTTTCCCACGTCCGACCTAACCCTCACTTCACCACTTGCGGCCGGTTCAACTACTTCATAAAGAGACTTTAATAAATTTAGTTTAAGGTGTATAAAAACATGTAGATAGGAGTTAGAACTAGTCAATTTGTTGTGGTGGGATTTTTCTACGAGAGCTAAAGTTTACTTTGTAATTTTATTATTAGTACGGTGCTTGCTGTTAAAGGTTAATTCGTTATTATTAATAAATATTATAAGATTTTCCGAAGTAAACCTCAACGAAGTATTGGTTTGTAGACATGAATAGTTTCAGTTTATCGTTCAGCCACTAACTCGTTTAAAGTTGTGTGTGCAATAAAATTTTAGTCTTTATTTAAGAACGGGTTTCAAATCATTGAATGTTTAGTGTTATACAAGTTTTGTAATCCAACGATTCGAAAAAGCCTATAATTATTATAATTTGGATGTGGGTACTTAGTCGTGATTACTTGTAAAGTATCTGTTAGCCAACGACTGTGTAGCCTCGTAGAGTATTGTTACTAGCTAGAACTTTGTCAATCTAATATCTAAATCGGAACCAAACGTTCGTGAATTGAGTATTATTCTCTCTAAAGATGAAAAAATAATATTTTCTGAATATAAATAAATCCTATTTTCTTACAGAGTCATGTACGTAACTTAGACGTGTAACTGGCAATACGCACATAAAGGTAGAGTCGAGTTTAGGTAGATCGAAGTAGATTATGAGTAACATCACAAAACTGATCTATTAACATAAGTTATGCTCTACGATAGTTCGGACTTAGATTGTATTATTTTGAATGTTTAGTGCGATCTACTAGCCGTGCCAAATCTACAAGATCTTTTAAATTAAGCGAACATTTTGTAAGAGGATTTTAATTGAGCAGTTGATACCTAGTTGCTTGTCTTTCAAAACTTTTCCGCTTGTTAAATTACTTACTGTCTACTTTAGAAAAGGCCACAGAGCAAGACTAAGTAAGTTGAAGTTACTAAAACTTCGAAGTAAGTTTAATTTTAAGCACAAACTGCTGATTATTTTGAGACATGTCTGTGTGGTTTTCTAGTAACTTACTGTAAAAGATCGTACTTAGTTAGGGAAGTCAGCAATAAATTTTATACTTCGACTGTGCCTTTCCTATTTCTAATGTATTAGCTTGTGAAGTTGAATGTGGGTAGTCTCTGAGATTAATGTATACTGTAGGAGTTGGAGTGTAGATACACTAAATTATGATTCTTGTTGAGTCTTTATTAAGTTTTCGTTATGTGTCATGTGAACAGTTTTGTAAATGTAAGACATTTCCCTGAGAATAACTTTGTGTCATTCCGAAAACTAAAACTATTCTATTTTGTACCAATGATAGCAGTACAGCGTACGTAGTGTGTGTCATTTAGCTTAATGATTTTGTTGTGCCATTTATTCCATTGATTGTCCTAATTAACCTTATATTTAATTACTGAATTGATTCTCCTTCAACAAGACGCTATCTTTTAATTACGTAATGTCTTCCATCTTTACTCAATCTTTACCGAGACTTGAAATGGTATCGATCGATCTTTTAATCATTAGCTACAATAGAGTTCTTGTATAAATAGACATCGAGTGATTTCATGTTAAATATTATTTATATTTTCAAGTTTACGTAAAAGAATTGATTAAAAGGAATTTAGTAAAATTAAGAATAGTATTTTCGTGATAAAAGTAAATTTCGTGATAATGATGAATAATTGTTTTTCGGTACTGATCGTATAATAATTTAAGTGGTATGAACAATGTTCATAGTTGAGTACACCTGTTATCTTAGCTGGTGATCTGTCGAGTTAAGAAAGTTACGACAATGTTAGGTTGAAAAATAAATCAAAATTCAAATAATTGCGTTTTATTCCACAAGAGATAGAAAGCCCGGAGCGTTCCCAGTCACATGGTATCCCTACCTTACATCCGTTCCAAGTTAGATTATTATTTTTAAGTTGTTCGTTTGTTCAGCGTCCCCGGGTAATTTGCCAGGCGCAGGTACCCACAAAGGAGAGAGCAACAGGCGAACTGAATTGAGTTTAGCAACAATCTTTGCGAGCGTCCTATCTTGTTAGCGAGCGCTTACAATCTCATTTGCATAATTCCTTGAAACGAATTTTAATGGGTTCTTTATCGTGTTGAACAACATAATGCCGTTTTCATGAAAAGATGAAGACGCTCTGGCTCGTTTCGAAAGGATTTGTTTGTCAAATAATTAAAACTGACCGATTTGGCTCCGGAGGGAATTCTGTTTGGAAATTCAGTAAAGCTGAGTAATTATTTTAGGAGTCCTCTCGGGACGCTGTAACAAATTACAGAATCAAACATTTAACCCAGAACTTGGTGCAAGTTTTATGTTAAATAATTTTATGAATTAATATCCACGGATGCCACCATGGATATTACTTTCTCGGAAAGGTGGGCAAGGATCGTCAGTCACTGGACGCCTGAACATCCCCGACGAGGTCGACCGCGGCGGAGGTGGTGCGACGATCTGATCACGTTCGTGGGTCGGGTAAACGTGGCCAGAAATTGCACAGAACAGACAGGTTTTTTTTTTTTTCGCTCAGCCGTGGGGCAGAATACATTCTGCCCTACGGCTGTTTCGTTCACGGCGGTTTTTTTTTTTTCAGACTATCATACTTGAGTAAAGTACAACCTTAAAATATTATATTTACCAACCGAAAAATTCAAAACTACACCACGGGGAAACCCCGACTCTTATGCAGCAAGCAAGAAAGCTGATCATCTGTCAATGTAAACTTACTACAGATTATACGAGTAGACTAGACTTACGAGTACGTTAGAGTGCAGCCAAATAATCATAAAGAAAATTCAAAGGGTCAGGGAACGTCTGCCTAAAACCTAACCCTTTGGCAAAATGTGGCAAATGTACAGTTACTACATTACGCCAGTTATGTTTAAGTCCCGTGTAATAGGGGGCGAGCCTATGCCAACAACTGGGCACAAATCTAGATCTCCGTGGCTGATACTGACAAATTCCTAAAGGAAAAACCCAATAACATTAGCCCCACCTGGAAATCATTATTTAAATTTTAATATACATTACAATCTAATGTAAAAGAATAAACTGCTACATACGAATGTACAGATTCCAAATTCTCGAATAAAAATACTGGATATTTTGTACACGAAGAAGACCAAATACAATAAATTCCAAGTAACTATAGGTAGATCTTGTAAGTAAAAACAACTTGTTTACATTCTTGTGCGGTAACCATCGAAGGAGATGCCGTTTTCATAACTCTAATTTTGTTACATCTTTTGTGAGCGCCTGTCCGGAACCAGCCTGACCCAAATAAAACTTAAATTAGTATACCTTCACCAACAGTCGTATTCTACAGGAAAATATTGTATTTTGATCATTTGTGTAGAACCTTCGCTAATATTACGACCTTTTTTGCCCCTGGCAAGACTGACCATATGTGAAATTAAAATATCTTAATATTGTCTATTCTTTTATTGGCTATAGCCTACTTCCTCCGAACTTTGAAATAATAGCTCAATAAACTGGTTTTATGGATGTTTTTCGTTACTTTGCCCATAAACAAATGTAATAAATATCTTATAACGTCAACATTAGTTCAAAGATCGTTTCTCAGTGACTGTGTACTGATTTTATGTGGCAAACAAACAGTTCAATTGTGTTGTCCGCAAAACTCCCACAACTCGTTTTCACTGTACTTATTTTTCCTGTAGCATAAAATTATTACCACATTTTCGATTACATTCGTACTGCAAAAGCTTTTTGTATTGTCCTCGCTTACATGTGGGTAGGGACATACAAAGAGTAGAATATTTGTACGGAAAACGGCGTATTTTTATTACCAAAAAAATGCACAACTGCCCGCAGCTTGCACAAACAAACCAGAATGTTGGCGTGATACGGTTTAGGTACTGGTAAAAAACTCTGAATTTTGCCCGTCGATATTCAACGTTTTCGTTTGAACGTGTCAAAAAATTGATTTAAAAAATCTTAGCTTCAAACCCCGGTCATTTTTTTCGAGCATAGGTTACGGTTTTTTTACAGTTCTAGACTGAAACGTTTTTCATGTCAAACAAAGTTTTCGAGTCGATAGCACATCGACTTGAACTGCCGAGATTGGGAAACTTTAGAAGTGGTCCATAGTTCAAAATTCGCAAACCGTACGTGATTTAAAAGAAGTGGTGGTAATACTTCAAGAATAAGATTTTCAGCGATTTTTGTAATGTAAAGTTTTAGAGCTCTAAGTAACAGCATACTTTAACAAAGTTAAATTCACAGCATCTTGTTCAAACAACAACAAAGTTCCAGTCATTAAAAATCGTGCTTGAAAGTAATGTTAAAATCATTCATAGCAATCATATTTAAGTAACATTGATATAATCCGTATGGTAATACCTATGTAACTACTGAATCTGTTAAAATTGGATACAATAGAGCAAATAACTATTGTAATTGTACACCTAAACGTTGTATCGAACGCAACGATCAATTTTCACTATCAAAATAGGCTCGTTAGGAAGTGGAGTTGCGTACACCCGTCCAATAAACAATACAATAATTATGGTTGAGTAATTACGAGAAACCTTTCCCAATAAACAGTCATATCCAACCCTCACTGTCCCGACCTAAATCACAATAACATTGGTTATCGAGTGCTAGCCCAACATTTATCTTGCTCACAACTAATTTGGCTGTGTTTGTCAAACAATATTCTGAGTAAACCGATTAGAGACCGCACTGAGGAACCGATTACACCTGAATAGTCGCAGAGAGCGCACTTCGATAGTCAGGAGCGAGATAACTGCTTTCTAATGTAATTTAAACCTTCGATGGTCTAATGGTTGCATCACGACTGCTGTCTATGAGGTTCAGGGCAAAGTATTATTGGGTTTTTCCATCAGCAATTTCTCAGTAGCAGCCACAGAGACTAGATTTGTACCCGATTGATGGTCATAGGCTCGCACCCTGTTGCTATGGCCCTATTTCGCATGGGATAAGACTAAAACATAGCTGTCGAATTGTGAGTGCACTAATCAAAAAACTTTTTTGCAAAAAAAAAACCGACTTCAAAAACACAAAAAAAGTGAAAAACACAAAAACTAAAAACTCTTAAAAAGCGAAAATAAATAAAATGTCCTCTAGTTTCTATTTCTCTCTTCTAGTTTCTATTGATTAATGATTGAAGGTAGTGCTTACACCCCGTCGGGGCTGCGCGTCTCGTCGGGGCTGCGGGTTGTTCGCAAGAGATACCGCGGCCTCGGCGCAAGGGCTAAGAAGAAACATGGGTGGGTTTTAGTCAGTAGAAGTCTGACACTCCCTTCCGCTCTGCCCAAGAGCGGGAGGGGTTATTTGATGATTTTCCACCCGCCAAAAAAAAAGTGCTTACATAAATATAATATTGTACTGTATGTTATAGATCAACTCTGATAAAATCTACTAATAGAATTTCTTGCACATCTACAAGTTAAAATTATTGCTCAGTAACAACAAAATACATCCCTCAAGTCACTTCAATTGCCCCACAACAACAACAACATCCATTTTCAAGCTACAAAAAAATGTCCTGTAGCAATAACAACGTTTATATCTCCAAGTAACATACACTACTCCGTGGCAACAACATACATGTTCAAGGTACAATAATTGCCCACCAACAGAACAGTTCGAAGAAGTACTTTTTAAAGGAATTAACTTACTTTATTGAGAGTAAATATAACCTTGTCAACAACAACATAATAATATTTACACTTAAAAACATTACCTACTTCCCTCTCTCCCTTTCCTTGAAATGATTTCCTCAAGCCAACGAAGTGTTAAGATAATTACTACTCAGAACATTTTATTCGTAAAGTGTTGCCAATTAATCTTAATTAACATGACGCGGTGCTTCTGCCACACGTCGCTGTCGACATCGTTGTATTACGATGTCGACAGCGACGTGTCGACATCGTAATATTCGAAACTCGTTCATTCAAAACTTTCTTCATTATTTTAATTCACTGGCTTAATTTTCATCCTTACATTTGATATGGTACGAGTACTACCATGGATTACAGTTATTATTATTTGTCACTGAAAGGATATGTGAAACAAGCCTCCCTTGGGATTACCCGCATGGTATTAGTTAATGCAGACTGGAAATCATCCATTTAAGTCTATGGGAATATTACCAGCCTCCATAGACTGCGGCTACTCATGCGGATAAAGAGTGTCAGTAAATGCGCTTTCTACCAAACTTCTCCGCCATCCGTTTAACTGATAGGACGTAAAAGACAACTAACAAACAGACATTACTTTTCTATGTATAATGTTAGTCTGGATTATAATTATCTCATTGAGAGAATTAATGAGGCTTTGTGATAATTATGTGCTCTTAATAGGATCTAATTATAATTATGTATTCTCACGGGGTTACTACTTTCTTTTAAATAGGATCTACTTGAGTGAGTAACTGACTCGAAAAGTCATATCTGATTGAAATCTAGTAATTTTATGTTTATTTGATATAATATTATCAATTAGTAGCAATATAACTTAGTGAGTCATATCTGCTCATTACATTCGCCTACAAAATTCAATTTTCATTTTAATTATCACGTTAATCCATAGTTGAAGTGATAACAACGAGGGATATTATACGAGTACATGTAAAATCAACATTATAATAACTGAAAGTCAGACACTTGATCACGTCGAGTGGGCTTTTATGAAATTAATTGAGAGAGAAATTCAATCAAGGTCCATACTTCAAATTAATCCCCACACGGCTGCTTTCCACTCATTATTGGAAACCGCTTGAAATGAAACACTGCCCAATCGTATTTCAAAGGAAATATTACGAAATGAATTTTGAAATACTTGAAAAAGAATTTATAAAAGCAATTTTTCGGTTTCATGTCACGATTGCATCTGCCGAGGGTACCTACTTACAACTCGAAGGAAATTGTAAAAATGTCGTTGTATGTCGTTTAGCTGAATTTTCGTAACAAAATTGGACGCAGTCTTTTTCAATAAAGTTTTGAAACAATGTCTGTAATAATATTCGAACAAAATCGGTGCATTCACACAATTTACGTCTCGCTGACGTGTCAAGACCATTTCGACACAATTTTCCTGGAATTCTGTGAAATTCTCCGTGAGCCGAGACGGCTTTGCGTTGTTAAAGAAAATCAGAAAATGTGCACTTTATTGAGTGACCGAATTTTGATAATCCTCAACCGCAAGATGACTACCTCGTGGATGTAGAATGGGCATATTATCAGAAGTTTTTCTTAAGTCTTTTACATTGTTTTTGTTGTTGTTGTTATGAATAAAACAATTTCTCTCCTTTATAAATAGAAGTCTAGGCCATTGTAGTTGAAGTATGCCAGTGGGCTTCATAAAATTTTCAAGACCAAGCAGACCGTAGCTTGGAAACAAAGAGTAGATTTCACGTTGTATAAATAGCACAACAGTAGTTATACGTAGTTTTGCATTTTATATGAATTCCGAGAATTAACCTACCGCTTACAATTTTACCGAAACGTATTTAATGTCAAGCTTTCTGTAACTTTTTAATAAAAATATCTTGGCGTTCTGGGGATTCGTTATAATTTTCTGAAGTTCACTGTATTATATACTTTCAGCTTTCCACATATTAATTTTATATCCAAATGTTGCGTTCAAACATTCATCATAATATGAAAAATACAACTTATCTTCCGTACCATATCTATCCCTACCTATCGCAGTCAGCACTAGTAGCGTTAGAAAAAACATAATACTTGCAAATGTTTATAATATTCCAATTGTGGATGTGACAAGTAAAAATAGTGTTACCAAATTAAACATAACAACACACGTAGACATTCGTAGAGGCTCGTAGACGCCCGCTACGAAGGGGCTACAAGTTGCTACGAGGGTGCTACGAAGGTGCTACGTTACGAGCTAAATGGTTTTAACGGTCTAAGTACCGACATTTCACTGTATTGTCTTTACTACCGGTCGTCTTTACTACCTACCAACAATGTTACAAAAAAGTTAATGAAAATGTACTCTGTTAGAACCGTGACGGAATTTAACGTAGCTGAACTTGTTTTTTTTATTAAAAAAATGTAAACAGAGTCATAATTTCAAATAATATATTTGTTTGTAATGGTAGGAAAATTTCTAGCAGACACTTTGCTCTGTCGAAGACATTTCGCTGATTATTTCTACTCCACATAATTTCATGAAATAAAAAACCTACCTATTTTCTTAGTCATTAAATTCAGTCACAAAAAAAAAATTGCTTAATTACTCAAAGCAGCAAATTAAGCTGGAAGCCCGAGAAAATAAAGTCAATGAAATTAAAAAAAGAAACCGCGTAGTGAAAGACATTTTGTACTTGAAATATAATTATTGAATTTAATCTCAAAGGGAACGAAATAAATTCGGTAACAGATTGGTATACTTGTGTTGTTAAATAAATTGTGTTTTATTGTGAACCGTGTCGTGTAGAAGTCTGATTTCAGTGCCTTTTCATGTACCAAGAGGTATCGTATTACCCAGTACCTGGGTTGTGGAGGTCAGAACAGATAGCCAGTAATTTCATGTCAAATATTGATATTCAGCTACATCTGGTGAAACCAGAAGCCGACTACCAACGTAGTTGGGAAAAACTAGGCAGACATTCTCAGTAGCAGCCATGAAGTCTGGATTTGTGCCCGGTTGATGGCAACAGGTTCACCCCTTTTTTTTATTAAATGGGACTTAAACATAACTAGTGAAATGTGAGTGTACAGTCGGTGCCCGTACTATTAGGCATAATTTTTTTTTTTGTGTTGGGAAATCATCAAATAACACCTCCCGCCCCGGGCAGAGTAGAAGGGAGTGTCAGACTTCTACTGACTAAAAACCACCCATGTTCCTTCTTAGCCCCTGTGCCGAGGCCGCGGTATCTCTTTCGAACAACCCGCAGCCCCGACGGTATACCTTTGCCTAAGATTTCGAGGATCACAGTCTTGTAGTAGTAGCAAGCGGTCGGCTGTGACACAAGTGTGCATACAAAGCTTTGAGAGTTTCGAGTCCACATAATATATTTAATATTCAGTTGAACGTGATCCCGGGACACGGCGCAAAGGTTCACTGTATGCAAACACGTTTTGTCTGTCTGTGATTTTAAAATGTAATGGTATGTTTCGAGGATTTTCTTTGAAGCCTTGAAAAGAGAGATTTTGAACAATACAAAATGGAACAGGAGAAAAGCTTTGTATCAGCTCGCGTAGAAAGACTTATTGAGATTTTAAAATCACGGTTGCTTGTTTTTTGAATAAAGCGCGATACGTTTCCAGTTACCATTTTACGAAGACGAAAAGTAGGCTTATTCCACTTTTCCCCCTTGAGAAAATCCGTATTCCTTTATTAGTAACAATTGTGACCTTGTAACTTATATAGAGGAATCTTTTTCATTTTTTGCAGTTCAGCACCTAAATAAAATTGGTTGTGAGGTTTTTCAATCTGCAGGATTTAATTATGATCTATCAAGATCACTGATGGTCGACCACATTTCTACCTTATTACTTAGGCCCTAAGTCTTAAGGCATATTGGTGAAAGTGGCAGACCAGCAGCAGAAGTAGCTTAACACTAATTAAAGTTACAAAACATGTTTTTTAATAAAAACATGTTAGATATTACTCGTTACTAACAAATTATTGAAGAGTAAGGAATATTTAAAAGAATAATGTTCTGAAACATTAAAAATAACAGCTGGAGTCCTGTACATAAAATAATTACAATTCCGAAATGTTAAGCTACTTCTGCTGCTGACCGTACCAACGACATAGCAGCATCAATACTGATTATCGTAGACGAACTATTAACGATAACATCATTACATTCAACGAAATCATTTACACAAACCAACTTTATTTATTACTTAAGTAACGAACCTAATAAATCTCAATAAAACCACCTATGAATGAGCCTGATCAATATCGCACTTATCCAACAATACCGAAACTTCTAGACCCTGGAACGTAACTTATTTCTAATCTATTCATGTGGTCACCTAATTTACTGAAACTTCAGTATACTATCAAGACGAGGGCAAAACCCTGCGCAAGAAAACCTTTGCCGCTTTAATAAGTAATGACTTCGAATCTTGTGGGCTAACATTAATCTTACGTAAAATAAGCATAAAACAATTTTCGTTTTGGTTTTCTATTTATGCGTCATGGTCTATCACATAATTGACTTATTTAATCCTTTAAGTGCACATTTGTAAAAAGGTTGGCTTAATGGCATACCTCTCCAAAAGTCCACTTTTGAATGACCTGTGGTAGGCAAAAATTGAGAATAATCACTGTTATCAAAATATAAAACGGTAAATAATAACGTAAACATCCCGATTCCCGAAGGGTTGGGCGGTAAATAATTTTCTTTGAATTTATCTTTAAGAACCTTTCATAACTTCTCATGAATAGTTATCACACAAAATACCTTATTGACAGACAGCACCTTCGCATCAGCTCTTTCGGTAACTAACAAATTAGCAAGAGGAAACTAGCTATTGTACACATGGCCCGGCCCGGAGATGTACAGGCATCCGGTCGCTTTTAGTACACTACTCTATTACATAAGAGACAAAGGCCGAGTCTAGTCCACAGTGACTTTGGGAAACGAAATAATATATGTATGACAGTCGCCATTGTCACTCTAATGGTCGTTATATGCATTTTGGTTATCGGTACCACAACATCATGAAAGCAGAAGTGGCTATGTCATCGGCAGGTATACAGGGTGTAAACGAACCCTTCACAAAACCGTCAACCAAGCATTGTGTACATCAAACTAAGTACCCCTACGCAAAGGTTATTGTTAAGAAACGAAATTTTATTAGGGGTAAAAAATCACATTTTACGGTAAAACTCAATGTAGCACTCTTAAAATATTATGCAAGTGGCTTTGAATAGTAAATTGGTCATGGAGGTCATTTAAATAAAGTTATAACCTGAAAAATCTTTTTTTTTTAACTTTGACCGCCAATTACTCCGTAACTAGGGGGTTTCCAGGTATGGTCTAGAACAAAAAAAAATTCGCAGTGACGGGGGAAACAAGTGTAGTTCGGCTTTGTTAAGGATACTTTTACACCCCTTATAACGTATACAGTTACATACGGTTTAACTCCTGAATCTATTTTGATGGAGAAATAAATATAGTAATGCTTTCAGAAAACATAAGTTGTATCGAATCAGCTGTCTACAATATAGAGCGTCACTGTGGGGGGCCACAGTGACGCTCTAAATTGTGGTTCGTGCCCCAGAGCGGGAGCCCTTAGCATGTACTCGTTTAGTATTTAAGATGTGCCTCTAACTGGAAGCCTTACACTCCCTTGAAAGACCAGTTAAGCAGACGGCCACCTTTTAAGTTGACTTGTGACCCGTTGGGGCTGCGGGTTGATCGAAAGAGATACCGCGGCCTCGACACAAACCACCCATATTACTTCTTATATATATAGTAACATGGGTGGTTTTTAGGCAGTAGTAGTCTGACACTCCCTACCGCTCTGCCCAGACCGGGAGGAGTCATTTGACTCCATTTTAAAAAAAAGGTTGACTTACGAGTGCCATTCACAAAAAAAAGACTTAAAAAAGAAGGTGCGTAGAACTCGGAAACGGCGTGCGTGTATTTAACTCTGGACGAAGCTCTACTACGCCGATCTGTAATTCCAGTCTTCCCGGGAAAAAAACACTGTGTTTATATAATAAGCATGTATGTTAGATTAGGGTCAACTTAGCCATGCCATTAAAAACTGCAAAGTTGCAAATCTCTTTCCACATCGCAAACTACCACACGTTACGTAACCAAAGAAATTCTAACTGCAACTTTGTCGATACGGCTTTTAAATATAACCGTTAACCGTAATTACAGTGGGCGGTATAACAACAGAGGGCGGCGGCAACCTGAAACAACCACTTAAGTGGGTTAACCGTACCGCCGTGAAGGCTGCAGTTATGCCGCGTTGCATTACCACCTACGCTATTAAAACAATGTTAGTTACTGGTAAAGAAAATACTTCACTGTAGGGATAGAAAAGTTCATGAATATTTCAGTGTTAACTCCCACCAGAGCGGCAAAGATTAATAGTTTTTAGGTTTATTCAATTTATTTTGTAAGTGCGTACAAAATTTATATTTTTACAAAGTTCTACTTTCATCCACGTCCTGCCTATTTGGTCTAGTGGTCGCAATCGCAACTGCATAGCAGGAGGTCCTGGGTTTGATTCCCAGGCCGTAAAAGTGTTATTGGGTTTTTCCATCAGGAATTTCTATGTAGCCACGGAGCCTGGATTTGTGCCTGGTTGTTGGCAATAGGCTCGCCCCCTATTACAAACATAACTGGCAACATGTGTGTACACTATTAGATACACTTTTGCCTTACTCTTCGGGGATTACAAGCGTGATGTTACGTTATGTACTTACAACTTGTGAAAATACAACTTTGACAAACTTTCCATATTTAACAACTTTTACATTATAAAACAATCAATAGGGCAGTAGTATTTGCCAATTACGTTTGTGTGCAATAACTGTGGCTCGAGGTTGTAGTAAAAATATCGTTAAATTGCAAGCGGAGTACGAAACCGGCTCTTCGCTCTTCGTAAAATTATTATGAAAAGGATTACAGGAGGTACTACATACCTAATCGATGTTCCACACATTCGAACGAAGCGCTTTGCTAAGTCCTTTATTATGCGCACAGCCAAGGAGTGGAACTCCCTGCCTGCGTCGGTTTTGCCGAGTTCATATAACCCCAATCTATTTAAGTCGCGAGTAAATAGGCTTCTTCTGGGTAAACTCGTTCCATCGTCGACCTCATCTTTGCCCTTAGGGTAAGATTGAGGTCAAGAGCAAGCCCATTCCAAATAAAAAAATTAAATAAAAATTTGGCGCGGTTTGATAGTGATTTCGATATTCAAAATATCTATGTGAATCAAAATATATATATGGAACCCAATCTATATAAGTCGCAAGTTAATAGGCTTCTTTTCGGTTAGGTCGTTCTATCGTCGACCTCATCGCTGCCCCCAGGACAAGATTAAGATCAAGAGTGGATATTTTTTTTGTAAACTTCATAAAACGTCTTTAGAGAAGGATAATAATTGCTCCTTAGTAAAATCGTAGTTTTTTTGCGTGTTGTTTATTTCAAGACTGTACACCAAACCATTTTTTTTTTTTTTGGGGGCTGGTAAATCATCAAATAACCCCTCCCGCTCTTGGGCAGAGCGAAAGGGAGTTTCAGACTTCTACTGACTAAAAACCACCCATGTTCCTCCTTAGCCCTTCATGTCGAGGCCGCGGTATCCCTTGCGAACAACCCGCAGCCTTGACAGGCATCGAAATCATACACTAAACCCTTGTGCTGACTATTCGTACAAATTTCGTAGTTACCTACTTAATATTCACTCTCGTGTGTATGCGATTTCACTTTGTGAGTCCCAAATGGCGATTAAGTACAGTTAATTTAGTTTCAAGAATCTGAATATACCGTTGAAACCAAACTTAAGTTTGGCTTTCAGCATTAAGCTGTTAGCTGACGTAACTTCAACGAATCTTGGTTATTTTAAATTCATTTCAACTCAATCTCCACACTGCAATAACAAGTGGAAAGAGATTGCAGTTTAAATATGCTGGATTCTGAAACTTGGTTATATCGACTAGCTTTTATCTGCGACTACGCTGCCATTATGTTTCGAAATTATAATGCGGGAACGTGATAACTATGAGCCTATGACACGCGGATAATGTAGCTTACCATTTTTTTTTGTGTGTGTGAGAGATGATTGTCTGTTAGCCTGTCATGTGTCCCACTGCTGGGTGAATGCCTCCTTTTTCTCCTTCCAAACCTCTCTACCTTGTGAGATATATGGCCATGTTCACCTTGCAAACAAGATCAGACCGTCGCGCCACTTTCGCCGCGGTCTACCCCGACAGCGATTTCCGCAGTCAGGCGTCCAGTGAGTGATGGTCTTTGCCCATTAGTGAGAGAATTTTCAGAACAGTGATTGCAAAGATCACCCTTACAATGAAACTTACAAACTTTACCTTGTCATTACATTATAAAACATTTAAGCATGTAAACGAATCTCGCTCACGTTGCTAAAGTTTCTCAATGTGTTTGAACTGTAGAGAAATGCGAAATTCAGATTTGTAAATACCTCAGCAATTACAAGGTAAAACAAGCACAGTATTATCAATACTCTAGCAAATTTTCTTATACGGACTCATGCTATACGAAATCTAATGAGTAGAAACTTATAACACACCAGAGATTTTAATACCTACCTAAGTACCTATAACGTAGGTACAATTCTGCCTGAACTAATTACTCTAATCCGATACAGAACTGTGTGTAGTTGCAGTGGGAGCCAGATAAGTTTATTAGTCTGAAGAGACGCGTCAAGAACATCGGTGTAGGCACGGTAAACTAATATAACTAAGTAATTAGTTGTATAAACTAATTTCTGTGTTAATATATGCGGCAGGTAAACATATTATCGTCTTTATGTATGTAGTTATGTACTACTTAAAGATAACAGGCTGTTCTGATGTTCAGTCCCTTACATGTTTTCCTCTCTTTACTTACCTTAAAGTTGCCAACATTGGACCTAACTCCACTATTTTTCCATACAATTTCATGATCATAACAGTTGTCTAATTTTACTTTGAAGGGTTCTCTATGTCATGCAAGCGCATAAAGATCTTTGTAACTTAGTAGCACGTTATTTTTTTTATTGGGACAAGCCCGCCACACTGTTCCTAAACCATTGCAACTCCTGAAACTCAGAATCAAAAGCGGCAGCCATCAGGAAAGCACCGAGATAATGAAGCTCGACGAAGTCCCAGGAAAACAATTGAACTGTCTTAGACTCCGCAACAAAATCAATCAGAAAAATAATAAGGCACCTAATTGCTGGTGCACACTACATTAAATATTTAATATCAATTCAAACCTCTTTATTTTAAATCCTTTGACACTAACTAACTTAAACAGAAGACGACAATAAATAAAACAGAGAGCACAATAACAAGCACAGCTTACTTTTATAAACTACGTTTAAAGCCACGACGACGAAGCCACACAATATTTCACTTAAACCAAGAATTAAAAGGACTTTCACATCTTCATTGTTTATTCCGTGCACTCGCGACCGAACAAATAGAAATATAAATAACACGAGTTAGGGTGGAGACAGACTTATAACACTACACGACGTCAACGATGCGTTCTCATTGGCCAATCAAAGTCAAAGTCAAAGTCAAAGCATTTATTTCAATTAAACCATTACTGGTACTTTTGAATGTCAGAAGAACAATTCATAAAACTAAACTACGAGTGCAATACGTCATCCCGAAAGCCACCACGCCGAACCACACGCCGCCGAATGCCCGCAACAACGAACACTGCGAGCACGAAAGCACGCAGCGACGCACACCGCAACAACGAATGCACGAGACTCCAAATCACGGAACAACGAATGCACGCCGCAACGCGCAACCGCCACCCCGCGACCCGGAGCCCCGCGCACCCACCGCCACGGCACGAGCCGCCGCGCGCCCCCGCACCCACAGCACTCGCCGCCGCAGACATCCGGCGACGCGCAACTCGACGCAGCAACCCCCGGGACGACGCATTGCACTCCTAAGCTACAGTCACAGTCACAAGGCATAATAACTTGTGAAAGTACTGTAGTTGCCCATTCCCTAGCGTAGATCTCTATGGAGAAGAACGGGCAAGAAACTCCATGGACACTCTTTTAAATCAGAATATTGTTACAAAATCTTGGTACATTATATCATTTATGTTGAGATGGTATATTATGTGAGAACGATGTAGCAAGATGTGCACGATAAGTGTCCACTGTAAAGTCAAAAACAACGATTCAAAGATAAAATAATAATTCAAACAAGCCGTGGCAGCTAAGAGGTGACCAGTCACAACTGACAGCACCCGTTCACGAGCATGACGCCAATGGCCATGGCATTACTCGTATGTCATGAAGCTACGCTTCATCATATGTTCAATGAACACGACTGAGGTGGTGTTGGGCAGCCAAGTCAGAGGAAAGGTTTTATGCTGAACATGAGGCATAAAAACTCTGACCACAGAAAAAAGAAGTGTACCCCGGCCCTTAGTTTCTTGAACAAATAGAAAAATAGTTGTGTTATTGTCGCAGGGATTAGATACAGGATCACGTATTAAGTCGCCATCAACGACAATAGTCGTAAATAGACGAAGTTGTGCCGACAAGAAATTATTATTATTTGTCTGTAATTTTACGTTGTCGTGTAGGAGAGATGTTTGATTGGTTGTTATTGAATGAAAATATTTGAACATTACAAACCATATTTAACAGATAAATGGAAATATGAGAAGTTTACCCTAATTCTAGAATACATAGGCCAATGAAAAAGTGGCCCACCCTTGCAAAATTAATGCCAGCAATTTCTCATAATTATAACCAATAAAATCTATCGTTAATTAAAATGTGGCTCAGTTCAAAATTAATAGCACAATTAAGTTAACTAATTGATCAGCTTTGATTTAATGGTTTGTCAAGTGTTTGCCAAGTGATTAAATTCGACTTTTATTTTATTTTTAATGTAAAGGATTTTATTTGTCAAACCCGCTGAAAGATAAATGATATTTTTATTATGAAATTAAATAAAATGACTGTCATCCACAGTGATTCAAATTGTAGAAAGTTGAAATTGAGTAGGTACTGGAAAACCAAATTTAAAATTTTAGTCTTAAGTATTTCATCTCTTTAAAAAAAGCTACTATGAGTCTTATAAAACTTTGTTTTGAATAATCTCACACACTATTATTTTGAATAGACACTAGTTTATTATGTAACCAGGGAAAAATATAAATCAGTCACTATTTCATCAACTTGGCAGAATCATAGAGGCATAATGCAAATCCACATGTAAACTCGCGTGGAATAAGTATTTAGAACCATTTTGTACAAAAGAGAATAAAATGCACTTTTAATACTGCTGTTTCTTACCAGTGTGCAACAGCCCTATTTCGAATACTCTTGGATGTACTTACTATGCTTAATTGAAGGCAAATAACAATAAAAAGAAGAAGAATCGGACATATATGAGAATTAAAATATTTTTATCCAGTATATATATTTACATAAATAAATAAACATGAGATAATGTACTTTTGTGCATAAAAACATTAAGCAAATAAATTGACTTTCGTTAACATGACCGTTCTTAAGGTTTAAGATTCAAAAAACACATAATGGTACAATTCCACAAGTTTCCCATATCCAAATATTATTTTAACCCTACAGTTTAATCAAATTTCGACAGCCCTAAACACACGGTAACTAAGGTCAGCTTGAACTCGCGTAAACGTCGATTACTATTAAGTGGAGCCGAGCGGAAATTACGACATGTCTGAGACTTTGTCGGAAGGAACCTTGCGATAAAACTGCCACCACGTAGTGCGGAACAAATCCAGACTTTCTCGATACTACGGAACTGGGAATCTTGTTAACATTTTGTCACTAGTTTACAATAGTTTTTCTCTTTCATTTAAGCGTTGCAGTAAATTGTTACTGATTGATCAGAAAATTATGCTAGAAACAGGAAACATACGATAATGTTAATGTTCCATAAACGAATGCACGATGAAAACTTTACCACCATGATTGGCTCAATAGAAGACGACTGTAAAAGTAAATGTACAGACAGCAAGAGCAAGTACCTTTACAGAACGATCAGTAAACAAAATTATTTTCAACCATAAAAACCTAAATACCACATTATCATCAACGATTTTATCCAAACAATCTATTTATTACGTGCTCCCACGCAAAGAGGTCGGCAAAACACAAAAGTCGACTGAATCTCATTAAGGCAGTTACGTTTGAGAACTTGGGAGCAAGCGCAGGGAGCTCAAGGAACGGGGAACCCTAAGCACTCGGGGCGTGAATTCATCGAATCGGTGGGTATCAGATTTTAGGGCGGAATCTATTACTGGCGCGCCGATTGCGCTCCCCTATCCGGAAATTATAACTGGTAACTCGATCGACGCTAACAGCCGACGGCGGCTCAAGTGACGTATCATGGAGTTTGTTAGACGGGTCTGCGTGAGAACGGAAGGCGGGTTAGGGTAATTAATAAAAGGAATATTGATAGGTATTGTTTCAAATGTTGATGGTTTGTCAGCTTGTTTTCATGGAAGTCCGTTCATTGCTTAGTTAATACCAGCAGACTCTGAATGTTTTTTTTGGTTTTTAAGTAGGCTAGACGCTGTTCTGTCTAGGCAGTGGTATCTTCAACTTTAACACAGTCATAATGTAAATGTAACCTACCAACATCAAATTAAACATAACACCACGCCTGTAATTCCCGAAGGGTTAGGCAGTGATGTACCAAATAGTGGGTATACCCACATTTCGCCAGCTTGTAATAGGGGGCGAGCCTATTCCTAACTAGGTAAAAATCCAGAGCTGCTACTGAGAAAATCACATTCCTGATCGAGTAACCCAAGAACACTTTACCAGACCCGGGACTCGAACATGAGGTCCTGCCTCATGCTAAGCAGTGGACTACACCAACGAGGCAGCATATTCAATAAAATTTCAGAAGAAAACTACCTGACTCCAAAAAAACTCACTGAAAAACCAGACCCTTTGTAACACAGCCGTCTTATGAAAATAGTGTCGACCTGTCCCATTTCTAAAGCCACTAGGCTCACTAATGTTTCCTCTGCGACACAAAACGCTTCCGCGGTCGACTGGAAACCGTAACTAAACCGCGACGCCCTAACGTCTGGCAATGCCTTAATCTTAATAATGACGTCACATCCACTCGAGTTGGCAATCGTTTTTGACTTCTCAGATTTTGATGTGTGAAATATTATTAACATTGATTTTGATTTAAGGATTTTGTGACATTGGTAATGATTTTTACTTAGTCTTACATCATCATTTGCCTAGCATTTTCGCAACTATCTTGGGCTCGGCTTCCAGTCTAACCGGATGCAGCTGAATACCAGTATTTTACATGGAGTGACTGCCTATCTGACCTTCACAACCCAGTTAATACTGGGTAATACGATACCCTTTGGTAAGACTGGCCAAAGTTTCAGGTCACTGACTACCTGTTACGACTGCCAAAGATCTATATATGGCAGCCGAGACCAACAGCTTAACGTGCTTTTCGAGGCACGGAGGAAACTCGGTACGTAATGGGTGGTCACCCATCCACAGACCAACTTAAGCAAGCGCGGCTTAACCAGAAGATCGACTAGAGTGGCAGTTATTATTAAGCCACGAGCTCCTACTTAGTCTTACATATAGACACGAATGTCTGCCATATAATATGTACGGAAAAGGAGACAAGAAAAGACCGGTGCTTAGCAATAACAGTCGGGTAAAACGGACCCAAGCTGTGAGCAACAATCAGGTTTCTGAGCGTGGTGGTTATAGCCAATTTCTCGCCTCAACTACGCACTAATAGCAGATCAAGACAAAAATATTTATCCTCAAGATAGTGTACAAGATTGGCACAGTCGTTAAGTTTTGGACATATTATGCTCCGCTAAAAGTGGCTTACGAGTATTTACAACTTCGGTAACACTTTCATTTTAATATCGCTCATATAAAACCTAACTTACTTACGCTTTAATAAATAATACTCAGGAGTGGAGGAATATCGAAAAACTTGTATCTAATGTAGGTAATGTAGTGGCAGAGAAATTAGTTGGGAAACCTTGGAAAATTAAAAAAAAAATCGTCAAGTTTGTCTATTAGAACAGCAGGGCTATTGCGTATCTTTTTAAATGTCAGTGGCTATCCTAGTGTCTATCGGTTAACTGTCAAATGGTTTAATTTTGTTGCAAACCATAACCATTTGACAGTTAACCGGTGGACACTATGATAGCCACTGACATTTAAAAAGAAACGCAATAGCCCTGCAGAAGAGCTAGCAGCAAAATAAACAAAAACCGTAGTTGCAGTCTACTCCAAGATAAAATCACCGCCAAAGGTCGACTTATCAGCCAAGCCGCCAACAGAATCTTATGGCGACATTCCCATGCGACCGTCCCCTGTCCATCCATTCCGTTTGAACGCCTTCAGTACCCATGGGTCCCATGCCATAAATATGTATACGAAGTTTTCATCGCTCTGGACCCATGTTTGTGTTTTATAACCCTCAATTTGTACTATGTACTTCACCGTCATAACATGGTGATAGAATTTCATTGACGACGAACTTCATATATACAATAGTTCTACTGTCCGTTTTTGGTCATTCCGGGCAATCTTAGCGTTAATTAGCCATCGACGCAGGAGATATTATGCATATACACTGCATAGTGCACAAGTGTGTGCGTAGATATAGGTGCACTCTCCGTTATTTACTCGCAGAGTGTAATGGGACTTCAATCTGATGCGATAGAGATAGCAGGCGCCAGGACCAACAATTTAACGTGCTTTCCGAGGCATGGGGGTATCATACTGCCAACTTCCAAACTCTGGGCTATTATTGAGATATTCCTAATGGAAAACCTAATAGCACTTTTTGCCTGACTCGGGAATCGAACCCAGGACGCTTAGCATGTACGGCCACGAGGCCAACAGGGCTGTTGACAACTATATGTATATAGATCTTATTCCGTCTAATAAGTACTTGTAAGTAAGTTTCACTAAAACATTTTGTAAACCATGAAAATTGGTACTTCCTAAGCGGGATCCTACAAGGTCACTGTACAAGCAGCAATCGCTATCAATGAGTTTCGTATTTCCACAACTTTCAGCAGACAATACAATTTCGAAACATTTTTGACTCATCCATTTACTTTAATAGAATGATTTTATCCAGGCAGTACCTGCTAAGCTAAATATAATTCTAAATGTAATATCCACTTGCGTCGGACCAAAACATAAATACAAGTTAGTAAATAGTGTTTCAGTGAGAAATCTCTGTTTACAGTTTACCTTTTATTTATTCAACTCATTTCGGAACGGAAGAGGGTTTATTAAAAATTTACATAAAGACCTTTCTATTCACCTCTAGTGCCCTCCTGTTGTGCTCATAAAAAATACAACTACCTACCTAGCCTTACGTAGGGAGGTGCCTACTTTTTTATTTGTGCACGGTTACTGCCCAGCTACTACGGATCTACGGTGTGTTTTATGTTACAATTGTCTTATTTAGTATCGAACTACTCGGAGTATTAACTGGGTTGTTGAGGTCAAATAGGCACAAGGTCCATGTAAAATACTGGTTCCAAATACAGCTCCGGTTAGATTGGAAGTCAATCCCAACTGAGACAAAAGGCTAGGCTAATGTCTTATTTGGTAACAAACAGAACGCGAATCACGTTTCGTCTAGATTTGTGCCCGATTGATGGCAATTTAGGCTCGCCTCCTGTTACATGGGACTTAAACATAATTGGCGAAAAGTGGGAGTACTTACTATAAGGTGCACCTTATAGTACTCCCTTCGGGGATTACAAGCGTAATGTTATGTGATATTATATTAGTTACAAAATAAAATATTCGTTTTCATCACTTAAAATCCACTTTAGCTTATTTTACCGATACTTTCGCTTTGTCTTAAGGAAAGTTTTAATGAAATATTAATTAGGGAAACCTAGATCGAATGAAAAGCTTCATAACGTAGTTGGTTAGATTTTATGAAACTAATACTTACCTTAACTTAAAATCAGCTCTGATGAAAACCTTATAAACTTATAATAAGGTAACTTTATTATTGTTAATTTTATTTAGATCAAGCTTGATTAAATTTTAGGAAACCATTCTGTGGTTTTAGGCTTTAAAGGTAAGAAAGATTGGCATACAATTATTAGCAAGAAGGTATATAAACAATAGTACCAATTTATTTCTGTCCCACTGTTGGGCAAAGCCCTCTTCTCATACACAGGAGGCACGAGCATTAATAGACACGGTTGGCGTAGTGGCTGAGCGATTGGCTGCTGCGTTGCGCGTCTTGGTTGCGAATATTTGTATGGCATGCAGATAGTTTTGTGATGATGATGAGAAAATAAATGATTATTATTATTATTAAAGTTGTACAGAGTCTGACTGTGTATGGAGTTTAAATTTACGTATTTTATTTATTTAAACGCGCACACTATACAGGAGACATTCCAAGAGTGTTAGAACAAAAAAATAGCAAGAAAGTATTTCTTGCTATTTATTTTATTCCAATCCTAGCCATAAGGCAGGTCTTTATTTATGTACGATTCAATAAATACCATGTAAACGTGGGAAACTGAAACTGTAACAATTTATTTAAACCTGTATCAAAATTAAAACTACGCATAGACTGCGTATATCACAGAGTTTCTATATAATAAAAAACTTTTTGGCAAAAAATAAAACCGACTTCAAAAACACCATTTTGGTGTTTTTGAAGTCGGTTTTATTTTTTGCCAAAAAGTTTTTTATTTTTGCATTTTTAGTTGTTCCCAAACAAATAATAGGTTTTATTTATCCCCAATAAATGGAACATTACATAATATCTTACTGTCCAAATCTGGGTGTACACATCCACGTACCCCCTCAGATCATACAGGCGTGATGTTACGTCATGATGTTGTATAAACAATAAACATCCAAGCGATTGCAGCAATCACGACAGATTTGCCGTCTATTTTTGAAGAGTTCTATTGTATATCTCCGAAGATCAGGATCAGATCTTCACCAAATTTAAATGGGACCACCTCAGGAGTATACTCTTTCAAATAAAAAAAGAATTTTGAGAATCGGTTCACAAATGGAGGAGAAATCAGGTAACATACATAAAAAAAAAAAAAAAAAAAAATGCATACACACGAACATAGAACCTCCTCCTTTTTTGACGTCGGTTAAAAAGGAGTGAAGCTAGCGAACCTAATGAGGAATTATTCAGAGTCGAGAGGGCTCCGTGGTCTCATTAAAACGAAAGGCTCTGCCAGCCTGCTACGGAAGATTACGAGCATATTCTTCTGGGGAAATGTACCAGGGAAACATACGTATGAAAGGGCCTATATCCATTAATACGTTGATAATATACCTGATGGTATGCGAATTCGACATTAATTTGCTTTTTAGGGTTCCGTCAAAACATGGAACCCTTAGAGATTCCTCCTGTATGTCACAGTAATTTTATTCCGAGACTATTGCCACCACACAGTTGAAATTAGGATAACAGATACCTTCTGTGTTTAAGATATGAGACTTTCTCTTAAAATTGCAGCAGTTACTTACCGTTTCATTAACATACTAAGTAATGAAACGACAGTTTTACTACTCGTATTATTATATTTTTGAGTACTAAGGAACTGTTTGCGTGTGAGTCCGATTCGCACTTGACCGTTTTTTTTTTTTTGTTGTCAACATGACTGTAGGCTGTCAAAGAAAGCTTGCATTTTTACTCAATCCTACATAAAATTGAACAACGAGAAAACGTCTTACTCCACCCAATCCGATTACCTATCACATATTTCTAACTGAATAACTCTGAATTCAAACCTTCCACAAATAGGGCGAAACAAGACTTTTGTTCACAGCAAAACATAGATACATTTGTAGTACATAACAATCTGTATTCTAGGATCAACACAGTCATTTGTTTGCGTATTTCTTGTTTCAACATATTCTATTCTATTATATCTACATTCGGATCTAACCGGAAAAAAACAATGTTATCCAACGAAATTGGACAAGCTTAAGGCAAGTATATCCAGAGGATGAGATAGTTGTAAAACTACGAATCCGCACTGATCTTTATTTATGGGACAACGCGTTAGTCGCATGCGCTAAATCTGTAAAACCACACGGTGAACCAATGACAAAACTATGGCGAAACAAAATATTTACAAACGGGGAGAAATATCGGGGAATTATCTGGTCGGGTTCAAAGAAAAGGTAAAATAATTCTATCACAGTAAAGGGCGGGTCTGTCTGCGGCCGCCGAAACCCGGACCTTAATCTATTCCCAGTCCGTCCACTAACGGCACCTGTAAACGACTTTTTTATTCACAATATTTTCTCTCAAAATGTTTCTTCGGACCCTTTATTTGGTCATTATCAAAAGTTTATAGAATGTACTCTTGAGTTTGATGTGAATAGGGTGGGTAGATTTTTCTTTACGATTCAATTTGATTTCTCAACAAAAGAGCATTGATGAAGGGTTTCTTTTAGTTTTATTTTATTCATATTTCATAAGAAAGATTACAATACAATTGAACTTTTTGACTTCGAATATTCATCGAACATTACAAACGACAAACGGAATCATTATTCAACGATAAGTCTGACATAATGTTGTGTCCAAGTGTAAATATCTAATGAATAAAATATTGCCGTCAGCTACAAAAATGAGGTCAACACAGGACGAATAATAAAGTAAGTGAATTTCCCCGAGGCGGGAGGGGAAGGAGGGGGGGACTCCAACGGATAAAACTTGAGTTTCCGAGACTGATGGGTAAGACACGAACATTCGAAAATTGTTTTGCACCTACCGAACTTTGTTCCCCACTTTGAGATGGAAATATTGAAGTTTTTTAAGATATAATACATTCTTGTGGAGTTGCGAGCGAGTTTTCCATCATTTCTTTTATCGAGTGTATTGCTTTTATAGACTTTTATAACTTCTCCATACAATATAACATTGTATCATCCATGTGATTGTCTATCGATTGCTTTTTTATTTTGTAGACTTTATTTCGAATCTCACGGCACAAGCAGCATTATAAAATTAGGATTTGGAATCTAAGAAGACAAAACCTCATTTATTTTCTTCCTTTTTGACATCGTGAGGGCAAAAATCTTCTGATAATCAATTTTCTCTGATCTAGACGCACATCATGAAAGCTGGTGGTGCAGGAGAAGAGTATATACCTGGACGACATGGGGAAAGGTGTTTGCAAGGCTACAAGGCTTCCAAGCCTTTAAAAAAAACACCGCGGTAGTCATGATTCGCACTTAACACCATTACTTAAATCGGTGTGTATCCGCCCATACCCTACATACCTGCATCGCAAGACGCGATAAAGCGATTAATCAGCACACGGCCAGCATTCACGACAAGCTAATGGTATCAATCTGAGCCCCACCGGTCGATGTGCCTGTTAAGCCTGGTTGTGACGTCATTATTGTATCACCATATACCCGTTAGAGACCCGACAGAGGCCGATAATAGATAGATAATGGCTTGCAAAACGGTGTTGATTGTATTAAGCTGCACGTGTGTGAATATGTATTATAGGAGAACAGCTTAGATTAGATAGAGTGATTAGTTGGTGACCAAGGATGACTTCGATGGTTAGTGACCACGGTGAGGTTGTAGTGCGTTTCCAGCCACTGGGGTTATACTATACACCCTAACTGTAAGACTAGTAAAAATACTAATGTCTGTTACAATTATTACAATGCTAATAAAAAGTCTCGGATATATATTATGTTACTTTTTTTAACTTTTTAATCAATCGAAATATTGGAACTTTCAAACTTAACATTAACATGATTAGGGAAACTGAAAACGTTAACAGCCTATAGGAACTTGGCAAGTGCACTCAAATGGGCATAGCATTCAATATTGTATTCAAACATAAATAAGAACGTATGTACAAAATATATCTGATTATTAGACATTCTAAGATTTCTCAACTTCCCAAAAACTAGCTCTCAATTCAATTTGCCTGTCTAAGCCTAGAATTTGGCCTACATTTCACGACTAGGTCAAATTAACACATGTCGGCTAATTTAAGTCTAGCGGGTCAGTATTAGGTAAAATCAGATTACAGCGAGCATCGAGTCGCAGCTCGGCAATGTTGGCCCACGCTCGACCACCGTGTAATCCATTAGCTGGCCAGTATTGGCCATGACTTCTGAATGTATTTGGACAGATGAATAAATTGAGTTTGAGGTAGAAATCTGGTGAGAAAACGCAAATTTAGTGTTGTTAATAAGTGCTTCTATAGGTTTTAGTTTTAAATACTGATATCAGCTGATTTTAAAAACGTATAAAATGCTATGTTGTCACACATTTGGAACCCTTGTTATAATATCTATGTAGACATAATTGAAGGATTTCAAAAGAAAAAATTGATTGGATTGAGGGATTTCTACGTTTCTTGCAGTACAAAACTAGGAAATATAGGTACTCCCAATTATGTGAATGCAAGAGGTTTTATTTTATTCCCACTGTATGACCACAGAATTGCTGATATAGCATACTTATTATAAATCACAAATGGTACTATCGATTGGTACCTAGTTTAGGATTAGTTACAAACTGCAAAGTGTTTCGCAAACCTAGTTTGTGCATGCATGTCAAGTCGCGTGCAAACAGAATTCGTTTCTAATTCGTTCGAGCTTCATCATCATAGCCTATTAATGTTCCCACTGCAGGGACTCAGGCCTCCTCTCTAGGAGAGGGATGGGCTATGATTCACCAGCGGGCCCAGTGCGGGTTGGTAGATGTCACATGTCTTCGAATTTTATGGTTCAAGACATGCTGGTTACCACATGGTGCTTTCCTTCACCGTTTTGAGAGCAGCGGTGATAAATACGCAAAGTAATGATTCTGGTGTTTATCGGTGGATAATTTGCACCTTTTTTATTTTTTGGGCGGGTGGAAAATCATCAAATAATCCCTCCTGCTCTTGGGCAGAGCGAAAGGGAGTGTCAGACTTCTACTGACTAAAAACCACCCATGTTCCTTCTTAGCCCTTCATGTCGAGGCCGCGGTATGTCTTGCGAACAACCCGCAGCTCCGACGGGATAATTTGCACCTTCGGAATAGAAAAATGGATTTGATTAGTCAATGTATGTATAATACTAAAGTCTTCAATTTCTGTCTATTTAGGAAAAATGTCTGTTAGTTTTGTTTAAGTCCCATGTAATGGAGCCGAGTCTATTGCAATTTTATCAGTAAATGGGCATTTTGTAATCAAACTTGTCCCTAAACTTATCAAGGACCAGTGATAGGGTACATTAATGCTAAAATAATGATTATTTCAGGTGAATTTTGCGTGACTTCGAACAATTAATATTACTAAGAGAATAACTAAGGGAATTCTCTAAAGGGGTATTAACGTGAGTTAGATCGGCTGTTTCACTTTGCAAACAGTCTAAGCTTATAAAGGGTGTAAAAGTACCCTCGAAGAAGTCGAAAGGTACTTGTTCTCCCCGTCATTTTTTGTTCTGGACTAAACCTGGGAACCTTCTAGTTACTAAATATTGAAGGTCAAATTTCCGAATTTCACAAGTTTATTTTTTTATTTTTAAATATATTTTACTTTATTGCCTCCATGGCCCGTTTAGTATTCAAAACACCCATTAGCACAAGGTTTTGAGTGAGTTTGTTTAACATTGAGTTTTACCGTAAAGCTTTCACCCCAAGGTTTTACCGTAAAGTGTTTTCACCCCAAGGTTTTACCGTAAAGTGTTTTCACCCCAAGGTTTTACCGTAAAGTGTTTTCACCCCAAGGTTTTACCGTAAAGTGGTTGCCCAGCCATAGTTTTTGCGTAGGATTATCTAGTTTGATGCACATAATGCTTGGTTGACGGCTTCGGGAAGAGTATTTTTACACCCTGTATAAGCAGCGGATCATTATGAACTGATATACATTAAAATTATAAGTAACTGCACCGTTGCTCGAGTTAATGCAAGCGCGACTACTAAGGTCCTGGGTTCGATTCCCGGGTCGGGCAAAATGTTATTGGGTTTTTCCGTCAAGAATTTCTCAGTAGCAGCCACTGAGTCCATATCTGTGCCCGGCTGATGGTAATAGGCTCGCCCCCTATTACATTCATATTATTCGCCTGCCTTTGCCCCAAATAATTTGGGGTCGAGGCAGCTCTGCTCGGACCCTTTTTTTTATGGTGGGTCGAAAATCATCAAATAACCCCTCCCGCTCTTGGGCAAAGCGAAAGGGAGTGTCAAACTTCTACTGACTAAAACCACCCATGTTCCTTCTTAGCCCTTCATGTCGAGGCCGCGGTATCTCTTGCGAACAACCCGCAGCCCCGACGGGCACCCGCAGCCCCGACGGGCACCCGCAGCCCCGACGGGCTCTGCTCGGGCCCTTGTTTTGAGATTAGGATTTTTTGTCATCTGATCACATTCAAGTCAATTTAATAATATCAGCTTAATTAAACGAAATCCTTCTGACATTTATTTCTCGTTGACTTAATACTAACATATTGGACGGCAATAATATACCCTTCCAACAACACAATGTTGTAAAGGCCTAAACCTTTCTACTACAATCGAATCAAGTTCGGTAAAAATATCAAAAACGCTTGGAACCTTGAATTAATCCTTACGCGGTTTGCTCATTCATATTCAATTTTATGCAAGTCATACAGTACCCAAAAATAATGGATTCTTTCAGTCTTTCAGGACAATACCCGCTACAGCATATTTGCACCTTGTGTTGACCACCGCCTCCGCTAGAGGTCGTTGCGACCAGCTTGAATTCCGCATGGACACAAACAAATGTTTATACGACATATTTGTTCACAATCTCCTTGTTTGTGTATGTGATTTGTGATTTTTATGGAACGACACGGGTGTCCAATTATAAGCGTAAAAAGGTGATGTGTTTATTTATTCACAACCTGTTTTGCTGGACTTTTCTCGACGTTTCTGAACGTTTAGTTACTACTGGCTACTGGTGTGTGGTTTAAGGTAAATGTCAAACTGTAGCTTATAACTTGTCAAATAGCAGCTCGTTTTAGTTTCAAACATCAATACTAAATTATTAGAGGTTTAAACCATTGAGGTATAGTACATTATACCTCAATGGTTTAAACGTATGGTCCTCATGATTTTTTAGTATCGATGTCGATCATTTGCAACATTTTGGTATTTAAAACAACGAGTCCACAAACTAAATAACTATTCCATCCATGAATTATTTTTGATACAAAGATGTTTCTACCCACTTTCACTTTCCAGGTACTTTCTTATACAACGTACAACATCATGATTCTTGGTAATACTGAAATTAAGATAAGTTTCCTTTCTGCTGCTTACTTACCCTGCAAGGGATCTGCGCATTAAGGTGATACAGTAATCATATTTCCTCAAAAGAAAATACCTAGTTATAACTCAGAAAATTGTATAAGATGTTACCTTGACAACAGGAAAACCATTGAGGTATAATGTACGGAAAACTAATATATTGCTAAACATGAGGCCTTTGGTTCGATTCCTACGTCAAGAAAACGGATTTTTCGTCACAAATTTCTCAGTAAATGCCACAGAGTCTGAATTTGTTCACGGTTGATAGAAAAAGGCTCTCTCAATTGTACTATTACGTATGTACACTTCTGCCTCACCCTTCGCGGATTACAAGTGAGATGTTGAGCAATCAACCCAAGCATTTACAGTCAACTAACAAAAACTGTTATCGTCCTGTAATCACAACTTCTCTCAACCCAAATGTACAACAAACTGCACCATCTACAAACATTAAGCAATTAAGAGGGTCCGAGAAAAACCGGCAATCCTACCATTCCTCTGTAAATGTTCACAAGAAGTGTTTGTACACAAGGCCGAGGAGTAGAGGACCAGTGATTAACGAGCTAAGTAATTTGCGAGATAAAGGTCACCGGACATAACCGGAATCGAGAAGAGAGCCGCCATCTTTTGAATCCTTAATTCGGGTACGTTGGTACAGTCGAACCAGCTATTTGGTATACGGGCGGAAAATACAATAATCTAAGATTTTACTATCTTAGATTATTGTATTTTCCGCCCGTTGCGGAAAAAAGCGATGCTTGGCATGAAAACCCAAATGCTGTATGTACGTTTCAAAATAACTTTAGAATTGTGTTATTGCTTATTAGTGACAGCTGATGTTTTTAGTTTCTACTTAAAAAAAAATATCTATACAAAAATATTTTTTCGATAAGAGGAAACTTTTCATCAAACTTTTTATATTTTATCAATTATAATATGAATCACCATATTTTTTGGCAGATGGTTTTATCGTGGATCCATGATCCATATACCAAAGGTTAAAGAAGTAAAGTAAAATAATGAACTACTCGGAGCACTCAAAACAATTTGCAATTACTTTTAAAACTCATTTTGTTAGCTACCTGTGTACCTTTAAACTTGAATAATCAATAAATCATCGCCGTATACCAAATAGTATGTTCTGCGGTACATTCGGGTTCCGATGCGAGCTCGGGGCAACACATCAAAAATTTAAATGTAAAATTTGGTAGCGCAGTGTTTTGGTGGTGAGGTTAGAATTTTCGTTTAATAAAATATTTTATTTGAGTTGTTTTAGAGTTAGACTGGTACGTGGAGTTTAGTTTGAGTACTTTCGTTTAAAAAACCTTTAATTAATAAGCTTTGGTATGTCACTAAACCCAGTAATTTTAATTAGTTTTATAAAAAGGATGTACTAAGGATTTAAGGACTTTTTTATTATAATAGATGGACACGTAAGCTACCGTCTAATAAAAAAGCGTGGAAAAAAAATATGCCGTGCCAAACCCCAGGCAGGAGAACTATGATAACATAAGAAAAATACCTATTTATGGCACCCAATCTAAAACAAACTATCCATAAATCTTAAAATAAAAATAAGATAATCTTAGAATCTGTACTGACTGTAAACATTAGTTGGAAACGATTCACCCCCCAGCCCCCACCCCCCACTGCATTCCTCAGTGCACGCTCCAGTGATCTAAATTGATCTGAGTTGATTATAACGGCGTCCGATACCTTAAAAATTCCGATACGTCAAATAGCAGTATCTCCTTCAAAACATAAAAAAAATGTTTTTATCCAATTTTAGTCTTACAAAACAAATTTGAGATTAGATTCGCAACACCTTCCCCTCTCCTCCCCTTCCTTAGAATCTGTACTAACATTGTAAACATTAGTTGGAAACGATTAACCCCTCTCTGCTACTCAGTGCACGCTCCGCTGATCTAAACCTCAGTTTACTCGTAATGATAATAAGACGTTATTTAGACAGGAGATTAGTTACTGAGTGATGCGGTTGACTTGTGGCAAATACACACTATTTACTTGTACTTCACAATAGTTTTGAATTGTATGGAGATGGATGTGGTAATCCAACTTGGTACAGAATTTTGAAGCTGAAATCAATGATGGGTTTTTTTATTAATGTGCATGCTAGCAAACAGGTTGTAATATGCAGATTCTTGCAAGAAGTTTGTATGCTACGTTGACGCTAATAGTGAAAATTCGACAAACGTATTGAAATCACACACAATCAATATTATCACAATCTAATTAACAACTTGGTACTGCGTGGCGAAAACTAATTTTCGTCAAAAGATGTCCCCACTTTCCATTGAATGCTAACAACTTTTACTTTATCAAACTTTCATCTGTGTAGAGCCCAAATAATTTTACTTACCCTTAAAATAATACAAGTATTATCATAGCAAGCATAGCGCAAAGTCTAAAGAAAATCCCTTAATCTCGCGAAAATCAGGCGTCGACAGTCATTACGAAAGTGGAAGACGAACGAACACAAAGAATACTAATGTTGAAGTTTCGCATCTCAAGTTATAAGCACAAGACTTCGATAATTTACTTAAGTAAAAACTCAATCAATCACCTAAGAAAGTTCTTGTCTAGTCTGATATATGGAACCTCATTCACCAAATGGAATACGAATATGTTTGTCAACATACGAATATTGACAGACATAATATTCGTACTCCACTTTGTGGGTCAGAGAAATAAACCATGTGTACTTTAGGCTTTTTTGGAATGCATAAAATACACGTTGGAAGGTGCAGTCGCTGAGGGATTGACTGTTGCGCTGTGTGTCACGGGTTCGATCCCCGCACGGTACAAATATTTTTATGGTCTACTGATAGCTGTTCCGGGTCTGGGTGTTTGGTTTGTGTATGTGAGTTTTAAATATTTGGAAACGTACCCGCGGTATAGGGGAAATTCCTGGTGTGGAGCAACGTTTTAAAAAAAAACAGAAAGAAAGAAGAAATTGCCAACGCATACATAACCTCACATATACATTTTTGATCGCTAGTTTAAAAAAAAATGCTTTGCCATGTAGGTAACTTTTTAAATAATTTGTATGTGGGTCTCAGAATGACGTATAGAATACGTGGTAACCATTTCAATGTCGATGTTCCTTAATTCTTTTAGGTATACCTACAAGATATCCTCGCAAAATAAGTTCAGTTGCCAAAAATGAAGATTTGTAGGTAGGCTTACAAACTTGAAAGTAACCTTGGGTAGCAAATGAAAACCTAAGCCGCCTAAGCCTTAGAGAAACTAAAAGCAAATTGAAGTTTTTGAAACATCTTGGTAAGATAAAATGTCCAGTCTAGAATTACTTTTTAAAGTATAGAAATAATAAATAATCAATAAACTTAAGATGCTTCAAATTCTCAGACATTAAGCCCATTGGAAAACTAAATAAAATCTAAAGTACATAATAACCTCAATCTTTGCAGTCGAATAAATCCTATAAGTACAGATTTAGGGCACTTAAAATTATTTACTTAAACATTACATCACGCCTTGAAATACCCTAAGGGTTAGGCAGAGGTATCTAACAAGTACACCCACATTGCGCCAGTTATAATTAAGTCCCACCCATGTAATAGGGGGCGATCCTATTGCCATCATCTGGGCCCAAATTCAAACTCTGTCGTTGCTACTGAGAAGTTCCTGATGGAAATAACATTTTGTCCGACCCGGGAATCGAACCCAGGACCTCATGCTCAGTAGTCGCGCTTGCGACCACTTGACCAACGAGGCAATTATTTACTTAAACCATTTCAAATGTTGTCATATCTACGTGTGTGATATAAAACACTGATAAACGAAATGAATTCAGTTTAACGTTAAGGTACTCTCACAAGTTGTCAAGCCGTTTTATCGAAACTTTCCCTTATCAGTCTTGTTACAGCTAATTAATTACGTAACTAATCTACGAAGGTCAAGCAGGGACGTCTTGGGGCAGGTCACGCATACTTCAATGTAGATTTAAAGATTCAGTTCAAACCAGTTCACTTTATGTCGTTTTATCTATGTAAACAGTAAAAGTGTTTTGCTTAAAGCCGATTCATACACCTGTAAATCTAAATACCATACAATACAATAAACACCTAAATAGCGAAAACTTTAAACAGGTCATGGCTATAAAATCTACCTATTTGTACGAATTATTTGAGACCAATATTTCGTGAGCACATACTAAAAAATTGGAAGCAAAATATTGTGCCACGAAATTTTATGTCGCCTACAATCCCTGTACTCTGTGACCTTATTTTTAATCCTGGTGTTAGCCCCACTATGACAGTGAATTGAGGATTCAGCACAACGTCGGGTCCTCACGTCAATTGACTTCAAAAGCCGATTTCCGAGGCGGTGTTTAACGCCACTGGCTCGGAAGCCGGATAATCGGACGTGTTACCAGTCGCGTCGATAAATTATAATCCTCCTTCAATTTTAAGCCGAGGCTTTGAATCGGTGGTATCGGTGCTCTATTGTTGGTCTCGTACACGTCCGCAGGTAGATGAACCTTTTAGGAATAAATGTCCTCGGAAAAGCACTTAAAAATATTCACGTCATGCCTACTGTGAAATAAAAGAATTCAAGCATTTCAGTTTAGAGACTATGCATGAGGCAAAAGGAAAAAAACAGCTGTTGGAAAAAAAGAGAGACAGAAGCAACACGTGCAATATTAAAGCTGTAAATATTTTTAACATCGAACAAGGTGTAACCCTGAAAGAAAGCTTGGAAATAAAAAACCAACTCAAGGCAAACTTTTTCTCCGGACGATAAAACTTGAGAATATTTTGGGGGTAAACAAAAAGTGAGTTTATTGTGCTGAACGAAGCCGGCGAGACTATAAATCATCCGGCACCGCTGCTCCTGAGCACCTATTTGATGTAATAACAGGCAACATTATTTATTAAAATAAGGTCACGAGTGTCAGATGTTATAGATAGGAGCGAGGGAGTTAAGGTGGGCCGGCGAACCGCAACAGCCTGCAGACCATAAACAAATATGGCGACGATTTGCGAGGTTAGACCGGCAGAGTGTGCATCTACATATTAAACGGTATGCCGACATTAACTTCAAGTGTGTGTGTGTGTGTGGACGGGCTGGATTATGTATGAACTCTTTTACTGAGGCCATTTTGTTGACCTAAAATACGTCATAATATTTTGTCACCCACAAATATTAGATATATCATATTTTATTAGATTTATGACATGACCCTTTCCCGGAAATTAACGTTCTCCCGATAAAATTATACTTAAAACATAACATAACATGACGCCTGTTATTCCCGGAAAGTTAGACAGAGGTTTACCAAAGTACACCATCATTTCGCCAGTTATGTGTTATATCCCACGTAACAGGAACAGGTACGAGAAGTAGGGGCGCAGGGGAGGGGATTATAGGAAAAGGGTTTTATACTTAAAGCTGGTTTAAAAATAATATTGCCGTATAATTTCAATCTCAATTACCTTGACCAATAACATTCAAAATGGCTGCTCCAAAATATAAAAGACCAATTTATTTCCACATGCCCGACACACTACAGCAAAGAGGTATTTAATCTTCATGACAAAGCTTTATAATGAAACTATCAACGTTTCATTAATTAACCGACCGCTGGAAAGCGCCGCGCGTCGCTTGAAGCGGTTATTTTCCGTGCCATCGATACAAAGGCTGCAATTTCGCTCCAACCCCGTATGGAACACTACACTAGCTTTGTCCACAGTACCCGGCCGTTCAACAGGTAAACAAAAAGTTCTCTCTTGTTTCCTTTTATCGATACCTATCTTGAATATTTACTCTGCAAGCTTTTATATTATCAATCCTATGTACGAATATCGGTAGCTAGTTTTCATAAAAGGAGGACATTCAATTTAGGGGGATTACGCGTCATTTACAATGTTCTTGTATAAATTATAACAATGTTTTAACGAACCATTAGCAAAGTGCTAAAATTTAATCCTTTTACATGAATAATGGAAATGTCGCAGCAAAGTTTTTAGGAACATGCTCTGTTGAAAAATATTTAAATCGGTAACGAAAGACGTGGGTATTATCGTAAATTAGTAATCTATTGAGGTCTAATAAAAGTTTGGGAAAGGTCGGATTTAGAAAGTGAAGAGGGCACAAACAAATATTGATTCGCGGCCTTTAACTTGGGGACCCTCGCAAACACTGCTGAGGCTTGGGGGATCAGCACACATGGAGGCTTTATACAATATATAAAACTATGCTATAAAACTTTACTTTGGTTGAATCTATGTGGATTATAGTAACATTCTCGTTAGTGTAGTGGTGCTTGAATTCCTGGATTCGATTCCCACGTCGAAAACAGTTCAATTGGCTGATGACAATGGACTCGCCTACTACAACATAGGACTTTAAAGTAACTGGTGAAATGCGAGTAAACTGTATCCTCTGACTTAGGTACACTTAGAGGATTACTACGGGCTTGATATTAGTGTTAACACTAAAAATTCAAACATATTTTATTTTGTGAACGTAAGTATAAGTAGATTCAGAAACAATCTATGCAACACTAGAATATACTACTACTAAACTTGGCTAGTAATATTACGCTAGAGCAGCGCTGTGACATTTGTCATAAATGTTACAGCATCATGCTGAGATACCGCCTTTTGCCCTCGTGCAGGACCAATTTTGGTTTATTATATGTTTTATTTTTAAGCGTTTCTTATGTTTAGTATTTTTTATTTTGTAGGTTATTGCTATTTTTTAACAATTTGTTTTGTCGTGTATGAGACCAATAAATACTTCCTTTTTTTTTGCTACTTTTTATTTTATTTTATTCTTTCTTTCTTTCTTTTCTAGACTAGTTACAGTACTAGACTTAAAGTTCTATGACTGTAAAGCATTACTTTGGCTGGATAAATTTGGCTTGTAGTAAGAGTCAGGTTAATTGCGCCGTGGGGGGTAAACGTCGATTAACGACAGCGCCGCGAATATATCGGGTGTCATGCATTTGCCTCGTTAATTGACACTCCATTAAACGTACCGGCTTCGGTTAGACCTGTGAGCATAGGTTAGTATCGAATGTGTGGTCACTTTTATTATTTAACTATGTTGCTGAGTCCGAACTTCGTTCAAGTGACATTATTTGAAAAATACAATTAAAGTTTCAATAGTATCCGAACTTCGTCCAAGACAAGTTGAATAACTGTCAAAATGACAAACTTATTCTACAAATAAAAGTTAACTGGCGATTGAAAAACCGGCCCTAACTAAAGTTTCTTTAAAAATATAATCCAACCATGATTTGAAAGACAAGTAGCGCCATCTATTATTAAAATAATTCTCTTCTTGTTTTCCACAGTTCTTATTTTACGGGATGAAATGTACCCTTCTTTTTTTTTATGGGGGGTGGAAAATCGTCAAATAACCCCTCCCGCTCTTGGGCAGAGCGAAAGGGAGTGTCAGACTTCTACTGACTAAAAACCACCCATGTTCCTTCTTAGCCCTTCATGTCGAGGCCGCGGTATCTCTTGCGAACAACCCGCAGCCCCGACGGGCATGAAATGTACCCTATGTTCGTTTTTGTACACCACCAACAACATATTACGCAAAATTTCAGAATGATCGGTTTAGTGATTTAAGCGTGAAAAGGTAATAAACAAACTTTCTTTTTTACTCGACTGCAGCGAAGCCCAAAAGGAGGGTTAAGCATTTAGTGACATTAAGTCCGCCTATGTATCACTATTGTGCATAAAGTTTAAATTAATAAATAATTTTATAACAAAAAATATTATAAATGCAAAAGTCCAAACAGCGTGAGACAAATAGAAGACGTACTTACATACTGAAAATAGCAATACTTAGATTAGTCATTTTGAAAGGACAAGTGTATAACGTGAGTAACATGACTAACTAAAGGTAGGTAGGTTTTCAGAAGGCAGATGTGAGTGACAACGCTAGGACGGGATGCCTGAGAATGACATACACTGACCTGGTCAGTGAGATTCTTCAAAAAGGACAGATCATGCGTACATGGACGAGCCGGAAATAGTATGTGAAGATCCTGGCGTGAAGTTGTGTAGTTTCTACTTACCGTCATGGAAAAAAGGCGTGAGTATATAAATATGTGAAAACTTTGAATAGCAATAGATAAATGAATTAGTGATTGAAAAGCAACTTTCGTATTCACTGTAGATATGTCTTCGAAAGCACAAGCAAGTCTTTTTTTTTGGGGGGTGGGAAATCATCAAATCAGAGCGAAAGGGAGGGTTAGACTTCTACTGACTAAAACCACCCATGTCTTAGCCCTTTGTGTCGAAGCCGCGGTATCTCTTTTAAACCGCAGCAAAGCACAAAGCCTTGCTTTTATATAATACAAAGTTTCGAAAACATCGAATATTTTGTATTGTTTGAAATTAAGATCGAATTTGATTTACATATCAATTCAAATACAACTCCAAATATTTTATTTCAGAATTAATTTCTGTTTCCAATATGCTTGTTACAAAAATATATCTAACATGCATTGATGTAGCCTGTTCAATATTAATGATGCACTCTATTTATTGATAAACACCTGAATTAATTGAGAGACGGCGCGGTTGGCGTAGTGGCTAAGCGATTGGACTCCTGCGCTGCGTGTCGCGGGTTCGATCCCCGCACGGAACAAATATTTGTATGGCCTGCAGATAGTTGTTTCGGGTCTGGGTATTTGTGTATGTGACTTTATATGTTTGTGAACGCACCCACGATACAGGAGAAATTCCTAGTGTGGGGCAACGTTTTTAAAAAAATAAAAAAATAATAAAAAAATATAATATGTAAATCAACCGCTTTCGAATATCTGACCAGCAGGGCTATTGCGTATCTTTTTAAATGTCAGTGGCTATCATAGTGTCCATCGATTAACTGTCAAATGGTTCCATTTTTCACCAAACCATAACTATTTGACAGTTAATCGATAGACACTATGATAGCCCCATTATTTATACTGAAAACGGGATATTTACCATGTTTCACTGACATTTAAAAAGATACGCAATAGTCCTGCTGTAAATAGTTCTTATCATCATCATCATCCAAAGCCTGAGTTCACCCACTGCAGGGTATAGGCCTCTCTTTTCTTGTGCTTATCTCTACGGCCCTGTGCTATTCCATAATCCAGGTTTTTCTCCCGCGCTGCCGCGCGCCGGATGATTTCCACATTTATTTTGCCAGTTTTCAAACGTCATTCAGTGACAGTCTTAGTCCATCTGTCATCACTGCGCCATGCTAGAGGTGTCGTGCCGAACTCCATTTGAGTTCCGTAACGCAATTTTTAATTTGTAAAATCTATGTACATCTTCGACGTTGATACTCGATCTCCCAGGTGTCTATTCCCTATATAATTATATTTTGTTAATTAAAATAACGTTTAGTAGGCCGCACTTCAAACTTTTATACAGGTTTTGATATCACTGACATACAGTCTACCGTACTATTCGTCTAACCGTGGTTCGAAAAGGTATTCGTCTATTTATCACATAAATCTCGAATCAAGCCTAATAACTCCTAAAAAAGTTCATAATGCCATAAAACATAATTATCACGAATAAGAATATCTGACATCCGCAAGCAATATTCTTACTAAAATTGCAAGAGCAATGTTTTAATGAAAATTAAAACTTATCCATTAGGAAGAAGCTCCAACTTCATTTTACTAACAAGTTAGTTCGTATTTTGTACTTTTGCCAGAGGATATTCAATTTCTCGACAAACTTCGTATCTTATACTCATATACACCCTCTAAAATTAATTAAACACATAATGTTACAAAGCTTGATTCGATAACTTTGTGTTAACTTAACACGGCACTTTACTGTTAACTCTAATTATAACTACGTTAAGAGGTTAGAAGTTATATAAGAAATCATCATCACTTGTATGGCGCACGGAAAAGAGCGACTACGAAAGTGTACCCGCGGCTACGACAGCCAACGCGTAGCACCGAGCGCCTACGAGAGCCTACGTGGGGCTACGAGAGCCTACGTGGGGCTACGAGAGCCTACTCGGAGCTGCGAGAGCCTACGCGGGGCTACGAGGGCCTATGCGGGGCTACGAGAGGCTAAGCGGGACCATGAGCGACACATACAGCGACACTACAAGGAGCCATACGTGTTTTACTCACACTAGATGTAACTCAAACTAATGCCAAAATAATCATTATTACACTCGTACTTGCACTTTTGCAGTGTAATGAGAAACAAGGTGTAAAGTTCCTCATCCCCCATAGAAAAGGGAGGATCCTTCGACCAGACGGGTGTTGTGTCTGGTGGGCTAACTGCCCGACATATGTAAGTCGGGATTTTCTATACGTGCTAATGGCGCGGATAACTTTGATTGCGCGATGTAGGACACGTCATTTAGTTCACATGTGTTGCGACAGATGTCGCTGTCGCCATATCACTCCCCTCCGAGACCGGAGGTCGATAGGAGGTTGAGTCGTCCATGATCTTGTGATGCTTGCCGGGCCAGTGGAAGGTTCTAGTGAGTTGGAACCGAATGCCGCATAGTTCACGGTGAGTGGGAACTGTCTGCGGTGATGCTCCAGTGAGTCGGGGTGATGCTGCATAATTATGCTCCAGTGAGTCGGAGTGGTGCAGTGCTGTAGTGGTTGGCTGCTCCGTCGACCAGGAGAGAAGTACGTCTCTGCTTGCTGACCGGCCGAAGTGTAGTATGCTGTGTCAAGGTCGCTGATGAGGCTGAGGGTAATGACAAGGTATACGCTTCCGCTGCATGCTGGTGGTCAGGATACCCGAAGAAGCCGTGGTTGCTGGCTGGCTGTATGACTCGCTGCTCGAAGGCTCACGTCACGAATCGACCGTTGAAAATTAACCAAGCTCTTTTATTTATTTTATGTATCTCCTAATGTTATAGAATACGGCTACAAATGTGTCTACAAAAGCACAAGCGCAACTCCGAGATCCTACCTTTTGTCAACTATTTTAGGAGTAACTTTGACTTGACTTGCCAAATTCTTTTAATTTACTAATCTTCTTTGTAAACGAAACAACTTACGATTTACACTCTCGACCTACAAACCCAGCTTTTCCCGTTAAGTTAACCTTTTGGAACATAACCCCATGAAAGCTTTCAAAGTACGTACTTTTAATAAAACTGAATGCGTCAGCGACTCGACGGATATTGTAAAAGTCGTAGCAAGCAGGTTGACTATTGGTTCAATATGGTGGAGGGTGGCAAGGGTTACAAACTTACGGATTATGGCTGGCATGGCAATACCAAGCCATCTGATGCCACGCGTACGCTTTTGAAATATAAAGTAACGCTTAAAAGTTGTAGTATAACCTACATCCACGCAATAGGGTAGTTAACAAAAAAAATCTAATTAGCCCGTCAGATAGATTTCCAAAAATTATTGGACACGTATTTTTTCTTTTTTCACGTAAACAAACAATGAAGACGATACAGTGCTTTGAAAACTCGTGTGACGTCATTTTCTAAGACACTAGTATGACATTTTTTACCGGTGAGTGACGTCACAACCCCACACTCAAATCTTTGACGCGTTTTAATATCTTCGTCATTTTTTATTGAATTGATAAAACCAAAAATACGTATCCAAAAATATGTTTCGATAATCTAACAGACGGACTAATTAGAATCATATTTTTTTTAGTTAGTAAACATCCCTATTGCTTCAATATTATTATAGATTTGAGCCCATTCTTACGGCTTTAAATTTGGCGGGATTAACCGTTTTAGAAATGCGATTGGTTTTTGGATCAATGAGACTACATGCCCGAGTTGGCTAAGCCAACTTGGTACAAATCAATTTATTTATTGTACCAGACTTTTCAAAATATCCTTAGGAAAATTACAACCTATAACATATCTGTCTATCACTTGAAGACGGCTAGACCGATTTAACTATTTTATTGTGTTTATGATTGGCTGAGGTTTGTATTATTTATGGAAATGCATCGGAAAATTTGTAAAACTTTTTTTTGTAAAAAAAAATATTACAAAAAACAGCGAGCTCAATTTGAAAAAAGAACGTTAAAAAGCAAGTGCAATAACCGAAAAATAAAATCGTAAAGCTCGCACTTTATTTTCCAAAGCTATTAAAGTACAGGCTGTTCCAAAAAATATATTTCATCATTTTCCGTATCACGTAGCGTCGCTGGTTTTAAAATACAAAATCATTTCTGTCCCTCATACATAGTTATGGTTATCGGCCTCATGGAGTTACTTGATGGTTGTTTTTATGTCAGGAGGGTTGGTTCCCACAAGGGTTAAATGGGGTAGGTGATACAATGTGCTAGTTTACTGTTCTGGTGTTTAACAGGCGTCTTTTTATGGGGTGTAAATTTTAACATCAGTTTTTTTGTAATATATTGCTAAAAGTGGGTGTATGTACACATAGTACAACTTTGCCTAGCCCTTCGAGGAATATTGGCATGATGTTATGTTATAATATAACAAGATGTGCATACTTTTTACAGGTAAAACAAAGAGTGGAATTGGCTACCTGTTACGCGGTATTGTCTAAGTTTTTCTTCGAGTCCTTTTTCGGTCTGGGGTCTCCATTTTCCCAACCTGTTGAAAGGACCTGATTTTATTTCAATGCCCAGATTGTGAAGTGAAATCAGTAATACTTTACTTACAATCGTTGGGTCTCAGTTACACGGTATGGAAAATTTTATGACTTTTGAACAGAATGCTGTCGACTCCTACTAATATTAGAGTCGACGTCCTTGGATTAGAAAAATACACGTGAAGTGTAAAATGAAGGCAGCTAAATCTGGCGGTAGATATTTATTCTAAGCAAGAAATCCGTCTAAGCACAAGAAAAAATGAGACCATGTGTTTCAACTTCTTATATTCACTAGACAATAACTGTCCCTCGTAATCCCGCTACGCAATATATCATCACGTTCAACTACATTTTTTCCCGACGACAAAATTGGACGGACAGCAGCCGAATATTAAACATACCATAGACAACGAAAAAAAATATCTGGCGGCGTTGCGTCACGTCGATGTAATTCAAATAGGCTTGTTTAAACAAATTGTCGCTCGATAGATGAAAAAGGCCGTTTTTCGTACAAAATAATCATTTTTATTATTTCGCTGTGAACCTACGAATGGACAGCCTTAATTGAAACACTGTTGCGTTCCAACAGGGAGCGAATGAATGAATGGGACAAGTTAACATGTACGTGAATGTACTGACGATTCATGTTTGGATTTATTTTTAAACAGCGTGCTATTCGTACACGCATTTAATTAATTCGAACAAACGAAACTGACTCCAAAATCATCGGGCACTTTTATACCGCACTTTTATTGAAAGTCTCGCAAGGTAGAGTTTAATCTTAGGTCTCGTCTTCGATAGTTACTTACTTACTTAACAGATATTTTTTTAATCTTTAGATATATACCAACCTCAATAAACCATCCCATTAATTCTGATTCTAAAAAATACTTGTAATATAGTCTCGAGATTAGACACTTCAAGTAAACAGTTATAGCAAATTAAGTTTTAAGTATCACAGTTATTAAGTTTCACTTCAAAATTAATTATTCACTTTATCTCGGCATCTCAAGTTAAGGCTCAAAATTGTCGAAAACTTCGTTCAAGTCAATGAAAGTCTTGAAATGAGACTCTTGAAATCTTAATTAAGTACCAAATCATAGTCTTGAAGTTCATTGACTGATTACCAATGTTGACATCTGTTTATCGTGGAGTTAAAAACAAAATTAAACCTCTTAATTTTCTTGCCAGTGAGATAGAATCAATCATTACTGAAAACTGAAACATTAAAGTTTCAAAGCCATTAAAACGTATAAAGGAAACACATTTTCGAGCAATAAACGTATATAATTAATTAAACGTATTTAATAACGTGAAACGCTTTGCCAAACTGTAAGTAGTGCCTAAGTACAACTTGATTCGGTCGTTACTCCACTGCTGTTAAACCCGTACGATTTCAATATATCACATTTGCAAATAGCTTTATTTTACAACCAGTATAACACGAAGAATAGTGAGCTATAAATTATATGGCACCATATCTCTTTAGGAGCGAAGCTCTCATACGATGGGATACTTTACAGCGACCGTCTTGGAGCTTTCCATAATGTTGCTTCTGTTATAGTGTAAAGATTAGTGCAGCTGTGGGTGTACTCTCTGCCTAACCCTTCAGGGATATACGGGCATGATGTTATGCTATAGTTATTAATGCAGCTTCTAGTAGAACATTTTTAGAGTTAGTAGGTATCAGGAAATAAATGTAATTTCCAAATTATAATTATCAAAGGTAATTACACATCCGCAAAATATGGAAATACGTTATTCAATACGAATTTTTTTTCTATCCTCATTTTCATAATGTTTTATACCTTCATAGACTCGATCCATCATATAATAAATATCAAGTTGTAATACAAATGATCGATTAAAGTTTTCGTGTGTCTTGCCGAACGAATAATTTCCATTTTACTAAGCACTTTCTAATTTAATATCGCCCGAGACAAATAATTTCTCTAGGGCATCGCAGAGATAATCTGACAGTGACAGTTTACTTTTTAATTCAATTAGACTTTCTCCAGAAAAAATAAACTGTTTGTGGTTTTTGCGTCTAAGTTAAATTAAAACTCTTTTCGGTAGTGAATTGGAAACGATTTCTTAACAAGTACAATCAGAATAATACTATCACTTATGATAATGAGAAATGTCGTCTTTAGAATTAGGTTTGATGAGATGGGATTGGTATTAGAATAGAATAGAATACATTTATTTTCAGGTAACAAAGACCCATAGACAAATACCTTAACCTAAATATACATACTAATAACATTTGTGTTAGTTTAAATAACTAAAAACTATGTTATTATCACTTCACTTCACTTGCACGATACTTAGTAGAGGTTGATTTGTAGAGGTAAGATAGGCAGTCGCTCCATGTTAATTGGAAATTAAAAAATTGGAAAATAAGCCTACTTGCAAAGTAAAAATAGTTAGCAAGTAGGCTTATTTTACATTTCTTTTGTTCTCAGCATATGGATTGGTGTCAGGTTATGGTGTGAGCATGTGGTGTGTATTGTCGTCTATGTCACTGTATTTAGTGCGAACAATTGTGTTGGTTAGCCTAATACATACAGGGTGTAAATCAACCCATCACACAGCCGTGAACCAAGCATTTTGTACATCAAACTAAGCACCCCTACGCAATTTTTTTTGCTGGGCTTTTTTTTTTGGGGTCAAAAATCACATTTTACGGTAAAATTCAATGTAGCACTCTTAAAACATTGTGCTAGTGGATGCTTTGAATAATAAACGGGTCATGGAGGTAATTTAAGTAAAGTTATAACCTGAAAAACTAGGATTTACAAAAACAACTGTGAAAAATTTGGAACTTTGACCCCCAATATCTCCGTAACTAGGAGGTTCCCAGGTATGGTCTAGAACAAAAAAATGATCGCAGTGGTGGGGAGAACAAGTGCCCTTCGTTTGCGTTAAGGGTACTTTTACACCCTATATAATACATAATTCAGGGCTTTTACTAGTAGATAGCGGATGTTGTTGTTGTGAACTAAAATAAAAGTAGCCTACTTTTATTTTATAAAAAAAATTAGGGTTCCTTACAAAAAATATTATACCCTTCAAATAAGAAGTAGGCAATATTTTTTTGTGCGAATGAAGGTTGTGGGTAATAGCTAGATTGAAATAAACAGATACCTACTATTATTACGACATTAAATGATCAGATGAAAAGTCTTAGGTGCAGACGAAATCGTACTAAATAACAAATAAAACATTTAAGCTAGTCCTAAAACTTAACAAACGAATTAAGAGGTGGTTGCTCCTAAGCACAAACTTTTATGACACACAATGGGTTTCGGACGACTGCATAATTACGTACTTTATCGCTGGAACAGCTGCGTTTTAGTTCAAATTACATCGTTTGCAATGCACGAATGCCGTTTCAGTCCCTGCATCATTTTGCTAAATTATTCCATAAATCAATTTAGTTGAAAATTATTTTATTCCATTGGAAATAATATTGTAGAAATGATTGAAAACATAAAATCGAGCCTGGAGCGCTTGTTTATTTCTAGGCAACTTTGATACCTACCTGCTACTCATAGATACGTTACAAACTAACATAGGTTAATATGATAAAATGCAATTTGATTTAAACTATGTTGGTAACACTTCCCTTGTGTACTATGTCACTGTGCGTGCCCCTTCCAAAAAAGTCCTTTTCCAAGGCGATGTGCAGATAACACGTAACGCAGAGATGCACCCTATATTACCTACCTACACCTATATTTCACCAGTTATGATTAAGTTCCATTTATTCTATTCTATTTATCTATCACACTAATCCAGGCTATGAACAGCTACTGGCAAAATGGTTTACCTTTAAATAATATAGATTAGTAAAAATAATAATCTGAATGCTTTATTTTCACACACGCAGTCAGGATGTATTTGTCGATTGCGCGATATTTCCCTCTCACAGCGAGAAAACTTGTGTTTTAGTTCGATGTTGTCATAGGCTGATTATATTATTCCTTTAGTCTTTGAAAATATAAAAAAAACTCCTGCACTCTACATACACTAAACTGGGTAAACAACTAATTTAAGAGCGACCTTAATGATAAAACTTAATATCAGTAACTCTAGTGTACCTATTTTAAATACGAATGAGCTTGCTCGCTAATTTGTACAATGGCTGTAATTTCACTAGTTGTGAACAAAACTACAAACTACATTGAACTCAAATGAAGTTAGATGGCAGTAGGCCCACAGGGCTTGTTTGCTTATATTTGCTGATAAACTTAAGGCACCCTGAAGTTTCGTAGAATACCACATTGTATGTTCTATATTTTCTACTTTGTAGCCATTGTATTTATAATATACCTACCTACGTGGAGTTATACATCATACTAGTGACCCGTCCCGGCTTTGCACGGATGGATGTTTATTATTTAAACTTGCAATGAATAATAATAATATATGTTTATTTTCTCATCACAAACGTTACAGTTAACAGTAATTATTAAATCTAAACACAGGGTAACATTTGTGAGAGACTGGTGCCCGAAATAGGCAAACAATACCTGTGTTACGGGTCACCAGGCCCCCAAGATGTTCAGGTATAAAACTAATTTAGAATATAGGCTGTTACTGAGGGATAATATTGTATTTTAATGGAGAAAGAATGTTTGAAATCGGTCCCTTAGTTTTTGAGTTTATCCGTTACAAACAAATCAGATTTGGTTGCCCCCAATTCGCTTCTCCGTCGTGCTTATATTTCACTATATTCTCCCCATACATTGTTTCTTACACTATCAGGGCCGACCCTCTTTCTTTTATAGCCACAATTTGTTCAGTATTTATTTCATAGCATACAAGTAAATATGAAAGGCTTTCTGGCTCTTTCTCTCCGTGCCTCTCTTTCTATAGCTATAAATCATATTCAGTGGGCTGGGGCACTAACGAGCGATACATCTGAGATACACCATTGTGTATGATATTCGACTGAATAACTCGACGAGAATCACGACATTTTTCCTTGTTCGCATTTGTTTGAAAAACTGACGCAAACGACACGACTTTGGTTTGTGAATGTTTTAATAAAAGCGAGCACATTGCATGCAGTGAAAAATTTTATGATGACAAAAAATAATGGCCTACGGTATTTTAGCTATGTGGAAAACCAATAGAATTGTCGAAATTTGACGTCGGACAACAAATCAATGGAATGATGCATGAGTTTTCATTCGTTATACGTGAAACAATATTCAACAATGGCGACCTCTTCATCATATTGATAGAGATTATATTTGTTGTCTGCCTCATTGGTGTAGTGGGCGCAAGGGCGACTGCTGAGCACGTGGTCCTGGGTTCGAATCCCGGATCGGGTTAAGTGTATACATAATGGGTTTTCCACCGGGAATTTCCATCGATTGATGGCAATACGCTCGCCCTTACATGGAACTTAAACATAACAGGCGAAATGTGGGTGTACTATTAGGTACCTGCCTAACCCTTCGGGGATTACGGGCGTGATGTTGTTTTCAAGCGCAATTCGATATTCAGCGATCGTATGACTATTCTAACTTTTTAAAGTGATTTTTGAAAAGCAAAGTTTGTTCCTGCTAATGTTTGTATACCGAGGTAATGGCGTCGGTCGGGGAACGCTCATACATAACAAGCCAGGTTGGCGCCAACCGCGGTTGCTCACAAGGGTGTCGAGTTGTCTGCACGCGGTTTCTTGCAAACATTAATGTTATTTGTATTTTATTTCATGGATGGATTGTGTGAGGAATGATATGAAGGATAAAGGGGTAAATCATGCCATGACGAAATTTTCCATCATCATTTAAGCTCGTTCCATCGTCGACCTCATCTCTGCCCTTAGGGCAAGATTGAGGTCAAGAGCAAGCCCATCCCAAATAAAAAAAAAAAAAGACGACTGGCAGAGGAGAACGGAAGAAGAAAACGTGTTACGCCGACCCCAAATAGAATGGGACAAGAGCAGGAAGATGATGATTTGTCTCACCAACAGTGGTGCTCGGGGAATAACAGCTTCTCGGATATATTTTCAGGTGAAGCTGTTCTTGCCTAGGTTTGTCAGAGGATCGGTGCCACCATACATACCGAGTTTCCTCCGTGGCTTGTAATACACGTTAAGCCGTTGGTTCTGACTATCACTTGTAGATTTTTGACAGTTATTACAGGTAGTAGCCCGAAAGTCTGACAACCAGTTTCAGCAAGGGATATTGTATTACCCAGTACTAACTGGGCTGTGAAGGTTAGATAAGCAGTCGCTCCATGTAAAATACTGGTATTCAGCTGTATCCGGTTAGACTGGAAACCGACCCTAACATAGTTGGGAAAAGGCTAGGCAGATGATGAATTGGCTTTCCAACAATAGGGATGTTTCCTAACTAAAAAAATATGATTCTGTTTAGTTCATCTGCTAAATGATCGAAAAATATTGTATACGTGTTTTTTGGTTAATCAAACTAATAAAAAATTACGAAAATAAAACGTGTCAAAGAAATGGGGGTTTGTGACGTCACTTTCTGGCAAACAATGTACCAAACTGTGACGTCACACGACTTTTCGAAGCACAGACCGCATGTCTTCATTTTTTGATTACTTACATGAAAAAGCTTACCACCGTTTTTCGATATTTTGTAGTGAACTTTGAACAAGTCACCATAAGGAAACTCTTACGAGAAAATTGTTTAACTTTGGAACATATAATATTCTGTTTAGTCTTCAGAACATAGTTAGGTACTTTCTTTGTCTTACGCTGTAATCATATTAATATTGTTACAAAGAGGAAAACTGTAGCTGTTCTTATTCTTTTAGAAAGCTTTTATCGGATTACAGTGAAGCTTGATTATGGTAACAGGACTAACAAGATTGACTTAAGTACAGAAGTTACTTTATTGTAACAATACGAAACTTTTGGAAAATGAATAAGGTTATAGAAATACATACTATTGTTGGTGGTGGTACTAATGGTTGGGTAGTTGGTCAAGCGTGACTGCTGTATGTGTGCACGAGGTCCTAAGATCGATTACCAGTTCGGGCAAAGTGTTATTGGGTGTTTCCATAAGGAATTTCTCAGTAGCAGTCATCACGGAGCCTGTATTTGTGATGATGGTTGATGGCAATAGGCTCGCCGGGGACATGGACATGGGAATCAATACATAGTATAAAACAAAGTCGCTTTCTCTGTCCCTGAATCCCTATGTATGCTTAAATCTTTAAAACTACGCAACGGATTTTGAAGCGTTTTTTTTAATAGATAGAGTGATTCAAGAGGAAGGTTTTAGTATATAATTTGACCGACATTCACGCGGGTGAAGCCGCGGGCATCAGCTAGTTAAATATAATTGGCGAAATTTGGGTGTACTAATAATAATATACCTGTGTTTAACCCTTCGCGGATAACAGGGCCCCGAGTCTGCTATTCAATAGTGTCAGAATGGTCTATCATTGATCTCATAATTGTTGATTTTGACAACACCAAACTTGTCAAAATCAACAATTATGAGATCAATGATAGACCATTGTGACACTATTGAATAGCAGACTCGGGGCCCAGGTCTGATGTTATGTCTAAAAACATTGCTTGGTCTTGAAGTTTTAACCACGAGCCACTTAGTCCATGTGTACTTAGAAAACAATGCAAACAGGTTTTCTAGAATATTAGTATTATTAATATAACTGGCGAAATGTGGGTGTACTATTAGGTACACCTCTGCCTAACCCTTCGGGGATTACAGGCGTGATGTTATGTTTATGTGTGTGTGTGTGTGTAGTATTATTCTGTTAAACCAAATATGGTTAAGCTTTATCGAACATACCCTAATTACATTATAAAACAGTTGAACGCTAAAATTAATTAAGGCAACATAATATACGCTGTTCATTTAAAGTTTCCGAGTCGCCGGCCACCCGCGCCACCCGACCACAGATTATTTTGTAACATAGCCTTAAACATGCAAACGTTTCCGAACGTTGTATGCATAGTCTGAACCAATTTACTCCTAAAATAACAAAACGCTGTTTCAACTATACAGTGTTACTAGGATCTTTTGGCTCCCGAAAGACGTTAGCACGAGGGGTGGGGGGGTTGGTTGGGTTAATGCTATTTGTTATATTGTTTTGCGAAAAGTATTTAAAAAACAAGATGGTGTCTAATTTTGAAAGTTACTAGCACTTTGCCCGCGACTTCGGCTAATATGCCTGATATTAATATAATTTATAAATACCCCTAAATATCCTCTTTAGTAAGACTGATTGTCAGATTTTCAGGCCACTGGCTACCTGTAACGACTGCCAAAGATCTAAATAAGGCAGCGGCTTAACGTGCCCTCCGAGGCACGGAGGAAACCCGTTATGTGATACCGACTTAACCTAAAGATCAACCCGAGCGCCAGTTATTATTAAGCCACGAGCTCCATTACAAACAAATTGTACCTCTATTATAATATTAATAAAGATTGTAACGACTGTCTTTTGTTCCGTATGATATTCTCAGGAATATTTCGGAAATCTTTTCCGAATCACTACACTGTAGGAGTGTTTCCCGTTCGAGATTTGATTATGAAGTTTCATATGTTTTGTATGGTAACAGTAAAGTACTCGTCGGTAAAAGTTTTCTGAACTAACCTCTTGGGCTTATCCCAGTTGTATACGTCCCTGTGTGCCTATTGGCCTTGTTCTGTTCTGTCTCCTGCTGACATGGAGGGAAGTAGAAATCATGTTTTTACTACTACTCCGCTATTCTTTTCTGATTAATTTCGTTACGAAATTCTCTGGGACTTCGTCAGGCTTCATTGTCTCGGTGCTTTTCTTGTGGTCGCCTCTGTTGATTCTGGCTTATAGGAGTTACAGTGGTTTGGGAATAGTGTGGCGGGCTTGTCCCATAAAGGACTAACCCCATGCTAGTCTTCTTGTTGGTAGAGTGGTTTCAGATCTTTGATTACGCTACTGTTAAGCGCTCGTTATGTTTTTTACTCAGATTTTACTATTTTATGTACACACGCAGACGGAATACCTACTTCAGTGCGAAATTCGATGATACAGCTTTCGCACTGAAATAATAGGTATAACCCACACCGACCATCAAGCTATATATACTCAGTATAACATGGCCTCGATTCCTATAGATTTCCCGTACAATAAGAGATTCACATAAACTGCTTTGTATATCTTGATTGGTGATCCTGCGTACATTTGCAAAGCTAATTATGTATTGATTTCAACAGTATTTTTTTCCAATTCAATAAGCAGTAACAAACCATTTAATCAAATCATTTCAATTGTAGTTACACTACATATCGCTTCCACAATTTGGTATCCAGAGTTTCATTAAAAACTTTTAACATCCTGGCAATTAAAACCAACATGGTGAACACATGCGACAAGCGCGTAGTAATTTACAACTACCCGCAAACTGACGACTCGTTAACGAGCTAGTTAAACAGTTCAAGCCATTCATTAAGTAGGAGCAGCATTTTGAATCCCGTTTTATTTTTCGTGAATACATTTTCTTTAGTACTGTTGCTTTTATCAAAATAAATTACAATAGCTATCTAATTATCCTACGTTCATGAAGTTTTGGGAAGTTTTGGAAGCGTCTAATCATAACTTTTCCCTTTTGTTCTTATGTTTTGAGGTACCTATGTACAAACCCACGCAAGAGTTTCAGTGTAAAACGTAGTCTTAAGAAGTACTTACCTAATGATTATTACCAACTTCTAACTTCTCTGCTAAAATATTACAGTGGGCTTACGTAAATGAATAAAGGTATTTTAAAAGGTTGTTAAATAACATCATTCTCATTGGCTCGAGCCTAAACATTACAATAATAATATTTAAGTTATATTAAATTAAGTAAATGCAGTTACTTTACGGTTTATGTGTCTGTTTTCGGAGTCTCTTTCTATATCACAGTTCTGTCCTATTTAACCCAAAGGTTGACTGGTAGAGAATCCCCTGTGGCATTAAGTCCGCCTATGTACCACTCTTGTACATGAAGTTTAAATAATTTAATATTATGTGCAAGAGGAAAATATTTACAAGAATTATAGAACATATAACCAAAATACCTAAGTCAACAATATAAAGTAAACAGTGAGCCTTATCTACCAGCTTATGTTTCGAAATCAACCTAGCATTAAGCAGTAAAAAAGCGTTATCAATGCCTTACCTATCAAACATGTCTCAAACACGTGCCGAACTAACTCAACAGGTCTACATAAAATATAGGACGCAGCTTCCTAGAAAGTTGTAGCTAATAATTAATTAATAATAACTAATTCTAGTCAGAGGCTAACTGGAAACGTGACTAGAGCCTGCATGTGCCAGCGTGCTGCAAGAAGCCAATTTAGAAGCAACCTGTATACAGTGGCACCCACTGTGCAAACTATTACGAGGCCATACTTGTTTTAGAAAATCAACTGGTAAACGTTGTGTTGGACAATTTTGTTTTAGAATTTACGAGAAAAAAGACACTGATCGAAGTACTTCAGTGAGGTTTGGTTTGGTCTCGTTTTGTTTACATGATAGAAGACTAATAACGTGGTTTAAAACAACGTTATATTTCTGTCAATCGTTTGAAGATTACTTACATATAATGATTATAAATATCATAATCTTCCTGCCCTTTTATGTTTAACATTAAATCCATTTAGCCCCTTCTGGCGCAGCTGTACAATTGACTTAATACGGCGTACTAGTCGTAGGTATTCCTAGACTAGTCCTAGTCCTTATGACAACGATTTGTAGGCGCAACTTCAAATTTGACAGGTGAAATCAATAAAACCTTTCTAATATGTAGTCGGCGTTCTTCAGAACTTATAAACATACTATTAGTGAATCTAATTCGGTGGATTTAGGGTGTGTCCAGCTAGATTTAAACTGAGTCAGCCACTAAGGGCCCGTTCACAACAACCGGCTCGGAGAGGAAAGCAGATTTTTATAACGTTTAAAACTGAGTTTGGAATCATTGTAATAAGATTTATTTTGTCATGTCACTACACTCAAGAACAAAAGAACGAATTGCTTTCAAGAACAAAAGAAGTGACATGTAAAAATAAAACTTATTAGAATGATTCAAAACTACCCTTAGAATATCAGTATTATTAGCTTTAACTGTCTAACTTTACGAAGTTTTGATCTATAGCTTGAAAAAATAACTCTCATTGCCTACCTGTCCAATTTATAAACTCAATCGTTTTCTTTTTGAAGATAAAAACGAAATACATTTTGTCAACATTCTAAGAAGCAATCCGCCCATAAAAAATACACATCTCATCCGCCATTTCCGTCTGATAAAATCAAATTGATAAAAAAAATAAACAGAGAGGGATCCGTCAACCAGCCAATAACTCCCAATGTTGGGGCAGGAAATTAAATAAAAGCTTGACAGCCATGTCGATAGAACAAGTTAGGCAATTTCGAACACCTGACGAGGACAGAGGTCGCGCACCCAATATTGAACTTTTTTGTTCACATTTTATTCAATTTTGATGGCGACGACTCAAGCGTACCTACTTATAAAGATATTATGTTTGTCATATTATCATAGTGACGTATTTAATTTAAGGATAGGTATTACACTTGTAGATTCTACTGCCTCGTTAGTCTAGTGGTGGTAAGCGCAACTGCTGTGCATGAGGTCCTGTATCAAGTATTTCTCAGTAGCAGCCTTTGAGCCTGGGTTTGTGCCCAGTTGATGGCAATAGGCTCGCCCTCTATTACATGGGACTTAAACATAGCTGGCGAAATGTGGGTGTACCTACTAATGGTTACACCTCTGATTACAAACGTGACGTTACGTTACGTTACTTGTAGATATGTATTAATCGTCTTGTTGCATAGCATATCAATGTAAGCTACACCTTTTCATACATTTAAACTACTGGATAAATCTTTAAGTCATTTTAAAGTTGTCACCATAATATAAATTCAATTAACGCAATAATCAAAATCAAATTACGAATCCCCAAAAAAGTTGACAAAGAAAAATGGAATAACACAATTTACAAGAAAACAAAAAGTTTGTGAATTTCTATCAACATTCGGAATGCCTGTTCCTTTGTAAATCAAACTTTTCCTTTTGGTTCTGACGTAGCTGAATAAAAAGTTACCATTTGTATTTACATCAGAGACGATCGTTTGTAACAAAAGGGGAAAAAGGAGCAGATTTTGTTTTGAAAATTAAAAATCCCATGGGACAAAGAGAGCGCTTCATATAAAAATAAACTGTTTTAAAAACGGCCTTCCAACAATGGGTGAACGTCCCTAATTCGGGACCCATCTAATGACCCGCACATCGCACATACATCCACTTTCAGAGTATACCACCCACATTTATAGTGCCGACTCAAGTTCATTTTTGAACTTGGGTCGATGTCATGACAACAGTGAGACATTGCCCACCACATCAATCCTAGAATTTCTTGGTCGCAAATGGCGTTTCTACGAATATGTTACTTCCTCCATACAAGGACGTTGCTTCCTACATCAGCCATGCATGCGTCATGATGATGGCTGCTTTAATCAATGCTAAAGATGGCACAAATATCACAGTCATCATCATTCTCTTGCCCTCATCCCAATTCATTTGGGGTCGGTGCTGCATGTCTTTCCCTTCCATACCTCTGAATAAATGTCATAAATGTCACTGTATTCAATGATAAAGATGTCTATAATGTCATTCTATATTAAAAAGAAGTCTAATATATATCTAATGGATATGTCTAATGGAGATGGATGTAGCCGTGTCAAGTCCGATTCAAGTTCAGTCCACGACTAACGATAACAGTGTAGTACATCTATGGCTAGATATGGCCCTATACATGAATATAGCAAACGAACGAAACAAAAAGTAACTCAGTGAAATTCAGAGCATCTCTAACGACTATCATTATAAAGATAAGTAAAGCGAGATTATGGCCGAAGCCATGGCAACCCATTTAATGTGCCAGTAATTACACCAGACCGCGGCTGTAAAAGTTTGCTTTTTTCCAAAATATTCATTTGAAATGAAGTATCAAGTAATGCATTCATTGTACATTTGACTCGTAATTATCTGAGCATTCATATTGCTCACCACACACCACAGATTTTCTTTAGTTCATAAGAACATCTAATGTAGGTAGAAAGGTAAAAAAAAACATTTTTTTGTGAATTGAAATTGTTTATTGAAATGACGGAATTACAAAATTTTGCCTTAAAGACTAATTAAAAATATGATTATGATTTTGAATAGAAAAAATCTTGATGACTGCAATCACAACGATATAGCACCTTTATAGCTCTTTTCAAAATTCCAAATAAATCTATCTACAATTCAGTACACGACATATTGAAAACAACAACTAAGAACGTGAAGAACTACAGCTATTAGCTCGAAACTCGACGGCAACCACGAGTCGAACGGGAAGGCAACACGACTCCTTTACTGGAACCAAACGATCACGTACAGTCAGTGCTTTGCACGTAATTTAATTGAAATCCGATCATTGTTAGAAATTCAATTGAACATGCAATATTGGACGAAAGTTCCTCGACAAAAATGTTCGCTGCAACTTGAGTAGTGTTTTTCTTTTCTTTTTGCAATGCTGTTAAATGGAACCTTCTGGTAATTTATGGCGATATGAAAAAAATCAATGTTTAAGAACTAACCTGCCATGCCATAACCATGCTGTTCATACTTTTAAATACTAGTTTTTAAGGTTATACCTTTACGTTAATTATCTCCATAACCCGTCAATTATTCAAAGCAAAAAAGTGTAGTAATCGACGTGATTTTTCACCCTCCAAAAAAAGTCGTTTCCAAACAATAATTTTTCCGTAGGGTTATTTACATAATTCTTAGTTGACGGCTTCGTGAAAGTTCCGTTTACACCCTGTATAATATATATATATAGTACAGCAATTTGCTTATAATTCCTTCCAACCAAAACCTAACTTCCCCACAAAGCAGGCTAAGCAAGCGAAACTAAGCTAAAAGCTTTCCACACTACCACTTTAACTAAAAAGGTTTTATATAATAAATACATAAAACACGTAGGTACTTAAAATACCAGTTTGGTTACGTAGAAAGAATTAGTTAAGGAGTTCTCTTTAGTACTCAATGTAACAGGTATCAGGTAACCTTTACCATCGGGAGTAACAGGTACCAGGCCATACATACGTACGAAGAGTATATCCCTACGTACACAAGTACATGGCTGACCATTCCACGTAATGAGAGCGCCGAGAAATGACTCGCTCAATGGCAACAGAGCCGCTCGCTGAAATGACTACAATAAACGGAATTGCATAACCGTCCACTGCAAACTACACGCGCTGACCTAAAAAACAGTCGGAGATAGGCTTTAGTTTTAGTTCCTATGGATTTTATTACACTTTATCAATAGTTATACTTATAATAATGTCTTACTTACATAATTTGTAAAATTAGGTGCTTCTAATAATAAATAAGAACGTAAAAAGAAAGTGGAAGCGGGCGGGTCATATATATGCTTATGGTATTATTTTTAAAGTCGCCGGAAAAAACTGGGTAGCCAAGACGGGGGTGGTCAAAGGTTGAAGAAAAGGAGAGAGATAGGGAGAAAAAAAAATAAAACAGGCCCGAATAGGTTTTTAAATAAAGAACTGGCATTGGTTAATTGACATTACCTGAAATTCGGGAAACGCCCAAGACTGCTGCGAAATAAAGATGTTATCAAACCCAAATTCTAACCAAGGACCTGCAGTACCTACATAACCTTTGAAAGGCGACAAGTGATCTCAGAAATTGCTTTATACGCAGAGATCCTCCTGATTTCCCCATTGTCGCGTTTAATGACACCCAAGAGAGGTGATAGCGCTTTTCTCCATCATCCGAGGTCACATTCCTAAAAAATTACATAGAAAATTAAATTCTTCAAGCCATTGTATGTTTTATTATTATAAAGGTGCCGTTAAATTAGAGTCACTACGGTGAGTCAAGCTCCAAGGCGATGCTGACGGAAAAATTTATCGTCTGTCCTAAGGCTGCACTAAAATAAAGCCATAAAATCCTCGCAGCTTTGCTGTGGAAAATGTCACCATTTTACGGTTAAAGTATGATATTACTTTGTTGATCATGAAATTAAATTGACTTGGAGAGTGCCAACGAAACTCAGTTTCAGTTTTCTACTAACTTATTTACGCTTGATTAAGAATAAAAAAAGAATTTATGAAAATATTTTTTTCACAGGTTTGTCTTAGTTTACAGACAAGAAGTTTTAGTCGTTTAAATCTTGAAAACCACTGAGATATCATTCCATCACGTTTCTTCTTCTTAGCGTGTCGATTATTTGGCCAAAAATTCAGCTATGCAAATTCTGCCCGCAGATGCAGTTATAAGATCGTCAAGTACATGCTGGTATCGAAGCGGAAGGTGGACCATTGTCTGTGTAGATATGCCGCATACACATTTGAAATCTGAGCCGTCCATTAAGCCTCATCTGAAGAGTTGAACAATCACATTTAATAAAACACATTACCCTCTGCCGGGTAATAAAAACTATGACACCTAAACATGAACATCTACCGCACTTTTAACAGGATCAAAGTAGGTTTAACTTAGAGAACATAAAGTGCCCAATGGCAATTGTTAGAAAACTTTTCATTCCAACCTAAGTAAAATAGCACGTTCTCAGGAAGAAGTCGAAAGAGCAAATCAGTCTAAAAGCGGGCAACGAGGTAAAGAAACGTAACTTCGACTAAGCGTTTAATCGCAAGCATTAACTAAATACAGCCCCAGTAACTTGTTTCTTAATTAAAGTCGGAATACTCTTTACACTGGAAGCGCTAGTTGCCAGAGAACTTCATAACAACATTTGGCTGGATATTTCTACGGTTCTACTAAAACTTTCTTTTCTATTACCCAGAGACCTAGAACTCTATTACCTAGAGGGATCGAGTTGAGGTAGTTAGTCTAAGAACATTATGCACTAATAAAGACTATTGCGATTATGCTACTTAAGTAGATACCCTTGTTAACAACACTCATGAACGGAACCGATTACAGAGGCTCATTCTCAGCTCAATTCCTCTACAAATGAGGTACTTAGCGATCCTATATAAACAAGGCGCAGAGATCGAATCAGTAATGGCAGATATTTACTCCTCAGACACACCTTTATCCACATTTGAATGTCAGCAATGGCCCTTATTTGCTTTACGATATTTATCTCGGTGAAAAAACCTACATTCTCAAGAATTTAATATAGCAATGGTTTCGGCAAATTCGCAAACTGAAATAAATCAACCCAATCGGCCAATATCTGATAAGACGATTTATGTAAAAGGCACTTCAATAGAAAAACGTTTAACGAAATCTGGACCCGAAATCGTACTCTTTTGTTCTTTATCCATTTACAGGAAACCCACGTGTTAGTTCAATCTAACATTGACATTTCAAGCCCATTTTCTTAACCTCGGACCCTCAGACCTTAATAAGTACTTTAGTAGTTAACTAGTTACATTCAAGTAGAGTTATTTAAGTTTCCAGGTACGCATTGCCTTACTTAGTTACTTTGGACCAGAACTAAAGAATAAAAGGTACGACGGTGGCTGTTAATCTACTTATTCTGGATCTTTATTCGCCGTCATGGCATTTAACGAGTGCGCTGCAAGACTATGAATAAAATTATAATTTGCGAGCAATGGCTGTCCTATCATTAAGATGAGTGTCGCGATAACCTGGATTTCCTCGTCAATCTTGGGACGCTTTGGCATTTACTGCGTTTAGGTGCTAATTTATGTTTCTTGTTTACTGTGAAGAGACTTTGTTACTTAAAATCTCATTTGGATGGGGTTTCTAGTTTCACAACTGTTCAAAGAACGGTTTCAAGTATTTACAACGCGCTTTTCAGTCTGTTTTTTCCGTGCGCTATTTCCCGAAGCCTACCCTTAAGCGCTAGACGACACAGGTCAAATGTGTGTTTAAACAACATGAGAGATGGTACACTCAGCAATCAACATTCGCTTCCACGCTCACTATCGTTTAGAATCATATTTGATGGCAGTGAGTGGCCTATCACGATCATAGAGCTCTATTAAACTGCGAATTTGTCGTTAACCCCGAAACGTGCGGGCTGTGGCACGTACAGTCTCGCAAATTCAACACCACATTTGCGATCGAACTGTTCTGAAATGTTATATTGCTATTATACATCTGTATCTATAGTTGATATAGTTTCCTAATACCTACGTATTCCCAACAGACTGCCTTTTCAAGGAGAGGTTCGTTATTGTACACATTTCGGAATTAAGTATTTTGTGGTTACGTTAAGCTCGGTTGGGTGTTTTCCTTTTCGGGAATTTAATTTCATAAAGTGCTTAAGGCCCTAAAATGATCTCAATAAATATTAAGGAAAGACTGGGTATTTAACATGATTGTTATAACTAAAGTAACAAGATTACATAAGTAACACAATTTAATGGTAAAACTTTGCTAATTACTTTTGCTTTTCTGTTTTTCCATGGTGACGGCAAAGAAATAAATTAAATTTTACGAATAAAACTTAATGAGACATGTTCAAAAACTTATCCCTCAAACTTTACCAACCAAGAGTAGATAAACCACTCAAAACATCAGAGTCCTGAAGACAAATAGAATAGGGCATCCTTGAAAACTATGCGGTCCATAATTTGGGCACAATCACAAAATTTACATAACATCTGAGTGTAACTGGTAGCTGGCCAGCTGCGGAACGCTTAGAGGCATATCACGTTACGTGGTCCTAACTTAGTTAGGCTTCGTTCAGGAGACGAAGCGAGGAGCGGAGAGTGAAAAACGCTCTGAAAATGCGTTATGCGTTGTGCTTGCATTTTTCAAGTAACAAAGGCCCATAGATAAATACCTTAACCTAAATATACATACTAATAACATTTGTGTTAACAAGCAACTTAAAGTTAATTGCACGATGTCTTGTGGGTAAAAAGTGAATAAGATCAGCTGTTGCATAACTTATAGGGATGTAAAACGTAGCAGTGAAGTTAGAACCGTGATTAAATAGGATAACAACAGTGTCTTTACCAATTGACATCTATGGTCATTTTATCTTTAACAGAGAATAGGAATAATCATGAATGGTCGTGAAAAGCGATCTACACCAACGGCCCAATACATATTAGCGTAAGGGAAAGAAAACGCCACTCACCACGCCTTAAGATCCACCAACATGTAAACACAGCCTTATCCTTCACAAACTGGTCTGAAACATCCCCGAAACGTCCCGAATACGGGTCCTCAAAGTAAAGTTGTTAATCTGGTTAAGAAGTTTTGTAAGTAATTACTCTTGTCGTCAGCGAATGAATGCATTCAGAATAGTTAGTATTCCTACGTGCCACTTCTTGTTAATCGGGTAGTCGGGCCATTTCGTGGCGAGTTGAAAGGTCCAGCCATTTAATAGACTCTATTACTTACCTTCTACATAGGAAAGGTGGATTGGACGACCTTAGAGAAATTGAGGACGGACGCCAGGTAGGCCTGATTTTATCAGCCCATAGTTAGGAGTAGAGATACGACGAAGCAAAACAGGCTTATGAAGGTACCTACTTGTAGAAGTTCTAAGTTTTGGGTGTTTTAAGTTACATAACTGTTGATGACAGTCGGCTCAATGGCTAGGTTCATAAAAACACACCCCTTTTCATTTCCCGTGAACCTATTTAAATGAATTCCGCAGTAATGTGGTTACAGATACCTATAGGTATAGGTATCTATTGATAGGTAATCAATGAGGGTATTAGCATTCAATCCGAGCGGCCTTTGTCCGAATTTATCTCGATCCGCAGCTTAATTAGGAAAATTAAAACTCATTCCACCATCTTCATTTTTCATTTAAAAAATATATTTCTCAGAAATTCTCGTCAAAATGAAACATCTCAAATAAATTGCGTCCTAATTTTGTTATAATTACGAAACAACAAACTGGAGAAAGATCGAAATAATTTGAAGAGAAAAAATACATTTTATCATATTCATTAAAATTCTCAAACTAATTAAATTGTTGGTCTAGCAAGTCCAGGATGAGCAAAACTGTTATTAGGTTTTACCATCTGGAATTTCTCACAGAAGTCTGTATTTGTGTCCAATTGATGCAATTAGGTTCGCCCCTCTGACTGTCCTTTCGAAAAATCCCTTATTCCTGACGGGTTCCGGACGGGTGGACATCGCATTATATAATTAAAAGTCCTGAACAAGACATAATCAAGTAAAAACAAAACCAGGAATACAATTAAGGTGAATGCTCAAAACGAGACAGTTAAATCAAGTCTCTATGTAAGACTGCGGACCTCAGAGATATCTAATAATTACTTAAGCCGTCACTCACTGCCGCACTCAGAGAACTTTAATTATTACTTAAGCGATCCCTAAGAAAAGGTTTTGACAGTTTTGTCATACAAAAGTATGTCAAATCTTTACTAAGTGACGGCTTAAGTAATCAATAAATATCTCTGAGTACGGCAGTTAGTAAAGGTTTGACATATTTTTGTATGACAAAACTGTCAAAACCTTTACTAAGTGATGGCCTTAGTAATCAGTAAAGCTCTCTGAGTGCCGCAGAGAGACTTGTAGTAGGAGGTATCGATGTATGTAACAGGTACTCCCATCCCACACGAGGTACCTAGGTAGTCACCTACCCTCAGCCCTTGAACAAGTTGTAAGCCGATCCCAAATAAACATGTGAGAGACTTGATATGATGATATAGGGAAACATCCCAAGCTACCTTTGGGATGTAGGTAGTGTACTCAACTTTCCATTACAATCAATATGTAAACTTACAAGTTTGGTAAGTTTGTGTTGTTTAGGCACACGCCTACCGACACAATATAAGAACACAACATCACGTCTTGAAATCCTGGACGAGTTAGGCAGAGATTTACTTAATATGTAGTACACCCTTTTTTTTTTTGGCAGGGCGAAAAGGAGTGTCAGACTTCTACTGATTAAAAACCACCCATGTTCCTTCTTAGCCCTTCATGTCGAGCCCGCGGTATCTCTTGCGAACAACCCGCAGCACCGACGGGATGGTAGTACACCCTCATTTCGCCATTTATGTTTAAGTCCCATGTAATAGGTGGCGATACCATCAACCAGGCACAAATCCAGAGAAATTCCTGATGGAAAACCCAATAACACTTTGCCCGGCCCGGGAATCGAACTTAGGACCTTAGGCTCAGCAGTCGCGCTTGACACCACTAGACCAACGAGGCAGTCACCAGTACTTACACCAATATCAACAAAATCTTGCTTATTTGTAAGTACGTTACTGTCGTTCCTCGAATACCCTTAGTCAGACTAACTGAAAAAGAGCAAAAAAAGTAAAAAAATCAAACGTAGTAAAATAAATAACCAAGAATAGATACTTCTACGAAACGCTATGAAGCATAAAGGAGAAGGCAAACGTGATCGGCTAAGCTTGACTGGGCTGCATGCATTACCATAATCCGAGCCATATCGATTTTTCTTGCTTCAAGCCTTTCTAATAGAACTTACTTACGTCGAATTTGCCGCGTGCTTCGACTAACACCGCCCACTACATTTTTATGAAGTAACCGTGCTTTATAGAAAGAATTTTATTTACGGAAAAAGTTTTACTGTTCATCCTGGAGTACACATATATTATAATTGTCATGTAATGTACAGTTTTTTATCTAATTATGTGTATCTTCCTTGGAATCTTAAATACGCCTTTTATTGTTTCAGTGTTGAATTTATTTTCCTTTTTTTTTTAATGTCTTCCGCCGTGGGGCGAGCGAAGGGGTCTGTCAGGCTCTAACTGACTGCTCTCTTATGTATGTATCTTCTTTCCTTGTTTAGTGAACTCAATTGTTGGTGAGCCAAATAAATAAAATAAAACCATCCCGGTGGGAACACCGGGATGGTTTTATTTTATTTATTTTTTATTCCTACTTTTACACCGGAGATCATGGGAAATTAGTCCGTCATGGGAACTAGTGCGGAATCGTTACTACGGCCTACAAAAATTACAAAACTCTCACACCTTAAAAAAGTTTTGCTCCTAAATCATTAAAAAAATCTATCAACACGAATGCTGAAACGGAAATCGAATCTGCGGTCGATCAAAAAAGATTATTTCAGGTTACTTCAAAAATTAAAGATGTTCTTGCAGTTCATCCAAAGGTTTCCTGGGAGCAGTGGCGTAGCGTACCTTGGCGGGGTCCCGTATAAAAATTTGTTTTTGGGCCCCTAAGAAGGGTAAAAACTCTAAAAAGAAAAAAAATGTTTGAAAAGAAATATTTATTCATCATAATTATCTATCTGGCACTTTCTCCAAAATTACAAATAATTCAAATTAAATATACACTCTCCTTGCCTTTTTTTCAGCAAACTGATTAATAAACAAAAAAATGGGAAGTTTTTATTAATTTTTACTTACGCACGTCCGCCGTATAATTGATACGGCAGATATGGAGGTAGCTACGCCCCTGCCTGGGAGGTAACTCTATCAGCGATAAGACTGCCATTGTAACTATACTATTATAACAATATTGTAAAACAGTTGAGTTGAGTTTCTATTCAATAAATAAAATTCGAAGAAGGCTTGAACCTACCCCACAAAAACCAATGAAAGATCTTTTCATTTATGTACTCTGAAATCATCTTAGACCGACATCAGTAGGTACGGCAAAACATCGCTACTTAAATTTCTTTTTACACAAAATAATCCTTAATCGCCAATATTGAGTACAGGAGCGTCAAAATAAAGGCCGGGGCACATAAAACCTTCGGTTGAGTGTGCGTCACAAAGAGACCTCAGCGAATCGATTCAGCAACAGGTCTGTACCGGGGCTTTTACACAGTACCTTATAATAGGTAGTAGGTAGGTACCTCCGTAAAGCGTATGCAGCGGCTTTTCAACGCTACCTTTGTAAATTATTCGCAAACTCGGTGAGTTGTGCAATGTAAATTGAATTCTGCTTAAGTTCACCTTTTACCAATAAGAAAGGCGTTATAAATTGTGTTATTTGAGTTCGTTTGTAAGTTAGAAACATGCGTTGCACTTGTTTTCCTTAGATAAGTTTAAAAAAAATGCATTCATTAAAATGTACCTAACCTAACCAAAACACAATTTGCAGTAAACCTGCGAAAAAATCGAAATGTGTGCTGGGACACATAGTAGAAGTGGAACTTCAACGGACATGTGGAAAAATTTTAACTGGAAATTTTATGGGCTGATTGTTAATGTACCTACCAACTTGTCAAATTTGACAGCCTGCCCGTAAAAAATCCAATTACAATTTTGATGCGATTCGTTTTTCCACTTGTCCGTTGCGATTCGTTTTTCCACTTGTCCGTTGAAGTTTCACTTCTACTATGTGTCCCAGCACACATTTCGATTTTTTTTCAACTCCTTACCGTTGAGGAGTTGTATCTTTCATCGTCCATCCATTATCTCCCATGAGATTATGATTATCAGACGCAAATACATTGAAGAGCTTTAGAAAATATGCGGTAAACGTAACAAGTGCTTATAAAATTTGAGGGTTGCCCTCGATTTCCCTGGGATCCCATCATCAGATCCTGACTTAGTGACAATGGGACCACCCCGGAAGTATACTCTTTCGAATACAAAAAGAATTATAAAAATCGGTTCATTAATGACGGAGATATCCGGAAACAAACGTACAAAAAAAAACACAGATAAATTGAGAGCCTCCTCCTTTTTGGAAGTCGGTAGAAAAGGGAAGAATTACCTACAGGCCTACAGGGCGTCAATATTCGTCACTGATTGCACGCGACTATTAAGTACGTTTACTAGTTCTAGGTCGACCGTATAAAATGATTAAAACATGTACCTAAGTAATGGGTCCCGCCCGCCTCCTTCCAAATGCGCTTGTTGTTTGCTTTTGAGTCAGTTTTATTTTTTGCATACATATATTTTTATTACACACAAATCTTTTTCTGCTGCTCGCTACAAAAAAATCTCTCAAGAGGAATTTCGAGAGTAACTATTCCTCTCAAGAGACCTACCCATGTCAAGTTGCAGGTGACTGTAGCTTCCTACTCCTAACTCGAAACCAACAAGCCTAGTGTTGATTTGGCCTTACCTGCCTTCCCTACAAGTAGGTAGGTATTTATTTATTGACATACCAACGACTTATTCATTATATCCTTACATTAATATATTCTATATAGCTAACAGTTTTGCTGTGAATTTGTCACTTGTAGGTGTGCACAGCACTTGTATAATTAATAATAAAAACTAAAGCGGAAATAATATGTTAATAACAAAACTTACATCGAATTGAAAATGTCAAGTAGTTAAATTAAATTAAAATACTGTAAATTCAAAAAATTAAATAAACATCAATTAAATTGGAATAGAAAATACCTAAATAAATTAAAACTACAAAATAAGATAAGAAATACAGACAAATTACATTAATTACAATAAAATTAAAGTTAAAGGAATAGAATTGATTAAAATTTGAGTTCAAAAATTAAATTAAAATAAAATATACAATTTTAAGGTATCTAATAGAAACAGGAATTATATAGATTTTTCTTTCGATACAAATGTATCGACTAATCGGAACTAAGGGAACAAAAATATTTGGAACACAGTGCGAGTGAATCGTGAATCGTGATCGTTTTCTACGACGTTATTATTCGTGATCTACGACGAGTCGGTTACAACTCGTTGTACAGTCAGTGCCCAGTGTTACCTGACCCCACGTATGAAGAAGAAGAGGGCAAGTGGGCAGTGGCGAGAGAAGAGGGGTCAGATAATGCTGGGCACTGACTGTACCTACCTACCTAACCTAATCCTGATATTTCTCCAACACCAATACTATGAACTTAGAATAACAAACAGCGTAAAAACCTAGGTAAATAAATTGGTATATACAAAATGTAGGTAACTATCTACCTAAATAATGAAAATTCCCGGTTGCTATTTATCAGCGAAGACAGCACACATTAATCCCCAAATCAATACAACCACATTTTAGCACTTTATGCCTGATTTCTTAATCTCGCTTAACGACTATCGGCAATTGATTGAACTCAATTCATTTAGATAGTGGGCTTACACTTTGACTAATATATCACAGGATTAACTAAAGTACCTGGAGATCTACCTGATGGATGGATTACTCTTGGGTACCTACATCATTTTATTTACGAATCATTGCAATTTCGAATCTAAGGAACCTACCGCCAATTTTTCCCGCTAGAGGGCACAATGCACTATTCTATCGTTATATATATAAAATAATTATTGTTATTACTTCCTTCACAAACAATCGAATCGAAGTTGAATCGATCTTGACACTTTTTCGAGTATCAGTTTTTTGGTTTTTTTCGAGTATCGATTACCAAATGCACAGATTCGATCGACATGGTAAAAATTTATACAGCCAATTAATTATATACAAATTAAATATGTATATATCCGTCGAGTAAGTAAAAATATTATTTAAAAATGATTTCAAATGGATGCGCAACGACTCTTGTTTATGGTATAGTAAAAAATGGCGTCGTAATTCAGACTATGGCCACGCGCTATAAGATCCACCGAGTACTATTTGTTATAGAAACAATATCTCCTGTTTCTGTTGATAATTATGCGGCTCGCCGACGGTTCCTGGGTGGCAGAACCCGGTACTCCATCTACCAAATAATTATTATCTTCATCTCGAATCACAATCGAGTCTATTAGTCTGCTTCGGTTTTATGAATAGCGATTGGATAATTATGACGGACAATCGAGTGTTAGGCCGTATACAGAAAGAAAGCTGGTAGCCGGCGCCGATCGACCAGCGCTTCTCGGTGCTGGTCCATGCTGGAAACCGGCGCTAACATTTATATGAACAAGCGCCGATAAGCGCCGACAAGTTATCGGCGACGTTCGGCGTTTAACGGCCGGCTACCAGCTTTCTTTCTGTATACGGCCTTATGTAGGTTTGCTGGCAACCAGTGATGCCAACAGAGATTTTACACATTCATACATACATAAACTCACGCCCTTTTCCCATGGGGGTAGGCAGAAACCGCAGAACGCCACTTGCTACGATCCTTACATATTTAGGTAGTCCTTTTGCCTCGTCCACATTCATACATATGCAGGGCTATTGCGTATCTTTTTAACTGTCAGTGGCTATCATAGTGTCTATCGATTAACTGTCAAATGGCTAGGGTTTGGTACAAAATGGAATCATTTGACAGCTTTTTTTTATCTTTGTTAAAAAAAACGTTGCCCCACACTAGGAATTTCTCCTGTATCGTGGGTGCGTTCACAAACATATACAGTCACATACACAAATACCCAGACCCGAAACAACTATCTGCAGGCCATACAAATATTTGTTCCGTGCGGGGATCGAACCCGCGACACGTAGCGCAGCAGTCCAATCGCTTAGCCACTGCGCCAACCGTGCCGGCAACGTCGTCGACATTTAAAAAGCTAGGCAATAGCCCTGCTGGTCAAACACGCACGCCGGTTACGAGTAGGTACTACGCACGATCTGTCCTTTTTTTTATTTTATCAATGATAAAAACAGTTGCCGATTTGCAGGTCGCTACATCTCTAGTAAAACCCGACTTAGCACCAATATTGAACCACATAAGATTTTAAAAGGACAGAACCAGCCAGAAGAATATGAACTTATATTGGAAGTATTAAATGATGTATAAATAAAGAATATTAAAGAACATTAGTTGTAACACTGCTGGCAACTCTGGCTTCCAATCTATGTTTTAGAAGTTTATGTCATCAGTTTGATGGTGATTCTCTGGCGGGAAATCAAATTGCGCGGGTGTTTAAAAAATTTCTCCTACGTATTAATTTGTATTTTTGCTTAGATAGTTTATTATATTCCCAGTGTATATAGTAAAATGGGAACGGAAAGCGATGGGGGCGATGCCCCCATCGATATTGAGCCAAAAAAGCGAAAATTGGCTCTCATGGATTCGTCGGCACAGTCTGCAGCTTACAAAATATTTATGAAACCGAATTACAAGAGACAATTTCCCGAATGCCACAGTGGCGATTGTGTAGTCTTTGTGGAATCAATAGAAAATGAAAAATTAGGCAACAAAAACCCAATTGGACTTACGAAATTATTCACCGAAAATGTTAAAGGCATCATAGGTGTACATCGAGTCAATGCCTACAAAGTTGGGATAACTTTCAAAAAACCTGCACCTGCAAATAGTTTTCTCAAGATGGACCATTTCTTGGGAAAAAATAAATTAAAAGCCTTCGTTCCTGCATACATGACGGAAACAACAGGCATCATCCGCTATGTACCGAAAACTATGTCAAATGAGGAAGTTTATAAAAACATTCAAAGTGACGTAGAAGTCACATCTATTAAAAGATTTATGAAGAAAGTTGAAGGAAAACTTACACCATTAGGTACAATAGCAGTTACATTTGCCGCAACGGCATTGCCACAGTATGCATACATTCACATGTTTAGATACCCAGTACATATATATATACCACCATTGCTACAGTGCTACAAATGCCTTAAATATAACCACTCTGCAAGAGCTTGCCGTGGTGAGCAAATGTGCTCTTCTTGCGCCGGTCGACATTCATACAAAGAGTGTGATGTTGAAGAAATTATTTGCATAAACTGCAGCGGCAACCACCTAGCAATTTCAAGAGATTGCCCCATTAAGAAGCAAAAAATGGAAGAAAAGAAGAAGAAGTTCCTCAATCGGAATCAGTCATATGCCAGTGTGGTGAGTACACCTCCTCCAACTATGTTAGATACAAATGTTTTCCCAGCTCTCAAAAAACCAAATGAAAGGACTTCGGGTGAGAACTCAAAGTCATTTGCTGAAGAAATTGTAAATAATGAAATAATTATAAACGCCATTGTAAAATCACTAATTGGTCTTGGTAATAATAAAGATAATGCTCCAATAACAAATAAAAGAATAAAAGAAACATTGTTAGCAAATTTAATTATTAATTGATGGATACATTTTTAAATATAGCACAATTCAATGTACAAAGCTTACAGAGTAAGAAGGCCTTATTAAACAAATTTCTCTTTGAACAAAAAATAGATATATGCCTGTTAAATGAGACTTGGCTAAAAAATAGTAGTGTAATTCCTCGTTTTACATCATACAACTTTATATTTAAAAATTCAGTAAATAAACACAATGGAGTAGGTATTTTGATAAAACAAAATTTAGCTTATAATGTTATAGAAACAACTTTTTATGAGTCAGTCCAAAATATCTGTATTTCCATAGAAACATCCATGGGTACATTGCATATCCTATGTGTTTATTGTCCTCCCAATAGCAACAGATTTGATACTAACAAAATGAGAAAGGTGCTTCTTGAAATTCCCAAGCCATGTCTTATCATGGGTGATTTTAATGCACACCATATATTGTTTGGATGTCATACAAACAATAATAGGGGTAACAGTTTATATAACCTTATTGATGAATTTGACGTATGTGTTTTAAATGATGGTAGAGCAACCACTGTTCAGTATCCAAACAGGAATGCATCAGCTATTGATCTAGCTCTGGTAAGTTCCGCATTAGCTCCTCTTTGTGAATGGCAGGTTCATGACGATCCTATGGGCAGTTATCACTACCCAACCCAGGTAGTTTTAAATGTAAAGCCATCAACATATGAAGTCCGGCCTGTGGAAGAAAAATATATTTATAGTAAAGCAGATTGGTCTAAATATTATGAATTATCAGAAACCGGTTTTTCTCATTTAGACATTGATAATATGGAACCTCTTCATCTGTATGATAATTTTGTGAATATTTTATATGATATAAGAACAAATACAGTCCCAAAACGAAAACCTAACCAAACTATGCAAATTTTAAGAAAACCAGCTCCTTGGTGGAACCAAACATGTAATGAGGCAGTTCAAAAATCTAAGGAAGCTCTGTTAGAATATAGAACATCACCAAGCATCCCCAACTTCATACATTACAAAAAGCTTGATGCTCAAAAGAAAAGAATATTAAAAGAGGAGAGTATCAATTCTTGGCATGAGTTATGTAGTAGTTTTAATAGAATGACACCTGTTGCAAGAATATGGGGTTATATTAAAAAGTTTAAAAGGATAGGTTCTTCTTCTAACAAATATTTAAATGATGATTGGATACCTGAATTTTTAGAAAATTTATCAGACTCATCAATAATGAATGAAAATAATATAAATGATATTTTAAGAGAATCTGTTGAATCTGAAACCAACTGCTTTCTTAATAGTCCATTAACAATAAACGAATTGCACATAGCTCTTAAGAGTAGGAAGGATACAACCCCAGGTCTGGATAACATACCATACATCTTAATAAAAAAGTTACACCCTAATGCCTTACAAATTTTATTAAATGTTTATAATAAACTTTGGGATACACTACTTATACCAGAATCATGGAAAACTCAATGTGTCATTCCAATCTTAAAGCCCAATAAATCTGTAAGTAGTCCATCATCATATAGACCTATATCATTATCATCTTGTTTGGGTAAACTTTTTGAAAACATGCTTAAGTTACGTTTAGATTACTTTGCTGAAACTCAAGACAAGTTACCAGATATACAGTATGGATTTAGAAAAGGCAGAAGTTGCTCTGAAAGCTTTGTTTCATTTATATCAGACCTTAAAAAGGCTAAACTTAGTCATTCTAATGTCATATGTGTTTTTTTGGATGTCAAAGGTGCTTTTGATAATGTTAATATTGAATGTCTAATTCGTGTTTTGCATGAATTGGGCTTACAAAGTAAAACTTTAAATTGGATTTTTAATTTTTTGTACCGGCGAACTTTGTATGTTAGATTCAATAATAAGCTCCATGGTCCTAGGTTAGTCAGTAAAGGCACAATGCAAGGAGCAACACTTTCACCCCTGTTGTATAACTTGTATACATCCCAGATTCTTAAATATGTAAATACTTCTCAAGTCAAAATATTACAATTTGCCGATGACTTGCTTTTATATACAGTAAATCAAAACTTGAATATGGCTGTTAACAATATTAATACTGCATTGGCTCAATTACAATATTATTACAGTAATACTTTAAAACTAGATATAAGTTCTGAGAAAAGTTCAGTATTATTATTTAGTAAAGATTCATTAGCACAGTCCACTGTAAATATTGTATATAACCACAATGTTATTCCTATTGTTAATCATCACAAATTTTTAGGTGTTATAATAGATGATAAACTAAAATTTGATAAGCACATTGACCATATCTGTCAAAATGCCATGAAGAGCATCAATGTCCTTAGGAGCTTAGCAGGAACATTTTGGGGTTCCGACCCAAAAACACTTAGCATGTTATACAAAAGCATAGTCAGAAGTCATTTTGATTATAGTTGCTTAGCCTATATGAATGCAAGTATCACATTGTTAAGAAAACTGGATGTGATACAAAATATGGGCTTAAGAATAATTAGTGGAGCAATGCGCACCACCCCTATAAATTCTATGGAAATTGAAAATGTTATACCTCCCTTATCTTTGCGACGTTTACAGCTGGCTGAGAGATTCTGTCTCAAAGAGTTATCTTACAATAATAGTACAGTTCTTGATAAAATTGAATTTCCTTTGGAGGTCACACAGTCAGTTGTCCCATCCTCCATCTCAGCAAATACTTTTATTTCTGGTTCACTGCCTGAAATTTCAACCATTCTAGTTAAAGTAAAGAACCTGACAAGAGACATGTACATCAAAAAGAAGTGGCCAGTATATGAATTCCCATACAATACTTTATTAGCTTACTTTGATATCAAGTGTTTTTTAGATACTGTCAAAAATAAATATGATTTCTTAGAATTTTTGAATGACAAATCACATTTCTATATCATTTACACTGATGGATCTAAAACTGCTGATTACGTTAAAGCAGCATATTATGACCCACAAAAGAGAATAACCAAATGTTTTAAAATGCCAAATAGTTGTAGTATATTCACTGCAGAAGGTTGGGCTATACTAGCTGCTCTAACATATGTAAATACTATTGTAAATAATAATGAACATGGTGTAAGCAAAAATGTAAATAGTGTAAATAATATATTAGTTGTAAGTGATTCCAAAAGTGTTCTAACTAGTTTAAGTAATTGTAACTTTAGTTATAAACAAAATTATATTGTACATAGAATTAAGTACACTCTACAAAAGTTGGGAAAACATATAGAATTTTTGTGGGTTCCATCTCACAGTGGCATAGTTGGTAATGAGGTTGTAGATCTGGCAACTCGTCAGGATCACGACGAGGATATTACAGAATCTTTCAAGGTCCCTTTCACGGATTATTATGAACAATTTAAAACATTATTTAAGAAGATATGGAAGGATTATTGGGACGCAACAACAGAAACAAAAGGAAAATGGTATTCAGAATTACAGCAAGACTTACCAACAATGCCGTGGTACAATAAATTCAAATACTCCAGCAGAAAGTTCATAACCGTCATTAATCGCTTGCGATTTGGCCATTGTTTAGTCCCAGCTCATCTATGCAGGATGAGAATCATCAGTGAAAGCAAATGTACCTATTGTTCTGAAGAAAATGCGGATATAAAACACGTTATATTTGATTGTGAATCGTTTGCCATGCAAAGACTGTTACTTGTCAGTGAAATTAGTGACATAGCAGAACAAAACTCTCTAAGTGTTCCCCGCCACGTTCAGGAATTACTTTCCAAAACGGTTTATTTTAATCCATTATTTAGATATATACTGAATACTGTAGAAAAAATTTAATTGTTTGTTTTTTATTATTCGTTTTATGTTTAATATTTTGTTGTTGTTAATTAGAAAATTTCACCGCCTCTCAGATGTATTTAGCTCGTATGAGTGGTAAACACTTGATGAACTTGTTATTGTTTTTAGGATAAGAGTAGTATGTTTAATGATTACGACTGAAGGACATGTATCCATGGTCATGAATAAATAATTTATTAAAAAAAAATCTATGTTTTACTGTCACTGTCAGTGTCACCTTTCTTTGTGTTGGGTGATATTTGTTAATTGTTTAGACTTGAGAGATCTGACTGAATTGCATTCAGTTTTGTTTAAGTCCTATATTAAAGTAAATGGTCTTTGTTTACAGGGTGCGGTGACTAAATTTTGTTGTCTCTTTATAATCTACTAATACTGATATTTGTTGTTAGCCGTTCACCAAAGATGCGTCGGTGCTGTGCCACTGATTGCAAGAAGAAAGGCATTCATTCTTTCCCAAAAAACTCATTTACTAATAAGCAATGGGAAATGGCTGTACGTCGCAAGGGTTTTATAGCCACAAAAAATTCAAGGCTCTGTTCTGACCATTTTACAGATGATGATTACCAGAAAGAGGGATTTTATTCAGGTCAGTGTATGAAACTGAGGTATGACCACAATACGTAGAGTGCTATTTACACTTACAGTATTTACTTTGATAACTATTTCGGTGTACAATAAACAAGGTATATTTGAATAGTCAAACGAACTTACCTGTAAGTGAAGTTCGACGGTAATTATACTTTGTTGCATTGTCCGAAGATGATTAGGATTATTAATGTAGTCACGGCTTTAGTCTGTGGCGCCAACACATAAGTTTAAAGAAAAAAAGTTTATCTGTGCTAGCTTTCTGTCACCGGCTTCTGTAAATATCTTCATTAAGTTCATAGCAATTTATTGGTTTTACAACATAGGGTTCATGCTCATACGAATAAATAGCATGGAGATTTTGGGTCGGGTGGGACCAATCATCTTCGGACAATGCAACAAAGTATAATTACCGTCGAACTTCACTTACAGGTAAGTTCGTTTGACTATTCAATTATACTTTGTTGCATTGTCCTCGATGATTAGGATTATTAATGTAGATGTTTAAAGACTAGTTGTAAAATCAATAAACATTTATATAAAATCAATAAACATTTATACAAAATCAATAAGCATTCATATAAAATCGATAAACATTTATACAAAATCAATAAAAATTTATATAAAATCCATTAACATCCATCTAAAATCATTCAGATGAATATTATATAACTTATAAGTCATATGTCATTTTTTAGAATTTTGTTAAGGCCACTTTAGTTACCTAAAGGTAGTATTTTTTACAATTCAGGTTTAATCGTTACCAGTGTTATTAAAAAATTGCTTCAGGGAACCTTCTATTGTTCACTAAAGGTTTCATTTTAAAGTTTTAGTTATAAATCACTAGCTTGTGCCAGCGGCTTCGCCCGCTACAACTCGAAAATTATCCCATGGGAAGATAAAATCGGGATAAAAACTATCCTATGTGTTAATCCAGGGTATAACCTATCTACATACCAAATTTCAACCAAATCGGTCCAGCCGTTTATGCGTGAAAGAGTAACAAACATCCACACGTCCATTCTCACAAACTTTCACATTTATAATATTATATAAGTAGGATTAATTTAAACATTTGCTCGTCTAATATCGTCTATATTGAACTGCTGGAGGCTGCCAATGTTGTTGCATGGCGGGTGTACTGTTTATTGAGCATGTACTAATGTCAATTCCATATCTTCCAACACGTTATTGTAATTGAGTTCACACATCTTTAAGGCCTCTTGTGGATATTATTCATGAATTAGTACAGTCCCACAGGCCATGCGTTAATTTTAATTATTTAACCACCCCTATAGCTGGGTTTACATACTCCTATTCTATTGCTAAAGAAAGAAACAGTTATAAAAGGTTGGTATTCGTTTGGCCCACAAATTTAATTAGCGTATCAACCCTTAAAGTAATACGATTTTGTTTAATCACTATATCATAAGTATAAAATAGAGATAGGTATTGTTTGCACTCTTTCTGTGGCTAGCAGTAATATAGTTATCGCTTTTTTGGTAATTATTTGTAAATCACTTTGTTGAATGTGATCCAGTAGAGAGAAAATAAAAAACTGAAAAACATCCCAATTCCCAAGAATTCTCCGGATCTTGGAGGACAAGTCTCTGAACCGTATTTTGATACTATCATCTGTACCTATATGTGGTCTTATAATTAGAGATAGCACTGAACTAACAGAATATGAAAATAGAGGAAGAAACCTTCATTAATCCTTAAAGCGAAAAAACTGAATAACTTCAGTGATGGTTTGCTAATGCTTATAATATTTTAATTACAGTATCTTGTCTTTACAATTGCAGGCAATGAGGCAAGCATTGGTATTGTGTACTTTTAGTTATTGAATTCCTAATAATATCAACAGCTTCAATACTAATTCCAAAATCTTAAAAAATGTTCCTGATAATACTCCTGCCATCAATCCCAGTAGAGAATAGTGGAAAAAGTATAGAATAAATGATATTGGTCTAAATACCATTCCTTCCAATGTCACCTTGTATTGGCAAGGAGCATCCACCACTTATCACCGCTACAACCCCTGGAGATACCGGGGCCACGATACATAACTGTGATACTTAGTGTTATTCCATGATACAATTAATCAATTGTAAGTTCACCAATATGGATATAATATTTTAATAATTTAAAACACCTAAGATTCCCTTTCACATTCAAAATATGCTGATATCATATTATTACCTTTGGTATTAATGTAAGTAATATCGAGTAACCATATATACCTAGATTCACACTATTGCCAAGGATTTTAGAAATTTATTTAACTGCTCCTTATTTAAATGAGTATGATACTGTATCCATTATGTACCATACCTATGTTTAACAAATAAAAATTCTGATTCTGATGTTATATTTTCAATTCTTGGCAAAAAATTTCACTATCTCATAAATGACTGACAGAACACTTTAGCCCAGAAAAAAGGGGCAGCACTCAATTTTGTTATTAAAAAACTGAGCTGAATCTACAGTCCATAGTCTGTTAGCAATCTATGAGCCACACAATATTCCGTACCATGCAGATGAAGCATATTTATATGTGTGTATTTTAATTATTAACTCAAAATAACTGGCTATGTCTATGGACCACAGCAAATGATACAATATATACAACATAGTGTTTATATCATAATTATCATAAAAAACGAACTGGCAAAAGTGTGGGTGTACTATTAGGTAGGTACCTCTCTGTCTAATCCTTCGGGATTACAGGCATGATGTTATTTTATCATTGTTATCACTTAGAACAAGGTTTTTGTGCCACTTGAGTTTCTTAGTGAATAGAGTCCTTTAGTTAATAACTGGGCAAGCATATTAAAGTTCTAATAGCCTTTTATCAATAAATTCTTATATTTCATTTCTCTTCAGTGATGTTAAAGCTTAGTGAATAGTATTAAAAAAGTAAACCTAGAAGTTTACTGTGTTGTTTAGGTATGAAATCACATTTCTCTTTGGTACTGATGATTTCATGTTTTCTAAACATTATACAGCCTCTCTGTCTCTAAGGAAGCTTTGAAACCTGTAATGGGTTTCAATGTTTTTGTAATTTATGTTTATGGGGCTGAAAATAAACCAGAAGGTAAGACATATTGAAAACATAACATTTGCCTTGAAAAAATAAAGCTTCCTATATCCTTGCCTATGTCTATCATGTAATAAGCATCCAATCCAATGTGCTAAGAAAAAACCATTATTCTGTAAAAAATTGGTATACTGTTGTATACAAGATTATCTCCAACCAAACTAAACATAATGTAATGTCTTTTATATAAAAGACAGTAAGTTTAATTTATTTCTGTCTCTTTGACAAGGAAAAAATGGTAAACAAAGTTGTTATTGTAAAGGGTAGGTAACTTTAATTGCTATGAAAGCAATTCACTTCTTCATTTCAGATACTATCTGAATAAATTCAAGTATAGAATTTATCATCTAGAGGAGTACCTATAACTCCATCACCACCATCCAATTAAGAATAACTGGGTTGTTTGAGTGATTGGTTTCCAATCACATAAATTATATTTAAGTCCACCAACCTGTGAATTTATTTCTGAAGGGAATGATTTCTCCTGGCCATCCGCATTCTGTCTGCTGCACTTGTAGGTACTTTTGATGACAGCCCCCCCCTTTCTTTGCACTTATGGAGGAGGGCCCCGCCAGTTTAAAAATTTATTGTTGAAGCACATACGGCTCCCATGAGCTCACTCTATGAGTGAACTTTTATGGTACACTCATATTTAATCCTTAACCAGATTTATTTATAGATTTTGCTGATCTTATGTTTCCGTCTTTGATTGTAGCAAACTCTTTTGTCTTTGTTGGTTACCAACAATAAGAGATCTACGTCCCCCTGCTTGTATATATATGTATACACACAAAACAGAAGCATCATTCAGCTTCTTCATCATCATCATCGGCCTGTAATGTTCCTACTGTAAGGACTCAAGCCTCCTCTCTAGGCGAGGAATCCACCACGCCAGCCCAGTGTGGATTGGTAGATACAACTTCTTAACCATGTCTATTTATGCCTTTTGGATACCTCATTCACCACTGTATGATCTTCAGAATTAATAAAACATTTGTTTATAAATAGAGAATGGCGGGTTTTCATTTTGTGTTTTACTTGCTTATTTAATATTTTTTATATGAATCTTCTCTTTCTTTCTCTGGGTATAGATCCACACCAAGTATTTCAAGAAACTTGATTATATAATAATTCTTTATATGGTACTTACCACCTTAATTCACTTTCATTTATCTTGATCTGCATTTTCAACGTCTCAACCGATAACGGGAGGATATTTTCTAATGACTGTGAAGGGACAATTTTATTGTCTTCTATAAGGTAACCTCCTTAAAAATGTTATAGGTATCAACTTCTCGAGGATAAAACACAATGCATGTTGTAGAACAACGTTACACTTATATAACCAAGTAAGCTCCCGCAGAACTTCCCATGAAGGTTATAATAGAACAGTCAACCGTGTGTGCCCCCACAGGACACCCCTTTAGGGTTGCTGAGTTCACGACACTGCCGTTTCAGGCCATGTACACCCCCGCAGGATGACCTCAGGCCAGGCAAGTCGTTCATAATGTATCCATGAAGGTTATAATAGCAGTCAACCGTGTGTGCCCCCCCAGGACACCCCTTTAGGGTTGCTGAGTTCACGACACTGCCGTTTCAGGCCATGTACACCCCCGCAGGATGTCCCCAGGCCAGGCAAGTCGTACATAATGTATCCATTTTGGGCTTCATAGTTCCGTTGCAAGCTCCAACAGAGCGGTCTCAGGTCATGCTAGCAGCCAATAAAGGCAAACATTTTAATAGGTACTCTCTGAACTTCGATGTAGTGCCCACGTGGCAGGCATGCAGTTAGTTGCAAACACGTGCAAAGCGCAAGGCATATAAAACATACCATGTTTTCGATGTAGCGATTATTGCCACACAACAGAGCTTTAGGCTTTTGATTCCAATTCTTCAGCAGTAGGCAAAAAACGAATCAAGGCACACACAAGGTAAGCCATTTTGTTTTCTTACATAGAACAACACACTAATAAAAACACTTAACACTCGAATCAGAGCTAATTATGTTTAATGCGCTTTTCGTAATCTCTTTGATTTCTTCATTGGCCTCGACTTTGTCAATATTAACCTTATTTTTCCATTTTAACTTTAAAATGAAGTTTAAAAACCTAAAAGAAATCTAAAAATAATCGAAAAGAGTGACGCCATTAAGACATAAAATCCGAATGAAGATATTTACAGAAGCCGGTGACAGAAAGCTAGCACAGATAAACTTTTTTTCTTTAAACTTATGTGTTGGCGCCACAGACTAAAGCCGTGACTACATTAATAATCCTAATCATCGAGGACAATGCAACAAAGTATAATATTATACTATCTATCTCTCTCCTTGGAGTGCTCAAATTTTTTTTTTTTTTTTGTATGGATTAACTACATGTATATTTACAGGGTTGAAAGTAATAAGAAAAACATTAAAAAAAGGAGTTATACCTACCCTGTTTGCTTGGAGCAAAGAAGAATCTGTAACGGATGAATGGACGCAGAAAAGAATGGAAAAGCACATAAAAACTGAACCTGATGATGGTGAAGATACTTCTGGTAACTCAAAAGCCTGTACAAGTTCTGTAGCAGTAGCAGTTGACATTAACTGCTCTAGGGAGGTGGAAATGGCTGATGTTCCTATTAAAGTGGAGGTTACTGCATCATCTTCGACTTCACATGACTTACCAGGCATTAAGACAACTTCAACAAGAGAAGTAGGCTCTCAAAAAAATTATCAGTTTTTCTCCATAGACACCTTAAGGGAAAACAGCAAGGCAATAAAGTTTTATACTGGATTGGAGTCATATGAAAAATTTTACTTAATTTTTTCTACTTTACGCCCCGAGGTTCATTCACTAAAGTATAGGTGGAGTCAAGTTTTACTCTTAAGTATGGAGGATCAATTTCTCCTTACTTTGATCAAATTAAGAAGGAACAAGGTAGACTTTGAATTATCATTTCTCTTTGACATTAGCCAGACAGCAGTAGCTAATATCTTTGTAGCATGGATAAATTTCATACACAAAATGTGGAGTTCAAGAGAGGGATATTTAGAATATTTCATAACTGAAGAATTTGGGATGGAAGATAACTCAAATATCAACTCAATAACATCCATTGAAGATGACACTGAAAATCCTGAACAACAAGATTTATCAAGTCCTTTCAAAACCGAAACCACAGACAATTTGACTATTGGAGCTACTCCTAATGATACATCAACTCAATGTTCTGAAACACATGATGTTAGCACAAGTGACAGTTTTGATATCCAAAGCTTACCCAACATTTCAACAAAAGAAGCCAAAGTAAATATTCGCGCATTCCGCCAAGTAAAACGACAAACGAAAGCATTATTTTCTTTTCTGCAGGAACCATGTAAGAAATATTTGAATTATATGGCTAAAATAGACTATATTTGCCAAAGGCTGTACAATTTCAATGAAGGCATTGTACCATAGTAAATTATGTAAAAATTGTCAAAGGACATGAAGATGGTCAGTGACCACCTTGTTTAGTGGTTGCAAGTGCTACTGCAGAGGATTATTTAGGAGTAGTAACCTGGTCCGTGTATTCGCGCAAGAGAAACTAAGGGTGTTTTAGTGTCCTGTCGGGGCTGCGGGTTGTTCGAAAGAGATACCGTGGCCTCGGCGCAAGGGCTAAGTAGGAACATGGGTTACATGGGTGGTTTTTAGTCAATAGAACTCTAACACTCCCTCTCGCTCTGCCCAAGAGCGGGAGGGGTCATTTGATGATTTTCCACCGGCCAAAATTTATTTCATTCAGATGAACCAAACCCTTTAAAAACTGAAACGACTGAAAATTTTCTATTCTTGTCGCTAATAGAATATCACGCCTGGAATCCTGGAAGTGGTAAAGGTGTACCTTATGGATTACCCACATTTCAGCCGTTATATAATAAAATGCTTGAAGTCTTATGTAAAGCCAGTCTGTTGACCTCAACCAGGCATAATATCCGGACTTCTTGGCTGGTATTAAGAAGTCCTGATTAAAACCATTTACAGCATGACAATTCAAGCCAGGACTGATGCTCAGCAGTTTTGGCGGGTGGAAAATCATCATAAAATCATAAAACCCGCCCATGTTCCTTCTTAGCCCTTTATGTCGAGGCCGCGGTATCTCTTGCAAACAACCCGCAGCCCCGAGTGTCGGCCCTTGCGGGGCCCCTTCCATGTTGCTGACATATCTTTGAGGCGCGCGCGTGGCACTCGAACGCGCCGTCGACACGGCCTGTCGTCGTCGTAAGACGAACGGACGGCGAGCTAGGGCTTGTGACCTTGAGGCAAATAAGGCAGTCAAATAACTATCATTAATAACTCACCTGTTTATTAAGGGTTATGTACTTACTAGTTTTAAACCTAGTTTAGCCTAGCGTGTAACCATGCTGTGTACATTGTGCATTAAATAAATAAATAATAGTGTAATATTGATCTCAGTTATAATAGTGCCAATGTGCAAAGAGAAGACTTTCTAGGTTCTAATTGTTGCTTTTTTTTAATTTTTATAGTATAAGTTTACCAAAAATAAAGAATTAACTATACAAAAAATAACTTTTTTACTCAACCTTGGTCATTTTTTTTCTGTTAGCATTTGTGAAATAAAATTTTCTACTAAGCATAGTAATAAGTTTAGAAATCTAGGGTAAACTTGATATTTGGGTTTATATTTTTTATATTCATTGAATGTACCTTTCATTAGAAGTTTTTTCACCACATTAAGGAACTAGGTAGTTTCAGGAATTCATAATGAAGAACTTACTATTTTCTATTAAATTCAAAAGCATATCTTTTGATCCCCCAAGATATTGCCAAATGCAGAACATTTTGGTGGCACTATCTGCATACTATGATTAAACTTGTCTTAGCAATAAATTACGTATTCTCAACTTCACAAGTCAAGACAGTTTCTTCTTATTCTTTATGATTCCTGGGAAAAAACTTAACATATTCTGAGTCTCAAATTATTGTTGCCAGTTCAAAAGACAGCCCTGACATGGCACTGCTAAATGCATTGAAAGGGGTTAATTAAAACATACTTCTGTTACCCATAATTTATTCTTACTTTATTCAATTTAATGTTAACTTAGTTCAAATAAATTATGGCAATTCAATAGGTTGGTCAAACTCAACAGCTAGTACATCAGGAGTTCTAAGCAGGGCTGTAGAAATTTGATAGCGAGCAGGGGTCTCAAGATCTCTAAAAATGATTTCAGACCCATTTGGATGCCAAGCAGCAAATGTTGCATTTAAAGTTGTCTTCTCATATGTCAAAATAGTGCAGGGTTTACCTAGGAACAATGTATAATACTATTAATCATTTTGTATACAAGAACTTTTTGAGGATGTTATTAGGTTCTTTTTTATTATTCTAGCAAGACTACAATGATAAAACAAGCTGTTAAATATAATGGGGATAAAGCATTCCTCAGATAATCGTTAAAGTTATCAAATAGGGTTTCTTTAATAGGTAGTTACCGCTTAGTTCCCCAACTGCTTTGAGAAATAATTCCCGAAGTGTCGCTCTGGCTTCCTGTTCTTTCAGTGCAGGGTCGGACACTTCCTCAGTGTCAGTCATAATGAAAAATGTAATAGTTCTAATTATAAACAATAACACGAATTTATTTACTTGTTTTGTTTATTGCAACAGCTGTCAATCTGTCATACTTTCGATACCGTGACACTGACAGTGACATTCTTGCTCATTTTTTTTTTTTTTTTTTAATAATCTTTATTCATGACCATAGATACAAGTCTTTCAGTCGAATATTCTTGCTCATGAACTCAGGGTATTGCTACTGTATAAAACACAGTCTAGAACATTATTTTCAAAGAAAAAAATTGCACGCTAAAGTGAATTTGTAGGATAGAATTTCCAATAGGAGCCGCAGATTTGGAAGTTCATATTTTTTTGTAAATAGTACTCCTATAGCCATCACTTAAAAATTGGTGTATTTTATACAAAGAATAAAAATAATTATCAAAAGCAAATCATAATAAATTGTTTTAAAAGCTCCCAATAGATGCCCGTTTGTATTTCGTGCGACAGAGATAACGCGCTCTACGAAGCCGAAATTAGCCGATTGTCTTTCCAAAGGTCGATGTGCAATATTTATCGCCGGGTACTGTAACTAGCATGCTTATTCACAAACACGCTCTTTTCATGTACACGTGCTACTTGTATGCTACTAAGCGACAGCTGGTCGAAACTAGCACGCTTTTGTGCTACCACGTAGTATGTGTAATATTAATAATGTGTAGGTATTCCAGCCATAAGGTTGTGCAATTGTGCATGTTGGGCTTATGTAATTGGCTACTTGACTACTATTAAAAATGGGCGTAAAAGTTATGTTATTTCAAAGAACTAACAGAAATAACACGATGTGTGAAAAAAGTAATAAAATCGATTAGAAAATGGCTTAGATAGAACTGATTTTAAATGACGTGTAAGACAAAGACAGCGCTATATAACCGTGACGTCATATTTCATACCGCTCTAGTAACGTCACGGTTACACGTACGTGCGTACAATCGTACGTACGTAGTACAATTGTGTCGTTAGATTTCAAATTGAAGTAAGTCCAAAAAGATTTAATTCATAAAAAGCGGTTTTTTTTTTCTGTTCGAGTAAGGCTTTTTATTATCTTATTTTGAGGGTGGTGTGACTATCAAAAATCGGATTCTCTATCATCCTTTCTAACATTGTTTCTATGAAATGTTTATAGATTACGAGAAAAACGATTTTCTAATTTGGATTTAGGTTTATTTTGTCAAAATGAACCAAGTCCTTCGGACTTAGCTTCATTTGATCTAACAGAATACTGGACTTAGTGCAGTTTGAATCAAAATATGATCAGGGGACGGACTAAGGAAAAAACAATGATAATAGGTATTATTTTTATTTAAGTATTTTTATGAATAAAATTCAAAAAGAAAAATATACGAGTCATGAGGACTTGTTATTGACTTGTTGAGGACGATCGCGTCGCTCTGATTGGCTCAATGCGACTTGCTGCGTTTTGATATAACATTTCAAATGGACTTGGTTCAATTTGAAAAAAGGGGTGTTTTAAACTTATTTTGCTTGAAAACCACAGGGACTTCGTTCAATTCGGTAAAATATTGTGAAAGATACTTCTCCTGCCATTTAAATAAGAATAAAAGCTAACTTTATGTCAAAAGTGGACTTGATGCGATTTGAAATCTAACGACACAATTATACAAATGACCGTTTCGCGCGACAAGGATAGTAAATACCACCACCAAAAACTTTAAAAGCATGTAACTACTCCATTTTTTTTTATCGATATTATTACTTTTTTCACTCATCGTGTTATTTCTGTTAGTTCTTTGAAATAACATAACATTTTCGTGAATTTTTAAAGTAGTCAAGTAGCCAATTGTATAGTTCTTAAATGCAATGCACCCCATAGCATGACGCGGACGGACGTCGGACATGATTGTGTTCATTTTACAAAACTTTAGCAAAAACTTATATTCAGTACGACCCATTGTACAGCGACGATACCTACTTGGAAGCTATTGGTCCGCAGTTTTTTTTAGTAGGTACCTAGTGTTATTCTGCATATTTTGATAGGTAAGTACTTGTAAAAGTAGGTAAGGCTGTAATTTTATCGCAGTGTTATTTTGCGAAAGTGGCATCGAACACTTGTAGGTATTTGTTTCTCTTGTTGTCGTTCTACAAATGAATGTAGTGTCAAATAGGAAGGTAGGTATTTTTCGATAAATAAAAGTCAAAGATCAAATTAATGGTTTATTCCTTCAATGACATACGCTATCAGCTCAAACCCAAACATACACAATAAAATCTTGTTAACATTATTACGAAGAAGATAAAAAAAAATGTTTGATAAATACCTGAATGGCTCCTCAGAGGAAACTGGTTTACAGAAAAAAAGACAGTGACCTTCCTAAATCGAATATCAGTGGTGACTACACTGTTACAAATATTTAATATCTAATCGTAAAGTATAACAAGTCCATTCGTAATGCGGGACTTAGGGCTACATGCATTTTATTAACCAATAGTTTTGGTGCTAACATTGAAATTCTTAATAATACGTGTGACTATTCTATGTCACCTCGAAACCGATGGTCGACTGTAGAATTTTCTGGAACGCCGTCGCGCCTCGCCTCTTCTGTACGGGTGCTTAATTTCAAAAGTACCTCTTTGATAGCGGTGTAGCAGCGCGATCCGCAGGGCGTCGTCTATGGCTTTCCAACTGAAAAGTCCATGGAGCAAGCTAGTAACAGGTACTTAGCAGCGGGACAATATAGAACTGATTTGTCAATGAGTAAATTCATTTTTATTTACAGAAACTGACGAAATAAATATAAGTACCGAATTATTTTCGTTAATTAAGATCACATTGGCATTTCATTTCTCTTTGGATATTGGGGATTAGGTTAATTCACAGCATGACATAAAGTTTTCTATTTCATTCAATGTCTTAATGAAAATTACTTGAAAAAGGAACTTTCAAGTGTAATTTAAAAACTTGATGCCACGCTTAACATTATTCGGGTACCTGGAAATACACAGTAGATGATGTGATAACAGCATCCATAATGTGATGCAAAGAGCACCTATGTGTAAGCTCTAAAGTCTGCGTAACATGGCCTTTTGTTTTTGTAATTGCTATGCAACGACAAGAAGTAGTTAAAACTTTACATTTATATTCATTCTAATCACCTATTTATAGAATCACATACACGATATCAATTAAAAACATTTCAAAACTAATGACATAAACACCTTCTTTTCCAAGAAGCGAAATATCCTAACAAATACCTGGCAAGTGCGATCGGCACGAGTCAACTGGCGACAAATGACGACGTCGAAACATAACATGATGGAGTACCTCAAAACGACGGCGAGGCGAACAGCTCGTCTGAATGGACCTTATTGGTAGATCGCTTTCGTACTCTAACACCCAACAACACATTAGATGTGAGAGAGGAATGTACGGCGATCAACAAATAAGTCTTCTCCCATTGATGGCTCTCGGCAACTATTCAAAATACCAATCAAGTACCTGCCAAGTCCGTCGGTGTGACGACAACTATCGAATCGAGAGTGCAATGGGTGTCATTACTCCCCATAAGTTTGCCATATACCAAAGTAATATTTTGGTATGCTACACATAAGCTGTAAAACAACAGTTTTCACTTTATTACTTTTAATTGTCTCAACTTGGGGAGAGGATTGAGTAGTGTAAGTGTGGGTAAAGGTGGTGTAAAAAAATGTTGGTTAACTGTTGTCGAACAAATTGTGGTGAAAGGGAATGGGGTAGTATGTAGTCATAGATGCGGTACCTGTACGCTTCGCACTGGTAGGGATTGAGGCGGAGTGTTGTATACTTACCGGTTTCAGGCGCATTTGTGATACCTCAGTCATTATCTAGTGGCGGTCGCGTGAACGTCGCCGCGGCCGCTCGTGGGGCGATCCTGCAATAAGAGCAGGTTTATCAAAAAAATATTTACCAGATCCGAAATACAATGTTGATTGGTATCTCTATAATTATCACACTTTATTTAAATACTAGCTGACCCACGCAACTTCGTCTGCAACACATAATATAGCTTATAATCTTTCTAGATAAATCGCCTATCCAACTTATTAAATTGAGCTATATCGTACTCATAGCAACCAAAAAATCTTACCTTTCCTCTATAAAATACCTATTAGTTTAGATTGACTTCGATTATATTATTAAAGTAACAATTACTATAGGTATCTCTTACTGTTTAATATACAGTAGTAACACCTTGTACTTATAAACATTATGGTGCAATAAATATTTTGAATTTGAATTTCTCCGGAGCCCCCAGACGCAAGAATCCCCACGTACCTACCGCACCGGACCGAATGACTGCCACGCGCTAATTATTTTGTCACCCGTATATTTTTACATTGCGATATCTTCTAAGATATTTGTTTAAACTTTATAGAGTAAAGGACACAAATATTCTATATTAAATTTCCGTGCTAGCAAACACATTTATTTAGATATAGATTAATACCATATGGGTTAAATAAGCTTCGCAAAATATCATTATTTTTAACCTAACATTTTAATATAAAAAAATGGTTACAGTGAGTCAATCATCTATACTAATATTATAAAGCTGAAGAGTTTGTTTGTTTGTTTGAACGCGGTAAACTCTGAGACTACTGGTTGGAATAGAAAAACTCTTTTTGTGTTGGATAGTCCATTTATCGAGGAAGGCTTTAGGCTATATAACATCACGCTGCGACCAATAGGAGCGGAGCATAAATGAAAAATGTTGTAAAAACGGGAAAAGATATTCCTTTTTGAGAGCTTCCGTTGCGTGCGCTGCGAAAACGGTTTAAGTTACGCAAATATCATGTATCAAGGAATTGTTCCTCTTTAAAAGTTCTAAAAAAAAGTCCGCGACAGCATATGTCTATCTTTTACGATTGACTCACTATAACCATTTTTTACTATTAAAATGTATGGTTAAAAAGAATGATATTTTGCGAAGCTTATTTAACCCATATGGTATTAATCTATATCTAAATAAATGTGTTTGTTAGCACAGAAATTTAATATAGAATATTTGTGCCCTTTACTCTATACAGTTTACACTAATATCTTAGAAGATATCGCAATGTAAAAATATCCGCGCGACAAAATAATTACGCGCGCGGCAGTCATTCGGTCCGGTGCGGTAGGTTAGTGGGGATTCTGGCCTCCGGGGGCTCCGGAGAAATTCAAATTCAAAATATTTACTGCACCATATTGTGTACAAGTACAAGGTGTTACTGTATATTAGACAGAAAGAGATACCTATAGTAATTCACACTTTAATTTATAATCTAAACTAATATTATAAAGAGGAAAGATACGATTTTTTGTTTGTTACGATTTAACTCAATTTATGTTGACATTATTAATTGTTCTAAGCTATATTATGTGACGCAGACGAAGTTGCATGGGTCAGCTAGTAAAAGATAAACATATGCTGTCGCGGACTTTTTTTTAGAACTTTTAAAGAGGAACAATTCCTTCATACACGGTATTTACGTAACTTAAACCGTTTTCGCAGCGCACGCAACGGAAGCTCTCAAAAAGGAATATCTTTTCCCGTTTTTGCAACATTTTTCATTTATGCTCCGCTCCTATTGATTGTGGCGTGATGTTATAATAGCCTAAAGCCTTCCTCGATAAATGGACTATCCAACACTAAAAGAATTTTTCAATTCCAACCAGCAGTCTCTGAGTTTACCCCGTTCAAACAAACAAACAAACAAACAAACAAACAAACTCTTCAGCTTTATAATATTAGTATAGATAAACATACTAAGAACCTTAGGAAAAGTTCGATTGCGTGCTGCCACATCTGAGCAAGGTCTAATGGGTTAAACCAAATCCGTCAAATTACCCCTCCCACTCTGGGTGGAGCCGAAGGAAAGAAAGCCCACCCATGTTCCTCTTAGCTCTTTGTAGGTATTCCAGGGCCGCGTTATGTCTTTCGAACAGTCCCGCAGCCCCGGTAGGCATTGTCCCTTGCAAACATTTTTGTTGAATGCTATTGGCGTTCCTATTTTTTTTTATAATAAGCTACACAAAACTGAGGTTCAAATATAAGTGGTACATCATCTTGCAGCTGTGAATATCTGAATATACTAACTTCTTTCCTTGCGATGTTTGCGGTCGCGGTCACGATCCCGCTCTCGCTCGCGATCCCGGTCCTCATGGCGGCCGGTCTTCTCGCGGCTTGCGCTAAAACAATCATTGTAACAATGGATTATGATACAACATGACTTTTCGTAGTCTTCTTCTTCTTTTCGAGTCGATGATTAAACTTTGTCCAACCAGCAGGGCTATTGCGTATCTTTTGAAATGTCAGTAGCTATCATAGTGTCCATCGATTAACTGTCAAATGGTTATGGTTTGGTACAAAATGGAAGTAGAAACGAAGAACGTAGTAACCTGGACAGCTCTGTGGCAAACCACAGAAACAAACAAACTTCATACAAGTCCTTGAGCGTGCAGTTAGTTGTGCACGATGGGCACGAAAAGAGGTGTGGCATATCCTGTGTTGGGGCACCACACTCGCATTCTGTCCGAGATGGTTTATTATACCCCATCTAGCCAGATTGGATCGGCAGCGGTCAACTTGAGCACGCTGATTAACATATAAGTTGGACAATCAATTTCTTTGCAATTTTAAATACATAACTACTTACAGGTGACGATCCCGTGGCTCCCTCTCTTTCTCGCGTTCTCTCTCCCTGTCCCGTTCCCGTTCCCTCTCCTTTGGCTCCTTATCCTTTTCTCTTTCTTTCTTATCGTTGTTCTCTCTCTCCCGCTCGCGCTCGGCTCGGTCAGGCCGTTCACCGCGTTCCGCTCGTTCCGGGCGGTCGCCTCGCTCGCTCCTATCCCTGTCTCGCTCTCGGTCGCGCTCCATTCGCTCCCTGTCACGACGATCAGACCCGAGGCCACCGCTGCGGGCGCTGCGCTCTTTTTCCCTATCCTCCCGGCGTTTCCTCTCTTTCTCTTGCTGCTCTTTTTCGCGAGCCTCGTTCATCTCTTCATAGGCTTGCCGTAGTTTGAAGTAGCTGTGAAGAAGAGGTAATATGGATAAGATTTAAAAGAAAAAATTAAATCCCATATGACCTAACTGAAAGATTTTTATTCCTATGATGCCAATGAATTTCGGAAATACAATAGGGATTTTTCCTGACTAAAAAAAATGATGCTTGTGAAGTCGCTTTCTGGTAAAAAATATACCAAACTGTGACATCACACGACTTTTCGAAGCACTGTGTACCTATCGTCTTCATTTTTTACACGACTGCCCCAAAAAAAAGAGTGTTATGTTTTTGCTTACGTGAAAAAAGAAAAAATTGAGTGTAATATTTTGTCGTGTGTGATTGTGTCTTATTAGGGTAGTTGACAAAAAAAAATCTAATTAGTCCGTTAGATAGATTTTCAAAAAAAAATTAGACTACTTTTTTTCTTTTTTAGCCAGTACACAAGTATGAAATTAGTTTTTGATTTTTGTATTAATAATTGTTGCATTACTCCTTGCTCTTACCCAACATGTTGTTTTCCAGACAGATGGTCGTCGATGCGCTGCTGAGCGTCGCCGACGATCAAGAACGCGCCACAGACCGGACATACTTCCATCTGCTTCTCCTGGGCTGCCGCAAGCTCAGCTGTCATGGACCAGTGGCTAGAAACAACAGTAATATTTTAGCACAAACTCCCCACACAAATCAACAAATACATTTAGCACAAAACATGTTTAAGATCTCATAAAATACTGTTTCTGTCATCTTCAAACAATAGACTAAAACAGAACAATGATCATCTGCCTACAACGTTCCCACAGCAGGGACTCAGGCCTCCTCTCTAGGAGAGAGATGGGCTATTAATAATCCACCACGCACAGTGCGGGTTGATAGATGTCACATGTCTTCGAATTTTTAGGCCGGTTTCCTCACGATGTTTTCCTTCACCGTTTTGAGGGCAACGGTGATGAAATAAATTACACAAAGTAATGCGCCTGCCTGAGTTCGAACCCACAACTTGCTGTTCGTAAGTCGGGAATTGTGTAACTTTCATAATTTTATAAAGAACTAGCTGACCCACGCAACTTCGTCCGCGTCACATAATAATTATAGCTTATAACCTTTCTCGATAAATCGACTATCCAACATATTAAATTGAGTTAAATCGTACTCGTAATGACAAACAAAAAATCTTACCTTTCCTCTTTATAATACCTATTAGTTTAGATTGGCTTCGATTATATTATTAAAGTAACAATTACTATAGCTATCTCTTACTGTTTAATATACAGTAATACCATGTACTTGTAAACATTATGGTGCAGTAAATATTTTGAATTTGAATTTCTCCGGAGCCCCCAGAGGCCAGAATCTCCGCGTATCTACCGCACCGGACCGAATGACTGCCACGCGTTTAATTATTTTGTCGCCCGTATATTTTTACATTGCGATATCTTCTAAGATATTTGTTTAAACTGTATAGAGTAAAAGGCACAAATATTCTATATTAAATTTTCGTGCTAACAAACACATTTATATAGATATAGATTAATACCATATGGGTTAAATAAGCTTCGCAAAATATCATTATTTTTAACCTAACATTTAATTATTAAAAAATGGTTACAGTGAGTCAATCTTAAAAGATAAACATATGCTATCGCGGACTTTTTTTTAGAACTTTTAAAGGGGAACAATTTCTTCATACATAGTATTTACGTAACTTAAACCGTTTTCTCAGCGCACGCAACGGAAGCTCTCAAAATGGAATATCTTTTCCCGTTTTTGCAACATTTTTCATTTATGCTCCGCTCCTATTGATCGTAGCGTGATGTTATATAGCCTAAAGCCTTCCTCGATAAATGGACTATCCAACACTAAAAGATTTTTTCAATTCCAACCAGTAGTTCCAGACTTTACCCTGTTCAAACAAACAAACAAACAAACAAACTCTTCAGCTTTATAATATTAGTATAGATGCGTTACATAACTACCGAGTAGATACTTAGATAGCTAGAAGTAGACAAGATAGTTCTTGTCTTCTTCGGCTTGCAGAAGAACTGGGGACCAAAAATGGCCGCTTTAGCGCAATCATAAGAGGATAATAATATGATTCACGTTAAAATTCTTAAAATGGTCGCAGACGCAGGTAATGTTATGAACTGTCAAAATTATGACAAAATGCGAAAGTAACTCTGTCTGTCTGTCGCGCTTTCACGCCAAAACTACTGAACCGATTTAAATGAAATTTGGTACACAGATAGTCTAGAGCCTGAGAAAGGACATAGGCTACTTTTTAAAGCGAAAAAAGGGTTGAAAGGGGGGGATGAGCGGAGGGTAGCATGATGTTAAATAGCTTTTCTATCACCCACGAAACACGAAACACGATGTCGCATCGTGGCATGTCACATTTATTGTGATGTCGTGTCGTAGAAATCTACGACAGCGTAACGTGACATAACTTTTTACGATGCACGTCGTTACAAATAAACAAATAAATATTTCAACGACAGGATATCGCATAGGTCAAACATACAGTCGTGTGTATATGTATGTTTACAATTATTCCGGTAGTTTTAGTCCAAATAATTTTACAGCAATAGCGTGGCGAATATTGTCCAAACTACAAGCATTCCTAGCACCAATTGTTTTGCGTAATTAGTTGGGTAGAAAGTGTATTTTTACTGGAACTGAAACATTTTTTATACCTAAATAGTACCCAGGTTTCATAAGGCTGTTCGAACATGGTTTACGTAGGTACCAAATGCGAGTGCTAGGTGTCAGTGTAATCGTATTTTATGATAAAACTTATATTCACAAAAGGTATGTACATAATTATTATTATAGTATGTAGTGATAAGTACTTTTCATGCTAAAAGTCATACGCTGAGCAACTTACACTCTTGCCAAGAATTTTGGCACATTTAGAGGAATGGTAATTAGAAAAGTGTGCCTTTCAAACTCATACACTCGCACCAACACGTGGCCATAGCCTAAGTCCCAGGACTGGCAGAGTAGAGGCAGGTACCGTAACCGTTGTAGACACAAGAAAACGATCTTATGAGACAAACCATAACTTTTTACATAGGTAGTGTCTAAGTTGATCATTTGACCAATCAGAACTTACCCCTAACCTGATTTAACAATTCTAGTCAGACCGCAGGACACGAAATATCGACATTGAAAAATAGTTATTTTGTACGTCCACCCACTTGTTATTTATTGAATTACATTTTATTTCATAAGGTAACCTTCACATAGTGAGACAAAGAAAAGTCATCATCGCTCTCATCTACCTATCTCTAAACACTGGACTACCATGCGTAAACCATATGTGACACGACCACGCCTATATTTTACCGGCACAGCTATATTTATACTATTATTATTCATATTGTACAATGAACAATGCAGCGTAAAAAAAAATTGTTTTCAATGCTACTACTCTGAGAAGGGAGATGCGTTGCCATCGGCGGAAGACCAGAGGTTTTCTCCGAAAGAAAAATCGATATTCTTTCACGAGACTTCATGCCGCGGTGGTCTAACGGTCCGCCAGGCTTGTGCAGTGGAAGCAGCTGCCAGGGCTCACCCGGAACGAGAGATCTACGTACTGTTCAGCGCACCTGTTACTGACTACGGGCTTAAGTCTGGCTGCCTCGCGGAACTCCTCAAATTCCCCAACGTGAAATTCCTGAGAGTGCATGTAGCTGAATACTCGAATGGAACAGCCGTCCAAACAATTTTACTCAACGACGTGAACCATAGTAGATTTCGGATACAGCATATAGCTGACATACTGAGAATTTTGACCCTCAACAAATGGGGTGGCATATATTTGGACACCGATATTATAGTCACGAGATCTTTAGAGCACTTACCACCAAATTTTGTTGCTAGCCAAAATCCAGGTGAAGTTGCATCAGCGGTTCTGTCCTTTGCAAAAGATGAAATTGGAACCAGCCTGACAAATGATGTCATCAAGTACCTACCTGTGTTTATTTTTGTTTTTATGTTTAATACTGCAATCATTAGACTGCCTTTTTCGTCTAGTGGTCGCAAGCGCGACTGCTCAGCATGAGGGTCGGATTCCTAGGTCGGGAAGAATTATTGGGTTCTCAATCAAACAATCGGATTTTTTTAGAAGTATGACGTGGGACTTAAACATAAATATGGGTGTACTAAATATGGGTGTGCATTATAAATGTTCTAACAAAATATACTTGTCTTTACCTAACCTAGATAAATTTATGTTTTGTCTATCAATAGCTCATTTTAATTATTTTTTGTCACTTGTTAACAGAGATATAAGTAAATCGTACGACCCGAATTGTTGGTCATGTGCAGGCGCAGAAACCATTCAAGATGCCTTACAAAGGTTATGTCCGAAAGTGCTGAATTCACCAGCTTTCCTGACTAAACCCATCAGTAACTGTAAAGGTATGGACCTAGTTCAGTTTTCTTAACTTCCTTCATCTCCCTAATTTTCTTTCGCACGACGAAAAATTATAGCTTCTTCGAGATGGCTCACTTGAGAATGAACCTTTCACTTGGGTACTAGCTACAGTTGCACCGACCGGCGCGCGACCGTCAGTGCTTTTATAGGCAGTTTTCGCTCTACAACTACAATAAGACAACGCATCGACGATGTAGGCGTCAATAGGGGCGGATCCAGGATTTCTTTTCGGGTGGGCACATGTAGTCTAGTCAACAAGAGCTTTTGGTTAATTATTTTATTATTCATACCTATGTTTCGGATGCGGATTTTTTTTTTATCCAAAAAGCACTTGTTGACTAGACTACATGCCCCCCCCCCAAAACAAACCTATTTTTCTGTTATATTGCTCTGATAATTCGTTTTGGCTAATAAGCCAAAGCATGTACTGTGATGGAAATTTCATAAACGTCTGGGTGGGGCACGTGCACCCCCCCCCCCTCCCCGTATCCGCCCTTGGGCGCAAGAACGTTCGATACGTGCACATGAGAGTATAATCTGTGCGTCTAAAATGGCCACTTTAGCAGATCACAAACGCAGATGAGACGATGGTCACAGACACAGTTACTATTATAAAAGGTCAATTTTACGCTTTTTAACGCAATTCATATTATGATCTGCTAAAGTGGCCATTTTAGACCCCCTGTAATCGTTTAAGCCGACCCTACATCAGTTTCGTACTACCAGACTCTCCCGATAAATATCGATTGATTTAATCATTTTGGTGTTTTTTTTTTCAGGAATTATGATCTTCAACTACGAGCTCTTCTACCCCCAATATTATTCGACAATTGATGAATTTTTTAGCCCAGCGTCGGACACATTTGATTTAGGTCGCCCTTACACGTATCACATGTATGATTTTTTAAGCAATAATATAATAATTAGAAGAGGCACACTTTACGAAAAAGTTGCTAAAGCCTTCTGTCAGACTATTCATAGTACTTATCCTGACGAGTTTTCTGGTCAAGTAAGTAATTAGGGCGCAAGTCAGAAAAGCAGCTTTGATAAGATCTATATCTTTGAAGAAGACAGAGAGAAGATAGATCAATCAAAATAGAGTGGCCTCTGTTGTGGTCACCTTTTCCGTATTCGCATTACTTTTGCCGAACCAAGTCAGCCATCTACAAATCTACGTTTGCAACTACCTTTATTATTTGGAAAATATAGCAATTTTTTTAAGTTGTTTTTTTTTTGTCCGAGTACAAAAATGAATGGTGCAAAATACGATACAAATTTTTACAGATGAATATTTAATAGAATAACAACATTATTTATTGCTGGAAGCCTACAGAGAGGATTGTTAGAAAATCCTATCTTCCAAGCTGGAACCAACCTATTCGCAAATATTCCGGTCAAAATAAACATTCACCCTTGCATACATTCCCAAAAACCTGCATGAACATGAACATTAGGGATATCATTATTAATGAAAAGTCCCCTTTGATCCCATGTGCGAAAAAAGACTAAAAATTGATATTTATCATGTTTTGAACTTACAATTAGCTGTAAATAAAATAAAATATTTTTCTTGTTTTAACGTTTCATGAATAATTTATCCAATGAAGTATTGTACCTGTTCTCCTGTTGCTTCAGTAATTGTTCCTTCTCTTCCTTCAGTCTATCACAGAGCTTCATAAGACCTTGTGCTTGCTCCACATCTCCACGAGTCCCTGCTTCCTCTGCCTCTTGGACTAAAGATGTTATCTTTTCTGATAGCAATTGTACCTGATAAAACAAGCAAATGTTTGTTATGAATACTTAGAAAACCTCTGAAACTATGTTTAGTAGTCTCTACCTAGATTACCTGTACTCAAAGAGGGGGGCCCTCTTTCCTTTTTTTCAACCCCTTCCGTTCAAGTAATGTTGGATCACTGACTAAAAAATTAAAGAAATAACAATTTACCTGCTCCTGGTTCTTCTCAGTCTGAGCTTGTGTCATAGGAGGTCCATCAGGCTTGGAGTTCATCAATTCCAATCTTTGTTTACCTTTTTGGATTTTACCTGAAAAAGCAAAATACCATTGTAGGAAATAGACAAATAATATTAGGTACCATCACAATGAATATGGAAGATACCATAACTCTGTTCGTACTCACGTTCAACATCATTGATCATGTGACGACAGAAACGTAAGAATTCTTCCACGTATTGTGCCTTCTTGTATGAAGACTCAGCTTTCTCAAAGAGGTCTTTAACTTCATCATCATGCACTTTTGGGCAAGCACCCAGGTCAGCTCTAGTGTTTACGAACAAATCGTGAGGACAGAACTTTACCATGTAATATTTACAGTACTGAAACAAAATACCAAGCACTAATAATTTGCAATAAAGTGGGTTATGTTTTTCATGGCATCATAGGCATAATGTAATTTCAATTGTAACTACCAAGTATGAGAATCTGGGTGTGATTCTTTCGACATTGGATTTCTATCAGTTTAAGCAAATGCCATTAGTCGCAAGCGACTACGTGTGGCAAAACATAACTGGGGAAACTAGAGCATATTCTCCCTAACCCTCCCAAATATTCCAGCGTGATGTTCTTAGGAAAAACTTATTCAAATAAATTGAAGAATAAGTAGCATGGGCTAAAATATTATGTTGGAACTGCTAAACCCTTACTAACCTAAAACTACCATGTAACGCCAAATTGATTAAATCTGCCATATCGTGTGTGCTCTCGTAATTTTTTTTTTTCGACAGAATGCTATCGGGTCAAGTACGGTATGTACAACATCACTTGCCAAACAAATACTGAAATAACATCGCCAATGTTGCTGAAAAATAATTACCTCAGGATCCTCCCAGTTCGGCTTCTTGATTTTTTCATTCGGATTTGTATTGCGATGTCTGCCCATCAACTCATCGAGCAGCTGAGCCGCTGCTAGCACCGCCATTGTGGCAACCTAAATATAAATTAAATTGAAAACTAACAACGTGTCCTAATGAATATACATTACACCTTAATTGCCACCTTATTTTAATTAATATCTCAACAAATCGCGTAAAAGACAAAACAATTTTGCCCTTCAACCTAAGCCGTATTGTCTTTGACTTGACTGACCTGCTATGACCTAAGCCATAGACAATTAATAGTTTTTTTTTAATTGCTGTTCTGTCCGATATTGGGATTTCAATTTATCTTTTTAGTCACAATACAAATTATATATATTTCGTAGGTACTTGTTTACATTTTTTGTTTCACATAAACACGCAAATAGTAAGTGTTAGTTCCATAATTATGTTGAATTGAAAGCATGGATCATCAGAATGAATGTGTCAGATTATCAGATGTCAGTGTCAGTTTGTCAGTTAATCATTGGCAGTTGATTGGCAATTTGGCAGGCGTAATTCGTATGAGATATTTATTTGGGGTGTGTAAAATCAACAAAAGAATAGTGTTCATGTAAGTTATCTACGCCGATAGTTAGAACTATACAATAAATTGTACACATGCCTAGTGTAGCACCTTAAAAATGGGTTCCTTATTCGGTAAACATAAAAAACCTGTAAGCAGAGTGACTGAACAAGATAAGGCTGTACTTCAGTTAAAACAACAGAGAGATAAGTTAAAGCAATACCAAAAGAGAATAGAAGTTAATCTCGAGAGAGACAGGCAATTAGCCAAGAAACTTTTAAATGAAGGGAAACGTGATAGAGCGAAACTGCTTTTGAAAAAGAAGAAATATCAAGAGAATCTTCTACAAAATACTGATAACCAATTGGAAAAATTAGAGCAGCTTACTCATGACTTGGAGTTTGCGCAAGTCGAAGTCCAGGTACGTAATTTACGATTAACGGTAGCTATATTGATTAAGCAATTAAGTGTGCCAGTGTGTGTATGATTTTGTTTTGAACAAAAGTTCTGTCTGGCCACTTCTTTGCCAAACATCAACTGTTACTATCAGACTTATTTTTGTATAATTATTAAGTAGGTAAGTACTTACCTAATCAGTAAAAATTGTAAAGTTTTGTGGTGTTAAACCAGCTTTCTCAACTCAACATCAACATTAATTTATGATTTACATAAATTTATTCTATTTTGTTTCAGGTACTTGACGGTTTGAGAACTGGAAATGACGCTCTTAAGAAGGTGAATGAAATCCTAAGTATTGATGAAATAGAAAAGATTTTGGATGAAACTAAAGAAGGTATAGAAAAACAGAGAGAAATAGATGACTTGATTTCTGGACAACTTACTCAAGAGGATGAGGATGATGTTGAAGCTGAACTAGAGGCCATCCTAGACGTGGAAGACCAGTTGCCAGATGTACCAATGGACAAGTTGCCCGAAGTCCCAGAAGAAGAAAGAGAACATGAAAAGCCACGAAGAGCCAAAAAAGCTCCAACAAAAATTGCTGCTATGGCTTAATTTTATTTCTGCAGAATGTATATAAGCTTTAAAGTATAATATATTTTTGAATCAGTCCAGTTTTAATAGATTTTTCATTCATTTTGATATGGCAGATACAAATATATAAACTTCTCTGTGTAATCTTAAAAGTAAATGCAAGTTAGCAGACTGTATACCAAATACGTCATCAAACCTTACTCAATTATTCATGTAATCATCATCATCATCAGCCTATAATGTTCCTACCGCAGGGACTCAGGCCTCCTTTCTAGGAGAGGGATGGGCTATATAATATAATCCACCACGCGGGTCCTGTGCGGGTTGGTAGATGTCACATATCTTCGAATTTTTTGGTTCTACAACATGCCAGTTTCCTTACAATGTTTTCCTTCACCGTTTTGAGAGCAGTGGTGATGAAATAAATTACACAAAGTAATGCGCCTGCCTGGGTTCGAACCCACGACTTACTGTTGGTATGTCGGGGCCGCAACCACTGGGCCACCTCTGCTTCACCTAATATGGAACGATTATGTTGGTGGACTACCATTGGCGTCGTGAGACTGAGCTCTCTCCTCCGCTCCCAGCATCACATATATATTTTTTTTATTATTGGATAGATCAGTTTTTGACTCACTTGTTTTTATATTTAGTAAAAATAAAAAACACAACAAAATCACTTGACAAGGCGAATCAAACGAGTCCAAACTCGATGGAGTTAGGTCGTTTAACAACGGAATTCCTATGGTCACCCACCTTCCTCCTCCATCAATAGACCCTGACCACCATCTAAAGACAAAGTACTCGTCAAGACGAACCAAACGAGTTCGAACTCGATGAGATTATGACATTCTAAAATGGAGTTCCTGTGGCCAACTTCCAGCTCCATCATCAGACCCAGGACATAATATTAAGAAAAAGTACTCAAGACAAATTAAACGAGTTCAAACTCGATGGGGTTATGACGTTCTAAAACGGATTTCCTATGGCCACCTTCCAGTTCCATCATTAGACCCTGGACGCAATCTAAAGGCAAAGTACTCGTCAAGACGAATCATACGAGCCCAAACTCGATGGGGTTATGACGTTCTAAAATGGAGTTCCTATGGCCACCTTCCTGTTCCATCATCAGACCCTGGACATAATCTAAAGACACAGTACTCGTCAAGACGAATCAAACGAGCCCAAACTAGATGGGGTTATAACATTCTAAAATGGAGTTCCTATGGCCACCTTCCAGTTCCATCATCAGACCCTGGACATAATCTAAAGACAAAGAACTCGTCAAGACAAATCGAACGAGTACAAATTCGATGGAGTTGCGTCGTTTTATAACGTTGTTCCTATGGCCACCTTCCAGCTCCATGTCATAATAATATTGCATTGTTAGGCGATGTACGTGCAAAATTTCAGATCAATCGGTGAAATTCATTCGCTGAAAATGTAACTTTAACCTTGCTATACATTTAAATGGGATTACAAAGTTATTTATGCAATTCATGTTTCTAGAAAACTAGACTGAATTTTTTATTTTTTCCTATTAATTGTATTCTAAATTTGAAGGTTATTTGTCTGCTGGAAGTGCCTTAAACTTTTGATAATCGGTCAGTCAGTCAGTGAGTGACAAAACTAAGGGAACTTTGATTAGTTATTCATTAAATGTTTCATCGACCAGTAGCTCTTCCAGGCATTCTCGGTGCGTCGAGCAATTTCTTTATGTTGTCTTGCCAAAGAAAGAGACTATCTGGCCGAGGTTGTATTCATGGACATGTTCAATCACCACACCCCCAATTTCTATGTTACGCGCTGTGCTGTTCGTCATCACTTTTGTTTTAGTCATATTCATCAAAAGTCCGACTTGGAGGCTGGCGTGGCTCAGCTGTTCGAGCATAAGGCCTAGCTCAGCTGCTGAGGAAGAAAAAAGGACAATGTCGTCGGCGAAACGAAGATTAGTTAATCTCTTTCCGCCGACGACAACACCTTTATCCAGCCAGTGTGGGTTTATTTCTTGGAAAACCTCTTCCAGCGTGGCTGTGAAGAGTTTAGGAGATAACGCCTAATTGGTTACTAAAAATTCAGGATTCTACTTTTGTCACTTCTAAAACAAAAAAAAAATGGGGAGGTTTTATTCATTTTTGCTACACGTGGGGGCCCCGAATAATTGATATGGCAGATACACCGGTAGCTACGCCCCTGTCTCGTATCCTATTTTATTTTAAATACAACCTGACATTGATTGGCAAATTGCAAAAAACGTAAAAAAAAAGGAATTTCGCGGGCTTTCATTTCATGTCACCCATTTTTTCCCTCTATCGTGACCCTCTTCCTTCTTCTGAACCTCACTAGTCTCAACTCCTAAAGCACAACATTTTGCTGGGGTAACGCACACGAAATGATGATGAACGGTAGCCGCGCTCCACGCATCACGAAGGCTGGTTCGAGTTGGCGCAAGAGAAGAGTCGTGTACTATCATCACTACATAGTATAAAACAAAGTCGCTGTCGCTGTCTGTACGTCCCTATGTATGCTTATAAATCTTTAAAACTACGCAACGGATTTTGAAGCGGTTTTTTTTTTAATAGATACGAGTGATTCAAGAGCAATGTACCACTGTATGCGGAAATTTAATTCTTTTTAATTACACACCGTCAAATTCTGATATTTGGTGTCAAATTTGGACAAATTGGCGACAAAATATAGGAGTAAACAGATCTTCGCTAGGTGCCTTAGATTTTGAGATATAAATGTGGCCCTGGTGGGGAGACTCACTCCAGCAGGGCCACCTATAAACCCTTATATCTTTTGAACCAGTGACCGACAAATTCAGATATTAGAGGACAAATTAGCGACAAAATTTTTGTGTCATTAAAATTAAGATCCCTGATGGTGGCCCTGCCAGAGTCAGGGACACAAGGTTTTTGTATATAATTTGACAGACATCCACGCGGGCGAAGCCGCAGGCATCAGCTAGTTGTTCATATGTATAGGACAGGCATTTGCCGAGCAGTGGGACATAATTACAAGGGTACAATTCAATATGGATGGTAATATTGTCCTATTTTCAAATGAACCCAGTAATTTGCAAAACTATTTCTATTTTCTCTCTGAATTGACCCTAACTGGCAATAAGAAAACAAAAGTTTAGTTTCATTTTTTAATCTCATTCATATCAAATTACTGAACATAATTTAGATTTTAGTACTATTGTGTCTTAAGGAATTAGATTTCCTATAAAATATAAATTAGCGTGGCACCATTGAAGATAAGTTACCCTTTGGCTGTGATATAAATTATCTCAATGAGTCATCGCACCTTATAAAGACAATCTTTCTACAACACGATTCTGAATCGTATATTTCCCAGCTTTCCTTAAGATAACAGTTATCAATCCAGCCAAATATGATCATAAATGATATTTTTAGTAGTCTTAACTTTGCTACAGAATACATCTATGTAATTAGAACTATATAATTATGTACACGTAAATACAGGCTATATTATAATATTTAATTACAAGCGGCGTGTTTACAATAACCACGGAAGTGATTATAACACCACTTCACGTGCTCGTAGTTTCACTAAGCTAAGCGATACAATCACCGTATATAACCTCTATACACATTCTTATAAAAAAAGTTTTAACAGATATCACACTTGTACTGTACATACATGGCAAAGAATATTATTTATCTAAGCTGGACACAAGGTAATATTTAACATAAGGCATATCCTATTGGAAATGATTGCCTGAAAAATATTTTTATTGGTTCTAAATAACCAAAAGGAAGTGTAAATAAATTCTTGGGAAGCTGCAAGAGGGTTAGCATTTACTTTCAATGTATACTCTCGCCTTGATCTCTGGTCCCTGTTTCGTAATTCGAGTAACTCATTTTATTATGGTTTATAAATAAATTGATTCATAAAATGAGATTTCACCTGAATCCCGCTCAAAAAACGGGTCCCACAACAAAATTAAGAAAGTAATTATAGCTCCATCAAGTTAGTTTTGGAAGTATTTTCTTAATTGCACATATTTTATTCTAATTCTGGTATAATCGATCATGAAGGAATGTAACTCTATTCTTATAAAACATGTAAATTTATAGGAAGTAATTTTTTAACCCCACAACAAGAAAGACATTATTATAATGCATAGTTTTACACAAAGCAAAAATTGGTTATGTGCACTATATTGAAAAAAAAAAACATGTATCTGGTAACCACTAAAACCTAACAGACTAAAATTATTAATGATGTGTATCAGTTGTGATATAAAAGTACTGATTGAAAATAGAATTGCCTATGACTAATCACAGTAATTTAATAAAAAATAAAATAAGTTTAGCTTGAACTATGTTGATTGAATTAACAAGTGATATTAAAAAAATATCTCAAACTCTATATAGACATGGCTGTATACATTATTTAATTAGTAACTGTGTAGTATATATAGAACATAATATTATTTTTACATGGCTCTAGTTTTATATACAAAAATATATAAATAATATCTATATTAATATTTCCAATGGACATTAAATATAAATATATTCAAGTCTAAACTCTTGCATCTGTAAAACTCCTATCACTATGAATCGTTAAATATATGATGATTATGCACCGGAATATTTACAAAGTTACGGAAAAATTAAACGAATTTATTTTGGATTTTGCGTAACGGTTGATAGTTGTCAACAACTTTTTAAAATCCAGTAATCACTGTTAGTTCATTTTAGTCTTTGTGCTCTCACTGTCCTTTATATGTCTGTGTAACGAGGGCTGCTGGGGGCTAGCCGTGTCAGAGACATGTGTGCGTGGCTACGTCGAGCGTGGGCAGGGAGAGGGCCGTATGCTAGTAGTTGACGGTGACGGGATGGTGCGCGATGGTGCCGCCGGCGTGGTGCGTCACGAACGTGGGCGCCACGTTCGCGCCCGTCGGGTTCACTCCGCCCACTGTGCTCACGGTCGCCGCGCGCACTTGCTGCAAATAATACATGCCATCATTTAGTGTTCTTTCTTTCTTTCTCGTGTGGTTAGTGCCTAACCTGGTTTCAGAGTGTTTATGCCGCCTATGGGCCTCCGACTTGGCTTTACATGCCGTGGAGAAATGTCTCTCAGGCATGCTGGTTTCCTCACGGTTTTTCCTTCACCGAAGCAAGTGATAATTAACCAATAACGCACATGAATATTATAAATTAGTGCGTGTCATGGGTTCGAACTCGAGACCTATGACTTGTCAGTCCTACAATCACACAATTAGACTATCACTGCATCATTTAGTGCGAGCTTTCTATTCTATTGTTTACTACATCACACAAGCATGTAGTCACACAATAGTACATTTTGATACAAGTGCGGAACGTTTGTTATTGCATCCGAGGCGGATTGAATTGGGTGTTCATGGGGTCGAGAAATGCAATAACAAATTCCCACATGTATCAAACGACGTCTTTCAATACAATTTTAGAAGAAATTAACTAATAACAATACTTAAGTATTTTTGTCATCAATTTTTAGGAGCCTATGATTTTATTTGCTTTTTTCCGCGGTTTGATTTCGCCAGATTGAAGAAAAGCAAAGGTATGAAGCCGTTAAATAGCCTCATTGGAAAAATATGAAATTCAAATATTTTTTAATTAAGAACACAAATAAATGTTTACTTGTTCATTTGTTTAATTTTATTTTTTTTATCATGTTTATTTTTAGTATTCTTTTTACAAACAATTATATGTGTGTATATGTTTTATAATCGATTTGGACATAATATAAGGTAAAGTTATCTGTGGTAATTTTCTTTCCCGCCCTTGATTGCGTAAAAATAAGATTACCGCACGCGTGCGATATATGTTGCATTTCAAACCTAATCGTAGTGCAATAAGAGCTACTTTTCGAGGAAGTGTTTTGAAAAAGATGTTAACTATTGCAAAATGCTGCAGACTAGAAAATGTTGTTTAAATAGGTGGAAACCTTACTTGATTATTCGTTATCATCACAGTTGGTGTGTTTGGTTGACTTTGTGCGACATTGTTCTGCTCTGCTGGTCTCGTTTCGACTGTTGTCCTGTTACACAATAAATTAAATAACTATTATGGTTACTGTATTAAACTAAAAAATATTCTGTTCTCGTGAAACACGGAAACACCAACCTACTTAGTTCAATCAATTATACAAACCTGACTTCATGTTTCCTTTCAGTTCGTTCTGGCTCGACTTTGATACACTTATTATCAGTACAGTCTTCTGTTTCAGCGGGTGCGTCGCCAGTCGCAGCGCCCTCCGCCCATTCGGTGTGTGTGCGCCGATGAGACACCAAATGGCCTAAATAAAAAGTTCGTTTCAGCCTAACATCACCAGGGAACTTGTTGTAACATCAATTTGGTAATATAAAAGTGATGGATACATACCTTTACACAGAAATTCCTTAGAGCAGACTTCACATCGGTACTGCTTATTGGCACTAGCGTTGTTTTTGTTGTGCGATCGTTCATGGAAGAGAAGGTTGCCTTTCAAGGGGAAAGACTTGCCGCACTCGCCGCAACTGAATGGACGCTCGCCACAACTGTGCGACCTGACAATGATCCATTTAGGTAAGCTTCATAATATAAAATATTCTTGATATTTATAATTAAAGTTTGAGATTAGGAATTAAAATAATAGTTATAGCTATAGCATAGCAAGTTAGGTATTTTTAACTCTCAAATGGAGCGAGCCTATTTGAATAAATAAATAATTCCTGGAACAATGATGAAGCAATACTGGGAACTACTGAAGATTGGTAAGTTACCTCATGTGCGTGACAAGGTGTTCCTTCCTGGTAAAGTTCTTGGAGCACACCTTGCAGACATGTGCTGTATCACCGGTGTGCTGCTTCAGATGATTCGTCAAGTGCTCCTTACGTGTGAACGTCTTCTGGCAGAAGTCGCAGCGGTGCGGAGACTCGCCCGTGTGAATCCTGGACAGCAAAAATAAAATAAATCGATGTAAAAAAACGTTCACAAGTTTATTACTATTTCTAAGTTTTCTACATTTACAACACTCATTAACTAAGACATTATCATTCAATGCTGTGCGTGACGGACAAAGCAACTAAGGAATTCTACATGAAGTGGTGCGCTGTTGACGACTTTGCAGTTTAATGACTGCAGTAATACTACTACTAAATTAATGTTTAATCTGCCATGAAATTGAATCCATAAACGGCAAACATCTCGAAGAATAAGCCAAAATTAAAACATACCTGACGTGGTTGGTCAAGTGTTCCTTCCTGGAAAATGTTTTTGTGCAGAAGGGACATTTGTGGGGCGTTTCTCCTGTGTGAAGGTTCACGTGGTTCGTAAGGTGCTCCTTACGTGAGAACGACTTTGAACAAAACGTACACTTGAACGGAGTCTCGCCCGTGTGTTGCCTGCAAACAACGTGTGTATTAAATCCCCGGTTTGCCTGTTTTAATTCTCATTATAAAAATTGCAATATTTGAATATTAGTTGAACTTTTGCTGTTAGACTCTAGACTATTATCTCTTCTTGTGGGAATCAGTTCGGCGCGGCATAATGGTTTATTGCCAGCCGTGAATAAAAGGTTTAAACGCAATCCAGAAGGGTTAATGCAGACAGACTTCGTTCAAGCGTTCTGAGGTCTAAAGCCGCACTGTGATACACGCAATATGTTGTATTAAATGAAGGTACTGTTCAAACATTTTCTAAACAATGTTATGGGTGAAACCGGGGCTGAGTCACGACGCTGGCACGCTAGCTTTACGAAGTAAACGTAGGGTGTAGAAGACATACCGAATATGGTTAACTAGATGTTCTTTCCTGGTGAAGCTCTTGCTGCAGTAGGAGCAGGCGTGCGGCGTGACGCCGGTGTGCTGGCGGATGTGGTTGTTGAGGTGCTCCTTGCGCGCGAAGGCCCGCGGGCAGTACGTACACTTGTGTGGCGTTTCTCCCGTGTGCTGTCTGCGCAACAGAGTACATTCCGATTCCTTATTATTAACAACATGCCAATTAGTACTACCGCCGTCGCTACCGCAAGAGGGAGGGAACGGATACAACAACATTCTCTTTGTACAACCCAAATCGGAATGCACAATGCTGTGCTACATAATGTAAGGGAAACTCACACAAATGCCGTCTGAGATTAGTCTCGAGATATTGAATTGAAAGGTTCATTGGTAGTGGTAAGATTTAAAAAAATATAAATCTCAAAGACCTTACCTTTTTTATTACTATTAGAAAGAAGATTCATACTAATTTCATGCGACTACGTTAAAGAGACATGCTTCTAAGGCAGAAGGGTGGAATTAATCTACGACAGACGGCCAATAGTACTGCTTACTGTGGCAACATTGGCAGTAGATTGTAGCACAGCATTGTATTTAACTACGACAATACTATTTAGTTAAAAAGAAACACTGAAATTGGCATTTTGGGTATTAGGCGAATAGTAAAACAACACCAGGTACTTTGCGGCGAGAGTATACTTAGAGGCTCACATTATAATAAAAGCAGGCGAGTTTGTTACAAAAAAATCTACTACTACGATAAATTAGCCATTATTAATAACGAGCGATCGCGCTTTTTACCTGTCTTTTATATTCACGACTGTCATTGAACACTGATCAAATAAACCACGTTAATATTTGACCAAACCAGTGCGAACAAATTACGGACGCAGCAGAGTTGTGTCTAACTCTTCAACTTGCCTTCAACAACCGGTTTAGTGTGAAACCTTGACTCCAGTCACAGAGTACAATAAGCATTACTGTTCATATCATACCTGACGTGGTTGGTGAGGTGCTCCTTCCTCGTGAAGGACTTGGCGCAGTAAGTACATCGGTGCGGTGACTCGCCCGTGTGCTGTCGCACGTGGTTCGTCAGGTGCTCTTTGCGAGTGAAGGACTTTGTGCAGTACGAGCACTTGTGGGGGGATTCGCCCGTGTGTTGGCGGACGTGGTTCACTGAAACATTGTAGGACGAGATACTGTAGTATTGCTGTGAAGTAGATTAAAAACTAAGACTAAACTAAATCATTTTTAAAATAAGACAAGCAATAATTTAGCGCTAAACTTGTTTCATCGAAATTTAAAGCTGGTTGGGAGGTAAAGGGTCTTTTTTTGCGTATGGGAAATGGGGAACCCTTTCTTGGGCGGAACAGAAGGCAGTGTCAGACTTGTACTGACTAAAACCCACCCATGTTCTTTCTTAGCCCTATGTGTTCCGGGGCCGCGGTATCTATTTCGAATAGTCCCGCAGCTCCGGCAGGCGTTGACCTTTGACGGACCGGTCGTCGACACGGCCTGTCGTCATAAGACGGACGGACGGCGAGCTAGCCCATTGCTCACATTCCACAGGCCCACGAGGTAAAGGGTCTGTGAGATTCGAAAGCGAAATATATCGAAGATTAAGGTCTTTTAGGTGTCATATTATGTTCTATGAAACAATCAAAACGCCCTATTACCGAGGTGATCCTTCCTTGTGAACGCTTTAGGGCAGTATCCGCACTGGAAGGGCGTCTCCCCAGTATGCTGTCGTACGTGGTTGACGAGATGCTCTCGTCGGGTGAATGACTTGCTGCAGAAGTTGCAGCGGTGAGGTGACTCGCCCGTGTGCTGCCGGACGTGGTTCAGGAGATGCTCCTTACGAGTAAACGTCTTTGAGCAGAAGTCGCAGCGGTGCGGGGTCTCTCCTGTAATAGTGAATGATGAATTAATGTTTTTTCAGATAAAACTGAATGTTGTGAAAGTTCGAAATCAGCAACCATGATACGTGTTAAATTATATTTTATTTAAATAGTAAAGACGATTGTTATTTACAGTTTCTGATTTTATGTTGGCAATTTATTAGATAAAGATATAGAACTTTGGATTTTTTCGGTCACATTATAAGATCTGTGGGATTCGTAGTCCACTTACGATGACCTTGCCAAATCCGCTCATCACTGGACTCAAACACCACGACGCGCTTCAGTGCCAAAGATAGACGGCGGAATATCGTTAAGCAAAGATAGCTTCACCTCGGAGGAATGATCGAGTCTCAGTAATGATGAGGAACAAGATACGAGGAGAGCGTTACTAGATGATAAGTTACACATACACACACAAAAGCTAAGTTACACAAAATACACAAGCTCAGATTTTTTTTATTTGTTAGTCACATACAAAGATGGATTAGAAAATTAGGGTAAAATGAAAATCTGAAAATTCCAAGCCTGACACCAGGAGCAGTCCACACGGTCGTACAACAACACAGGAAACTAATTAGTTTGGAACAGTACCTGTTTCACTGGCTGCGTAATCAAAGCCATACTAACCCGTATGCCACAGTATGTGATTGGTGAAGTGTTCCTTTCTCGTGAACGACTTGCCGCACAGTTCACATCGGAACGGAGTATCGTTCGTGTGAGATCGCATATGGTTCACTAAATGCTCCTTCCTAGTATACTTCTTGCCGCATATTGTACAATGGTGCGGCGTCTCACCTATTTGGGTGGAGCAGAAAATAAAATGTTAACATTCAATGATGCAACTATATTGCTCGAAACATTTAGTTTGTCTCTTTAGTTTGAAAATGAAAATTAATCTCCCGATTTAGTGTTAGTAACAAGCTTAGTTTGGTGAAATTGAAGGGAGATAGTATTAGTCAAAATTTAATTAGTTACACAGTTAAACACAAATGTGTTGTAAAGATAGTTGAATCATTCAATCATTATTTTACTTTCTGCACCTTTGGATCAGCCCATGGTTCTGGTGCAGGCTTGGGTATTCCGTGTAAAGAAAATAAATACTGTTACAAACTAAAAATTCCGAATTTACAAACATTATGAAAACATTTTGTTTAAACGTCTCCACCCCACTATCTGGGTCCGTGACCGAACGTAATGGATCCGCTACAGTTACAGAAGTTTCCGCCTGAGTTCAAGCGTTTTGGTCAAAACGCGGTGTTGCAGCGTACTGTCGTCCGCGGGATGCCGACTGAGAACGCGGCGATATGCATTAGTATGATTGTGCCGATTCAGACGGACCAGGATAGTGAGTGGAGCTTTATGAGCGTGCATTCTGAAAGTTGGCGACGTCTTAAAAAGCCGTCAAATATTTATCTATGAGAACTCTATTCAAATGGGACAAGCCCGCCACACTATTCCCAAACCACTGTAACTTCTGTAAGCCAGAATCAACAGTGGCGACCACAAGAAAAGCGCCGAGACAATGAAGCCCGACGAAGTCCCAGAGAAACGATTAAACTGTCTTGGATCCCGCAACGAAATTAATCAGAAAATACTAGCAGAGGAGTAGGAAAAAACATAATTTCCACTTCCCTCCGTATCAGCAGGAGACAGAACAGAACAAGGCCAATAGGCACACAGGGACGTATACAACTGGGATAAGCCCAGTTGCCTAGCACCACGGATATTATTGTCATTAATATTACTGGGTCCTAAGTTGTGAGCTGTTATATTTGATTCCAATAACAACTCGTTTGAACTCTATTATGTACTTAACTACTGATACTGAACTGTGATATGCAATGATAACGTTGAACAGCCATTTGCCACATTGGCAAATATCAGAATAAACCCACATAAATAATATTGTGTTAGTACTGTTTTTCACATTAGTATAATAAAGGTTTTTCTTTGTTTTAACAAATCATTGTTTTTTTTGCTATACTTTATGCCATTGTGTTTGATGAAACAGAAAAGAACGGCTTACACAATACCTTTCAATTATACACTGTATTGGTGTATGTCTGTGTTGTGCGTAAGTATTTTTGCCAAATAAGCACAATTTTCTTTTCTTTCTTTATTACCATAAAATGTGTTAGGATTAGTTAGTTTATGGGTAAACTACCTGCTATGGTAGTTAACCCATACGCCAATTGAACGCTAAAACACCCAACACGTCTACTAATCGCATGAGGACTTAAAAAAAACACGTGCAAACTGTTATCAGCATTTAAAATGTCAATAGAACATTTACGGAATTCCATATCAGTTTGCAAATCAATATAACCGTTTATCAAAGAGTTTAACGTACCTGTGTGCCACATAACATGGTTCATGAAGTGCTCTTTTCTTGTGAAGCTCTTCTTGCAAATGTCACATCGGTGTGGAGTCTCGCCCGTGTGTTTTCGTACGTGGTTAACCATGTGCTCTTTGCGGGTGAAAGTCTTCGCGCAGAATTCGCACCTGTGTATGATAGATTAGGTTAAAAAGAATATCGTTTTAGGTTTAAAAGAAAAATTGTTTTGTTTAAGAAAGAAAATAAAGGACAGGTGCATAGTATTCGTAACCGGCGTGCGTGTATGAATGTGGACGATGCAAATATGTAGGGATCGTAGCAGGTGGTGTTCTGTGGTTTATGAGGCACCCCCTTAGAAAAACGGCGTGAATTTGTTTTGTTTGGTTTTTGTGTATCAAATTGATGGATTCTTAAGCATTTTAGAAATCATTAGCATAATTACACATTGAGTACAAATTATAGCCATTATCAAAATTATCTACAAGTGGGCTATTGAATGCGTAAAACCCAATTATCACAACATGACGACCATCATTAGCGTGTTTGTCACCTATGTGTTGAGACGACCGGGTTTGAGCCGATTGCTTGCTTTAGTCCCGGTTTCCACCAAAGCGGAGACGAGCTGAGCGGAGAGATTGCCAAATTCGACCCATCACAGGAAGGACGAAAGACCATACGTAAATTTTAACTAATGTGATTGGTCGATTCCCGCACATATCCCCTCCGCTCTGCTCATCTACGCTTTGGTGGGAACCGGGCCTAAGCGCCGCAAATTTTACCTGTAAGGAGTTTCTCCAGTATGACTTCGAACATGGTTGTCCAAATGTTCTTTACGGGAGAAAGTTTTGTGGCAAGTGGTGCATGCGTATGGCTTGTCCTGGGCCATCCGCTTGGCATGTCTCTCGTTCGGGTCTCCGGCTAGGTAAAACAAATTAAGTTACTTTTAGTTTACAGTAAAACTACTGAATCAAAAGTATTGCGTTAGGTAAAGGAGTTTTTCTTACCAAGATGGCATTTTCCATGTCTCGACAATTCGACAGGATTAGCGAATGCAGAACCGCAAACTTGACACGTGAACGGTTTACTTTCGCCGTGATAACGCCTGTACACAAAATATTTACATTAAAATTTAACCATAGGTACGTAACAAGGTGAGTAAAATTGATTTAGTATGTTTGTTTCAATACCTATGAACAATAAGTTGGTATCTGAACTGGAATATTTTCCCGCAGATATCACATGAATGGTGGCCAGGAGAAGTTTCCGCTTCTGACAGGGCTGCGCTAGTGCCAGCTTCCACTTCTACTTCTACCTCGCTTATTACCTAAAAGAAATATAATCGGTGTTAGGAAAGGTGTGATGAAAGATTTTGATGACGAGTTTTCGTCATCTGTAAGATTTCAAAAGGAACGAATAACGTATTGGTGGCGAAGTAAATCTTATTTGTTATTAATTCATTTCAATTTAGTCCATTATCTAATCACTGAACGAAGTACTTATTTTATATTAACGGTAATTTATTTATTTATTTATGAACAGTAGCTTCACAGCTTACAGTAAAATAACTTAAAATTATAAAACAATAAGCCAATTGCAACGTAATATAATTTATCTTTGAAAAATTTTTTTGATAATGGTAAACCTGTTCCTTCAGGAGTTCATGACATTACCTTGTCATATAAGAATAGGGTAGTTAACTAAAAAAATCTAATTAGTCCGTCAGATAGATTTCCAAAAAATATTGGACACGTATTTTTTCTTTTTTCACGTAAACAAACAATGAAGACGATACATTGCTTTGAAAACTCGTGTGACGTCATATTCTAAGACATTAGTATATCCTTTTTTACCGGTGAGTGACGTCACAACCCCAACTTAAATCTTTGATGAGTTTTGCTTCGTCAATTTCTATTGATTTGATAAAACAAAAAATACGTATCCAATATTTTTCGATAATCTAACAGACGGACGGATTAGAATCATATTTTTGTTAGTCAGTAAACATCCCTATTATTTGAACATTGGCAGAATGTTGTAAATACTTTCGTTAGTCTGTTTATGTTAGACATTGAGTCTAAATCAGTCTTACCTTTGCTTGTTGGGGTTGGCCTTCCGCATTAAGTTTCCCAAACACTTCATGGTAAGCAAGTAGTTGTGACAGATCTTCCACATTGACTTTATACATCGCGTGAAGGTCGTGCTCCGACGCGCCGGCTGTGATCTTCACTACTGCACCTTCCATGCCCATGGATCCTACACTCTGTGTTGATAGAAATAAGACATTAAATCAAGGCAATTTTATATAATTTGGTAATAAGATTTCAGAGTGCAATGGCGTGCGATTGGAGAGGTCTAGGTCCAGTAGTGGATTGCCGAATGTGTTGAGAGAAAACTGCCCAAAAAAACATTTAAGTGTTTCATGCATTATGGCTGTTTCCACTTCGTTTACAAACAAGCGAAACTTGAATTTTAAATGGTTTGATTGATCTAATCCTGCTGGTAGGTCTAACCTCTTTTCAATGGAAATGCCACCTCAACATTAGATCCATAAATAAGTACCAACCTTTAGGTCAATCCCCTTTATATCCTTTATCTCAGCAGGTAAAGCAAACTGTGCAGTCTCTAGTTTGTTAGCACTCTTCTCGTCCTTGACAATCAGAGGATCGGCAGCACTGGCTTCAATAGAGGTAGTACCGTCAGGGTTGTGGGTCACTAGAATGTTCGCCGGCTCACCGGTCGCTTGTTCTATGCGTACTACACTGTCCATCACCTAATAGGACAAGGAGGTATGTTTAGGGTCAGGCTATTACTATTTCAACTGTCCTCAAGATAGGTTGTGAAGTTAAGACTTGCTGCTGGATCCAGGGGTATGTGTATGCAGCACTGGGTAGGTTCAGATAGTTCTCACAGCTGGTCGGCTTGCTATGTATCGAACGGTAAGTATAAGCTTGCCTCGTATTCTATCAGTCCCCGTATGTACACTTACAGGTAGAAGTCTATTTGAGGGTGATAAATTTTGCAATGACGCAATTTCGTAACCCTTTGTCTTTACAGGTTATCACAGAGTTCACATTAAAAAGGTTGGATATCTATGAATTATTTATTTAACACATGAAGGTTCAATGAGAACAAACAACATTACAGCAGGTATACCTGTTGTCCAACTATCTGTTGCAGTTGGTGCACAGTGAGGGTGTGATCGTTTGGCATCTTGATGGCTTCGTGGAGTTCTTCCTTATCAACCAACTTCGTGCCAGCGGGTTCCACCACAGTCACTATGCCGTCTTCGCTAACCGTCAGTTGAATCTGTTTGTGATATATCATGTCAAAAATTAATTCCAACTTTATATTTTTTTAACAATACGAAAAAAACTGAATGCTAGCGAGTTTAAATCCACTAGCATTAAATTTTTTACCACACTAGAAAAATACATGTTTGTATTGTTGAATTTATTAAGTGAAACTAAACAGGGAGCCAAAATAAAGCCCCAGCAATAACTTAATAGAGAATATGTCTGGAAAACATCATGAAAACATTGAAATTTAGGATGTTGTTTTCATGCCTTCAGTATTGCAAAAATAAAATAAGTAAAGCTGTTAAATAAATAGGTGGATATAAATATGATAACTGATGAACTTTAGTACATATAACAAAACCGACAAGCAGTCAAGTTCAAGTTAAATTTGAAGAAGTAGACAGATAGTTATGTACAGTGCATAAAGCTAATATTACACCAAGACACCATGGTGGCCCAACCAGAGCCCATAAAGAAAGTAACATTCTGTCTAAAGTCTTTGTAGAAAAATAATACGAAACACTTTCAAAGCGATTGTAATTGCTGTTAACCACTTTGAAAGTGTTTTGAGGGAATGTCGCGCTACCAATGTTTTACGTAACAATGCAGATGAAAGGTCTGGCACCCTTCCTAAAACTATATTAATATTGTTGGTAGAGCAACCCTGGTTGCGACGTGGTGGTGTTTTGGTTTAAATGTGTGGTGTTGTATGAGAAATAAATTGTGGTCGATCTTACCTCACTGACTTGCTGCATGATGATAAAATAAAGCAGCGTAAAGTACACGAATATTTAGTTTACAAGTGCATAATAATGTTTATAATACATGGAAGCAGATTGGAGGAGAATTGCCAAAGTTTTTAGAAATAGCTTAAACAAACCTGTTGGTTGTTGTGGTCTGGTCGCGCCTGTGCCATCAATTGTTGCTGCATTAGGTGTTGTTGAGTATGATGTCCCTACAGAGAACAAACATACTGTTACATTACAGTTCAACATTCTTGACACATGCACCTACTAATACTTGATACAAAGACTTGCAGAATAAAATTCTAAAGAAAGAAACAATATTTCTGTCTTTTACATAGTTTGTATATGGTGACAGTATTTCAAATAATTCTACAATGGAAATAGTACCAGAAAATTAAGTTTTATTACTGTATTTTAAGTTGTTTGTTTATCATGCACATCACAATGAAGTCTACTGGGAAATTGACAGAAGTACATGCATTTTACATCAACTGAATAGATTGTCTTTACCATACACTGAATTTGAGCTACATTAATAAACAATGAGCAAAAAGATCAAAAAAGATAAGAATGATGAAATCAAAACTTGTAGATTATTGTTAATGTTTAACTTAAAGGATCATAAAGATCAATATTTTCTAATCAAGTAATAATAACATGTTGACCTTTAACTAAATCATGCATAATTAAGGCATTGTGACTGATTTCACTTTATGATCTGCTTCATTACAACCTTATACTAACTAACATCCTAATTAAAAACTACAAATATAAATAATCTATGTACTACACAACAGCAAGGTACGGTTAGCATTCCCGCTAGTAAAGGGAGTGTGTTACCACATGATTTACCATATCAATGTTATGGTGTTGTACAAACTCGACCCGATTATTGGGTACCTGCTGGTGAGTGGCCTGGCCTGCACTAACTGACACCTGGGCGTTGTTGGCGGCGTTCTGGACCGCAACCAGCTCAGCTTGCTGCTGACTGTGGGCCACAAGAGCTTCTGGAACAAATGTTACTCTATTAGTTTTATACAATTTTGTGAATGAACAATCCAAACAAAGTATGCTTATCAGAAAGGTTTTAATATCAGGAATAAGCTGACACACAAATAAATGTTAGATCTTCATCTAACAACCGATAACCAATGTTATGGCATAATTCAATGCTTTCTCTTTCAATATTTCCTCACAAAATCCATTTATCTTTCCTTTAATCTTCTACCTGATGATGATAATCTTTGAAGCACACACAAATGTGGGTAGCCCTTTAAGTGGAAGAAACTATATAGCTAATTTACCAATTACTTATCATTAAATCACAATTAGGAGCTATTCACTTATGCAGTGGAGCCACATGAGTCACATTTTTTGTACCAAGTGAAAAGGGGAGTTTTTATGCTCATATCAATAAAATTGTACCTACAGAAAATCAGATTTCAATTCCAATTCTATGCAATTTTTAATATTTAAAATACTAGTGTCAAGTAGGTCAAACAAGCAGTAAATTCAAAGATATTGAACAAATGGCATTTAGCTTTAGATTATAAATAGCATTTTTAATTGGAGACCCACTCATGACAATCCATAATATGTTATGAAAATATTATCTGTTTAGATAATAATGAAAGAGTTATCAAATATTGACACACATTGGATTGATTGAAGGTCATTTATACAGACATGAGCATTTACTATACTTCCTAATTATGTTAAGTTATTTAAAAAAATCTGTACATAATTTACAGATGATTTTCCATTCCCACAGTAGTAAATTATGTTATTATTCTATACAGGGAAATTACGGCTAATACAAACAGTGTTCAAACAATATGAATTGGGGTCTGTGCCTACAGTAATATTAACATTATAGCTGTATCTGTCTGTACATAAAGAAGACTTACCATGAGTTTGTCCAGATTGTGTGGCAATGATCTGTGAGACTGGTATCTGCTGACCACCAGCAGACACCGTAACTTGGGACTGGCCTGCATGATGCCCAAGTATAATATTTGGATCACCATTCAGTATACTTGCATGAGTTTGACCAAGATCCTGAAAACTCATTAGATTTAGTATGTGGTGGTTAGAATCAGAATAAATCTTTTCAGAGGAACACACATGTAAAAAGCTTCATACATTAATCACTAAAATTTGTTGTGTAGGGGGGGGGTGTACTCTCATAATGCAAACTGCATAGTTATTTAATAATAATGATTGTTAACTTATCATAACTGTACTAAAACAACCCACTGACCAAAGTATTTCTTTTTTATCACACCTTTTTTCATACCAATATCAGTAACTATTATTACAGCTTACATAGGACTTGTAGAGGCCAAAATAAATAGTGATTCAACTAAGTCAACAAGACAATTTACATAAATTAGGTTTGGCATGTTCAGCTTAACAATGAGACAATTACAATTTTTTTGTAGTTTGTTTTTATGCACTGATCCCATGATGACATTCTGACCTTTAGCAAATGATTAACTATTTGCATGACTTTTTGTATGATTTAGTCATACGATATTTTTTGTAAATAACACTGAACTCACCTGAACAGGTTTCCCATTTTCTATCCTGGCACCGGCAGGCAATCCATACACAGACACTTGAGGAATCGGTCCGGGGAATAAATTTGTAAACACCCAATATTTCGCGACACTAGACAAAGCAACGTTCACTGCTGCTGAGTTCACTCGCAAATCAGTAGCAGATGTCGTGGCAGGCAAGTTATTCTGCTGTTGCTGCTGGGTGGCCTGAACTCTTTGGACCTGTGACTGCAATCAAGTAAAATTAGTATCCCAACAAGAACAAAAAAACCGCAAAAAACTTACAAACCAATCGCACCTCAGAACTTCCCGGGGGCTGGCCACCACCCGTATTCATATTGTGGTGATCCTGATTCATATTTAGTCCTTTTGTAACTGTTTATCATAAACTTTCACTAAATGGTTTACAAATATACAACATTTTCTAAACTTTACGTATCGGCATTGTCATAATTTGACTGTCATCGAAATGGAGGCGCGGGGGACGCGACGGGCCGCCATTATGAAACTTAGCACACAAAAACATTTTCTTCTGTGGTCTCCAAAACAAGACTTGTTTATTCAAAACATTGTCTCCTCAAGAAAAGAAAATATACGTAGTCTAAACACTCATAAATTAGGATAAATATACTTTAGATCAAATTGAAACAAAAGTTTGCAATAAAACACATTTCCTATCTTGCACATCAACGAACGAACGAAAGTTTTGTCACGGTCGCAGTGGTACCAACATAAGCATGTAGTAGTTAACGACTATGGGAATTTAACTGATGTTTAAATAAAGTGGCTTAGTTTTATTTCTTACATCCAGAATTACTACACAAATACAATTACAATTCGATAACCAACAAGAAACCGAACTTATCACCGAACTAAGATAACTTCGGGATTCGTCTTTGAATATTTAAAGATAGATGGCGTTATCACAAAACTGTTGGCACAGTTCTGACAACATACAGATAAAAAACAGTAAGGAAGCGTTCAGAACTACAAAAGTAAATCTTCGTTCACCATTATTTTATGTGTTCACCATTAGAGTTTTGTCTAGGTGTTGTATCTAAATGCATTAACCAATTCAGTTGGGTTTCACTTCGATTACAATCACCATCTTCCTGCCCTTATCCCATTCTATTTGAGGTCGGCGCAACACGTTTTCTTCTTCTATTCTAGACTTCACGGTGGCATTTACTCCTTTCTCTTTTAAGTCATTCCTCACACATTCCGTCCATCTTTTCTTTGGCCTTCCTCTCCCTCTTCATCCATCAATTTATATACATCACTTTTTTAGTCAGATGTGTTTCAATCCTCCTCATTACATGACCATACCAAGATAAAGGACTTCCTTTCAATTTTTCTGTAGCAGGCGCCACTTTCAAACTTCCTTTTATATACTTATTCCTTACTTTATCCATTCTTGTTACTACGCACATCCATCTCAACAGACGCAATCGTTTCTCATCCATCTTTTTCAAAGCCCAGCACTCTGATTCATACAGTACGACAGGTCTAATGACGGACTTGTATACTTTCCCCTGTAACTGTGTTTCAAATTGTTCCAGTGACCTCTCGCCATTTCAACCATCCTGAGTTGATCTATTGCGTTACGTCCCAATATACCCGCCGTCCCCTTGGGCAAGCGACCCGAGGTACCTAAGGTTGGATCAAATCGGTATGGGCGTTCCAGCAAGAGTTATAGGTACAGGACTGGAGACACCGCCGAAATCGAAAAACAAGTATTAAGTTTTTGTTCTGCTCAATTTCAGGCCAACACTCTCCAGTCTTTGCCACCACACCTCCAATCTGCTCTGGACCTCTTGGCCGCTCTCGGCAACCAGCACAATGTCATGGGCAAACAGCATACAGCAGGGTACTTCTTCCCGGATGTCCGACGTGAGAGCGTCTTATATCAACAGGAAGAGGTAAGGGCTGAGGGCTGACCCTTGGTACTGTCCGACAGCCACATTGAAGCTGCCGGTAGTGCCCGCTGTAGACCGTACTTGGGTACTGCATCGACTGTACATCGCACGTATCAACTGCAAATACTTCCTAGGCACACCTTTCTTCTTTTAAGAGCCCACCAAAGAACCTCACGGGGTATTCAGTCGTATGCCTTTGCCAGTTAACACCATATTTGCAAGTTTTTATGTGCACCTTTGTATTTCTCGCACAAATGGCGGATAGTGAAAATGGCATCCGTTCGTTCCCCGACCAGGCATAAAACCCCTCCCCCCAGACGGTTATAGTTTCTATCACAATTTAAATTTACTTACAACGGTGACTTTGTTTGTTTCATTGACTTTTTTGATTATGCCCTAAAATGTATTTAATCATTCGAATGGGGTTTACCCTTGCAATAATTTGATATTCCATTTCTCATTCTTTTTTTTTTCTTGTCCTGTATGCTCATCATATCGCTTGCAAAATGAGTTGTATAATACCCTTAAAATCTATTTAAATGTTAGATATTTAATCGTATATTTTTAATTTATATCTGTGTTATTTAGAGGATTGTTTTATTTTATTTAATTTTTTTTGTCATAATCTATGTCAATATTAATAATTTTATTTATTTTTCTCTGTTTGTATAATCTACCAATTTAATGCCCAAATGTATTTTTAGTATTGTAATTTTTTTAATTGTTAGGGGCTCAATTTTTTAAAATTATTGTGAATGTTGTGGTCTCCTATAAGTGAAGGAGTACACCTACCTGATACTTTGTGATTTACATGATCTATAATTGCTTTGTGTATTCTTTTGTTGGAGATCCTTAAATAAATAAATAAATAAGGTAATTTACACATCTCTAATAAGTCTCTTAGATTCAACGATATTAGCAGTTCATTGAACATACCTTAGATCAACCGAATAAAAAAACATGATGACTGGCTTTCATCATCATTATTTCAGCCAAAAAACATCCACTGCTGGACATAGGCCTCTTCCAGGTGTCGCTACATTGACCGGTCCCGTGCGTTTCTCATCCCCGCGACCTTTACCAGTTCAGCGATCCACCTAGCGGGAGGCATTCAAAGGCAACGTCTTCCGGTTCGCATAATTTTCCCAATAAAGTATCGAACCGTAACAAAAACACTCTGTACATAAAAGTTTCAGGATTATTCAGAGAGCAAGCGCAAATGAAGCGAGCTCGAAAATTTAAGTCTCCCGGGTCGGTTAAGTTAGGTTTTCCATTCAAACACTCTGCCTACTCACAAAATAAATATAATGCATAAAGTTGCTCCGGAAGTCAGGATACAAGAGCGAGCGATACGATCTCGATAATTGTGGTTCGTAATTTTGAATTATTATAAATTCATTATTTTACTGTTTGGTAGGGGAAGGGTTTGATAAGGGCCAACTCTTTGCCCGAACATGCGTATACCCATGCTAACGAGTAGTTCGAAAATACATTACCTACATCGGATACATTTCAGAATTACTATTTTCCTTTATAATTATTTTATTAGGAGAGTTGTGGCCGAACGCAAGCCTTTATTATAGTAATAATAATAAATAAAACAGATTTAGCACCACAGGCTTCAGGGTCTGAATTTTTTCTCTTGGAGTTTCAGTTTCACAAAGAGAGCTCAATTTTTCTAAGCGATTTTCCAGTTTTGTGTGTTTATCCAGACAGGAAGAAACATTGTCGAGACTTGCAGAAAAGCATAAAAGAAAAAATGCTGGAAGCAGGCATGTACCTATGCAAGAGCGAGCGAAGCGATCATGACCCCCATGCATGACACCTTCCCTCTGCCCCCTGGGTATATACTTGGATACACCTACTTGTTTGTCAGTCAAAAACTTAAGATGCGCACCTATTATCTTATCTTTATTACCTAAGTAAGGTGCATTTATTTCTGGATAGAGTCAGCCCGGAAACCGCAAAAAAGACATTTCACTGTGTTTGGAAAGTGGGTCGCGTGCGCAGCGATGACGCCTGTTTATATTTTTTACTTCCTTTGTAATTTGTTAACCATCAAGTTGGTACGTGTGTGAAAGCTTAGGAAACTTAAACATAGGACCACCTACCTATAGACGAGACGAGAGAGGCTTGCGGCTTCTATGCCGTGGAACTATATTTCCTACTTTTCTGGGATTAGTAGGTGATTGGTGTATTTCTTGTTGGTACCTACAATAAAAAAAGTACATAATACTATATATATAGCCTTAGAGGTATATAGGATAGAGACGACTATGAAGTTAATGACACTTTCCCGACGGGGCTGCGGGGTGTTCGAAAGAGATACCGCGGCCTCGACACAAAGGGCTAAGAAGGAACACGTATTGCATCTTATTGTGTCTGTGTACTGGGTATTCACTTGAGCTACAAAGTAAACCTTCTCAAAATCAACAGTTCATTAGATATGTGAGTGGAAATGCCTAATCTGCACTTTCAGGCACCAAACCTAGAGTAAGGTATTGAAGAATGGGCACGCCACGATTGTGGCGGAAGTCCCCTCTTTGAGGAGTGGCTTGAGAGGCGCCACGGTGCCCTCACCTTCCGTCTGACGCAGGTCCTCACCGGACACGGCTGTTTCGGGAGTTACCTGCACCGAATCAGACGGGAGGAAACGCCCGGATGTCACCATTGTGAGGACCGGCCGGAGGACACGGTGGAGCACACTGTGGAGGTCTGCCCCACTTGGACGGAGCCCCGCCGTGTCCTCGTAGCGGCGATCGGCGGCGGCGTCCTCTCGCGTCCGGCCCTGGTGCAAGCCATGGTCCGGGGCGAGTATAAGGAAAGGGACGCCGCGACGGCGCGTTCGTGTTCCACGCGCGCCTCAAAGAGATGTTAGCAACATGGAAGGGGCCCGCAAGGGCCGACGCCCGTCGGGGCTGCGGGTTGTTCGCAAGCGATACCGCGGCCTCGACATAAAGGGCTAAGAAGGAACATGGGTGGTTTTTAGTCAGTACAAGTCTGACACTCCCTTTCGCTCTGCCCAAGAGCGGAAGGAGTAATTAATTTGATGATTTCCCACCCTACCAAAAAAATAAAAGTATTGAAGAATCAGACTGACCTTTTTTTGTTTTAAAGCACTGCCCCACTGAAATTTCTTCTGTCGAGGTTAAAGATTTAAACTGACATACACAATAGCCATACCCACACACACATTACATTGCACACACATAGGTACATTATTTCCTGCTGTTTTCAAATACTTGATGTCACAAAGAAATATTTAACTTCGTTGTAGTCTTCATCATCTGCTTAGCCTTTTCCCAACTAATTTGGGGTCTGCTTCCAGTCTTGCTGGATGCAACTTAGAACCATTAATTTCCACGGGACGCCCTATCTGTCCTCCTCAACCTACTGGGTAACATTATACAGAACCTCGACTACTCCTAACATAGTCAAGATCTACGAGTGACAGCACCATCGACACCGACCGCAACAATTAGCCATGAGCCCTATTAGCAAGAAATCATTTATCACATCACACATCAGTAAAGAATAGAATAGAATAGAATACATTTATTTTCAGGTAACAAAGACCCATAGACAAATACCTTAACCTAAATATACATACTAATAACATTTGCGTTAGTATAAATAACTAAAAACTATGTTAGTATCACTTCTTTACGAATAAATGTCTTTGTCTTTGTCTTCACTTCACTTGCACGATACTTAGTGCAATCTTGTGAAATTAGTCTGCGGAAGCGACGGAACACCACAAAGCAAAGCAAAGTTCCTAGGGTACTTATTCCTTGCTATAGGGGTTCTATGCTTGTGAGGTTGTGGTCTATCTGTAGGCAGTCTCTGTAACTCTCGACTCAAAGAAAGACTGCAGTATCCTTGCAGCTGAGCATTGGCTGCGCTGAACTCTTATCAGGAGGGTCGTTATTTAATAGCTGTTTCATCACCAAGTTCAGATGTATCGTCATAATCAGCCAGAAGATGTCCACTGTTGAAAAAAAGGTGGAACCTTTCGACCTTTTCCAGGTTTCCGTTCGATAGGACGGTATATGGGCTCCCCCATAGAACGTCTTATCGAACGGCAACTTACCGCAGTTGCCTGCCAGATCAGAAGTATAAAAGGGGTAAAATACCCTTAGCCAAGCCCAGGGGTAGGTTGTTCTCTAGCTCGCCGTCCGTCCGTCTTATGAAGACGACAGGCCGTGTCGACGGCGCGTTCGTGTTCCACGCGCTCCTCAAAGAGATGTTAGCAACATGGAAGGGGCCCGCAAGGGCCGACGCCCGTCGGGGCTGCGGGTTGTTCACAAGAGATACCGCGGCCTCAACATAAAGGGCTAAGAAGGAACATGAGTGGTTTTTGGTTTTTTTTTCGCTCTGCCCAAGAGCGGGAGGGGTTATTTGATGATTTTCCATACGCCAAAAAAAAAAAAGGTGTAGGTTGTTCTTCTTGTCATTGCGTTATGTAATGTTTGGGTTGTAGATTAAAACATTATTATTTGAAATAAGTAAGCGGCGTTTATTTGTCTTCATGAGTACAAGTTTAGTAGTGATGGCGGCGTACATAGACAATCAACTCTAGATGGCTATGCCATAGATAATCTATACTTTACATCTCCCTTTCTTTGAAGAGAAACTGACTGACTTTTTGTTTTAGAGCATAATATATATCGGAGATCAAAATTCCAACTTTATAATCGTGTTATTGTTCCAAATAAAAGTTTTGAAGGGTCCGATGTCCATATTCAATGCATCTATCACTATCCGAACAATTTTTAAATAATTTCAAAAATAGGTTCACAATTGGCGGAGATATCGGCTGACATAAATAAAAAAAATACATACACAAGAGAACCTCCTCCTTTTTGGAAGTCGGTTAAAAAACTAATATTATATCTATTGATAATGTCTCCTGACGTGGGCGAGCAAGCGCATGAGGTACTTATAACTTAACCTAACCATTAGCTCATTCAATAAACCCTCTATAAATGATCATCATCAAATCATCACACCTACATTCGGTAGAGGTGTAGAGGTGTATCTACCTATACAGGGTGTAAATCAACCCATCACACAGCCGTCAACCAAGCATTCTGTACATCAAACTAAGTACCCCCGCGCAAAAATTTTTGCTGGGAAACGACTTTTTTTTGTTGGGGTCAAAAATCACATTTTACGGTAAAACTCAAAGTAGCACTTTTAAAACATTGTGCTAGTGAATGCTTTGAATAGTAAACGGGTCATGGAGTTAATTTAAGTAAAGTTAAAACCTGGAAAACTTGTATTTACAAAAACAGCTGTGAAAAATTTGGAACTTTGACCCCCAATATCTCCGTAACTAGTAGGTTCCCAGGTATGGTCTAAAACAAAAAAAATATCGCAGTGGTGGGGAGAACAAGTGCCCTTCGTTTGCGTTAAGGGTACTTTTACACCCTATATGACAAAAAAAATCTAATTAGTCCGTCAGATAGATTTCCAAAAAATATTGGACACGTATTTTTTCTTTTTTCACGTAAACAATAAATGAAGACGATACAGTGCTTCGAAAAGTCGCGCGACGTCACAGTTTGGTACATTTTTTACCAGAAAGTGACGTCACCAGCCCACTCACGATCTTTGACACGTTTTATTTTGGTAATTTTTTATTAATTTGATAAAACAAAAAACACGTATCCAATATTTTTCGATAATCTAACAGACGGACATCTCAGAATCATATTTTTTTTAGTCAGTCAACTATACCCTATTAACCTACCACTATGCTCCATTTGGGTGCCAAACCCACGACATGACTTCATCCTTATTAGCAGCTCTTATAATCACTAGATCAATAAGGCAGTCATATTCTTTTGACATAAAAGAATAAAATAATTTTCTATGAGGTACCTCTACCTACACGGTACACTTCTACTTAGCCACGTAATATTACCGTGACCTAACCCTTGGCCTACCTAATTTAATCCCAGGCGTGAAGTTACGTTATGTACATTTTGCTACTCATATTCAATGGCGTTTTAGCAGAAGAGGTAATCAACAAATCAATTATACTAAGTATTTCGTCATCCTTTACTGGTCATAGGGTTCCCCCCACTTGCATCATAACATGTACTTACCTTCCGCATCCGGTCTTTAGGTCAATGCATCTTAGTTCATCTTGATTTCATCTTGTGAGTACTACACATAGTAGCTTTAACATTTTATTTTGAAATGATCAATGCGAGACCGACTGCTTACATTATTAACACGAGTAATAATAAAGCTGAATAAATAATGCTAAATATTTGAATAACTATAATACATCGGTATGTCTAGTATTATTTAAGTACTAACATCATAAAGTAATATTTTTCAAGCTAATAACTAGGTATTAAAAACTAATTAGTTACCTACCACTGATTAGCTATTTATGTGTTTTGAATTCTGTAGCCCAAATAAAAGAGTCCATTTTGTGATTCAGGTTTCATTAAAATTATTTTTTACGCCACTCATTTAAAAACCGTTTTTACGTAAACATAAAAAACGAGTTATGTAATCACTAATTTTCTAATAGACAGTAATTATTCAAGCAACTTAATTCGCCAGCCACGAGATCAAAGCAAATAAAAAACAATGCCAAGATTTTAAGGGTCATTTCTCTATCAAGCTCACGGAATCACTTATGTACCTTTTATTTACTATTTTGTCACCAATAGGAACGGATTTAGGACTTCCGTGGGCGCTTATATTACATTCCTAATTTTAGACCTTGTACACCAGGACATTACGTAGGAAATCCAGGAGCAAGGATATCGTGATAGCCCCTCGATTTGTGTGAATACGTCTACGTTCAACGTGGTGGTATACGTCGGAACGGAGCAAAATACGTTTTTAGTCAGTAATATCAGTGAAGCTATACGGACCGCGCGCCTTTCCTCTCGCGTGCCGCGTAAACATTTACGTCAAGTTAGGAAAAACTTTTAAAAAATCGTTGCGGGTTTATTATTGTAGACTATATCGTGAAAGTGTTCTAATCAACTACATATATAAACGAACTTTGCGTTTGTTTAGCTGTTATCTCTCAGCTTAATCCGATTATTCACTCAGCTGTCATTTGTTTTGATTAGGAAACGTCAGTGTGCGTTGCCGGCCGGTCATCCATTGCAGGTAATGTACACTTTAAAATATGTATTGTGCAGGAAAAGTTGCTACAATGATACACGTTAATACGCGTATCACGGAAAGTGTTGATAATTCTATCGGGCAGCTGAATTTCTTAGAAATTAGGTACGTAATCAAGTCAGGCGTTAAATCTAGGAAGCAGTTGTGGCTTTAAACCACAAAATAAAATTGTACAAGAAATATACTCACTTATTTACTTTCATATTGTGTCGGTCTGAACTCTAAAACTTTTTAAATAAATGTTTTTAATCTTTTTATAATATTTTCTTATCATAATTTAACTAATATTATTTGCATTTGACACGCAAAACAACAATGTTTATTTATCTATGAAAGAAATAGTAATATAAATAATCATACACCCGCAATATAACAATGCTTTGTTTATCTACTGTATCGATTGTGGAAATAAAAAATATAATTATACAGCTGTACTTTGAAATTATATCCTTATTTTATTTTAATATATATATCCTGCAGATATGATCGATATAATTCAACATATTCATATAAATCTAAACATTTACAAACAGATTTTATTAGCTCTATTGAATTGAATAATAATAAGTGGTTCACTGAAAATTACATAGTTCGTGTGCTTAAGCTTTGGCCTAGGTCAACGGCCGCGACTCACATTCACACAAATTATAGTAAATAATTAACTAAAGAATCGTGTACGTCTATCTACAGGGTGTAAACGAACCCTTCACGCATCCGTCAACCAAGCATTCTGTACATCAAACTAAGTACCCCTACGCAAAAATTTTTGCTGGGAAATGACTTTTTTTTTTGGGGTCAAAAATCACATTTTACGGTAAAACTCAAAGTAGCACTCTTAAAACATTGTGCTAGTGGATGCTTTGAATAGTAAACGGGTCATGGAGGTAATTTAAGTAAAGTTAAAACCTGAAATACTAGTATTTACAAAAACAGCTGTGAAAAATTTGGAACTTTGACCCCCAATATCTCCGTAACTAGGAGGTTCCCAGGTATGGTCTAGAACAAAAAAAATATCGCAGTGGTGGGGAGAACAAGTGCCCTTCGTTTGCGTTAAGGGTACTTTTACACCCTATATATTATCAACTTATCAATAGAGCACTATTATAATTCCAGGTTCTATTGTAGTAACTTAACTTTAAACCTCATCATTTTACTAAAATTATAGAAACTTGTTTAAACATGTAAGACCTTACTGACCTTAATTTAAACTTATACCTACGTAACAACTATAATTTAAACACAAACAAACCTAGCAAATTGGTTATATTATAATTAAAATATATTGGTATCATTTTACGTAAACAGATTTTCCTGCCGTTGAATGATTCCCGCGCAAATGACCTTAGTGTTTATATTTATTAAATTAAACAAGTTTTGTGGCATGGAAAAACCGGCAAAACTGACCTACCAGAAACCAATAAATTACTAAGAGATACATATAAATAACACAGTTTCTGTTTTCTTTTGACACTATCAACTTTACTGATCAGACTTGTTTTATTAGCTGTTCCTAAAAACAATAACAAAAAAACGTTAGTAGCGAAATGTGGGTGTACTAATGGGTGCACCTCTGCCTAACACTTCGGGAATTACAGACGTGATGTTATGTTATGTACGTTAGAGAAACTTCTTAGGATATGTCATGTAAACAAACCCTATGTGGTTTTATTTAAAACTTTTCTCTCGTTTTCTGAATATGCTTTTTGTAGATAAAAAGTTTGAACGGTAGTGGACATTATACAGGAACATGATATCGTACCTATCTAATGCAGTATTTTTGTTATCAGGAAATAACAAACAAAGTGTTGAGGGTTATTTTCTTTCTGTGTTACCCGATAACAGTCTGATTGTGCAGTTTAAATTAAACAATGCAATCTTATATTAAATGGAAAAGAATCTTATGACAATCATTATATTTTGTCACCTAATTAGTAACAAGTTGTTGGTCATGTTATTTTATAATGTAGATTTTTGTAAGTTCCAAGATGTTTAGAATAAACATGTTAAATAATTACCCAACTCACAGAGAACCTTGAATCCGTATAATCAAAACTTGTACTAAATGTTCTCATATCATCATAATCATCGAAAGTCCAACTTTACCCACTCCTGGTTCCAGGCCTCTCTTTGCTTGTGCAAAACTCCACGTTCATATGCCAGCGTCCTCCAGCATATTCTATCTCGCCGCCTACTACTACCTATACTTCTCTTTTTAGTCTATGGACGCCACTCGGTCACAGCTTTACTCCACCTGGCAATCCTGCCATCACCGGGCCTTGCTTGCTTGCTCAATACCATTTAAAACTATTTCTGAAAAATAAAAAGATTATCCCATAGAGACTTTAAATAGTGTGTCTGTATGCGCGATGGAGTTGCCCGTCGGAAAAAAAATAAACGAACTTTCAACCTTCTTTTTATTTTCATTTGAACAAAATGAAATGGATAAAAAAGCCGGTACCTACCACTATTTAATCGAAGTTCAATTTAAAACCTGGGTTACACTAAATTGTCGCAGTCGGTTAGTTTTAGTGGTCTACATTCTCTACTCGCATCTTTAAACTTACGAGTAGATGTTATGTTGCACCGCTAAGATCTAAGTAAGTAGGGCCTACTAAAAAGCTCAACCGTCGATTGCACAATTGTCTGCCTGATCTTTTAAACCAAGGTTTAGATGCTCATTTAACGTGAACTGTGACAAATTACGCTGATTTAAAAAGACCTGATAAGTTTCGATTCCTCATTATTACGCCATACTTCATACTTCAAATAAGTAACTATCACTGCAAAACATTGGCATCCCAGTGGTAACAGCCCCGACCTTCGTTTCGTAGGTCTTGGGTTCCAACCCGGGCAGACACATTGCGTAATTTATTTCTACACAACTGCTCTCATAACGCCGAAGGCTCATCATGTTGCATTCCGACATATCCGGCATTTCCTAGAACTAGATTTCGATATCATGTTATATCCACCAATTCGGTAGGTTGTGTGGTTTCGTGAATTATAGCCTAGTCTAGTCCTTACAGAGGTATTAGTGCCCCAGCACTTTCAAAGTTATAGGCCGCTCTTGGTAAAATTCCTACGCATGATTAGAATGGTTTTATTTCTTCTATTAATAACGGAAGAAATCGTTTTGTACCAGAACAAAAACAGCTCTCAATGTAAGGCAATTTGTTTATAAATTCAAAGAAACCTTGCGTGTGGACAAACTAATAGCAGCGAGCGATTCAAATTGCAAAATAATGTAATACAAATAACCGGTTCACACTTTATACCCATGTAGACACTGGTTTTATTATAATATCTAAATGCAATGTCCACTCGATAGGACAGGTAATAATATTATATATAGATTTGCATACAAACAAGTTCGACTAGAATATTGTCAGGTATTTTTTGAAGGAAACCTAAGATTACGGAAAGCCTTATGTGAATTAACTGCTAGAACGGTTTTGCTAGAAGTTTTCCGTGAGGTGACATTCTCTCAGTTGTCCGAAATAAAATGATGTATTATTATATTATTATTAAACAAGTTTAATCTTTTCATGGCCATATTTAACTGGCCTTTTATTTATTTTTTTGGTGGTGGGAAATCATCAAATGACTCGGGAGTATCAGACCTTAGCCCTTTGTGTCGAGGCCGCGGTATCTCTTTCGAACAACCCACAGCCCAGACAGGACAACCCGCAACCCTGTAGGGGTGGTAACTGCCCAGACCATCGTTTCGTAGATCCTGGATTCGAATTCCAACCCAGACACGCACTTTGTGTAATTTACTCGTTTTTCAACACAACTGCTCTCAAAACGGTGAAGGAAAACATCATACTGAATCCAGCATTTACTGGAACGAAGACTTCGAAAACATGACATGATATCCACCAACTGGGTAGGGTGTGTAGTTCCGTGGATTATAGCTTAGTCTAGTCCTCACAGAGATGATGTGTGTCAACAGTTGCAACGTAATATGCTGCTCTAAAACTCCAACGCACTTTAGAACGTTTTATTTGTTCTATTAATAACGGAATAAATACTTTTTATACCACAACAAAAACAGCTCCCATCTATCTATACTAATATTATAAAGCTGAAGAGTTTGTTTGTTTGTTTGTTTGTTTGTTTGTTTGAACGCGGTAAACTCTGGGACTACTGGTTGGAATAGAAAAACTCTTTTTGTGTCGGATAGTCCATTTATCGAGGAAGGCTTTAGGCTATATAACATCACGTTACGACCAATAGGAGCGGAGCATAAATGAAAAATGTTGCAAAAACGGGAAAAGATATTCCTTTTTGAGAGCTTCCGTTGCGTGCGCTGCGAAAACGGTTTAAGTTACGCAAATACCATGTATGAAAGAATTGTTCCTCTTTAAAAGTTCTAAAAAAAAATCCGCGACAGCATATGTCTATCTTTTAAGATTGACTCATTGTAACCATTTTTTACTAATAAAATGTTAGGTTAAAAAGAATGATATTTTGCGAAGCTTATTTAACCCATATGGTATTAATCTATATCTAAAAAAATAAATAATTAAAAAAATAAAAAAACACGCCTGCCATGACAAAAAGTACCTAAACTAAAAAATAAAAAACAAGTCAAACGAATTCAGCGATGAATGGGAGCAAGGTCCCGTAAATGTATTCGAAAATGGAAAACTGAAAACTAAAACTTTTATTGCAGTCGGGGGACCTGTAAAGAATTGTTCCACCGAACTGTCCCCCGACTGCAATAAAAGTTTTAGTTTTCAGTTTTCCATTTTCGAATACATTTACGGGACCTTGCTCCCATTCATCGCTGAATTCGTTTGACTTGTTTTTTATTTTTTAGTTTAGGTACTTTTTGTCATGGCAGGCGTGTTTTTTTATTTTTTTAATTATTTATTTTTTATTTCATATCTTTTAGTGATATATCGGTATTTTGACCTATAACCAATCATTTAAGCTATAAGACGTCCACTGCTGGACATAGGCCTCCCCCAGAAGGGGGAAAATGTGTTTTTTTTCATTTCTCAGGATTCCGATCGGCAAAATCGGAACCCTAATAATATGTACGCTTTGTTTTCCGTCTGTCTGTCCGTATGCCTATCCGTCAATCAAGACCCTGTTCAGGAACGTGTGAAATGATCTGAATGACTTAATTGCGTAATTTATACCTACAAACATTTTTCATTTCATGTAGATATCTATTTGTAAACAATTTACGCTGAATTTAATTTATACATGCAATTTACATACAATGATAAGAACTTTGAATATTTTGTTAACATTCTAAGAAATTCAAGTGTAGTGCCAAACAGTTTTAAGTACTCGTATAGTAGGTACCAAAAAACTTTTACAGATCCCTTGGTGCGTGGGTTCAACTCGCACGGTTTTTTTAAACTATTGTTTTATAACACACGTAATGATTTATTCATTTGTGTTAGTAATGAGTTTCAAGTTGAATCTCGCAGTCAGATTTGTCCATACCAAAATCTACCTTGATCTTCTTTTTCTACCCTTTAAGGGGTGAAAATTCTATTATTGCAAATATTATTATTTCTTTAAATTAATATTTTTGCCATGTTTCAAGTAAATTGATTCACGCATACTGACTTTTCATACAAACTTAAAAACCATTTAGGTGCCGTCGTAGATGGATTTGGGAGTTGTAACCTAGCCAGTTTTATTTCTTTCATTACAGAGAATCTATTGATATGTAGCTTATTCGTATCGGATCCCGGGTTTAAAATGTCACCATATCATTTGTTGAGTAGTATTACTAGTAAACAATAGATATTGAATACTACTGTGGTATATTTTTGTAATCTACTTAATAAGTTCTAGACGATGATTATATTTTTCATTGAAATTTCAATAAAAAAAAATTTAAAGTTCTTTTTATTTCTAAACCATGGCCACCCTATTATGTTTTTTGATATTTTATCTAACCTATGTTACCCGGGGTGACGCAATGAATCTAACGATACCACATACATCAAAATCGGTTCAGGCGTTTAGAAGTTATGGTGGAATAAAGAAACTCACAAACAAACATACATACATACATACATACATACATACATACATACATGAACGTTAAAAACATAACACTCTTTTTTTGGGGCAGTCGTGTAATAAATGTGTTTGTTAGCACAGAAATTTAATATAGAATATTTGTGCCCTTTACTCTATACAGTTTAAACAAATATCTTAGAAGATATCGCAATGTAAAAATATCCGCGCGACAAAATAATTAAGCGCGCGGCAGTCATTCGGTCCGGTGCGGTAGGTTAGTGGGGATTCTGGCCTCCGGGGACTCCGGAGAAATTCATATTCAAAATATTTACTGCACCATAATGTTTACAATGTGTTACTGTATATTTAATAGTAAGAGATACCAATAGTAATTCACACTTTAATAAAATCTAAACTAATATTATAAAGAGGGAAGATACGATTTTTTGTTTGTTACGATTTAACTCAATTCATGTTGACATTTTGTTATAAGCTATATTATGTGACGCAGACGAAGTTGCATGGGTCAGCTAGTACCTCATATAACAGAACATGACGCGTGTAATCCCCGAAGGGTTAGGCAGCGGTGTACCTAATATTACACCTACGTTTCACCAGTTATGTTTACGTCCTATGTCGTAGCGCGAGACTATTACCATTAACCTGCAACCGATCCGGATCCCGGTGCTGCTACTGGAAAAATAAAACACAAAAAAGTGAAAAATAAACTTTTTTCCTAAAGTTTATTTTTCACTTTTTAGTGGTTGACATGTGCTTACCCCACACACAGCGTACCGGCGTGATGTTATGTTATTGTAAACAATAGACATGAGATTTCCGCAATCTCAGTCCATTTGTTATCATTTATTGAGAAGTTCCGTTGCCTATCTCCAAAGTTCTTTGTCAGGTCTTCACCAAATTGAAACGGGGCCACTCCAAGAATATACTCTTCCAAAAACTACCCAAATCGCTTCAAGTGAGCCTATAAAATTTGAAGAGATCTCTCTATTTCTCCAGGATTCCATCATCAGATCCTTACTTTATCATGGGACCACCTGGGAAGCATACCCTATCAAACAAAAAAAAATCATCCAAATTAGTCCAGCCATCTTCGAGTAATCGGGGACCATACATAAAAAAAAGATCCGACGAATTGAAAATCTCCTCCTTTTTGAAGTCGTTTGGAAAAAGCTAATACCACTTTGCCCGATTTGGGAGTCGAACCCAGGACCTCACGCTGAGCATACGTGCATACACAGTACCTATCTATCATGCAGTTTTCTGACTGATTTAATTAGTAAACGTGATAAGTAGCGTATGCTTGGAAAGTATTGAAAATTCTATCCTTTTGAACCTGCAAAAATGGCTCTTTTATTATCGCAAGTTCTCAGACCATAACGTTAGTAATAATTGGTTTTGTCCAGTAACCTATTTCTCTTCCAATATCTTGGTATTTCAACGTCATATATTTTGTACTGAACTCCGCGGGGAAACTAAAATGACCGCAATAAATAATGTAGAGTCAGCAGTATCGAAGGGCAAAAAGTAAAATGTCTTGTCTTGCAAGATTGTTCGTAGGAATTAGATCATGTTCAGAAGTTATCGGTAAATTACGACGATTCGACGATTCATTTGACAGAAATGCATAGACATGATTTTATTATCCCATTTTCGGAGTAATTTCGTTTGTTTTTTTTCGGCATTGTAATGGTACATAAGCTGCGCTCCAAAAAGGGGAATAGTGGACGTTGGCAAGAAGGCTGCTAGGTTAAAGTGGGATTGGGCGGGTCACGTCAGTCGCATGCCGTTGGGTAAAAGCCTCCACATGATGGTTGCCAGAAGACGGACGGCGCCGCTGAGGCCGACCTAGAAAAAGGTGGCGTGAAGATTTAGACGCGTACCATGAGAGCTGGTTCGAGGCGGCACAGGAAAAGAGCTCTTGGAAGGAATTGGCCTCCCCCAATTCCTTTCAAGAGCTCTTTTCGCCTTTGTCCAGCAGTGGGACAGGGCAGGCTAAAGAAAAAAAAATGGTACATAAACAGGACAGGTACTTACGTATTTTACGAAACTTGGCTTATAGAAATATTTTTGACCTTCTAGTAGTCGCATGTGCGAGTGCTGAGCATGGTTTGATTCCCAGATACCCAACTTGGGAATAGAACCAGCTTTGTTATTGGATTTATCTATCAGAAATTTGTCAGTAGCAGCCACAGTCCGTATTTGAGCCCAGTTGATGGCAAAAAGTCCTTATAAATTGCATGGGACTTAAACGGACTTATACAGATGTACTGTTTGGTACACTTCTGAAATTACAGGTTTGAAGCTATGTAATGCTCTGACCTTATCCGCCCATTGTTAAAATATTAACCAGCTAGCAAAGCAGAGTTTACTGCCTACCAACAAAGATGTGCAAGACTTACCAGCATTACCATTAACACTTGTGAAAGCCATGAAAAATCAACAATATTTTTATTCTGTCAGTTCTCTATTTACGCATTGTTATCAAATACTGCATTATATAAAGAATTAAAGATACATAATTGTATTAGTAGAAGGTCGGTTACCCTGTATCGGTTGTAACAGCTGAACAACATTACAGTAATAAATACCTATGTATTGTGTATTAAAAAGTGACTGGGTGTCTAGACGTTTACAGAACCTATCAGATAATACTTAATTATGTTTTAACATTCCATTACATGTGTAAACTATTTACAATTTTATTTTTACAATGTGAAATATTTTCTTGTTCCTAAATATTCCGGGGGCAGCCCCGGAATTTGAGTCCATGAGTTTCAAACAGATTTTATTTTTTAATAATATTATGTTGTGATTCTATATGTAATGATGTGAGTGTGATGTTAAGATTCAAGAAAAGAATAAAAGAATAGACTTAATTACTGTACTAGTAGCTTTTCTTTATTTGTTTTTCTAATTAATAAAAATGCTTTGAGTTTGATAGAATTGCTACAACTTTATCGACTTTAGGGTGCCTAAAAAACCGACCAAATTCGTCTCGGACTTGCAGAAGAAAGACGAACGGACAAAATTTGTTAGGAAACCTTATATGTTAAAAAATAAGTGACGTGTGCTTATCACGTCATGTACAAGCAAAAATTATCAAACGTAAGTAATAAATGAAAAATTCATTAGTGCGTTGCAATTTCATCGGTCGCCTATTCCGACGTATTTTACCGAAGAATAATTGATTTTAGTTTATAAGCTAGCTCGGATTGTTTCAGTAATACCATTGCGTAACCAAAAGCATATAGCTGGTTACAATGGCACCCTGGTGGACTTATAAACATGGCCGCTTATTGTTTACAAATTATTGCATTTCTAGCAATTTTACGATCGTTCGATCCATGATTGTTCTAATTATTGAGAATTTTCTTTTCGCTCTCAAATACTATCATAAATTCATAACGATCAGCTTTTTTTGCACTCCGTTTGTCCCAGCTGCCCTATATATGGCAGTCGTTACAGGTAGTCAGTGGAAAGTCTAACAACCAGTATTATCAAGGGTTATCGTTTTACACAGTAGTAACTGGGTTGTGGAGGATCATCATTCTCTTGCCCTTATCCCAATTCATTTGGGGTCGGCGCAGCATGTCTTTCTCTTCCATACCTACCGTCGCTCCATGTAAAATATTGTTATTCAGCTCTATCCGGTTCGACTGGGAGCCGACCCCATCATAATTGGGAAAAGGCAGACAGATGATGATTACGGTCTGCTATTTTTTTTTAATTCAATATTTATTAATATTTTTCAGTCTAACTATAAATAATTTGCAAGTATGAAACAAACTTGTAAGTAATTTCAATTTACATAAGCGAGCGATAACTGAATTTCACTGTAATAATATTGTAGTTTTGCATTTGATATTTTAATGCCAGTTTTGAAAACATAACTGTAACATGATCAATGATGGTAGTTTTAATAAAAAACCAAAACAAAAAAAAAACTAAAATTGAGAACCTCCTCCTTTTGGAAGTTGGTTAAAAATTGTTGGCATTCCCAGATAATTATGTCAACTTGCTTCATCATCATCAGCTGCCTACCTTTGTCCCATTCCAGTTCCACTTGCGGTTGTCGCAACAAGTTTTCTTCTTCCATTCTCCACTGTCATTTTTACGTCATTCTTTAGTAAATATACCAGCCAGTAAGCATTGCCGTTTTTTTTTCTAATTACACACACAAACGCATCCAACGCAACGTGACAAAACAAATGAATCCCTCATCACTCTGTATGTATCATTAACTTTGTTTCTGCATAATGACAAAGCAGTACCTAATAATGGGCTTGCATATCAAACTGACTATTTTTTTCATGTTCCATTTCCGACGAGAAAATTGTGGTGTCTATGGTGCAATTAGACCTCCTTGGTAGTTGCCCACTTAGTATCGGATGACATGGTACATCGAGAAGGAGAAATGAGCTCTATTATTCAGTTCACTCGAACATTACGGCAATTTCATACTTAGGTCTAAATTGGCACATTTGCTACACTTGTTTTAACAAGGCATTAAGGTTTTATTTTGTTTGCCTGCAATGTTTATTATCCAACGAGGTAAGCTTGACACTATTCTACGCTTGAGGCTATGTGAGGGTTTAATTGCACTTGATGGTTGGTTCTCGATTGCCGGATGTGGGGCGTATTTGACGTAACGTTTCATTTCGATCAATGTTACAAGGCTTGAAATAGATTTTTCCAGAGCTTGCTTTTGTTTTCTGCGGTTCTATAAATCAGTGGAGTCTCACAACCAGAAGTAATTAGTAACACCTTCAACGAATAATCTTATTTAATGACAATTTTTACTCTAAAGGACGTGTTTACAATAACCTGTTGGTAATGAAATGTTGATCGTAGATCACATTCGAGAGTCGAGTCAACAGTTCATATTACTTATTAATCGCAAATGACATTGCCGTCATCAGTTTAATGGCATCTCGTCTCAAGTATGCAACCAACTGTGTAAACGATGAATATCAATTTCTATTCTAAGAATGCTTTGTTTGGGCTAGTGGTCGCAAACGTGACAGCTGAGCATGAGGTACGATTGCTGGGTTAGGCAAAGTGTAATTGGGTTTTTCCATCAGAAATTTCTCAGCCACGGAGTCTGGATTTGTGTCCGATAGATAGCAATAGCTATTACATGGGACTAAAACATAACTGACAAAATGTGGGTACCTACTGATGGGTAAAACATCGCGGATTACAGGCGTGATGTTATGTAATTCTGAGAATATCCATGCCTTATTAGCCGTAGTTCATAACAATGAGGTGTTGTGCATTATTATCGTCATTCTTCTGCTCTTAGAGCAATTTATTTAGGGTATTGAGCATGTCTTCTTGTACCATACATCTGTTTTACTCGTCATTTCAGCAGTCACCTCCTTTCTACCCATAATATGGGTAGAAAGGAGGTGACTGCATCATCATATTATGATGATTTAGCTAGAAAGGAAGTGACGAAGAAGAAGATGTTTTACACAGTTCATCCAGCGCAGCGTTTCTTTGGACACTTACTCTTGTAACCATCCATGAATATGTTCGAATAATCTATTAATTTCTTAGTAGTTACTTACTCAGCTCTTTGCATGTTTATTGTTGTAAATACCCGGTGGGCAAAACGATTAGTTAGCGGTTTCCATAAGTGCTAAATGGCATTGCAGTTTATACGCAGGCACCCAATGTCTGGCAAGATGACTCTTCTAATGTGATTTCATAACTGCTTGCTGTTGCTAAGCCAATACAATTATTATTAAAAGTACGCGTTTATACATATTAGGTGCCGTTAAATAACAATTCTTGTTTTTGTTGATGCATGACTGATTTTAATTAACGTTACAACTGGCTGATTCTACACTAATATTAGAATTTGGATGTGTAGTTGGGTTGGTTACATGTAGGAAGGAGGTCGATTGATTTTCAGAACTTTTTTTGCTTCTGGACTTATTAGTTACGCAGTTACCTGGTACTGTTTGGGGAATATTCTGGACGAAGCTGGCACAAGGGCGTAGAGCTTGACACAAGCAAAGAGAGGCCTATATAGGTATCCAGCAGTGTGTGAAGTCGGGCTGTCGATGATTATGAACCTGTTAATGCGACTATTGCTAAACTTCTCAAGCTTATGCCAAGTGGGATAGTCTATCTCATTGCAACGATGCTGCAATATCTTTCAAACAACTGACTTTTAGAAACTTCGTAAGTTATACTAATAAATTTGATTAGTCACTGATTCGCCGGCCCTGCTTGCTCTATGGCACCTAATCTTTCAAAAGACTCTACGGATAGTGACTCAGCAATGCTAAAGTCAACATGCTTATGCAACAAGTTGTCAAATCCAAACACGTGTGATAAGTTTTTGCCTATATTAAGCTGGACATGATTGATGTTCATTTATAGTTTCTGCCCATTCAGATATTCTAGCGAAATGGTGTCACTCTCGCGTCGACACCAAGACTTGTATTCATAGTTAAAGTTGTCGAACACTTGAAAAGTTTTTTAGTAAGTCGAAACTGATTACGATGGTACTTACACAATTAGCCCAGAGGCCGCACGTGTTTGTTCTAACAATGAACGTAAATGTGCGAACTTCAAGGGTCTTGCTTGTCACACTCACACCCGGTCGTTACGCGTTTTCTTTAAGTGCGTGTGAGTGCATAATATGTTTACCTAAAAACCTAGTATTGCCGGAAATTGCAAAGTTATGACCTAGAATGTCGACGAGATTTTATTTGTTTTATGGCTAGGTTTTCTTCTTTTGTTTTATGATTGGTTGGTGTTTTGTAGTCTATTTCCTACTGTTTTCGTTTTGTGTGGTAATTCCATTTTGATGTACCCTTTGTTTATCCCATAAATTAGTTTTATGATGAATGAAATATATTGAAATGCATTTATAAACTTCAGTACATTACATGGTAGAGACGACTCTATTATGTAATGTAATGTAATAATTAATTGTGGTAATATAAACTTCAATTAAGTAATACTTCACTCATTCAACTTCTGTCTCTACTTGTAATAGAGAAAGCAAACCATCATTCACAGAGTAAGATGACTCGTATAATATTAAGTACAAAATTACAATGATTGTGTAAGCCTAAGTAGTAAATAGCGAAAAGTAGTCAGACACTGGCTGCCAAGAAACCGTAGGTTGCCGCAAATTGCACAGAGATTGCCAAACCATTATAAAATTACAAATGAACAGGTTAAGGGCTATTTCCTTATCTAAAAGTGTTTGTATAAAATATAAAGTTTTACATAAGCGCCTACTTATGAAATCTTTTCGTTAATTTAGAATGATATTGGTTGGTGAAGTCTGAACACCACTCTTATCAAGGGGTATAGTGTAGCTTAGTACTAACTAGGTCATGGAGGTCTGATGGGCAGTCGCTCCATGTAATATAGGGTGTAAAAGTACCCTTAACGCAAACGAAGGGCACTTGTTCTCCCCACCACTGCGATCATTTTTTTGTTCTAGACCATACCTGGGAACCTCCTAGTTACGGAGATATTGGGGGTCAAAGTTCCAAATTTTTCACAGCTGTTTTTGTAAATACTAGTTTTTCAGGTTTTAACTTTACTTAAATTACCTCCTTGACCCGTTTACTATTCAAAGCGATTGAGATTTACCGTAAAATGTGATTTTTGACCAAAAAAAAAACGTCGTTTCCCAGCAAAATTGTTTGCGTAGGGGTACTTACGAGTAGTTTGATGTACAGAATGCTTGGTTAACGGCTGTGTGATGGGTTGATTTACACCCTGTATACAGGTATTCAGCTGCATCCGGTTAGACTGGAAGCCAACCCCAAAATAGTTGAGAAATGGTTGGGTAGATAATAATGATTTGGTTGGTGAAGGTCACAGGAATGCGGACAAGGATTCAGTCAGGATTGGTTGCAGAGACAATCCTTAAGGGACACCGATATCTAGCGTTGGACGGCGGCGATAGCTAAAGTGATGACCTCGAATATAATGTGATAGACACACACGTCACACATAAGATAATATCACACCTTTTTTTTTTTTGGCGGGTGGAAAATCATCAAATTACCCCTCCCGCTCTTGGGCAGAGCGAAAGGGAGTGTCAGAGTTCTACTGACTAAAAACCACCCATGTTCCTTCTTAGCCCTTCATGTCGAGGCCGCGGTATCTCTTGCGGACAACCCGCAGCCCCGACGGGCATAATATCACACTTGTGATCTCTGAAGAGTAAGGCCTTCTGTATACCTGTACAGAATAGTACACTAAATACCTCACGTTCTTGTTTACAATTTATTTGCTACCTGTTGTTTTGCACAGCAACGTAGTCTCCACTCCACCAACCTTTTAAAATTACGCCTACCTGAAATAACGATAAAGCACCTATTATTTAACAAAAAAAATAGCGGCAATAACTTAGCTATTTCACTATTATACAATAGTAGCGTAAACTGACAAAAAGAAAGTTACATTGGGTCAGATTCGGCACGAATTTTGTGGTCACGGTCAACTGGCTGGTCGTAGACAATCTTTTGCTCGCGGCTTTGCCTAGTAATGAACCTAATTATTGGTTATATTATGACTTAATGAAACGAATGTAATTGTTGAATAGACGTTATTAATCTGCCAGTACGTTTCGTCTTGAATCGACCATTGAATTAATTTTCCTTTATTGTTTGCAGTTTTTGTTTGATTTATTTTTGTTATTCGCCGCCATTCTATTTCTCAATCGTTTTTAAGCCCTTACAATGGTGGTTACGCATGATTGCTTGGACAATCTGGCTTGATTCTGCAAAGGATTGAATGGTTGTGAAAATAAAAGCAAAATGATAGTAGTATTAAGTAATTCGATTCACAACAAACAAACATTGGGATTTGGGTGACTATTGACCAATGTTTGTGTATCGTAACTTATCTATGCAGCCGTAGCTAGTCTATCAATGACTGCAATAACTCAGTATCTACATTCACTTTACGAATTAAAAGGTCACTACGCAAGTACGTAGATATTTTTTGAATCAAATCAACTTAGGTAAATCGCGGTAAAAATACATATAAAAAATCTCCAAATTCCAGTAAGTCAGTCCGTAGCATAGTATTAATGTTCTAATAATAAGTGATCGACAGTATTTGCAGTAGATACTGATTGTTACGGTTACGATAATGTTTAGATACATGCTCGTCTTTATGTCAATTCATTGAACTGATGTTTTTACGCAGAACAAGCATCGCGTGCGCCGATTACGTTAACGCCTCGTGTATTACCCGCCTCTTCCGCGGTATAACACGATACTTGGATTTCAGGAATAAGTGGATCTTATATCAGATGTAATGATTATTAGATACGTGGTTTATGAAGGATTTTTAACCGTTTTGCTATCATATCGGTTGATAAATTTATGGCCGCTGGTTCAAATCCGGCTCGAAGGACCAACTTTAAGATACCTACTCCTTTGCAATTTATAAATACTTTTAGCTAGTAAATTAAATAAAATGCATGTCTATGGTCGGAATAATGCAATAATGGTTTTATAAAGTTAATATTTAACTATTAATTTGAAGTTAATAATAATATGTAAAGTAACAAATTGAGAAAAGAATTCATCATCATCTGCCTGGCCTTTTCCCAACTATGTTGGGGTCGGCTTCCAGTCTAACCGGATGCAGCTGAATACCAGTATTTTACATGGAGCGACTGCCTATCTGACCTCCACAACCCAGTTAATACTAGGTAATACGATACCCTTTGGTAAGACTGGTTGTCAGACTTTCAGGTCACTGACTACCTGTAACGACCGGCCGGGACCAACAGCTTAACGTGCTTTCCGAGGCACGGAGGAAACTCGGTATGTTGGGCGGTCACCCATCCACAGACCGACCTAGGCAAGCACAGCTTTACCTAAAGATCGACCCGAGTGGCAGTTCTTATTAAGCCACGAGCTCCTTGAGAAAAGAATTACAGGCAGTAAATAATTTTGTCCTGATTGCAATCGGCAAAAGTGCCCAGAAGGTTCGTTCGATCGCATCGATTTGAGGCGAATGATCTCACCTCACTGCTTAACAGTTACCAACTGTATTTTTTATCAGAACCAGATAAGATGTCAGTACGAAAATTACACGTTTTACATGTCTTTTCATATCAGCGGGTTACAACATAGCGAATTAGTTTTTGAAATTAGGACTGAGTGACGTTAGTAGGTAGTCGTTATTAAGTGTAGTCGAAAGTGTCGATCTTCTGTCGACTTCTTATCCGACTTCCTTGAATTTCTTAATTCCTGGTACTGATATATTGCCAAATCAATACTCGTTCATTGTTGTAGTTATATCTATGACAGCCATAAATCCTCATAATAAATAAACTCTAAATATACTTACGTAAAATTTGTTGATTGTGAATAAGAACCATTCAGCGTTTTATAATTCGCAAGTATTTGTTAAACATGACGAATCTAAATGATGTCAGGTATGCTATGATGCTATAGACTTCAAGATGCATGACCTCCATTCACTTAATCTCTAAATATTACGTGTGTAGGCTGTTTAAGACAAGTTTATGTACGTGACATTGTGGATTTAGTTCATGCCTATAAATAAATATTTTCATAGCATTTCCTGCAGAATGCAATGGAAATTATAGAAAAAACCAAATTTGGAACAATAGAACAGCTTAATCTGACCTGAGTAATCATTCCTGGAACTGGTTCACTAAACCTGAACTATGTCAGTATCTAATACAACGTTACTTTTCGTAAAATAGATTGGTAAGTTCTTTTATACAACAGGAGGGATCCTCCGACCAGACGGATGGTGTGTTTAGTGGGCTACTATGTCACACACATAAAGATGATATATCCCCCATAAATAGGGTTTAAAATACAACAAATTCTTCTTACTGGGAAGACAATACAGACGTTGGCAAGCTTTTAGAAAATTACACTTCAACGAAGCAACTTCTAGGTAAAAATACTTGTTCACGTGCATGTTCTGCGAAATGTACTGAAACCAATCTGCGTATATTATAGCAAACTCTTCTCACTCATACTTTTTTATCTCATCCAATCAAGTCTAGTTACACGGTCGATTCTTTTCCTCAATAAACTGTTTCTAAAAACAAAAAGCCCATTACAATGTCCGTTACAAATCAGCTAATATGCAAAGAGTTAGTTAATGAATCAGCTGCAGTCTCGTTTTAAAAGGTTTAAAGTTTTTTCAAGACTCAACGGGTGTTTCAAATGGATTGTCTGCCGTCCGCAATGCTTACTAGTAACGTGTGGGAAAAGGGTAAATTAGAAGTCAGATAAAAACTAGATTAAGCAATTTATGTAGACACGAGCGAATGCAAAATTTACAGTCTTTTGTTTTCCCAGTAATCTGTATTTTAGAGTGAGAGACGTCAGTTCTACGAAATAGTATTGAATTGGACCCAGTCTATATTGCAAGTAGGATCTTGGCAGTATCATTATCGTCGTCTGGCGAACCTTTTCCCTATAATATTTGGGTCGCCTTTCTGTCTATCCGGAAGACCATGAAAGAATGAGGTGTAAGCAGACCCTTAACGAAGTCAAAACGTACTGGTTTGTCCCGTTCTGCGATATTTTTTTGTTCGGGACCATATTTGAGAACCTTCTGGTTATGGAGATATTTGAGGTCAAAGTTCCAACTTTTTCAGAAGTTTAAAAAAATACAAGAACGTAATTATTTACCTCAATGTTCCATTGATTCAAAGGATCCATCAGTACAAGTATTGAGTGCTTTACATTGAGTCCTACATACTGTATTCTGTGAGTTTTCATCACAGAAAAATAGTTTTGTCCCAGCAATAACATTTGTGTAGAGTTACTAACTTAGTTTGATGTAATACATGTTTACTTATACATACTACTAATTGTAGATATAGGTAATATAAAAGCATAATACATATATTAATGCAGTCTATATGTATGTACAACAGTTTATGAGAAACCATAGATATATTAGATCATTAAAAGTTTTCGTCAGCGCGTAACATTTTAATGATGTAATATTATTGTTCAATAATCGATAACAAGCGAATAGTAGCAATGAATTTGAGGTAAACAACAGAACAATTGACATTCATATATAACTAAGCATACATACAATACCAGAGCGTACGGTTCAGAAACATTAAAAATCCGAAAATATCCGTCCTTCACAGTCACACTAGCCAGATACACGTACAGTCAACAAAAGTTTCGAGCTGTTAACTTTACCAATTGTTGTTGTTGTTGAATGAGTGTTGAGATTCTGTTTCATGTATTTTTGCCAGATTTTAAATCTACAGTAGAGCACCTAGCGGTACCTTAATTGTCTAAATTCTAAAAGTTGCTGGTCCCGTCTTTATCATTTCAGCTAATTCTGCTATCTCCGTCTATTAGTAGACGTCTTGATTGATAATACTGTTTACCTGCTGCTTGCATTGCTGTATTGAAAAGATCTTAATTATCTTGCCTATCCGTGATCATGAGCGCTTGTAACAGCATACAGCACCGAAATATCGGAAACTTATAAGAAATAGTAAACAAAACATTGTAAAAATATAGTTTTCAGTGTTAATGATATTATTATGTTGCTTGTTTAGGAGCCACCTTTGCTGTGTGTTCGTACAATGTACATAAAACCATCACACCGTGTCTTATTACAATGGTTCAAAGTCAATGGCAATGACATTGTAGGCTGGGATCCATTCGTCATAATCGTTCGTGCCAACATTATTTTGTCCACTTGTCTAAGGTTTTCTAATTTTTTTTTCTTTCCAATGTGAACATTTATTGAATCATCTTGCAGGATATTTATGGAAGTCTATTGAATTATAGCTGGAGATAGTGTCTCATTACTTCAAGTTTACATTGATAAAAATTCAAAGAAAAAAATACTGGGAAATGCATTATATAGCGATTGTGAGGTAACTTAGAACACGTAGGACTTAGAACACTATAACATTACTGCTAGCTTTGAAAGGTATATCAACCTGAACAAACAACTCACGGCTTCAAGAAATAAAAATTATAAGGTTAGATATTATTCGAAACGGATAATAACGTAAAATATATTTATTTTTTCTTAAGGACTATACAAGATTCTAGGGAACTCGATAATAACGCTGATTGGTAACATGAAACAATAACAAACAGAGAATAGTTGGAGTATAAATGAAAATAGATTTTACCCTGTTAAAGGTAAAGAAAAATATAAGAACTAAATAAACGGTGTCATCACACACACACACACACACATCTGTTTGTTTGATTAGTGATTACATATATGCGCTTTAATGATAGGTTTATTGGCCTACGCCACTGTAGCAAATTTACAATTCGAGACACAATCATCTGTATCGTGTGGTCCCGGCTGCCAAATGGCGGTCATCAAACCATGTCAGAGGCCCTTTTTTTTCGGGGGGTTAGAAATCACCAAATTACCCCTCCCGCTCTTGGACAGAGCGGAAGAGAGTGTCAGACTTCTACTGACTAAAAACCACCCATGTTCCTTCATAGCCCTTGTGCCGAAGGCTGCGGTGTCTCTTTCGAAAAACCCGCAGCCCCGACGGGAGATGTGTATTTCCTTGGTTTGAAATCGAGACCTATGACTTGGCAGTCCGACGGTCACATCACTTACTATAACTACTCACTAACACAATAATTCAAAACATAATAAATATGTATGAAAGTCAACAGTTGAGTCTTATAAAATCTGAAGATCCATCACTCACTTCCTCAATTCCTTCAATAGAAGATTTATTTCTATTAGAAAAGTGCGTGTTAATCGTGTATTTTCACACAACGTTAATCATCTTAATGTTGGTAATGCTCGAAGACTCCAAGACGATGAAAGATTGTTGAGTGATTTAAAGTTCATTTAATTTTACTGCTGTTATTAATTATACATTTTAAGTTGGAATCAAAGTAATAATAAATATCATTAATCTAACCGCCGGGAGTTTGGAATCTCCTGCCGTCATCGATACCGGTGGACCACATTTTTAATATTTTTATATATTTATTAAATATTTTTAAATATGTAAGAATATATAAATGTTGTGTAAAATATTGAATAAATGGAATAAATATAAAAGGCAAAGTAGCAGACTGAAACGAGAACTGGAAAACGAGTGGAAATGCCAGAAAAAGAACTAGATGATTTTTTTTGGAAACTTAAAAAGTATTTCGCAAGACGGCGTCAAAAGTATGAATAATATTTGAATCTTATAGAGAGGAAACTTGAATAACTGACAACAGTGTGCCAATACCGACAGTAGTAGTAACATCGGTAAAGTGAACAGCCAATTGCAGTAATCGGACAAACATTATAATAAGTATATAGCTCTTACAATTAGGAAGTTTTCCCGGATGAAAGAGCAATTTGTCTGGACAACTCGCGTCTCTGTTTACTTCGTCCACGAACTCGTTTACAACACAAACAATAAAATAGCTGCATAGGTGCGTAGGTAACCAAGATTAATTTCTCACGACCATGTCGAAACACGATAGTGATCGCGAAATAAGATGCGAAACTTTTTATTGGCCACGTTTTTGTCTTCGTCTTGGCTCGAGAACAATGTAAAAAGATTTAGCCGTGGGTGTTGCATAACGATAGTAACGGAAAAATCTACGATACTTGTCGTGGTATACTGTGTAGTAATTTTTGTAGGTACTTGTACGGCATACATTTTTATTATTGTCAAGTAAATCTTTCTGACGTTTACTTGTTGCGTTGAGATTGAGACACGCAGTGTTGGTTATTTTATGCTTTTTACTTCCATGGTTTGTTTACGAAAAACGTCCATCACAAATATTTCTTCCAAAGAAAACTCGACTCTAGCTGTCCCTGTCAATGAATATGACAATGTTAACATTCTATTACTGTATCCATGACTAAAGTACAATCCAAGCATACCTTAGTAAATTAAAATTCTAAATAGACCTCAGACAACACTGCTACTTTATAAGCACATACTTGACGTGGTTCAGAGTAATCAAAGTGATCGTTTATTGGATAGAAGTTGAATTATCACTTCTAAATCGCAGTGGAAAGCGTTTGACAAAACTTGCAAAAACACTTACAACAATACTGCAAAACTACAAATTACTAACGCCAGTATGCAGGGAGAAGATAGTATATTTCTAGTTTTGCAGTATTGTTGTAAGTATTTTTGCAAGTTTTGTCTGTTAAATGCCGCAATAAACAAGCTTTGCAGGTGACCTGGAAGGAGGCTAAATAACAGATAACTCAAAGACATTTAAGGTCCTTATTAACTACTGTTTACTCAATCATGAAATAAGGTAGAGAAAGAACTTAGTTTCCCTTTGTTTAAAAAAAAAGAAAGCTCCAGGCTCTTTTCTTCACTTCAATGCTTCCTAGTCCTTAGTCTGAAGATAAAACCTATGCAATAAAGGCTCCAGTTACTGTTGTGTTGAAGGCTTCGAGTTCCGCAGCTGAAGTTGCTGTGATTGAAACAAAACTCTGCAGCAACATTTAAATACAACCAATCATTGGTGTTAGCCCCCCAATCATCGCCAGCTCTAATTCCAAGTGCGCAATAGTAGTTAACACTGTTGCAATAAGCGCGTTGCTCTTTCCAAACTGTATTACTGTCCATTTCTGTTGCGTCTCCCTTCAATGACTATTATTTGTGAGTCCAGACACGGGGTCATTTCGATACAATTGATTCATCGAGACACTTTTAATGTTGTCTCGATAGTTCAGCTATTATTTTCGTTGAATACTAACTAGTTTTAAAGATTTATGTGTGGTCTGTTTTTTGTTATTAATGTGCTTTCGGTGTTTTTTCAGTTGAGTGAAGAGACTGTACTTTTTATGTGATTAATAAAGTGAATGTGTTTAGTACCGAGATTATTAGCAGGCGTAAACAATTTGGTCAATTTTATCAAAAGTGTATTTCGTGGAAGAGTTCTTAAGTTCCTTTGGTGCTCCACCTGTATGGACTGGTTGCATTCTATTGGGTATGTAGCTAGCCACATATTTGGCTTATTATAACGACGAAAGAGTCTTATTGAGTTTAAGGAGATCAGAGATCAGAAATAGGCGATCCTAAAAAAAACTTCGGTATTTATAGATAATACGTTGATGGGGGATAATGGGATTAAAGATTGAGGACTAATCTTTCTAAGAATCTATCTTTATCCACTGATAAAGATACTACAGAATCTATCTATCTAGGGTACTAGATGCCAAGATATTATCCGCTATCATAATAAAAATAAAAGGAAAATGTATGTTTTCTCGACATTCCTAGACCTTTGAAAGTTTAAAAACATTACCTAGAATCGCTTTGTACAACGATAATCGTAAAATATCAGAAATATTACGGCATTCTAGATTTAACATAGGCACATGCACGATTGCACGATAACATAAGAATTTAAAACAAATAACAAAAAATGGATTCTTATTTATCTTACACTTAAAAAAGGTATATTGTTAATGCATGGAATACTTTTCTTTCCAAAACACTTTACATTACGAGTTTTTAAAAATACGTTGGTTATTCTTTTATAAGTGCGGTTTAAAGGAAATTTAATGCCTATGAATAGAGTGATTTACAAATGGATAGATGGGCTGCGTAACTTATTCGTTTTATTTGCATATTGTAAACTTGCGCACGCGTCGGTCGGCTTAATGAGGCGTTGTTCAGTAACACAGTGTAGTTTTTAATGCTTATAAGCCGGTCATGAAGATGTCTGCAGTAAAATTATAGGTTACTAGAGTGACTTACAATATGAGCAAAATTATGGTAATGACTAATTAATGACATAGGTATTTTATATAATAGCCAGACAGTTGTTACTTGGTTAGAACACAAGCCAGACAAAACAATTACCTCTGGTCTCTATTGTGCGAGAATGCCACCTGCAGTGACCCTGAATTGTCATCTAGCATAACTTTAGCGAAAATATTATCTTACTAGCAAACTCAGAAGTAACCGTCACTGAAAAGCATTGTTTTTCCCCAGATTTTTATACAATTAATAAGTAATTAGTTTAATAATAAGTTTATTTCTTTCTTTTTAAAATATGTATAACATGTTGCACGCACATTTACATGCACACAATATTTAAATGCAGTTCGAATTAAGCACATGCATCTGAGTTACACTGAGTTATCAATGGTTGGACATTTTAGAAATAATAAGTAATCAAGTCCCGAAAAGTTGGTTACATGTGTGTTGTGTTTGTGTGTGTGTTGTGATTCTGAATGTTGTGTCGTGGTTATGTGTGTTGTATATTGGTACTTTTACCGGCTACATGAGTAGGAAATGTGATAACATTTACCTTGTTGTATTTGGACAAACAGCACAAAATTAAATCACAAGGAAAATCCAACTAAAAATTATTTCCAAACGTTCATTCCCCATGTGTTTTGCAACACATAGCCCATTCAGTGATTACGTTTACATTGACTTATTGACTCCCTACGAATGGCGTCACCCGTGTCGGCTTTACGTCAATATAACAAACTGCGAAAATAGCAACCAGGTTTCTGCCAAGCCCAGTAATAAAAACGATGATGACTAAAATGTCTTGACCGGTGGTGAAATACGGAACAACCATGAAAATGTATTGCTTTTGAAATTTCCGTTGCTAGCAGCGCCACTATGATCCATCATGATATACTGGACAGGAACACTAATTTCTGACATTTTATACAGAAACTAAAGTTGTCAGTAAAGATAAATGTTTAATTAGCAGATCGCGTATGAAGATAGTTTGTTTGATCATGAGCAAAGATTATATACAAAACTACATTTATTATCTTTACAGCTCTTCTTAGTTACACTTCCACATCTACTTACATACTTAGTTAAGTGTACCTACATAGAGCGATGATCTTTGATCGTTGTGGTTAAACACAGTGTCAAGATCACAATTGAAAGTCAAGGTTTTTATTCAAGTGATTAATGTAGAATGAGTAAACTAGGTCGAATCAAAGGTTTTGAAATATTCTACCGACGACGCGACGTATTAATGTGTATTTGTGATACCGCGGCCTTGACATGAAGGGCTAAGAAGGAACATGGGTGGTTTTTAGTCAGTAGAAGTCTGACACTCCCTTTGATGATGATTTTCCACCCGCCAAAAAAAAAGGGTATGCTTTGTTAGCTATGGAGTAACTAGCATCATAATTTCCATACCCCAATGACAAATGGGAGCTCGTGGCTTTAATAATAACAGTCGCTCGGATCAGTCTTCAGGTTAAGCCGCGCTGCCTAGGTTGGTCTGTGGATGGGTGACCACCCATTACATACTGACTTTCCTACGTACTTCGGAAAACACGTTAAGCCGTTGGGCCCGGCTGTCATTTGTATATCTATGACAGTCATTACTGGTAGACAGCGGCCCGACCGAAAGTATTACAAACGTATAAGACTGTCGGGGCTGCGGGTTGTTCGCAAGAGATAGCGCGGCCTCGACATAAAGGGCTAAGAAGGATCATGGGTGGTTTTTAGTCAGTAGAAGCTCTTGGGCAGAGCGAAAGGGAGTGTCAGATACTCCCTTTTGCTCTGCCCAAGAGCGGGCGGCGTTATTTGATGATTTCCCACCCTCTAAAAAAAAAGGGGTATCCCCAGTATTACCCAGTAAAAACTGGGTTGTGGAGGTCAGATAGATGTTCGCTCCACGTAAAACACCAACACTGCTGGTGTTCAGCTGTATCCGGTTAGACGGGAAGCCGACCCCAACATTGGTTGGAAATGCATAAGCAGATGATGATTATATAATATATCATAGGATGATGATGAATGACAAATGGTTCTCCACTGCATGATGCCATGAATGAACCTGACAGACTTACAGGTGCCCCGTCTCGTGCTGTATCCTATAGCATTACAACTTTTATATAATTATAACCAAGTCAGGAAAATGTAGCCGGAAATATGCACGTTATAGTACATCTAAGATTTTATCAGCAAAAAATACCAGCCGTCTCACTTTCTTATCATCCAGTGCAGGGAAGCGAAAAATGTTTAAAGTACGTACACGTAAAATTAATTGAAAAACGTTTGTTTTAAATTCCCAGAAGCGTAAGATTCAGGTGTATATGTGCAGCACATGAAGCTTCCTGAAACTGTAATTTTTTTTTCAATGAACCTTGGATCTAATATAGTAGGTTGAAGACAAAAAATTAATGACAAAAAAAGTGAATTATCTAAATATTGATGAGTGGAGAGGGAGAGAACGACCAAAGAAAACACGCATGGATTGTGTGAGGAATAATATGAAAGAGAAAGGAGTAAATGCCACCGTGACGTGTAACAGGAAAAACAGGAAAAACAAAACGCCGCCGACCCCAAATAAAATGGGATAAGGGCAGGAAGATGATGATGAACCTATTGAATCTAATAAAGCATTAGGTTCAAGATTGATTTGCAAAATTTGATAGTCGCTAGAATTGAAGATATTAAAGAAGACAGAAGTCAGAGGCACTTGAGGTGGTTTAGAAACACACACACACTAGGGGTGTGTGGGGTCGGTAGACCTTACTGCCCACACGATAAGAAGAAGAATTAGAAAATAAGACTTAGATATTAGCTTGAATTGAAGGTCTATTAAAGGAGACGCTATATTATTAGAAAAGAAGAATTTGATAGTAGCTTGAATTGAAGATCTATTATAGAAGACGCTATATTAGAAAAGAACATTTTTTAGTAGGTTGATGTGGGGGCCTCTGTACATATACACCTGAATCATGAAGTATGTAGGTGCCTAGGTGGGTCTAGAGATTATGAGCTACTTACTGACATCTATTTACAGCAGGTCAGTGGATGATTACATAAACCTGATAGTTCATATTGTCTGTAGCATGATTGCTGTACTTAAATACTACTTATTATATGTCTACTTGTTTCCTTGCAACACAATCTAACAAGATCGCTTCACTTTATAACGTATATCACAATGTACTACAAATTCATTTTGTTTTAAATGGCGGCCAACCGATCATAGATATTAAATATTCATTAACAGACATTGATGCAGATTGAACCCGAAATAAGTGGTCGGCGTATTTAAGAGATAAAATATTCATATAAAAATACTGGACTGCTGGCAGAATTTTACAGTGTTAATAAATAATTGATTTAGCAGAATACTAAGTTAAATAAATCAGGCTATCTGTAATGAAAAGAGAAAATACTGTCAGACTTATTGTCTTTTTAGGGTATGTACCATTCCCGAAGGGTAACCAACGGGACCCTATTAGTAAGGCCCGGTTTCCACCAAAGCGGAGAGGAGCGTAGACGAGAGGAGATTAGTTAAAATTTACATCTAGTCTTTCGCGCTTCCTGTGATTGGTCGAATTTGGTACATCTCCTCTCCGCTCTACTCGTCTCCGCTTTGGTGGTGGCCTTAGCCTCCGCTATCCGTCCAGCCATCTGTCTGTCTGTCAGCAAACTATGTCTCATGGTTCGTATGGCGCACGGTATAAAGCAAAGACACCCATAATGCTGTTCGGTCTAAATTGTTCAATACCTAATAGAGTAAAACACATTATATCCGTAGATATTGGAACACAAATCAATGTAATATGAATAAAAAATATGAATTCGCAGTGCGTGACTGTGGTAAGTGAAGGGAGAAGTGTGTTCGACAGAGCTTAGTCATAGTAGTATAATCTAGTGTTGCCATTCTGTTGTTTTGTACTTATAAATTGCTTGTTGTTTTTTTTTATTTATTCGACTGCCTCGTTGGTGCTCTATACACATTTCTAAATCTATATACATTTCTATATAAAAGGAATAATTTAGATTTGATTTAAAGATTAGAATACCTCCTTCCTACTTCTGTTCTCCTGGTAGTTTGTGGGATGTAACACCCCTAAAATATATCGTAGAACTAGTGGGAAAAAAAATCCCACTAGTTCTATCGTAGGACTGTGCAGTAGAACTAGTGGGAATGATCCGCAATTTCTCAGTAGCAGCCACGAAGGCAGGGTTTGTGCCTGCCAGCAATAAACTCGCCCCATAATCCTATGACATAGGATTTTAAAACATAACTGGCGAGGGTGTAGGTACTATTAGGTATATCACTACCTAACCCTTCCGGGATTACTGGCATGATGTTATGATGATATTTTAAAAGTGAGTTAGAACCGATTTCTGAACGTAAGCGATTACTGAATCTGGTCTAATAAAATTAATTTTTAATCCGGAGTTTATTTCGATCCTTCAGAAATTGCCCCAGTAGGTACAAGTTTACATTTATCCGTGCATCAATTAGGATACTTTAATTGACCTCAGCATCAGTCTCCAATTTGATTATTAGAGTAGAAAAAAAAGTATCTGTACAAATAAATAAAATCTAAGTGTGTGAGAAAAACATGGTTCATTAAACAACCATCATTTTGTCTGTTTGTTTCGGCTAATCCCCTAAACGGCTGGACTGATTTTGACGGCTGATGTAGGAGAAACCTAGGCTACTTTTATTTTAGAAAAGATATTATGTTTTCTTGCAAAATAAATCCTAGAAACTGTTAGCAAAATGCGATTCAAATAGGGTATTAATATTTAGCGGCTAACAGCTAGTATAACATAAAACTTCGCATCGCCATATTAAGAAGGTATATCCGGTTTTTTACTGTCCTTCACCAGGTCAAAGGGGTCATCGCATACAAAGGAAAGAGCATAAATCACCACCAAAAATCCAGATTACCTCAAAATATTTTCCTTCGTCAGTCAGTGATCTCTTAAAAACTACTAAAAACTTCCGGTTCATCGCGGTACACCATTTGACATTACTTAAATGCCAATAAAGCCTTCAGAAAAAGTAAACACAATAAAAAATAAAGCAACACAATTCCTCAGTCAGGGTCAAGCGATATTGACCTTAAATGAAACCGTATACGTTACCTTACTGCGATAATGAGATTTTAACTGGAGTGCAAGTTAGCAGTGTTTATTGGGGCGCTCTCGATTGCCATGGCTATGATTGATGCCAGCCTTAATGACGAGAGGGCCAATGACTGTGGAAGCTTGTTTGAGTGTCCATTGAGAGGGGGTAATGTGTTGATATTGAAAAATAATATTCAGTTAGTAATTGAGGGTAGGAGAGGAACCAGGGCCGTCCTAAAGCTCGTTGGATTGACGACATCGTCCAAGTCCAGAAACTCCTGAATGAGAGACGCACAGGATCGAGACATGTGGCGGAAGAAGGGGAGGCCTATACCCAGCAGTGGGTGATTCCGGGCTGATATGGTGATGATGATGAATTGAGGGTGTGGATGAATTCCTGAATCAGCGACAAGGAAGAAGGAGGGGGGGTCTTTGTCGAAGTGTGGGACAGTAAAATATGAACTAATTAATAATACAGCTAATTAAAATATTAAAAATATCAAGGGACTTGATTATTAGCGCCCCAAGGGTTGGTGATTGCCTCTCCTTTTTCATGTTTTCTAATAATTATCATCATTCACCTGCCCTTATCCCAACATACAGGGTGGAAACGGGCCACTCCGACTTCGTTAAGGGTGTTTTTACACCATTTATAAGGGGTCGCAGCAGGTTGTAGTCTTCTTCTTCCATACTTCTGGCCATATCCGCCTGCACACGTATAAATGTCGCGTCACTACTAAAAAATGATAAAATTGACAGTGACAATATTATTGTGTCAATACGTAATGTTACATATTACATAATGTTACACAAAGTAAATTCTATTCGGACTAAACGTCCGAATAAATAAAGTTCTTCTCAAAGGTTATTAACTCATTTAGCTAAACCACTCCAACAAACCAAATATTGATGTTTACTTGAACAAGCCTACAATTGTCGTCTCTTACATTTCACAAGGCATAAGTATATTAGCTGTTACATCAGTGATATTTCCTCATAGCGTCTACGACCTCTCGAACTTTAGATAGCCATTGGACAATTTAAAATCTTACAGCCAACAGAATTAGATACATTTTCAATTAAATGTGTAGTACTTTTAAAAATGTCACTGGGCTTTCTGGGCTGTTTAAAAGTTTGTAAGGTAAACTTCGTGCGTTGTTGACACATGCTAAAAATATACGCTTTCGAGAATTCCATTAGTATCAGTTGTTGTACTGTTTTTCACATGTGATTGTTACTCTGTGTAATGTAATGATTTTCGGTCAAATATTTGTTTATCTTTTATTTTGTTTCTGTGAGAAAGTGTTACGTCAGTAGGAAGTAAGATCGTCCGAAGGTCATCTGTCTGGTTAATTTTCTGCTGATTTTATTTTTGTTTTAATTACTGACGCTCTGAGAAGCGATTATTTTAACAAGCATCGCATCACGCTTTGATTATTTGTGAGTTATTTTGCAGCTATAATTAGTACTTTACTAGATAAATGCTATTAGCATTATATATCACGGGTATTTCCACTAGGTAGTCGACAGGAATAGGCGTAATAACCACAATTTAAAAGGTCAAGAACACGATTATGAGACAGCAAAAAAAAACAAAAGAACATCGCTTTCAGTGTCATGTCATTGTAAACTCTATAGCATGACAATAACTTACGTATTCTCGTAAGTATCTCTATCATAGTCTGTTATTTAGGTCCCAGAAGTTCATGTTTTAACCTCACGACTTTCCGAAAGGTGCAACGAGCGTAAGTAGAGCCGGTAAAAGGTTAATGGTGTAATATTATAAATTGTTACTTTATTGATTAGTTAAGCTGTGTTATAACCGGCTGGTCGGCTGGCGGGGGGATTGGCGAAGATTATTGTGAACTTTATAATTGTTGGAGTTCATTGACTTTTCGCTGATGGCGTGCCAATATCTCTGGGAATTCGTTATTATATCACTATCTATCTTTACACCTAGATTTGTACAGTACACTAGTTTCATTATAAAGTTCTAACCGAGTCTATTCACCACTGATCAGCACAACCTTGAAAATATAAGGTGTAAAAGTACCCTTAACGCAAACGAAGGGCACATGTTCTCCCCACCACTGCGATATTTTTTTTGTTCTAGACCATACCTGGGAACTTCCTAGTTACGGAGATATTGGGGGTCAAAGTTCCAAATTTTTCACAGCTGTTTTTGTAAATACTAGTTTTTCAGGTTTTAACTTTACTAAAATTACCTTCATGACCCGTTTACTATTCAAAGCATCCACTAGCACAAAGTTTTAACAGTGCTACATTGACTTTTACCGTGAAATGTGATTATTGACCCAAAAAAAAGGCGTTTCCCAGCAAATTTTTTTACGTAGGGATACTTAGTTTGATGTACAGAATGCTTGGTTAACGGCTGTGTGATGGGTTGATTTACACCCTGTATTGCAACGAATTAAATTACTCAAGAACAAAAAAATGTTCCATGTTTGTTTACAATATAGAAACACGAAATGTAAGCGATTAAGAAAGTAGGTATTCAGTTTGTGAACGGCAGCCGCAGTGGCGATAATTGCGATCGGGCTAATTTATTGTGTAACACCATCAATGATCAGAAAGAAGTAATCGTTTCCTAACTCCTTGATCTTATCAGCTGATCTGATACTACTTTAATGTACCACGACTGTAGATTCACTGTGATTGTTGTACTAGACTAGCACTTTGCCGCGATTTTGTCAGCAAAAAATGTGATAGCTTCTGCTAATATTTTTTTTTTTTTTAAAAAAACGTTGCCCCACACTAGGAATTTCTCCTGTATCGTGGGTGCGTTCACAAACATTTAAACTCACATACACAAATACCCAGACCCGGAACAACTATCTGTAGGTCATACAAATATTTGTTCCGTGCGGGGATCGAACCCGCGACACACAGCGCAGCATTTATTCATATGCATGATATAAATATCATTTAGGGGCCGATGTCCAGCAGTGGGTGTCTTTCGGCAGAAATATTGATGATGATACAAATTTGGTCCAGATTAAATGGTATTTTTATATGTTAAGCATGGTTTCCTATACAGAAACTACCAATCGCTACAAGCTGCAGCTGTCGATCTACGAACCCGTTTATTATATTTCCGAGCGGTTCCTAGAAAAAAATAAGTATACGTGTAAGTTCTCTGAATGCCTTTAAAAACAACAAAAGTACGCCAAGTCGCGAGGATGAGCAGTAGTATCCTGTCAGCTAATAACAAGACGCTGTGACGGCCAATCTGTCGTCAAGTGTGCTGATTATGGCAATTACCTCTTGACCGTTCATTGTTAGTAACGGTCATTGTTCTAAGAAACATGAGAATGCAAGCAGGTTGGTCACCTCTATAGATAAAAAAAAAAAAAAAAGGTTTATCTATAGAGATTTCTCATTCTGAACATTCTTATCAAACCGGGTGGTATGAAAAAGATTATTGTTATAGAAAACTGGCACCCCTGCTTTGTTTTTGCGACCAGATAAAACATCAAAATGATTTTAATTTATGTTCAATATTAATGTTTTTATGTTGTTGTTAAATTGTGTATGCATACGCATGAACCTCCCAGAATATATTATCTGAATTATGGTGAAAACAGTATCGATACACGTAGCCCATTTATGAAAAACGCAAGTTGTCATGAAAATTGAAGTACCAACAATGCCTGTAGTTGCAAGTTTCTTAACCTTTTGGTCCTCAATCGTTTTAAGAGAGACTGCCATAAGATCTTTCACACAATTCATCCATAACTTATTTCATCTTTCCTCACGACTTTTTCCATAGGGTATGGGCAGGACCATACTGTAATATGGTACCATATTTATCGTAACTAATCGAATTTAAGGTTTAAGAAGTGAACAAAAACATTCAATGGCGCTGTCAAATGTGTGTTAGCGAGATTTGCAAGTGTGACTCATAATAAATGCATGCTGTATTGGCGTTGCATGAGACGCGTCTAGTAATTCTGCCGGGTCCATATTTGATTGTTTTTAGTGCATAAATTACTGGAACTAGGCCGCATCGTTTGTCCACTTTGGGAGAATCGTCAGCTTGGTCAAATACTTGTAGGTATACATGTTAACATTTAAATCTAGTACGGTCGATGACATCTTCCAATAGATATTTCGTTATATTGATCTGTAAATGCTAAATTATCAGGAGCTTGTGCTGAAATATAATATAATTGCATCATCCTTTATTTTAAATGCAACATCTTTTATTTTTTCGATGTTGCAGTTGACGAAGTTACTGTAGAACTTGTTTATTTGAGGAAAGGTGAAAACTATTAACGAGAAGTAGCAAAGGTACATTCATAAAAGTTCAAAGGAAAACTGTAAATGAGACTAACCAGACACGAAAGTCAGATGTCTTAAATGATAAACAAATGAGTACTACTGTGTTAAAATTTACAACATTTGATATCAATTTTATGACCGCCCATTGAATAAAAATAACCACATCGATGTCTACACAGATATACCGACATTATATTTATGTAATTTTGCTGTCAAGGCCGAGCAAAATCAAGAAGATTTATTTTTAATAACTGGTTTTCCTTTCCATAGGGTCTAGTATGTTAGTTATCGATATCATAGTATCGAAGACCAGAAATCTACATTATTCTTTGTAATACTTTCCATTCCATAGCTAATAGTCTTCCCTAACAGCGAACGTCGTCAATCAAACTGAACGCGATCAGCACATCCAAGACAGAATTCAAGAGCTGTTAGTGGTTGGGACATGCTGCGTTCAGCTTATCTATACTAATCTATACTAATATTATAAAGCTGAAGAGTTTGTTTGTTTGATTGTTTGTTTGTTTGAACGGGGTAAACTCTGGAAGTACTGGTTGGAATTGAAAAATTATTTTACTGTTGGATAGTCCATTTATCGAGGAAGGCTTTAGGCTATATAACATCACGCTACAATCAATAGGAGCGGAGCATAAATGAAAAATGTTGCAAAAACGGGAAAAGACATTCCTTTTTGAGAGCTTCCGTTGCGTGCGCTGCGAAAACGGTTTAAGTTACGTAAATATCATGCAGGAAGGAATTGTTCCTCTTTAAAAGTTCTAAAAAAAAGTCTGCGACAGCATATGTTTATCTTTTACGATTGACTCACTGTAACCACTTTTTTATATTAAAATGTTAGGTTAAAAAGAATTATATTTTGCGAAGCTTATTTAACCCATATGGTATTAATCTATATCTAAATAAATGTGTTTGCTAGCACGGAAATTTAATATAGAATATTTGTGCCCTTTACTCTATACAGTTTAAACAAATATCTTAGAAGATATCGCAATGTAAAAATATACGGGCGACAAAATAATTAGCGCGTGGCAGTCATTCGGTCCGGTGCGGTAGGTACGTGGGGATTCTGGCCTCTGGGGGCTCCGGAGAAATTCAAATTCAAAATATTTACTGCACCATAATGTTTACAAGGTGTTACTGTATATTAAACAGTAAGAGATACCTATAGTAATTGTTACTTTAATAATATAATCGAAGTCAATCTAAACTAATAGGTATTTTATAGAGGAAAGGTAAGATTGTTTGTTTGTTACGAGTACGATATAGCTCAATTTAATAAGTTGGATAGTCGATTTATCTAGAAAGGTTATAAGCTATATTATGTGTTGCAGACGAAGTTGCGTGGGTCAGCTAGTACTTAATATTCAAGATTCTTTATTTGCATGAAATGTGGTGCATTGTTATCTTACAAAAAAAATGGTTCCATTTATACACATACATATATTTTAATAGCTTCTCTAGAAGAAATTATGTTAACACTTACCTCTATGAAAACTGGATTTTTTCTTTAACGTGTAATTAACGATTTTGCGCGGTCGGCTCGCCTTGCTCCGATGACACAGTGGCCAGTCAACGAGATCGTCTCAGGTGCGTCATGCGGTAGGGATGACAAAACTTGGCTTACCAAATTTTTTGTTACCATCTTTCTTCTTCTTGTGTAGTTAACCGCACATCAGTGGTATGTAACAGTTAATAATGACATGTATGTAGCAATAGGAAATATTTTTGAAGTGCAAAATATGTTTCCAGCAAATGTGAGTGATGAATATAAATGCTGATGGGTGGAGAGGGAAAGGAAGACCAAAGAAAAAATGGGGTGGATTGTGTGGGGAATGCATATCATTCCCCACACAATCCACCCATTTTTTCTTTGGTCTGTCCATAGACAGGAGGAAACAGGAGTAAGTGAAGATTATTAAAGTTATAACAAGCAAAAAAAAACTAAATCAAGCAGACAAAATGTCACCGACTTCAGAAGCTGCTTTTTCTTGTGAAGTTTATTTTTCACTTTTTTGTGTATTTCGTTTTTGTGTGTTTCACTTTTTTGTGTTTTTGAACAGCACACTTATAGTGGCCATACTTGGACTGACTTATGCAGTCGCATAAGTATAAGTACCTATTCCTTTCCAGCAATGCACTAATGTCTCTCTGCCCTTGCTCGTGGTGCAACCAAATAAAATAATCAAGTGTCGCTACACCATATGACAAATCAACATTTAAAATTGTGCAATTTGCATTACTTATCTAATAGCATCTTCTGCAATACTGGACGTAATCGTCATCCGCCTAGTCTTTTCCTAGCTGAATAGGTGTATTTAACATGGAGCAACTGCCTATCTGACTGCCTCGTTGGTCTAATGGTCGCAAGCTCGACTACTGAGCATGAGGTCCTGGGTTCGATTCCCGGGTCGGGCAAAGTGTTATTGGCTTTTTCCATCAGGAAATTATCAGTAACAGCTACGGAGTCTGGATTTGTGTCCGGTTGATGGCAATGGCTCGCTCCCTATTACATGGGATTTAAACATAACTGGCGAAATGTGGGTGTACTATTAGGTACACCTCTGCCAACTCTTCAGGGATTACAGGCGTGATGTTATGTTCTGTTATGTTATCCGTCAGAATGAGTCCGCGGTGCCGTATCCACAATAGCCCATAGCGGTTTATAGTTGTTAGATATTTAATATATTGATGTCAATTAAACGTAAATAGATTAATAACCGATTGAATAAATATCGATGAATTACTATAGTTCAAGTCAGAATGATGCTGTAATCGTTCCTATAATCTGCGATGCCAGGCAACACGGCTCCGTGATAACGAGTAAAAGAAAAATCCGTGAAATGAATTTTTATTGATTAGTCATGGATTTATTATTTCATCAACGGTTACAACTTATAACGATTGTAAGTAGGAGATGATTTACATATAACTTTTAATTAAGAGTTAATTATGAGAAGTTAGAATAATAACTATAATATAAATATTATTTATTAGATTTCGTTTGATAATATGTAGTTATAGATAATGAGTTATGAGTTACAATATAGTAGTAGATGTAAGTAGATAAATAAAATTCTAAGATGACTGCTAGTAGAATCGTATGATGATAATCATTAATCAAATAATTAACTTCTTTTTCTTCATCTTCACACGTAACGGGATCACATCACTGGTATTAACAGCTTTCAGAGAGAGCAATGTTGGAATATTAGATTTTGGCCGTGGCTTCACATGCGTCATCATCATTTCAGCCGAAAGACGTTCACTGCTGGACACGCATAATATGCGTATACTTCGTATGCGTAGCGGTCGATAATTACCCTCAGGGCCCAAGATGGCTTACTGAAACAAAGTATCCGATGTACTAGCTCAGATAATGTCAATTCATATGAACCGGGAACGAAAGATAGACACACATTAGTATAGATAAAAGTTCAAAGAGTGACATCCTTAAGCAGTGGTATTCACCGGCACAAACCGGGCGAACAACTTTCGCGACTCGTCCCAATACTGTTGTGGATTCGTGAACCGTTGCATCACTAACATCTGCCTGCGTTACTGTGTAATATTAGTTCAAACATATTACAATATGAAGCTATACAAGTTACCTGAAGAATTGAAAGTGAAACGACTTTGTAAATGTCGCTTTATTGTTGCAGTCTACTTTAAATCAGGCAAGCAGTTTATGCAGGCGTATAATGGTTGTGCCGAACTTTGACAGTGCCTTATGGACATCATCGTCTGTCAACAGAAAAAATCCATATTATATGGGGTTTCATGGACTTCTTAAATATCAAATACGTCATACGGCGTGTCTCCACAGACAATGACCCACCCACCTTTCATCTTGTACCACGTCACCTGTCACCTGCGTACTGTTTCACCAGTTCACTAACATTCGTGAGTCGATTTACACTTCAACCCACATAACTGTGTTTGCGGGAAAACACGACACTAAAATAAATGTACCAAGTTTGACATATTATTGCTTTACTTGACAAGTAACGCCACTTTAAAGTGCACACGTAATGTGGCCATATTACACGTACTTCCCTGAATTTTGGGCCAAACACATTGTAACTTTTGCTTCCGATATGCTAAGAAACCGAAGAAAACCACCAATCTATGTGACGCTCCACCAGAGTGACAGTCGTCAGCCAATTTCAGCCAATTCGACCTCTTCGGTGGTTCCCAAGTTCCTAGTAGGTAACTTGCTTACAAAATTAATCGGCGCCTCTCAAAACCTACTACTTTTAAATTCTGTTTTATGAACGATGTTGAAATTATAATGTGTTTATGTTTGGTGTAACTAGTTGAGAAATATCTGTGTGATACATGCGTATGGAATTTATAGAACACGAAAACGTAACTAAACTCTTAACGTTTTGTCACTATTACTAGGCATTACACTTTAATTTGTCATAATCTCCTAATTCAAATACTAAAATCGAGACACACACAGACCTTTAGGCTGATTGATTTTCTACTATTTTCCAGAGAGAAGTAGCTGTTCAATGCAAATATTACGCTGATATCATAATGATTAGCTCTACTTGTTAATGGCATGTCTAAAGTGAAGCTCAAACTGATCTAAATAAATGCTTTAAGTTTTATCGTTGACCTGGTGAAGATTGCGGGAATCCGCTGGATGCGAGACGCACGGGATAGGTCAATGTGGAGATCGTCGATCGACGTCTTTCGGCTGAAATGATGATGATGATGATGAAGTTTAATCGTTTTGGTTCTTGACCATAAAATAAATCTTGAAATCCACTTGGTAATAAACATAGTTACTTACACGTGCAAGGTATTGCTTACATACTATGCAATCTCATTTAACCATAGCGTGTTGCATAACTTTATTGTGTCTAAATAAACATTGAATAACTGCGTAAATACGAGATGACTTTGTATGGTCACCTTTCTGCATAGTGGCAGTATCAAGTAATAATACAAAGTGTGAATTACAATATAACTCTGCCCAAGAGCGGGAGGGGTCATTTATTTTGATGATTTTCCACCCACCATAAAAAAAAAGGCATGCTCGTTTCCCGTCGGGGCTGCGGGTTGTTCGCAAGAGATACCGCGGCCTCGACATCAAGGGCTAAGAAGAAACATGGGTGGTTTTTAGCCAGTAGAACTCTGACACTCCCTTTCGCTCTGCCCAAGAGCGGGAGGGGTTATTTGATGATTTTCCACCCGCCAAAAAAAAATTCATGCTCGTTTTTTTTTTTTTTTAGAAACGTTGCCCCACACTAGGAATTTATCCTGTATCGTGGGTGCGTTCACAAACATTTAAACTCACGTACACAAATACCCAGACCCGGAACAACTATCTGTAGGCCTTACAAATAGTTGTTCTGTGCGGGGATCGAACCCGCGACACGCAACGCAGCAGTCCATTGCTTGAGCCACTGCGCCAACCGTGCCGTCAACCGTTTGTTCATAATGTTTTGCATTCGCATTCATAACAACACATACATCATAATATATACGAAATATTTAAATGCTAAACGAACATATTACATTACTAGATAAAGTAACTAGTCAAGTTTTCTCAGAAAACCACTGGACTACACGTCCTCTCGAAATCTTACCTATATTAATTACAAACGTGGGAATTATTACAAAATGGTTTCCTATTTAATTGAAATGCGAAGTTTCCTTGAATTAACATTATCTTGATTAGAAGGTAAGGTTGAAAAGCATCCAATTTTAAAAACAGTCTATTTTTTGTTTGAAAATATGCGGAATGAATCTGGTTTTGAACCTTCAAAGGAACCTTGAGGGAATGCATTTTACATTTTTTAGTTTTATGAAGCGAGTGAATAGCGTATAAACCTAATCAGAAATAGTTCGTTTACGATCCAACTTTATGATGTACACTTGCAAAATTTCTATTGCCGTTCAGCAATAAAGTTTTATAATTCAAGTTCACATATATAAAATATTGGAACTCAACGCTTTTGAACTGATTTATTTATTTTTACAATGAGAACATACGGTATGGTACTAAAATGTTTATGTAAAAACCAAAAACTATTGCAAGTAGATGGCTTCATATAATTATGATATGCAATGCAGTAATTTTGTTTCATGGCTAACATGACATTTCAAACAGAAAATCATGACACAAACGGTAGTGTTATTAAATGATTTTTAATAACACTAACGTTTTTGGCGCTTGATTAACATTGTCAGATGGTTGTTGGTAAAAAATAAATTAATAATTTGTGTAAGGGCCTGTGGACATCGTATCGAAAAATACAAGATGGCAGGGTTGGTTCCCACTAGGGCCAAGCTCCAAAATAACCATGCCGCATTGACTTTGATAAGACTTTCAGAAACTTAAGGTCTAGTAATGGATTGTAATTGGAATAGGTAGATAATAAATAATTTTTAAGCAACATGTTATTTACTTGAGTAAAAATATTGGCACAGCTTGTTTTAGAACAAGTGTGGAAAAGGGTGTGACTTTATCATATTGAAAATAACTAAGTAAATTTATACGTAAGTTATTGCATTATAATGTACTTGTTAAATTATAATTTTAAAACACTCATATTTATTGTTGTAATTTTATTTAATTTGTGATCACCAGTGGCTCATAAAGATTCAAGAATTTTAATGAAACGAATTATATGTTTTATAAGTATTTTTTCGGATGCTTGCTTGTCTAATATAAATAATGCCTGAAATACAAGTGTTTTTGCAGTGCATGGTCACTGAATGACATTTTATACAAAAACTGTAAAATAAACATACTTATAATACACATACACACATATTTTATACTTATACTCCATAATACAGTGAAAACACACACATACCTACTTCCTGGCTTTATTCCTACATACATAACGACATATATCTTACGCAAATAAATAAAAATAAATCCAACACAATCGTCGTAAACGCAAATCAATCAATCTTTTACTGCACACAAGACTATTGTAATTTCTAAGTGATAATGCAAAAATAGCTTTCAGTGTTATGACACCACAATACATTGCGTCATGACGAGATCATTAGTAACTATCGATTCACTAGAGCCACTCCCTTTTATTTATTATTGCAACTCGGTTCGATCTTTAGGTTAAGCCGTGCATGCCTAGGTTGGTCTGAGGATGGGTGACCACCCAATAAACAGAGAGATTCCTCCATATATCTCTTTGGCAGTCCTTAGTGTCAGCAGGGCTATTGCGTATCTTTTTAAATGTCAGTGGCTATCATAGTGTCCATCGATTAACTGTCAAATGGTTCCATTTTGTATCAAACCATAACCATTTGACAGTTAATCGATGGACACTATGATAGCCACTGGTATTTAAAAAGATACGCAATAGCTCAGCTGGTCAGTGCATGAAAGTAAATAAGATAACCAGTCTTACCAAAGAGTATCGTATTACCCAGTACTAACTAGGTTGTATAAGTTAGAATTAGGCAGTCGCTTCATGTAAAAATACTGGTATTCAGCTGCATCCGGTTAGACTGAAAGCTGCCTTAAACATGATTGGGAAAATGCTACGCAGATGTATCAGTTTTGTACAGCAAAACACAGCAATTAGAGCAACCACCAAGCCGAAATAAGAGACAAAGCCAAAAGACGCCAATAAACTTTCAATGGTGTTACTTCTGTTTATTTTTAACCGACTTCCAAAAAGGAGGAGGTTCTCAATGGTTTCAGAAAGGTTTGACAACTATAAGTTTGGTAGTGTATCTCTGGTATCTATGTTTTTTTTTTAATCAAGCAGATAATTCGAATGAACGAAGAAGAAGTTTAAAATGAAGTCCAGCAAAATTTTTCAGGGCAAATCTTCTAGTGAACTTCGATAGTCAGATGTAGTTGAGTTATTTTCTTCTTCGAATAAAACCTTTTTTTTTAATGTTTGTTAGCTTCGTAAAGCCCACCATGTTTTTCATCGAAGACTTTCGAAACTTATTCAACAATTAAAATTCATGAAGTCTATCTCTTTCAAGGAAGGAAAAAAGGAGGTGTTTGATGAGATGGCGAGGAATATAGAAGTATGCCAGAAGAAGACATGCTGGACACCAAATTAAATTGAGATAAGGACACGAGAATGATCTCAGAGTCTACATCAATATATCCCAGCAGATAGATTTGTTCTGCACTTCTTTTTTAAGTATGAAGTAACGTAAATTGATAAAATGATAAAATTTAAACTATAAATCCCAAACTACACAAATCACTAAACTGTTGTATTTTAGATCGAGCTAAAAAACGTCAATTACGTTACGAAACTTATGAATTATCGAAATTCGACAGATTGGGATTTATTAGAAACGTTAGATTTGACAGCCGGTGTTCCAGGCAACCTTGCCCCAGGGCCGGCGACAATCGGCATCTCGTAATAGCCGCGCGCCATGCGTGGGCGCACGATCTTTCTCTGCTCACGGATTCGCTCAAAACACTCCACTCCCGCGCACACGCGGATCGGTTTTCACCGCCCTTTTTTGATTTTTCGTTTAACCTCTAGCTCGGTTTCTGATGTGAACATTTTGCCGATTTTCTTTGGGGCAAAGTACCTACTGTATTTGCGAACAGGCACCGGGCCGTTCGAACGATTATAGCCTCTATTTACAAGAGTACATGTGCTAATGTGATTGTGTTAGTGAAGTTGTGCAGTGATGAAGTTCTTCCAGTTTTGTTTAGTGTTGTTATTTAGGTTAGTATTTCAGGTTCAAATATTCGTGATTTCGTTACGGTGTGAAAATGACTGTATGTTGCATTGATAAAATATTGTATGAGAAAGTGTTTACAATGTTTGTCAACTGACAGATTATTATGTCAAAATGTCGCGTTACTTTGTCATGTGCTCAAATAAATAATAATGATAACATGACAACCTTATGAAGTCAGGCAAAAATATGTATGTTTCTAAGAATCAACTTATCAGTAACTTCAATATTTGTGGTTTTTATCAAATTACACTAGTTTTGAAAAAAGTTGACCGAAGATAGTTATTTGAAACGTTTTGCTAAAATACTTCTAAATCAGTAAAGAGTCCCTTTTCGATGTAAGTATAAACTTTGTTGTAAAATCAATATTATTTTATGTTGGATAATACGCTGTCATATATTTATTCCGTAAAAGTCATTATCATTCTGCTGCCCTTATATCAATTTATTTGGGGTCGGCGCAGGAAGTCTTCTTCTTCCATACTTCTCTATTACTTGTCATCTCAACAGTCACCTTCTTTCTAGAAATTTCATCCATCATACTATTTAAAACTATTCTTTAGCCCGAACGCTCCTACTCCTGGGCCCTTGCCCAAAGTGGAAGGAACGGGGAGAGGTCCCTGTACTCTCCCACTTTTCTCGGTTTGCGCCTCTTCTAGCCAATGTTAAAACTAGTCCACTTTAATTCTTAAAGACTTTAATCCAAGAACAGCTAATGAAATGTTAATTTATGTATAATTTCTACAATATTACGAAGTTGTTGTGACGTGTGAACTCAAACCCGTCTCCGACCTTGCGAGCCGGCAGTCCGGCACAAAACCGGTCACATTACATCACTTAACACTAGGGCTATGCGATATATTTGTACTAGATTGCAATCTTAGCCTGTTTAGATAGTAAATAGGTATAGTTACTTATTATTGCTGAAACTTAGTGTTCTTTGGAGCTTATGGCCTTATTGATGCAATGTGTGTTTCAAGTATGGTCTTATTAGTGTATGACCACGAAATTAGGTAGAGTTGTTGCTAATTTTTAATGTCAGTAATAAATCGGCACTGGTTAGTGTTAAATGTAGTAAGAAATAGTAAAGCGAGACGCGTCTTCAACAAGGGTCGTCGCAGGACCCCTTTTTTTTTTTGGCGGGTGTAAAATCATCGAATAACCCCTCCCGCTCTTGGGCAGAGCAAAAGGGAGTGTCAGACTTCTACTGACTAAAAGCCACCCATGTTCCTTCTTAGCCCTTCATGTTGAGGCCGCGTTATCTCTTGCGAACAACCTGCAGCGTCGCAGGACCCCTCCTGCAACGATCCTAGAAGACGTGCCTCGCTTTACTTGTAGGTTTCGATTTGTAGTTTCTACTCAACCCATGGGAAAAAGCGTTAATTTATGTATGACGTGTGTACTAACTAGAATTGCCTAGTGGTGAGACCGTCGGACAGCAAATGTCCCGAATTCGAACCCAAGATAATATGCACCTCAGATTTTGTGGATTCCGCATAATCAAAATCAATGGTATAATTATCACTTTTTTCAGTGAAGTAAAACACAAAACATTGCATCTAGGCATTATTTATTGTCCTGAAATTCATTGGCGAACGCAATTTGTAATTAGTCTTAAACATCCAAACATGGTTTTATTCGCTGGTGTAGTTTCCTTTTATAGTCACGAGTAATTTGGTGTATAACAGACCACAATTTGTTGGCATTATTTCTGTTATTACATTTCCTTGACATTACACTCAAGGGAATAATGCATTATTGGCCTTAAGTTTGCAAAGGTCAGAATGCGTTGGAATTCGATCTAAATACTTTGGTTTTCCTTAAATTCAAAAGTATTCCGGACAAGGTCTGTTAAAAAATGTGAAATACTTTAAAAACTGCATGAAATTCCTTGTCCATTAAATTGGATACACCTTGTTATTAATTATGGATAAATTACTGCTAATTACTGCAGTGTAATCATAGTATTTGAATTAACTAATAATTAACAATATTATTATAAGCTTTCAGTAATGAAGATATCATGTTCATGTAAAGCAAAAACAAAACAAGCACTGCACTTACTACTTTTGTTTTTCCAAAGGGGTCTATTTAGATCAAAATGTTCTGTAAATTTGTTAGTGTTTACATTTCCTTGCATATTTTATTTTTCGAGGCACTTAAGTATCTCAAAGGAACGAGTGTAGCAATTAGGAGGAAGTTTCTAGCACTGTCAGTGGTACAAGTTCGTGTTTGATTTTGAAACGTTTTTCCCTCTAATGACCGATTCAGTTCCCGAGCCTCTCCTTAATGGCGGTTGATGGCCCGACTTATTGACATTTCACTAAAATGTATAGGTTCTATAGTCAGTTTTAGTGCTGGCCCTCAATATTTGCTAAAGCTATTAGACATTTCGTTTTTTTGTGGTCTGATGTCATTGTACATTTGCAAAAGCGTTGTGTCTTTTCAAATAGTGAATGTGACTCAATATTTGACATTATACTAAAGATAGTTCGATGTGTTATACGCTTTAATGCTGATGCTTTTTGTATAGGTATTATGTTTTTCTGCGCTAATTATACATAACATCACGCCTGTACCTAATCCCCGAAGGGTTAGGCAGAGGTGTAATCATTAGTACAACTACATTTCGCCAGTTATGTTTAAATACCATGTAATAGGGTCTCTTATTGCATCAACCAGGCAGAAATCCAGATTCCGTTGCTGCTACTGAGAAATTCCCGATGGAAAAGTCAATAGCACTATGGCCGACTTAGAAATCGAACCCGGGAACTCACAGCAGTGCCCTATTTATTATAATGCCCCAAATTAGTGGGCCAGTTTTAGAATATTTCATGCATAAGATAAGTAGAAAGTACACAAGATATTTTCACCTTCTCTTTTAGCATAAACTAAATTCTTTAAAGTCATAAAACAAAGGGCAACATTGTTTCTGAATCAGCTAGAACTCTCATATTTAAATAGGCCTCACCTGTTGCTACTAAAGCAAATAAGATGGAAAATAATGGATGTCAAACGAATTGTTTTCATTGAATTTATGGCACATTTGTGTCGTTAGATGTCAACAGGTGTGTATTGTATGGGAAAATAGACTTTATGTGTTTAGTTAGTAGATTACAATTTATTACACATACCCACATAACATGCCCAAGCCAACGGTCTTTCAAGGTCTTATTTAAACCATTTTGTAACGTTGTCTACAGCAAGCCACCTTGCTATGTGTCTGCTGTAATTTGCTCGAAGGACTCACCGCGGCCCTGGAACGATAAGGGCTTTAAGAGGAACACGGAAGCGTTTTAGTCAGTAAGAGTCTGACACTCCCTTCTGCTCCGCCCAGAGGAGTCATTTTATAAATAGCGGATCGGACAAAAAAAAACTAATTAGTCCGTCAGATACATTTCCAAAAAATATTGAACACATATTTTTTTTTTCACATAAACAAAAAATGAAAACGATGCAGTGCTTCGAAAACTCGTGAACTCCTCGAAAACGTCATATGTTAGTACATTTTTTACCTACAAATGACGTCACAACCTGATCAACGCGTCAAAGATCACTCATGATCTTTGACGCGTTTTATCTTCGTCAATTTTTATTAATTTGATAAAACAAAAAATACGTCTCCAATATTTTTCGATAATCTAACTGACGGACTAATTAGAATCATATTTTTTTAACCCAGTCCGATCCCCAATTCCCAAATTTAAAAAAAAATACGTTGCGATATGTGAGGTTTTTCTGAGACAGGATTTTCCTGTTGGCAATTTTTAGTCCTAATTTTAGGGTCGAGATTGTGGCCGGGAAATGATGATAGGCTCGCTCTTATGTAGAGGGAGAAACTTATTGTGAAGATTCAAGTATGTTTTATTAATGTGATGTTTCTCTCTTTCCAGGAATTTGGGCTCAGCTTTACATTTTTGCTGTAGGTGAGTAAGATGAGTGAAGCAACGTTTCTGCGTATTAATTTTCCTCCAACTTTGAATTGTTACATTTGTTACACAACCAAGGATTTTAGCAAGTTAGGTTTTATGCGTAGTCGTAGGGATTTATTTCCGTTTACCTTTTCAGTGATGTTTAAAAACTAAATTCTAAAAACGGAATTCAGACACATTTGCACCTAGTTCTTTCAATTAGGTACTAATTTTAGGACAATCGTCAATCGTTATCTGGCCCGTGATTGATTAGGTACGATCGTCAGATGTTTCAGTGATTGTCATAAACTCCTAAGACATAGAAAAATCCTAAATATTGTAGTTCTCCATGAGTTCCCCGCAAGCTCCCTTAGTACCATACACTACCATGTCAAAGATCGTTTCCTTCTCACAAAGCTAGTTCGATAGCAATAAATTGATCGTAAGTGATACAGTTAGGGTCATGCCGTGAGAGACCGCGGTGATTGTTCCACAGGGGAGCAGTATCGGTCTCCTTGTGAACTGTCACAGTCGTTCACATGATCTTTACTTTTAGAGGTCAAGTTTGAGTAAATTGTTTCTTGATGTGATGCTGGCAATTTTGTCCTTTTTTCGAAAAAAAAACTTTAGTACTAACAGTATTTTCTTAATTATTTTAGGTTATCTGACTATTGCAAGCTTATTGTTACGAGATTAAAGAACAGTTTCATTTTGATAATTAGGTAAAGTTAGAACAAAAATAACAGTCGAACAATTATGGAAGGCTATTTATTGAGTTTGTTTTAAACAGTGTGGGTATCTTCCGTGACCCATTGATTATATCAATGTTTTCCATTATTATCGACAGCTAGAATAAGATCGTGTACCTACTACTATCGATTCGGAGCTTATAAAATCTAATAGGACATCCCTAAAAATATTAAACCATTTAAATCCACATGTGGCCAAAAAACAAAACAAACAAAACGTAGAGCTGAAATATCTCGTACTCATATTATTAAAGTCTTCAATAAGATTATTACGAATGTTATTTTAGCCGTTAAACAGCTTACGTCTTTCCGAAACTGAAGCCACGTGATGGCAATAAATTATGCTAAAATAGTTTTAGTAGCAAAAACACATAATGTATCTGTATATTTTGACGCGGTAACTATTATGGATGTTTTTTTAATAGTTTGTTGGTTTATGAAAAAAAAAAAAACGTTTCATCTGAATTTGATCCTTTGAGACGCATTGTTAATTAGAGTCATAAATCTTATGTTTTAGTTTTTTAATCGGCGTGATATTAGGCATATATGCGGTTTAAATACACCTACCTGGCGACATGAGGGTGGTCTATAATACATCTCAGTCTAATCCTTTGGGGTATAAAGGTGTTAATGACATTATGATGTCATGTGTAATTTGGCTCCAGAAAATAATAAAGTGATAACTAGAAATGTCAAAGAGACCTACGGGAACAGCACATATGATTTTCGTCAGGAACGAACGTGGGAGTTCCACCCACAGACCACGTATGTTCGCCTACGATAAGAGTGTCAATATTGGCTACAAGCAATTGGAAAATTGGAATACTGGGAAAAACATGAAATAGTGTATTGAATTGGACCAAGATCTATAAGAGCCAATTAGTGTCACAAACGACGAAGAAGTATTTCAATTTTGACATTTCTAGAAGTTCGCATTAAACGTCCACTGAATTCTAATATTATTCGAAGTACTGAGAACAAAATGTCATGCAAAACTTATGAATAATAACACGAGAACAAATGACAATAAAGCAGAACAAATGGCATTACTGATTCATCATTCAAATGTAAAGATTTAAAAACAGCAGATAGGATGTAATTGTAAAATAACCGGGACCTAATACATCTGTGGCCATCGACATAAAATGGCCACAAATTGCCCGCGTATTATGGAAAGTCAACAATTATACGTATGAGTGCGCTATGAAACTACCAACGACTTTCCATGGCTGTATTCAAATGAACGGGTTATGGAACTGACACAATGTGCAGCCGCCATCTTTGATGCTTTCAAAGCAAATAACGGATTCGACGCTAAATGCTGTGGAAACAATGTTTTTTATGGAACGCTTGACATATAACGTTGTTATGATTTTTGTTGGTGCCTTGTATTATGTAAAATTGTCATTGACATGTTGGCTTTCATAGTTATTTAACTATGCATGTGTTATCTCTTTGGGGTAGGTAGTTCTCGTTAAATATAAATTGCATAATGGAAAAACTGGACTGAGCTTTAAGGACAACACTCGACAAACTTTTCACACGGCATAAACACCTGACCAGAGTCTTGCTGCTGGACTGTTGTAATAGTTCTGCTAGCGACCTCTCCCAGCTGCACAAGGCACCACCTATCGTGTCTAAAGTAGGTATTACACATTTTGTTGATGTGAGTGACATATATTTTTTCATATGCATTTAGTAAAAAACTGTTATTTTGGTATTACAAACAGATACCTATTTAAGATTTTGAATTTGTTATAGGGTATCTCATAAAAGAAGTTTAGAGTTTCTACGTCGCATTTTTGCGCAAAATCATAATGGTGGGAATGACATCAGATAATCACAATTTCGTTTTTGCAAAATATTATTCAAATAAGGTTAATGCCATTTAATGACACAGTTGCTTAATAAAATGACTATTAAAAGAAGTATTTATAGGCGCTATAACTCCAAATGATAGCTGAATATTTATGTTATTGCACTGTAAACATGATGCATTCTGTCATTATGATAAACTGATAGCCGTAAATATTCGCAGATATTGATTCTGCAAAATGTCATGATTTCATATTGCCCTCATGCTAATTTTATTGTTTTCTAAACATCTTTCAACATTGACTTGTTTCTAAGTGCTGTATTTGGTGTTTAGAAATATATTTCTAGTAATGCAATATTTGCGTAAGTTTTAAAATGTAAAGGTAAGCTTATCGCATGTTTCATAACCAAGTAAAGCAATAAATATATTTCGTTTATTTGTAATATTTTTTATTCGTTTACATTTACCTAGTATTATAATCGGGTATATTTTCTAGACGTACCACTCCATGGTTTTGACTTTCTATATCGTAGCCGAGTACTGCTACTGAGAAATTCCTGATGGAAAAACCCAATAACACTTAATAACACTTTGCCAGACCGGGTAATCAAACCCAGTACCTCATGCACAGCACTCGCGCTTGCTACCACTAGACCAACGAGGCAGTCAATTATTTTATTTGTATAATATATTATTATGTTGTTACATTTAACCTTATTATACTTGCAACATTTTTTAAACTTGCACTTGACTTACTTATTTGTACAATGTCAAGTTCAGGTGAAAGACCAATTAGATATACTTAAGTTAAATAGAAATCGACCTTTATATTCATAATTTATACTTATTGTATCAATAAATATATATTTTGCATTATAATTACTAGATCTAATTTACGGACCCTAATAGCGTACGCGCAACTGTCTCTCCTGAAAACCTGTAATATTTAACTTGGTAGTGTGAGCTAAGCTAAGTGACGAAATGTTGATTTTTACATAGATGCCTCTGAACGGGCAGTCTCAGGCCTCATTTACGGAAACGCGGGGCGTCGCGCGGCGCGTTGTGCGATTTTAATTCAAACACATGGCGATGTATGAAAACGTTAACGATTTCAAACGTCAATTTCGAGAAGCGAATTTTCACTCGTTAGTTTAAATTGCAGCGTTCGTAGCGGTGGACGCGCCTCTCAGTAAATAAATAAAAAAACTCGAGACGAGCCTTCTGCACGGGCCGCGCCATGCCCCGCGTCTCCGTAAACGATCTAGTTATAGTTGTTTTGACTATTACTTGTTTACTCTCGCTCTTCGTGCTTATTATGTAGAGCCGGCGGCGCCGTACCCTACGTACCTACTTATAACGCCCCAAGAATAGTACGACGAAAATGTTTTACGATCATAGAACCTACTTTTGATCCATTAATTCACAAGTTTGAAATAAACACTACGTATTGTTGAATTATCAAATGCATTGGCTCTGTGCGTGCGTTACGCAATTACACCACTGATCAAGGTGCTGAAATGTGTTAAGAAACTTATAACGACGATTTAATTCGCGTTTAAATTCGAACCATTTGAGCCTCCCGGCGTAGATCATTATCAGATCAACCGTCATCGTCAATTCAGCCCAAAGACTGCTGGACATAGACCTTCCCCAAGTATCGCCACATTGACCGACCCCGTGCGTCTCGCATCCAGTGGGTCCCCGCTACCTTCAGCAGGTCTTCGGTTCACCTATCACGGAGGCCTTCCAACGCGTGGTCTTCCGGTTCGCGTCGCTGTTGTGTTCCATTAAAATATTCACAACCAATGTAATGAGTATTTTTACATTATTTATTTATTTAATGTCTAAAAAACTTATTAAATTACAATTTTTGTTTTAGCCACACATCGAAAGCCCACATACTAGTACGATATTACCTAAGATAATTCAATGAGGCGCATACTGACGTAACAATGAACGTATAAACGAGGAGGTAACGCGCATGCGTGTTCCGCTTCCTTAGAATGCCCAAGAGCAGCGCACGTGTGAACGTTTATTACAAATGTTTAATAAATAAATCAAATTTATATTATTTACGATATTGCTTTCCATCAGATTTTAATTTGTTTTGAATTTTACACGGTAGCAGTGAATTATTATAAGGCCGCGTTTATTTGATACGAGTTTCTTTGCGTCTACACTACACGTAATCCGCGTGCATGTTTTCTACAGACCGCACTGTTACCGGAACATGGGTGACAACATTCGTTTTCCATTAATCCATTAAACCGCGTAAATAATATTATGTTGTTAATTAATAAATGAAGTTTACCATCTATGAATGTAGGTTCTTGAGCCTTGATTTATGTAACTTTCATTGAAAGTGTGTGCTTCATATGACTGCACCTTTACTTATTCTTTTGGCGAAACTAAGTGTATTATGTACGTGTGAGCAACACGCTTGATAAGTGTTGATGTGCAATAATGAAATACAATGTTTGCATATCGGAATGCTTCATAAACTGATTGTTTGGTTTGGCTAGGAATAGATCAAAAGGCAGCCACTGTGCTAAAACCTGTGGGTGTCGTATAAATGTGGATTACATTAAGAGAATTCTGTGATTACTTAAGTTTGTTACTATTATTTGAAAACAATTATTAATTTGCTTTCTGCATTACGTCATGACTTCGTTTACCAATCCATTTGCTAACATGATAACCTAGGTTTACCTTACATCCGTGGCTGCGGGACTGTTTGAAAGAGATACCGCGGCCCTGGAACACAAAGGGCTAAGAAGAAAGATGGATGGGTTTTACTCAGTACAAGTCTGACACTCCCGTCTGCTCCGCCCAGATTGGGAGGGGTCATTTAATGATTTCCAACCCGAAAAAAGGTGTACCTACCTTACATTCTTTCGGTGCATAGATCTTTTTCACTTTTATAAAAGATCTCATCGAAAAGTGCGACGAGTACGATGTAAAACCCCTTACGGTTACTGACTTTTCTCGTAAACCTGTAGTCTAGTATTTTATCGGAACTAATCAAAATTATATTACCGTATTATTTCTTTTCCGTGGACCGTACGAGCTGATATCACAGCACGGGCGGCTCGTAAAATATTGTGTTATTACTTACTGCCTGACTTCATTTTCATCTTATTTTATTCTAGTTTGTTTTTGTGATATGCTTGTTGGACATCCTTATCTTAGATTAAACACGATTATTAAGTTTTAAAAAGTTTTGAAGTGGCTATGGGCAGGCCACATCGCTCGAAGAACCGACAACCGATGGGGAAGGAAGGTTCTCGAGTAGCGACCACGAACCGGAAGACGCAGCGATGGTAGGCCTCCCACCAGGTGGGCCTACGACATCGTGAGAGTCGCGCGTAACCGGTGGATGCAAACGGCAGGCTGCTGTTCTGTATGGCGTTCTATGGGGGCGGCCTTTGTCCAGCAGTGGACGACTTATGGCTAATGATGATGATGATGATTAAATAGTTTTACTGATAGTTTCAATCTGCATAAATAGCACATAAGGTTAGGCAGAGGTGTATACCCATTCTCCTTCTTAGCGTGTCGATGACAATTCAAATTGACTCAGCCCATTTGGCGACGAGTTTGGCATTTTTCCATGTACCCAATACCCATTAATTAATACACCCTCATTTCGCCAGTTATCTTTTCTCTTTTTTTTAAAACGTTGCCCCACACTAGGAATTTCTCCTGTATCGTGGGTGCATTCACAAACATTTAAACTCACATACACAAATGTTATGTTTAAGTCCCATGTAATAGGGGCGAGCCTATTACCATCAACCGGGTAAAAATACATGGCTGCGTGGCTGCCACACACAAATTCCTGATGAAAAAACCCAATAACACTTTGCCCGACCCGGGAATCAACCCAGGACTTCGTACTCAGCAGTCGCGCTTGCGACCACTAGACTAACAAAGTAGCATAAATATTAGAAATCATATCATCTTTGTTTATTCCTATTAGGTTGAATTCAGTTTATTACCTAATATGTATTCAGTACCGAAATCATAATTCTTCAAGACACGAACATGTAATTATTGCTCGAGTTATAATTCGCACGTAATTGTTCGACATCTTGAACTGACGTCAGAGCAGTGGGTCACGGAGTATTGCTGCCAAATCGTACACGTACAAAGTATGCGGCGGCATTTAAAGGGACAATCATATCTGAAAAATAAAGCTCGGTGACACCGTAGACTTGCAGCGTTTACAGAATAAAAAAGAGCGATGCTTACCCTGCAAAGTCTTCAGTTCATGAGGGTTTTTCTTCTTATTTTGCAGTGGAAATTCATCAATGACTCCTCCCGCTCTGGGCGGAGCAGTGCCAGACTCTTACTGACTAAACCCCATCCGTGTTCCATTCTTATGCTCTTTGCGTTCTTTGTTATCTCTTTCGAACAGTCCCGAAGTCTTTTCAGTTAATGAGGGCCTGTAAGTTTATGTGTAGTTAGAGTCTGATGGAATCCCAGGCACATTGTCAGTGTGTACATTGTACAATGATAATATATAGGGTGTAAGGGATACTTACACGTATTCGGTACATCATTCTGAACCTCCCAAAACAGCTGTTCCATACATTTTGACCATGTAGGTTTTGTAGCAAACAGTAGTGTTTTTTTATAATAGCCGATAAAACATCTCTATGTGGTGGTGTGTCAGAATTACCATGACGTACTGAACAGGTGGTGACGGCTTTCGCGTCTGTGTTCTTTCCACCCTGTATAAGTACAGTAGAATCCCGATTATCCGGACTCATTGTTCACGGTTCTAATTACTGTATTTTTATATCCTAACTAAAGGACATAATATGTGAAACACTATCTATAATAAAAGTAATTAATATTCTTTGATTTTACTTTGAAATCGATTATCCAGATTTTCGATTATCCGGAATAACCCTGGATTTAATTGACCCGGATAATCGGGATTCTACTGTACTTACAAGTAAAAGGCCATTATAAACTTGCTTGAAAAGTATATTCAGTTGCATTGGATTTGAAGCTCTAACGCGTGTGCTATGCTTTTTTAACCGAAGAAAAAAAGGAGGTTTTCAATTCGACGCATATTATATTGAATTTTTTATCGCCTAATCTAACAAATTAATGGGACAAGCATTCATTTGTTAAATTATGTTTATAAAATAATGCTTTCCGTATTTGTGCAGGCGTCTATACATAACCTTATTGTTTAAAGATTAGCTACGCTACCAGTGTTCTGCTTGCAGTGTAGCTCAGTCCTTAAATACGGCTTAATCACTAACAGGATGATAAATAAGTGCGATCTCGTGTTTATATTTAGTTTCGTTTATTCACACCACAACGCGTTACTCGTATCTAAACAATACCTACACCGATATCATATTATTCTTGGCTCTAGTATGAAAGCGCACGTATTAATGAAAATTCCTTGCAGTTCTGGGTCACGGTCATCAAACTTGTTTCGTGTTCTCTACTAAAACGGGATACTGTTCAAAACTTACCATCCTATAAGTGTCTAAGCAGGTACCTGTACACTTGTACGGTCAGGAGCACCAATATTTTTACACGAACTTTTAAAAGTGATTTTCTTCGACTGCATTGATTTCATTTTTATGTTACGTAACGAAACTAATATTTTGGAACCCTTATTATAATAAAATAGGTCATAATTATCTCAAAGTTGCAATCATTTCACGAGAAATTGGCGTTTGAACTTTGCTAATCGTGAACATGTTGTTGCGCGTGACTGTACAGGGTGAGTTTTGAACAGGGATCATCATGGCTATGCCAACAATTTGAGATAGGAAATTAATCCTCCTTAATAGGCCTTCATATTAATAAATCCCGCGCATTTTGGACTTCGTTACCAAGATGTTGTTCAAATGGAAAGGTCATGTGATGTGTGGTTTCACGTAGGGATGGCTGGTGTAGTCATCGCAAGCATGACTGTTTCAGCATTTGGTCCTGGTTCGACTTTTTTTTTTGGCGGGTGGAAAATCATCGAATAACCCCTACCGCTCTTGGACAGAGCGAAAGGGAGTGTCAGACTTCTACTGACTAAGAACCACCCATGTTCCTTCTTAGCCCTTTATATCGTGGCCGCGGTATCTCTTGCGAACTATCCGCAGCCCCGACGGGAGCATTAGGTCCTTACAGGTTGGGCAAAGTGTTAGTGGGTCCTAATCATTATATTAGTTACCAATAATCACGAAATATACATTCTTTCTAAGTCTCTTCACTCACTCACTGCCAACTTGATTTATTTATTATTTATTTACTTTACTATTTATGTACACACAGTAGATAGCACAGGAAAATATTATAATATTATATTCATATAATGTAGTAATTCTAATCACCTTTGACTGCATCTTAAAATAACCTAACTGCTTTAGAAGACATTGAATTAATTATTGTCAACATTACTTATAAAGGAATACCTATTGACATTAATATTAATTTTGATTACTACATAAATGTTCTTTGAGCCAGTGGCTTACCATTATGGCATTTATCTGTGTGTCCACATATATATTAGTGCTCGTGACTGTACGCACGACAACGCTTAGCAAAAACCATAACGCTAAGCTCATACAAAGCGAGGTCAGGTTATACTAGACATGTATAGGTTGATGTGACGCCGTGTGTAATATTAAGTATTAGTCCGGTCAACAGGGATGTTTACTGACTAAAAAAAATATGATTCTAATTAGACCGTCTCACTGTGGGACGAACATGTGCGTGTCATCTCAAAAATCTGTAACTTTTTAGTTTCTTGACATTTTGTATTGAAATTTTGAGTACGTATGCCTGAATAGTTATGCTATTAGATAAATAAAACACTGCTACTTTAAAAAGTAGATTTATTAAGAAAAAAAAGAATCAAATATAAACTTTTGTAATTTTTCATACAAAAATTAAATTAAATTCTTTTATGAATTATTTGCTTACGTTACATTAAAATCAAATGATTAAGAAGTTAATAAAAAGATTATGACATAATTTTAAACTAAAAAAGAAATCCTATCCGTGACAAAAAAAAAACATTAATTCACTCATCACTTGTCAATATTAAAAGTTCCTTAGCTTCGATAAGTAGTTCTTTTGGTATCATAGTACCTACTAGTTCTATTTAAGCTAGATATATAGGGATCAGAAGTATACAACAGTATGTGCAGAACGACTTCCATTGTGGCTGACCTGGAACACTTTCTAGCGTGATTTAACCGATATTTCTTATAGTCTTTATTACGAGCTTCTTGAGCATCTTCCGATAATTGGCTTTTTGGCAAAACTGCAAAATGCTCTATTATTTTGGCACCATGTATAAGAATTTTGTGGACTGAAGATGGCATATAGTACCAGTTATATTTACTCACTCACGTATAACTGTGCAGTCCCCAGCGCATAGTCACCAAACTTAACTGCGTTTACAGAAAATCCCGATGACATGGTTTGCAGAATGATATATAATCTCTTGATCAACTCTTCATCGATACCTGTAATTTCTGCAGAACATTGATAGTTTTGGAAAAATCTCCTTGCCGTATTTCCGTCATTACTATTTCCAGAACCTTGACGAGGTTTATCAATGTGTAAACCAAGCAATTCCCAGAAAAGAGTTTGAACGTGCTTCTTTTTTCTTCTTTAATCTTCTTGTTCTCTGGAGACGATGCAGACCACTTTTGAAATCTTAGATTATAAGAAATATGCAGAATCATTTCCATACATCTTATCTACGCATGTTAGGTATTATCTGAGCACATATTATATATCGCGTCGAAAACAAACGAATTCACTTATTTTTAATTTTATTATTTTTGCAGTTTCACAGTTACTCAAAGAAAATATCCGGACACATTGATGAACATGCTGAAAACCCGAATATTTATAGAACCCTAGGGTCCTTCAGTAACTTGTGCAAAACCAATGAGAAAATTGATAAGAACAGTTCTCACTCCAATACTGATTATAATTACCACAATAGATAAAAACTATGCAACATGATTTTTATCATACGTGTGGTTAAAATGTTCACCGCAAAAAAAAATATCATGTGAAAATATTTTTCGGTCGACATTTCGGCTTCTAGCTCGAAATGGCGCAGTAATGACGCAGGATTTTTTTTTATTTCCCTGTAACTCTGAATAAGTAAGGTATCTTAAAATATCTTTAACTCGACATCGGGAGCCATCGCTTACAACAAAACCTCCACTTGAAAATTAAAAAGACGTAAAATTTCCTTACGACGTTTAAAAATTTAATAAAAATCAGAAAAAAATGTATGTCATAAAAACAGAACGTAGTCGTAAACTAGAGATCTTGAGCAATTCAAAAATGGATAATACTAATATATTCCCTTGAAAGACATAGAAAGTATCTTAAGTTGAACTTCTATAGTTCTTCTTCTTCTCTTCTTTTAGTTAATATAAAATTTTTAAAGTATAAAGTTTGAATGTAATTTTATGCAAGTAAAACATTTTTTTTATTTTTTTTTGCTTTGGTTTCGGATAGTTCTATTATCTAATGTTAAACAATCAAAACGGTTTCAGTAACACGACTTTTGTCTCAACCATTTTTGAGATGGAAAATACTGTTTGGACCCAAAGTGCGTCTGTTAGATTATCGAAAAATATTGGATACGTATTTTTGTTTTATCAAATCAATAAAAATTGACGAAGATAAAACGCGTCAAAGATTTGAGTGGCGGGTTGTGACGTCACTCACCGGTAAAAAATGTCATACTACTGTCTTAGATTATGGCGTCGCACGAGTTTTCAAAGCACAGTGCTTTGAAAACTCGTTCATTGTTTGTTTACGTGAAAAAATAAAAAATACGTGTCCAATATTTTTTGGAAATCTATCAGACGGACTAATTAGATTTTTTTAGTTAACTACGCATAAAGCGGTAAACAGGTATTATGAATGTATGGAACACCGTTATAAATGAATGCTGAAAAGTCTCCATTGAACCCGTACCTTTCGAACAAATTTTTAACTCTGAGATTTTTGTAGCTTCACTACTATTTTTTGGGCTAATTTGACCGAAATAAACTAAATATTTATGTTTGACCTTCTACTCAAGACTAGAAGGGGCAACTTGTGATTGAAAAGTACATCGCACGAGTAGCCACGGGTTCAACTATTGATATATTGTTGTGAACATAGAAACCGACGTTTTTTCTCGGTTTTATAAGATTTATTTAATGCTTAGAATGTCTTTTGATAGAGTCAAATATAAAAATAACAAAGTAGAAGAATTTGGGTTTAATTGATTATTCAATTAAACGTCAGCTGCAAACGGTTAGACTGAAAGCAGACCCCAACATTGGTTTTAAACCCTAGGTAGATGTAGGACTGTGACTTCAGCCTACTTAAAATAATTTGATTGCCGTTTCGACACGAAAGTACACTCATACTTACCCATATATTATTTTCCTCAATCGTAGGCTCTAAAATAACATCACTAATTCGTCTCGACAAGATAATCCAGTACAATAGCAAATAATATCCCACATACACGGCAGATATCAAAACGTCTTCGGGAATTACCAATCAGTTGACACCTGTAGAGTTGCGTGCCAATATCAGGTCACACGTGTACGACGTTCATATTGTCAGTTACGTTCACAGAGCGTACAGTGGCAGTAATTTGTTGAGACAGTTGTATTGTCTCTGTTCTCCTGGTTTGACAGGCGTATGTTATAATTTGTGAGGTTATATATCTAGTGTCGTATGGTTACGAATGTTGCTTGCTTACTGCGGTACTCAGAGATATTTAAAGATTACTTAGGCCATCACTTAGTAAAGGTTTGAAATAATTTTGTATGACAAAACCTTTACTAAGTGATGGCCTAAGTAATCATTAAAGCTCTCTGAGTGCGGCAGTTAGTCGTCGTGGGAAAACAAATGACGATCGGATTCGTGGTGACAGTTTCTATGATTGGGATAATGTTCTGTGATGTTTTAAGAGCTGGATATACGCCACTGACAATTCACCCTCACGCACCCAATTTATTGGGCGCCAGAGGGGTAGTAGCTACGCGATTTGCGAGTAGCGATTACGTAAAGAAAATCCATAATATACATAATTAAGAAAGTTATTGGCAAAAATAAGCTGAAGGTTCAGCTGCATCCGGTAAGAATGGCAGCCGACCCCAACATAATTGGGAAAAGGCTAGGTAGATGATGATTTAACCTAATTTTATTACAACGACGCATAGTCAATAATAATGTACCTACTGTACGCAGGTTAGCGTGGAATAAGCACACAGCAACAACAACAACGCGAAATAAAAAAAAAACAAAAATCACATAATCTCAGCGGATTCAACGAAATCATTTTACTGTGTTATTCTATTCTACATTTAAACGATTTGCAACGGTTATGCAAGCACAGGTGACCGTGAAGCGTAAATAAAACAATTATTAAACAAATTACTATTATAATAATGCGTTAATACAAGGTGATTCATATTTTGAAAACATCGTCAGCCTATTTAGTTACGGAATTGAGAACATTGTCTTGATTTGCGAAGTTAAAGACATTTTTTTGCCTATTTCAAAACCAAAACCATTATTTTATTCATGAATGGGAATGACTAATAATAAGAAAAGAGTGTTCTATTTCATAATTTGTTCGTAGTTTTTATGCGAAGTCGTAAATTTTGCAATGTAGTGTGTCTATGAATTGTGTATTATCTTGATGAACGTCTTTCAAAAAGTGCAAGATTTTTATATTTCTGATTTAATATAACATAACACACGTACCATCACGCCTGTTATCCCCGAAGGATAGGTAGAGGTATACCTAATGGAACATTTCGCTAGTTTTGTTTTAGCCCCATTTAATAGGGAGCGTATCTGTTGCCATCAACCGCAAAATCCAAAATCCGTGGCTGCTACTGAAAAATTCCTGATGGAAAAATTCAACAGGTAACACTTTGCCCGACAGCAGTCGCGCTACTAGACCAACGAGGCGAGGTGTGATTTAAGATAAGGCATTATAATTTGTAAGAAACTAACTAAACACTGCCGATGAAGGAAATTACAACTTTCCGTCTGACGCAGGTACACACCGGACACGGTTGTTTCGGGAGGTACCTGCACCGAATCAGACGGGAGGAAACGCCCGGATGCCACCATTGTGAGGATCGGCCGGAGGACACGGTGGAGCACACCGTGGAGGTGTGTCCCGCTTGGGCGGAGCCCCGCCGTGTTCTCGTAGCGGCGATCGGCGGCGGTGACCTCTCGCATCCGGCCCTGGTGCAAGCCATGGTCCGGGGCGAGGAGGAATGGGACGCCGTCGCCTCCTTCTGCGAAGCAGTGATGCTAGCAAAGGAGGCGGCGGAACGTGAGAGGGAGAGAACCTCTCGTCCCAGCCGCCGCGGGAGGCGATCCGGGCGTCGGAGGCCACGTGATGTCTTCCGGCCACCGTAGACGCGGGCCTGTGGATGGTGAGTGATGGGTAAGCTCGCCGTCCGTCCGTCTTATGACGACGACAGGCCGTGTCGACGGTGCGTTCGTGTTCCACGCGCGCCTCAAAGAGATGTCAGCAACATGGAAGGGGCCCGCAAGGGCCGACGCATGTCGAGGCTGCGGGTTGTTCGCAAGGGATACCGCGGCCTCGACATGAAGGGCGAAGAAGGAACATGGGTGGTTTTTAGTCAGTAGAAGTCTGACACTCCCTTTCGCTCTGCCCAAGAGCGGGAGGGGTTATTTGATGATTTCCCACCCCCCAAAAAAAAAAAGGGAAATTACAACTATTGCCGCATTTATACTCCTTACGTATGCGTACCGGTCTGATTCAGTGGGTGAACACCGACTCAAATCCTGCAACTGAACTAATGATGGAACTACAATACTTTCTGTGATGTTAATCAATATTTCGCATGCCTTTGATTTTTATATTTTTTTGATTTTATTAGCATCTCTATTAGCTTTATCTGTTAAAAATAAACTCCAGAAAGAATCGCAATAAAACTGTTAACTAGAGATTAACCTGATAGCAGCTCGCTCGTGGAAACACCTACTTCCCGCCTCCTCATTCATTCTATTTTTGCGTCAAAAACATCTGTTATGTCAATTCAGAGCGTTTGTTATTGTAGTTCAACTATTCCGTCAACACGTGAATATTTTCACTGTTTATAAATGTAACTCTAGGTCAAGAGCTCTACGATAAAACGTTTTGGCTACACGCCATGCCGCGTCCCATCGTTTAAGTAACTATCTCTTTCTTTACTACGTGTTTCTGGAGTGAGTGAAAGGGAGAGAGTTACTTTGTAGTCTTGTAGCTCATTAACAGGCGTCATTCAAAGTTATTTTGTAATACAACAGATTTGAATGTGTTGAGTAGCTGCCTGAGATGTTACTACGGAGTGAGTACGTCTTATGCATAACATTACTGCTATTCAGCTCGCAAAGTACAGCCGCGCCTGACATGGCTCCCTGTGGGCCGTACAAAGGAATTGGATTACATCTGACTTTAATAATGCATTTGAAGTTTTCAGGATTCAGTGATGTTTTAGGGAATCATATGACCGTCTTGATTTCACTATGTTTTATGCATAGCTGTTTCACTTGGTTTTAGTGTACTGTAATAGGAGGTGAACCTATACCTACCCCTTACTATACCTGGACACCTCTGCGTTATCTTTCGGGGGTTACAAGCGTGATGTTATGTTATGTTAGTGTGCTGTAATCTTGTCAATTTGTTGCTGATCCTTAGTTATGAAGGTATGTTTTTGCCGTAAGTATTTGTACTCCTGTGTTAGGCTTCTATTGCAAACTAATGGGTGCTGGCAAGTATGAAATGATGAGCAATTACACAATGTTTACAAATCTCTATCTAATCTCGGAGATAAAATAACTGATTACTGCTTCTAAGTAACACATGGTGACAAGTTTATGAAACATGAAGTGAGGAAGAGGTCAAATGTCTGGTGCGTCCCAGTAGCGGTCGCGGTTAGGATTGCGACACCTAACCCTGCATTTATGAGGTGCTAGTTTGCTGGCCGAAGCCAACGTTTGCGTAAAATGTAGATGTCCTACATGTCATAAATAAAACATAAATACTCGTACCATATCTATTTATTCGTTTATTCTCTCACTGGACGCCACATTGCAATTATACCAATATGTACTAATGTAGGCAAATCAATTAGTTATTCTGCTGCTTTTCGTTCATTATGTGCGCGGTAGACCCTGGACAAAAAATACAAAAAGAGATAAGAGATCCTTGTTCTGCAGAGGGGCAGTTCCTAGTGTTCCTACTGCTGGACAAAATGCTCTTCTCGTACAAAGCGAGAGAGAGAAGAGCATATTTCTTTAAAAAAAACGAGTTGAGAATGCCAATTCAGGTTGTTGTCACTCCCGTCGGGGCTGCGGGTTGTTCGCACGAGATCGGCCTCGACATAAAGGGCTAAGAAGGAACATCGGTGGTTTTTATCAGTAGAAGTCTGACACACCCTTTCGCTGTGGGAGTTATTTGATGATTTACCACCCATCAACAAAAAAAACGGTTGTTGTCACTGTGACGTGTATAACTGTTTATATACGTATTTAGACATGAAAGTATTAAGTTACTCGTAGGCGCAGTAATGTCAGTAACAGCTAACAGCAGACTATTGCAGTAGATATCAGATCAATATCGAATTCCCGGTATTTATTGAAACAGGGAAGTCCCTTTAGCAGCTAAAGGGGCTAGGTGTCACCTATTTAGCTAAATTAACATATTTACTGTATAGTAGATTGAAAAAATACATACTAAAAACGTGTTCTGATTAAGACATTTTTTTTTCTGTAGCTACCTATTTACAACAAACAGTTACACAGTGTAATTTAGCGTGACTATAGAAAAATTGAATATTAATGATACATGAAATAGAAGGGAGGTAGGTACGTCGCTTGTTGATTCGACTTACGATAGCGTAGTTGCGCGCTGTGTAGTCAGTCATCATCATTACTTCGACAGCTGTATAATGAATGCATAAGCACGTCCACTTCTGTCGCTTGTTTTGATCAAAGCCATCCCGCTCACTTACAAACTCACATATTGTGTCACAGGCCTCTTTACTTCTTTCTATTCTGAATTTGATTATGTTTTTGTTTTTAATTCGGATTGTAGTTCTGATTTACGTTTACGTTTTCCGTTTTTTATTTAAATTTTAAGTCTGATTATGATTTTGCTTCTGACATTCAGTTATTTTATTTATCTCATTGAGTCTGATTTTGGTTTTTAATTTTTGTTTTTGATTAGTATTTAATTTTCATTTATGTTTTTAATTTCGATTGTGACATTTTTGTTTTATTTATGTGATTTTAAATTGGTATGAATTTTGATATCTGAATAAAGAAAAAATAAAGTAAATATTATAAAGTAACTATAGATAGATATATGGATGGAATATACTTTACCATACACCATGACAAATCTATGCGAGAAATTGTAGACTTTATGGTTGTGGGTGTTTCGCCTGTAGAAGAATTCCATCACCATCCTTCGGCTGTCGAACTCTGTCTCACTGAAACCAGATGATTTTCTTCCAACTACTCCTGAATCCAGGGCTAAGAGACTCGCGCATTCTCTACAGGTAGAAACATTTTGAATTCTGAGTTTAAAACTGCAGAACTACAATCTCATCTCAGTACATCAAGCTACTATCTGCCAAATTTCTTAAATAGATTTTCAACTTTGTTGCTTAAGCATAAGCTTTGTCTGTCGTAACAGATAGTCAGTGGCCTGAAAGTCTGCCAACCAGTCTTACTTAGGGTATGATCATATACAGGAGGTCAGATAGACAGTCGCTCCACGTATAAGACTGCTTTTCAGCTGCATCCGGTTGGACTGGAAGCCGACCCCCACATATTTGGTAAAAGGCTAGGCAGTATCATCGCTTAAGCATTTTGGTTGTTAGTGAAAAAATTACAGTTTCGGTACAATCCTACCTACAATACATATATGTATAACGATAAAATCACAGTTTCTGCTTTCTTTGTCACCAAGCCTATTAATAGTTTTAGGTCAGTGTTGACCTGATTCAAAGTAAACGCAACCTTCCTCATAAAATTTTATGTTACATATAAACGAATGGAGCCATTGGTTTATGTTCAGTTAATAGTGAGGACTCCTTTATCACTGTTTTATGACGAACTCATAATTTAATGTCCAAATATCATGAATATTGAAGTTTTGTGGACAAAGGAGTACTGCTGAGCGTGAGGTCCTTGTCATTGGGCTTTTCCATCAAAACATTCTCAATAGGCTCGTCCCCCCCCCTATTACATTCGTCGTCGACGTCGTTCGTCATGTTTCTGCGACAAATAAATTTTTTCTTTCTTTTTTTCTTTTCTTTCTTTTATTTCTTTTCTTCCTTTTCTTTCTTTTATTTCTTTTCTTCCTTTTCTTTCTTTTATTTCTTTTCTTCCTTTTCTTTCTTTTCTTTCTTTTCTTTCTTTTCTTTCTTTTCTTTCTTTTCTTTCTTTTCTTTCTTTTCTTTAATTTCTTTATTTTCTTTCTTTTCTTTCTTTCTATCTTTCTAAACGTAACTGGTGAAATGTGGGTATAAGTAGTAGTACTTACACCCACATTTCACCAGTTACGTCAACTGGGCAAAAATACAGACCGCCGCTACTGAGAAACTTTTAGGTCCACCTCTGCCTAACCCTTTGTGGTTGCCTGTAAGCGTTATGGTATATTTTATTAATATGTTTTACATAATAACATATCATAATAGTAACATCAAAATATATTATATTTTCAACATCATGTTTGGCTACGCGCGATGGGTGCTTGGCATATCTAAAGTCACATAATTGACAAACGCAATTTTAGCAGCACATTATTGTATCCAAACTATGCGTAAGCACGTACTTACATTATTCTCTTCTTAGTGCGAAAAAATCTGCTATTTGCAAGAAAAAAAAATGTTTTAACGTTTAATAGTTAAAATTTCAAAGAATTCGTTCCGGACGTGTTTCTTAATAAAACGAATGAATAGGATAAGAAAATGGCCGTTCTGTCCAGACTCGATGTTACTATACGCACAAGAGTACGTAATGAATGCATTGTTTTATAAAACCGTGGCTAACGCTCCTATGGTTTGTTTGGACACGATTCTTTAGACTAGTAATGTACAGACGCCAACACATCAAGCTCAGGACAAAAAAATCTATGAGAGAAAATGTAGGCTATATCGTTGTTGGTGTTTCTCCTGTGAAAGGATTCCATCATCTGACGCTGAACCTTAAGGACTCTTTCTCACGAAAGTGGCACTACTCCTGGTTATAGGGATAAAATACTCGTGGATTCACTAAAAGTACAAACTTTTTAGGTTCTGAGTTAAGGCAAAACTGCAGAGGAAACTAGCCGAAACTGTAAAGTTTTCTCAATCAACCTAGAACCTAATCCTTTAGCGATAAAGTTGAAAACCTATTAAAGAGATTTGAAAGATTGTTGTAGCTTGATGTGCTTGTACTACTTAATATTTGTGTAAAATGTCTCGATGATACAACATCTTGATTTTTATCGCAAAAATTGGGTAATTGATTGGAATAATTACTTGTTTAAAAGTTTCCATATCTTACGGAAACCAGAATCATTAAAATATCATTACTGACTTATTATTTTACCGTTACTTTAATTGGAACAAGCAATGTTTGTCATCATTAAACATATTCCGAGGTAGACCTTCAATAAATGGAGAGGCACAAGAAGAATTTAAAATCTTACATTACGGTACTTATTGCATTAAATGCTAAAACTTACTGGAGTACAATATAACATCACGCCTGTAATCCCTAAAGGGATAAACAGAGGTGTAGTAGCTACTTAAGGCTTGTATTCACGCCAATGACCTTGTGCATAGCTAACTACCCCTCTCAGTCGTAGACACGGACTTTAAACGGACGCATTTTTCATTTATTATAATTAAAATAATACATATTTTTAAAAAGTAACAAAAGCAAATTATTTTCCTTTGTATTTCAAAGCAGTAGATATTTTTTTATATTATTTTGTTAAAAAATGAAGGAGTAAAATTCCATTCAACGATTTGGAGGTGATTTTGTGGATTTTTTTCTTATTATGTGATACCGATAGAAAAATTATGACTAAACCTAATTACGTGTCATATCATGTAGATTACTAATAATTTTTCTCAGATGTAATTTCTCTGTAAGTGCTGGTGAAAAACTGCTTCATCTGCACGCTGTTTTTAAGCTTTTTCGAGAGAGCAGCCTTGAAATAGCATGCCCATACAATATACCATTCCGTTTTATTATAGAGAAATAAAACATAGGTTAGTAAACCCTTATCCTAGAACTTTCTGTACCTCCATCTTAGTTCAGAATGTCCTAACTTTTGCGCCGAGAAAGGTAAACATCGGCCGAGCGTCAGAACACGTATGACCTAATAACTTATACTTTCGTTTTGTTCGTGAAAGTAACAGTTAGAACACCGCGTTTGTACTGAAAATACATCGATTTTTTTATTGATGGATTATATTATCAGGGTGGAGAAGACACCGATGGGCAACGCATTCTTCAAAAATGCACTCTGATAATAGGGACTGTAGGAGAAACCTTAATAAATTTTAAACACAAAATCTGATCACCAATCAGTCGTTGATGGAGAAACCTGTAGTCCCCTATGACCGTTCGTTGTATCGGTCTAGCCTAGGGGGACGATCAATGTTCTCGAGTGGTCCTTGTGAACAGAGAAGTAAGGCTTGATTTACAGTGTATTGCTGTGAGACAATACTTCCACCCTGATACATGATGAAAAATCGTCAAACATTTTAAAAGGCTTACTGCGGTGCTCAGAGATATTTAAAGATTACTTATGCCGTCACTTAGTAAAGATTTGACATACAAAACCTTCACTAACCGTCAAAACCTTTACAAAGTGATGGCTTAAGTAATCATTAAACGTTTCTGAGTGCGGCAGTTAGACTCGTATATGACATTGAATATAAATTGAAAACAAATCAACGTCATCATGTCTTGTCTAATAATAATCAAAACGCTGTACCTATAGCTCTTTTTTTTTGGAGGCTGTGAAATCATCAAATGACTCCTCCCGCTTTGGGCAGACCGGTAGTTCTCCCTACCTCTCTGATTTCTACTGACTAAAACCACAAATGTTCCTTCTTAGCCCTTTGTGTCCGAGGTCACAGTATCTCTTTCGAACAACCCGCAGCAAACGCTGTATAGCTCGGAATTTTTTGTATCTACAAAACTACAATATAAGTACACCTGTACCAATATATAAATACACATATTTTCACAGTTGGTGTTAATCGGTCATCAACTTATCACGTAACACCCCTGTGGTAAAACCCTGGGCATGTGGCATTAGACGTAGACATTTAGTAAAAGGTAGGTTGTGTGTGAGCTGTGATACAGCCCGAATCGCAAACTGCTTCGTCATAGCAGACCTCTCAGGAGATCGTAGGACGAGCTGGAAAAGAACATTCTACAATAGCTCTAGAATCTAGATAAAAAAAGCAGTCGGGGGGTGAGGCCTGTGCCCAGCAGTGGGATAATGCAAGCGAACAGTAACAGGTAGTAGACCACACAATTTTGCACTACATTGCACGACATCTTTTCAACCAAGTCTGGTTTAAATGAACAAGATTTAAGTGTAATGTGTCGCTTCTTGTTTATATAAAATATCTGCTTCCTCAGATGTTTGTCCGTACATTGAGTAGCCGAGTTCCAAGTACGTAGGCGAGTCAACATATCCCTGTTAGTGATTACATGCTATGCTCCTTCCTTTTTAATTCTCGGAGTTCCTTTCATACCGGTATACCGCTAATAGAGACTTCAAATTAAATTAATGATTTATTAGTCTTATTTGTTTGACGTTTTAGTCTGACCACCAGTCTTACCAAGGGGTATCGTATTACCCAGTACCAACTGTGTTTTGGATGTCAGATAGGCAGTCGCTCCGTGTAAAATACTGGTATTCAGCTGCATCTGGTTAGACTGGAAACCGACCTCAACATAGCTGTAAAAGGTTAAGAAACAAAGTGAGGAAACCGGCATGTCCTAGAGCCAACAATTTTTTTTTTTTTTTTTGTGGATTATACCCCATTCCCTCTCACAGAGAGACGGCCTGTGTCCCAGCAGTGGGAACATTATAGGCTGATTATGCTAAGCAGATGATGTTTTAGTCCTACTTATAGGTATGTCGAATCGGATTTTACTACCCACAACAATTCGTTAGGCATGATTGCCAACTGATAAGTGCAGGTTTTTCTTTGCGAAATTATGACAATAGTTCGTACAGTTACGAGCAATAATTTGTAAACACTTGTCATAATTATGACCTAACTTTGAGATAGGACCTACTAAGATAATACGGGATCCATAATGTTAGTTTCGTTACGTGGAATTGAAATCTATAAAGTAGGCGAAAATTGCTCCTAAACGTTGATAAGTGCATACAATGTGGATACATATTGGTGCTCGCTCGTTGTTTTACCGCCGTCTGTGTTCTCTAGTTAAAGTACACGGTAAATTGTTACTTTTGTATACCAACTATTTAGTAAAAAGCCTTCTTCCTCTGGCCTACTTTGCTGTGCCCTTACAGGGTCCGTATATTCATGTAATATTCTAGCTTCAAGTCACTTGTAACATCTTTTTTACAGTATGGATTGCAAATAAATGAATATGATAGTTACATTTTAGGCCATTCAACCAAAATATTTAGCCGTGACATTGATAAAGATCGTTTCACATGTGCGCATCCGTGAAACTAGTGTAGGTAACTACTACCTACATTTGGATGCCTCGCACGCTGCCGGTGACTACTCGGCTTATTAACCGTCTGACATACTTGTGGACTGCAAACATCTGAATGTGATTGCGATGCAACGCACGGACTGATGCTAGTCCATCTTTGTTCTAGATCAAGGACAAGAGGCGAAGGAATAAAGATTAGGAACCTAGATTGAAAACTATTTTGAACTCTATTTTTAAAGGAATAGATTGAAACATGACTGTAACAAGTGGGTTTGTTTAGGTCTTTAAATGTTGCTTGTCATACCACAAACAGTTTCGGTTTCTTTCATCTGGTTCTGATGTATATTATTAAAATTGTAACTCACAGGATTAAGTAGATCACTTTTCTTGATCAATGGCCATCCTTACTACGAACTAACCAACATGTGATTGTTCCTAAATTACCCCAGGCTGATAAAATTTTCGTTTTTCCTAAATCAGAATGATATTAGTATTTACAATCGGTTTATAGTATTTTTTTTTGTACCAAATAATGGAAATTACGGTGGAATGTACACATCACATAAGTATCCCTCTGCCTAACCCTTCGGAAATTACAGGCGTGACGTTATGTGTTATGCAATATTAAATTAAATTACTTCCGGTCTTTCAGTATAACGTAATATGTTTGTTTACTTGAAGTATAAATAGCTAAAGACACAACATTACTTAATAATATTTTAGTTAACTATTAGTGTAACATAATATTTTGAACCAGACCTTACTACGAGTACTGAAATAATCTGTGCGTATAATTTTACTTCACTACTTATTACTAATTTTAGATCAAATTCTACAATAAGATAGAATATAATAATTACAAAATTTATAAAAAAAAGACGTGGCACTGGAGACTGCCGCGGTAAAGCTATTGCATAGCATTTTTTATCAACTTATGCAATTATAATTATTTATTTATTTTATTAATGCAGTATTTTTTTTCCTTTGTTTTTTTTTCTTTGATATTAATTCAAGTTACACTTTGAGCGTGTTGACCGATAAAAAAACATTTTTTTTTTCTTTTATTAAATAAATGAGTTTTGTTTTTTTCGTTACGGAATTTCTGGATTCGGTCCCCACGCTCAAGGCCCGCGATGAAGCTATGCAATAGCTTAAAAACTGTGTGTGTACCTTATAAGTAGTACACCCATATTTCGCCAATTATGTTTATGTCCCATGTAATTGGGGGCGAGACGATTACTATCAACCAGCAAGCAAAAATCTAGACTCCGTGGCTGCAACTGAAAAATTCCTGCAGGAAAATTTAATAACAATACCCGACACGGGAATTAAACTCGAAGCAGTTACGTCCTAACTGAGTCAATAACTGCAACGTTACACGAATACCGATAAATAACCCAGTTTATTGGTCACTAGCTGACCCATGCAACTTCGTCTGCGTCACATAATATAGCTTATAACAAATAATGTCAACATAAATTGAGTTAAATCGTAACAAACAAAAAATCGTATCTTTCCTCTTTATAATATTAGTTTAGATTATATTAAAGTGTGAATTACTATTGATATCTCTTACTGTTAAATATACAGTAACACCTTGTAAACATTATGGTGCAGTAAATATTTTGAATATGAATTTCTCCGGAGTCCCCGGAGGCCAGAATCCCCACTAACCTACCGCACCGGACCGAATGACTGCCGCGCGCTTAATTATTTTGTCGCGCGGATATTTTTACATTGCGATATCTTCTAAGATATTTGTTTAAACTGTATAGAGTAAAGGGCACACATATTCTATATTAAATTTCTGTGCTAACAAACACATTTATTTAGATATGGATTAATACCATATGGGTTAAATAAGCTTCGCAAAATATCATTCTTTTTAACCTAACATTTTAATAGTAAAAAATGGTTACAGTGAGTCAATCTTAAAAGATAGACATATGCTGTCGCGGACTTTTTTTTAGAACTTTTAAAGAGGAACAATTCTTTCATACATGGTATTTGCGTAACTTAAACCGTTTTCGCAGCGCACGCAACGGAAGCTCTCAAAAAGGAATATCTTTTCCCGTTTTTGCAACATTTTTCATTTATGCTCCGCTCCTGTTGGTCGTAGCGTGATGTTATATAGCCTAAAGCCTTCCTCGATAAATGGACTATCCGACACAAAAAGAGTTTTTCTATTCCAATCAGTAGTCCCAGAGTTTACCGCGTTCAAACAAACAAACAAACAAACAAACAAACAAACAAACTCTTCAGCTTTATAATATTAGTATAGATGTGCTGTATCTACTCGACCACTGCAATCTGTATACTGCACACTAGTGATCTGATAGAAGAGTCAAATGGTGTGACGGGGTCACATTTTGATTATTTTAAATTGCAATCTAAAAGAGACTGTCCCGGTCAAACAGATTTTTGATTTATTAGTAAGAAAAATGTTTAAGTGCTCTTACTTTGATGGATATAAAAGTAGAGGTAGACCAAAAACAGACGAACGGACTGAGTAAATGATGATATGGCAAGAAAGGACGTGTCGGATGAGATGACGAGTAGAAGAGATGAATTAAGAAAACATACTGCGCCGACCCGTAATGAATTAGAAAGAAAGATAATGATTTTGATGGAGGACCAAATATACTTGTAGAGCAAGACAAGTAGGTAATCTTAAACATAAGAATTAAAACTCTTAATTCATTGGAGGAGCTCGTGGCTTAATAAGAACTGTCGCCGGTCACTCCGGTCGATCTTTAAGTAAAGCTGTGATTGCCTAGGTCGGTCTGAAAAGCACGTTAAGCTGTTGGTCTCGGCTGCCATATATAGATCTTTGGCAGTCGTTACAGGTAGTCAGTGACCTAAAATTCTGACATCCAGTCTTACCAAAGAGTATCGTATTTCCTAGTATAAACTGGGTTGTAGAGGTCAGATAATTCTGAAATTAAAGAAGAAAATACTGGTATTCAGCTGCATCTGGTTAGACTGGAAGCCGACCACAACATAGTTGGGAAAAAGGCTAGGCAAATGATGAATTCATTGGATGCTTATCTACACACACCTTAATTATTGCCTTCTCAATCAATTCCTTACACGGTTCCATATCAAAACTCATTTCACCAATCGGAAAAACGTAATTATATTACCTTTGGTCATGTTAAAAATAACACGTCTTGGTATGAAACTGCTTATGAGTAGCTGTGGGCAGTCACGACTTAACTCATTAGGAGCTAATCAGCGCACAGAGGTTTCATTAACTCTTTAGATACGGTTAGTTAGACAAATTATTATCTGCCTTCACGTGGCATTGCATTAATCACCCATGTGTTCAGAGACTGAAACTAAGATATGATGAATCAAAAGATCCAAAAAACAGAAATCTCTGAAGGTATTAAAAAAACCAAAAGTATTTAGGTAGTTAAAAATAATAACTGCTTCTTGAATTTTTTCCTACCTACCTCAGTCAGCAATCACTATCGAATGCAACGGGATCAATAGTTTGCGTTAGTATCACCAAAGAACTGGTAGTAGAAATACGACCTACTGATAGTAGTAGATATCTAGTTTTTTGATATAGGAACTACTACAAGACGTTAACAATCTATGTAATGTTTAGTTACCACTGATTGCAAACAACAAGGTGGGTCCCATGTGATAAGAACCTCCTAACGCCACTCATTGCGCAAGTGGGCACTATTCCAATTCTGAACTACTTACAATGCAAAGCGAAATGTCTAATGCCATAATTATTAATATGTATATACTGACCGGTATATACTGTAAACAGAACCGATTCAGTGATCATTTTTAACATGATCATCTGCCACAGATAGTCATTTACATTGTATGTTAGGGTCGGTCTAGGATGGCAAAGCGTAATGCGTACATATTCGAAATATTGTACCATGTTTATGTGTAGGACGAAAGTACAGAACAGAATTCAGAGAAACAATAAAGTTTCCTAAGGTCTGCGAGTCAAACCCATCTTCGTAAAACCATGAATAGAATTAGCATAAACATTGTTTTGTGTATTACAAAATTCGACAATGTCAATAAGAGAGACGACAAAATAATACGAAGGTTTGTGTCCCGCTAACAAATTCGGCTTTGATTTAACAACTACTTTTGTCACAGCACTCGAGTTCGGTGTACCAGTGTACACCATTGTGTAATCGTCCAGCCAATGTCATCCATTCATATTGCCCCTTTGATCTTGTTCTAGTTTAGTTACGCACAAATCGACACAAATAGGTACGCGTAGGTAGGATGTGCCTATTATGAATTGATTACGGTAGTTATGTTTTTGTTAAAAGATAATGGGATGGAACATGTTTAGGAATATTTTACATCAGACGATACGTGGAGATTGTGATGATTGCGGCCATATTTAGTGGGGTTTACTACTGCCGCTCTCAGTGACGTTTAATGATTACTTAAGCCATCACTTAGTAAAGATTTTGTCACTTTAGTGAAGGTTTTGCAGTACAAATCTTTACTAAGTAATCATTGAACATCTTTGAGTTCGGCAGTTAGAACTTGGAGTAGGTAAATCTACAACCGACAAAAATCAAAAAAGAATCCAAGAATTTTTCTAACTTTTTCTTTTTAGTAAGTCGAATTTACAGAAGTAAAATTAATTAATTTGAAAACCATTTCCAAGATTGTCGATAAGAAGCACAAATTGCATCGGTCGTCTGCGACAAGTCAAAAGAATTTGCAATCCACTTATAATATTACCTGTTTGAATTCAAATTAAAAGTCAAGCACGAACCCGGTACGAAAAAAAAGAAAAACACGTAAAGAAAATCTTTAAAAAGTGCGCTTGGACTTTTAAAACAGTCACTCAAAAAGTGGGAATGAGGTGGCTCTGAAAGAACCTCATTTCCGCTCGCGAGTTTCTCAATACATTTCATTTAAATACTTTTTCTTAGACTAAACGGTGAGAGGTTTTAATTTCGCACGTCGCTATCTCATACGAGGAGGGACAAGGAAACGCTCTCTGCAAGCTATTCAGATGCAGGTGCGAGTGTTTTTTAAAGCTAAGCCAACTTTATTAGTACTAAAGAGTTCCATATTCTTGGAGACATATCCAGGGATAGCTTTGGTTTTGTATCATAGTTTTGGTTAAAGTTTGAAGTCTGGATATCTGAACCCATCTTTTAAAATTATTTTCAAGACGACTCCAGTTTATTTAATTTCAGGATTTGTGATTTTGATTACCTAAGGAGGATTTTTGATTACTTAAGTAGAGACCTATGTACTTTGACCTTATATAGCTTCCAATATGAATTGAAAATATTTTGTGTATTTAATAATAAGTAGTAGATATTCAGATCCAGTTATTATTTGACACTTAGCATCTGTACCACCTGTGGAACAACCAGCCTCTATTACACAAAGTAATGTCGACGCCAGACGCTGTCACTCTCATTCTGTTATGTTGACTTATCGAACGATCGTACTTGTGCAAAGTCTATTGACATTTAGAGCTAGTTATCGATTTGATTGGTGTTAGTGATTAATAAAATTTTAGTGCTTTAAAAATGAAGCAAGTCTCATGCATTTTGTAAGCACGTGTGCCGATTAACTATTGCTCTTAAAATCGTGATTCTACGTAAAGTGTTATGTGACTTCTTGTTTGATTTCGTTTTGTAATTTAACGCTTTATGTAATTACAGTCAGTTAATGTATTGATTAGCTAAGACACATTATTGATGATGCTCAGAATGATAATTATAATCAAAATGATATGGTAAGAAAGGAGGTGTCTCATGAGATGACAAGAAACAGAGAAGTATGGAAGTAAAAGATATGCTGCGCTGACTCCAAATGAATTGGGATAAGGGCAAGAGAATGATGAAGATTTCTGAAGATGCTAAGCCCGGTTTAGTTAAGTTTTTTAAAATTGATTTACGTATTTTCCCTAGAGTTTTAGAAACCTTTCTAGTATTAGTATTAGCATTGCATTTATTCTAGTATTAGCATTGCTGATACACTAATCATATTATACGCATATAACTTTTCACGAGATCATTTTACACGTCATGGTGATCAAAGTGCATTCTGAAAATTACGTTTTCTGCATACGAATTGCAGTTGTATATAAATCTATGCATAAACATAGTATATTTCATAAAATAAATGTTCGTTTTTACAAAATTAACATTTCTTTATGAAATAATCAATGTGGCAATAACAAATCTTTGCGCGAAACAGAATCAATCATTGAAATAAGCTGTTGCTACTTGCTTCAATGATATTTGTCATGGTAATTTATTCAGAACTATCTTAACTGGTTTAAATATTTTCATGCATCCGGTTTACCTTGATGCACAAATGTACGGCAATATCTAATATCAAGGCTGGTGATAAAACCATGTTCACCACAAATTGTACCGGCTAATTACCAAACCAGTAGTGATTACAAAAACTTGTTGATATTGATAATATATTATAATTAATTGTTAGGTATGATCAATGTTGGGTTGCAGTATTTGTTTGATTGCTTTGGTGATGCCGTAATAGGCCTATGTTTTTTTTTCTGGTAAGTATTCTATTTTGATTAAGGGTCTACCGACAGCTGGAGATCACGCGGACATTCAGTGACAGATATGCATACATTTATAGTATGTTATCCGGTCCATTGCTCACCGGACATTTTAGTGTAAAGAAATGTGTTAGTGTATAATGTGATCAAAAAGACAATAAGATCAGTTGAAAGATTATTCTTACCTTGATGTGCTGAAAGCATTAACAGTGACACAATAAAAAATTGACATTCTATTCAAAGAACTACTAAAAACTAGTTAAGATTTTAATTAGGCCGGAAACAGTTAAGTAACTAACTATTTTAAAACAACCAAATCCAACATACCAACTGATTAAAGAACATCAATTTAGTCATTAACACAGTATTTTGTAGAATACGGTTAATTTGTTTAATTTAACGTACAACCACCATTAAACCATTAAGTCGTCTAAGGATTAGTTATACTTAGTTTTTAATTACTCCTCATGCCGTAGAGTTTAACAAGCGATGTGATATAATAAAAAGCAGCTGACATATTTTTTAATTATATTCTCATTGTTAGAATTACGGAAATTATTTTTTTTTTATATTCTTTCTACAGGCAGATTGTTTGTATTGAACAATTACTCGACCTTATATAATTACTATAATAAAGTATTACGTACCTATATTACGGAGATAATATTCGCTTTTATAATGGTTTTTATTGCATCGGAAATCCCCAGCGTTGTTGAATGAAATCGTTTTATAATTTATGGATGAAAGAAACATAAAACAATAGTAAATAAATGCCTATTCCAACATAATTGACTCAGTCTGTCATTGAACCATGGTTTAAGGAAGTTTTATCGATTGATCAGCAAATAAGCAGTTAATGAAAAGAATTGCAATTAAAGCGATAATCATAAAGTTTTCGGCGGCGAAAATCGTCACGTTCTTGACGATTATATCGCCCGCTCCAAAATCACAACGTGATGTATGCTATCGTTTATCTAAACAAACCGATAGGAATCCACGAAAAAGATAAAGAAAGCGGTAATATGCTACTGGGTAATTTTAATCGATAAAATCTTAGTTCCAAATTATCGTTTGTGATTATTTTGATATTTTCGGAACTCCTTATCTGAGTGTGTCGTTGTGCGATGATAAACTTTTCCCTTAAAATATCAAAGTACCCATTCACAAATTAATTAATAAATAATATGCCTTAAGATTATCCTGTCTATAGTTTTAGTTCATTTGTATATAATTCCCTCTTGCATGCGCGTAGGCAGCTGCTACAAGCTACGTGCTACGAGCTCCCATGCTTCATTAATTTAGGGAATTCGCGTAGTAGTGCTACGAGATTTTTGTGCAAACTATAAAATTATACTGCATCTAGTATTCAATCTTCTTTAGGTTGTCGATGGCAGTCTAAATTGTGAAGGCCAAGAACTGAGCCACCAGTTGGGTGCCCTCAGTAGTGTCCATCAGTTCCTGTAAATGACAAACAATAGGACTCGCATCATGATACGATAGTGGTGCCCCATCGTCTGTGGAACAGCACCACATTTGCATTCGAGGACAGTGTCAGCAAAGGTTTTCCTCACTGCGGGCAACCTGGGTTCGGAGCCTATTAAAAGAATTACAGGTCAGCCATGGCAACTCATGTCCAGGTTTAAGATTTTCAACAGGTGAAACCTAGTATTCGATGAAATAGTTTGAATATGTCGTAAACTGAATTCATCTTATAACACGGGAGTATTTTAGAATAGATTGAAACACCTGCATTTATTTACAAATCAAGTCAATCGACCTCAACCCACCTTGTACAGTTGATCAATTAATTTGGTTTATCTTGCAGCTTATACCGGTGTTCACACCCACGGTGATACCTATTTGTTTAAAGACTTTTTGTTTATTTTATTTTTTGAAAACAATCGTCGATCATATTTGTATCAAGTTTTAATTCCAAGGATCAACATTTTAAGTAGGATTTGATTTTAACTCTACATACCTAATAGGTTAACATAAGGATATTTTTCTGATGGGAATATATTCTTAAATTTTCCCGGTTTTAACTACAAAGCTAGCAAGTACCCACGGTGACTCATCAAGCAAAACATTTCCAGTATAACATGACCTTTCTTTGATTATATTTCCCGTACAATGAGAGATTCACATTAACTGGTTCAGTATAGCTTGATTGGTCGTACTAACCTAGTAGTGGACGAGAACTGATTCAGGTAGGCGTTGCTTTAACATTCTTGGTATTATTATGATTAATTACTCCTACTCTCATAAATTGGGTCTTGTTAACTGCATAAATTAAATTAAATACAGTGCAGTGCCCTATTGGACAGACGACCTCGAGAAACGTGATTGTGAACAAAAACTATTTAACGTTAATATTCTATTCTCGACGAAGTTTACGACTTGAAACAAAATAAAAACAAGCCTTTTAGTTTTAATGATTGCACAAGTAGCTCATTAAGAGGAATCGTCAAGGTATTCCACGAAACTCAACTTAGGTACTACTCTCTTCTTTATACTCTTTCGAATGGCCGATGGGGCCGAAAAGTTTTGGAGTGGCGACCGCGAACCGAAAGTCATGGCGTTGTTGGAAGGCCTCCCACTAGGTGGACCGATGACCCGGTGAAGACATCTGCTGGATGCGAGGCCCACGGGACCGGTCAATGTGGCGAGACTTGGGGGAGGCCTAGGTCCAGCAGTGGACGTTTTTCATCTGAAATGCTGATGACTCTCTTGTTTTGTAAAACTTGGTGCTTGGTGTTTTTTTTAACTTTAATAGAACTGTTACTGAATTCATCATCAGCCTTTTCCTAACTCTGTTGGGGTCGGCTTCCAGTCCAACCGGTTGTAGCTGCGTACCGGTATTTGATATGGAGTGACTGCCTACCTGATCTCCACAACTCAATTAGTATCCGGTAATATAATACCTCTCAAGAACTGTTACTGAATTAAAGTCTTTTAAAACACCAATAAAGTTCTTAACTGGAAATATTTTTGTGAAATAGTCTTAATTCCAGGCTACATTAAAGGAGACAATTCAAAAACTATCTTTGTTCAGCTTCACCAATACCTTTTTTTTTTATGGTGGGTGGAAAATCATCAAATAACCCCTCCCGCTCTTGGGCAGAGCGAAAGGGAGTGTCAGACTTCTACTGACTAAAAATCACCCATGTTCCTTCTAAGCCCTTCATGTCGAGGCTGCGGTATCTCTTGCGAACAACCCGCAGCCCCGACGGTTCACCAATACCCTTGTATACTGGCGAAGATATTGGGTCTTCACGCGTCCAGGTGGCAAGGTAGCAACTACAAACGATGCAGATGCACAAGCTAATCATATGAAATATCACGTTTTCATCAACTAATCATTAACTCGACTTATTACCTCGTCCAACAGTACATCAACAATCATGTTCGACCAATCACAATCAAGAACGGGGAGCTAAAAACCACGGACCGTTGTTCTCTCGCAGGAAACAATTTGTCATTTAGTTAGCGGTAGTAACTACATGGGCTGATGCAGAAGATCTATTCTTGGAATAGACTAATAAGGATCCAGGTACCTATATAACTGTTTCATATATAGTACACGGGGTTTGTAAATATGTTATGGTCAGTTTTACAATTGGAGCTCTTTCGTATCTTGGAACTGTTTCGGGACCCACCGACATGCATATCATAATATCTGCCAAACCTTTTCTTAACTATGTTGGGGTCGGCTGCCAGTCTTACCGGATGCAGCTGAATATCAATATTCCACATGAAGCGCTGCGAACCTCCACAATTCAGTTAGTACTGGGTAATACTGATGTATGCATAATAGGATTTGAAATTGAATAAATAATCATAATCAATCATCGCACTGTGGTCTGCGGAAGTGGTGAATTGAAGTATTCAAATGTGTGCCTTCTGCCTTTGAATTACAAATCTGATTGAAAAAAAATATAAACACAAAATCATCTTTCATCTTCACTGTTAAAGTTGATTTAAAAGTTCAGGTATTCCGTATCAGCCAGATTCATTAAATTACTCGGCATTGCCCTTCTTTTGTTTCTTATACAGTGACATTGTAGCATAAGCGCAGGAATGCTAACTGCCGACAGTTGATAGCCGTAATACAGGTTCGCGGCAAATTGCTTTATTAGCTGCATATAGTTAATCAATTTACCTGGATGACGCTGTCAGAAATGTGGCTGTAATTGGAATATTATGAACCTTTTTATGTCTTAATTGAGGAATGAGGGAAACTAGTTGTCTGATGACAGTGAGTTTCCCTGAATGAATGAGATTCATTCATTGGTGCAATGGCTTTGTGTGCATTCCGACAAATACACATTCATTTCAAATCCCGTAATTATCTTTGTTCCAACTCACTCAACTGCCAGGTATCCGATGCATTCATATAACAGATTCCTATGGCTTATATACGTCTTCAATCGCGGTCTACATTTAAAGGTTTTAGATATGCTTGCACCGACCCCAAATTAATTGTTATATTTGTTTATTTATACAAAGGTTCCTAAAAATTAAAAAGACAAAGCTTCAGGTTACATTCTGTGAAGCACGTCACATATAATATACACCTAAAACTGGTATGGAATAAGATCAGGATATGGTCGTTAATTATAACACAGGTGGCAATGATCAATGAACGAAACACATCGACAAAATTAGGCTTTCTATGTCCTGTCCATTTGTGTGTCCTTTATGTCCGTAATATCACTCAATGTGTTGGGATTGGGAAACCTAGAGAGAGCCTTTATTTATTCATATGCAGGGTAATTATAGGCGATCGGGAAACTGGGTTACTTTATTCAGTGGCCGAAGTAATAATGCCGTTTTACCTACACAAGGTTATTTTTAAACTAAAGACCGTCCAGACTGTTAGTATTTTCAGACTCTTGTAAAGTTACGAATCAATATGAAGTTGTTATGCCAAATATAGAGTACATACGGTGACCAATCATGCTAAACCAGTTTATGAGGATATCTCATTGTACGCCAAATCTATACAACGCGAGGTTATATGTTATACTGGAAATGTACAATTTGATGTGTCACCGTGTGATTATAGTAAAAAATGGCTTGAAATTTATTAAAAAAAAATATACAAAAACACAAAATAACTAAGATAAATAAATGTAGTGGCTTATATCTCTTATCTAGCTATTTTATTGTGTAAACATATTAGTTAATAACATTCTCTTATTTTGTTTGGTAACTAGAGAAAAGACCTGATGATGAGAATAGTAGTTACCTGCTATCACAAGTAGTCAACATCTCCGATCTTGACTACTTGTAGTCATAAGTACTGACCTATGACTACACCTCCTTTTTTTATGGTGGGTGGAAATTCGTCAAATAACCCCTCCCGCTCTTGGGCAGAGCGGAAGGAAGTGTCAGACTGTTCTACTGACTAAAAACCACCCATGTTCCTTCTTAGCCCTTCATATCGAGGCCGCGGTATCTCTTGCGAACAACCCGCAGCCCCGACGGGCGTCGGCCCTTGCCCCTTCCATGTTGCTGACATCTTTTTGAGGCGCACGTGGAACACGAACGCGCCGTCGACACGGCCTGTCGTCGTCATAAGACGGACGGTACGCAGGTACGCAGGTACCTCCCGAAACAACCATGTCCGTTGAGGACCGGACATGGTTGTTTCGGGAGGTACCTGCGTCAGACGGAATGTGAGGGTGCCGTGACGCCTCTCAAGATCCTCAAAGAGGGGACCAACCTCCACAACCCTTGGTAATACTGATTGTCAGACTTTCGGGCCACTGACTACTACTGTTACAACTGTCACAGATTTACAAATGACATCCGGGACCAAAGGTTTTACGTGCTTTCCGAGGAATGGAGGTAACTCGGTATGTAATGGGTTATCTGCAGGGCTATTGCGTATCTTTTTAATGTCAGTGGCTATCATAGTGTTCATCGATGTCGCCTTGACGATAGGAATCTTCATCGAAATTACATCCTGTTTAATGAGAACTAGTCAGTATGTCGTATGCTCTAGTTGCATAATCTCTTTCAATACTTATTATTAGTGTTGATAATATCACAAAAAAACTTTTATAGATGCATCCTAAGCACGCGAAGCTGTTTTATTGTTATGAACTGATGTGGGAAAATAGAGAAAAATGTGAATGGGCTAACAGCTGTTTCAGTGAGCTAAATTAAGATATAGGTTTTTGCGTGCATAGACAATGTAAACTTCTGAACTAACATCCATACAAACGTAACTCTGTCTGTCTGTAATTTCACGTAAGATTGATCAGACTGGTAGATCAAGGCCAGAGTTAGTACATACAATCAGTATTTAGTTGTTTTTTATCCCATTAGTACATTCTTGTGGGACAACAACCTGAGGTTGTAAGGGAAAAGGTCTAGAAAAACTGATCCTATTACTTAGTCTAACTGCGGTACTCAGAGATATTTAATGATTACTTAAGCCGTCACTTAGTAAAGGATTTCATATACTTTTGTATGACCAAACTGTCAAAACCTTTACTTAATGATGGCCTAAGTAATCATTAAAGCTGTTTGAGTGCGGCAGTTAGTCTCGAGTTCGAAGCCCTAATTTTTCGGATTCATGTGCGTATTGTGTAATTATCACTTCGCTACATGGTGAGGAAAACAGAATGCCTGCAATCCAAGTCAGAGGCCTTTTGACGGTATAAAGACTCGGCACCAGGATAGGCATTAACCACTTTATAAAAAAAAAAGACGTGTGGCACTGGAGACTGCCGCGGTAAAGCTATTGCATAGCATTTTTTATCAATTTATGCAATTATAATTATTTATTTATTTGATTAATGCAGTACTTTTTTTCCTTTGTTTTTTTTTCTTTGATATTAATAAATGCACTTTGTTTATTCATATTTAAAACACTTTGTACACATATTATACGAGTACAGATATTCACTGTTGTACATAGATAAATACCTATACATCTATATACTTTCTCACAAACAGCTAATTACGGTAGTTTTCCAATACAACCAATGCCACCTAAAGGCGGGTTGCTAAACTAAAGAGACACGCGTGATATTTCAAAAAGTCATTAAAAGTTCTGGTATTTATCGATAGATGGAAAAACTAAAAAGTATCACCGCTGTGCCGGTCGGAGTGGGGGGTGTTAGGTTTTTTTCGTTACGGAATTTCTGGATTCGGTCCCCACGCTCAAGGCCCGCGATAGAAGCTATGCAATAGCTTAAAAAATTATAATTATTTCTCTGATAGAAACCACACTATTGTTATAGAATATGTGTTATGTGGTAGAACAAGAAATATCACGCGGTGGAAGTCACAGGCAGAAGCTACACTTAACCATGTAATTGTTTGTTAATTGTTAAATTACCCTCATCATACTTCTAATTGTGAGTAATTATGGACTCCTGATAGCCTTTGGATTGAAGAGCGCAATCAATCATTGATTGTCCAGTCTACTCGGCACTTCCACTTGTATGCAAACAGCGTCGCTTCTAAATGACGTATGTTTGCCCAGTTCAACAACTCTGCCTAGTTTTTCTAGGAATACTGGACTATTTACATCTCAATATGAATGATAAATGAAAATATTTTGACGAGTAATAGAGAAGTATGGAAGAAGGAGAATGGTGATTATTATTTAAAAGAGTGTATGGAGTTTCTTGTGATTCTCTATAGATATCTACGCTTTGGAATAAGTAATAAGTAAGCTTTCATGGATTTCTTCTTCTTATAATAAAAATAAAAATATGACCCAAAAGATTGATCACTTTATAACAACGCAGTTGACGAGGTCCTTAAAATTGACATAAACATCCAAAAAAGAAAGACAGAGAAACCTACGGTCGATTAGAATAAAAAAAAGTATAAATAGTTTGGTAACAACTTTGGGCTCCATTTTACAGCAATAAGCCAAAGCCTTACTTTAGTTTTCACTTTCCTACCTAAGTTTATTAAGTTAGCACATAATCCACATTGCATTTTCCACAGGCATATCCGTAGTAATTGTGACACGCACGCTATGAAAAACTGTCCCATTTCTCACCGGAGATTTTCCTTGTTATTGTTTACCGTTGATAAGTATATACGTGTACATAATACTATGCGATTGTTATAATAGAAATGTATATTGTGCTTGTTCACTTACTTGGAACTGGACACTTTTACGTTTCTTTTCATTTAAGGAAGAAAGATTCTGGAAGCATGTTTTCTTGGTTGTCGTAAAAAACTGGTTTGAGAACTCTGTGAAAAACTAACATTTATACAATTAATACATAGGTGTTTTATGTAAGTATCAGTGTCTGACTTTGCAAAGAGCCGGACTTTCTTTTTCTAGAGACTTAGAATTAATCTGATTTTATAAGTTTTTAAACAGACAAGGTCACATACGTTAATTACCACTGAGACCAGGATATTTACCATGTTTACTGTTTTGTATTTTATTCTGATTTTATTTTGAGACACGATTCACAAAAAATTATAAATGACTTCAAACTTAAAGTAAAGTAATAATTTTCAATTAATACAAGACACCTTGTAATCATCAAAACAGTAAAACATGTTATCATGAGCTTCTGATTTAAGGTAATTTCATATCAGAAAGTAAAGTCAACTTGCCCTCCACGATACAACCATTTTCACGATAACAGGAATCCAATCAAAGTGCATATCTGTGAAAAATCGCTTGTGTTTGTACCGATTATTATATCCGTTTGTACACGTACGGCAATCAAACCACGATTGAATAATTGTCGACCGATTAGGGGCATCCATTATATTGAATTACACTGAATATCATTTATTACATTGGCCAATTGTGCTCGTAAATGTCAATTACTTTGTGACTTGTTGTTTTTTGTAGTAGACTATTTACCTAAACAGGTAAATGTATGTTTATTTGTTATTAAGTGCCTGTTTTAAAGTAATTTAATAGCTTTGTAATTAATTAACCGTTGCGCAGCGGTAAAGGAATATTTTATTGGAAAGCAATTTACTGACTGCTATTTAATTTTACTGCCCCTTTATACTCATGTTCATATTTTTTACACTTTGAAAAGTCACTTGACTCGAAAATCGAGACTATTTAAGTATTTATTTTGAGTCATTAAACTCAAAAAACGTGTAACAGATTTTCTGAATTTATCCAACTGTTATACCGAAACTTGTTTGCTTAACCCAACTCACGTCAAGACCACACCATATTATTATATTATATCATAATAACCGGATCAAAATAAATATTAAAATGACAGTACCGGCCAGTAATGGAACTATTACTTTGTTGTGCGGAATCACGGACATTGCACGCCACTTCTTCGGCGGTGAAACGCCATCAGACCACGTAAACATTATGTGGCCGGTAGCTACATTGAAGTAATGAGGGTTCATTACGAATAAAAAATATTGTACTTTATTATTACCTAAGAGATACATTTTCATGATTCAGATCGGTATTTATTAAGTTGAGAAATGAGAACAATGAAAACTATTTATAAAATCACTGCTGTTTTCCCCGCAGTGTTTGGTAGACACACATTTTCTTGATATGCTGTGATAGCTGGGGGCGAGTCTATTATTTGTCACCAATTGGGTTTTTAATGCCAGGATTACATAGGCAAAAGGAAGTAAAAGTTTGCAAGACAAAATGTGGATCATGTTACATACAATAAGGTCTGAAATTGACAAAACTTTAAGCTTATTTTTATCGAAACCAATGGTTTAAAGTTTATAATAATTACTCTTTTTTTACACAGATTATTTTCATCATCATCATTATTTTAGCCGGAAGATGTCCACTGCTAGGCATAACCCTTCCATAAGTGCTGGCACATCGACAAGTTCTGTGTTACCTGCATCCAGTGGCTAAATATCATAATTACTTACAAAAGCATCACGTAAAGCGGCTGTAAACATCCCACGGATCTCTAAAACGCAAACGTTGACTAATGGAAACTGCGATCACGACGCCGATGTTATCAGCAGTAGGTAGTCAGTAGGTAGTGTGCCATTGTTTATCCCGCGAATGCCTAAGGTGATCATTGCGTGTTCCAAATACTTATATTTCATGTTCGTATCCACCTGCTTCACATTGTTCAGTATTTCGCGAGAATTTTCCGTTTTTCTTTTATTTTATATTACTCTGCTTATTATCTACATATCCGTGCAAACAATTGATATCTTGTTAGGGTAGATAAACGTTGGAATTCTTTCTTGTTTTAATTATGAGTAAGCGTTGCTGTTTTAATCTTTTAGTTGTTTTACTTCTCTGTAATTTGTATGTTGTAATTCAGTATTTTCTGCATTAAGTTCTTTATTATTCTGTTGTTCTGAAAGACTTCTTAGGAAGCCATTTTATGCGGTTATTGAAGTTTATGAACTAGGATTTTATTAAGTGAATTATTTGAGTAAATGACTTTTTAGTTTTTGTGGATTATCAAAAATACAAGAAGGTCATACTGGTGGGAGGGTGATGGCCTGTGCCCAGCAGTGAGATGACAGGGGACTAGCTAACAGTAGTTGTAGTAGCAGCAGCAAAACTACGTAATAGTGCTAGAGTCCAGTTCTGCGAAAATATAAATGTGCTTTCATTTCATGCCTTTACATCAGCTTTTAGAAAGCCTATCTCATTATTCAAAGAAAGCGCCTTTGGACGAGTCCTCGTTATCCCACACAATCTGCGACTAATACACCTGTCTGTTGTAACCGAGTTATCGAGGACAATGGTTGCCCATAATGCACGGGTGTATGCCCACCCATCCGCGTAATAGTGATGCGATCTACCGCCACCGTCTCGTAACCGCTCACGTCGCGGTTGTGCAAATCGCTTCCCATGGGCTTTCGCATTAGCTAAGGAGGGTCGCAGACTTCAGATTTTGCGATTGCGACTATGTTATTAGGTGGCGTCATGTCTGTGATCTAGTTTGGAATGTTTCTCTATGCTACCGAGTATGAATCCTGATTATCGCTGGATCCATAATTCCGGTCACATATCATAACATCACGCCTGTATTCCCTGAAGGGTGAGGCAGAGGTGAACCTGTTAGTACACCCACATTGCGCCAGTTATATTTTCTTTAGACACATGTAATAGACACATGTAATACACTCTATAATATATAATAGACACAATGTAATACACTCTATAGAGTGTATTTCCTTCAACCGGGCCAAAATCTAGACTCAATAGTTGCTACGGATAGATTCCTGGTGGAAAAACCCAGAAACACTCTGCCCAACTCGGGAATTGAAGAAATTCAGGACCTCATGCTGAGCAGTAGCCTGTCGCGCTTACTACTACTCAACCAACGAGGCAGTCGACGATGAGTTATATTGCCAATTATAACAACTTATGCGGTTTCTCTAAAGCACACCAATACGTACGATTATCAGGAAGATTTCGTTGTCTTTGTTATTAATGTAATAACTTGGTTCAATATAAATCTCGCTCGACAAAGTGAAAATTAGGTAGGCATTGTGCATTGTTATCATACATTTCATGAATGAGGAAAATTTTAATCGATCGTTCAATGTGTTATCTTTAATGACGGTCAGATAGCCTGGTCGACAAAGCACACGACTTAAATATTTTATGAGGTTTTAAAGGTTAACACATATCATTTCTGTATAATGTAAATCTGGCAATGTGTGCACTGCCTAATCCTCTCAAGCGTATATAGTGACTTGCAAATTAAGTGCTGCGAAGATTTTTATAGGGATCCCATCAACGAGGTGGAAACTCATCTTTTGTTTCTAGTATAATGAATGACTGATCATAAGTTAATCATACTTCGATAATACTAAATTGTATCTGGACGCGCACCACGAGGGCTGGTTCGAGGTGGCTCAGGAAAAGAGAACGTGGAAAGAATAGGGGGAGGCCTTTGCCAAGCAGTGGGACAGCCAAGGTTAGAGAAAAAAAAATACCAAATTACGTCTGAACTCTAAAAAGCCGTTGAGATCGAGTTTGTTTAGGTGCTTTTTCTAAGAGTAGCCAGATTAGCCACAGTTTGTGTGTTTGTACTTTGGTACAAACCTTATAGAAAAATGAATATTATTTTTCAGATATCTTAATAATCTAAAAATACTGGTGATTTTTACTTATTTTTAAAAACAATCTGGTGATCTGTAATACAGGTTTAACCTAAAACAGACACCAGTCTGTAAGTAGTGATAATTTGACTCTGTACTGTTTTTGATAATCATCATCTTCCTGCCCTTATCCCATTCTATTTGGGGTCACGTCGGCGCAACACGTTTTCTTCTTCCATTCTCCATTGTCAGATATCATGGCATCATGTAATCCTTGAGAAATTAATTTAATTACCTATTATAAAAGAAATAAATAAATAATTTATTTCACAAATCATTGTTTTACGGCATTTGACCACAAATAACACATTAAAAACCATTGAACAATCCAATCCACAAATAATCAGTTGACTGCGTGTAATATTCACTTTAATGTCAATACGTTAATTAAGTTGAAGTTGTGAACTTATGTAATGAAGCCAGCGTATGAGCGCACACCTCCATACACAACTTGGATAATTGGAGCCTTTTTGTTCGCTGCAAGTCTCGAGTGAGCTGCTCCACCCTTGACGAACAATTCAACTTGTTTTTTAATTAGCTACGCACTAGTATTCAGTTTAGTCACTATTATTAAGGTTTGTGAATGGGGATGAAAGGAATTCAGGGGAATTATTGTTGGTTGTTCGTGAGTTTGGTCATTAGAGATCCGGATACCTGGGCTTAGATAACAGGGTCGTAAGAATAGAGATGTTTCCTAACTAAAAAAAAATATGATTCTAATAAGTAGATTATCGAAACATATTGGATACGTATTTTTTGTTTTATCAAATCAATAAAAATTGACGAAGATAAAACGCCTCAAAGATTTGAGTAGGGGCTTGTGGCGTCAGTCACCGGTAAACAATGTCATACTAATGTCTTACAATATGACGTCACACGAGTTTTAAAAGCCCTGTATCGTCTTCATTGTTTGTTTACATGCAAAAAGATAAAATATAAGATATATATTTTTTTGGAAATCTATCTGACGGACTTTTTTTTTTTTGTCAACTAATTGTGGTGTCTGTGACATCTGACAGACACAAGTAGTAACGTAGTCAGTTGTCAGTCACCACAATTAAAGGGAAGTTAAAGAAGAGTACACAGGGTTGGGACATGAATGTAATGGCGTACCTGTGACTGTTATTAACAAATCGTGCTACAACACCACTCCAGATAATAATAGATGTTGTACAGAAGCCAGCACATTAAGCTGCTACGACTTTTATAGATTTTTGACAGTATCGCTATAGCTTAAGCTTTAGGGAAAATTTGACAGTTTTAGGTAGCTTGATCAATAAATCAATAGTCTTTATTCGATTGCTGGCTTCATTACTACAAACGCGAAAGGCTACTTAGCCTAACGTCTTACCAAACCTTAGGCAAACCCATACCCATGCCTAACATCTTAGGCAAACCCATAGCCATTTTTAGCAAATTCTGGAAGAAGGAATGATTATTACAGGTTCAGATTTGTAACATCGAGTGATTATATTCGGAATCCCAATAATCCTCACACAAAAAACCGCCAAACAGTAAAATTACTAGGTAGAGAAGCAGGGAAAAATATGTTTTCAAGATTTTCACAAAAACACATTTAGGGCCGATGAAGATAAAAACATTTTCAAAGAAACGTGGGGTTCTGATAGGTAGATTACAGCGTGACCTCCTTCGCTTTTAAGAATAGATCGATCATAACATTATGTGCAGAATCATGATCTGAAATATCTAGGCTTTGTTACGATTGTTATGTAAAGTTTTTTTTCTATAGTAACACCTATTGACTGTGGAAGTACTATTTACGCATACTGGATATCATGTAAAACCCTGATAAAGTAGAAGTTAAGGCTGTGGAAGGAGCCCGTAGGTACAATCACAGGCATAAAATATTTACAGATAGACATTTTATGGAGTTATACACATGGCAGTTGGTTGGTGAGGTACTAAGCGCGGGACTGTACATATCAATTCAGCTTTCAATAAGATTGTTGATTGTTCAGCACTTTTTAAAACTGTCACAACAAAATCACCAAATACGAAATTCAGTATAAAAATTATGCACATTACTATTGATTTACTTCTTATAAAACGACATTTTCAATTATCAATGAATTATTTCAAATCTAATCGTTTGATGCGATTCGACACAGAATCTAATAGTCGATAAAAATAGCTACACGAACGAATCATATCGAATGTGTTATTTTTGAAGCGAGAATAAATTGAACGTGATTATTTGTTCTAAGCCTAAGGGCCCTGTTTAAACACGATTTTGGTACAAACCTTGGATATAGCGTGAGAATGCTGTGAACATTATATTGTTATTGTATCATGTACACAAATCGGGCACTGATACGAATATAGTTCAATAAATCTGATGGAATTTGTATAGACTTATACAAACATAACATCACGCCTGTAATATCTGAACGGTATGCCCAGAGGAGTACCTACTAGTACACCCACACTTCGCCAGTTATGTTTAAGTTTTAGGAGGCGAGCCTGTTGTTGTCATCAACCGTGCATTAATCCAGACTCCGTGACTTCTACTGAGAAATTCCTGACGGAATAACCCAATGACACTCTGCCCAGGATATACGAGTAGAGGAAGACCAAAGAAACGATGGATGGACTGTGTTAAAAATGATATGGTAGAAAAGGAGGTGTCTCATGAGATGACGAGAAACAGAGAAGTATGGAAGAGGAAGACATGCTGCACCGACCCCAAATGAATTGGGATAAGGGCAAGAGAATTATGACTCTGCCCAACCAGGGAATCGAACCCAGGACTTCATGTTTAACAGTTGCGGTTGTGTCCGCTACACCAAAGTAAACTTATGTACCTTGAATTTTAAGTTCTTATTTAGAAAAGGCATGTAATCACAGATGAGTGCAGTTGTACGTTTTCTTCATTTAAGGGTCCTCTCTCGAAAAAGCTTAAAAACAGCGTGCAGATGAAGCGGTTTTTCACCGGCACTTACAGAGAAATTACATCTGAGAATTTTTTTTAGTAATCTACATGATATGACACGTAATTTGGTTTAGCCACAATTTTTGTATCGGTATCACATAATAAGTAAAAAAATCCACAAAATCACCTCCAAATCGTTGAATGGAACCATTTTACTCCTTCATTTTTTAACAAAATAATATAAAAAAAATATCTACTGCTTTGAAATACAAAGGAAAATAATTTGGTTTTGTTACTTTTTAAAAACATGTATTATTTTAATTATAATAAATGAAAAACGCGTCCGTTTAGAGTTCGTATCTACGACCGAGAGAGGTAGTTTGTATGCACAAGGTCATTGGCGTGAATACAAGCCTTAAATGATTGTATTTACCTTATATCTGGCGTATATGAATATTTACACAGTCTCAAAAGCGAACTAGCAAAAACAGCTTTCAGAAATAATTATACATGTTCCCTTCAGGGAAACTGCAGGGTGATTCTAAAAAAGTTAAAATCGAACTCACTACTGAATGCGCAGTAAAAATACGGTTTTAACTTTGACCGTGCAATTACGGATGTGAGAATTTTTCGGTATACCTCTACCAGGTGCGTTCCGGGATATACATCCGGTTTTCCAACTACTACGGCTGAATTTCCATATTTTCTGTCATCTGTTGACGGCTGGAGAGGGAGAGGAATGCCCATGAAAATAGAAACAGATTGTGTGATGATTATGAATTTGAAAGAACAGAGGGTGAATGATGGAATGACGGTTGACTGGGGAGAATTAAAGAAGAAAACGTGTTTCGCTCACACAAAGTAAAATAGAATAGGGGATGGAAGATGATATTGATGAAAAAGAAAAAAAAAATTAGCTCAAAAAAAAAAAATTGGATCAAAATTTTAGCTAATACTAGCTGTGCCCGCGACTTCGTTCGCGTGCTTGTCGGAAACTAAAATGCGTCGCTTAGATAAAAGTACATTAAATCATTGCCCTGCGTTAACTTACTGACGCTGTAGAAAATAATTTTAGCTAATATTGTCTCCCTTTCCCAAAGTAAAGTAAGATTTTGTGTAGATTTTCTTTTTCCTGGAAACCCCTTTTTTATAACAGGGTAGTTAACTAAAAAAATCTAATTAAACATAAACAAACATATTTTATTATTATTAATTAGTCCGTCAGATATATTACCAAAAACTATTGGACACGTATTTTTTCTTTTTTCACGTAAATAAACAATGAAGACGATACAGTGCTTTGAAAACTCGTGTGACGTCATATTCTAAGACATTAGTATGACATTTTTACCGGTGAGTGACGTCACAACCCCACTCAAATCTTTGACGCGTTTTATCTTCGTCAACTTTTATTGATTTGATAAAACAAAAAATACGTATCCAATATTTTTCGATAATTTATCAGACGGACTAATTAGAATCATATTTTTTTTCAGTAAACATCCCTATCGTATATGTTTCTATGCTCAATATAACAAAGCATCATCGTATTCCCGGAAGGGTTAGTTAGAGGGGGGAGGGGGTGTATGTGTACACTACACCCACATTTCAGTTATGGTTGCACAGTATTTTCAAAAATAATTTGGCAGGTGACTGCACAAAATCTGATTGTTTCCCCCACGTACATTCACACTCGTAACTCCAATACGTACTAGAACTTTATCGAGTTTTGTTAAAAATACACACAACACAATATTTCCTAAATATATCAGCATCTGTTGCCGATAGCACGAAATTTTCAAATTGCGCTGAAACACTTATTTTATTTTACATTTTAGAAATGGTATAAAAAGAATATTGAAGGACGTTCAACTTGAAATTGATGCTATAAAATAGTAGACTAGTTTATGCATTTATGAAATTAGTAGTGTAGATGAGTTTGCAGTTTTATAGGGCATAAAATATTAAATAGATATTTATTTTTTATTCACAGACATTTTATCCTATCTTAGACATTTGTAGATCTTTGTCAGTCGTTACAGGTGAACGAAACTGTGATAACCAGTCCTACCAAGGGTATCGTATTACCCAGTACTAACTGAGTTTTACAGGTCAGATAGGCAGTCGTTCTATGTAAAATAAGAATAAGTTTTTTATTTTTTTTATTTGGAATGGGCTTGCTCTTGACCTCAATCTTGCCCTAAGGGCAGAGATGAGGTCGACGATGGAACAAGCTTAATACTGGTATTCTGCTGCATCCAGTTAGACTAGAACCCGACCTGATGACTTCTTAATCTTCTTATACTATTCATTAACGGTATATTTCTTATTAACTTTTTACATGATTCCTCCAGTTTGGATGAGTATTTTAAAGTGAAGCCATTGAACGACATTATTTCGGCGACCGGTTAAAAAAGTTAATTATAATCAATCAACTACTGGCTTTTGAGAACAAAATAACTGATAATACACCAGGTAAAGTTCGGTATACCTTATTGAACAATCGGCAATGATATCATGATGATAAGGTGATGATTGTCACGTTTATAATCTTATCGAAACTGATAATCATATCTGGAATGTCCATGATTTTTAAAGTTTTACAAAAAGAGATACTGTAATTTCCGTCAAATATAATTAAATATATAGGTACGTAGATTGGAGTTAATACTAGATTTTATCACTTATCAACAAAGGAAATTGAATGTCTATTGACAGTCCCAAACAAGTCAATTGGGCTATCCCTGATCAAATCTGACATCAGCTGATGTGATTATTGCATTATAACAACGACAAGTCAACGGCCTCTAGACAAAAAAGTTGATAGTTAGTGGACACATTCGCTATTTGTAAAAGGCCTTATATTTAAAAAAAATAAAAATTAACATTTTAAAACTTCTCTCAAAGTCTTTGATAATTAAGATTGATGCTGAACAAAGAAAAAATAAGCACTTTATAAGAGGGGCGAAATATTAGTTAATTACTTAAAACATCTATTCTACACAAATGACACTGGTGTAAGCAAATAATAATCATATTATAACTGCACACAAATATGTACTTGTTCTAAAAACTGATCTAATTAGACAAGCATAGTTAATGACTGCCATCAACGTGACTTAAGTAAAAAGGTCATTACAGGTCATTAGTAAACGCATTACTGAGATTGACTATTACAATGTAAACTGTAAACAACGAGTAATTTTAAACTGACGTCTAATTTTGCTGTTTGTCTTCGAGTATTAATCTAACCAGCTGTATGGACCATGGGGAAGCGTATGAAATGGTTCTGTGATATACGAGTATAGTCTTCACAAAGTCGACGCGGCGCTACGATGCATCTACTACGTGGCGTTACGAAGTATTTGCGATTCTGGGAGACTAGGCCTACCATGAGGTCTTAAAACACTCCTAACTTATTCTTAATCCAGTGAGGGAAAGAGATGGCGCTAGACACCCTGTATAGTTCTGTCACGTTTCCTCACTCGAATAAAATTAAGTTAGGACTGTTTTAAGACGTCATAGTAGGGCACATCGACCGACACTACGAAACATCTACTGCAGTCTATACAGGGGCTATGAAGTGACTAGGGGACTTTCTAACATCCATAGTTTTACTTAAATTCAATAGTTGCTTCCCTTTGTAAGTCTGAAAACAATCGAGTGTAGTTTCACACGTGTACTCGTGTAGTGTTATTATAATAATAAACATTGACGGTAGTCGCGTGTCGCTGCCCAAACATATTTTAACTGAAACCTTACTTTGTCACTATTCTTAAGGTTAAGTGATTGAATACTTGCTGCACTTTTTCAGCGATAATCCTGCCAGAATGTATTCCCGGAAAGACCATTTTAACCTATTTATTCCCGCAATATACAATCCCACAAAAAATCAATAAAATGAGGGAGGAGTATGATGAAATATTGTAAAAACAGGATATCGAGTCAAAAACCAAATTATTATTATTTGACCAATTTGGACATTAAAATTTAAGCTCCATACATTTTTTGCCATTTTCCTTACATACAATCTTCAAAATTATAGTCATCACCCAATTGGCAGCATACCGATGTTTTTTTAAATATATTCTTATTAGGAAATATTATAAATATTACTATCGTATCTGTAACAACCTCGGTCGTCGCTTATCACGGGATATTAAGGTATTATGAAACTTGATTTAAGCTGATAAAATATTTTACATCTACTTGTTATCAAATTGGACTAGCGTACAAGAATACAAATTAAAAAAATAATATTATGATGATTCTTTTATCAGTGCTGCTTACTCTATTAATATTATTTCAACAAGATATGAACGACACTACCGGTAACTTTTTAACCGACTTCTTAAAAAAAGAAGGAGGCTATGTATTCTACCAGCATCTTTTTCTTTTACATGTTCACCGATTTCACTCTTATATTAGAAGTACGATATTTTTTTTTTTCATTTGGTAGAATACTCGCGCGGTGATCCCTTTTTTTTATGGTGGGTGGAAAATCATCAAATGACCCCTCCCGCTCTTGGGCAGAGCGAAAGGGAGTGTCAGACTTCTACTGACTAAAAACCACCCATGTTCCTTCTTAGCCCTTCATGTCGAGGCCACGGTATCTGCGAACAACCCGCAGCCCCGACGGGACGCGGTGATCCCTTAAATAATATAATAAATAATTTTACTTCGAAGTTAACTTTGCTTTAGTATTTAACACTTATTCTCTAATGCATTTTTCTTTCTTCGTCTATGTGGATAAAGTGCTAATAAATTCTATTAACAAAGTAAAGGGGAATGCCAGGCCGCTGTAGTGATTTAGGCCCTGAGTGCCCACATGTAAGACTGAGTGCTTTAATATTAGTATACACCACAAATAATTTATTGACAAAAGAAACTTATTGAAAAAGTCAGAGTTTCCAAATTATAAGGTTTTTTATTTTTTAATGTGCCGTACACAACTGTTAAGAAGTTATTGAAAACTCTTCTTACATAACATAATTATTATAGCATATTATAGTATTTAATATTTTAGATAGTGGAAAATAAAACACCATATTACTAGTCAACATTTTATTCATCAAATGTATCATCAATCATCATACACTATTAACACATCGTCCAAAAAATAGCTTTTGACACTTCTATTGTCAACTGACAAGTTTTAGTGTTGCCATTACATAAAAAAGTATCGATCGGTGCATTGTAGATCATTGAATTTATTATAATATGTATTCTATGCCGATTGTAAAGCGCTATTATGGTTTATGATTATATTTAAATGAAACTGTGATTTTCTATTTACATAAAAAAACATAATTCCACTTTATTCAGTACAGCCACAGATACAGAATGAGACATAGATAATATCAAAATCGTAGGTAAGGTTCACAGGTTAATAGACGTGAGCTTGACTTTTTATCATAATAGTTACTTTTATTTATTTTTTAATGTTTCCAACTTCTATTGCATCGTGAATAACAGAGTTAATTACGTAAAATTTATATAAGTTTTTTTAATAAAACAAATAACGTGGGCAGTCTTGGGCCTAAAATCGGCATTGCCCATTGGTTCTTGACTAGGATTTGTGTTAGATACCACTACTAAAAACGGTAAACTGAAAATATTTTTGCAAAAGAAAGGATCGACTTCCGACTCCTTGCAGTACTCGAATAAGCATTAAAAATAGTTCCTATAACTAATTTCCATTATTGCTCTTATATATTATCAATATTATTTAATAAAACCTGTCTCTTTGACTTTATCTATGAAGACATGTAAAATTAAACTTAAGAAACTTCTTTCTTAAATTTCATTTTACATGTCTTCATAATAGAAATAATAATATACATATTTATTATATTATATTAATATTATATATTTATACTATATTTTGATAATAGTCAAAATATAGTAGGTAAAGGTAAACAAGACAAACATTGGAAACTGTGACAAACACGTCCGCTAACCACAATAAATCAGTAAAGTCTCTTTAGTCACCTCATTACGGGAACTTTATTAGTAATTGTCGAATAATTATGAACTATTTAATGGCTGTACTAGGTAAAATAAGCCGTTTGAAGACTCGTGATTCGTGGAGTGTTGTGAGACTCCGAGTCATCGTTGTTTAGTAGAATCGGAAATGTTAAAATAGGGATTCAAACGAGACACCATTTCATATGTTATTGCGTATTAATGTCCCTATACTTACGTATAAATATTACTAGCTGAACCGTGCAACTTCATCTGCGCCATATAATATAGCTTATAACCTTGATAAATGGTCTATTCAATACAAAAATATTTTCAATTCCAACCAGTAGTGCCTGAGGTTAGCCCATTCAACCAAACAAACAAACTCCTCAGCTTTATAATATTATGTAATATATGTATCTATAGATGACGAGGTCGTGGCTAAATAACAACTATCCATATCGATAATCACATATTTTTTTTATAGTAATGTCCCCTGTCCAGCTGTCCTACACTAAAGTATTCAACACAGGCACACGATAGATAACCTTCTCGTGATCTTAAACTCTCACAGATTCAATATGTTAGTCAGACGTGAGCTGGACTTTCTTGGAATACCGACCAACTTTCACGGATTGTTTAGTACGGTCGAACAAGCTATTAAATATACCGCCATTTAACTTGCATTTACTTTTAAGCTTACATAGATACATTTAAGAGACTGATTTCAAAAGGTATAGTGTTTGAGATCAGTCGCTTAATGCCAAACGCTTTATAAAGCAATATTGCAATCAATATTCTTAGTGTAGTAGAATTGTAAAGATTTCTGCGTGTAACCAAATGGCTTGTTCGACTGTACATAATATATACATACGTACAGCTTATGTTAAATCGTGTATATTTGTTGGTATGACCGCTGGATTTACGTAGGCGATACTCTCACTTGTTTTGTTGAGGATGGTGAATTTATTTAAACTTGGCTCGGTTTTTTGGAACGGAGTTCCTTATTGCCCCCTATTGCATAGGACTTAAACATACATAACTGGCTAAATATGGATGTTCTAATGGGTGCACCTCTACTTAACCGGGCGGGGATTACAGGTTTGAAGATGTTATGTTATGTGAAAAATGGGTTATTATATCTGTTCGCTTGAAACTTTTGTTTTTAAATTCTAGTTTAGGATGTTCCTAGCTTCCGTCGGGGCTGCGGGTTATTACCGTCGAGGCTGCGGGTTGTTCGAAAGAGATACCGCGGCCTCGGCCCAAGGGCTAACAAGGAACATGGGTGGTTTTTAGTCAGTAGTAGTCTGACACTCCCTTCCGCTCTGCCCAAGAGTGGGAGGGGTTATTTGATGATTTCCCACCCCCCAAAAAAAAAGGATGTTCCTAGCTGCTACTGTACTGGTATTCAGCTGCATCCGGTTAGACTGAAAGTTAACCTCAACATAGTTGGGAAAAGACTAGGCAGATGATGATGATGTTACTGTTGTAGTGCACTGATATCTTCTGCTTTAGATCCTTGGGTCGCTTTTAAGATCTAATAACCTCCAGTACATACGTGGTTTAGTCGATAATAGCCCGACAATCCTCTGCAACAAAAATAGAGTGCGTTCTATCCATATTGATTGTTGGCATTTATCCATTGCTTTAATGTATGCTAATAATGGGTTAACTGCCTTTCTGTCACTTCTCGGCTAAAGTAGCGCTTTCCCGCAGTTCAATGCCTTGTGCGTATGGAAACGCATTATTTTATAATGATTTTCCTCTATGATCATTTTAGAAATTTTATTATAGATTATTAGTGCAGGCCATAGAAATATAAAAGACAGTGTGCAGGCACATTTTCCACACAATTTATTAGGTAGAGCGTGTAAGACATAATATTAATAGTTATCATCGTTTGCGAAGCTTTTTCCCATCTAAGTTGGGGTCAGCTGCTGGTCTTACAGGATGCTGCAGAAAAGCTTAATCCAAATAGTTTCCGACTGCCAAAATGACAGTCATCTTTGTGTTACTAGGTAATTCTGGGTGCCATATTCCATTTTCCATGGTATATTATGTGTTGCTGATGAGCTAGCTCTTGAAGAGTAAGCAGTATGCTTCCACCTTTTAATGCGCAAAAATTTAATGTTTTTTTATATTGCTGACGAACTGGATTGATTGGTTCTTCAGAAAGGACAGGTGCGTAGTATTCGCAAATGGCGTGCGTATTTATATGATGTCTTCTTCTTTTCGTGTCGATGACTTTTTGTCCGATATTTGAATGTGGACAAGGCAAAAGGAGTCTGAAAGGAACTTAGCAGGCATGGGACAAGGGCGTGATATTTTGTATGTATTGATAATTCATCATCTAGCCTTTTCCCAACTATGTTGGGGTCGGCTTCCAGTCTAACCGGATGCAGCTGAATACCAGTATTTTACATGGAACGACTGCCTATCTGACCTCCACAACCCAGTTAATACTAGGTAATACGATACCCTTTGGTAAGACTGGTTGTCAGACTTTCAGGTCACTGACTACCTGTAACGACTGCCAAAGATCTATATATGGCAGCCGGGACCAACAGCTTAACGTGCTTTCCGAGGCACGGAGGAAACTCGATATGTCGGGCGGTCACCCATCCACAGACCGACCTAGGCAAGCACAGCTTTACCTAAAAATCGACCCGAGTGGCAGTTCTTATTAAGCCACGAGCTCCATGTATTGATAATTAATTATATAAATTAAAGTCTAAGGCAATTACGTATGCCCGTCGGGGCTGCGGGTTGTTCGCAGATACCGTGGCCACGACATGAAGGGCTAAGAAGGAACATGGGTGGTTTTTAGTCAGTAGAAGTCTGACACTCCCTTTCGCTCTGCCCAAGAGCGGGAGGGGTCATTTGATGATTTTCCACCCACTATAAAAAAAAAGGCAATTACGTATCGTTATTATGGAATTCCATAATTGTAACCATGAAATACACGTGTCCTAGCTTGTGCTGGGTAGGAAACGTTGTTGGTGTGGGTCAGGCTATTGGAACAGATTCAGAATATAACAGTTGTCCTAGAAGTCTTATTATTATCTTTTAAACTACATAGTTAGAAGGCCCCTAAACAAATATTTGTCGTCAGTCAAATTATGTACAAACTATGGACACACTAGAAACTAGTTTAAAGCTTTTTAAAGTTGTGCTATGTGTAAATTTAACGAAAATTACCTAATCGTTGTAAAAAGTGATCGTTATCAAATGCGATTCATAATTGTGATTTATGCTTGCTATGTAATATTTAAATACGGTCTACGTAAATTATGTAGTGTCAATATGAAAATAAGTATTTAACGTACGTCATAGTAATTATAAGTAAAGGTAAACATTAAATAAAAATGGTTTAATGCTATTTACGTTTATTACTCATAATCTAACAATAAGTCTGTAATGTAAGGGTACCTAGTAGTGCCCGTCGGGGCTGCGGGTTGTTCGCAAGAGATACCGCGGCCTCGACATGAACGGCTAAGAAGGAACATGGGTGGTTTTCAGTCAGTAGAAGTCTGACACTCCCTTTCGCTCTGCCCAAGAGCGGGAGGGGTTATTTGATGATTTTCCACCCACCCAAAAAAGAAAAAAATAAAGGGTACCTAGTAGTACCACAATATTTCGCTAGGTATGTAATAGGGGACGACGCTTTTGCAATCAACCGGGCACAAATCCAGACAAGCTGTGAAAAATTGAACAACACTATGCTCGACCCGGGAATCGAACACAAGACCGCTAGTTCGGCAGAAGCACTTGCAGCCACTGTACCAAAGACATTTTATCAATTTTAGTATTCAATTCATTTTATCAAAATCACATCTCTCCGTCGGACGTAATAAAGCAATAGGAATATAGTATGTAATAACCTGCAACATTACTTGAATATAATACAACACACGCAGGCATTGAACTTTGTTCCGAGCGGAGAGGCGTCATGTTTCTAAAACGTTCTATTTTGCATGCGTTCCACATGACACCGCAAACTCGCAAGTTTTGCAATCAAAGCCTATCTGCCATGTATTAAGCAACCGGCTTTTATTTAGACATGTATTACTAAAAGGCTTTTCTTTTATACACAATGTAACTATTGATTTTACGAATTACGTAGTTATCGATAACGTACGGGCCTGGTAAAGGTCAAAGATATAACTTTAAAAACGCTTGCTCTAACATAATGTAGTTACTATTCTTGTATGTTAGAGTTTTCTCGACCGTACAGTTATTTTTTGGAATATTTACGGCCATCAATGGGTCGAAGGGAAAAGTATGTCGTGGAAAGCGGTAATGAGCGTGAAAAACTGATCAGAATACATTTTGTACAAGTGTTCTGTTTCTGTTATCATCACATCTTGATATAGGAATAATGGAGACAACGTTTAAATGCATTAGAAAAACATATAAGTACAAGAAAAATCGTCACGACATTGACATTTTACTGCCTATCCCGTATTTCCCGTCGTTGGTTTACCATAGCTATGTATCGTTTAATCAGGTTCCTTTATTATTGGAAAGATTCATGTCTTTTTTCGTGGAAACTTTAATGCACAAACAACCTTGTCCGAGAAAACTATTATGTTATTAAAATTTTCTACGAAAATATTAATTTTCCTAGAGAAGGTTGTTTTCTGAACGACGGTGTTCGACCTCGCATTACAGAAATTCACAGATTTAAAAAAAAATCTTTATTTTATATGTCGCTACATTTTCTTAGTCCACGTGCTTGCCTGTAACGTGTTGTTATTGTTTGCAGCGTAAGCGGGTGGGCGCGCGCGCGGTGGCGGCGCAGGCGGCGCGACGCGCGCGACTGTAAGCGCTCGCCGACGCCCGAGGATCATGCGCGCAGTCCACACGCGCCGCGCAACACGACCGCGCGCACCATGCTCAATATGAAGCTCAAGGAGCGGCTGGCGCTCGGCGTCGGCGCCTTCCTCGTACTCTTCACCCTCATGCTCGTCGTAGACCTACAAATGGACTACGGTATCTCTGGACACAGAGTCCCTCTACACGCACGCGTCAACCTAGCGGACACAGAAGATAAAGGCCGGTCAGCCTACATAGAGTTTCGGAAGAGGTTCCTACAGAAAAGGTTGGTGTTGTGGTTTAGTGGCATTTCAGAGAATTGTTTTGCTTTCTGTGTGTATGTGACAACATCTGAATGGAGGAATTTTATGCGATGCGAAATCTACAAACCGGTACGTACAGTGTTCACTTTGTAATTTCACGTTTACTTTATTTTATGAATGAAAACTTCGTTTAATATTATTTATTTTAAGCGCAACATAATACGTTCATATCTTGTTCTTCAGATATAAATTGTGACAGTTAGGTTATTTCCACACAGACTTCTCAATCAAAATTTATCTTATCAAATACAACGACCCTTTGATTACGGTGGCAGATGACTTGAGCGCGGTACATATTAAAATAATTTCTTTATAAACGAGTTTTTAATGACTCCAGAATACTTTCTTGATCGTTAAGCACACTAAAAATTTCAATCATGTACAGTGAGGAAGAATTGATTTAATTTTATTGTGGCTAGCCTTCACTATGTGATTCATGTCTAGTTAACTTTGATTTCTGTATTTAACAGTTATTTATGGTTTGTGGTTAATTTAAGAGCAGTCTGTTAGTAATTTATGCGTATTGTTATCTTATGTTATCTCCGTGTTTACTGGTTTGACAGCGTCTTTATAGATAAGACCGTCTGTGTTGGACAGTACCTATCGTATATATAATTATATACCTACTAGATATTTCAAAATTAAACATTGAAACTAGATCAGTATTGTGTGCGTAATAAAAATACGTCCATACATGCTATTAAAATGATTAATAATCATTAAAGATTAAATAGTGCGAGTCAGCGTTATCCATGCAAAATCGGGTGTTATGTCTACGAATGCAGATCAAAAGTTAGTCACACGGTGCAATAAAAATAAAAATGATGTAAATAACCAACATTATGTGTGTGTGTGGAACTGAAAATACCTAAGATGTATATCATTCACGGCACATATATGTCAGTTAGTACTTCAATATATATATAAGACTCAACAGGTTAAGGAATGTATCTTCGAGCCTGTATAAAACCTATTTCTTTACTTGTTCGAGGGCCTCCGTCTACTTATGCCAAGTTTTACCAATAAAACTATACATTTTAACTCCTAAACGATAAAATATGATTCATGACCGTTACTAATATTGTTTTACAGACATTTATAATCAATTTTCAATTAAGTTACTTGTATGTTAAAATACCATTGAATGGTAACGGGATTATTCAAACTACGAAATATTATAAAACATTTTATAAGTACCTACGCCATGTTTTTGTACAGTTTTCTCTAGAGTAGTTTTTGTGTCTCTAGATAACAAAAATGACCCAATAGTGTTTTGAAAAATTAAGTTATTAGGTTATGCTGTTCTATTGCGAAATTTGTTCGATACAGTTACCGCGGCCCTGAAACACAAAGGGAAGAAATACGGATGGGTTTTAATCAGTAAGAGTATGACACTCCCTTCTGCTGCCTGCAGCGGGACGAGTCATTGATGATTTCGCATCCTTAAAAAAACTGATCTCTTATTGCACAGGAAATCTATGCAAAACGAGGCCACGTTATACTGGAAATGTATAGCTTGATTTGTGTCACCGTGTGTACCAGTTGGAGGTCAGCAAAATATTACAATTAAAACTATTGTCAATATAAATTCTGATAAATTGTTTTCCTGGAATCGATAAAGACTTATTGATTGCAGCAATTGAAGATATTAGTATTTTGTATAGCAATATAAGTTACTTATTAGATATTAATTGTAACAGCAAAACAGCTAGGTACATATTTGTCGCAACTCGCAATGGAAAATTATTTGTTTTCTTTAAATGGGTAATTTCTATGAAAATTATACCAACAGTACTGATAACATAACATCACGACTGTAATGCCCGAAATGTTAGGCAGAGGTGTACCTAATAGTAAGCCCACATTTCGCAAGTTATGTTAACATAACAGATCCCTTGTAATAGAGGGCGAACCTATTGCCATCAACGGGGCAAAATTCTAGTCTCCGTGGCTGCTAGTAATAAATGCCTGATTGAAAAATTCTATAACAATTTGCCCGACCTGGGAATCGAACCTAGAACCTCATACACACATTTACTATTCGTGATTATCCGCGGTAAATAATAATAAAATATTAATCATCATAATTTAATTGCCAATGGGTAAGATTTGTTTTTCGGTTAATTAAAATTATATAATCTTTCTTTTAGCCGTGTTAAACTTTGATTTCTTTAAAAAAAATATTTATTGCGAACTTCTTCCTCCAATAATTGAGTACCACTTTCACAAAACAGCAATCTATCTCAATCTCAATGTGTTGAACTCATCTGAGGTGAAAATAATTTAAAAACAATTGAACTCTATTACTTATTTAAATTGTTTCAGTATCACACGAAACACTAATATTTAGAGCAAAGGTATTAATTAATGTTCATTGAGGAGCTCGTGTCTTAATAATAACAACCTCTTGGGGAGGAGTTCGTGGCTTAATAATAACAAACGTCTCGGGTTGATCTCTAGGTAAAGCCGTACTTGCCTAGGTTTGTTCGTGGATGGGTGACCACCCATTGACATTCCAAGTTTCCTCCGTGCCTCAGAAAGCACGTAAAGCCGTTGCACCCCGCTGTCATGGATCATTCCCACTAGTTCTACTGCACAGTCCTACGATAGAACTAGTGGGATTTTTTTTTCCCACTAGTTCTACGATTCAAGGTGGTACCAAATCCTGTCGAGGCTGCGGGTTGTTCGCAAGGGATACCGCGGCCTCGACATGAAGGGCTAAGAAGGAACATGGGTGGTTTTTAGTCAGTAGAAGTCTGACACTCCCTTTCGCTCTGCCCAAGAGCGGGAGGGGTTATTTGATGATTTCCCACACACCAAAAAAAAAAAAAAGGTGGTACCAAATCGTAAAATCTGCGGGACTTATGTTTCTCATTCGTTCTATCCCACAGTTTAGGGTACAACTACGGCACAAACTACAAAAACAAAAAAATATCCCACTAGTTCTATCGTGGGACTGTGCAGTAGAACTAGTGGGAATGATCCGCTGTCATTTGTGGATCTTTGAATGTCATTACGGATAGTTGACCTGAAAGTCAGACAACAAGTCTTACCAAGGTGCAAGGGGTAGAGTTTCACATTGATAGGTTACTAAATATAGAAACCACTGATAATATTGTCAACATTAGTATAGCTGTTTAAATAATTCGATTTTGAATAAAGAACCTTACCTATAACATTTTAAACTTGGCTTGAACTATTAAAATTATATTCATATTTGCTGTACTAAATAAATAATTAACATGTACTTACATTTAATAATTTATTTAGTAGGTACAGCAAATATAAATATAAATAGTTCAGGCCAAGTTTAAAATCTTATACTTACTGCCGCACTCAGAGAGCTTTAATGATTACTTAGGCCATCACTTAGTAAAGGTTTTACAATTTCGTCATACAAAAGTATGTCAAATCTTTACTAAGTGACGGCTTAAGTAATCATTAAATATCTCTGAGTACCGCAGTTAGGTAAGGTTCTTTATTCGAAATCGAATTATTTACACAGCATATATATTTTTCTTAATAATATATAATATTATGAAAAACAAAGTCACTCCCGCTTAAACTACGCAACGGATTTTAATGTAGATTTCAGCAATAGATACAGTGATTCAAGAGAGAGGTGCATCATATAGATACGAATCCGGGGCGGGTCGCTAGGATAAATGGATAGGTAAGTACCTACGATTCGTTTTTACGCAATTAAAGATACACCGCGAGAATAATGATGATCTTTGAGGTAATTTGTTTTACGAGCTTTTATATAACAACTGCCGTTGAATAACCCTCTGCTCCTTGAGGGTTAGGAGTTGGAACACCACCGTGTTCCGACTCAAAAATAAAACATTTTGAATTTACTAAATATTTATTTAATCCACATGTAGTGCTTACAGTGGTTTGCTTTAAAGTAACTGACAGGTTTTCTTGTTCCTAGTATTTATACCATTCGGCGGAAAATCTCTACACCGCGATTCAGAAAACCGTCATAAACCGATCATCGCCATCTAGTTACAAATGTATAAACTAATATAAATTTGATACATGACAATAAACCTTTTTATTTCCTATGCGGTTCAACAGCCGTTATTCTACACATATCATCATCTGCTTAGCCTTTTCCCAAGTGTGTTTCTTTTGCCAAGTTTAGTAGTTTCGTTTTGGCTTAAAGTCTAACCGGATGCAGCTGAATACCATTATTTTTACATGGAGCGACTTCACATCTTACCTCCACAACCCAGTTAACACTGGGTAATACGAAACCCTTTGGTAAGACTGGTTGTCACACTTTTGGGCTGCTGACTACCTGTAATGACTGCCAAAGATCTACAAATGATAGCCGGGACCAACGGCTTTCCGAGGTTCGGAGAAAACCCGGTATGTAATGTGTGGGTGGTCACCCATCCACGGATCAACCTTAGACAAACACGGCTTAACCTTGACGGCACGGTTGGCGCAGTGGCTGAGCAATTGGACTGCTGCGCTGCGTGTCGCGGGTTCGATCCCCGCACGGAACAAATATTTGTATGGCCTGCAGATAGTTGTTTTGGGTCTGGGTATTTGTGTATGTGACTTTATATGTTTGTAAACGCACCCACGATACAGGAGAAATACCTAGTGTGGGGCAATGTTTTTTTAAGAAAAAAAAAAAAAAATCTGAAGATCCACCCACGCCACGAGCCTATTCCTACATAATATATATAACTATGTATAAAGACTGATAATGGTGATCTTGACTGACCTTTACAGTTATTACTTTGTCTACAATTATTGTAAATACATCTGCTTCATTTGATATCGAGAATTACATTCTAATACACCACAAATATATACCAGTGAAGCAGATAATTTAGGTCTAAATCACAACTAACATGATTAGAGAGATATACTTACTCAATACTCGTGGCTTAATAAGAACTGCCACTCGGGTCGATCTTTAGGTAAAGCTGTGCTTGCCTAGGTCGGTCTGTGGATGGGTGACCGCCCAACATACCGAGTTTCCTCCGTGCCTCGGAAAACACGTTAAGCTGTTGGTCCCGGCTGCCATATATAGATCTTTGGCAGTCGTTACAGGTAGTCAGTGACCTGAAATTCTGACATCCAGTCTTATCCAAGAGTATCGTATTACCTAGAATTAACTGGGTTGTGAAGGTCAGATAGGCAGTCGCTCCATGTAAAATACTGGTATTCAGCTGCATCCGGTTAGACTGGAAGCTGACCCTAACTTAGTTGGGAAAAAGGTTAGGCAGATGATGACTTACTCAAAACTACCTATATCATTTTACAGGCTACCTATTCTACAATTTTTTTTATTTGGCGTTTAATTTCCCACTACTGGGCAAAGGTCGCCCCATATCCTTACACTCTTCTCTCAGTATGGTTTTCTCCAATCTCACATAAAAGTCTCTAACTGCCGCACTCAGAGAGGTTTAATGATTACTTAAGCCGTCACTTAGTAAAGATTTGACATACTTTTGTACGACAAAACTGTCAAAACCTTTACTAAGTGACGGCTTAAGTAATCATTAAATATCTCTGAGTACCGCAGTAAGTCGTCACTGCAGCGTTTTCTAGGCCTTATCTAGTTCAATAACATAATTTTTCGTACATTTATCTCAATACAAACAACGCTAGAAATTGTGTACATAATATACACGTTATCAGCACATTCTAGATGCAAAGATAACATTAGTAATTTGGGTATTATCATTATCATACCTCTTATCTCTAATCGATATGGTTATCAAAAAATTCTCACTAAACACGATGTACCTACTTACTGGGTACCCCTCTAACATGGGAATAAAAAAACGTAACTAGTCAAGTGCGGGTGTATTATAGCTAGAATGGGTACTTGACAAAAAAAAATCTAATTAGTCCGTCAGATAGTTTTCCAAAAAATATTAGACACATATTTTTTCTTTTTTCACGTAAACAAAAAATAAAGACGATACAGTGCTTTGAAAACTTGTGCGGCGTCACATTTCAGTACATTTTTTATTGAAAAATGACATCACAAGCCGGACTCATGACGAGTTTTATCATCGCCAATGTATATTAATTTGATTTAACAAAAAACACGTATCCAATATTTTTTGATAATGTGACTGATGGACTAAACAGAATCATACATTTTTTAGTCAGGAAAGTACCCAATTATCTACGTGTGTACCTATACCTTAAACGGGCGTTTTTCTTACACATCGTGTGTTTTTCTGCACATCGGGGACGGTTGGGTAGAGCATTTTATCTTTACCCATTGTAAATTCGTATGTAATTAGTGGTAAAAAGATACAGAATCCAATGTTTAAAGATCGACCCCAAGGCGTCAAAGTGAATTTCCCTAATTGCAAATTCAAACCTGACGCCCTTTGCCTGCATTAACAATAAAATGTAAAACTGACAAAAACTCCTCATATTTTTCTATAACGATAGGTGCCCATTTGTATGCTCATCCAATGGCTGTCCATGACCTTTACTAGGTCGTATGGCTGCCTAATGGGCACCCATCATTGTGAACTACTTTGTTATAGTCCGTAGGCCCCCACACGCACCATGTGTACGTCAATTTTGTAGGACAACGACACTGCTAAACTAATAACACCGCTATCGTTGACTAACTGGCAAACAAAGATAGACACTAAATAAATCTTCGTGTGTCATAGGCACAATATGGCATATATTTTTGGCATAATCAGTAACTTCCCACTATTGATATTTTATTCGATCTGGTTGTGGTCGGGTCAGGAACCGCGATCCCCAGCCCGACCACTATATATTATATATTATAACTCAAAAAGTATTATTATTAGCACAAATTTCTGGGCTAAGTGGCACAATAAAACACAATTAAAATAACCATTTTGTGCTATGGCACATGACATGTCACATGACACATGACATGGCATGTCGTGGTCGGGTCAGGAATCAAAACACCACCGTAGGCGCAGGACCTGAACCGTAAGTTACTGAATTTTTGAAGATAGTTCGATTTCAGAATAAGTATTATTTCTAATCTGGTGTCCGAGTTTTATTTTTTTCTTTTTTAAGGATGGGCCTCTGACTTGACTTTACATGCCGACTAGAAATATCTCCAGGATTATAAAAGTAATATTTGTGTAGCCTCCAGATCTAAGCAGATAGATTTTGATAGATACTTAAATGTTACGGATTTTGGTATTTCCCATGATGTTATTTAAGTGAATTGATCAGGAAAAAAATTTACTTGTGGTAAGCCATATAAATATCGTGACCATCTTTTTTAACGGCTTAAAATAGTCTGGGATGTCGTCCAACCAGTTTCGTAGTTCAATCAACCTTAATATAGTCTCTTGTTCACTGTATCTTGTTTATCCTGTCCCAGGACATAAAGGAATATTTTAATTAAATTATTGTTCATCAAAATAAAACACCTACAAGCCTTTTGTATGGGGAATCTACTTATTTGTGTCATTATTCTTACCATCGTGTGAGTGTTCGCGTTGATAAAATAAATTGATTCCATGCAAGCCTTAAGAGTGTTGAAGGACACGCTGCGATAATGGTGTAGCTTACTAAATAGTCATTAGGCGGCATTAATAATGGCGAAGAGCTGACAAGTTGCAACATACCTCCTAGTCTCTACAGATACAGACTTGTCTATTCTCGTAAAGTCCAGGATTCCGCACGATGGTCACTATTTCCTAGTTTTCTTTCACCGCCTGCTGTCCAAGAAGTCCTATTAGAAGTTGCTAGCGAGGTATTAACACTCTCGTCACAGAGAACCTGATCTCTGACTTACCAGCCATCATAAAATTTTTATTGATGCATATTATTTAATTGTTCAACATCGATCGCTAGATGAACTGTGTATTAAATTATTATAGAACATTCGTGAGTTATTATCAACTTAGCTCACAAAATATGGCCATTGTGATTGTGTTGGTGATTTAGTATTTTTCAAAGTAAAAGCGATAATGCAATAGCGGCACTACAAACATTACAACGCACGGCGCCATTTATGACTTAAATAAAGAAGTCATATTCAAATTCATAATCGCGCTATTAAAGTTATGATCCATGTCTTCACTTCATCATCATAGTATAAAACAAAGTCGCTTTCTCTATCCCTATATACCTATGTATGCTTAAATTTTTAAAACTACGCAACGGATTTTGATGCGGTTTTCTTAAATAGATAGAGTAATTCAAGATGAAGGTTTTAGTGTATAATTTGACCGACATCCACGCGGGCGAAACCGCGGGCATCAGCCAGTAAGATTATATATTAAAACCCGGCAACAACAGTCGGGCAGTAGCCCACCTGGCACAGTACCCGTCTGGTCGGAGAATCCCCCCTCTTCTATGGAGGATGAAGAACTTTACACCCTGTCCTTCATACCCCTATTATACTATCTTATGAGTTATAGATTACTTTAAACATCACACCTTTTATTCCCAAAGGTTGAAAAGGCAGGGGTGTATCCAAAGTAAATGTGGGTGTACTTTGGGTACACCTCTGCCTAACCATTCGGGGATTATAGGTGTTATGTTATGTAGCCAAAGTACACCCACATAACACAACTTATGTTTTGCTTACAATGGTATTAATTTTAGCATTTAAATGCATAAGAATGGCAAAGGTCATCAAACTTTAAGATATCCATATAATTTGTATATTGTATTATATCATAAAATATTTTTTCATTTGTGGAATTATTAACAATGAACTAGTTATGCTAAGTTCTGTAATAGCACATGATAGAGGACCCACTACTGCTGTAGGCCTTATCATGTCTAGTGGAGCTAGATAATTATATCGGTCAAATCTAAGAGGCTTGGTCAATATACCTCTATTATAATAAGTACTTTCACTTTTGTTTGGCGTTTAAATGTTATAACTAAAATGTAAAACAGTATTAATTATGTAGACCAGCAAATCTAGCAAAAATAAAGACAAAGCTTGCTGAAATTAAATTAAAACCAATACGAATGCAATAAACTGATTTTGGGGTCAATGGGCGGCATAAAACATCAACATCAGGTTACGCACTAATCACACGATGAAGAATTTCAGACTGTTTTTCTACATCACTGTCAGTCTGTCTATAGAAATTATTCTACAGGCATGTAATACCTTCCCGTGAATGCATTTCTTTGTTCCACTTAACAACGAAGGTGTTTCTATTATACAAATGATAAAGTGCTGCGTGGTGGTCATAATGGACATTAATGCCGCCATCATTAGTAAACAATTTCCATAGACACATAGACATAGACAAGACATAGATGTTTACCATAAACGCCCTTCTCAAATTGTCACCACGATACTGCACTATAAAAGAAGTTGACAGCTTTTGTTTTAAAAACATTATGTATTATGTACCTATTGATTTTACAACTGTGCAAATACATATAAGTGTGAACAAATTAAATATGATGCAGGTATTTACCGCTTTTAATTTTAACAATGGTAATGGTTTATTTAGTAATAAATAAAAGACTAAGTAATAATATGTTATTGTTATTGCACTTTCTTGTGTAATAGGTACTATTTTATATATTAGTATAATATGTATATTAGTAGTTGGTAGATTACTTGGGAACTAGTAAAGTTAGTCACATGGATTTAAATATCATTTAGATTTCGGATAACGGAAATTTTGGAAATAAAGAAGTTCTATTCCGAAGCTTAGCGTTTTGTAAAAACTGGTCAAACGTTTAATTGATAGCAATTATGTTTATTGCTCAGTCTCTATCCATCTTTTATTTTGTTTTTATCAATGTATCAAAATTAACTAATTATTACACCAAAGTTTTTTGACGCGAGGCCTGGGCGACAGAACTATCAATATCAATGATACTTATTTATTATCTTAGTATGACAAATTCTACTATCTTGTTTTTTTTATACTTTTTAATCCTATCCAATATATCCGCCACTGTAATAATTCCACATTAAGCCAGAATAAGATATCAATTACAATTATCTACAATTATTAACATAAAGTAATCCGGACATGAACGTATTAACGGGCTATGCCGAAAATAAGTCATGGCTCGATGGGCGTGATTTCCTCGGCGCCCCCGCGCGCGCAATGCAGTTTACGAGGGTTTACGCGGTTGTCCTTGTCACGCACTACTTGAAATTCTTGAAATATTAGCACACAGGAGGTATGGAGTAGACAAATATAAAATAATACAAATAATTAATTTTCAACCATTTCTTAATATGTAATACGAATTCATTACGTAATGAAGGTATGATAACAAATGATTATTTCTATTCTTTTTGTGTTCTTATACTAAAAACGTGGTGCATGTATTATCAATATTTTTAACACATTAATTTACTTTTATCTATATTTAATCTACTTTTCAAAAACTCGTCTATTTGTATGCATAATAATATTTGTTCGCAATTTCAGCGTAAACTACTGAACCGATTTTAATACTTAATTCATTCTCTGGTATATTCTAGGAAGCCCAAGACGTATAGATTTAGTGTACAACATAATATTAAGATGTCAATCTTATTAACAGACTTATAACTATAAAATCGAAATATGACAGAGCTCCACACAACAAATAAAATAAAAACTTTATTTTAAGAAAACCTATTTTAAGAGAACCTATTTTAAACTACATCATCATCATCACCATCATCAGCCTATATAATGTTCCCACTGCTGAGACACAGGCCTCCTTTCTACGATAGGTAATGGGAACGAAATGACAAAAGTATACAATAACACAAAATATTTAAAAAAAAAGCAACATATCAGTAAACTAATTTTATAGAAAGAACATAAATACCACCCCCACCTCCTTACCACCAAATAGGCCGATAAATCTTGACCGCCAGCGTTCTTTTTACATGGCGCGACCTTTACCTGTATCAAGCCACCTCAAATATTTTTATTACAAGAATCACCATGACTCTTGTAATAAAAATATTTGAGGTGGCTTCAAATGCATGATAAATGGCAGGGATCGTAATATCTTGGTGCAGATTTTTTATGTTGTCTGATTGCTGCAGATTTTGTAAGCCATGATTTTTTATGGCGATACATTTATGTACTTTCGTATCTTTAAAATCTTATTTGTTGTTAATATGTTTAAATTATGTTTTCCGAGGTTCCGAGGTGTGAACACTACGAACGATATCATTCCACAGTAATAATTAAAAAAAACAAGCATCGGGATCGGTAACATAATAGGGTGTTTCACCAAAAACATCTAATTAGTTCGTCTGTTAGATTATTGAAAAATATTGGATACGTGTTTTTTGTTTTATCAAATTAATCAAAATTTACGAAACTAAGACGTGTCAAAGACTATGAGGGGCGTCACTTTCAGGGTAAAAAAGTACTAAGTTTGTGACGTCACACGACTTTTCGAAGCACTGTATACTGTATAGTCTTCATCTTTTGTTTACGTGAAAAAAGAAAAAATATGTGTCCATTATTTTTTGGAAATGTATCTGATGAACTAATTTTTTTTTTTTGTGAACTACCCTATTATTATTGTGACTGATTTCGTTTTCGGTCCATACATTTTTGCACATTGTTCTTTCTAAATATATGATTTTTGCAACCAATCTTTTCGACCGTGATTGAGAGATACAGTATTGTCAAGTATTTGTGTATAAGTGGTACTGTCTCCATTAGCTATGACCTTCCATAGATACGAATGCATTTCTATAGACTGTTTAAATCCTTCGGCGATAATAGTGGATTCCATAGCTGTTGAAGATCCGCTATAATTTTTAAAACACTCATGTTGTTTTACTATCTCATTTGCCTTTCCCACTCAAGCACAAATACATCAGTATTTGTTTTTAACTTCCATGAAAAGAACTTTACGAAATCGCCAATAGTGCAGCATAATTAGTTCTGTATGAACGTTTACCGCAACAACTATCTAAGTTTACTAATCTATTATTGGTAACCATCTTTAGTAACCTTTCCTACTTTGTCTGCCGCTTTTTTCTCCCGTTGCCCCGATTTTCTCATCTCTTACCATGCCATCACTTCCCATTCGTCAGATACTACATCTTGTATCTATTTGTACGGTCAGCAACAGAAGTAGCTGGACATTTTGGAAATTTAATTATTTGATGACTGTTATTAATATTATTATTCCGCTGATGTCGGCAGTTTTAGAACCCTGAAAGAAGTATAAATCAACTTGGAAAAATACTATTTATGCCAAGCTCTAGTACTGGGAAGATCTTAATATATCTGTATATATAAAATTAATGCAAAGCTGACTGACCGAGGATACAAACCCTTAGACCAAGAAACGTTAAATTTCGCACACGTATTTCTCTTATGACGTAAGCATCCACTAAGAAAAGATTTGTCAAAATTCAACTCTCAAGGGGGAAACAGGGAATAAAAGTTTGTAGTATGGAAAATCGACATTTTTGATATTTCCGACATCCACGTTGGCAAAGCCGCGGGCAAAAGCTAGAAGTAAATAAAATGAGAGAACTTCTTCAACTTCTTTATATTCGTTATCAATATCATGTTGTTGCTTCCTTTTATTTCTGGAATAAAAACCATCAACATTCAAGTGGAGCATAATAACATTCAGATTGTTTTTTATCTTTGATAATTTTTGTTCTACGGCTTTTAGTACAGTCATTTGGTCGAAAAAATAGAGGTTACCTGGAAAGTTTTCCGGGAGTTTTGAAAATTGGTAATTTTATAGATTTTGACGTGCTCTTTCCGAATTTTAACTTTGCCACCTCGTATCTTTGCCGCTCGCGCCGCCATATTGCAAAAATGGCGCCTAAAAGCAGTTTTTTGATAATAACTCCTTTCCGACGCATTTTACAAGAAAAACATATCTATACCAAATAATAGTAGAGAAAATTTCCTACAATTTATGTCATAACCTTTTTTTTCCTTATTTAAAACCAATAGTTTCGGTGTACGAGCGCCGTAAACCATTATACAACTACGCTAAAAAAAAAAAAAGGGAATATTCTTGTGATCGCAAGTGCGACTACTTTGCTTGATCCTGGGTTAGATTCCCAGGTCGGGTGAAGTGTTATTGCGTTTTTCCATCAGGAATTCTTCGGTAGAGGCCACGGAGTCTGAATTTGTGGCCGGTTGATGGCAATAGGCTCGCCACCTATTACATGGGACTTAAACATAATTGGTGAAATGTGTGTGGGGTGTCCAGTGTTCACAAGGAGTGATGTTATGTTACTACATGTGGACGTCTTGGTCCAGGGGGTGCTGGACTATGACCGACATAAAATAAAATAAAAATAGCCTTTATTAACTTACTACTTACGTTAACATTCTCTTTCTTTGAAACACAACAACAAATACAACGACCGACATAAGCTACTGAAAGTCATTTAGGTCGTTCCTAAAAGTTCTGCAGAAATGCAAATCACTTTGAATACCATTAGACAGTTGACTATGCTCTCAGGACATCTATTCTATAGTAGAACAAATTGTAACGTTATAAAACAATAGTAGTAAAAGCATAGCCCCTTCCTAAGAAAATCGGTGGTGAACCACGGACAGACGGACACACGACGGCAGTCGGACAAGAGAGTGATCATAAAAGGGTTCCTTTTTTAAGGGATTTTCCCTATTGAGGTACGGAACCCTAAAAAACGCGCTTCTAACTCTACCTCAAGGTGGTGTGGAAACGCGTTATTAGCGCAAACACATTTTAAATTACAATTTGCGGCGCTCGTACGCCGTCACTATTGATTTTACGAAAAACGTTGTTAGGACATAACTGTAGGAAATTTTCTCTAGTTTAATTTAATTCTGAACTATTTTTATCGTAAATTGAGTCGGAACGAAGTTATTCTCAAAAAACTATTTTTGAGTGTCATTTTTCCAAAATGGCGGCGCGAGCAGCACAGTTACGAGGTGGCAAAGTAAAATTTCGAAAAGAGCACGTCGAAATCTATAAACTCACCAATTTTCAAAACTCCCGGAAAACTTTCCAGGTAAAACTACCAAATGACTGGACTATTTTAAAAATCACAAAAAAAAATACTCTACTTGTAAGGAAAACTGAAATGATTAATAAACTCCAAATCCATACCTCACTAAAGACCAACAAAATAATTTCGACTAAACTCACCTCTTTTTGCAATTCAAATGTGACTCCATTCGTTTATGTGCTCTTCACACGCGGTAATAGAAGTTGACGTATTAATGATGTTTTGTTGACATATGTCTAACCTAAAATGATTTATTAGTACATTTTAGCCTGTTTTATTTTTATTTCATAAATATTTTGCTCTAGCAAATAGAATGCCAACCCAATATTACTTTGCGAGGCAAATATAGGTTGTAGCTGATTATCTAAGTATATGAGCGGAGGTGGCGACTTCGATTGCAGCTAAAAACGTGCTCATAGTTACTGATAAAATAGAAACTATTAATTATTGTACATAACTACATACTTACTTCTTACTCTCTTTCATTTTCTGAGCCCTCACCCTCAGGAACTTCAAACGTTGTACTTTATTTAGTTTTGGTTTCATATTTCTTCACATTTTTATTTATAAACAATTAAATACTCATCACAAATGGAAAACGATACGTTATAGGTACTGTTAAATCTCAAGAATAGTCTTTATATACCTATTCAACACTAATTAAGTAACAATCTACTATCTTTTACGAATAATCAATTATTATAATCACGAAAATCTGATGGCACAGATTTGTAAAAAAATGTCATAGGTCCTGCGTCGATGAAGCCCACCGGGCGACTGATCTGACAAGCGAGCGAAAGTGATGCAAATACTTTTGAAACGCAAAAGAAGAGATGGCAATAATGTGCGTCTGCTCGGAATAAAACAACGTATGTGCCAAAAAGAATTTTCTCCATTTTTAACAGAAAATTTAAATAAAATTTTAAATTACTTTCCTGGATACTTGATATAATAATTCTCTATGTTTCAAAGTCAATTCCATTGAATAATTCTTAAGTGTTACACCGTGATTTCTAAGAAAGTAAAAAAATTGATATAACTTTGCAATTTTTTTGTATCGAGAAAAATTCATTGAATCGTGTATTCATTTTCGGCGATACTAGACCAAAGAGTCAAAAACCATTCACCAAAATGTCAAATCCCTATTCTACATACTCATCAAGTTCGTAGACCTAGAAAAACCACATTTTTCTCAATCTATCACCTTAATTTATGAGAACTTGGTCACACTTAAGGAAAAAATTACCGAGGGTTCCGTGTAAACTCGTACGTATTTTGTTTTTAAACTGCGTATTTACATGTGCTGTAAGACATTGCTTATTACCTTTCATGATTCTAGATCAATGGGATGTTCCCTATAGGTTTTGATTCCCTTGCGAAAACGCAAAATATGTGACATAAACGGTCAAATATTTTGATCGCGTTGACTTACAAGTTTGATTTGCTCGAAAGGCCACTGCTCGAAAAGGTAGCAGACCTTAGTATTTGATATTAATTTCAGCTTGATACCACCACGCGTTCCTAAAAATTGGGTCTTGTCAGATGGACAGACAGACGGAAAACAAAGTGATCTTATAAGGGTTTCGTTTTGGCCGATAGAGGAATGGAACCCTGAAAAGATAAAAATGATACAAAGACCTACAATAATTATTTAGATATTAAAAAATCTCTGTAGTAATGTGTGAGTGAATGTAACTCTGCCTTACCCTTCGGGGATTACGGGCGTGACGTTATGTAATGTCTACAGAAGTCGTAATTAATACTGGAGAGCATAAACTACGAATGGTGTAGTTATCCAAATTTACTTAGTTGCTAATCCCGTGGAACTGATACATAAAAGCTAGCTTTACATAATCTAGCTTATGTATCACACGGTATTCTTTCATCAATGTATTCTTTTTTCGTTATACCTATCTAAATCCTTAAAGATTAATAGGACTTTACTATCATAGGTATGGTATTAGTATTAGCCAAAAACAGGTAACTTTCCACTGTACTAGCAGTAGACCGAGCCAACCGTAAAGGGTTGTAGAATTTGTTCGAAAGAGTTACCGTAGCCCTGGATCGCAAAGGGCATTAGAAGGACACGGGTGGGTTTTGGTGGGTACTCTTACTGACATAAGAGTCAGACAATCCCTTCTGCTCCGCCGAGAGCGGGAGGAGTGATTTGATGATTTCCCAACCGTATAATGAAAAATAAAAATGGCCGAGCCAACCACGTCTGTGCGTTTAAGTCTTCTCTTGATGAAAAGTGATGGACACAGTCATAATGAGCCAGGATTGGCAATTCGGTAGTTCGGTACTACAGTATCGGTAATAGTCACAAAACAGATAAAATATATTTATTTAAACTTCATGCACAAACGTGGTACATAGGCGGACTTAATGCCACAAGGCATTCTCTACCAGTCAACCTTAGGGTCAAATAGGACAGCACTGTGGTAGAGTTTAAATATAAATAAATTAGGAGAATACTATTTTGTTAACATATATTAAATTATTATACTGTAGGTATAAAAATGATACATACCAATACATATATATAAAGATGGAATTAAATAAATTAATATATATTATAATACATACAAATAATTCAAAAAACGAGAAACCAAACAATAATTACCATGACTACCACACATTATGAGTGATCCAGTCCGATTTTAAAAAGTGCTTCCGCACAGTTCTTTTGAAAGCCCACCGCACCCACCTCATATGATTTCCCCACCGCTACTGCCTCGTTGGTGCAGTGGTCGTAATTGTGACTGCTGAGCATGAGGACCTGGGTTCGATTCCCGATTTGGTCAAATTGAGAGTTAAAGTCCCATGTAAATGGGTTGCGAGCTATCAAACGGGCTCAAGCCTAGACTCCGAGGCCGCTACGGAATAATTTCTGATGAAAAACACAATAGATAACATTTGGCCGACCTGGGAATCCCAGTTCCTCATAAACAGCGCTTGCGACCACTGGGCCAAAGCTCTAATAATTAACTACCATTTAAACAAATATGAGAACACACACAAATAATAAACCTTTTGAAAAGATACAATAAACAGATTTAAAAGAGTGTCCATGGAGTTACTTGCTCGTTCTTCTCCATAGAGATCTACGTTTTAGAATTAGGCAACTACAGTACATTCACAGTTATTATGCCTTGTGACTGGGACTGTACATTCTTTTAGTACCTGTAACTGGCCTATTTGAAATAAATGCTTTAATTTTAATTTATTGAAAGATTCATTACGCTTGCTTTACCCGTAGGATTAAATAACGTGTATATTATTATATTTACCTGGTACCTATTTATAACTAGGGTAACCACAAAACTTTTGTGGTTTCTGAAATATTGCGCGTGCGTTGACAATTAGGGTCCATTTCGTCTGTTTTGCCTTGTTTTAACGTCACGGCTTTCGTAACCAGTAATTTGGTGCAGGGCTACGTCAAGATAGCACGCTAAGTTTGTTTTTATACCAGGTTTTTTTTTGTAGGAACTTTTATAAACTGTTTTTGCCTGGTTGATGAAAGTAGGGTAGCCCCCTACTAAATATGTAGCACTTAAACATTAATGGCGAAATTTAGGTGTACTAATAGGTAGCTACACTTCTGCTTAGTCCTTCGGGCATTACAGACTTGATGTTATGTTATGTAAAGTAAAAAAAAAAGTTTATTTAGGGACAATAACACGAGACATAATAAAACAAGTAAAACGATGGAAGCTGCAAAAGTATAAACTGAAGCGCAGCTTCCAACGCCCTTCTCCAGATACATATAGAATACAGACAAAAAGTGCTTAATAGTTATAATTTAATTTAGTATAGTAGTTTAGTAAGTGTTTTATGTATTTAAAATTCTTTTTATCAAATATGTTAATTGTATCAACTATTTTACACGACTGCTCAACAAAGCAACCTATGTTTTCTGGATTCTCTGTATCATTTATTCAATTGTGAAAAAAAAATGCAGCGCGTCGATGGCAATCTAAATTGTGTTGGCCCAGAATTGGGCTACTAGTTTGGCGCTTTCGGTAGCGTCCATCAGTTCCTGTAGTGAACAACTAGCAGGGCACGATATTAAGTGCTCCATTGTTTGAGAAACAGCACCACATTTACACTCCAGTGCAGAGTCATTTATGTATCTCTACCTCAGCAAGTTTAATAATCTTTGGTTGTAATATTCAAATTCATCAAAACCAGTGATACAAACAATAAATATCAACCTTCGGAGCAAGTTCGTTCAGTATGTCACAATCTAGAGAAGTGTGAAATGATAAATAAAACATGAGCAGCTTCTTTTTTTCATTAGTACTTTTAGCAGCTGCGATGTGAAAAAAAAAATTGGTATAAATACATACAAGATTACACAATCTGGAACAAATAACTTTTTGTTTGTCATTCATCTACTTCACAAAAATCGTAAACTTATAGGCTACGCTTATTACTGGTTCTAGAAGAACACAAGACATATTTGAAAGGAGCAATAAATAATTATTAAGGGAGCCTAGACGGTAAATAGGACAAGTTTTTATGGCAATTTAGCATTTTCGCCGGTGAGAAATCTCATTATACTAGCTGTTGCCCGAGATCTTCGTCCACGTGAAATTATTGTAAAAAAAATTACTTCCCCTTTTGAATCGAATCTTGTTCCCAATTTCAAGCGTTTTTTATTTGCACGGAACCCTAAATTCTTATTCTAAAATAAAATAAACTGTAGTTATTCCTTATAACATCAGCTATTTGGCATTTTAAGTCTCGTTAAAATCGATCCAGCCGTTTCGGAGATTAGCCGGACACAAACATTTTATCAGTTTCAAACGCCATCAGAGCTAATAAGATTGACATGTACTTTCAATCAGTAAATATTTTGAAAGTAAAATAAGAACGACATGCTAGGTAATTTTAGCTTATGGTTTTAATGTCTGATACATAGCGTTAGATAGTTATTTCGCATACAGATAGTTGACAATGTGTTCGTAAAAAAGTCAGACAATAGGAAATATCGTGATTATATTGTCTTATTAAGGCAGAAACAAAAACTGTTGTTGTATATTTGGTAACTTTAGTTGCGCAAGTATCTTATGTTGCTATTTTTAGTCAAAGAAATTAGTTGTTATTATGTTACTTAACTTGTGTCATTAATATTTTTTTCTTATTTAAAAAACAGCTGTTTACTGCAAAATAAAACTGAGTATGACGTACATCAATTTACTGTTAACGTGGTAACTGATTTCGCGTTCGGTGTCCTTTCCACCTGTTAAACTTTTAACGCATGAACATACCTTGGTATTTTCTGGGTAGTATAGGTATTAAAAGTTCCAACTTTTTTCATGTTTTTTATTTTTGTGAAAACAAGTTTGTAATGTTATAAACATTGCTTTAAATACGCACACGGTCCAAGTACAGTTAAAATCATAAATTATATTAAGTGTTTGTCACATGCGCATCACTGTTCATAGTCGCCTTCGCCTTTTAGTCAATTCATAGAAAAAAAAATTAAAGATTAAAGCAGCATAAATTGAATTACGAGACACGTAACTATCCGCAAGAACATTCGCTGGCGACCATCCAAAACAAATCATCGATCTCATTATCATCACATAACACTAATAAACAGATATGTATGTAGTTATGATATTATCTCTTAATGTTTTCGTGGAAATATCTAAGTAATAAAAACAATAATAATATTATTTGTCGTACCAATGTGTTTAGTTTTTTGCATAATTATAATATGCGTATTATTCTTAAAGACGTATGAGTGAGGTTTTTCAGAAAGGACAGGTGCGTGGTACTTAGTTGCAACCGGTGTGCGTGTATCTCCAGATGTATGAATGTGGACGAGGCAAAAGGTGTATGTAAGGATCGTAGCAGGTGGCGTTCTGTAGTTTTTGCCTACCCTCATGGGAATAGGACTTGAGTTTCTGTAGGTATGTAGTTTTAAAAAGGAGGAGAGGGGTTTTTTTTTTTTTTTTTTCATTCATTTAGTTAACAATTACAAGTGTGCTCTGGGGTCGGTCTTAGCAACCCATGACCCGAGATTTGATCAACGCTCTATTAACAGTAAGGTTGTAATCGAGTTATTGTAATATAATTTCAGTTTACGCTTTATGTTCTTATTACGGAGACGTAAGATCCCTCATCATTATCAAGGTCTTCCTGCCCTTGTCCCATATTACTTGGGGTTCGTGCAACATGGTTTTTCTTCCAATCTCCTCTGTCAACCGTCACGCTATCATTTACTCCTTTTTCTATCCATCCATCGTTTTCTTAGTCTTCGTAAGATCCCACAATAATACGTAAATGAAAATCTTTAAATGTAAAAAGTGCAATTGGGTTTTTCCATAACAAATTTCTCAGTAGTAACCCAGAGTTTGGAAGTTGGCATTATGATACCCCCGTGCCTCGGAAAGCACTCTTAGCCGTTGTCTGTGCGACTGATCTCTCTCCAGTCGTGTCTGATGGCCGTCACATCAGGCTATGAGAGTAAAGGAACTTAGAGACTAGTTATATCTCTGGCGCCGATATCTAATCTCCACAAAGATTGGCTGCCGTGACCGAAAACGGCCTGGAGGTCAATATATACATACATGTACGTTTAGTGTCAACCAACGGTTAGACCAATACAATCAAATCCATACTCAATTAGAGACGAAATTGAAATTGGAAAAATCGCAACAAAAGTACACACCAGCCACACGTTTGTTGATTACAATTTGAGCTCAGTTCTCGAACACCGAGTTCATAATGATTACATCTGTAAACAATAGCCGACGCAATCGCAAACACTTGAAGTTAACTTTATTGAGTGATTTGGACCGGACTCGAACCTCAATACTTTCAATAGAAATGAAACAATACACCCTGTTTTAACCTAAATGTTGGAGTGTGTGATTATTTTCAACAAGTTTCGGTTTACTTTGTTTAGAAGGCAATTTGTAATAGCACTTGGTAGTCACTTAGTAGAATTGGGTTAAATATTATAATACATTAATTCATAAATATGCATCGAAAGTGGGTTATTTAGTAGCCTAAACGCTCTTTCCTTATAAATTTGTTAGTCCTACTTTATCATTGTTTTTTAATATCTAGCCAGAGTAGGACCGTTGAACCTCCAATTATTAGTATTGAGTGAACGGAAATGCATTGTTTGTTCTACATTTTCGTTTTAATGATGAAACTAAGTGCTCTGAATCTTTCGTGTATTATTATAAGTTTCTACTGTAGAAATCAACTACAGTAGAAATTTAATAGTTCTTAGACAGAGACTTGTGAAAATCGTAGCGGTCTATAGGGGAGGCCCGTTCTCGTAGCGCTACGCGGAAGTGCTACGGTTAGTTAATGTCTATTGACGACCAATCCCGAATGTCATCATTAATAAAATCGAGCTTGCGGTACTAATAAAGTTAACAGATCCCTATTCGAATTCAGAACATCATTCATTCGGATTCGGAACTCAGCACTTTTTTTCTTTTCGATTATAACTAACATTGCTGGAATCAGTTGGAAATTGGGATAAGGGCAGGAGAATGATGATTATGACTAACATTATCCCAGTTACTTGTGGCCAGTGTTGACTGACATAAAAAAGTATAATCTCACTATAGGTGCTGTCAGCCAGTCAATGCCCGCTGGGTACGCCAACCAGTGAGGAATATATGGCGTCCGATGTGCCTGCGACGGTAGTAGGTCAGTCAAAACGTGACGGATTGCCTACTGTCGCCGATCAAAATAGTGTGCACCAGGTCTTTACAATGTTTTGACCAAAAGTGGGGACAATGGAAAAGTATGAGCAGTAATGACATCCACGCACTACCTACTACTTTCGTGCTAGGGGGGCTATGAGAGGGAATCACGTGCTGAATTCATAGTATTGGGCTACGAAAATAGATAATAAGAAACACTTGGAGTTACCCTTATTAGATTTACTTACTAGTAACGCATGCATAAGCTAAGTTCCTAATAAGGAGATAGATGTATTACTAAAGATCACAGCTTAATTGATAAAACCTGCGCTTCTGGAAACTCTACCATCCATAATACAAAGTCATCATCATCTACCTAGCCTTTTCCCAGCTATGTTGCTGCCAGTCTAACCAGATGCAGCTGAATACCAGTATTTAACATGCAGCGACTGCCTAGCTGATCTCCACAACCCAGTTAGTACTGGGTAATGTGAAACCACTTGGTGAGACTAGTTGTCAGACTTTCGGACAACTTCTACCTGGAATGACTTTCAAAGATCCACAAATTATAGACGAGACGCCGCTTAACGTGCGTCCACATACAAAGTATTCGTAGAAATCGTACCAATCACTAACACATAAGACGAACCTCGGTAGAAACAATTCTCTGAATTCATTCAATCATGAAACCGTAACAATATCAACAATTATATTGTTAAATAGGCAAGCTTAACTTATTAATAATACCTTTCAATTATTTACCTTTACAAATATAATTGATAATTCTAACAATAAGCCGATACGAGAGAACGAATCGTTATTTCAAAGAGTACTCGTTTTTGTGTAAGTTTCAATTTAATTGTATTTCGTTAAAAGCCTTTATTAAGTCCAAATAATAACTCAGAACTTAATAATAAAGCTGGAATCAGTTGGAAATGTTTTTAATATTTCAGCTGGTCTTAACAAAAGTAGTGATATTTTTGGTGCTTTTGATTGTAAGTACTTTCAAGTAAGCTTTGTCAGAGTAATTGAGTATGGCGGTACTGTAGATTTTTATTAATATTAATTTCCTTATTTCATCCAATGGTTTGTCTTTTCTGTGATCTATTATTCACCCACTAAAAGGACGATTGTGCGTCATTAAAATTAAAATTCCGGAGAAAGCTTTGGTCTCTCAAAAAAATTAAAAAAACAGTTGCGGACTAAAAAAATAAACATTTTTAATTTGAAATCCAACATGATTTCAATTGCGGTAAAATTACATAAGAAATATTTCCGGGCTATGTGTTATTGAGATTTTTCATTAAGGTTTTTTCAGTAGAAGCCACGGAGTCTTGATTTGTGCCCGGTTGATAACAATAGGCTCGCCCCCTGTTACATGGGCCTTAAACATAACTAGCAAAATAAGAGTGTACTAATGAGTATACTTCTGCCGATCCCTTAGGGGATCACAGGCGTGATGTTATGTGATGTTACTAAGCAATTTGCAGGGTACATAAATGAAGCTATGACCAACAGCACTTACACTACGCGGTACATATTATGCACCTTCCAGTAAATTGTCCGCTTGTGACCTCGCGTTAGTGTTAACAGGAGTTGCAGAATCACTTTTTCCTGCAAATAATTCCCACGCTGTAAAACTTAAAGTTAGTAACTTGAAGAGATTGTCTGCATGGACCCATTTACGAGTTCATGTGAAAGGAATGTCCGACATGTTCCGCGAATTATCTTAATAATTTAAGAGGCGACTGCTAAATTCGCGCGGACGCACTCGAGATTCTAACATTTGGGAATTTTGAGAATATAAGATTTTTGCAATTCATTATAACTAGTGATATCATCCTCACATAATGAGATATTTTGTTTTTCAAAACCTTTTCGCTGATTTATTACAAAGGTTTTAAACTCGTAGTGATTAAGCCAGCCTCCTAGACTTTCAATTGAAAACATGAAACTCAATAACCCTTTCCTCCACCAGCAATGGCAGCAACGGGTCTCGAGAATACGAGCAGTCAGCTCCAAGCGAGACGAGCGGAGGGGGGGTGGAAGCCGAGCCCCGCACCCCCGTCCCTCCCGCGGACCGGTATGAAGACCTGCAGAGAATAATCTTCATTCAGCTTCAGGGCAAAGCTGAAGATCACACGGTAGTTATCCCTCCACATCGGGATCTTAACGTCCTGAGGCCGGATAACCCCACTATTGGAGAGATGGAGGACTTAGAACCTAGGTAAGGGTTTCATGGATTTTAGTTCGATGTGACCTGTGGCTTGGACTTATTGTAAAAATATAAAGTCCGTTTAACAACGAAAATGGACTGGTTGGTCCATAAAACCGACATGGAAAGTCTTAAGTAGATTGGACCTTTTCCAAACGAATTCGTTTTTCAGAACATGTCAGTTGTATATTGTCTCAAAGTGTTTTCCGAATAAAGCAATCAACATAATATGTATTTTAATCGTTTAGAAAATTGCGCAGAACGTAAATACCAAAATAAAAGGAATATTCAGTCGGTTAAGAAATATTAATTAAAACGTTCTGCGAAAAACGACGCGAAAAGGACATTACAAGGAAAATTCTCTAAAGTTGCCGACAGCTGACATCCACAAGTACGATTTATGTAGCACGCCGCGAGTCGCCAAATTAAATTGTTAGTTACTTCGTTATTACCGCAATTAAACTTTGATAACTCGAACATTGCTGGAGCAACTGTTTACATATTTCCTTGCGGCTGCGGTTCCGAATGGGCCCCTGCGCCACATTGTAATGTTATATGTAACACGTCACTGCACATTCTAAAGGCGATAGCTTTTCATCCACCACGAATGCCCGCAGAGCACTGAACTATGCATCAAAATCAAACAGGTAGGTCGCGGCCGGCGCCGGTCGCCACTGCTTCAGGTAATTTCACGGAAGCAAATATTAGGCCAAATCTCACAGGGCACCGTGAAAGCAATGAAAATAATATCACATTCCGTTCGCGTTTAGGTACACTATCAACAGGATTTCCTTTGATACAAGACTATAAAAAAGGATCATATCATACTTCCAGCGCAGAATGATTCTATAATACGAAACAGACAAGCGACCTTTCTTTATCTTGCGACGCAAATTTCACAAGACCTACAAGGAATCTTATTTAAAATCCAGTTACGGGGTCCCGCCGAGATAGGCGCGGGTCTTTGACAATAAAACTAAATGGAATGAATGCATGATGGCTTCCTTAAAACGCCGCTCGTGATATGACGGGACCTGTTATGACCGAATTCATGTATCATGTAGAAAGGGTTGCGTTGATACATGGAAGATTTGGCATAATTTTTTCAAAATTGGGATCATCTACGTAAATATGAGAGGAGATGAACATTCATTGTTTAACACGAGAACGTTTTCTTTTGTTATGAATTCTTTATATTTTCGGTCGCCGTGCGCATAATAAGCTCAGATAAAATGTGGAAGTAAATAGGTCTTCGTGTTCGTTTAGAATCAGGAACGTCCACTTGTCGCGAGCCGGAACAATCGAGTTTTTTGAATTCCCTCTCGACGCCCGCGCTGGCACAATTCACACCGAAAGAGAGTCAATAAATTTTAGAATAGCTGCCGGCTTGATTTCTAAATGCAGGTTATCGGAGCATGCCACAAATCGAAAACGTTACACGTACGCTCCTTAGTATTCAGTTCCGTGCTGCGTGGTGTCGCCCGGAGTCTCACACCTCCCGCTAGTAGGCAAATCACGTCCACTTATGTGTTCCACGCAGCCAAAACCAACACGCCGCCGCCGCGCCGCCCGACGAAAATCTTCCATGTAAATCTTGACGTTAACGACCAGGTTTACGGGCGTGTGCGAAAAATTTCAAGTAACTTCATCGATGACGTACAACGCATCGCTTTTGTCTCTTATGTTTATGTTCAATTTAACAATATTTATGTGTAAAATTGGGTCAGTGTCTACATCTAATCGATAACGCTAGTAGCTCCAATTATTGGCTTGTTGTTAGCCATATGCGACTACTATTATGATTGCATCTGGATCAGTTGTTTGTTCTCCACTTAAATCCCCACAAAAGCCCGAATGCCGCATAATAGATAATTAATGGAAATTAATTTCGTATAATAATACCAATCAATTTCTATTGCAGCATAAACGCTTCTAATTTGGAAAGGTTCCAACTGAAGATAGCTCAACACGAATTATATGAGAATGCCGAAACCCTAGTGGAAGCCCTCCTCAGAGATATGGCCACTAACCCCATCCTACATGTAGGTAAGTTTACCTTTCAAATAAATTCTATTAACCTCTAAGATTAAAATAATTAAACAATATAGAGATAAGCAAATAGTTTGTACTAGATTTCAAGCTTACTGATTTTGAGGGCACTCAATTTCGTATTTGAAATTAAGTTTGTAATTATTCGTGTTATTTACATTATTCAACATTCGGCATAACTGAAATCGATTCAACTATCGAGTGAGCCCTGATCTCAATTTAAGTATGTATCGCCATAAAATATTCAGTGCACCGTTGATCGGACTTAGAAAAGCAATTACGTTTAGACAGACAACCTTTACGCCACCCTAACTCCTACTGGACATTCGAAGCATACAGTTTTAATGTATATTACATGTCGTAGTTTACGTCTATTTTCAGATATAAGTCCAACTTTATCTATCATTGAATGTTTTTTTATGATATAGAACAGCTTACAATAGTTTTAAATTATTTATACTTACGTATTCTTGTCTCGGTATTTTGAAAAAAATGCTTTTACACAATACATAGACAAATATAAATCTTACAGTGGTATGAAAAATAACTAAGATTATATTAGCATATATATAAAAGCTGAGGCAGGTAGGTATGTATATTAAATGAGGGTGGGTCTGCAATCAGTTGCGGGGTTAGCGGTCCGTCGGACAATAGTGCCACAACAATCTCGCCCTTTACTTCCAATTGGACTTAAATATTTAAACCACTTAAATGGATTTCATTGTTGATCCGACTTTATCGTATCTACTATAAAATTTATTTTTAGTGGCACCAGTACTTGATAACTGCGATAGGCGACGTTCTAATATCATCTAAATTGCTAGTTTGAAGGCTGAATTTAAATTTTGAAAGGAATTTGGTAGGTACTTGATGACGCATTAAGAAGCTAACAATAAATTGTTTTTCGACAGAGCAAAAAGAGGGAGGCACGCAGTTGAAACTTATTATTGACTACCCTAATGGCGTCCAATCTCTCTTCAAGCCGATGAGGTAAGTCTGACATCGAACGTTCATAATTTATAGTTTTGCCTTGAGTGTCTGTCCATCATCTGTCATGTCTTTCACAGATACGTTTTATTTTGTTTGGTAAACAAGTTGGGTTGAGAGTAGTTTGAAGTGTCCGTGCGCGCTCCTGAAGGAGTTGCCACAACTTTCCTGTCACCTTGTTGTGTGCTCGTTCTATTCACAAAACTCCGAGAATGTTCTTTCGTGCGATCGGCTTAGCGGCTTGCCCACACTGTTCTCAACTACAAGTGCTATTGAAGTAGTGAGTTCGACAAGTTCTCTTACTTGCGTACCATTGTTAAAGTTGATTGTGTTTTCTATTCAGTACCTCGCTTGCTTATGTGTTTACGAAAGCTTTTAGACCCACTCTTGCAGTCAACTTGTGGAAAGACAACTTTGCAACATCTATGACGATATTTCATAGAGATTATGTAGAGAACCTGACTACACATGTCATATTCAATATTCTGTAATGCTATCTGATACAATTTTTGACGTGACAAAGAATACAAAGAGCATTCCCAAAAATGTACTCGCGGGAATTTCACGAAACTCCCGACAGGCCTGTATATCGAGTATCAGACGTCTTAGCACTTCGCTTTTATTTTTAAAATATGGATTCCATGTAAAATAAAGATAATAATACCGAAGGTGTCAAAAGTAAAGCGTATCTTCGTAAACAAGTAATTGTGTATGCACATAGTTTTACATCGGTTACAACATCGTTCTCTAAACCAACATTAGATTTCAGAGGCGCTAAAAACACAAAACAATATAAATTATTCTCGCCTTGTAATACTTGAACATAGGCAGACAGCTAACTTTTCTAGCGGACTGGGTAACTTTTCTAAGAAAATTATAGACTCGAGGGGTTACCCCGGCGACATATCAAGAGCCCCTCGTGGATCTTTCACGATTCACAAGGGCGCGATAAATTACGCGACAGTCGGTGGTAACCCTTCCCTATACGAGTATCTATTAGTTTTATCACCTTGACTGCCACTTCTGTACAAGTGATATATTGTATCGGTATCCTAGATCAACTAGCTGGAGTAAAAAGTATTCAAAATTAGTGGAAACTATTCTATGTCGAAAAGATAAAGAGGACACGGAATCTAAACCATTTGTTAGTAGCCTTTTTAAATTGTACTATCTCACTTACGAGTCGCACTGAGGACAATAAATCGAAAGACACTCGGTGCAGTATATTCCCGGGATTGCTCCTATCTAACCAGATTCACGATTTAAGAGCCACTTTAATCGTTTTGTTTCCGAGAAATTGATTAAGCACCCACATTCGACTCATTAGACACTAAAAGAAATTATACCTCCATTTGTTACTGCGAATGAGTAATTTTTCCATTTTAAGGACGTAATTTAACATTTTTCGACGTCATAAATTTATTTTAAAGGACAGGGGTCCCTTATCTCCGGGAGTCGATATTTGATATTTCTCTTTAATGGATTTATATTACTCGGTTTCAATTTACGTCACGAATAAGTACCTGCCAAGAATTTTTGGTGATATTATGTTAACATTTCGCGAATGGAATTTTATGCTTCTTAAAAATTAAGATCGATTTCGCTTTTAGTTTTCGGTCCTTGAAATTAATTAAAAATAAAATATTACATTATCTTAGCCTCATTTTTATAAATTGTTTTGTCTTTTTAAGATCCTGGTACAATACCTTCTTTATCGTGTTAGGAAGATAAAGAACTCTTCTACGTCGTTGGTCTGGATATTGGTACAGCTTATGCTGCAAATTGATTAATGCAGATAGTCATCAATGGCCGTTAAAGTGGGGAGCCGGGCCAGCTCCGTGCTTTATCTATTTAAATCTCCTTAAGCCCTGCTCTATAATATCTCGACACGAGCATAACATTAAAGATAAATCGTCTGTTTTGTAATACAAATAACATCTTCTTCCTTTGATATTTTTACGACTGAATTTGAATTTACCGTTGGCTTTTGTTTACAGATTTCCTAGAGATGTGCAGACGCTACCGAATCATTTCTATTTTTCTGATTACGAGCGGCACTACGCTGAGATAGCCGCGTTTCACCTGGACAGGTGGGTCGCGTCATACATTATTGATATAGGAACAGCATACAGCGCTTTGATTGACTCATCCGGTATAGTCATTCTTGTGGAATTCAAAACTATTAAGCGTGGGGTTTCTATATTTACGCAATCCTTTGTTTTATATGTGTGTGTAAGTTTCCTGGCCTCTTAAAATACGAAGCGATCTTAGGAGCCACTTTTTTATTGTTTTACCAGTTCGAGCTTACTTAATCTATTTGCACGCAACAATATACACGAATAGAGGTGACGCTAATCTAAATCATGTGTTATCCAGGATACTCGGTTTCCGTCGCGCGATGCCGGTCGTGGGCCGAGTCCTCAACATGACGACAGAGATCTACGATGTGACTGAAGGTGACATCCTCAAGACGTTCTTCGTTTCTCCGGCAAATAACTTCTGTTTCCACGGAAAGTGTTCGTATTACTGCGACACTGGTCACGCGATTTGTGGCAACCCTGACATGCTTGAAGGGAGCTTCGCTGCGTTCCTGCCTTCCTCCGATATCGCTGAACGAAAGGTTGGTTAACTTGGTATTTTAATTTGATTTGAAATTGCATTTTGTAGTTACAAGAAACTAATTAGAAGGTGCTATTTGCATCGTAATGTTATTCGGAAATATCGTATCTTCTTCCGTTTTTATGGTTTTCCATTAATTTCTTGCGACACGTATTATCCGAGTAGGTACATGTAATGCAGAGATTATCAAATTGAGCGTGGTTGTTGGTAACAATTGATGAAATAGGTACATTGTTGCGTCGGCGTCAACGATGTAATGCTTCACACATAATGCACGGCTCCTTGCTATTACGGCGTGCACTTTACACGGCCGATCAAATCTGTGTTTACAAGTACAACTGCAAACTGTGCACATAATTCAACGCTAACGATTGATGTATGCGGTTTCTAAATAACAAGCTTTTCACTGGAATGGATAAGTAGGTACGCGGAGTTCCATGAAATTCTGCATGAATTACATTTGAAAATATACGATTAATTACTGATATTTCAACGAGAGTTTTCATAAAAAGTCTCAGTATTTATTCATATGCAACTTTGAATTTAATATCAGTAAATTCGCAAACATCCTGAAAATGTAAAAAAGGAAATGTATTTTGGGTACAACGTAATCTTGTGTAAACTCTACGCTTTAGTACGATGATACGGTCTGAGGTTCGCCCATCGCACATAAAGGAAGGGTTTATAGCCAAATAATTATAATTTAAAATAATAGTTCCGTGGCATTTTGTTCTAGTCTCTGCTAAGCCGTTTAAAGCTTTAGGTATATGGAATTTAATAATAACCACCTAGCCAATGGCCTGAGAACGGTGACATGTATCTAACGTATATATTAGAACGAGTAACCTTGATAAGCATATACTTCATTAGCTTTAAGATATTATTATGTCAACTTGTGAGGTCCTGTGGTCTTGAGCATGAATGGTATTGCTGTTTTCTGGAATTTGTTATTTACCAGCGACTCGTAAACCGGAGTACATACCTTCCCAGTACCTACCATTAAACGGCGATCGTCTTCTTATCTTCTGCCCAAAGACACTCAAATATCTTTTAAATCTCTTTGCTTCTGTCAAATCGATATTTATTTGTAGAAGAATATTACATAACCGCTGTGTGTGTGTGTGTGTGTGTGTAAAGATAGTCAGAAAGACTACTCGATATGCGTCAGATGATACTTCGCCCAATCGTGTACCTACTCCTTTATCATAGTCTAGGTTAACTGAGTTTCTGCAGTGGTTCTAAAACAAATGTTTTTTTTTTGTATTTAATTATGTGATTTCACTGGCTTGTTGGTCGAGTGGTCGCAATCGCGACTGCGGAGCATGAGGTACTGGGTTCGATTCCCGGAACTGGTATATTTTTTTGGGGTTTTTCATCAGGAATTTCTGAGTAGCAGCCTCAGAGCCTGGATTTAGGCTCGGTTGATGGCCATAGGCTCACTTCCTATTACATGGGACTTAAACGCAACTGTCGAAATGTGAGTGTACTAAAGGGTACATCCATGGTACACCTCTGGGCCCTAATAATTACAAGCGCGATGTTATGAAATCTTTAATTGTGTGTCATCTTCAGGTCTGGCGGCATCCATGGAGAAGGTCTTACCATAAGCGAAGAAAAGCGCAGTGGGAACTCCAATCAGATTATTGCGATACTGTAAGTTTGGTTTGATTTCATTGATTCTTCAAAATGTTCAAATGATGCTATTGACAGGGGAAATGAAGACGTTTTTCTGTGCGGATGATTACTATAACACTTTTATACTTATTCATAGTATAAGAACTTCTATATAGATTAATGGTGGTATTTAATGGAAGATATCAATTTCCACCAATACCCTAATCGGAACACTCCCTGCTACAGACAATTTGTTAAGTAGAAAAATATTTGAGGGGTTATGGCTCTACTTCCGGTCGCCACTTTTGTTCATAAGAATTACTACACCAAATATGTTTCCTTCAAATAAGAGCATTAATATTTTCACCGGACTTCATTACTTAGTTTGATCTGTATCAAAACAGGGCTTAATATAATTGATACTTGTGTATTTTTAGGGTTACCCCGCCCCTATATTTAAATTTCTATAATAATTTTTAATTGCACTGCTGTCAAAACGATGAGGAACAAGAACCGGCCTGAGGATATGCGATATCCGGGATCCCACACTTAGGCCGCTTAAGGAATACGGGCTACTTCACAGAGCCGAGGCACAGGCCTCGGCTCTGTGAAGTAGCCCGTACCATTTAGATTATTATTAGCTAATTACGCTGTTTTCCTTCTAGATCCGCACTACACCTCCATATGACTCCGGTCGGCGACTGCTCGATCTCATGGACATGTCCATCTTTGACTTCCTCTCCGGGAACATGGACAGGCATCATTATGAAACCTTCAAGTTCGTATATCTCAATATTAGTCATATATTTCTCAATATTAGTCATATATATCTCAATATTAGTCATATATATCTCAATATTAGTCATAATATCCGTGTTGTATTTCTTATAGCAGTAGCTGTGTTTCTCATGTTGGCCATTGTTAATACAAATCCAGTTCTACAATTAAATCTCGGCTAATCATCGTGAGGAAATCAGTCTTCCAAACGACTTTCATGGTTATTCAGTTTTGAAAGAAACGTAGAATGTATTGGCAATGCTCAAGGTTCAATTTGGCTATGGTATTGGTAACTGAAAGGCAGACCTAGTATTTTAGTGATCTCTCAATCTTATTGCTCACGCGACATTTTACATTGCATATAAATCTACATTATTACGGGCCCAACCGGAAAATCGAACGAGAAGGCCGTTTCCTTAAATCATTGGAGAGCAATTCCGTTCATACTGGAAGTAAAACAACTATTTTTAGTTGAGAGATGTCGTGGTCATACTGCTCATTGTAATGCAGAATTTCAAGTTTTGTAAGGCCGTAGCCAAATAAAGATTGTCGTAACGAGTGTTGTTGTTGCAGAATGTTCGGGAACGAGACGTTCACACTGCATCTGGATCAAGGGCGAGCGTTCGGCAAGGCGTTCCATGATGAGCTTAGCATCTTGGCACCTCTGCTGCAGTGCTGTCTCGTGAGGCACACCACTCTCTCTACGTTACTGAAGTAAGCGACACTGGACAATGTCCAAAAACTTGGAGTATATCTGTGTCCGTTCTTTAATATCCTTTAATCGTTCATTTATTTATTTCATCTATACTAATATTATAAAGCTGAAGAGTTTGTTTGTTTGTTTGTTTGTTTGATTGTTTGTTTGAACGCGGTAAACTCAGGGACTACTGGTTGGAATTGAAAAAATCATTTAGTGCTGGATAGTCCATTTATCGAGGAAGGCTTTAGGCTACATAACATCACGCTACGATCAATAGGAGCGGAGCATAAATGAAAAATGTTGCAAAAACGGGAAAAGATATTCCTTTTTGAGAGCTTCCGTTGCGTGCGCTGCGAAAACGGTTTAAGTTACGTAAATATCATGTATGACGGAATTGTTCCTCTTTAAAAGTTCAAAAAAAAAGTCCGCGATAGCATATGTTTATCTTTTAAGATTGACTCACTGTAACCATTTTTTATATTAAAATGTTAGGTTTAAAAGAATGATATTTTGCGAAGCTTATTTAACCCATATGGTATTAATCTATATCTAAATAAATATGTTTGTTAGCACGGAAATTTAATATAGAATATTTGTGCCCTTTACTCTATACAGTTTAAACAAATATCTTAGAAGATATCGCAATGTAAAAATATACGGGCGACAAAATAATTAAGCGCGTGGCAGTCATTCGGTCCGGTGCGGTAGGTACGTGGGGATTCTGGCCTCTGGGGGCTCCGGAGAAATTCAAATTCAAAATATTTACTGCCCTATAATGTTTACAAGTACAAGTTGTTACTGTATATTAAACAGTAAGAGATACCTATAGTAATTGTTACTTTAATAATAATAATATATAATAATAGTATAATCGAAGCCAATCTAAACTAAAAGGTATTATAAAGAGGAAAGGTAAGATTTTTTGTTTGTTACGAGTACGATTTAACTCAATTTAATATGTTAGATAGTCGATTTATCGAGAAAGGTTATAAGCTATATTATGTGACGCAGACGAAGTTGTGTGGGTCAGCTAGTTTTTAATATTACGGGCCAGTGCATATTGTGACTGTTCCTAAATTACCCTGGGCAGGTAAAATTTTCGTTTTTCCTATCTCATGTAAATATTCGTAAGGTCCACTTTCCCCGTACCACAGTATATCATACACGTGTACCTTGCTTTGTATGATGATCCCGTACAATGAGAGATCCGTTTCTGGGGTATGGAGAAGAGGGTGTCAAGTTCTTCATCTCCAATAGAAAAGGGAGGATCCTCCGACCAGACGGGTGTTGTCTGGTGGGCTACTTCTTGCCTTCCGCCTTTAAAATATATTTTTTTGCGCAGATTCCAAAATGGTGTGGCATTATCGAAAGTCCTCCGTGAATCATTGAGGAAAGACCCGGTCGACCCGGTCCTGTGGGAGCCACACCTCGCCGCCCTCGACCGGCGCATCGTCATCATTCTTGACGCCATTAGGAAGTGCATCGACAAGATTGATGCTTCCCTACAGAATGAGGTGAACGATTTCGTATGACCGCTCACACTATCTATTAATTGCTACGGGACTCATAGAAACGGTTTCTTGAGTTCAAGTGTCTATGTGATATATGATTGTACGGACTACAAAAGGGAAGGTGCAATCAGTGAAAATGACTTGCTAGTCGAACTCTCTCATAATCCGTGACTTAAGACAAACTTAGATATAAGAAAAGTTGTAATCAATGCAAAAACGTATCGTTAACATCCTTGTCTTTGGTTCTGTCTACAAGACTTGTATTAGACGTAAGATTTTAGTGCCAAAGATTGTCCAAATGAACTTTTGAGATATACAGAATATATTTTAGAACCATTCCACTGGATTTTGATAAGCCATTGTATGCCAAATATATAGAGGAATTGTAAATTCATTTTACTTACCTCATCGGCGGTGAACGGTTTCGTTGTTTGAAAATTAACAGTATTGATGAATTAGTGTACGTAGATATTATATTTTATTTGTTCTTTCTGTATATTTTGGATAATAATTATTATTATGAGTATTTCTGAGCTCATACGAGACTTATGTAGAAGAGTGTGCAATGTTACTGTACATAGGTACTGTTAGTAAAATGCAGTTTATTTGTAAGTTTAGTTGTATTCATCTGCTACACTATTACTTTTGTTGTGAATTCTGTTACCATAGCTGAAAGCTCAAGAAGAGACATATCATAAATAAGCTCCGTGTGATAAGCACAGACGTCTGATTCTATTTTGTTAAGTTTTAATTTGAGGCTATAAATCAATGCAATCGTACATGCTTTTCTATTTTGTACTGCTTGTGTACTATTAAGATTCTTACTAACATATTTCTCGTAGCTGATCTCATGTTTCATAACACTGAATGGTTATCATTTCACTTAGCTATAAAACGTAACTACATACTAACTATTTTCAGTGGCGAAAATATGAAATCCTACGTAGCTTTTACTTACCGTGTTGCTTTTACTTTGATTAAGTAGTCTATTAGTTAATTTGAATCCGTTAGTAGTTAAGATAATCCTGGCAGTTAAAATGAGACCTATATTTATTTAAATCGTGGTTTTAGTGTAAATTAGTGTTTAATATGGTGTGTGACTGTTACATATACCGGGGGTTCAAGGAGACGACTTGCCAAAGACGTACCTAAAAATTTATGTAAAAATGTGTTGTATAGCAAAATGTGATGCTTGAATGTATGTTTCTGTTGATTGTTTATAAATTAAAAGGTTACATGATTCACATGGATGTTTAATTTCAAATGTACCTTACGATATTATTCAAGGGGTGTACCTAACCTAATATTTTAAGAATCAAAAGAAAAAGAATGACCAAAACTATTATATTTTCACAAAAGAAACGTAGCTTCGTAACCTCGGACCGACAAAACAAAACCAAATTATAAACATGTAAAATATAAAAGAAAATGTCGGGTCAGCGTGCCGTCGACGTCTCATAAAGATCACATAAAACTGGAAACACAGATACGTCCGTCCCCCATAAAAACTGGAATATGAATAGTACGGATATTTGATACAACGTTTTACGACTTTATGGCAGTTTGTTGTTTATTAAATATCTGCGTCGAGTATCTTTAAATGTGGATCTCTTCATCATTGTATAGTAATGCGGGATGAGGTTTGTGTGTCTTCTTAAGAGGGAACAGGGACCGCGAGATAGGTATTTGAAGAAACTTTTGCCGTCGCGCTGCGTCAAGCCTGCTTTTGTAGAGTGCTATAGGGATAGCTGCAGCTCAGACCGATAATATCACAAGAGTTTTGTATTCCCCCTTTTCTCCTCGAAAACTAAGCCGATTTCATCATTATTGAATTATTTTATTTCGATCAATTTATTTAAGTTAAAGCTTTTGTAAAGTATCTAGTGTCTCTAATTTTTAGTGATGTTTGGAGGGTCATATTTTTTTAATTATTAGTTGCGGAAAAAAATTACCATATTTTATGAAAAAAAAATCATTGCTCAAGACGCATTATTCAGAAATAAAAGATATAATATGGAACGCGCGCTATCCCTCTTAACTGACAAAAGAAAACGGGATCAAATACGATTTTTTATTTTTTATTTGATGTATCAAAAATCCTTTGCTTATGAGCTTTGGTATACCTACTCATGTATAAGAGAAGAAACAAATGCTTTATTATTATTGAGATTAAATTAAACTGGTAAAAGGCTAAGCAGATGATGATGAGACGATTTTAAACTGAAGGTTGGGGTCTACAGGCGAATGGTTCCAGCGAGACAAAGCTTTTAAACATCTAGAAGAGGCTTTTATCCGGTAGTGGTTAGTCAGATTCGAAAGTAATAAGTATTATTTTGTATTTTATGAAAATTTTGGGACCGAAAGCTCGTCGAATTCCGACCGAAAATATAAACGTTTTAAGCCAGTAGTTGCAAATGAAATTGGTCCAAATTCGTAGCAATCGAAAAATCGGTATCTATTGGATTTGAAATATTGTCATCGTAAATAAAAAAAGTATCGACATAACGAATATTTTACTCACAAAAACCGCATTTTAAAATCAGTTGGCATGTTTGAGTTATACCTTTGCACAGATATTAATTTAAAAATGATTGGATATCTTCTACGAGTACACTACCGTCGTAATTGATAATGTTCAACCTATTTTAGAACGTACTTGAGACGGATAGTAGTTATGATGAGCGACTGCTGAGCATAAGGCCCTGGCTTCGATTCCCGGGTCGAGCAAAGTGTTATTGGGTTTACCATCAGAAATTTCTAAATAGTGGGTTGATGGGCCCGGATGATGGCAATAGGCTCGTCCTCTATTACATGAGACTTAAACATAACTGACAAAATCTGAGTGTACTATTAGGTACACCGCTGACTAACCCTTCGGGGATTACAGGCGTGATGTTATATTAGTATGGTGCTCTTACGACACATCCTTATGGAACACAAATAAAATCAAATTATGAAAATAATACGAAAGATAGACCACATAATTATTTTTTTGTTATGAATAAATAATAATAATAACTCCCTTATGTCGATAATGTAGTTTTGATGACATACATAGAGTATTTAAGGGGAAATGCATAATTATATTACTTTTCCGCGCACTCAACAAAGAGCTAAATCTATCAGTACAAAGAAATTTTAATAACGGCTTTTCTTTGTCGGCTTGTTGTAATAAACCCTTTCTTTGAGAAATAAATCTGATTTTCTAATTAAGAACAAACATTATCGTCTCGAGAAATTTGTTCCAAGCGAAACAGCTATATTAAAGGAATATTTTCATAATGAAAGGCGCCATCAACTGGGGTAGGGAATTATCGTGAAATTCGACGACAGTTGTCGACACTTGCCTTCAATTCGTTCCCTTGGCTCCTAATAGTAAAGACCTCGACCATTCTACAACGAACCACGATATTTTTAATAATTAATATTCATCTACATAATGAGCTTTCAAATTACTCGCGAACATTGAATTAAAATTGTGTTGAAAGCATTGTTGAACATTTCATATAATTAATTTTGATTGTTCCGTGGCTCTCAATCCCGACATCACTGTTAAGAAGTTAATGGCTAGAACTGGGGACGTTTGTTTTTTCTTCTTAATTAAAATAAGCGTAGACGCAGCTGCAAATAATTGAATCGCATTTCGTGACGTAATTTAAAAAAAACGAGGTTTGAATCCTGTTTTCTTTTTCGGACAACATAACCTTGAAGTTTTCATTCATAATTGAATGTTGACCTGTACAAAAAACAGTCAAAGAAGCTGATCACTCATCCAGGTAATTATGATAACATCCGTATCCATACTTAATATTATAAATGTGAAAGTAACCCAACTAGCACACTAGTGGAAATAGCAGCCTATTTTGCAACTTTTAGCTGTACAGTAGCGCTTTATGGGTTCAGACAGTGGTTTTAAGTTCTACTATTGCTTTCGTATCTGCTCATAGCTGTAAATATCACTAGGGGTAGCAGAAACTGAACCAAATGCCACTTTAGGTTTTATAAGAGTTCATTTTACAACCCATTTGCCGTCTATAGCTTTAGAAGAGAGTTAAACATTGTATGTTAAAGCTTAAAGCGGCAAAAAAGCTTCTATTGCTGCTGCTGTACGCTTCAGAACTGCATAAAGACATTAATTTCAGACTTTTTAACGGAACTGTATAAAAGATATATTTATCACTGTTCTGCCACTGATAGTTTCATTGCAGAAGTGATTTGTACTTTTGCGCAGACTTAAGTAGGAATTTGATCGACTGTTTTACTAATAGCGACATTAAGGCTTCACAATAGAAGCAGGAGAGTAATGGACATTGCCTACTCATTTGGATACATTCTGCTATGTTTATTGGAGAAATCACATTTTATAAAATATTTGAGCCAGTTCATAAGAAATATGGATCTGAAAGCATGGAAGTTCAAACAAAGAAATCAATGAACGTGGATATCGCAAGAAAGTACAGAGAGTTTATCAGAATATGCAGAAATTAAAAAAGGCAACTGTGTGTGAGAATTCTGTTATATTAAATAACACGTAAGTTTTTTTTAACTCAATTACGCGAGAATAATTTATCTTTTATTTTTAGAACTCTATTCATTTAATTTATTCTTTAAGGGATTCATTGGAAACAAACAAAAATAATGCGCCAAGTTCGAGTTCAACAAACACAAGCGAGGGTCCCGTAGAATTTGTTTTCTCAATTGCTGATAACGGACCAGTTACAGAGGAAAAGTAAGTTATAGCTTGGTGTGGCATATTATAAAAATAAAGTAAAATAACCTTCATTGCGTAATTTTTTGTTTTTTTCTTCTAGACTGGACTCGGACAGCGATACTGAATATAAACTAGAGTATGTCGAATGTGAAAGAAAATGGAGCTATCGCGAGCAAATACGAATTTGGGCGCTAAAACACAAATGTAGTCATGTAGCTTTAAAAGACTTATTTCAAATTTTAAATCAAATTACTCCTAACGCTATGCCTAGAGATCTACGCTCACTACTTGGTACACCAAGAGAAATTACAGTAAACTTCGTCGATCCAGGTGAATACTGGCACAATAACTTGAAAAATAGTATAAAATAAATTTAGAAAATTCTAATATTATACTGGAACATGTATCGATTTTAGTAAACATAGACGGAGTACCTATTTACAGAAGCTCCAAACAACAATTTTGGCCTATATTGTGCAGTATTTTTAGGGCAGATAAATATTTTTTAACTATTAAAAAAGAAGTGATGGAGGTGATATGTATCAAAGTTGAAAAAAATCAAATATATATTTATTGTAAGAAATTTGATAATTTTGTAAATGCTTTTGACCTTCCAATCTTCTCCTCTTATCTAAATATTTTCAAAAACTATACATCAGTTTTAAGTTCAGAATACGTGTGTTCGCCGTGTGATGTTAAATGTAAACTTGTGGTCACTCGATATGAATCGGATTTATATTTTGTTCCTTTACTACACACATTATAATGAGTACAATCGAATCGCCTCTTGTATAATTGTATTGGTGAATTGAAATAAAAAAATATTTGAGATAAAATCAACTTGTTTTATTGGCAAATTGGCCCATAATTGACATTATTAAATTAGGTAAATTCTAAAACAACAACAGTATAAACAATATTTGCACAAAGACAAATTTAACTAAATCCGTGAATCTTAGCATGTTGCTGTGATTATCTTTGCTTCTGCCAATCTCTATGTTGCCTGGTCGGCTTCATCCAAGTTTCACCTACGGTGGCAGCGTAGCATTTTCTTTTCCATTCTTTGGACTAAACCTCGCCAAACTCCTGTCATTTCCATTGACTACCACTTTCGGACCTGGCTGGGTTTCCAGCTCAAGCCGGTAAGATGCAAAGTTCTTGTTTATTTTGTTGTTCATTATAAGTTTGGATTATTTTGAAAGGCATTCTGAAAACATGGTAAGACATAGTAAGTGTTGACAAACAATGGAAAGAGCGAAAAATATAGAAGCAGCTACAAACGATCATCGTATTTTAGGGTTTTCAACGAGTTCTACGGATCTCTAAACAAATAACCATTAGTGTGGTTCGATATCTGCAGTAAGTACGAAATAAAAGTGATTGTAAAGGCTTGAACTGCATTAGTGGTACAGGTATTACTTGGACCTTCAGAAGAGTGAAACATAGCGCTTTGACGCGCAGAGAAGAAGTATTAAGGTTGAAGTTGCAAGTTAAAGCTGCTTCTCATAGACGCCATGTTTACAAGACAATTATTTATCATTACTTGAGAAATTTATAGGTTTTTATCACAATTTGTAGTAAAATATAACTTAATATAGAACCAGCAACTTACTAAACACAAATGTAGTCAAGTATGTAATTTCAATATCGTGTACCAGTAGATTTAATAATATTTATGTAATAATATTTTACATATTTTACGATATTCTGAGGTAATTATTGAGGCGCGTTAAAAATACTTCAATAATATCAACTATATGCACGATAAACTGATCTGCGTTTTTAGCCACTTGCATATAATACAAAATATAGCTCAAAAACACTTACCTTCATTTCACTTATTACCTATTTGTATTCAGTAATGTCTGACGAACAGATGTATTTAATAAATGAGAGACAAGGTGAATGATCAGTGATCCTTTATTCGTTCAGTTAAACCTGTCATTCATTCAATAAGCGCCACAAGAGCTTTAGTGTGGTGTTAATTATTAGTTGCAGCTCCTGTAGCATTTTTATGCCACTATTATGAAGTTCTAATGGAACTGTAGATTGCAAAAAGTTGTGCCCCTTTGGCTGCAAAGCGGCTGCACAAGGTCTGCAGTGCACGCTCTGGCGCTTGAGCTTGGCGCCTTTAGGAATAATCGGATTAGCTCCAAAGCTCTTAAGCAACAGTTTGTGCTAGTTGGGAACTCTGTTTCCTTGTTTGTTACCTTTTCATGACATAACGACTGATCAGATTGTAATGAAATATGGCAAAAGATTATATCCTTGTGAAGAATATAATCGGGCTATCTTTTTTTTTACACATTCACATAAAACTTTCCACGCGAACAAAGTCACGGGGCAACAGCTAGTATCAAATAATTATGTGATTCAAGTCAATTACTCAACTTTAGACCCAACATTAATTACTTTTATCCAAAACAAAACTTTAATGTCTCATTTGTATAAAAATAATCCGTTAAAGTGTTGAAGCACAATGTAAACTTAAGAGTTTACATTAATGTTGGGTAAGCAACTACCTGAACATTGAACATTTAATTTGCAATAACATTGAACTCCCAACACAAAGTTCAGCTGTTTGCAGGATGTTCGGGCTATCTGTAACATGCAGTACTGCTCTACGGGCTACGCGGTAGTTAGTCTGTGTTACTAGTATGTAACCTGTCGAACTGTTGAACTGAGAGAGCTTGCATCTGATGCTGTTGGTTCATATCACACTTACCTATTAGTAGTTAGTAAGTGTTAGTGTAGCATCTAGTTAACAATGGTACATTATCTCAATGTACTGATTATATTTGACCTGAATATTTTGAGGAAAGCTTTCTATGGGATCTTGAAATTTGTTTCACATTGAATTCAATCATAATAATTTGTATTGGGCATTCATCTAATTGTAGATGGAAGCAGGTTTACATTAAGGTGCTGCTAGCAAGAAGAAATGCTATGTCGACCTCAAATATTACGATAAAAGTAGGAATAAGAAGCATTATTACGTTTTAATTTTTTACGGACTTGAAAAATTAATTGTTTTGACTTATTTATAAGATACTTTTTTGTTTTGGGTTTATTTTATTACAATTAAGTTCTATAACATGACTCAGGACAACTACCAAACCGTTATAAAGATTCAAAAAGTTCACAATATTTTTCATACATTTCAAGACCGACCATAGAATCAAACCTGAAATATTTCCACCGAACCAACGACAGATTTACACAACAACAGATACGTATTATCACACGCAGCTACGCTCGCTTTTATTACAGCTATGAGGCTTGTCCATACAACAAAGTCCACGTTACTAAATCGAGTGATTTATGCGTGTCCGATGCTTCGACGTTAGGCACCTAGTGCGCTATTGTTTCTCCACGATTTATCGCGAATGCCCGCACAGGAGTCGCCGGCACAACAATTCACTTGGACAACAACAACATCGTATGCATTGACGTCACTGAGCACTACGAGGACCTATTGTTGGCGCTGTGTTCCTGGCTATTACAAATGAGCCATGAGCTGCTGATGACATGTACGGTAGTTTGTCAGCGGTTCGGTGTATAGAGGATTTGTTATTTTTTAATGATTGTTGTCTTTGTTTTAACGGTATTGTAGAGGACAAAGCATTAGGATCGTGCTTTGATCAAAGTTGTGGGGGACGTTTAATAAATAACGTAATTTCAGGACTGGTCAGAAGTAACACATTTTTTTAAATCCACATTTCATCAGCTATGTTTAAGTGCCATGTAATATGGGGCGAGCCTATAGCCATCAAATGGGCACAAATCCAGACTACGTGGCTGCTACTGAGAAATTCCTGATGGAAAATTCAATAACACTTTGGTTTGTAAGTAATAAATCAGTTCTAATTATTAAAAGTAGGTTACTGTGAAGTTAAGTCTGCTTTTTCCTGAGATTCAACGTCGCTCGATACACTTTCTATATTATTATTTCGTGCACTAGATTTAGAACTAACCTTTAAACTCGGCACGATAATGTCATGCGGGCCCTAAGGCGGTACCCACACCGTGTTACTACCTGGTTTAGTTACACTTATCAGAATAGAGGGGAATGGCATCAACTGTAAATTGCAGTAAACTCACGAACAATAATAATGTAGGTATAGGACTCTTCTCCAAGTTCAAACGCGAATTCTTCGTGAAACATGGATTGCTTTGAGATAAGACCTGCTTTATAATAATGTGGGTTCCCAAATATTAGTTTCGTTACCTACTTAACATGCAAATAAAATCAATAAAGTAGGCGAAAATTGGTTCAAAACCTTGATAAGTGTAATTTACGTATTCGTGACTGTAAATTATATAGTAAACTTGCCAAGCTATCTCTGTGCCTCTAAAAGTAAGCTAAGGCCAATGACCTAACTAACTACCCCTCTCGGCCGTAGATACGGACTTTAAACCGACGCATTTTTAATTTATTATAATAAAAATTATACATGTTTTAAAAAAGTAACAAAACCAAATCATTTTCCTTTGTATTGCAAAGCAGCAGATATTTTTTTGATATTGTTTTGTTAAAAAATGAAGGAGTAAAATGGTTCATCTCAACGATTTGGAGGTGAATTTGTGGATTGTTTTTCTTATTATGTGATACCGATAGAAATTTATGGCTAAACCAAATTACGTATCATATCATGTAGATTATTAACAATTTTTCTCTGCTTCACCTGCACTCTGTTTTAAAGCTTTTTTCGAGAGAGTAGCCTTAACCCATGGTCCTGGCATTTGTAGATCCTTGACACCTAGATATCCCATCATTCCAGCTGCCTCCGGTTTGACTGGAAGCTGACCCCGACATAGTTAGGAAAAGACTAGACAGATGACCTAATTGTCATCATCACTGCTTCAGAACAGAAGGAAAAGGACGCCCTATGCCGATTACACCCATCCAACTGGTTGGCCCGTTTGTAACATCTCTGTGTACAATGTACAAGCCGAAGGCCCGATCGTATTTTTCTTCAGCAAAAGTGTCGGACTTGCATCCTGTACTTAATTAATCAAGGAACAATTTTATTAAATCCTTCCTTAGTGAATATTATCGACAGTAGAAGAAACTGACATACTAAATTTCGTGCTTCAGAACCCAGTGATTTAGGCTACGCATTGTCTGACAATGAATTCATTTGTTTAGGCTTTTGATGAAATAGAATTTAGAAGATTCACTTGGTTGTTATGGAAACTGAAGAATTCTTTTGTATCGATATCAGCATATTATGTTTAAAGCAATTGCTCACAGTTCCTTTTCCATACTAGGAAATAAAAACAAAGGGATTCATTGACTAACTTCTTTATTTAATAAACGACTAATGATTTTACAACAAAGCTAGATTATTGCATTCGTGTTTTACTGAATAGAAAATGGCAGTAAAACTCTACTGTTTATGCTTTTGTACTATTTGTATTATGATTAAAAGCATTTACAGGCTTGTGTAATAAAGCACTAAGAGACCAATGGCGGACGGTGTGATAGAAGATAGCCAGAGCATGATTTATAAAGAGCATTAGGTGAGCCAGTAGTACCAGTACTGAAAACTATGCAAGGGAAATTCGGTGCTGCATTTTAAAGGAGGAAATAAAAATTCTCAAGACCAAATGAAAAACCCCGATAGCCATAATAATAATAAATGTTTAAAAAAAGATACAACCGAATTGAGAACTACCTCCTTTTTTTAAGTCGAGTATTTTTTTTAAGGTCCTTATACTTAGACAAAGCACACAATTAGACCTCTGAGGTATGTCTTATCATGCCATGGCCTGAGATTTGATCAACGCGCTATTGCAAGTTGTATTATAATCGAATTAATGTAATGTTCTTTTAGCTCATGTTTTATGTTTTTACTATTCATTGAGTCTCTAATGTCTACAGGTTTGGTTTAGTAAATTAGGTATTGTGAAAAAAGCGGAAATGTGAAAAATCGTTTTCCGGTAAACAAGCGGTGATCTAGTCATAACTGTGGCTGGTTGACCTTCTCAGCCTCCTGTCCTGCTCTTGGTGTAACTCCAGCGCACCAACATCGAAACCACTGTTAAAGCTGTCCATTTTTAGGTAGTATTTTTTTAAATCTTAACCTTTAGTACTTAAACTTAAATCTGAATAAAACGAGGACACGACTAGAAGAGCTTAACTCCATTTACAACAACATTTTCAAAACAATATACCACACATACATAACACAACATCAAGCCTGTAATCCCCGAAGGGTTAGGCAGAGATACAAATAATAGTACACCCACAATTCGCCAGTTATGTTTATGTTCCATGTATCGAGTCTGGTTCTTCTAACCAAACAGACAGATGTGTTGCTGGGGAGTTTGCTCCGCCACTTCTTCTTTCCAGCGAAAACACTAGGAAGTGTCAAAGGGTGGGCGTTTTGGGGAACTGTCACTTGTAAATAAGTAAAGTAAAGTAAATTTTGACGTTCGAAAAGTGCTGATTATCAACCAAGTTTGAATAAATGACTTTTGATTTTTATTTTTTATTTTAATAGGAGGCGAGCCGAACAAATCCAGACTCCGTGGCTGCTACAGAGAAATTCCTTATGGAAAAACTCAATAACACTTTCCCCGACTCGAAAATCAAATCCATTAACTCAAGCTCAACAGAGGTGTTTGCGTCCACTAGACCAACGAGGCAGTCTCAAACAAATAGTCCTCTAAAATATCTCTGAGTGGCGTTTAGGTATACCTAGATAGGTCCACAATCAGAACCGAAATGCCATTTGCTTTTTTCTATCCCATAAATAATAATTGGCCGCTTCGATTTGTTGATTTATGGTTATTAAAGATATGTAGCAGTGATAACACGCACGGTTTCAAAATTCATTTACATGGAAATGTGGACCCCTGATCGATATTATGGCTATTGTTATTGCGAACCTCAAATTGTCTGTTTTGGTTATATTACTTACGTGTTTCTGTAGTTGGGATTCAGAAGCAACTAGTCATATGAATGTGACACGGGAATAATTTATTGTCACATTTCAAGTGTTGAGAAAGTACTCATTAATGATTCTTAAATCGACTCATTTTACCAAGACCCCACTCTAAAAGTAATCAATCATAAGAATCGACAGTATCATACAGGCCAACGGTTTCATTTACACCATCCTACATACTGGCACCCACCTTAAAAGTTTAAATAAAGAACCATTCCACGTTTAAAATATCGATTTATCTGAAGCCATTATTCATAAAAATTATGAGCTATAAAGATAATGATGTATTATTGGGAACAAAAATCGGTGGAGACAAAAGTTTCCTGGTCCAGTAGCGCCGGCCGGCAATTTATGGTTATCGGACCCGTTGCAGATAGCCGGGCAAAACGGATGAGTGTCGAACCAAACGGGCGCATGCATTATTCTTTGAGCATATTCCAAATTAGAGCACGTATTTGTCAAACTAGGATTTTATGATTAAAATATATAAGACAAATGCTCGGATCGGCTCGGATTAAGGTACACTCTAAAATTATTGGTGTAGATGTCCATTTTAATTAGATGGTCTGAAAGAGTAAAAGTTTTTCAGTAAGCTATGTAAGTTATTATGCTTCTGCTTTTGTGCATATGCTAACATGTCGTTTGTAAGTAAGAAATAGGTTATGTGAACCTTATTAGGTTTATATTTATTTTCTATCTACCAAACCGATTATTTACTATTCAGACGCAGCATGGATAACATCGCCAATTCGCCACGTAATCTCGCAAGGAATCTTTCAAAGTAGGTACGCACAAACACATCTTTTGTTCAAGACATTTTTCAAAAAATATTCCACTTTTCTAAGTTGACGCGTTTGAAGAAAAATATAAAATATATGGACAAATTATGTATATCCAGAGCATCGTATCTATAACCAAATAAATACATAGATACAGAATTCTCGAGATGAAGATAATATATGCCGTCGCATATAAATCGGTAACAATATGGATATACATTTACATAGATTTTCTTGGTCAAAATGTAAACTTGATATTTTCTGCTTTGCAGTCACACTAAAATAAGAATGGTGATATGAATGAAACAAAACAACTAAGAAATTGTTCAACATCATCGAGTGTTTCGCAAAAATAAATATATGAAGATTGTTGCTTGATTAAGTTGAATGTTTGTTTTATTTTCTGACTAGGCTAATTGTGTTTTTGTTTTTTTATTTTCATTATTTTGTTGATATATTTTTTTTTTTTTTTTTTTTACTTTTTATCTATATTATTGATTGGAACTTTTATTGATTATTGTGCTACTCTGTATTCGACACAAATGTATTTTGTTAAGAATAAATGACTAATGACTAATGACTAATGTTACAGTCAAAGTTGATGGTTGAAATTGGAATTCAAATAGATACCTATTAAGCTATTCTAAGATATGAAATGTATATGGAAACGTTAAAAAAATGTAGAGAAATGTAGTAAAATGTACAACAACCCCAAACATGATATGAATGAAAATCAAGTCATTTGAGACAGCCAAAGTAGTAATTGCAAGTTTGAAAATAATATGATATTTGGTCTTTACAAGACTTGAAGCTAAGAGGTTGTGGAAGCGTTTAATATATATTTCAGTCCAATTAGTTCCGCAGACAGTGGCTCTACTCTACAGGTTGATACCAAAACTATTACAACTCAGTAAGCTTACAAAATGAAGCACGTAACTACTTCATTTTTGGGAAACTTAAGTTTCTCGTCCCATAACTTTCTCACCCTCTTTTGTAAATAATAGCTCTTCCATAAGCAGAGTTTAATCGAAAAAGAGTCATCAAAATCATGGCGACGATGATACTTAAAGAAAAAAATATATGCGTTGAACGATGGATGTCCAATAATATTATTATTGGACATCCATTATAATATAATTGGCGTCTTCACCCCATACTCCGAAGTATGTTTATTCAATCCAAATTCACAAGTAGGTACTTGCAGAAGGCAGTAGTTCTCAGCCGAAGATATTCATGATGCAATTAAATTATGCACGGTACTGAGGGCAAGTTCGGATTGGTTTGATCAAATGTGGGCTACCTATGTTTGCATTTCATTGGCAAATGGAATCGCTACTTGCCCGCTCTGTTTGCCAATTTCCACCTCGGTTTCTGATATAATTTCGATAATTATTTTAGGGTATACCGCTGGCTTCCTTATGCTAAAGTATTAATAGTCCGAGTAACTGGTTCCTAAATGCAGTAAAATTTATTCGGAATGAGCCTATAAGGCTGAGCCTATTTTAGTTGTAGAGCTTTTAGCATTTACGAATATTTTAGTGTGTGTTGTAATTTTTCTTCTTCTTAGAATAAAAAGACAAATAATGTATTTATTTTAAAAGAGAGAATATTAAGTATGTGTTTATACTGTGCTTGAAACAGAGCAGTAATTAGGCTACCTACTGCTTTTGCGGACGAAGTCACGATTTTTAAGAACGCTGGTGATTATTTTTGAAACATTAAAACAAGACCTAATAAATCATTGCGTATTCTCACCGGCTTAATTTTAGTTAGAATTATTTCATAAGTGTTTTATTTGTCAATCAACATTACAACAACTATAGATAGAACACAATTCCAATATAACACATATAACTTGAATTTGTTTGTGTTGTTTGCATACTTCATTACCCAAAATATAAAAGTGGGGCTCGAATAAAATACTTATATTATGAATTAATGATATAGTTGTCAGAATCTAGCCGAAATAGAATCAGGTTCATTTGCTGGAGGCCCGCTCGCCGGCTGTGGCACATTCTGAATATTTGAGAATGCCCGAAAACAGTGCCGTACAACACAATACGTAGTTATGTGATGCGTTGCTATTATTAAACAAGTTGTTTTTGTAGAGACTATGGCTTTTATGACGCATGCGTTTGCTTAATGCAACGGATGATTTAAGTTGACGGTTTTGGTGTAAAATACATTTGTTAAATTATGATCTTTCAGTACGTAAGCCACCTTAAAAAAACAATTGAAATAATGTTCACAAAATAAATGATTTGGAATTTCATTTATTTTGCGAACATTATTTTAATTGTTTTTCAGTGCAAAAGTAGTATCTCCTATTAAAGTTGTCAGGGGTTAAACTACTTTTGCACTGATAGCTTCGAATAAAAGAAAAGGTTACCCATTTAAGTAGTAATTAATGTTATTAACACTAGTTAAAATGTTTCAAAAGTAGAGTAATTACTGCCGCACTCAGAAAGCTTTAATGATTACTTAGGCCATCACTTAGTAAAGGTTTTGACAGTTTTGTCATACAAAAGTATGTCAAATCTTTACTTAGTACCGGCTTAAGTAATCATTAAATATCTCTGAGTACCGCAGTTAGTCGTTACTATGTTAGATGCAATGAAAGATAACTTATCTTTTATTTGCATAAAAGTTGGAATTTTCTGGAACTACGTCCGCTGAAAAATCGATCCACCATCCTTAAACAGCATTATTAATAGTAACAATGTTATGTGATAATTCGATCCCTCTATTTCCTGTAACATGGAATAATTAACCGGGTGCAATCAGATCACCGCGCTGGCCAACACATCACACTAATTGTTCGTGTCCCTCAATCGGGAATACTATCTAGTACGAAGTTATTTTGGTTATCATTAACTTACAAACGAATAATAACACCACTGAAATGCTAAACTTTAGTTTATTTGTTCAAAATTGCAATAATAATAAAGACAGTGTACTTCACACTACAAGGGTGCTTTGCCTATATCACATATTGTAACATAACATCACGCCTGTAATCCCCAAAGGCTTAGGGAGAGATATATGTGCTTAATTAAACTCATATTAACACTTTTCCCGCACCGGGAATCGAACCCAGGACGTCATGCTCAGAAATTCCGCTTGCGACCACTAGACCAACGGGGCTGTCAACCACCAAATAATTTAATGCATTTAAATGCTCATCATCATCTTCATGCCCTTATCCCATTCTATTTGGGGTCGGCGCAACACGTTGTCTTCTTCCATTCTTCCCTGTTACACGTCACGGTGGCATTTACTCCTTTCTCATTCATATCATTCCTCACTCAATCTATCCATCTTTTCTTTGGGCTTCCACTCTCTCTCCATCCATCAATATTAAATCCATCTCTAATTCAGTCACATGCGTTTCATCCCTCCTCATTACATGACCATACCAAGATAAACGACTTCCTTTCAATTTTTTTGTAACAGGAGTCACTTTCAAACTTCCTCTAATATAACTCATTCCTTACTTTGTCCATTCTTGTCACTCCGCACATTCTCATCTCCGCTACATGCAATCGTTTTTCATTCATCTTTTTCATAGCCCAGCGGTACGTCTAATCATGGACTTGTATATTTTCCCCTTTAACTTGAGGGGCATCCGTGGATCACAAGTTGTTCCAGTAACCTGTCGCCATTTCATCCATCCTGAGTTGATCCGTTTCGTTACGTCCTGGTCTACTCAAATGCTCAACAATAGTTTATTGGTTCAAAATTGCAAAAATACTAGAGTAGACAGTGTACTTCACACAACAATATCAAATACTTGCTAGCTATGTACTACCTCTGTTATAGTTACCAGCCCCGTTTCTTCAACTTATTTCTGTAAAGTTTAATTTCAGTAAGCAACACAATGAAACAAATCCCCCACATAAGAATCAATGCGTAAAATAAAGTGCTAATTTTCGACAAACTTATTCCCGCTGGATTTAATGCATCATCATCACCTTTTCTGTTAAAAATCCATCTTTGGTTATTGTCATCGCTTAATAGATTTTCAATAAATCCTGCTTCCACTAGGCTGAAAATAACATCGTCGACATCTTTAGCCGCTGGCCATCCAGGGCGCATGTAGAAACTGGCACCCGTTGCACTTATACGCTTCTCCAAAATTTGAATATACGATTCTAGGTCCCGAACCAAAGCGACATCTGTAGCTAGAAGAAAGTTTTCCCCTTCAAAGATACGTCTAATATATGTTCTCAGTTCATTCATTGGTATTACTTTGTAATTAGGTTCCAAAGGTGTCTCTTTATAATATTCAACAACCACTTCAACTCCGCCGAAACCATCCACTTTAGTTACTGCGTCTTCAATGGACTCTAAAGGTGGCTCTAAATCTAATGTCTGCAATGCATCAACCAGGTCTGTTAGATAATCAATCCGAAAAAAAAAACAAAACCAAATCCAAAGGACGAAAAGAGAATTAAGCATCCGTGACTTCGTCTCGAACTTCGCTGACTGACCCAACAATATGATGAATGATTGATAGAGTATACGGTTGCTTCCATTCGTTATATGAGGCTTACATTTTCTTACTAACATAGCTGTAATGATAAACGAAATGTATACTACTCCGTGTAAGTAAGTAAGATTTGTTTTATCTGGAACAATGAATTTGAGCCAGTCAGATACTTCTCGTTGCTTACGTCCAACCCAACGGATATCTACGGTGTGGTAAGTATGAGATGGCAAAGTGACGGTATATCTTTTCTCTGTGAGAATGTCGGCAGGAATGAGTATATCAGCTTTTTCAGTAGCCAGATCACCGATAGAGCCCGTTGCTGTCCCATTAATATATGATCCAAATACACTGTTATTATATGCAGAGGTAACTTCTAACGAGGCGTTTAATTTAGTCAGTATGATCATAAGCACTTTGCCATCGTAACCACCAACAGAAGTGATTGTACCGTTTTCCACTTCGACCGTAACATAAGGGAAGTATTCCAACAAAGCAGTTCTGATCGGACACTTGTAGAAGTTGCTAAACTTTTTAGGAAACATATTTTCTCCATACTTTAGAAATATGGGTGTGTAATTCGCGCAACATCCATCACTGTATGGAAAGAACGTCGATAGTGTAACCTTACCGGTCACGTAAGCACTTATCAAGATTAAGTCGGCCTGATCATTCTTCGCAGTCACTTCAATGAACTCCGATATCTCATCATTCGTCTTAACAGCGTTTTCCAACACAAGTATAAAACGGATAGGGAACCTTATCACTTCATTTATAAGCTGCATGATAATTTCATAATCATGTAAGCTGTTTGCAAAGTAGATAGTTTGTTTGAATCCAACAGTTTCGTTGATATCACGAATTTTTGTATCATTATAAGTTGACCAGGGGCTGAGGACGACGGAACCAGGGTAGCTCTTCAAATATTCATTCACATATTTGGAGTCATTCATTTTCCAAATGACCGTGGTTGTAAAGTGATGATTGTAGTAAGTGCTTGTGATATTCACTGCTGTCTTTATGAGCTTTGATGTTGCACATGAAGAAGAGAACATTAACTGTAGAAGAATTACAATTGTCAAAACGCGTATCATTGTTCACTGTTGAGTTTTTGCATGAACTAAACACTACTACAACGCTTGAGTACGACAAGTCTACTAGTAAGCTTTTTCCCGGAATATTACACCAGCTTTTATAGCGTGTCATCACATATCAAGGTGGAAAAGCGTATAATTTGTATTGTCACTGTTATAGTTATTAGATAGGTACATATTTCAAAGCTGTGTATTGTTACTCTAGTTTTATTTACGCTTTTATTAGTATAATTGTATGTACAGAATCTTTTACATGGAATGTACCTAAACCTAAAAACTTGCTTGAAAGATACGCATTATTTGTTAGATACATGCTGTCTGGATAGAAAAACGGTAAACATTGGTTATTCGTATAATTTAATCGAACATACACTATGATTAGGTATTACTTTAGCTATAATTATCTGCTTTAACAGTAAAAGCTCTAACCCCAGAAAGACGGCGTAATAACCTATGAAGTCAAAGTCCCATGTTATTTTATAGTGATTTATTGTAGAAACAAATTCTTCACAACGTGTATATAATATCATATAAAAATGCAAATGTACGTCGTGTGTTATATTCAAAATGTATTAGACAATTCAAAAAATATAATTATTCGATTTTTTAGTTCAAATTATTTTTGTCCGTATGAATTGTTTTGTATGGTCAGTTTTCATCATTTTGAGTTATTTAATACATGATTTAACTTAGGCAGCATATCAGTTTCACATAAATACTTAAATATAAGGTAAATAACAAGTTTAACAGCTATACACTATATCAGAGTTACAAATAACAACGACGGATAAATAAGATTAAATAAAATTCAGATTGCAAGCAGACTAGTCCTTTCACCCATAACGGTTGATATATCGAAACAATAGGTACACAAAAATCTTAATTGTGAAGTTGTATCAAAAACTATTTATATATCTGAAAATATTTATATTTCAATGTTTCAAGCTTTAAGCTATCATAATTTTTCTTTGCATCATTATCAAATAAGTCAAATGAAGCAAAAGATTTTTTCTAATTTTAGAAGCGAATCACAATACTATAGACAATACACCTACTCGTACGTTAGATTTCGAAAAGTTATGATTTTATAACAGTTTAAATGTATATTATTATGTACTTACATTATTACAATTCTATCGAGGTACAAATAACGTAAGAATAAGTTCTAAAAATAATTTACTTAATTAATCAGTTATGGTCCAATATTGATCTATGATACAAGTTTAACCGTGCATTTTTCGAGATTTTTTAGTAGAAACTGATTCAATATTGAACCATTGCTTAGTATCACTAAAAATATAACTGGCATGGCCACAGAAGAAAAGAGAATGAGCATTGAGTAGCCAAAGACTTTGGTTGAATGATGTTACTTAAACTATTTAATATTCATGTTAATCTTAGTATTTTGGTTATGGTCATTTAAAATCAGACGGGTAAAAATTCCCTTCAGAAGGGTCACATGCGTTCATATGAATTTGTGCGCAGTGAAAAATATCTTATCATAATATCGATATCAATATCTTATCATATTTAATATGATTTAAAAGTTTTACAAAAAGTTGAGATTTCAGGCACTGCTTGTTGTGGCCACACCTAATATTAAGTGGTAAGTGTTTTAGCCTCCGCGCTGTGTGAGGACAGCGTCTACGAGAAGGATAGCTCCGTTGATGATGGCCAGGGAAGCCTTTGCCAAGTTTTTGTCTTTTATATCGCTCTTTCCATAGTGTTGCCATCTGAAAGATAGACAGGTACAGATAAGTAAATGAAAACACCTCTTAATGATATGATGACTTAATATTTTTTTGAGTTCACGAATTTTCAAACAACAATATCGTTTTTCGTATGACACTGTTTCAGATGTCAATTTTAAAGTAAACCCAGCAACAAACTGAAAGCGAAAGTAACATTATCACTAACACTGAAAACGGGATATTTGTTTGAGTTCCCGATATTTCAGATAATTATATTGCAAGCATGATCACGGATAACTGATGTTATTACGGGTAGGTGTTTATGAACAGACAAATCGTACTACCGTCTTTCTTGTAAATATTGTAAATATCTCGTTTTCAGTGAACAAATATCGTTTGGCACTATAGTTAATAAAGGCTTTCCTGGAAAGCCTTTGTGTCAAGACTATTGTGAATATATTTTTAATTAATAATATAAATGCTTACTTGTCAATAATCAAAGCACCACTGGCGACGAACAAGGCTACACCGACCAGAGAGTAGAAAATGTCAATCCGTTTGTGCGAAGGTGTCTGCATGATGTAACCTGAAACATGACGTCATCATCGATTAAAGCACGGTATTTTGCATTATTAATTAGTTTATAAAACCACGTAGGATGCAGTGCACAAACAGGTGGTCTAATGGAGCTGTTCATTATCTATGCTTCGTTTTTACTAAATGTTTGTTTCACATTCTATATAATATCATTACATTCAATATCAGTCATGCACAAATATAATAATGACTAATGAAATGATACATTACAAAAGTGGTGTCACTTTCTGACATGAGTCAGTCATTGGTCTCTTATCAATAGCCAACGACCCTGGCCTGTCATAGTTCACTATAATTATAGAACTTAAATGAAACACCTATTAATAGAGGCGTGGTGTACAAATTTGAAAACAAGTAATTAAAAAAAAAAACATAGGAACACAGTATATAGGTATTCTTATCATTCAGTTTATAAAACATCTTTTAAATTGGTCCAATTTTAAAGGAGGAAAAAGTCGAGAGCCAAACCCCAAATTATGACTTTTTACTTAGGTTATTCAGTTGAATCTGCAGCTGGCCCTTTCACACGCATGTCGTAATCACGCTTACACAGCGACATTGGGCGTTTCTTCAAAGAACTAATTTTCAAAAATTTCTACGTCTGCTTTTGCTTTTAACTACCTACCGTTAGTATTCTTTGAATTCTACTTTGTCATTTGTTTTGGAAACCCAGTTCGTTTAAAATTTAAGTGACACATCAAGGGAAAGGTACAAGTGATGGATTTTATCAAATCCAGGTTCTTACCAGCTGCGGCTCCAGCGAAGATGATGAGGTAGCCGACGAAGGTGCCGGTGACCAGCATGCCTGTTTCGGCATCAGTATTGTAGCTGTGGTAGTGGAGGGCGACGCACGAACACGTCAGCGCCTGAAATGGAGGAAAAACTTTATGTAGATGATACGGTTGTAAATTATAGTAAGCATTAGCCACCCAGGTACCGTGACCCAGCACTCTCTATGAGAGTGAATGGGTTATTATCCACCATGCGGGCCCAGTGCGTGTCGGTATATGTCACATCACATGTCTTTGATTTTTTGGTTCTAGGACATGCCAGTTTCCTCAAGATGTTTTCCTTCACCGTTTTGAGTAATTCTAGTAAAGCAAAGTTAAATGATTTATCTTGATACACGGAACGATTTTATAAAACTTACTTTTAATATATTTAAAAGTTTTATAAAATAAAAAATTTAAACACCAAGCATGCTGTGGTCATTAACAGAAGCTTAAGACAAGGTTGATTTAGATCTTCCTTTCCTTTCATCAATATTACGGGGGTCGTGAAGATATTTAATTAATGTACCTAAAGTTATATCATTGATTAACTAAATTAAAAAAAACTTGTGAAAAAGTTGGAACTTTGACCACACATATAGCCGTAACTAGATCCCAGGAATAAGACTTTTTTGAATTGGGACAAGCCCGCCACACTATTCCCAAACAACTGTAACTCCTGTAAGCCAGAATCAACAGTGGCGACCACAAGAAAAGCGCCGAGACAATGAAACAAATGATGAATGAGATGAATGAATGAGACAAGTAAACCAAAAAAAAAGGAATAGGACTAAACCAAAAAAAATTGCAATGTCAGGGAGAACCGCCACCCTTTCGCTTCGTTATGGGTGTTTCACACCCATTTTTACTCGATCCCATTGCGTTTGGGAACAATTAGCATACATTACAATCTATCACTACTCTAAAAAATATCATCTTCATTCATTTGCAGTCGTCACACTTCACGATTCCATAATGGGGCGGCAGTACATACTTCTGACGTCATATCACGCGGTTCCTCAAGCGTGTGGTGACGAACCACAGCGAATATCGCAACCAGTTCTGGAGAGATGATGTCATACTGAACACGCAATATAAAGCCGAGGCCAACCGCTCGACACCTTGGGGCCTTGTCTTTGAGGATGAACGTTAAATGAGGTCGACTGCACTTTCAATAAAATGTTTTGCGTATTTGATTAAATAAGAAGCATTTTTGATTAAAATATTATTTTTTCAAATATTCTACTTCATTTTTGTTATTACTCCGATTAAAAACTGTTTAGGGTTTGCCCAGGTCCGGCACAGTGTATTAAATAATAACTGGCGAAATGTCGGCTTACTACCTATTAGGTATAGCTACGTACCTCTGCCAGGCCCTTCGGGGATAATCTTTATAGGTATTATCTTTTTGTTTTTGAGATATCTAAAAGTTTTTTAATTTCCACTGGGTGTGCTGTGACACCGACCGCGGCAGTCGCGTCTAGCTCGAGCGACGAGTATTTCTCTCCGTCCCCGACGCCAACACCAGTTGGTCGACGAAGAGGTAGTCGGTATTTGAACTATTGCAATAATTATACAATTCCACTTGACAATAAAATTATGAACGATGCTCAAACGTAATAGAAAATTCTATTCACGATTAAAGTACGTACTCGCACGTGTCATACATTTTTATAGCACTCATTAATTTCATTATGACTGTCTATTTCCGTACAATACGAAGTACATTCAATACTGTAATCCAATAGTTTAATCCTCAATTGATTTGATTGTTTATAATCTAAGTTAGTACTTAAACCCATCAGAGAGTTGTAGTTAGAATGCCTACTTTGACGCCGAAGGGCCTCGACCAACACCTGAGGAGGCTCTCATTCCCGTCGGGGCTGCGGGTTGTTCGCAAGAGATACCGCTGCCTCGACATAAAGGGCTAACAAGGAACATAGGTAGTTTTTAGTTAGTAGAAGTCTGACACTCCCTTTCGCTCTGGCCAAGAGCGGGAGGGGTTATTTGATGTTTTGCCACCCGCCAAAAAAAAAACAAAAAAAAGGGCCATATTGTCGCCGTTGTCTATACTAATATCAGAGAAAAAAAATTGTTTGTTTAATAAATTAAACCGAATAAGCTCCGAAACTACTGGACCAATTTTAATAATTTTTCATCAATAGAAAAATCCTTAACTTACGCGGGTGAAACGGCTGGGCGCAGCTAGTATATAATATTAATTTACTTTTAGTTTTAGCTAGACAAAGTAATTGATAATTAGACAGTTCTAAGTTTAGACATGAACACATTAGTTGTTTTGATATTTCTTTGACTCATTTAATTATAAAGCAACACAATTATAAATGTTAGCTATAATTTTAATTGTGTTTTGATGCGGTTTCTATGACTACGTGTTATTATAACTTGGTCGTGTTTCCGTTTTTATTATTTACATTAATTTACTTAAAATTTCATGATAGGTAGGTACCTACTGTTAAACTGAAAATAAAGGTTTAATTAAAAATTAACTTCGAAGTTGGATTTTTTTACAACTTTAAGAATGTAGATCGATTTCGGTCGATCACGTGCCATAAGGATCTTGACAGACAGACGGACAACAAAGTGATCCTATAATATAAGGGCTCCGATTTTTTCTTTTGAACTACGGAACCCTAAAAATACTACTAATACGTAATTACAATACAATTTGAACATATTTTAACATGAGCTACTCCCAAAGCAACCTTATCATTATCTTATCAAAAGAAACTATGCTTAGTTGTATTTGCTTCATTGAGTTCACCTTCAACATTCTACGCGTCCATTAATACATTTGATTGATGGAATTGTTTTCTTTGTATCAACGATTTATTATTATCTAGTAAATCCATACTAACATTGATAACTGTTTACGTGTTATCAACCTGATGAGGATAAAAATAGACATAAAAGCAGGTCAACTCACTAATTTTTGTCCTACCGTTTCAATGTCAGATGAGCATTTACAGTTGACACGCATATTTGCGACTCTTTAGGCCATTTACACACGGTGACACATCAAACTATACATTTCCAGTACAACATGACCTCGCTACGCCGATTGTCGTTCGTAAAATGAGAGATCCGCATACACTGGTTTCGATTAGCTTGATTGACCGTCGCGGTCATGCGTAGGTACGAGGAAAACCGTGCAGCGAGTTTAGAATTAAGCTGTACTGTTTTCTAATACTTATTATGACACAGTGCTAAGTGAAAATTGAAAACCTTGCAAACACATCGGGTATTAACAGGTGCAAGTTTGGGTGTATCTAATTCTTAGAAATAAAATTAAATTGTCACATTAAGTTGCTTTATCATCATTTTATTATTAAACCAATCAGAGCAATGCAGCTTAATATATTGAAAAAAACAATGAATGATCTAGTAACCAGGTGTCTAGAGATAACCTTTTTATTAAGTGCCTACCGAAACGAAAAATCTGATTTGTAAACACGAAACACAAATTTTAATAGAAGGTCGAGGTTACAGTCATTGCCTTGACTCATTCAGCATTTTCGCAAAATTACTCATACTGAATTTAGCTTTGTGATTAAGGATACTTAATAAAAAATAATTCGTTACCGGCACTACGAATATTCTACACACGAATATTCGGATTACTGGATTGCATGAAAAAGTCACGTTACAAATACATAATATCCTAACTAATTCTTTTTTAAATTATCCTTATTGAGGTCTATTTTTTGCAATTTGTAGTCTTGGTGGTGGCTTCCAGATTATTGAACGTGCCGCCGGACTATTGAAGCGCAGGATTAGGACTACTTTTCCATTCACTAGTCTATAGTACCAATTCTTTAAAAACTACTTAACATACATTATAGCTATGTCGTAATCAGTATCAGTAAAACCTGATTGAACGGTCGTTAACACTTACTGAAATGAGGTTAATGGTAACAACTATAAGTGTTTAAGTTAGGCGACCTTATTGAACTACATTAAGGACCTACCTAGAAACGTGCCTTTGAATATTGCTGTAAAGAGTAGGTAGTTAGGTACTAGAATATTCGAACTTAGAACATTGCCCTTTAAGGCTGCTCTCTCGAAAAAGCTTAAAAATAGCGTGCAGATGAAGCAGCTTTTCACCGGCACTTACAGGGAAATTACAATTGAGAAAAATTGATAGTAATCTACATGATATGACACGTAATTTGGTTTAGCCATAATTTTTCTATCGGTATCACATAATAAGAAAAAAAATCCACAAAATCACCTCCAAATCGTTGAATTGAACCATTTTACTCCTTCATTTTTTAATAACAATATAAAAAAAATATCTACTACTTTGAAATACAAAGGAAAATAATTTGGTTTTGTTACTTTTTAAAAACATGTATTATTTTAATTATAATAAATGAAAAATGCGCCCTATCTACGACCGAGAGGGGTAGTTTGTATGCACAAGGTCATTGGCGTGAATACAAGCCTTAAGAAAAAATTAGTGAGGAAAGTTTTGAGTATTAATGTGCATGGGTATCACGGAACGGAAAGATCAGATGGGTATCTAGGTATTAGACGAAAGAGTACCTGCCTGTAATGCCTGTCAAAGATCTAAATATGATAGCCAGGACCACCGGTGTAACGTGCTTTCGGACGGACGGAGGAAACTCGGTATGTAATGGGTGAACCCATCCGCGGATCAACTTAGGCAAGAGTGGCTTAACCTGAAGATCAACCCGAATAGCTGTTATTTTTGAGCCACGAGCTCTATATATACCTAACTATCAACAAAAATAAATATGCAATTTCTACTAAGGACTTACCAATACATAGTAGGTACACATACCCATTGAAGCATTCAATAATACGGTGTCGAAAGTGAAAGCCAATGTTTTCATTAACTCAAGTACTAGAACATATTATTCGTGTAGCGTATAAATTGCATTACTTAATGCAGGAGTGAAATTGCTTATATACATGTAGGGAAGCCAAACACATAAACTAAGACAAAGAAATATTAATAGTCCTATTGTTTATTTATTGGGACCAGAATAGTTTTGTATTGTATTGTAATACAAGGTTGTGCCCGCGGCTTCCCTTGCGCCGATAATTATCCTACCGGATAAAATTATCCTATATGCTAATCCAAAGTTATAAAGTATCTCTGTGTGCCAAATTTCACTTAATCCGTGCGACCGTTTTTGCTGAAAAGAGGAACGAACATCAATACATCCTCACAAACTTTCAGATTTATGATCTTTGGATCAGCATGAGTATGGAATCTGATTTCTGCACGTCAGCATAATTGGCCTTGCTTATTATATTTTTTTCAATTTATACAATAACAAATTGATTTTGTTTCGAGAAACTACAATAAATAATTAATAACTCTCCTGTAATGATTGGAGTATCAATCACTATTTCTCTAATCAGGCTAGTTTTTATTCGTTATTGTAGTCCTATCATTCGTTCATTAAATGAAATATTCTCCTTAATCTAGCACTACTCCTTTCAAAATACTTACTAAAAGTGTTTAAAGCTACTAATTGTTCAAATGTTCATGAAGCCTTATATCGATCGCATTGCTACGATCACAGTCATCGTTAAGTCTACACGCCATTATGTTCAATTTGCATCTATTAGCGGAAGCAAAGTACTTATGATGAAGTGCTATACGATTTACTTTTTATGAAGTCATCACTTGAGGAAGCGAATTGATGGCTTCTAAATGGCGAAAGAATTTTTTGAAGTAGTTAAACAGAATGTAAGTGTACAATATTTGCTCAAGATATTGGCAGAATCCACGGGTTGCCCGCGACTCTCACGATGTCGTCGGTCCACCTGGTGGGAGCCTACCAACGCTACGTCTTCCGGTTCGTGGTCGCCACTGTTTGTTATGGTTCTATGGGGCAGGCCTTTGTCCAGCAGTGGACGTCTTATGTCTGATGGTGATAATGATTGGCAGAATAGCCTAAATTGTCTTTCCTTACCCTAAAACGATATTAAATTGACATTCATCAATAATGAGAGCCTTTGTTGATATGCTGAGCCTTTACCGAAATTTTCAAGAATCTACTTGTTGAACAAGGACATACTTTCCTGGGTAGGAAAGTATGTCCTTGTTCAACAAGTAGATTCTCTGATGACACTGAAACTGCCCGGCAATTTGTGTGTCCTACTTTATCACTTAATCCAGATTATCTCTCAGTCATAATTCTAGCGTATCATGTGATGTTACGACAGCAACAAACATGTGACCCCTAGGATTAACTCAGATAGTGACAACTGCTCTAATTCCTTGAAAAACGAATACAATAAAATCAAGAAATATATCGGATAACGGACATTTTATGTTGATAACATAAAATTTCCGTTTGACCCATAAAGCAACCAAAACTTAGGTATATAAATTAGGAATTCGGTATTATATCCGGGTTTAAAATAAACTCAGTTGTTAATACAGTCCAACAGAATGCAAACAAATTAACTGCCAAGCCACAGGTGGTCCAAAGCAAACATTTTTCATACATTTTATGAGATACGGGTATAAATAAACAGAGTAAATTCTCCATAATATGTTGCTAGTAGCTGTATGAAGTCAGTCATCACTTCTGGAAGCGATTTCACTTCTAATAGCAACCATGGTTTGTGTATGGGTACGCTGTACAAGGTACAAGGCCATACATGGCTGAGGAAGGTGGACCGCACCTTCGTCTTTGACTGTCTTGCCAGTTAGAAATCTTTTACTTTTACTTTTGTAGGTATTTAATACGAAGCAAGTAAAATAAGAATGTTTCAAATTACGGCAGCTATAGTCATTGGAATATTGTATTTTCTTTAAATACAACAGTTTTAGTGTTCAAATAAAATATTATGGGTTTTCCGTGACATTCATTAATTTAATGCAGATTAACATCACCTACTCATTAAGTTAACAATGTTAAAATAAAATAAACGATATGTTTAAAAACAAGCGATTAAAATAAACACGTTGGTACTCATTTTATTAAATGAGGCCATATGGTACATACAAGTACTTACATAATCATAACGATGCCATTAATATGCAAAACATAAAAGCTAAACATATTTATGCTCACTTTGCCTTTATTATGACAATCAATAGAAAAGGGCGAATACATGACGTCATTCACTTCACCGTCAACCCCATAGCTGTGTATGAAGCATCAGTATCAAATACCGAACATTTTATTATCACACCTACAACACTACAATCAGTAGAAGTATACCTGTATCATCTTCATAATGCCATTAAAACAATGAGAGGCTTGGTCGTTTTAGCAGTAATGTAATGCTAATGGACTACCGGCAACAAAACAAAATTACTTCCTGATTCGTGTGAAGGTTATCGTATTTCCGAGATCATGAGAATCAAGTGTCCACATGCAAGTGTTCAATATTTACATAAACATTCAGTCGATTTTTGGTAACTTTGGGCATTGTTTTGGTTTGGTTACCAACGATGTGAAAGATGTTGAAGAAGATTTAGATCAACGTCTTCGAGTTAGCTTGACTCTAGCTTGGACCGACAACCTTCTAAAGGTAAATACAATTCAGAAGGTAGAACAGATGATCGATTGAATCGATTGATACCACTTGGCTTCAGCATAAACTTCTTACGGTAAAGTAAGTAATAATAACACAAACGAAAAACATAACACTCTTTTTTTTTAGGCAGTCGTGTAACAAACTCAATACGGCGATAAAATAACAATTCATTATTGTCGATAGTGGCAAGCATTAAAGTACCGATAAGGTGAACGTTAGATCCAGGTGGGTCGTACCGTGTCGTTTAATCAACTTCTATTAGACCATGACCCGTTTGCGAGGAACCGTGGGCGTTCAGCTCTTTGAGTACTTACGATATTTTGAATACACTGGATAATGGACAAACATGTTCATCTATCTACGAGGGAATTTCGACAAATGTTTGTAAATGCAGGAAGCATCTTAACGCTAATTCCTTCTACCATTACGATAAATGATCTAAGTCAATAGCTTCTTTCAAAATTAACGTGTTGATGTTCCATTAGGCAATCGCTAAACAAGTGAGAACTTACATTACTCATGTCGGATGATAAAATGATTTCATATTTATTTTTAGTTTGAATGTTATCGTTTGTTTACACTCGGTACTGACCGCCACGGTCGTCGTGGTTACGATAGCCGGAGTATGTTTCCGAATACAGAAACATCTGGCTAAAAGTGTGTGTCTAATCAAGAAAAGATCAATCTAACTGCCGCACTCAGAGAGCTTTATTGATTACTTAGGCCATCACTTAGTAAATGTTTTGACAGTTTTGTCATACAAAAGTATGTCAAATCTTTACTAAGTGACGGCTTAAGTAATCATTAAATATCTCTAAGTACCGCAGTTTGAGTTGAAAAGGCTAAAGGCTATGAAGTCATCGAATTAAAAGAAAAGGAAAACAAGATTGAAAATACGACAAAGCCACGCCCGTTCGAGCGTACTTAGTTAGATATGGATCAATTGACAGACGCTTTATGAGAGACCGGTCGAGAAGTGTTGATACACCAACACGCGCTTATGTCAGTCCGCTAAGAATAGCCAATGGACACTGATGTAATCCTGTGATAAGTAATTCGGACATTGTTGACTCAAATTACTTGTGTCATGAAGTATAAAAATGTCTGAAGATATGTAACTACTTCAATTTAAGGCAATTGGAGCTATTGTTAAAAATGTGACTTTAGTATTTATGAGATCTATCCCGGTGGTCTCGTGGTCGCAAGCACGGTTGCTAAGCGTGGGGTCCGAGGTTCGCTTGCCGGGTCGGGCTAAACAAGGTATTAGGACTTTCCATTAGAAAAGTTTCAGTAGTAGCCCGGAATTTGGAAGTTGACGGTATGAAACCCCCGTGACTTAGAAAGCACGTTAAGCCATTGGTACTGCGAGTGATCTCTCCGGTTGTGTCGGTTTGCCGCCCCATCGGATTATGAGAGTAAAGGAACAAAGAGAGCACTTACTTGTGCATGCGCACACTTTTGTGCACTATATTATCTCATGTGCCGATAGCTTATCTCCGTTGGGATTGACCGTCGTGACCGAAAACGGTCAAGAGGACAATATATATCTCTACGAAATAATTGTATTTATTAAATTGGCATAATGGCTTGTTAATCAAAAATAAGTTAAGTGTACCTTTAGCTGTTTTGGTTGCCTTATCAGCCGTTACAATATTAAATCTACACTAATATTTTAAAGAGGAAAGATTTGTTTGTTTGTTTGTAACGAATAGGCTCCGAAATTACTGGACCGATTTCAAAAATTCTTTCACCGTTGGGAAGCTAAACTATCTCCGGGTGACATAGGCTATCTTTTATCCCTGTATTCCCACGGGAACGGGAACTACGCGGGTGAAACCGCGTGACGTCCGCTAGTTAAGTATAAAGTATTCAAATTGCTTCCAGTTGCTTCTTTTCCAACAACTCCTACTCAATAAGTCAGTCCTAAACCAGTCTCAATTGAATGCAACTCGTTCCATTTCACTCTCAATTGTAATCGTAATATTTCCAAAAGCCCTCCTCCATCCCTTTCATATGTATGGTCGATGAAAGTGAAAGGAGTCAACGCCCTTTGTATCTTGATAGCGTTGGGCTACTGTGTTAGCGTTCGTTTACGACATAAAAGATTTTATTTATTTTTAGATCTTTTCTTGAGTCATTAATTTTGTTGGTCTTTCGATGAAGATTTGTATATAGGACGGTAGGATGTACCTGGATATTAAGAATCTATCCTCTATATTATGTTAATTATTGTCTGTCTAAAAGGTTGCTATATAATAAATTTTTATTGTAGCTTTAACTAATACACCTATAGGATTGTTGGTCTCGAAGAGTACAAAATTGGAAACTGTTGTATATACTTCATACATACTTCATAACAAACGAAACAAAACCTAATTTCAGGATGCACCTATTTATCTTGGCTATCTATTTACTTCATGCTTGTACATAAAAATAAAACGTTTTTATTACTCACTATTTCACAAAATCGTCAAGGTTGAAGGAAACGCTGCATAACAATACAGTTTACAAAACAAAACAAAAAACAAGGCCATTTTAAATTCGCCGACTTATGCTTACATTTAAGTTTACAACATGTTATTTTAAATAAGGTACCATTTAATACCTTTGTGCTTAATCCATCAGGAATTATTATTTATAAATTTAAATCTTTCAAGGGTAACAGGCGTGTTTATGATAAAATAAAATAAATATAATTACCAGCTCCAAAAACTTGATAATAGACAATCGGCTTATCGACATCGTGATTCACTTCAAAATAACACGATGGATGTTTATAGGTTATGTTGACACTGAAACACGGGCGTGCGATGTGAAGTCGCCACTGAGACTGCGCAGTAGTGCACAGTGTGTAGCGACGGGGCATTGAAGCGATGAGCTCATGCTGCTGTGGCCATCGAGTTTATCAACGTAGGACATAAGTTACAAAAAACCACAATAAAATTCTTACCCACCTCATGGCCTTATCGCGTACGTGACCAAATATTGAACCTTGGAGTACACCGTACGCACGTCTAATGTCAGAGAAGGATATTTCTTACCATAAGAATGATTATTACATCCAGCAATTCTAATTTGAATTGCTTGTACTTGAAACTTATCTTAGGAGAAGTAGTAGTACGACATGGCTTAGTTAAGAATAGTTAAAAATTAAAATAAAGTTTCCTGTAACTATTTACTTCTCCACTATTATTTTATCATCACTACATATTATAAAACAGTCCTCCGCCGCGTCTGTCTGTCTGTTTGCGATAAACTCAAAAACTACAGGACCAATTTCCATGCTGTTTTTACCAATGGACAGTTCTCGAGGAAGGTTTTGGTATATAATTTGACGCGGGCAAAGCCGCGGGCTTCAGCTAATTTATCATAAATCAGCATCCTTATAATAGCGACCATCCGTTTTGAAAATTAAGAACCAACATACAATCTACGTATTCTTTTGTATTCCTTTTAACTTTTTTGCTTCACCTTATACCTGTTTCACTCCCTGTAAGATCAGGATCGTATAAATTGATTTCATGGTCACATTGTAAACGTAGTTTTACTCCTTATTCCCCTAAGATGACATCATTGACGTACCTACTCGAGAATCGATATCGCGTGGAATTTAATGTCAACAATGTAGATTTTGACGATGCATGAAGACGTGCCTTGACTTTCAAAAGTTATCATCGGAAAAGGGTTAATAATATAAATGTTATCAATTTACATATGAACGTCAACGGTATTTGGATCACTGTATAGTATTTTAAGGAAAAAGAAATAAAGGGCGTCAAACAAAAAGATGGGAAGATGACCTCAAAAATGTAGCGGGTCCAGAGTGGACGAGAACAGCGAGAGACAGGCTAAAATGGAAATCTTTAGAGGAGGCCTTTATCGAAAGACAAGCTGTGAATTGAAACCGTGTAATAAGAAAAAATGTGTTTATTGTAAATTGTAAAACAGCAATAAAGGCTTATTTTATTTTATAGTATTTTAAAGAAGACATGCTGTACCGACTTCAAATTAATTGAGAACAGGGAGGGAAACGATGAGGATGATGACGGTGCTGACAATAATGATTTCAGTTTGAAAAGGTTTCAAATTTTCGATGTCAAACTACAACAACATGAAACGAACACAAAGACGAATAGGATCTTATTTTAATTAAGAAATTAATTTGACAATGATTTGTTTAACTCTTGTTAGTTAGTGGAAGTCAATAAACAATTCCACTAGATTGCGTGAAAATTTGCAGTTAGGTACTAATGTAAACATTTGCTTTGATGATTAACAAAACCAGTCATTCGCATTGTTGGAACGATTTAACTACAAAAAACCACGTAATACTTATAAATAGTAACTACTACGTTCAAACTATAGTATTTTTTACGTACTTTGTATTTATTGCATGGTCATAGAATCCAAAATAGTCGCATACGACATTCATGACATCATACTGCTAGGTCATTTAAATTCTACGAAATCATTATTATGCTAAAAATACAGTTTTAATTATATTAGCTGAAGGCACCGTATTATTTTGTATAATTTATGAGGTAACGCCGTAAATCCTAAAAATAATTATGATCTGTTCTACAATCGTTAATTTTATTAGGATTTCCCGAATAAACACGTGTGTGTGTGTAAATCTCGTTTCGTGTTCGTTTGATCTCGATTCTTTCCAAATCAGCTGCTATACCAGCAGGTAGTCAACATGTGACTGTCAGAATACAATAACTTGTATAATATCAGTTTATTGTCACAAAAATTTAAGACTGTTGTGCTAGAAAATACACATGTAAACTGGGTTTGTACATAAAAAATCAATGTATCGAGACCTCGGAAATTAAGGACAAAGTGCATGAAGAGTTCCTAGCTTAGCAAGCATGAGTTCTGAAGTTTCTATGTAGTTACCTCAAAATAATTAACTTGTTGATAGTGCATCGGATGAGGTGTTCTGTGATTTTTGGAAAAGAAGAACGTTTTGCTTTACCCTAATTCATTTCAAGGTAAACTAGATCCTAACCATGGCTCTGAACTTCTACATATTATTATGGAACTTCATGTCGATCAATTCTTCAATGTATACAATTTATTTACTGAACCTTCGAAGTCATAGTAAATTGTTACCATACTTTCCTACCACTTTTGCTAATAACAGGCCACCGCAGAACTTCCTCCTTCGATATCTATGGGAACTCTGTCAGTTTGTGTATTGCATTCCATTCAGAATCGATATTCAAGAAAGCCTTTTGATATCTAAGTAGGCGTAACGTGACTTCATCGCGACCGTAGAAGTCACATTTGTTACGGTCGCGAATCCTATTTTATTTAACATACAACCTGCAAATTGCAAAAAACGTAAGAGAATTCGAATTTCGCGGGCTACCTTGGAGCAATAGTTAGATTATTATCGAATTTAATAAGGTATTGCTCATAACTTAATATGAACTCATTTTGTTGGACTGTCAGAGTAATAAGTAAGTACCAATGATTAATTTTATGTTACACTTTTCCTGTAGGCGTTGACAGAATTGAATAATAGCCGTCATTAAATGAGATCATTGTGTGTAGGTATACCTATCATAATTTTGTCTTCTTTATAACGTATTGTCATTCATTGATTACTAATGCAGTGAATCAAAATTTATCTCGTGTACAGAGCATCTGCAGAGTATATGCGTTTCGATGACAGTATCCATAACCTCCTCCTTTTAGAAGTCAGCAAAAATGAAACAAATGATTCTTGGAGATCGATATTTTTATTTCTACCTGCCAGCGAGCAGGTGTTTCGAAACACCGGCCGTTACGAATTTGGACAATCCAAAAAAAAACACGGGGTACATTGGGTATTTTATTATGACTGTTTCTCATACTGCAGTCCATAAAGTACTTATTCTTTATGAATTACTTTATTTAAAATATCCCTAAGCCTCTGTTTCAACTTCTTAGGATACAGGATAGCGATTTAGACACTTAACCGATAAGGAAGTGATTTTACCTGTCATACTAAACTACTTTAGCTATGAAGCTAGGCTCATAACCGATTCGTGATAAAAATAGTTAATTCCTATTACGGATGCAGATGACTAAATCGCAAGTATGTAAGTTAGTAGGTAGTACCTATATCGAGCCATATCATTCAGACCCAATATATATTGATTTCCAGGTCTATCGGTGCATCCAAAGACGTTCTAATTCGGCAAATTAAAAGCAAAAGTAACTTCATCAAACGCAATATTCTGAAGATTCTAAACGTTACGCCCTTGTGTACCTTCGTGTGTATGAACACAAGTGAATGAGTTGTTTGTTCTACAATTATCATTGATTCGACTAAACGTCTCTATTTTGGTTCGTAGTCTTTACCCAGCATTACTTGACCTCTCTTCTGATACCACTTGCTCTCTTATTCTATGTTCGGGGGGTCAGGTAATACTTGGTACAGACTATAAGTTTCACAGTACTCTTTTAATTAAGTCTTACGTGCTAAGGACTTAAATGACGGAACTATCGGAATGTGTTGTTTGAGTAATTGGTTATGAAGGTGTGTTGGACCTCCCACACAGGTTGATAACCAATCCGGGTTTGGAATGTAGGAATTTTTAGAACTTAATTATTATGTCACAGTGCCGACCTAAGCCCTAATGATTTCTATACTTTCCCTAAAATAAATAATAAATTGCGTGGACAGAGATTTTCATCACCTGAAGAAGCTGTGGACGCCTACAAAACGGCCATTTCGGAGACCCCAACTTCCGAATGGAATGGTTGCTTCAATGATTGGTTCCATCGTATGGAAAAATGTGTCAAATTTCGCGGAGAATACTTCGAAAAGCAATAAATACAATTTTAAATAGTAATGTTGTGTCACTTCCTTGATTCCCGAAATTTTCAGTGCCGCCCTCGTATTACAAAACGTTTGCAGTTGAAGAATGAAACGTGACATTAGCATTTATTATACCGAAGCATAGGAGACCATTATTTTAACTACAAAATTATTTTTTGTCTTCAATCTAAATTATCTTTTCATAAGTTTAAGTTACGAACTTGAATATATGTGACCTGATTTTCCTGTTGGATGGACTATCAACATACAAGTTGGTGAGGAACCCTCAATTTTGACCAACATAAATGTCTTAGGTAGGTAACCAGTTTGATTACAGCTCCATCTCTTGATAAGCATACGAACTACAGCGTGCCATGTGCTCTGGACGACCCTCAAGCTGGCGTTCGTATTAGTTCAGCCTATACCCGTTAGAGGTCTCTTTACTAAAGCAACCAAGTTGACTTGGTGAAGTATTTTCTTTCATCTAAATACAGACTAACATGGTTATCAATATTTTTCATAAATCTCTTTATTATATTGAATTATATGTAGTCCAGTACCGTCCAGAGGTGGCCCATAGAAGGTACTATTGAATACGTGAGGAGGGTTCTACTCTCTGTCTATCCTTTTAAAATGAAGTACTAATCCAACAAGGTTTTGCCCGTTTGATTAGGTAGATACCTCACACCTTGCCAAGTCCTTGAACATAATGGAAATATCCCATCAATAACCCTGTTAAGATTATGTCAATCAAAGGCATTCCCCACAGAATGCCCATTAAGAGATAGTGGCAGGAGGAAGGTGGGTAAACCCCCTTGTATATATATGCGTCACTACTTACGCCTGGAAGAAAACAACGTGTTGTGACGGCACCCAGTAACATGGGACAAGAGCAGGAAAATGAAAATGATGCGTCAGTACCTACGCCCAGTTACTTGTAGCAACTGTGACTGTGACTGTAGTATAGTAACTGTGACTGTTTTGACTAAAACAGTCACAGTTACTATCGGGAAAAGGCTACGCAGGTGATAAAATCTACACAATAAAACAACAGCATTCCAGCACCCTTAAAAATAACTTTATTAACAATTTATAAGCATAACTTTACTAACATGGACCATTCTTGGGGCACTTGCCTACAATGCTGCCTTCCTCCTTGTGGGCCGAGCATATAGCGATGATCGCGTCGATGAGGAGCAGTGAGGCGTTCGCGAGGGCGCAGATCGCGGCAGCTTGCGCGTAACTCTTGCGGTCGTGAGGGGGAAAGGGACGCCAGGAGTGCAGCGTTAGTCCGCCGCACAGGGCGAACAGAACGCTGCCGCTAGATGACCACCACGCGTCCACGTAGGCGTCTGCCGCCGCTGATACTGCTTCACCTTGTAACAGTCCAATACATGTATTATGATCTCTTATATAGGACATAGCCGTTTGCAAGCTGAACTGGCCACATTATTATGGCCATGTCTATAGTAGGTCTGAAAGTTGTTGCAGCTGACAAGAAGTGAGTTGGAGAAAGTGTAATCCGTAGAGTTGAACGCCGGCTTAGGCGCAAGTTAGACGGATTGAGTATCATAATAAAAATGCAACTGGTGTGGCTGTAGCATAACTTGAGAGAGGCCTATATTTAGCGACCTGGAGGCTACTCGTACGTACAGGATTCTAGAAGAAGAAGAAGCAGTAGACTGCGAAAAGATGTCATGAGCTGAATTGTGTCTAAGGGATTAAGCAATTTCCCGTCGAGGCTGCGGGTTGTTCGCAGATACCGTGGCCTCGACATAAAGGGCTAAGAAGGAACATGGGTGGTTTTTAGTCAATAGAAGTCTGACACTCCCTTTCGCTCTGCCCAAGAGCGGGAGGGGGTTATTTGATGATTTCCCACCCGCCAAAAAAAAAGGGATTAAGCAATTTAGGTTTGGTGGCTTACTATGCGTATGATAATAAAAAGTTTCCACGAACCAATATACTGATGTGATGACTCCAATTAAGAATATAATATGAATATCAATTATTTCATAGTAAAAAAGCATGAGAGAAGCATTTGACCTTAGAAGGAGAATATTTATCTACATGATATACTCTTTGAAAATAATACACCTACCTACATAAAGGGCAAGGGCAAGAGCGTACAAAATAAATAAATAATCTCGCTAAAAGCTAGTGGGCAAAATGACTGAAACACACTCCACAAATATAGATAACGTTCAGCTAATTCGCTAATGTGCCGCCTACGTCCAAACATGATTACGTGATAAGCCGCATTTATACTGAACATAGTCTACAAGCAATCATCGAGATATTCACCTCGTTACACGCTGGCCTCTTCATCGTACTCCTCAGAGTCCAAGTACGCCAGGCTCAGATCAAATAACATGAAAACTGCGTTCAAGATAGATATGGCAGCTCCCAGGAACGCTGCGTTGGAGTCACCAGTTCTCGGGTACGGGGGGGATTTGATCCTGGCTGAGATGACGAGGCCGCCAGTCACGGAGAACAAGGCGACCCCGAGCATACCAAAGTACATGTCTTGGACGAGATCCAGCGGCGCGAATAACATCTCCCCTAGAATGTTCAAGTTGCTGAGACTGAGATACATTAACTGCGGAAGCGCGGGGGAATGAGCGGAGCGACAGATGAATAAACAAAAGAAACTTTTCTTCGTTGCTTTAGCAACTATTTGTGAATTTAATTAATGCAACGTTGAACTCAAAGCTTTTGATGTTACTGACGGAACGGTATTCAGTTTTTTTGGTCAACATTTTATAAACATTGTTAATGCAAGATACACATAGTCAGAAATATATTTACTTTTTCCTCTTGAGGATAGTTGCAGTGCAATGTTTTAACTCTATGTGTGTAGTACTAACTGTTGCCCGCGAGAAGGTCCGCATAAAATTATTATGAAAAGATTGTGTGATTTGAATTTTGTTACCAATTTCAAGTAAAAAAGTAAAAAGTGGTATATTTTAAGTACTTCTTGTAGCATCATCTATCTGCCATTAAAAGTACTGTCTAAATCTTTTACGGAGATTAGCCACAACAATCAGATAGACAGACAAAAATTAATTGTTTTTATATATATACAGTACATACTTTCATATGCATTCAGTTAAAAGTTGTTATTACGACATTACAAACAGACACTTCAGTTTTATTTATTTGTAGTACCTAAGGAGTGTATACGTTCGCCCTGAGAAGGGAATATTAAAAAACGTTAGAAATAGAACAATTTAATCCAGTATAAATGCGGCATCTGTGCATTGAATACTGTGAGCTTTTAGACTACAGTAAATACGGAACAGATCTAAGAACTTTAACAATATTTAACTCAACATGAAATAAAAAAAAACTAAGGCGCTTATGACATTATTTGCGTTAGGATAATCAACACAGATATATAATTATGTACTTCCAGTATGTGATACATGCTCCAAGTTCAATACCTATATGAAAGCTACAATACAAGCGAAACATATATCCAAGATATGCGTGGTATGAATGTTCAGTGTACGATCATAACTTCATGTCTACACGTATTGATCGACTAGACCTATAAGACGGTAACTAAACTGCATTCTCACCTACGATCTCGCCTGAGAGGACCACCACATAGCCGACATATGTGCCCGAACATAGCATGAGTGTTGGCACGTCTGTCAGGTCGTAACTGTAGTGGTGTAGTGTTAGACATGCCACTGTTAACATCTGGAAAGATGCGAGTATTTTAAATATTTAGGTTCTTCAGTGAAGCAGTGCTGGTTTAGCGGTGTGGCCGTCAGATTGTCAAGTCATAGGTCAAGAGTTCCAACCTCTGATTTTTCGGATTCATGTGCGTATCGTATAATATCACTTGCTATCGATGAAGGAAAACATTGTGAGGAAACCAAATATGAGAGATATTTCTCGACGGCATGTAAAGCCAAGTCAGAGGCTTAAAGGGGGTACAACAACTCTGACAGCAGGTTAGATACTAACCACACGATAAAGAAGTGACCCCAATGTTACAAGCGACTCAGTCTATGTGTCCATCATAGAAAAAGAGTCAATGTGGCAGCTCACATTTTAAAAAAAGGCGTAATTTTGTAGCCTTTTTTTTATGGTGGGTGGAAAATCATCAAATAACCCCTCCCGCTCTTGGGCAGAGCGAAAAGGGAGTGTCAGACTTCTACTGACTAAAAACCACCCATGTTCCTTCTTAGCCCTTCATGTCGAGGCCGCGGTATCTCTTGTGAACAACCCCTGCGGGTTGTTCACAAGAGATACCGCGGCCTCTGCAAGGTTTCTTAAATAGAGGCTACAAAATTACCCGTCGAGGCTGCCCTCGACGGGTAATTTTGTAGCCTCTATTTAAGAAACCTTGCTGAACAGACGCCAGCACATAATAATAGATTTTCAATTATAAATATCGCGAAAGGATTAGACTAAAGATTGTTTTGACATATTCGGGTAGCTGGCGTAACACTTATCTTACTAGCATTTTTAGTAACAGCCCTGAATTCAAAGTGAGTAAATGCCAGTCGCCCTACAGCTGACTCAAACTGAAAGTAAAATCACTTCTGATTATCCCGTTAGCGAGTACCAACAGGCGTGAAACTAAATACGTTTCCCCCACCTAACCTAAGACCAAAATGAAATTGCAAGTCCCAGAATGTGTGCCCCAGAGAATGCATTTACAAACTCCACGAAGCTACTGTGCAAAACTTTCCTTTGATGACACCATGAATATGCTAATACCTACTTGAACTCTGTTTCTAATTATAATGTAAATTGCAAACCCTGTATTCGGCAAGTATGTAATCCGAAGTGTTTCTGTACAAGAATGCACCGAAGTTCTGATGCACACTTGCATTAAGTATTGCAAACATGATATTTTATAGTCTATGGCTTGTTGTACCACCGCAACAAGAACTAACGAATAAAACAAGTTGTTTATTTTGTTCAGTCCAGAACAGTCAGCAATTACTGACACGAGTCCTACAAACGTTTGTACATTTCTTACGCCTGAAAATAATCGACGGACGACAGGCCTAAGGAAGCAAGTATAAATGTTGTTTGCTTCTGGCTTAGGTGCATGCATTCTTTCTGCAGAAATGGCTTATTACGTTTTAGGTTCAGAACAATTTGTTGAGAAGTAACTTACCAATTCACTAAGTTTTATTAAACACGTCGGTATTAACATTGTGATATACTTTTATATGAAATTGTAAACTATATGATGATAAAAATTTCAATAATACCAATAACACGATTATTTAAATTACATTACACCGAAACTTGACAGTTCAGCTACTGTGATATCTGTGTGTGACATTTCAAGAAATAATAAATATTGTGAAATATTCAAAAGAGTTTTAATATCTTAAGGTTTTAATAAAAGTTTGGTTAACGATCTAAAATAAAAAAAAAGCTTGTAAAAAGAGAACCGACTTTGTCGGAAGCCCCGAGTGGGCGACCTAGGTTGCCATGATGGAGCTCCTTATAAAAGAGTGTTTATTAGTTGTCGATTTTTCTCTTCACCATCTCGGAGAAGATTGAAAAAGTACAGTTTCACTTTGGCATAAATCGACTTCTTATATTATGCGCTGATGAACTGGCGGAATAAGAAAACTAATTGTGTTCTCATAACTTTAATACCTGTTTTCAATAACGCTAAGTGAAACCTTTATGTTAAACCTGAACAAAATTGACACTATAGTAACTAAAATGAGCATTTAAAAAGTAACAACGTGCTTTTATTCATGCATTAATTTAGCTTTCACCAAGTGTTACCTACTGTTATCCATAAAGGGAATAATTAGTAATTAGCCCGAAGTATGGAAGAAGTAAACATGCTGCACCGACCCCAAATGAATTGGAATAAGGGCAAGAGGAATGGAATAAGGAATGATGATATTGATGGATAGTCCAGTAAAGAAGAACTACGTCATCGAGGCGAGAAACTTCGACCACGATAGCAAACGAATCAACTCACAGTAGCATGCTGCGGAGATACGCTTAACAAGCCTGCATGCTATTATAACTTGGCACCAAGCCAACATAAAAACCCGCTCCAACTTCGTCATCCATAACACAAAATATCGCAGAACTGAAACGCATTTCGTTGGTATTAAATACTAATTTGAACAGATACATCCCATTCCGTGACTGTCGAAAGTTCAAGGAGTCTTTGTGGTAAGAATTGCTTTTATTCCGTTTTCATTACCGTAATAACGATGCAAACAAAGAAGCAATCGTCCCTTGGTATTTGAGAAACAATAAAAGTTTGGAACGAAAAATAAAAAAGTACACAAATGTTTATGGAATTGATTGTTATTGTTTTATTAAGGAAATTGCGTTGAGTTTTTGTGATAATGTTGTAGTTTCTAAACGATACCACACAAAATGTAAAAATCATAAGGTCCTCAGGTGCCTACTATGACGTCTTAAAACAGCTTATTCCAGTATGGAAACGTGGCAGAACTACACAGGGTGTCTAGCGCCATCACTTTTCCACGCTGAGTTAGGACTGTTAATAAGGGGGTAAGTTAGTATGACATGTAGGAGCTACTGATCCGATTCAAATTTTTTTTTTACTAACTGAAAGCTACATTACCCCTGAGTGTAGTCAGTAGTCACTAGTTACATTAAAACGTTCCCGTGGGTTAATTTATGTACACGGTACATGATAGGAGCGAAACCATAAGCAGAAGCTATTATTTTCTGATTAATTTCGTTGCGGGATCCATAACATCATCATGCCTCGAGGCTCAGGTATACCATCACTCACATGTCGCCAGTTATTTTTAAGTTCCATGTAATAGAAGGCGAGTGACTGTTGATTCTGGCTTTCAGGAGTGCATTGGGAAGAGCGGGGCGGGCTTGTCCCAAAATAATACTAAAGCCAAAACGTCCGTTACTGAATTAAAACATTCACCTTTACTTGCCTCTTTTCCAAATAACTAAAACATACTAAACTAGGTACTTACACTACAATATTTAATACTGTTTATATAAAAAGCGCCGTCACTGCATAAACAAGGCTTTCTTTTTTCTGTAAGCGTCTTAACTCACCTGTTTTCTCGCCCACACGTTCGAGCATCTACTCATCCCTCTGGAGGGTGACCTTTCTACAATTGCCAGGATTGAAACGTGAATTTTTACGGAACGTTGTTTCGGTGCGTGGGCCCGCGTAATGAGTATCCCTAAGCTTTCTGTCCACGGATTAGCGTTATAAACTTATAAATATAAAGTATTGCGCTTTATAAAAGGTGCTTATACTTATACAGGGTGGTGCCGACAATACGACAAAAAATTAAACCACTGGTAGTTCTAGTTCATAGGAACATTATTAAACTATCAAATAAATCTTAACGCCAAAATAAAAAAAATGAAAAAAAAACAATAAAACTAAGTAGCTTATAACTGTAAACGAAATACATTACAATTTACAAACAAATATTGGTTTACTAACCTTAGGAATAATTTGCACCGATTAACGTGTGGAAATAAAACGAATTTGGCAAAGACATTTAGGTAGGTTATTGTCGTATCGTCGGCACCACAACGGTCGGTGTTAGGATTTATTTGATAGTTTAAAAATGTTCCTATGAACTAGTAACTACCAGTGGTTTCATTTATTGTCGTATTTTCGGCACCACATATACATAACACATACAGGTGTAAATGTTTCGCAAATATAAGCCTGAAACCATTATTTTATTCTTTATCATGTGGATATAGTACCTGACCTAGTGTCAGAGATTTTATGCCACCCATGGACTTCTGACTTGGCTTCACATGCCGTAGAAGGATATCTCCTGGGCATGCTGGTTTCCTCACGATGTTGTCCTTCACCTAAGCAAGTGATAATTATACAATACGCACATGACTCCGAACAATTAGAAGTGCGTGTCTTGAGTTCGAATTCGGGAAAAATGACAACGGTCACACCACTAGGCTATCACTGTTCAAACCATTAACAGTCTAAGGCCAACCAGAAGTTAACCACTACTTCGTGACTTTTTTCGCCTGAATGGTCTTGTCAACAGGGTACTGTTGGTAAACATTTGTAAAATGATATTGAAAAACCATGTGGCCTTAGTTCCGAGTATGGTGTGTAGTGTATATATATCCACGCGCTAAACTATATACTCGTACAATTATACTAGCTAGATACACCAAGTGAACACATCGCAACGCAAAAACAGATGCAACTGCATGAGTGCGGTTTTCATCATTTAATTTATACAACTTGAGCAGAATAGTAAATAACTTAGCCATTATCCTTTTATTTTATTTCCACTTAAGTGTAGAATTTAACATAAATAAACATAGGTAAGCATGTATAATTAAGCTTAATTTACATACTAATTAATAAATGGTTTTATTAGTTAACTTCCAGTGTGCAATGTACACGGTAAAGTAATATTGTCGTAAAATTCGAATGGCTTGCACGTCTACAAAATGATTACGCTGTTGAAGAATTTTAGAAAGACCTTTAGGTACCTATCTTTGTAATAATGAAAAAGTTAAATGTGGTGTGAGCGTAGCTTGTGAGTATAATATCCGTTGCAGCTCTCGCTAATTATTGTAGCAGCCCCCGGACACCCCACACACCACTGTTTTCCTACAGTCGGTAGGCATAATCAGCTTGAAATAATCCGACTGTTCGGAAATAGGTCTCCTCTATATGAGAGAGTGTAAAAGAGGTAAAATTTGTTTGTACGTAGTATGTTAGTTCCGGAGATTACCTCCGTCTCCGACACTAATGATCCAATTCTAAACATTCCTTCGCTGGCAGAAAGCTAAATAAGTCGTGAATGCTAAATTATATTTTTATATCATGCAGTTGGCGCAGTGGCCAAGCGATTAGACTGCTGCGCTCCGTGTCGCGGGTTAGATCCCGCACGGAACAAATATTTGTATGGCCTACAGACAGTTGTTCCGGGTCTGGGTGTTTGTGTATGTAAGTTTAAATGTTTGTGAACGCACCCACGATACAGTAGAAATTCCTAGTGTTAAAAAAAGAAAAAAAGAACAGAAAATGCTGCCCAGGAATGGGAGTGCCTGCGCTGGGTTCCTGACACTAATCTATGTCATTATACTTAATATTTTTAGAATCCATCCTGGGGTTCCTATTTTTTAACCTATTTATTTTGATGATATTATTTTTTGAACATGGTGTTTTTTGACACACTTTTACGACTTTACATCTTTTGTGACCACAACTAAAGACATTTTGTATAAATCGACGGTTTGATATTGTCATTTCTTGACATAAACTTGTCAGACTCAACTGCTTGTTACCTTTTTAAAACAGAGCCCTGGCCGTTTGCAGTCTCGCTTGAAACAAATCGAGGCACTGGGTCTCAAGGTGGCCCTTGAGAAGACGGAGGCGCTGGTATTTCTTGCAGGGGCCTCCGGCTGGTGCACACTTCGGTGGTACAACGATACCGGTACGGGCAAGCATGAAATACTTGGGCCTGGTTCTAGATCGGAGGTGGGTCTTCCGCGACCTCTCTGCTAGCGCAAGCTGGCCGAATCTAATCGGCACGGCGGCTGCGCACAGTCGGCTTTTGCCAAACCTGGGCGGACCGAACGTGGTCTGCAGACGGCTATACATGGGGGTTTTTTGCTCGGTGGCGCTCTACGGAACCCCAGAATGGGCGCAGTCCCTGTCTTCCCAGGACAAGGCTCTTCTGCAGAGGCCGCAGAGAGTCATGGCAGTCAGGCTCATACGCGGATACCGCACCGTATGGAAGCGGCGCTGACAGACAGACTGACAGACAGACTGACTGATAGACTGACAGACTGACAGACTGACAGACTGACAGACTGACAGACTGACAGACTGACAGACTGACAGACTGACAGACTGACAGACTGACAGACTGACAGACTGACAGACTGACAGACTGACAGACTGACAGACTGACAGACTGACAGACTGACAGACTGACAGACTGACAGACTGACAGACTGACAGACTGACTGACAGACTGACAGACTGACAGACTGACAGACTGACAGACTGACAGACTGACAGACTGACAGACTGACAGACTGACAGACTGACAGACTGACAGACTGACAGACTGACAGACTGACAGACTGACAGACTGACAGACTGACAGACTGACAGACTGACAGACTGACAGACTGACAGACTGACAGACTGACAGACTGACAGACTGACAGACTGACAGACTGACAGACTGACAGACTGACAGACTGACAGACTGACAGACTGACAGACTGACAGACTGACAGACTGACAGACTGACAGACTGACAGACTGACAGACTGACAGACTGACAGACTGACAGACTGACAGACTGACAGACTGACAGACTGACAGACTGACAGACTGACAGACTGACAGACTGACAGACTGACAGACTGACAGACTGACAGACTGACAGACTGACAGACTGACAGACTGACAGACTGACAGACTGACAGACTGACAGACTGACAGACTGACAGACTGACAGACTGACAGACTGACTGTCAAAAAGACTGACAAACTGACTGACAGACTGACAAACTGACATAAAGACTGACAAACTGACAGACAGACTGACGACATACTGACAAACTGACAGACTGACAGCCGGAATGACAGACAGACTGACTGACAAACAGACTGACAGACAGACTGACGGTTTTAAGCGAGACTGCAAACGGCCTGGGCTCGGTTTAAAAAAGCTAACAATCCGTCGAGTCCGACATGTTTATGTCAAAAAATTCTGTAATTTTTTACAGTTTGATACTGTTATTTAACTGTCCATTTACACAACGTGTCTTTAGTTGGGGTCAAAAAAGGTTAAAAATCATAAAATACTGTCAAAAAAAAATGTACAAAAGATAATAATATCATCAAAATAAATCTGTGAAAATAAAGGAACCCCAGGATGTATTTTAAAAATATTTAGTGTAATGACATAGATTAGTGCCAGGAACCCAGCGCAGGTACTCCCATTCCTGGGCAGCATTTGGACTAAAGTTGAGCTATCTCCTTTGCCGAGCTATCCCAATTTTTGCAGACGAAGTCGCGGGCGAAGTGCTACTACACAATAATAATAGTTTTACGTTTCAGGTTTTGTAATTGTCTAACAACATTCATCATACAGGTGATAGGATTGTGCAGTGTGCACATTTACGACTGTTGCCACTCATTTGCACTCTTGGGAACAGTTACATTTAATAACTGAGCATTATGTCTGGTCACTTTCAGTTTACTCAATTACTGGCTATTAATTACTCTATTCATCATCATCAACAGCCTATTAATGTTCCCACTGCTAGGACACAGGCCTCCACTCTTTGAGAGGGAATGGGCTATAATCTACCACGCGGGCCCAGCGCGGATTGGTAGATGTCACAATTCTTCGAATTTTTGGTTCTAGGACATGCCGGTTTCGTCACGATGTTTTCCTTCACTGTTTCTGAGAGCAGTGGTGATGAAATAAATTAAACGTAGTAATGCGCCTGCCTGGGTTCGAACCCACGACTTTTATATTTTATTTTATTTATTTGGCTCACCAACAATTGAATACACTAAATCAAAGATACGAGAGACATTAGAGTCACAGACAAGTGTATCAACCTCTTACAGGTAAGCACAAAATGCACAGACTTACGGTTTGTAAGTCGTGGCCGCACCACTGGGCCACCACTGCTCATTGGCATTACTCTATTACAGGTACAGGTCAATAGAGTAATGCCAATGAGCAGGGCGCCATTATAACGTGCCATTTTGTAGGGCCCTTTTCTGGGGAGTTTGTTTCTCCAATTCTTCTAAAATACTAGTGCCGAAGATCGAGGTGCTTTTGGGGACTTTCTCTTGTGATAGTAACATTAAAAAATAAAAAACAAATTAATAATTAAATCAAATCAAAATAATTAGTAAAATCAGCATAATCTGAATAAAGCACTTTTGATTTTCCAGGATTCTAGCCTACCCCCAAAGTTTTTATGCATGCCTGCAATTCCACTAATTTTAGAAACACATTTAGTTCAGCCAAATTCAGCTAAATCTTTGTTTTCATTTTAGTCTAAATAATACTATGCATGAATGTATTGTTAATCACTTTTGTGCTGTTTACGACAAAATAACTGTTGTGTAGGGTAGAATATAAGGCCTATTATTTAAATTTAAACACTAGTTAGTATTTCTATAAGAACATACGTAGGTGTTGTATCTAGTGATTTCATTTCGTAGGTCTCGTGGCCGCGCAAAGTTAAATTACCTTTAGGGACCAGTGAACAAGTTAACAGCCATTAGATACTTGCGCAGTTCATTATTTTCATTTTTGTGATGAGGTCTTCCATGAAATGAGGTATTACATTTTTAATTTCTCATTTGGCCGGCAGATTAGCCTGGACTCCAAAAAGCCCACCAGAGACCGGAAAGTTAATACGGTTTGCATAGAAAAGATATTGAAATATCACACTTCACTCTGCGGGTGTCAGCTTAACATTAAAAAGGAAATTATTCTGTTTTGTGTAGCGTTCCCAAATAAAAGTCTTTTGTTTTATTTTCGTTCTGAGTTCGAAATACCTTTGAGGTTATATCTCTGAATGAAATAGGCTGACCAAATTGGCTCGAACTATTTTGGGACAAGACCCCAAGAGGTCACACATAAAATCCCTTGTCTAAAGAAAACTGCGTGTTTCAGAACCTCCACGACCTACCCTTTTGTGGAAACTTCTCGAAACAATCAAATTGAACGGTTTTATGTGCACCACCTAGTGATGAATAAAATCAATTTCTTCCGAACAGATTAGTTTTCTTTTGTTTTCCATTCATGAAACTTTTAGGTCGAATGTAAAAGCTACATAAATATTGTAATTTCTAAGTGGGTAGAAAGTTGGATTCTTTAAACATCATAAAGTCGGGACAGTTACCTACAGCGAAGTTAGTCACATTATTGGAAAGTTGTCAATAAATATACTCATATACTTGATCATAAAGCATGATAACTTTTTGAAACTTTTACACTTGACCACATTTACTGACAATAGTGGACATCGGACATACTTTGATGCGTGCTAAGTTATCGGGAACCATTTGACACTATCCGCGTAATATGTGTAAGTACCTTTACTTTAATTTTGTTTTAATAGCCTGATATAGAATACACATCTACATTTAATGTTTTATAACCTTTCTCCAAAGTAATTAAAAATCATTTGATAGCTGTTAATCAGAAGCGACCGATTATGTGATAATGGTAAGTCAGAACCTCCATTGTCTGGAAGCGACTGTGTTTTTGCCAATCAAAGCTTCATTGTGACTTCACCCTTAAAGGAAGCTGCGGAGATACAATGTAACGAAATTACAATAACGTTCCCAGCCGCAGACGGCGAATCATAATCACAAGGTTTAACGTCCTAAGACGTCTTTACATCGTTGGCAACCACTGTGTTTCTAACAAAATTGCAGTTTTTACTGACCACTTCGGTTAAAACTAGATTTTACTAGTTCATATCTAGTCGAAATTATTATTTGAAATCCGATTGGAGTGTCTGTAGCGTTGATTGCATTCTCGGAGCGCCTCTGGTCGTGAGCGGCTCGAGTCTCTGGTTACCCGACTGCTGTGTCTCTTTATTTTTATTATGATCTGCGTTTATTGAATCTTCGTTGTCAGTTATGGTTGCTTTGATTTATTTATTTCCAGTATGAATGATTATTAATATTGCAATGCTGGTATGCAGCTGCATCTGGTTAGTATCCGGAAGTCAACGCCGTAATTGGGAAAAAGCAGATGATGATGGCCATTAACAATGCATCACATGTGAACTTCCTTGAAACTGAAAGATTTCAGATACGTTATGTCGTCATCTCAACATGTGTCGAGACTTTTCCCATTCTCGGATTGCGTTATACTTTCATGGATAATAGGGATGTTTCCTAACTAAAAAAAAACATGATTCTGTTTAGTCCGTCTGTTAGATCAGGAAAAATAAAGGATGCGTGTTTTTTGTTATATCAAAATAATAAAAATTGACGAAAATAAAGCGTGTCAAAGATCATGAGTAGGGGCTTGTGACCTCACAGTCTGGTAAAAAATGGACCAAACTATGACGTCACACGACTTTTCGAAGCACTGTGTCGTCTTCATAAAAAGATGTGTTCAATATTTTTTGGAAATCTATCTGACGGGCTAATTAGATTTTTTTGTCAACTACCTCATTGGATTCTAACCAAATCACCATGCTTGACTAAAATAACAGTATCTGATAAAGTAGAAGTAATACAGCTATCCATATTCCTCCTTTTCTTTACAGTAGTATTTGTAATTTGTCTTGCTGTTTATAGTAAGTTACTTATTGATTCTTATTCAGACATTTAGCACTCATATACTTAGATTTATCGATTGATATTTCTCATAAGGCATTACATTTAAAGTGCACAAATAGTCAGCTGCCGCGGGCGATACCTCAACCCGCTCACCTCAAATATTTCAGACTCTCTGCCATGATATATTGAAGTACGATAAGATGTAATGATGATCCTAATGTTTTATGTTCTATCGGTTCCAATGAAGATTTTATGTGTAAGAATCATTTGAGACCTTTAATTGGATGATCATTTTAATTCATGTCGTTTCAGTTTGGGTTCTTCTGGGAGTATAAAAATCTAATCTTTAATTAGAGTGTGTTTTTGGTAATAGATACAGTAAGGTCTTATGAAGTTTTCTTCCGTCTTTCGTTGGATGTTATTTATGCGTGAACGAGTGTCGTTGGCATTTCTTCAGTATTTCAGGACCACGGAATTATCATCTGATTGTGAAAATGAATACAACAAGATATGCAATGTTGAAAACAAGAACTGTAAACAATATAGATTGTTTACAGTATTGTGTACAAGGGTTAGTGCTGATTCCTCCCGTTCTTGTTTGCCTCTGTAAATTAATCTATTTCAATAATTGAAAAAACGACATGGAGGTTCAAATATGTTTACATACAATATCGTTTTCATAACTTTCGGAGGGAAACAAGAACGGGAGGAATCAGCACTACTAATCCTGTACAAATACATATTGGAGCTAAAATTGATTGTTTCCGTGTTTTGTAAGGTTTCTTCGCTGCTGCAGTAGGCATCTAGGTGTTTCCACTTAGTGATAATGACAGTCGATCATAAGGTAATTCTTGTAATACAGATCATGTCAAATGCTAGCGGTGATCGAGGCCGATCTTATTATCTCGCTGATATTAGAGGCGGCTATTTTCAGTCAGCTAAGTGATGCAATAGGTGAATCACAACGGGGGGGGGGTTTAAGATATTTTTTTTTCCGGCGGACTAAGATCTATAACGACATGTAGGTAGGTATGTCTAAAAATTTTTTGTCAAAACATTGGGGCGAGGCTATTGCCATCAACCGGGCACGAAACCTGTCTCCGTGACTGTTACTGAGAAATTTCTCATGGAAAAACCCAATAACACTTTGCACGAGCTTGTAATCGAAACCAGGACCTCATGCTCAGCATTCGCGCTTGCGACCGCCGGCTAGACAAACAAGGCAGTTACTTTTGTCGATACGGTTCCCCTAGTAGGTAAGTACTAGTATAAATAAATGCGCTTTACATCATAGGCGTGCTACAGAAAACGCATGAACTTTAAGAATGTTCTGTTTACCTTATGCAAGTGGAGTCAATTAGATACTTTATAGGTTAACGTGACATATTACAGGCGTGTATGTATATGTCACGTTAATTAATTTAAGCTAAAACTCTCATCATCATCCATCATGTTTAGTTTTGTTTACACCTACCGTCGAGTTGCGAGCTTGTAACCAATTACCAATTAAAATCTGGACAAACCGCTGCTCCCGTTTAATATCTTTAATATTGTACGTACTTGACATCAATTCTATTTTATAGAACATCTCTATTACTTACCGTGTTTTATTTCTGCGACAGTGTCCTGTTTAGTAACTGTGTTTAAGTCTTTTTTTTATTTGAAAATCCTTGATTGGGTTACATCGGACTCTAACCGACTAAATACCCACTCTTTCTACTACTACCATGTGACAAATCACTATCACTACATAGTATAAAACAAAGTCGCTTTCTCTGTCCCTATATCCCTATGTATGCTTAAATCTTTAAAACTACGCAACGGATTTTGATGTGGTTTTTTTTAATAAATAGAGTGATTGAAGAGGAAGGTTTTAGTATATAATTTGACCGACATCCACGCGGGTGAAGCCGCGGGCATTAGCTAGTATAATATAAATAAAAATAGGGTTCAAATTTTAAAAAAAAATAAAGAATTAACTAGGTTACTCTTTGTGTAAACAGAAATACCAATGTGAAAAAACCTGATATTAATTACCTATACTATTATTATAACACAGTAAAAAACACCTAACCAAAGCACAAAAGTTGTAATAAAAACAATCATTGTCCATTATCTTCCGTTCTATACTAAAAAGGCAATTATTTCGCAAGACGCTACCGACTCGGGCGCAGGATCGGAACAAGATCATTTTCAAGTAATAGTCGTTGACGCGAGAGGAGCGCAGGCGCACTACGGTCACGGACTCGAACTTCAATGCTATGTGACATTTACACAAAACCAACGTTTTACCACCCACTAGTTTGAAATTGAAAGTTCCCATCGGCAAAACCAACAATGAATAGGTACACCTACTTTCATTTATTGGGAAATGGGAAGCAAGGTTTTAAAGTTCGCTAGACTTTAGCGTAGGGACGCGGACGGTTTAGATTATTTAGATAAGAAGCTATTGGACATTTTAGGGATTGTGGTGTCCTAGTCACTTTGATCCTATGAGATGTATTAACGAACATACCCTAGACAGTTATTTTATGCAAAGTGTTGAGTATGTTGTGCTGACTTCTGAAAATGTTGGATACTGCCCATTTATTGGTGGGTGGAACTTGTAGGTGGTCAGGTCAAGTCGCTCAATTTAATTATTAATACTTGAATGTTTTTAAGAAGGAAAAGGAACAGATTTAAAAAGGTAGGTACGAATGTTAAATTAAAATATGCCAGGAAGTAGTTACTAGTAGTTCCCGAGGAAAAAAAGCTTTCTAAGAAAGGAAGTGAGCTATCATGAAAGTAAAAAGCTACAAGATCCATTATCCAACTTTTATAGAGTTCAGATAAGGCGTTAAGTTTTCCGTTTGCATTCCATCTTATTGCAAAAGTTAACTTCGTCCAAAGGAATGCGTTAAAAATATTTGTTTGCGTCGCAGTTAAGTTTAACTAGAATCTGGAGCTAAGCACACTGGCACACACCTAAAAAGAAAGATATGTTAGACTCTTCTATAGATATCAAGCATCTATGTGTACAATATTGTACAATATTTTACAAGCGTCCCACGCTCTGATGTTAGTCATAATTGGTGGCAATGTACGTGATTTTCCCATGCAAACATCCAGTCGATCAAACTCCAACCTATTAGACCACTCACACATCATATTCGTATTACTCCAATATGCGCCATTAAGAAAATCTTAATGGAAATATCTAACGCAACTTAATAATGAAGTTGTAAGCTTTCGCAAGTGCGAGGTATAGTGGGTGCTGCAACGAGTTAGCACATTTTAATGACCCATATATACACGTGTAGGAACGCTTTGATTTCGGTGAACCACCTAAGGGGAAATTGAAAGGCTTTAGCTTTTGTTAAGGAATACATCCGTAAAGGGAATTCCAGGTTAGCTAAATGTTTGTGAGCTCGAGGCGTGGGGCAACGAGGCGCGGATGCACTCGCGATACCGCGGAGCACGCACAAGGTGAAGCAACCGAGAAAGGGCAAATCGGAGCAATATAAAACGAGGCACATCCTCGCAAATAGTATTCAGCAAACAGCTGAACAGCAAAGAGCGCCTGTTCACTTGTACAATAATATTTAAATACACTACCAGACATGACTACTTCACTGGTAAGTCCATGAAGATACGGTGCTCCTCCTTGTAGCGTTTTTTGTTCAAAAACAACGTTTTATAAATTCCTTAACCATCATTACTTACTTAACGTTTCATCCTGAAGAAATACTCTTTGCCTGAAGACCACCATTTAATTAGTTTTTGTTGTGGATTATCTGAAATGCTTCTGAAAATATTCTTGCGGGTTATTTTTGCTCAAAAGTTTTTCCATTATTTTTTAACTGCAAATATCGTGATACTTATCCCTGAACTCTTTCGAAAAGCTTCCCAACTTTTCTTTAAAATTTTGCTTCTGAAGATTGTTACTGTTATATAAAGACTATGTTATACTTTAACTTCTAATACATCTCTTTTTTCCTTTCAGTTTATCTTCTCCATGGCGCTGGTAGCAATCGGGTCTTGTGGTCGTCTAGAGCCTCAGTACCTTCCCCCGCGGCCTGGTGGTGGTGGGTTTGGCGGCGGTGCGGGTAATGGTGCTGGAGGTGTCGCTGGCGGGGGCGCAGGGGGTGGGTTCGGTGCTGGCGGGGGCGCGGGTGGCGGTGCCGGGGGCGGATTCGGAGGATCTAGCGGATCTTTTGGCGGCGGAAGCGGCGGCGGCAATCAAATACCCATCACGAAGTTTGAGAATGTCAACAACGGCGATGGAACATACCATTTCGAGTAAGATACTTTCAATTATATTTACTGATTTTTGCGTCAGTATATTGCGAAGTAATGATTCCACTTCGCATAAATCTTTAGTTTGCGGAGAAAGTTAAACCATCTAGCTAGTCCGATAACACAAAGACTCATAAATTATCAAAGCGCCGCAAGACTCTACTCTTAGCACCCACTAAAGTTAAATGTGAATTTAATCGATGCAATAAAACGTATCTACATCCCCCCTTAACCCCTTTAATCTGTACTCTTTCCAGTTACGAAACCGGCAACGGCATATCAGCGCACGAGAGCGGATCCCCAAGTGCCCAGGGTCCCGAAGGCCTCGCGGTAACTGCCGAAGGAGGCTTCTCTTTCAAGACCCCTGATGGCCAGCAAATCTCGCTCACGTACACCGCCGACGAGAACGGCTTCCACCCCGTCGGCCCGCACCTCCCCACCCCCCCTCCCATCCCAGAAGAAATTCTCCGTTCCATTGAGTTCAACAAGCGTAACCCCGGATCGTAAGTATATAGCAAGTTAATCTAGTTTTGTTCGTTTAATGGTTTGTGTAGTACATTATAAAGGAGTCTGCCCTCTTACCCGTACCATAATATGAACGTAACAGGAAGATATATGACACCGTAGACTATCCCTACTAGATCGTATCAGTAGCGTATCTGGGTTTAGAGCGGTAATAAACACGGTTAAACCCTTTATTCTTTGTTATGAAATGTATGAGACTTAGCCGACTAGACAGTTCTGTCACCATCGAGTGCCATGCAGGGAGCGTCAAGTCAACAAATGGCGGGCTTCAAGCCAGAGGGTCGTTTAAGCAATTACATCTAGTATTGCTATTGCGTGATACGTTCATGGTATGGTACTGTGTAGTGGGCACAATTCATAAGTATTAGTGTTCCGCGTGTTAGCTTTATGCTGAACTGATTACTGATAAAACTGTTCCGTATATTAATTCGTAACAACTCGCGTTTCATAGCAAAACCACGACTTTTTTGCTGTCTCTTAATACTCGTAATTAAAGGGCCAACAATAAAATATGAACAGTAAAATGTCTCAATTTCTAAGTCTTGAATGAAGACGTCTCATTAAAAAACAGGCTACTTACCAAGGGCAGTCTTATATTCTTAAAGACTAACTTATCTAATAAAGAGCTAAGACTACCCGTTACAAAGAGAAGAGCCTCGCAGTTCTTAAACTACGTAAAGAGGTATAAAACTTCACTGGACTCAAAAGTTGCGACTCAGAAGTTAAATAAAATGGTACAAGTATTGAGTGTACTGGCATTGAAAGAAATACAATTGCTACACCGACGTCACCACGTCGCTTACGAACACGTGTTTACCTAAGAGAAGAAAGTTATTTTTATTCAAATCTCTGAATCTGTGTGTATAATCGAGCTATACGATAACTTACAAATGCTTGCACTGACTAGACAGGTCCACTAAAATCTGTGTGGTTCTTCAAAAGACCATCTCAGATACTAATCTGCATGGATGTTTAAGTTTATCTGAGTTAAACGGGAAGACTCACAAGACCAGAGGGGAAGATTTTAACTCATAGTAGGTACTTATCTGCATTTTATATCTCTTCACCAAGTGTATGATGTTATTTTAGAACTATATAATATAAACGTTACGATTGTCTCGTTGGTCTAGTTGCTGTCGCGACTGCTGGGTTCGATTCCCCGGTCGGGCAATTTTTATTGCATTTTTCCATCATCAATTGCTCAGAAGCAGCCAGGGAGTCTGGATTTGTGCCCGGTTTAAGGCAATAGGCTCGCCCCCTTTTACATGGGACTTAAACATAACTGGCATAATGTGGCTGTACTGTTAGGTACAACTCTGCCTAACTCCTCTGGATTACAAGCGTGATGTTAAGTTATGTAGAATTTATTAACGTAAATTGTCTCCAATATTACAGCAGGTAGTAGTTTTTCGTTTTAGTCGATACTTTAGAGGCAGAATATTTCGATAAGTCTACTTCAGTGCTGACAAAAATGCAGATGAACAACACAAACACACAAACTAACTGTATTTTTCTTCTATTTTCAGCGAGGGTTCCTACAATGGCGGCGGCAGTGGTTCCGGTTCAGGTGGATCCGGTTCAGGCAGCGGCGGCAATGGAAACGGCTACCACTACTGATCTCACTCCGTACTCACCTAGTTACTCGCTTAGAACTCGCAAGCAAACACGCAGGGAGATTTACAGTAGTTTAGGGAATCAGTTAGGGAACGAAGAAAGAGACTAGCAACAACCTGGAATAGATAGAAAGTTTTTACTAGGTACCTATGGTATCATCTGCTTTGGGAATAAGACTGAGAATCGAACAAACTTTGATTCCGAAAAAGATGAAAAATAGCTGGATAAAGGAAAGTAAAAAGATGATCATGAAGGCTTCTGTGAAGAAACTATCATCGTTGATGAAGGCTTACAAAGCTAAGCTACAAACGATAGCAAACAAATGAAGCTCCAACAAAACAAGACCACAGTTACTATTGAAAATGGGTACTTAATGGAAGATGTGAAAACACGCACGAGGAATGTTAAAGGTCGCCTTTAGAAGGGTAGTACAACTGACCGCAATCATGTAGTACGTTCGCTTGCGATTTCAAAGCAATTTTAGCTAATGAGCCATCGATCCGACGACGACCGCTTGTACTGGGGAGGACTGTGATACCACGACGAAACTCGCACTGTTTATTTATTTAGTAAATAATTGTAGTCTTTCAATGTAAATAGGCATGGTGTATGAATAAACGTATGTTTATGTGAATACTTATGTTTTAGTTCTTTATCTTGCCACTTAGCAGACTCAGTAGGGAGATGAATTCCAATGATTGATTCTAGTTATCATGAATTCATAATACTTTAAAACCCAATTACTGGATTCTCGAAAATCGCAACACAATGTTTTTCTATTGGTTAGTATCAATGACTCCTTTGGTATTTTACTTTATTTTATCATAATTTTATTCTTTTTCCTTTATATTATGATAATAGTTATGATCTGATCTTCTTTTAATGTCTATTTCCACTTTCTTCTTCATGCCTTTATCCTAAAGTATGGAAGGTTTTTATCAGCTATTCAAATAATACTAAGAATGATGATTATGTAATAGTACCACTGTTGGTAGGGTATAAGCTGTTAAAGGTCAAGGGTTCAGATCCTCCCGTCGGGACTGCGGGTTGTTCGCAAGAGATACCGCGGCCTCGACATGAAGGGCTAAGAAGGAACATGGGTGGTTTTAGTCAGTAGAAGTCTGACACTCCCTTTCGCTCTGCCCAAAAGCGGAAGGGAGAATTTGATGATTTTCCACCCGCCAAAAAAAAGGGTTCAGATCCTACCTTTATTTAGCATTGTATCCATATTGTGACGAACTAACAACTATTCAACAAGTATGTTGAAGCCATTGCTGCTCATAAATGTGTTATTTAGCAGGATAACTTTGAGTGGTATCAGGATAAGATTGTATGATCTCAAGGTCAAATTATAACCCTTTTTATTCAGCATTATGAACCGAACACCCAAAGTTAGGTACTTATTAAATTTATTTTCAGCATGGGTCGTCCCTCTGAAAAGCGAAGGCCTATCTTTCTCCTTTTCAAATCTTCTCTATAATATGGACCAAATTGTCTATTTACTTGAGTTACTTAACATAACATAACGACAAAATAAAATCACGCCTGTAATCTCTGCAGGGGTAGGCTGTACCTAATAGTACACTCACATTTCGCTAGTAATGTTTAAATTCCATGTAATAGAGGGCGAGCCTACTGCCATTAACCGGGCACAAATCCAGATTCTGTAGCTGCTATTGAGAAATTTCTGATGGAAAAACCCAACACACTTTTGCCGATCCGAATTGAACTCAGGACCTCAGCAGTCATGCTTGCAACCACAGTATTATTAAGTTATTAGAACGTAATACGGGATTTGGTTAAAGTTAGCATAAGTAAATAAATTGAACATGATGCCGTTCACTGCAGTGCTATAAATATCTTCAACTGAATGTATAAGTTTAGTGCAGTTATATTTTACCTCAATCATGTCATAAATGCCACACTTAATGGTGGAAGGTTGGAAGCTAAGATAATAAATATAATTATTACTCCTAAACTGGCCACACTGCTCCCGCAACACGAAAAGCAGTAACTCAATAAATTTATGTTTCGAGAGAACTGGGAAATTGTGCAATAATAATTAAATTAAATAATTGTGTACAATTTTACGATTTACTCATTTTTTAAGTACTTCGTTTTAACACATGCTTGGAATTCCTGGAGGGTCAGGCAAAGGTGTTTCCATTAGTACATTTTTTTACATTTCGCCAGTTATGTTAAAGTCCCATGTAATAGGGGGCGATCCTATTGCCATCTACCGGGCACAAGTTCAGCTTCCGTGGCTGCTACTGAGAAATTCCTGATGGACAAACCAATAGCACTTTGCCCGACCTCGGAATCGAATCCAGGACCTCAGGACCTCCGATCGTTTTATTGTTCCTATAAAATTCAAGTTACTTTGACTATACAGAGTAACTTGAATTTTATATCTGAAAAGAAAAACAGAATTTAATTTATTTTGAGATATTGCTTTTTGGCTTACGAGGGCAGCATATTATACTCGTAGCTTTCAAACTATTAGGAATTGTCAGATAAACGCTGGTTTACTACCTATTACGGCTAATGATATTTCGGGATGAGCATGTAATTTGGCAAACGCAATGCGATGTAATTACAAGTACTAATGTATCCAAGCACATCATTGGTGTAATGTAAGCATTTAGTAGATATTAAAACCCAAACACATGCTCCTAATTTAAATAATTGTCACGGAAAAAGACACTAAATATTGAAGAGAAACGTGCTTAACTAAACATGTTCTAATAATTGAATATAATAATAGTCCTCCTGACCCGGGAATCGAAACCTAGGACCAGGGACTGAAAGCGGTTACGGTTAAAGGTTAAGGTACCTCAAAAATATACCGATACCGGTTTAAAATAAAGGTTGAGCTATACCGGTACCTTTATAAATAAAGGTTGGGCTAAACCGTTATTTAAAAACCAAAAATGTGGAGGATGGGAGCCACTAGATCATAAATTACTAAATAAAATAAAGACTTGCAGTATAATATTTTATCTTTTACTTTTTACGTTTTTCCTGTCATTCAATCGAACACATTACTTCTTTTTTTTGACAAATAGGTATAAAAAAGTAATTAAATAAAAAATACATGCTGCCACTACTAAAACCTTACAATAAGGTTGGTCGGTCCGCAACATGACACCGCCCCTTACACGATTTCGGTAGCAAAATGCATGCGAGACGAGGCGCGCGCGCGTATGCGCGGTGGAAAACGTTAGAACTTGTTTATTTTGTACATTTTGTTTGCTACTCTTTTACTTATCTCTTTGTTGTGTGTTGAGTGGCGAGGCGTTGCGTCAAAGAAAACCCCTATTTATTAAGGTTTAGGTACCGCTACCGATACATTTATAACGGTTACGGTACTTCTACCGAAATATACTGGTATGCATTTCTAACCTCAAAATTCCGCTACCGAAAAAAATAACGGTATCGAAATATTTCGGTAACCCTCAGTATGACGTCATACCGAAATTTAAAGGTAACGTAATTTTTGGGTAATTTAGTCCCTGGCTAGGACCCTACGCGCAGCAGTCGCGCTTGGGACCACCAGACCAACGAGCCATGGCTAAATATATGGCTATTCATATTATTATAGTATGAAAGGGACGTCGAAGCACCGTTAGTGCTTCGACGTCCCTTTGCTAAAAAACTTGCGACTACCTATTGACTTCTACAACCCAGTTAGTACTAGGCAATACGATATGATATAGCCTTTGATATAGCCCGTATGGTGTCGGGCGTAAAGAACAGCACCGTCCCATATTTACCAGAGAATGCAGGGCAGCAGCGTAGACTGTCTGTGACTGGCAGCGTGGGCTGCCCATTCCCTGCCTTCGTAACAACCATACTGCGATCGCCAACCCGCCTGCCAAGCGTGGCGATTATGGTGAATCGCCCCCTAGGCCTATGTCCAGCGGTGGACGTTTTATGGCTGAAATGATGATGATGATGAAAATGATGAATACGATACTGCATGTTGAGATTGGTTGTCAGACTATCGGACCACTGACTATCTGTAACGACTGTCAAAGATCTACAAATGACAGCCGGGACCGACAACACGTGTTTTCCGAAGCACGTAAGAAACTTCGGATGTTATGGGTAGTTACCCATCCGCGGACCAACCTATTCAAGAACGGCTTAACCTGATCATTAACCCCGAACGACTGTCATGACCTATTTAGCCAAAGCTCTGCAATGTGAAAAACTCAATCTCCTATAAATAAATAAAGTTCCTTTTGACTAAACTTAAGCTTAGAAAATTTTGTCAATTTAATTTTATCCAAAAGGATTCAGTTGTTAAAACCGTAACATAGGACAGAACAGACAAAAGTTTTTACAAAACTTTTAGGCTTCTGAAGCATTATTGTATTACAATAGTATCAGGTTCCAAGGAGATGACGTGGATGTAGGTTTCGTCGACCCGGTCTTTGTCGTCATAAAAGTGCCTAGAAATTAATAACCCCAGGAGGAAGGGACAATTTAGTGTCCTCTTATGTGTGCATAGCAACAGTTGTCACCTTGCAAAAAGGAGGTTTGATTCAAGATTATTCAAATTCAATATGTTTATTCATAACAAATATGTAAAAACATTATCAACAATAATAATGTCTTAACCATTCAACATTTTTTTATAAAACTGTTAAAATTCATAATGAACGTTCAGAGGTATAATACCATGGCGTTTTTTTTTACGGGTGGAAAATCATCAAATCACCCCTCCCGCTCTTGGGCAGAGCGAAAGGTAGTGTCAGACTTCTACTGACTAAAAACCACCCATGTTCCTTCTTAGCCCTTCATGTCGGGGCCGCGGTATCTCTTGCAAACAACCCGCAGCCCCGACGGGATAATAGCGTGTCTTGTAGTCGAGATGTACAGACGTGATGCACATCAAGCTACCCGAAATTATAAAATTTTCCCAATCAGCCGTGATCCCAATTGTCTAGCGATAAAGTTGAAAATCTATTTAAAAATTTTGACAGATTGTATAGCCAGGTGCGCTGATGTCTGTGTATTTTATATCGTGACTTCACCAATGTGCAAATTCAAAATATTTAAACCAAACCACATGTTACGAGTAACATCACTTTAATTACTAATTCAAATTTTTTTCAAACAAATTACTACTTCACGGTGATGCATTCACTTACGAGTAAATTAAGTAATTCAGTATATCTCAAAACACATGAATATTTGCGAAACCCTCGCTACAAGTAGAAACATATCCTAAATGGTCCAGAACGTTCATGCCCGTAAACTACACATTAAAATGTTTTATCTTGTGAAATGCGCGATCCAGCAGAATATGGCGGCCGCGAGAGCATCAGGCATTGTTGATTGCGGCTCATTATGTAACCTGATTATACAGTATCTGTGAACTAATCTTCAGTAGTCTGTTATTTTGTAAGATACACTTTAGACGTACGTTTAGTTGTAATTTGGACGAGGGATCTTAGATTAGTTTTCTGCATAGTCGTTCGATGTTTGTGATTAAGCAAAGCCTATTGCAACTGCAAGCTGCGGCTTGTTAGATCTTCGCTGACGTGAGATGAGACGCTTTTTTGTACCTCAGGGAGAGTAAAACCGGCTACAGACATTAAGAAATGCCAGGTATTGATACTTAGCACTAAGTAGCCGTCGACAGACATCTACTTAAGTATCATCGCTGCGCCTGACAAGTTCCATAGGTACCTACGATGATTTTTATATGGTTTTGGGACATCAACAAAAAACGTGTCATTTAATAGATAAACGGAAACATTGCAAAACTATTATTTACTTAACTCAATCACTAACTTAACTATTAACTTGAATCAGTTAAACTTGTTTCTAGTTCAAATAATACAAAAAAAGATTTTTCAATACACTTCCTCGAAAACTAGCTCTTATTGCACTACGATTAGGTTCGAAATGCAACATATTTCGAACGCGTGCGGTAATCTTATTTTTCCGCAACCGAGGGCGGGAAAGAAAATTACCTCAGTTATGATAACTATACCTTCTATTCTATCCAAATCGATTAAAACATAGGAAATTTAAAAAAAAAACACCACTGACTATAGAGTCGGCAGTGTTTTTTTTAATTTCGTCATTTTGATTTGCGTCTTTACAGCATAAATATTTTTTAAATGTTAAATTGTGTTTGTTAAAAGAATATTAAAAATAAACATGATTATTTACTTTTTATGAACAAGTAAACATTTATTTGTGTTCTTAATTAAAAAATATTTTAATTTAATATTTTTCCTAAGAGGCTGTTTAGCGGCTTCATACCTTTGCATCGTCTTCAATCTGGCGAAATCAAACCGCGGTAAAAAAGCAAATGAACAAACTTTCCGCACTTGTATCAAAATGTACTATTATCAACACATCGAGAATGAAAATGGAGATTCTGTTTAGTGAAGTGCTAAAAAAATATAAAAATGCACATATGGGATTTGGCAGGCGCAGCTGCGACGATATATGAGTACTCATAAATAAACTGAACTCTCGGATTGGATAGGTAGCTCGGTACCCTTAAATTTTTCCAATTTCATTTCTGTTTGCTGCCACAGATCCGTTTCACGCCCAAACGCGCAAAACAACGCAGCCAACACAAACATTGGTTTACTGCCTGGGTCAAACCTGCGCTCCGCACGTAAAAAAACATCACTTGATTACTGTGTTTATTGGGTTCCCAAATTACATGTATTGAGTTTGAACATAATACCTTGACTTTACTTTTTGTTTGCATAGAACTAAGCCCCCGATATTTAATATCTCACACTACTATCACCGTTTCAAAACAGACTCCGATCTTCTAATCATGATGTTTCTATTTATACTCAATAATTAGTCTAGCAGCATCCCTCCTAACATTTGTTACAGGTCAAATGCGTAGCGTCCAACTGTCTAGCCAACCGAACTCTGACCTTGTGCTCTCGCCACAGAGTTCTAAATTACATGTGTAACCGATCCATCCTTGAGACAGACATAAACGTCAAATAAAATCATTGTCTGAATTTGGTGTTGGTACAATCATCGCAACGGCGGGGGGTGGCCTCAATGGAATGCCGAACGTATCAAACTCTTCACAAAACTGAATACGCCCTGACTGATATCGAGCAAGGTTCTTGGAAGGGTAACAGTAATATAAAAACACTGTTGGTCTATGCAGATATCATTCAAACAATAGCATCCCACGGAATAGCATCTCAACTCCAAATAATTGAATCAAAGAAATGGCTGGATTAAAGGTAAGTAGTTCAATAACTTAGCGTTGTAGATTAATAAAGCTTTACCATTTAATTCAGAATTTAAATACCAGACAATTGTTTTAAATGTTAATTTTATTTGATCAATTTTGTAATGACCTAAGTTAATTTTGTATTTTAACCCAACAATTCCTGTAGGTAAAGATATATTTCTATATATCCGGATAAAGTAAAATAATAAACCTACAATGATTTAAAGTCATAAAGCTAACACATTGATTTTCCATTTTCAGATCGTTTCAACCCTGGCCCTGCTGTCCGCGGTGTCAGCGGGTCACCTGGGGCACCTTCAACCCTCTACGGGTTACAACGCGTTCGGTGCAGGTGCATACAGTGGTGGTGCCGCATTCGGTTCGGGGTCGGCCTACAACGGTGCTTACGGAGGAGCACATATCCCTATCCTAAGATACGAGAATGTGAATAACGGTGATGGCACCTACAGATACAAGTAAGGAAATGGAAACCGTCCGTGAAAGTCTGTCTAAGCGTGTCTAAACACGCTTAGACAGACTTTCAGAAGTACTAATACTTCTAAACATATACCTGTTTCAATCACTCATGGATAGCCTAATTAGCTTTGACGAGCTCAAAAAAATATGAATGTCATCCAACCGCTCGGCATAGGTTTAAATAATCTTAGGCCAACCTTAGCAACGACATTCGTCTACTAATGCCACTGACTCTGGTCAGACTTTTCCGATGCAATCTTACATTGTAACTTAAAAAATATTATCTTCATCATCATATTAGCCCAGAATCACCTGCTGGGTGTATGACTCCTCTTTTTTTTGTCACACTTCTTGGTTCTGTGTGTTCCTAATCCAGGTGTTTTCCGCGACTTTGACGATATCGTCAACCCAACGAGCTTTAGAACGGCCCTGGTTTATATGGCCTAACCTTGGCCACCACTAGGTCAAAACCCTTAAATATTATGTTAACAATTTATTGTAATTACAGCTACGAAACTGGTAATGGCATATCAGCACACGAGAGTGGAGCCCCGCGCGCTCCTGGCCCCGAAGGACTCGCAGTGACCGCTGAGGGCGGGTTCTCTTACCGCGCCCCCGACGGCCAGCAGGTCTCGCTCACGTACACCGCCGACGAGAACGGCTTCCACCCCGTGGGCTCGCACATCCCCACGCCGCCACCCATCCCAGAAGCCATCCTCCGATCCATTGAGTACAACAGGCAACATCCTTCATCGTAAGTTTTTTCCTGAAATGCAATCACTTGTAGATCTCATGATAATAATGAATCAGATTCCAGTTTTCTCCTTGATTTTCTTTTAATCATAGTATTAAATTATTTCTGATGCAACATAGTGCGAATGAAACCTAATGCCTGCTTAAATAAAATAAACCTTTATTTGAGTTACTTTAATACACTTTGCAAAATTTTGGTAGGACTGTCTTCCCTTTTAAAATACTCCTCGTCCAGGCTGTTTCATCATGAACAGATTCTATGGACTTCTAAACTTCTTGCATTTTTGTACAGGTTTCTGATATTTTGTTAATATTTTCAGCGGCGAGGGTTCCTACAACCACGGTCGGTACAACCAAGGATACAACTATTAATTGACATCAACGACTGACCGCGGCTGACTACGGAACGATCTAGCACTTACAGAAACTTATTGTTTTATATGCATCTCTATTTATTCAGTATTAACTGTTACTTGTTTTTATGGGCTTTAAAATAAAGTTATAAGAATTCAAACAATATTTTTTCTTTCCACCAATAATTATCCAGTATTTCTATCAAAAACAAAAAAAAATAGGTAAATAGTATCTACTGCTACCTCATTTTGCAAAACAAAAACTCTAAGTGATTCGAGAAAATATTTTCATTATTTTTAACTATTTTGACAATCAGCTGCCTGAGCTTCATACGGCTGCAAGTTAATAATGAGAAATCTTTCACACAAACATTGTCGTGTCAATTACGAACACCAGAAACAGCCATTACTGAAGTCCTTCAAACATAAAACAATTTCTTCAATCGAATTGTGGAGAATAGAGACCACTCACGTTGTAATTTTGGTTGGCATCGTAAATTAATAAAATTATTTAATTTTAATATAATTTTAAAACATTATTACAAATGTATCAGTTCAACAGCATATAATATGCCACCCACTATTTAGTTACTGAGTAACTCACCCCTTTACAACCGCTCCGGCTGACTAAGCTGCAGCTACGCACAGTGACGGCCGCCATCACTGGACACGGTACTTTTAACAAGCACCTCTTTGTTATAGGTGTCACAGATAGTCCTCTGTGTCGAGCCTGCATGGAGGAAGAAGAAACAGCAGCCCACGAGCATGCCCCATACAGGGCCAAGTACTTCGGTAACCCAGGTACTCTCCGCGAGATTACCGGTAACATCAAGGGGTTGCTGGCTTTTCTCAGGGAGCTGGGGTGGATCGAATAAAATTCCCACCCGTACGCAAAGTACGCAAAATACGCGCTTTAGGCGTGGTGTTGCGGACACTAGCCCGATGCATCTAACTCAGTCCCCTTGATCCCTTATTAAGGGTTGTTAGCTATTGGGGTATAGCCATTGAGAATTTTCACATGGAGAAAAAAGGTCCTGGTTGCATTGATATATTAAAAGGAGGTGATATTTCTAGATTTAAGACAGTTGCTGGTTAGGGTCAGAAGCCTGGGACGAACGGAGGTGTCTGCCAAACTTGTACTGACTAAAACCACACTGGTGTTCCCTCGCACACTTGCGTCGAGGGGCAGCAGGATCTAATGCGACTTCCACTGGCCCGGACTAGTGCCGACCGCCTTAACCCGCGGGCATCGTCCCGGCAGTGAAGTATAAAACTCCCCCCATCCTGTCTAAGAGAGGTGGAGAACTACGTGCCGCTTTCTCGGGTCGAATGTGATGACCTAAGTCAGTTAGGGGTCATGGTAAAAGTTTCGGTAGAACTTATGTTAACTTAGCACTATGGCTACGTTCTGGACGCTTTTCATCGGTAAAGTTTGATTTCCTTATGCGAAAGGTCATATCCCCTTGTGAATTTATATGCAACAAAATTGAAGATGTGCAACATTCGCTGACGTAGGTAGTGCGTTAGGAGCAAGAATGATAGGGTATCATTGATTAAAAACATTATGGACGTTGGGTTAATTTAACTAATTTTAGCAACATTAACGATTGCAAAGACGTTGTGTGGCTTGCTGAAGATGACTAATCAATGATTCCATTTCTAATACATAGTACTTAGGTAAATACTCCACATATATGTGAACATGGAGTTAATAAGTTACGATGGGGTTGGCATATTCGTATGGGTGAACTTCTTTATTATTTATTCGTATGGTTGGTGACTTAAGCACGACTATAGCTGAGAAACATAGCTTAATTAACTTTAGCCAATCACTCCATGAATATGTAATTAGTACCTAAGTCTTTAACAGTCGAATACTGTTACTGCTGTGTTTCTTGTAATTTACTTGACATGACTTGTTGTTATTTTTTTTGAGGAATGCCTTTCAAATGCTAATTTTTTCATAAACATGTAATTTGTGAAAATTATTATTTTGGTTTTTAACAACAAATTATCGCTTATCTGGGGTCCTAAGTAAAAATAAATAGGCTGTTTTGCGGCTTCATATACCGTTTTACCTTCATATACATATGCCAATTAAAAAAAATTAAAAGAAATCGTCTATCTTGGTATGGACAATGGACATGCAATGAGGAGGGATGAAAGGCATGTGACTAAAAAAGTGATGGATTGTGTGAGGAATGAGATGAAAGAGAAAGGAGTTAATGACGCCGTGACGTCTGACAGGGAGAATAGAAGAAGAAAACGTGTTGTGCCGACTCCAAATAAAATGGGACAAAAGCAGGAAGATGATGAAACATTTACCACAAGGCATTCAGTTTACTTTTTTGTGAATATTGTCGTTGAAACTGCATGTATAACATAGTTGCCAAGATAAAAACTCAGTTAAGAGTAAGTAGATGATAATAATATGATAAATGAAATAAAAATATAAGGTAAAAAGTGTAATAATATCCTCAAAATGAAAAAGAAAACTTTAGTTCACACATAATCTTTATTTACAACATACAAGAACAAAAAATCATTTAACAATAGTGATGCTCATGAAAACAATAATATAAATGTAAGCACAGTAAGTTCACAGTTCCCTCCGTTGACATAAGCCGCGGTCAGTCTTCGATGTAGGATAGTATACCGTAGTCGATATCAGTTAGTAGTTGTAGCCGTTGTTGAAGTGGCCGTTGTAATAACCATCGCCCCTGAAGACAAAGAAGAAAATAAAAATTGAGAATATAGAACAAAATGAAGAACTACAACCACAGAGGTAGTCTAACAATATTTGAATGCTCCATGATTTAAATGAACCAGTGGGGGAACCCCATACAATTTGTAATTTAGGTAGATGGTATGTTAAAGACCTATCCCTACAATTTGAGAGAGTGAAAGGCTGAAAATTGTTAAACGATTTTACGCCTGATATGGTGCGCTATGAGCCCATTGTTGTAATTGGACTGCTCAACGTGCCCATCATACATGCCTTATGCGGTTACTAAAGCCTCTGGCGGTAACGACACCTCCACACCAACACCATTGCAACAGATGTGTAAGAATGCAAGGTTGAAAGTTCATTTGCAAACACTTGACAAGGGAACTAGCTGACATGGTGGGCGGAAAAGAAAATGGTAATTGAAGTCAGTCACTTTGACCTCAAAACTTTTCAATATATAGTTCTCCGTTATACTTTCGGAAATATATAGTTATCCTCTATACGTTCGGAAACTGCAAAGGTAAAACTTAACATTATGCTAACTCTCTAGCCTCTGCCACAAAAAGTCATTGTTACAAAATGCACCATGATCCAGTGACCAGTCGCAAACTACCCAAGGATGAAAGGATATACATCTAATGAAGTTAGAACTTTTAGCAAGAACTTACGATGAAGAATGTTGTCTGTTCTGTTGAAGGGAGCGGAGGATGGCTTCTGGGATAGGTGGCGGCGTGGGGATGTGCGAGCCGACGGGGTGGAAGCCGTTCTCGTCGGCGGTGTACGTGAGCGAGACCTGCTGGCCGTCGGGGGCGCGGTAAGAAAACCCTCCGTCGGCAGTAACCGCGGGGCCTTCAGGACCAGAGGCACGCGGGGATCCATTCTCGTGCGCTGATATTCCGTTGCCAGTCTCGTAACTGTAGAAAAATTATAGAACAATATTCAAAATTTAAATTTTTGCAGTTTATTTTGTAATTTTTGTTGATGTTGAAAATGTAAGTAATGCAGTCCAATGCTGGGCATAAGACCACTCGCAAACTGCGTCAAAACACATTGTCTTCCTTCTTTTTACATTGTTTTATCCACACTGCTGCGTGATTATAGCCCACTACCTCTTATAGAGAGGAGGCCCGTGTCCCAGCAGTGGGAACATTATAAGCTGATTTTGCTTATGCTATGCTGCGTGACACAAACTATTCCCATTTTCCTCACCTGTATCTATAATTTCCGTCGCCATTGTTTACGTTTTCATAACTCAAAATCGGTATATGTGCGCCGTAGCTGCTGGTGTAGGCTGATGCTGATGCTGCCGCCCTGGAAGAGCTGTATGCGTTGGTACCGAACGCACTGTAGCCGGCAGAGGGTTGGAAATGACCCAAATGTCTTGCTGACACCGCTGATAGCAGGGCGAGGGTTGAAACGATCTGAGAACGAAAATCAGTTTGCGAGTTAAGACACCCCCCTTTTCGCCAAATACGAGTATAATATTTTCTTTAACGTCAGAAAAGATTGACAAAGCTGTGATTTTAAAAGATGTGTCTCCAAAACGGGTCTTTCACGTCTGAACTATTATTTCCGAGAAGGTATCGATAGGTACCAAAACATATTCAAAGTAAAAACTGTTGCAAGAGCGTCAACATATTGAGAATGAAAGCACATAAAAACTTTGATCTTGCAATACGGATTGCAAAACAAACGAATTGATCTACGTGAGGTCTCTTACCTTTAGGCCAGCCATTTCGATTGATCAATTGTGATTTATTTTTGGAGATGTGGTTCAGTAGAATACTTTTGACTGAATGATATCTGCATAGAATTACAGTGTTTTTATATTGACGTTACCCTCGAAAAACCTTGCACGACATCACCCAGGACGTATTTAGTATTGAAGAATATTTGGCACTGGTATTTGGCATTTGGATGAAGCTACCTCCTGCTGCGCCGACGCGATCATTGTTACAAATACGTGCAAGCAGGTTGATGATAACTGTGATGTCTTTCACGAACGGCACACCCATTTTGTTACCTTCGTCTCAGTGACCCAAAATATTGATGCTATGGCCTCCGATGCTAACGACAACCACTAAGATGCATACGTAGTTCTACGTTCTGGACTATTAAAGAAGGTGTTTTCAACTCTACATTTTAGTGGTCATTAGAATATACCAAGCAAACTGGCAGAAATTCAAGATCGAATTATCAGAAAAGATGTTTGTTTTCACAGGCGAGGCTGGTTTTTAGTCAGTAGAAGTCTGACACTCCCTTTCGCTCTGCCCAGAAGCGGGAGGGGTTATTTAATTTCTTTTCACCTCAGCACCTCAAACAAGCAGGTTTTGCTGTTTACAGACAGTGAGCAAAATTCGATTTTGCTGCGAGCGTGAGACAAAGTAACTTTTTAATTTTTTTTTTTTAATACCGAGAACTGTGCAGGTCTACTCACAAAATTCGAAAGATTTCAACTTCGTTTTGTTCTGTCACTTTCACTTCTATATGAAAAAAGCGAGAGATAGAAACAAGTCAATTCGAAATTTGATTTGATTTGAATTCCATATTCAATAAGGCCTAAAAAAGAAACAAACAATAAAACGTTCGAATACCGATTTTGTAATTCGATAACCGTAATATTGTAAATCACGTGATGAAATGAAAAATTGTTATATTTCGAATAATCGAATTATATTTTTTATATTTAAATCAAGATGAAGAATGTTGAAGAAAATAATACGAAGTTTATCATGTAGGTATCTACTTATTTATTTATAGTTTTAACAATTTTTAATATTGAGACAGAATACCGCGAGTGTAGTTTCAGAACGAATTTAAAAAAAAAAAGCGGGATTCAAATTTTTATTGTTTTATTCTCTGTTACGCTAGCTACAAAGTACAATAAAATTTGGATAATAAAGTAGTAATAATAAATAAATATGAGTGAGTCCAGTGACGAAGTCTGCTATTTAACACCCGAAGAATTGAAGAATGATGTAAAAAATGCAGAATTAAGTTTCCTGCCTGAAAAATCTCGCGAAAAATATCTGAAAGCATACCATGTCTTCAAAGAATGGAGACTTACAAAAGGCGCAAGCAGTTTTTCGGAGACGGTGTTGCTATCATATTTTTTAGATTTATCACAGACGAGGCGATCATCTACAATGTGGAGTATTTACTCAATGTGGAAAGCTACTTTAAAAACAAAACATAACGAGCATATTGAAACATACGCAAAACTCGTATCTTTTCTAAAAAGAATGTCAGTTGGGCATAAGGCTAATTTTATTGAATTGGTACCTCTACCTACAATGTTAATTATTTTGATTCACAATAAATAGTTATTTCAATCTATTCCTGTTTATTATTTTATCTCCTAAAGTGTTCTCGCTGCTGAAGTGAAAAGTAATGTGTGTTACACGAGAGCAAAGTTTTTTTGCATCTCGTGCCTTTGAATCCCTCGCCACACTCAGGATTCAACTTTAGAATCACTCGCTACGCTCGTGATTCAACTATAGAATCCTTCGCTTACTCGGGATTCAAAATCAACACTCGCAGCAAAAACCCACTTTGCTCTCTTGTTGCACAAATAACTATTCCACCCGCCAAAAAAAAAGGTCCTAATGTCGGTCCTTGGCCATACGCTTCCCGTTTTTAATTAATAATGCGAGTAGCACTTAAAAGAGATCCGTAGCCCTTTTTAATTTTTGTGGGGATGGGAAATCATCAAACAACCCCTCCAGCTCTTGGGCAGAGCGAAAGGGAGTGTCAGACTACGGCTTTTAGTCTACTGACTAAAAACCACCCATGTTCCTTCTTAGCCCTTCAAGTCGAGGCCGCGGTATCTCTTGCGAACAACCCGGAGATCCGTAGCCCTCACAACAAAAATTTGTACATTCACCATCTATTTGGATAGGTAGATGGTGAATGTATACCTTTTAAGGCAAGTTGAGCATCAATCCCTCTTTTTTTTTGGACGTTGGGAAATCGAAAACCATCGTTGTTCTTTCTTAGCCCTTTGTATCGAGACCACGGTATCTCTTTCGAACAACCCGCAACTCCGACAGGAGCATCTATACCTAACATCAAACAATTGAGCTCATTCAGCCTACTGAACCAAATCTCCCATCTGGATATAAGTAAAGGCCATCCTGAAGGTTTTTTTTTACAGACTCTTATTTTATTTATCCAATAAACAATTCAGATTTTGTGAAATATGTACATACATACATACATAACATGATGCCTGTTAATCCCGAAGTGCTTCAGAGTTGTATTAATAGTCCACCCACAGTTCGCAAGTTATGTTTAAGTCCCATAAAATAGGGGGCAAACCTATTGCCGTCAACTGAACACAAATCCAGACTCCGTGACTGCTACTGAGAAATTCAGTGATCAACAAAAAACAGTGATCTGTTTTTTATTAGTGAACGATGGGTTTTCCATCAGAAATTCGATTCGATGGGAAAACCCCAATAACACTTTGCCCGGCCCGGAAATTGAATCCATCGCAGGCGGACTTGCGGCCACTAAACCAACGAGGCTTTTATTAGCATAGACTCGCTAGGAAAAAAATTATAAAGTGCTGTATTTCGTTACAATGACCTCAATATTTATCGACAGAACAATTCAGACTTTATGAAATATTTACAATAAATATTATCTTGTCCATATAGAAGAATAATTATATCGGGAACATAAACGAATAATTTAATGAATCTCTTTGTATTTCTATGTTATATAAACACCTACTGCGTTCCATATTATTCGAAATAGTCGAAAATATTATTCAATATTGTAAAGAAGCCAACTATGATCCAGTTTTGTGGCCGGATTTGAAAAAAAATATCGTGTTAAAGATTTCAAAAGTCATTCTCATGAAGGAGATCGGGCGGGAGCGGTCCAAGTGGCGTCTGTGAACGAGGCCTATATTGTCTTGAAACTTATTGGAAGCGCACTATTTTTCGATATACCTACCGCCAAAAAGATTGCTCTATGGAAAAAGAAACTATTAATCATTCTAAATTATACCTATGTCATTAACGATTGCTTTAATAACAAATAGCATAGCGTACCTTACCTTCTCAGCCTATAATGTTCCCACTGCTAGGACACATAGTCCAGTCAAATTAGCCAAAATTAGGTAAGAATCTCGGAATTTGAGATACCCACTACCCAGCTACAAACTCGTATTTTGACATCCTAAAAGTTGTCTCAAAACCCACTTATGGTAGGAACAAAAATCGTTTTTTTGCACATATCTCGTAGCCTATAGGTTTTTCGCTATTTGTACCTATATTTATGATCAATATTGTAAAAAATTAAATTCTCAACAACTATTGTTTAAAACAATCAGCTCGGTGTTGTTGGGATTTTCTATCAGGAATTTCTTAGCAGAAGCTGCGGAGTCTGGATCAATGTTATAAACATAACAAATAAAATCTTCTAAACCAAGAGACGCAGGAGGTGTTGTGACACATAATTTTAAAGTTTTTAGAATAGAGATTTTTTTCATTAAGGAGACCATTTTGTTTATGACAAAAGAAGGCTGGCAAGCCACCTAGTGAAAAACGTGATTATTTTTTTCTACATGTAAACATTACATAAAAAAAATAATGGGATTTAAAACTCATTAGTATTTATATATTTTCCCTTAAAATATTTATTGCGTACGCAACCCAGTTTTGCTGTTGAGTATAATTGACCTTGAATGAACGAACACAACCCCGATTAGCACTTGGCTAGTTTTTAGGGTTCTTTAGTGAACAAGGAACCCTTATGGTTTCGCCATATCCGTTTGTCTGTCTGTCTGTCCATCTATCCGCTCAATAGCTCAAAGACGAAGAAATGAGTAATGCCAACAAAGTGGTAAAATAAAATGCCGATAATTATAAAGTTTTAGGGTATCTCCAGTAAAAAATATATAAAAGTGGACATGATTTTTTTTCTCGCAAAGCGCATTGTGTAGGATGTCATTGGATAGGTTTCTAAAAATATTGCAAGTTTGATCAAATACTTTTTCGATTAAAGGATTCGTTAGTGAAATATTAAATTCAAACTCAAGTGTGGACCTCTCTACCAGCCAAATGGTTGTTTTTGGTGTGAGAAAAAATTCATGGTAGTTAGTAATAGGAAAATACACCAAATTAAGAGGAAAAATGTCACAGCTAAGAAGGCTTTACATGTTTACGAGTAATAGTCGACCAACTTGTTACATGTACTTGTATAAAATATTTTCCTAAACAAAATCTATGGGAGAACAGGTTTTAAAACTGCAAATGTAAGTTTGTTTCATTTTTACAATAAAAATCATGTTTCGGAAGCAGGCAGGTAGGTTAATCAGTTTATAGTTAGTCCACATATTTTGATGTGCAACTATGGCATTCTACATTGTGAGTGGTCCGACATGCATTTGCCCGGTTTTATTTTATCAATTCAATTCAATTCATTTATTTCAGATAGATTACATCACAATCATGCATAATAATCATCCATATATCATTTTTAAAATAATAATAATATAAAGTATTTTTTTTTTTGGAACGAAGTTCCTTATCGCGCGTTGTGAAAGGGGGCTAGACGGAAAAAATTCTTACGAAAAGTTGTCACGACACTTTTTGCTATAGTAAGCTATTGTAAGCTGTGCGGCGTCGCATGTTTCTCTGTTTGTCTCTCTCTCTCTTATAGAAAGCAAGCCAGATATTTTCATTTCTATTTTTTTTTTTTTTTACATAATAAAAAATAATAACAATAACTTCGTTCCATCCGGGTGTTCCTTGACACCTCTCAAGTTTTTTTTTTTTTACTTCTTAGTCAATCATAATAAACTGACTTGTGAAAAAACGAGAATGAAAAACTATTCAACCTTTTAAGCTCAACTCCCTAAGCAAGTATAGCAATTAGTTTCTTTTCTGTAGCAGAAATGCCTTGCCAGTTTGTTTTTATTCCATTTACCTCTGAAACTGTAGCTATTACCACCGAACTGTGCACTCAACTGGAAGAAAACTTTAGAACCACACTGCAAAAAAAAAGGAATATGGAATCTCTGATAGAGGGACTGAAACAATCTGTTAGAAAAATGGATCAGCGACAATAGAAACAATTGGAGACCTCGTGGAGAAAACTTTAGGGATCACCCATATATGAGTAATAGTACATGATGGTATAAGTGTGTAACGTTGGTGATTACCGCTGAGGCGCCATTGAGACCCGAGCCGTCAGGTGAGGGTCTTAAGAAAGCCGAGGACGGTAATCATCAATACACACGTATATCATACGACGTTTTTCAACACACTTGTGAAGAAAATAACACAAAAAATCATTTCAACAGTTAAAACGAGTTGTGAAAAAAATTTCGCCATGGCGGGAAAAATTAATCAGTTTTCCTGCGCGCGCAACTAACAATGACGATCGGCCATAGACTAAAGAATGAGGTTTCTTTTTTTTGCTATTTGCGGATATCGTTTTAACCACGTACAAAATGAGGAATTCAAAGTTTTTTTATTACAGAGAAAACAAAAGTTTTATTTATTAAAAACAAACAAGTTGAAATTATCCATTTCAATTAATAAGTTTTCCTGCGCGCGCATCTACCAATGGCGAACGGCTATAGACAAAAAGATTAAGTTTTTTTTTTGGATAGCGTTGCAGCCACGTACAAAAGACAAGCCACGTAAAAAATGGGGAATTCAAAGTTTTTTTATTACAGAGAAAACAAAAGTTTTATTTATTAAAAACGTATATACAAGTTGAAATTATCTATTTAAATTCGAAGTTGCATGAAATGAGCAAACAATAGGAACATTAATTTATTTGTAGTATTGAACACAATATTTTTAGTATCGAAACTTTTTTAAGAACAAAGCAACTCAACCGATAAAATAAAAAAATAAAAACCTATAACTCACTTGTGAATAATGGTAATGAAAAATTCACAGTTTGATTACAGGTGTCATTATGTGCCTAATTGCGGTGAAATTAGAGCCACTTTATGAGCAAGTGTGTTGAAAAGAGGATTAATGAGACGGTGACGTCACTACTTGGACAATTGAACAAAACTGAGAGATTGGGAGGTGACTGAATGCGGAAGAGAACCAGGACCGGGACCAATGTGGGATGATCCTTTACTTCTTTTTTTCATATCATTCCTCACACAATCCGTCCATCGTTTCATTGGTCTTCCTCTCTCTCTCTAGATCTGAAAAAACGTGAGTTTTTGTATATGCTTCTGGCTGATATAGATTTGGGGGGGGGGTTTCTACGGATCCTCCGTCGGGGCTGCGGGTTGTTCGCAAGAGATACTGCGGCCTCGACATGAAGGGCTAAGAAGGAACATGGGTGGTTTTTAGTCAGTAGAAGTCTGACACTCCCTTTCGCTCTGCCCAAGAGCGGGAGGGGTTATTTGATGATTTCCTACCCACCAAAAAAAAAAAAAAAGGGGGGGGGATAATTGCAAAAAACCAAACCCCATTTTTTTGTTTGGGTTGTTTGTTTATAACTTTTGTAATTGTTGCATGCGGCTCTTGAATTTAAAAAACAAAATACGTACACGCTATTCGCTATTAACCAAAAAATACTTGTTGATTAGGCAACATGACTGTGCTCGCACCCAGTAAAAATCCTGGATGGATCCGCCCTTGAATACGGCTCTATCCACAATAATTATATTGAAACTCGTCCAATTTCATTGAATAATTTATGCTGTTTACGATGGTAGGTATATTTCTTTGGGTGGCTTACCATAAAGTTGTATCAACAATATACATGGGAAAAGTACATTTACTGTTCCCAGGTTTCGCTCTTTTAATGTCGAGTAAATCATGGCAATGGCGCATCTACGTATTATTAGAAAACACATTTTAATGCGGGTTACATTGGATAAATACATTATTAACTATGTACCTAATTACAAATGATTTATTGTAAACTATTATTTAACATGCTTCATACTTTAGTTTCACTTTCACGTAAGTAAATATTTGCGTACCCTATACCGAAAATCGTGGCATGCACGCGAAAATTAACATTATATTTAACAACAAACTGTATTCTCCAGAACAAAATAAATACAAAAAAAAAATATCAGAGCATCACTTTGTTTATTAAAAAAATACATCTGGTATATTATATTAACATTACATATAATAATAATATACCATTTAATAAATAGCAACAATTTTTATAATTGTACGTTATTTCGATATCACAGTCCACGGTTTGAGGTACGCGTACGGGATAAGAGCAATGATAGGTACACGTCATTGTTCTTATGGTACGGGTAAGAATTTTCACAAAACAGTTTCAGTAGTAGTTACGTCCGCCGCCACCGCCGTTGTAGGAGCCACCGTCACTGAAAAGAAAAAAATAACTTCAGTGATGTTTTAAAGACGGTATTTTTTTTTCTTCGAGAAAGGAACCATTGTTTATCTACAGTTTCATTTTCAATAAAAACCTAGGATTTGGGTTATTGAAGCATTTAAAATCTTGATTATCAACACGTTTTGGAAAGCTAAGCTGTAACTTGATGTCTTTATTCCTTGAAAGAGGTAACAGCGCAACGAATGTGGGTGGTCTATAGCCCGTACTTCACCCTGGGTATAGCTAGGTTTGCCAACCGTAGTCTTTACTGAAGGTACCCTACTTCGCGTAGGTGTACAACTGTACATCATCTGCCTAGCCTTTTCCCAACTATGTTGGGATCGGCTTCCAGTCTAACTGGATGCAGCTGAATACCAGTATTTTACATGGAGCGACTGCCTATCTGACCTCCACAACCCAGTTAATACTAGGTAATACGATACTCTTTGGTAAGACTGGACGTCAGAATTTCAGGTCACTGACTGACTGTAACGACTGCCAAAGATCTATATATGGCAGCCGGGACCAACAGCTTAACGTGCTTTCCGAGGCACGGAGCAAACTCGGTATGTCGGGCGGTCACCCATCCACAGACCGACCTAGGCAAGCATAGCTTTACCTAAAGATCGACCCGAGTGGCAGTTCTTACCACGAGCTCCTCAAGGTGTACAACTGTACATTGACTTTAAATTAATTGGAATGAACACGTGGTACTTTAGCTTTCACTCTCATGGTGTGAGTCTGAGCTCTTGATTTACCCTATCAGAAATCAGGTACCTATAGCTACTTAATAGCAATCTTAACTATAGTCGAGGTGCATAGGTGTGTGTCCAGTTACATTTCGTGAAACTGTTTGATTCCATGTTATGGATTTTATTACCATTTAACAGATCGGTCACCAATCCAGACTCCAGGCTCCTACTCATAAATTCTTGCAAGATATGTGACATGTAGCCTGACCTGGGGGTCGCATACTATTCCTAACGTTATTAAAAATTTTATAAATTAAAATTTTCATACATTTAAAAAGATCCACAACCAGTCACAAATGGGTATCCTTTTTTTTTCTTAAATTATACAAAAACTTACGATGAAGGATGTTGTCTGTTGAACTCAATGGATCGGAGGATGGCTTCTGGGATGGGTGGCGGCGTGGGGATGTGCGAGCCGACGGGGTGGAAGCCGTTCTCGTCGGCGGTGTACGTGAGCGAGACCTGCTGGCCATCAGGGGTACGGAATGAGAAGCCTCCCTCAGCTGTCACAGCGGGGCCTTCAGGACCCTGGGCCCGAGGGGACCCGCTCTCGTGAGCTGATGTGCCTTCGGGAGTGTCATAGCTGGAATGAGAATGGTTAGGAATTGAGAATGGATGACAGAATAAGTATAACAACATAATATTATCCTAAAGAGGTGTAACAAATGATAAATGCATGTAGTATTTATGCAGGTACATCCGTATACAAGGGACCGAACACGTGGTCAGTCATTCCAAACATCATCATTGTCTAGTTTATATAACACGTCCGTACCAAAAACTGGCTTCAATTTATCCATACTCTACAACTGCTCTGTAACATCACGCCTGTAATCCCCAAAGGGTTAGGTACAGGTGTTGCAGTTATGTTTAAGACCCATGTAATAGGGGGCGAGCATGTTGCCATCAACCGGGCTCAAATCCGGACTCCTTGGCTGCTACTGAGAAATTCCTGATGGAATAACCCAATACCCAATTTGCCCGGCCTGGGCATCGAACCCCGCTCTGAGGATGTCATACTGCTGAGGATTCAGCAGTCGCACTTGCGACTACTACACCAACGTTTAATGTTGTTTCGATCCTATCGATAATTCATTCTATAGGTCGATGTTCTTCGTGTTTCTTGCAAAAACATCAGTCACATGCATCGCACTAGAATTTTAATGAGTTCGTATTAGTTAAGAGTTTCCCACGATAGCTTAGAATGCTATCTATAATATATCTGCTATTATCGAGACGCATCGCCGTCAGGCTGTAGCCAGAAACGACACATTGCTAATAAGCAGCGCGCACACTCATACCATACAGTATCTATACTTTTTGTATATAATGAAGCTGAAGAGTTTGTATGGTTGAACGCGCTAATCTCAGGAACGATTGGTTTGAATTGAAAAATTATTTTACTGTTGGACAGCCCATTTATCGAAGAAGGCTATATCCATCACGCTACATCTAAAAGCGGAGCATCAATGGTTTTTTTTTTCAAATTATTAAGCTTTTCTCTCTCTTATGTGACGCAGCCGAAGTTACGTTATGCAGGGTGAAAAGGACATTAATGCACAAACGATTACTACGTATTCAGTACATCAATCCTAACATACGTAACAAATGTGACTAATTAAAATCACCAACACAGCCCTTTCAGTTCATATTACTTCCTTTGAATGCCTTTTTCATCAAATAGTCACTCAATCGTACTTAGTTAAAATTGGTCAATTAAAAATTAAAACTGCTAATTATTTATAAATCGAAAGGACAAAAAGTAATAAAATATACCGTTTTCAAACATAAATAAACGATTTCCTGCCCTTAGGTTTCCCAATTTATTTTAGCTCAGTGCAGAGAGAAAGAGAGAAGAGTATTATTACGTACATTAAATCACCTCTGTTGGCTCTGACGGGCTCGGCAGAGGTGTGATACTACACCCAGAGTTAAACAATACATCCTGTGAATAGGTATATCAGTACCTTAAGATATTAAATTGAAGCAATCAATTCAAACTTGACATTACCTGAACCGATAGTTGCCATCGCCGTTGTTAACATTCTCGTAGTGGTAGGGCGTGGCATCGAACCCGGCGCGCCCGCCGGCGTAGCCTGAAGGTACTAGGTGATCTAGGCGAGCTGCGCTTACGCATGCCACGACTGCTACGCACACGAACAACTGAAACATTTAGCATCATAATTAGTACACAACACTCACGTGACTATTAAGAATGATTTAGTACAGGCATCTAACATTATTATACCTATATTTTTAGTTGATGATTCATTTTGTATATTACCTTTCTTTGATTCTGAATACAATTGTATTATTGTTATTTATTTATTCAACCATTGATGTAAGTACACATGGTGACACATCAAGCTATACATTTCCAGTATAACATGGCCTCGTTTTGTATAGATTTTCAAGATAATGAGAGATCCGTGTAAACTGGTAGGTACCTACACATTAAAATAGAAAAGAAGGGAATTGTAACGGTTTTTTTTGCCATATATGTCTACAGAACAAGGGTTCTGTACAAAAGGTTCTGTGTAAAAGGCATGACTTTATGTAAATATTTTTGTCTACAACAATACCTGTTGTTAATCAAATAGCAATTTGTCATTGTACAAAATCGATTTGGGTTCGATCTAGAATCGAATAATCTCTGAATATGGTATAGTATGAAGTTGGTTTGTAATAGTATAATATATTGCTGAAGTCTCGACGTATAACAAAAACCAAGCAATAACAAAAGAAAAAAACTGTGTTTATAAAAGCTTGTTGTTTTCCAATAAAAATAAACGAATTACTGCCATCGATTATGATAATGATACCTATCGGTAAATTGAAACAGACACGTCACTGAAATGGATTTCAAACAAGACCAGAGAGCAAATATTTTTGTCAAAACTAGTGTTCAAAATTGGAAAAAATCTCAGATATATACTTAGGTTAGAACCAAGGAAGCAATTGTTAAATTAGGGCTAAATAGAGCAATAAATTAATGTCTTAGTCCCAAGTGGCCCCAATTCGAGGTGACACTAGGAAACATAGATATTAATAATATTTGTGAAGTTTGCTAAAGGTATAAGTAATTGCAATTTGATTAATCACCCCAATTCGTCATCGCTAAAATTGGAATATCTTGCATTTGCCAACATCAACATTACTACATTATTTACATGATGGGATTGTTAAAGGATACTAGTCATATTAGTTTTGTTAACACATGTTTTTTTTACGAGTATGGCAGCGCATCTTCAAAGCATTACATTCTTCTAAAGCACCGATCTAGTCGTGCTTTGTTATCAGAACTAAAAATCCAAAAAAACCTAAAGCGACGTTTTTGTAACAACAAACTAAAATTTTAGCATGCCAGCCATCTGATAAACTCAAAAAGGATTCCTCTTATCATTACTCCTTAAAGGTGAAGCCGCAAATACCATTTAAGGTCAAAAAGCTCGAAACAAAAGCCAATTCCTTACCAGTTTCGTCATAGTGAGTGAGATGGTTCGTGTCGATATTGTCTAAGCCGGCGCCGGAGTCGGAATACGGATCTCAGGGATGTTCACGTTTTATATCTCCGTAGTTTGCCCTTTCCGCAGGTTGCTTCACCTTGCTCGTATTGCTGTTTAGGCGGGCCGGGCGCAAATTACGAGAGGTCAGCTATGCTATGTATGATCTATGGAACTTGTCATGTTTATTGGTGGTGTATGGCATGGCATTTTGGAACAATGAGAACTTTTCTAATCTTTAAGAAATGAAAATATAATTTACTTCTTGTTAGTTGCTGGATTTGATTCTCCCTTGGCTTCCTGAGTTGTACAATACAAAAAATTTAAGTTTCTTGAAGATAACGGCACTAAAAACCTCTTCATTGATTATTTATCTAAGTTGGAGTTGGTTTCCATTTTAACCAGATGCAGTTGAATTTTGTATCTGACTACCACAATCCCAGTTAAAATTCTCACAGTGAAGCTTTGATCTCAAGCAAATCCAATAACTTTAATCGTGACAGAGTAACGAATTATAAATAAATATATCTAGCACTAGCCCCAAATTCACAAATGCTTCTATTCAAGTTCGATTCGATAAGTCGTTTATCTTTCTTTATAGCAAAACGTAAGCGAGCGCTGTAGAATACGACTTTCCGAATCGAATCGAAGCATTTACCGAAACTCAACTAATCGCGCTGCACAAGGCCACAAGTCAACGAACTACTTAACCAATTGCTATTGATTCTACCAAAGTCACCTGATCCTTGTTTTGGACCACACATGTACCATAATAGAATAGTAACAATACGTGTAGGATACATACCCATAGTCCCATACGTTACTCCCGACAGTCATTCAGCTGAGTCGGTCTAGCAACAACCGCACAAAACCCTTGAATACAGAAATTAAATCATAATTATGCAAATAATATAGTCTTACAAAATAATCTTCGGCTTTTTTTTCTATAAGACTATCTGAACTTAACACCGGACGGAAGTAAAACGGCTACCCGACTGTGGTTTCCACCGATCCCGAAGAAAAATATCTGACACATCTTTGAAACCACTGCACAGCGAGTTATGAGTTCGAAAATGCAATGCCCGCAATGACAGTAAGAGAAAATTACATTTAAAAACGTGCTCACACCCAGTATTTTTTAATATTAGTGCGTAGACACTCCCTACCGATCTGCCCAGAGCGGGAGGAGTCATTTGATGATTTCCCACCGTCCAAACAAAAGGTTTTATATCTTTTACAATGATAAAAGGTTGATACGAAATCCTGAGATTAAACTGAAATATTACTTTTTCCTTATTATTATAAGTAATACATCACATTAATGTGAGTACGATTTTTTATGGAAACCTTTTAAAGATAGTTGATTACTGTCGGATAAATATTTTCCAAACAAATAATAAATGGCCACATATTGAGTGAATGCTGGGAAATCTATGGAATATTAGGTTCATTGACATTGGTATCGATACTCATTATATTCGCCCTAGATGGGCTTTTCCTGTAATAGTTAACGTAATAGAATCTATACATGAGTTTATTGGGAAAGTGCCTTTTTGTGGGGTATTAAGGAAGTTATGAATAGAAATCTCAAATTTTATTTACAATATTAAATAAGCTTATGATAAAAAATCATTATTTTGACCGTTTATGTATTGCACCTTTGTAGGAAGTACTTAGCTGTATTTTTTTTTATTTTGTTATCTAAAATTCCTTTGTGCCATATATAGCAATTTTTCGAATAGCGCTGAACACGTTACCCGTTTGTGCGTCGATTTCCCTTACACCCGTAATGTCGTTGTCAATATTATTTGATTTTGATATATTTTTCATCAGGTTTACTAAAGACATATTTAAGTTCGAGAAGATAACCCGGTGATAGGATGAAATCTTATTTAGTACCTTCCTAAATAAAAGCTATAACATATTAAGCTATATTCTGTTTTGGATAAGTTGTGTAACTCCGCCATTATTGAGGCGGACAAGTTTGCATCGCTCCTCTTCTATTCCTATGCGGAAGCGATAATGTTCATGGGATTACGATAACAGGAGTACCTTTTAGATAAAAGTAGCGATAATATATCTAAATCCTAGATAAGCTGTAAATCTGGAATAATTAAAATACGTTACAGTATTAGGATAACGTGAACACCAACTACTATGTACAAACACTTAATATTTCACTGATTGTTATCCTTATTTATCCGTACTTAAGTGAACTAGAGATATTCTCATTTGGTTAACCTTTTTAATATTGGAAAAAGAATTCTTAATATTTCCACTGAATATTATTCCCACGCCAGCCGATCGCACAAAACTACTAATAATAAAATTAGAATCGCTATCTCTTATGAATTGCGTGCTGTGCAAAATATTTTGCAGACAAATTGCTGAGATGGTTCACCACGCCCCTAACTTTACAAGGTGACGATGTAAACTAAATCAGATTTGTATACCAATAACATGACAGGTAAGAATTTTATAATACAGATTATAAAATTCTTATTTTATTCCTTGTTCGCACTTTAAACTCATAATTAAACACAGTCTTCATAAAAAGAAAGAAACACTCTGAACGGAAGCTGTTAACTGCAAAAAGAACTCAATTTATGAAAGATTTTTTAACGCCTTTCGTAATTTCCATAGATAAATAAAGCCCGGGATCATAAACATTATATGGCCTACAGCCTACCTACACTTATTTATGTTACATTTATATTATTAAAATAAATCTACTTTTATTTTCAAAACGACCTAAATTGAAAATTGCTCTAGGACTACCAAAAAGATTAAAATAACATTTTAGTTTTTACAAAGCATAATATCTCAATATCGGACAAAGGCCTTTCGCTCATCCGAATTTATATACGTCAACAATCTGTATACATTTAGACAATTGACGTAACAATACAAATGGTCGAGGTAACACAGAGAGCTAAGCGAAGCGGACTGTTTTAATGGAAAAATTAATTGTCTTCTTCTATCTGACAGACGTAAAACCACCACGTCAGGTGCACAGAGCGTGTGTGACTGAGATTAACCCGAGCAATGGTTCAAAAATAAATGATGGTTATTTTGCAAATAGGTTATTCATTACAAACACTTTTACAAGTCACTTTTTAAAACTAGATGGGGCCGGTGTTTCGCAGCTGACTACTCGGAGAAGAAACAGCCGATTTTAGTAGACCTGACCAGTCAGTGCATGCATTTGTCAGTTATCGTGTGGCTAAGAAGGAACGGGGGTGGTTTTTAGTCAGTAGAAGTCTGACACTCGCTACCGCTCTGCCCAGAGCGGGAGGAGTCATTTGATGTAGACCCACCACCCAAAAAAATAAAGGTGCATATATAATTATATAATATATATCGACATCGTTTTCTTAATTTCATTTTGGAAAATATTATATTATATACTCTAACAGAACTTGACACATTAAAAATAAAATAACTTATTATTTAATGTGTACCAGGACCAAATAGTGTTAAATAAAAGTGGGCAGTCTGTTTTTGTTTTCAGTGTTCATCTATACGTATAGAGCTGAGAGAAGGACAACAAATGAATAAAACTAGCCTATATATATCTTAGAATCGACAACCGATGGGGTAGAAAATTTCTCGCGTGGCGACTACGAACCGGAAGACGCAAAGTCGGGAGGCCTACCCCCTCCAATCAGGTGGACCGATGAGATCGTTCGATTCGAGGGCAACCGCTGGATGCAAACGGCAGGTTACCGTTCGTGATGGCGTTCTATGAGGGAGGCCTTTGTTCAACAGTGAACTTCTTCTGTCTGATGATGTTGATGATGATGATATATGTTTACGGTGCAAGCACACCACTGGACGTGTGCTGGGGCTAAAGAAAAAAGTGTTTTTTTTTCTGTTTTTCTACTGAGCTGAGCGAAGGAAAACAAATGAAGTCTAACATCTCAATACTAAAGTTGTACACAAAGGATAGGATCGTTTACCTTTACGAAACGTATTTGTCTAACTCACATATCGAGAGTTGAATTCAAAACGCAATATTAATGCGCCGCTCATGCCAACGATTTGGATCTCGTATAATTTAACATTCGCTGAATATTTGTATCTGTTTGTTTATAGGCGTATATCCTTATCGTGTAATGGAATGTGAATCTGTACTGATGTGTTTTGCCGTATTATGTGCCGTTTTGTTCTGAGAAAGTTTGGCAATATTTTGTACACGTAACAGGTTAACGGGACGGGGTCGGGGTGGTTTGCTGATGACCTGTAAAGGGTTAAGTACAGGTGTCATGTCGAACGCCGGTCGTCGGTGCTCATGATACGACCCCTGTTTTTCATACAGCATCTATTTTTGTTCTCGGTTCATAAAATAATATTCATAGATTCTTCAAGGCCCATGGCAACTCACAGGCAACACACATTCATTTTAATTTTCAAAACAATGACGGAAATAATAAAGAGTTTTTCAGTCTTGTTTTATATCAATTGCCCTTAGAACCAGGATATAAAAAAACTGAAGTTATCCAAAAATCCTTTACATAATTGAAAAAAATACTTTCACTAGATACTCTCCTGCTATGCTCAGAAAAGGAAAATTGTTGGGTTAATTGTCTGGATTTGATCAACCCCCAAATCTTGCCACAAACCAGGCTTTGGTGGAACTGTGTGGTGAACTAAGTGCCAAAGTCATAAACGCTACCAAAATTAAGAAAGACATGCAAATGACAATCATTATTACATCTTCGTCGTTATTAATAGAAACTTGATATCTTCATCAAAACTGTTTGGAACAGTGGCTGTCACAGAAATGTCGATATCGACGTGTTCCTCCACAATACACGACTATCTCTCGTCACATCATATTATTTATACACGCTATGTCTATAGAATAGTATAGGTAAAGTATTCTAGCTACCTCAGTATTGTTAGTTCTGTTCTATGGCTTATTCTTTGAGTAAAACTGCACAGCATGAGCATTCTTCTTTTATAATATTGCCCGCATTGAATTTTTTTACCGTATTTTGTTAGTTTAATAATAACATAATAAGTAACAAAATCACCCAAAGAATAAGCCATAGAACAGAACTAACAATACCTAGGTAGCTATAATACTTTACCTATAATATTCAATAGACATAGCGTGTATAAATAATTATCATGATGATTGTAATCCTCAAATGGTTAGGCAGACCTACCTCTGCCTACATACAGTACGAGGAGTAGGAGTCCACCTGTTGGTCCGGGAGGTACCGTTACAAATACAAAAGTCATAGTATGGCTGATAACAAAACAAAATTATATGAGAAAAAAATCAAATGAAAAGAGCTAATCTCAGCATGCTTTTGCACTATATACAATCTACATCTACAGTCCTACGACGGTACTTCTGCTGCATATCTGACTGGGAATCCGAATTCGCGACACAATCAATTGATGAATCAGTTCACTTTTTCAATCAAGTTGTTCTCAATTTACACACTAAATATATTCCACAAAAATTACAACGTCACAACACGTATCCCACCTGGTACAACTCGGCATTAATAAGGACAATTAAAGAAAAATACAAATATTTCAAAAAATTTAAAACTTACGGCAATATATCTGATGAGTCAACATTTAGGCTTCTCCGTGAAAGGGTAAAGATATTAGAATCAAAATGTTATGAAAACTACTTGAAGTTAACCGAAAAATCTATTAAAGAAAACCCAAAATATTTTTGGACTTTTGTTAAAAAACGACACAACTCGAATGCAGTTCCGAGCACCTTAAACTATAATAGCGAAGCATTGCGAACCGGAGAAACAATATGCGAAGCGTTTTCTACGTATTTTCATTCTACATTTCTAGATACCAACCCTAGTTGTGGAACTTCTTCGGCCAATATTTTTAGTGAATCTACCAGCCTATCCGATGTATGTAACATTGAAGTGAACGTTGAGGAAGTTTCTAACTTGCTTCGCAAGCTGGATACTTCTAAAGCGGCTGGCCCGGATAATATTTCGTCTAAATTTTTTGTTCGGTGTTCGACTCCGATTGCCCAACCTATCTCGCTTCTCTTCAGAAAATCCTTGGACACCTGTATTGTACCTAAACTCTGGAAATCGGCTTTCATAACACCTATTCACAAAAAAGGAGTCAAAACCGAAATCATTAACTACAGGCCGATATCCAAGCTCTGTATTGTGGCAAAAGTCTTTGAAAGAATTATCTATAACCAGGTGTATAGTGCTCTTAAAAACTCGTTTAGTTCCTTTCAACATGGTTTTCTGAAGGGAAGGTCTACCGTCACTAACTTGATTCTGCTCAATGATTTTGTTACTGATGCCATGGATAACGGTAAGCAGGTTGATGTCGTTTATACGGACTACAGTAAGGCTTTTGATCGGATTGATCATGAGATCTTGCTGTCAAAGTTATATGGTATGGGAATACGAGGCGATTTACTAAGATGGTTTTCTTCTTATCTGGAGAACAGGTCCCAAGCAGTAGTATTAAGCAATTACATGTCTAGTTGGGTGCCTGTCCCCAGTGGAGTCCCCCAGGGTTCATTACTCGGGCCATTACTTTTCATTGTGTATATAAATGACATCAACTCTTGCTTGATCTCATCCAAATTGTTGTGCTTTGCTGACGATATGAAAATCTATGCCAAAATATCATCACATGCGGACGTGACTGCACTTCAGGATGATTTGCGTCGTCTGGAGGCATATTGTCGTAGGAGTAAGCTTGATCTCAACCCTTCTAAATGTTCTGTTCTAACATATTCTCGAAAGCGCTCAATTATACCTTCATCGTATAGCTTGGGTGATCAATTACTACCTAAAACGAACTGCATCCGTGATCTGGGGGTATATCACGATTCTAAGCTTACGTTTGAACCTCATGTCGATGCCATAGTCGCTAAAGCATATAAAGCACTAGGTTTCATAATGCGGCTCTCCAAGTGCTTCAGTCAAGCCAAAACTTTAAAAATTCTCTACTGTACTTTTGTTAGAAGTCACTTGGAGTACGCGTCTGAAATCTGGAATCCATGTTATCACAAGTACATTGATCGTATAGAAGGCATCCAGAAAAGGTTCATCAAGTATTTGTGTTATCATCAGAAAGTGCCCTACCGATCTGAAGATTATCTCAACCTCTGTAAGAAGTATCATATATTACCCTTAATTAATCGACGAGCAATTTCTGATTGTATTTCATTATTAAAAATATTCAATAATTCTATTAATGACTCCGATATTCTATCCAAATTTTATTTTAATGTTCCCGGAAGGTCTAAGCGATGGAACGTGCCGTTGCGTATTCCATTTACCTCTACGAATTACAGGCAAAATTCATTTATAGTGCGTGCAAGCAGAAACTTTAATAACGTGTGTAAACAGCATGATTTTGATGCTTTCGTAACGAGTGTGTCCTCGGCCAGAAAGTGCCTGAGCCTTAGCTTTTTTATTATTATTATGAGCCTATACTGTCCCACTGCAGGGCAAAGGCCTCCCTTCCCTCCTTCCACTCGTTAGCTTTTTTAATTAAGGTTTTTTTTTTGTTGTGTTCAAGTTTTATTACTGTATTGATTGCGACATATAAAATGTGAATTTAGTTTAAGCTTGAATGTTATCCTGTATTTATTTTTAATTTTTTTGTAGCTGTATTGCGTTGTTCACACTCTTTCTTCAAAATCTGTTTTTTAGAAGTGAGGACTTTTAATTGGCTGTCAGTCTCACATACTGTTTTTTAATCTGTATAACTTAGCTGTAAGTCTTCCAAAGTAAATAAATAAATAAATAAATAAATAAATATCTCAACAATATCTTAAATTCAGTACATTTCAATTCAATTTCCTATTTCCGCCAGCCGGATCATACATGTGCTCGTATGCACACAAAATGCTTCAGAAGCTAGGCTAATTTGTTCTTTGCACAGAAGAGAATTTAAAATGACCGATATTTCTGTATCGTGTGGATCGTGTGGTTTGTGCCTAACCTAGGGTCATAGTTTTTATGCCGTACAAGAACTTTGTGATTTGGCTTTACAAGCCGTCGCGTCGACAAATATCTCTCATACATGTCTGTTTCCTCACGATGTTTTCCTTCACATGAATTTGAAAAATCAGTGGTTCTTAGGTTCGAACTTGATACCTGTGACTCGGCAGTCCAACGGTCACACCAAAAGGCTATCATTGCTTCGATGTAATAATCATCATCATCATCATCTTCTTCCCGCCCTTATTCCATGCTATTTGCTTCGATCTAATAATATTTTTACCTATATTATGGACGTTCCGTATTTTTGTAGTCATCCCATCCCATCTTAGTGATTCATTCGCGAGTACAAACCCATACGCCAAAGGTTAACTTACTCAGGCTTACAGTACATCTTTGTTGATGCGAATTTATTCGCCAGGCACTTTGCCAAAACTAAACAACTAGGTAATAAAATAAAATTCCTAATCGAACATCGTATGCGAAGTTTAGCGGCGGGCAAACGTTGTCTGACGCACATGTAGGTAATGGTCACTGTAGGTAGGTGCTTATACCCATCTTGTTTGGGAAAATCTAACGCCTTGTTCATAAGGCTGATTCTTCCATAGTGAGAATTTTATATCTCTATGTGATGGCACGGTTGTCTCAGTGGCTGAGCAATTGGACTGCTGCGCTGCGTGTCGCGGGTTCGATCCCCGCACGGAACAAATATTTGTATGGCCTACAGATAGTTGTTTCGGGTCTGGGTGTTTGGTTTGTGTACGTGAGTTTAAATGTTTGTAAACGCACCCACGGTACTGGCGAAATTCCTAGTGTGGGGTAAAGTTTAAAAAAAAAAATATAGGGTCTTCGATTAAGTCACAAATTCGAGACGTATTCGACATGACAGACCTTCAGATTTGTCCTGACCACATCCGACTGTAGTTGAATACCGGATGCGGTGTGGTACCAATGAAACCTCAGCCTTAAGCTAATAGAGCTAGATTAGGTAGTGTGTCTGTGCAGACACTGATTATGTAAGTGAAAGCTCAAATCTACTAAATACAGAAAATAATGTAACTAAGGAACTTTTAATTCAGATTGAAGACCATTTTAAGAAAAAAAAATCGAAGAGGGCTAAGAACAGCAAGCAACAGCAGCAAGCGTGAGGTCCTAAAATACTATCTACTCAAAAATAGTAATTTTATTTTAGGTGGAATCCTGCACCGCGGTCCCGGTTCTGAAAGCCTCATAGCAAAACCAATATAGCACATATACATCCTATACCTAAACAAATGTGTACTAGACTGCAAAAAACCAGTCATGATGGCTGGCAAAGATCTCACGTAGCCGACACGCTGTCCAGTGGGAGCGAGCGACGACCTTCGGACGAGTGCGCCGGCGCGGGCGCAGATCGCGTATCCACATTACCGCCGCGCCGACCCAAATTGATGGCTCCAAACCATACGTCAAGTGGTTATGAGCGCCCCACTGAAATATTGCGATGACACATTTAATGCCACAATGTTTGCCATGTTTCAGTCTGAGTAGGTTACCCGGCCGTGCGTCCATACTTTATCCAACCTCGTATTTTTTTCTGACTTTCAATTCTAGGGGATTTCATTAAGACATGAAAAAGAAAGATTACAAAAAAAATGTCCAGAACGTATTTTTTTTTGGAAATTGCATCTCGCAGTACAACCTTGGAGGTTGTTTCCTGGTGAACCGAACAATCCTGTGGGTGGGCCTTGAGTACCAGACTGTTTCGCAAGTCTTACTTTTTATCAGGACTTTTCAAATTTCGAAATGGTAACCCTAAATCTGAGTCACTTGGCCTCACCGTACATCGATGCTCACTTCGTCCTACTTGAGAGGAATTCCTATATGCGAAACGTATTAAACACTGTACTACGTAGATCTAGCTATCTTTTACGAACCACAGCATCTTAGCAAGTCATGTTTTCTCATTCGTCAATGAGGACATTTTATTTTAACAAATTAAAACTATTTGTCCGCCGGGTAGAAGTAACAACTCCTGTCCATTAGTTATTGCGAATAGTTCGAGGACAAATTGTCCATCGTGTGCTCAGCGCTTAAAAATGGATAAAATTTTATTGTGTTGCATTAAATAGATCCTTATTACCTTACTCCGGGAACTAATGAATATTTGAATAAACTTGTGAATGTTGTTCTTCTCGCGGCAGCCGATCTGTCGGCGCGTCGTGGGAACTGTTCAGTATCTCCACAACACTTGTGTCTCTAAACAAGACGCTATATACAAAACGTTACGTTTCACGTGATTATACCGCATTACTATCATGTGAATATATGATTTACGACTAAATACGCAGCGGTAGGCAGAGGTGTTGTACTACATCAGTGTAAGTTATGTTTGATATGACAAACATTGGAGAAAAAACACAAGATTGCAGTGATTAAATGTCACTACATTTAATCACTGCAATCTAGTGTTTACCCCCCTACAAAGACACCCCCACCCAAGAAAGACATACACTGATCTTATTGGTGCCGTTCTTCAGAAAGGACAGGTGCGTAGTACTCGTAACCGGCGTGCGTGTACGAGGCAAAAGGAATAATATGTAAGGATCGTAACGGATCGTTGTTTCTGCCTACCCCTATGGGAAAAGATTGTGAGTTTATGTATGTGTATCTAGTGTTTATTATTTATTTTGGTTCATTATTTATAGAGAAAAAGCATAATATCCATTTGAAATAACAATATGGTTTTCAAATCTTGAAACTGCGACTGCATAGGTGCTTACATAATTTATCAAAAGACTGAGAAGCTATTAAAACTAAGCTTTATACGGTATACGAACTGCAATTTCTGAGCTGAAAAAGCCACAGGTTGACTTCTGAAAAAAGGATCACTAGCACTCAGGCAGACAAAGGTCGGTTATATTGCGTTGGCTTTGAGATTTGAAAAATGCAGGCTTAATTTTTGGAGACCATTTTTTATCATTTGCTACTTTAAATCTGATACGCAAGAGCCGTTTTAGACTAACAGTACCTGTTTCAGTTTCAGGAAAAATCTATTCTTATTGAATCACGAGAACTATTCTAGAAAAGATTTCTTCCAACGATTGTGTTTATGGTTACGTAAACGGAACTATAAAGTTTATCGTACTCTGTAATCAATTTAATTTCCTGAAGAAGTAAATAAAATTTTCACGGTATACTTGTTAATTGACGACGTAGAAGTTTCATTTCCATGTGCGCGAATAACATTTACGTATCAGATTTCAAGATCGCAATATTCCAGAGCTAATGAGTTGTTCGAATGGCGCGGTAAAACCAACCGAAACTGTTTGTTTTTCTTTATATCTACTCCGAGTGGTATATACAGTTGAACGAAACCATTGGTGCTCAACCTAGGGTCACGACCAATGCAACTTGTATATGTTGTCAAAACAACGGCTGGATAAAGTGATAAATAGGGTGTAAAAGTACCCTTAACGCAAACGAAGGCCACTTGTTCTCCTCACCACTGCGATATTTTTTTTGTTCTAGACCATACCTGGGAACCTCTTAGTCACGGAGATATTGAGGGTCAAAGTTCCAAATTTTTCAAAGCTGTTTTTGTAAATACTGGTTTTTCATGATTTAATTTTGCTTAAATTACCTCCATGACCCGTTTATTCAAAGCATCCACTAGCACAATGTTTTAGCAGTGCTACATTGAGTTTTAAAAAAAGTCGTTTGCCAGCAAAAAATTGTGCGTAGGGGTACTTAGTTTGATGTAGAGAATGCTTGGTTGACGGCTGTGTGATGGGTTGATTTACACCCTGTATTGAAGCGATAGCACTCTCTGAAAACAACAAAATATGCTCAAGTTAAAACTTTCAAGGGTAACTTATTTTTGCAGCGCAGGACGATTCACAAAAGGAAATCAATGTTGCAACGAACTGCATTCCATTTTATGTACTCGACCCGCTAAACAAAGGTTGTGAATCCCTGAAGTTTGATCCAAACAATATTGGAATACTACAAACTTTCCATACGTAACCTTACGTACACATGTACTGAAGAGTACCAACAAATGGATAATATTGTGGAGTAGATAGTACCGGGCTTTTTGGCGTATCTCCAATAAAACAATCAGGCGTAACGAATTAAAGTATATAAACACATGTAAAATTTATTGAAACACATCCAGACTCGCTTTTTTGTGTACAGTTCTTATTTCATTTTAATGTATATAAAGTGTTTCTTTGGTTTTGTTTGTTTGAACTCAGTTTGTACTAATATAGATACATACATATATGCAGCTGTTAACAATACAATATTTACCTTTCGGATATTGACAGAGAAGGACGATGGATTTTAATCTCGGTTTATATTTTAAACATATTGACATATAAGTTATTGGATTTAGACGTGTTTTGTACGTTAATTAAGTATTTTCATAAGTTTTGTACGTTGATGAAGTGGTGTGAGTCACCTGTGAGACTTGGGGAACTGAGACTAGCACCATTAACCATCCATTCACATTAGAGATGTTAGTTTGATTAAACAAATGATTAAAACTCTAAAGATTGGCAGAAGATTTAGTTTTGTTGTTTAAACATACGATTAACGATTTCATGTTCTGTATTAGACTTGGTAAAAATCGTATGAGATCGAGACGCCCGGCGGCGTATTCCCAAACTGTATGCTGACCCAGACCGGGGTTGCTCTGAGGTCGATCGCAGTTTGCCTTTGTAGTTGAAGAGCAAACTGTACCTATTCAGAGAGTGTCTGAATCAAAATACATTTTGCTTTAAAATACTAGAGCAAAATACATACGAGTCCAGACGTCCAGCGTGATTGCGTGATTGAAAGATTGATAAGGACTCGATGAGTCCCTATAATGCACGTCACAGTAATGCACGTCAAGAAACTGCCGAATTAAATTGTACTCCATGACGCGCGCTCGCTTCGCTCGCTTATTAAATAACACTAATATCTTCTGTCCCCGAAGTGCCGGGCCTCCGCCGGCCTCCTTCGTCGGCCTACGGCCCGGTGCCCATGCCGCCCTGAAACACGTTGTATAGTCAGTTACTGATATTCGCGTGTCACAGTTTGCTTTACATACAAGCGAGCAAAGTGCATACAATGTTTGTGATTTCAATGAGCACGACGTAGTTCAGTACCTACAGACTATGGGTGTCTGGGTCAGCATACAGTTTGGCAATACGCCGCCCGGCGCCGCGTCGCCGATTTTCTTTTATTTCATACGACTTCTTTAATTTCGACAATAATCGTTTTCAAAAAAATTAATAACTACCTACTACCCAAAGTGTTTACATTTAATTTTGACACATTCAAAGACTAAAATAGTATTCACACAAAAATATCACTATCTTAACCAATTCAAATTACCGAGTCAAAAGTTCACTGATAAGGAAAAAAAACCAAGGCAAAAGATGTGGTCAAACAGGTCCTTTTTTTTTTTATGGTGGGTGGAAAATCATCAAATGACCCCCCTCTCGCTCTTGGGCAGAGCGAAAGGGAGTGTCAGACTTCTACTGACTAAAAACCACCCATGTTCCTTCTTAGCCCTTCATGTCGAGGCCACGGTATCTGCGAACAACCCGCAGCCCCGACGGGACCCGCAGCCCCGGGTCCTGACTCTGAAATCGAAATGGTCAGGCCATACACAAATACTACGGATGAAAGATGGTCACAAGTCATTACAAATTGGTATCCATTGAGTAAAAAGACAAGGAAAGATGATGTGACGATTTAAAAGTAACAGCCGGAAACTTGTGGCCTAGACTGGCGAAAGACAGAGTCAGCTGGAACAGTTTGGAGGAGGCTTTCACCGCAAAAGGCGGCACTTTACACCTAAGAATCCCAATCACATTTTAAGTTTGTACTTAAAATGTCACTAATATTACTAACAAACAAATAAATAAGTACACAACACATTTTATATAAAATTAAATGTAAACTAATTGTAAAGGATAAAATAAAGCTAAATAAATAAATAAATATGGATCCAGAACTGACATGAACTCGCAATAAATACCGTCATGTAAATAAAAGTGAATATGAATTATCCACAAAAAATATGTATCTTACTTACTGGGAAAGGCCACCATTACTTCAGTATTTTTGACATGTTATTGTACGTCATTTATTAACCACAAGCCGCACGCAATTTATTACAAAACATAAACTAAATTAATATCAATCACTCAGTCCACAAAAACAAATCAGGAACGTATTTTCAAAACTGTATGACATTCTATCTTTGAAATTCAGTATCATCTAATCATGACATACAGGGTAGGGGGGATATAATTTTTTTTTCTTGGCTTCGCACGGTTTGTGCATTTAGCCAATGTCAAGTTGTAAGGGGGGGGGATATTGCTCCACGTAATATATTGACAACCGGAAACAACTGATTTGCTTTTTTTAATTCATCGCGTCGAATGTACCTACCTTCCCTGTATAACAAACATACTAATAAAACCGGAAAAATAACTAAGGCAAGTTTATGCCATGAATTTTTAGTACTTGAAAGATTCTCTAAACAACGAAAGAAAAAACGGACAAATCAACACTGGAGAGTGTTGATTTGTCCGTTTTTTCTTTTCTATAATAATAAAAATAATTAATTTAATCAATCAAATAATAATGTTAACATTAAATAGCAATTTCTGTAAATGCACTTGACTTAATGCTAGTTAACAAAACAGGTAGGTGAACAAATACGAATTGCTAACGAATAATTTTCTTAAGAAGGTTAGGAGGAAACAACAGCTGAAATTCGAACACTTGCGTTTTCATAACAATTGACAATCAACAAATAATAACAACAGAACAATGTGTGATGACAACAGTTTCATCGTGAGCGGGATCGCCTTGACACCACAAACTGTTGGGGCCGAGTTGACTCGAAAATTATATAATAACAAGCTACGAAAACTTCAAAGCATATATCATAGCTTCGTATTTGCACTGAGTAATTTTTCAGCGTAAGTGTAAAGGCCGTCTCCGCGAGTGAGACAATCGCAGCGCTATTATCGTTGTACCACGTATTTCTATACATACTCGCCCGCCGCGATTCTCTTACTCGTGGAGACGGCCTCTTAGTCGGAAAACATAGCATCGAAGCTGCATGGAAGTCGTATAGACGTTCCCCTGAGAAGAAGTAGAGGCTAACCATTGCATAGGCATCATTGAGATTTCAGTGATCCTAAAGTAAGCTTGTCAAGTTTTTCTTTAGGACTAATGCGGATCCTCTGTCCTGCCTGATCCTGCCCGGCTGTATAAATTCGTAACTGTGTGGATGTAGGTACCGTTTTTAGGGTTCCGTGGCTAAATGACAAAAAACGGAATCCTTATAGAATCGGCATGTCCATCTGTCAGTCTGTCCGTCCGTATGTCACAGCTCTTTCACATCGAAACTGTTGGCACCGCACAGTTGAAATTTGGCAAGCAGGTCGTGAGACTATTAAGTCATTGGTTAATGGTTCGGTTCGAACTTACAATATTACGAGATATTAATCGGAAATTCAAATGAAAAATAATTTCGGAAACTAGTCTTCATGATGTACCTACTGCAGTCTTCGATATTAAATGATTGGTTGTTCAAGGCATATAAATCACTTTAGAACCACTTTTAATACCGTTTACAATGAGCAGTGAGCACTATACATAAAAGTGATATGTCAGAAGTTTGATAGTAAATGAATTATCACAGTAACTAATTTCATTTGCAACAGCCAATCAAGTTACGTAACAAAACTATTGAAAGGTTAACCACGCCCAAATTTTACGTTCACCAATTAGAAAACATATATCTCGAGGTTCTTTTACAAAGAACAATCTATGAAATTAATCTAATTAAATATTCAATTTTCACGAGGACGAACTATTCGCTGAGATCTAATCTAGAAGACCGATTACGATAGTTGATCTAAGTTTTCTGAAATTGTGAAAGAAACCCTCGAATTTCTTTAATAATGCCGAATATTTCCTCCTTTTTCAAGTCGGTATAAAAATTGGTCAATATATTCATAATTGCAGTGTATGAAAGGTTATAAAATTGTAAATGTTTACGATTTCGCTAACCCGGTTTAATTTTTGGAAATTCCCATCTACTTTCAGACACAAAAATACCAATGCGTAGTGGACCAATGATTATGAATTACATAATCTAAAATTTCTAAACAAAACATAACATCATGAGATCATAACAGCGGCGGTGGCCCAGTGGTGGCGGCCCTGACTTACGAACAGTGAGTCGTAGGTTCGAACCCAGTCAGGCGCATTACTTTGTGTAATTTATTTCATCACCACTACTCTCAAAACGGTGAAGGAAAACATCGTGAGGAAACAAGCATTGTATTAGAACCAAAAATTCGAAGTACTGTGACATCTAACAACCCACACTGGGCCCGCGTGGTGGATTATAGCCCATCCTAGAGAGGAGGCCTGAGTCCCTGCAGTGGGAACATTATAGGCTTATGATGATAACATCATGCCTGCAATCCCCAAAAAGTTAGACAAAGGTGTACATACACACACCCACACCAAACTAATGTAACGTAAAAGTAAATCACAAAAAATACTCTTATCTTAATCGTAGCGGCTTTATTAGTAACAAAATGAAAGGTGTTCACTCCACATTGTGGTGCTGCAGCGGCGGCGCCGGCGACGACATTGTCAAGGCCGTGCGCGACGCGTACGCTCCTCTGCACGCACAGGCTCGATACACACACCACTATTTTTTTACCAGCTTTCATTGCCATTTTTTTCGTTTACCGACTTATGGACATAGCAGTATTGTATAACAGACCGTTGTCCGCAACTCCACGCTCGAAACGTGTATTTTGCGTACGGAGAGCGATGGACATAAATATTTATGGATAAAGAGGCAGGAAGATCAAAGACAATTGTTGAATTGTGTGAGGATATGAAAGGAAAAAGATTAAAGGAATAAATAAAAGCGTGGCGGTTAACACGCAAGAATTTAAGAAAATAACGTGTTTCGCCGACCCCAAGATGTATATAATATGACAAGGACAATAATATTGTGATAAATGATATTGTGATAATATTATATTTTATCGCGACTTTATTCCGCTATGGGTTAGGCAGAACTGTACCTTAAGTTCACCAAAATTTAGCCAGTTACATTTAAGTCCTACTGGTTTTCAGCTGCATCCCGTTTAGACTGGATACCAACCCCAACATAGTTGGGAAAAGGCTAAATAGATGATGATATTTAAGTCCTCACACTGCCATTTTAATAAGAATGTTTTTAAAATGAACTGTTTTATTTAGCTTTTTAATCCGGTTTTGTGTTAATGTTCTGTTAATGGACCAAGATTAAGAAGAAATCAATACCAAGTGCATATCACGATTTGTTTTGAGACATGACAGTCATTGACGAAGCTGAACGGAACATTTAAAGATAATAGTTATTTTCACCTCAGCACCTCAAACAAGCAGGTTTTGCTGTTTACAGACAGTGAGCAAAATTCGATTTTGCTGCGAGCGTGAGACAAAGTAACTTTTTAATTTTTTTTTTTTTAATACCGAGAACTGTGCAGGTCTACTCACAAAATTTTAAAGATTTCAACTTCGTTTTGTTCTGTCACTTTCACTTTGATACGAAACAAGCGAGAGATAGAAACAAGTCAATTCGAAATTAGGTTTTCAAATTCCATATTTATTATAGACCTAAAAAAGACACAAACAATAAAACGTTCGGATACCGATATTGTAAATCGATAACCGTAATATTGTAAATCACGTGATGAAATGAAAAATTGTTATATTTTGAATAATCGAATTATATTTTTTATATTTAAATCAAGATGAAGAATGTTGAAGAAAAAAATACGAAGTTTATCATGTAGGTATCTACTTATTTATTTATAGTTTTAACAATTTTTAATATTGATACAGAATACCGCGAGTGTAGTTTCAGAACGAATTTAAAAAAAAAAAGCGGGATTCAAATTTTTATTGTTTTATTCTCTGTTACGCTAGCTACAACGTACAATAAAATTTGGATAATAAAGTAGTAATAACAAATAAATATGAGTGAGTCCAGTGACGAAGTCTGCTATTTAACACCCGAAGAATTGAAGAATAATGTAAAAAATGCAGAATTAAGTTTCCTGCCTGAAAAATCTCGCGAAAAATATCTGAAAGCATACCATGTCTTCAAAGAATGGAGACTTACAAAAGGCACAAGCAGTTTTTCGGAGACGGTGTTGCTATCATATTTTTTAGATTTATCACAGACGAGGCGATCATCTACAATGTGGAGTATTTACTCAATGTGGAAAGCTGCTTTAAAAACAAAACATAACGTGCATATTGAAACATACGCAAAACTCGTATCTTTTCTAAAAAGAATGTCAGTTGGGCATAAGGCTAATTTTATTGAATTGGTACCTCTACCTACAATGTTAATTATTTTGATTCACAATAAATAGTTATTTCAATCTATTCCTGTTTATTATTTTATCTCCTAAAGTGTTCTCGCTGCTGAAGTGAAAAGTAATGTGTGTTACACGTTGAATCCTGAGTGTGGCGAGGGATTCAAAGGCACGAGATGCAAAAAAACTTTGCTCTCGTGTAACACACATTACTTTTCACTTCAGCAGCGAGAACACTTTAGGAGATAAAATAATAAACAGGAATAGATTGAAATAAGTATTTATTGTGAATCAAATTAATTAACATTGTAGGTAGAGGTACCAATTCAATAAAATTAGCCTTATTCCAACTGACATTCTTTTTAGAAAAGATACGAGTTTTGCGTATGTTTCAATATGCACGTTATGTTTTGTTTTTAAAGTAGCTTTCAACATTGAGTAAATACTCCACATTGTAGATGATCGCCTCGTCTGTGATAAATCTAAAAAATATGATAGCAACACCGTCTCCGAAAAACTGCTTGCGCCCTTTGTAATTCTCCATTCATTGAAGACATGGTATGCTTTCAGATATTTTTCGCGAGATTTTTCAGGCAGGAAACGTATTTCTGCATTTTTTACAATTATTATTCTTCAATTCTTCGGGTGTTAAATAGCAGACTTCGTCACTGGACTCACTCATATTTATTTATTATTATCCAAATTTTTGTACTTTGTAGCTAGCATCAGAGACTAAAACAATAAAAATTTGAATCCCGCTGTTTTTTTTTTAAATTCGTTCTGAAACTACACTCGCGGTATTCTGACTCAATATTAAAAATTGTTAAAACTATAAATAAATAAGTAGATACCTACATGATAAACTTCGTACTTTTTTCTTCAACATTCTTCATCTTGATTTCAATATAAAAATAAAATTCGATTATTCGAAATATAACAATTTTTCATTTCATCACGTGATTTACAATATTACGGTTATCGATTTACAATATCGGTATCCGAACGTTTTATTGTTTGTTTCTTTTTTAGGCCTATTAAATATGGAATTTTAAAATCAAATTTCGTATCGACTTGTTTCTATCTCTCGCTTTTTTCGTATCGAAGTGAAGGTGACAGAACAAAACAAAGTTGAAATCTTTCGAATTTTGTGAGTAGACCTGCACAGTTCTCGGTATTAAAAAAAAAAATTAAAAAGTTACTTTGTCTCACGCTCGCAGCAAAATCGAATTTTGCTCACTGTCTGTAAACAGCAAAACCTGCTTGTTTGAGGTGCTAAGGTGAAAACATCTTTATAACATAAATATAATATTATGTTTTAAACTCTGTCAAAAGCAAAAGCAAAGCGCATGCTTAACGTAGCAAACTCCATTGAGGACATCCGCAGCAATTTCTAAAGAAAGACTTATTTATTTTATGACTCGTCTTTTAAGCACGTATTTAACCTAAATGATCAGAAATTATTATACGGATGGACCCGGATTTCAAGACCATTTCCTTTCCGTGACCTTCCAAATTCTCCGTCCCATAGTGTGGACAGACGATATAACAGCGTTACATAACCGGCAAGCGAATGCGTTCGGTTGCGCAAGCGCAGTGTCCGGGTACCGTAACGGTCCGCGAACGATCCGGAATGCCGGCGATTTGACGCGCATTGCCTCATCACACGCCACACATTAGTTGCCGTCGAAGGTCGACCGTTGTGCATTTTTGATTAATTTCCATAATAAGGATTGACCGTGATCTCGGAACTGTAAATGCGTCCCGTGTGAATAGACTCTAATTGAATCTGAATGTTGTTGTGTCTTCTGCAAGGGCGCATAGGTTTTTATTAAGAATAGGTACTCTTAACAGTTACAATAAAATATTTTTACCGAAACATGCATTCATAGGAATTCTTGGAATAACCAAGATTTCATCAAATCATTTAACTTAACACTAGTTTTTGCCCGCTTGGGTTTCGATAATTGTCCCACGTATTGTACGACCGGAATAAATCTGGAATCCTTTGTGTTCAATCAGGTTAAAAACTATCAATGGTCCAAATTTCATCCAAATCCAGTCAGTAGTTTTTGCGTGAAACAGTAACAAACATCCATACATCCTCACAAACTTTCGCATAATACTATTAGTAGGATATGTAATACTACAGGGTAAGGGCCCACCTCTTTCCACTAATCCCTATACACTTATACAGTGCTGTTATTTGCCAATTGCAGCGAAAAACGTCGAGTTCGCCCCCCCATCTCCTTCTGGGCCTGCTGCGTTGCCGTTTGCTGCTATTTGGGAACCCTTGTGTATACCGTACCATACCCATAACTTATCCGACAGATGTGGCAAGCCCAGTTCCATTTAAGCTTGACAGTTGGTTTGTCTGTCTGTCTGTTCATCTGTACTTCTGTTTGTTCCGGCTTATCTCCGAAACGGGCGGACCGATTTTGACGAGACTTTTACGGGCAGATAGCCTGATGTTATAAAGAGATAGAAGATAACTATGGCTACTTTCATTTTAGAATAAGAATTAAAAAAAAACTTTTTTGAATATGATGAAACACAAAAAAAAAGTATGTCTTCCATTTTTAATCACATTTTGATACGAATTTCAAATAATTTGGTATAAAATCCGATCCAAAAAGGTAAGAAATATTTTTTTTAATAATATCACGCGAAAATCAACGTCACACACAGGCAACAGCTAGTAATACAATAAAATATTTGTGACCCGTTTTGACCTTCAATAAAGAAATTAATATCCCTTGACGTCAAATGGATTGGCTGCCGATAATACCTTAGTACCCACCTACTTGATGAGTAAACCCACTTGATCAAGCCGTGCCAAGTCCACACCTCTCGGACTCTCGCCTACGGACGCGAGGTAATAGCATAAGCGTGCGGACTAAACGGACCTACAAATCAAGCGATTTTAAGATTAAAAAACTCGTTTCGCTTAAAGATAACATAATCCCCGAGCGGTTAGGTTAGGTTAGGTTAGGTAAAAAAAAAGCAAAACCTAAAACACAACTCGTGAAATGTGGGTGGTACTAATGAGTACCACCCACATTTCACAAGTTATGTTTTAGTCCCATGTAATAACCGGGCACAAACAGACTACGTGGATGCTCTTGAGAATTTCCTGATAGAAAAACTCTATAACACTTTGCCCGGCCTAAGTATCGAACACAGGACCTCATACACAGCAGTCACGCTTGCGACCACTAGACCAACGAGGCAGTCAGCAATAAGATATTTACTTAATTTTAAGAATGTATTTGCATTTATGGTTGTAACTAATGTTTTTATTTGCACACAAAAAAAAAACAAAAAATGTATTCAACAGAATAGTTTTTAGTATTTTTCTATTCAAAAATCGTTGGTAGAGAATACGCTGCGTTTACACCGCGCGCGCGCTCGTATTAGTACCTACAATTCGAATGAACGCGCGTAGCGTACTGACCAATTTCACTAATGAGTACGCAGAAACACTCGGAATTACTTCGAAATACGGCCCCCGAGGCAATGATTGTAAAACTTTCTACGATATTCCAGCGATTTTTTAGATTGATATGATTTTTGATGTTTATTTTTATAACAGTGTAAATGTGTGGTAAATGATTTTTAAATAACGGTTTTATTACTTTGATTGGACGCTAATTATGATAACAATAAACATTTTCCTCGTTTTTTAGACAATATAATACGCTTTTAATGTTCCTACTACTTCAGGCTGGGACACCGGTCTACTCTCTGTGAAAAGGAGAGAACGAATCTCACAATGTTAGGTGGAATGTATAGAAAAAATACCTTACTAGAAAAAAAAAACTCGTTCTTTGATTCTTAAATGCAAACGTCAATGATTGTCTTCTTCTCGAATCTTCTTATCATTCAATTGTGAATCTGCCAACATGTTATCTAGTTTGGTAGTAAATCCATAATTGAGAAGCACTGTGACTCAAGTCTGATCTTCACCACAATAGTATTTGCGTTATTAACGTTCCGGCTTAAAACTTTCTGGCCCACGGGAAAGTCATTCAGTTTTCACACCCAATTTACGGAAACCGTTCAAACTAACTTTCATGCAGGCGGGGCACGTATGTGGAGACAAAATTAAACAGTGATTGAACAAACTGAAAAATGGTCAATTTCCATTTTTAGAAAGGTTTGTGCGCTTAGTTTTTTGGTATCTAAATTGTGCGCTTTACATGGTATGTGCACATATCCTTCTTTATTTATTTATGTGTTGATGTTAAGGTGCCTATGAACTACCTAAGAAGAAATTGCCATAAAGTATAGGTAATCAGCCTATTAGATGTTCTCACAGCTGGGACACAAGCTTCTTCACTATGAGAGTTGGCCATAATCCACCACGCGTCCCCAATGCGGTTTGAATAAAAAACCAATAGCCCTAGTTAATCGGTATGGCAGAACTACTACTATCCAAACAATGTCCATTCACACATACATTTATTTCCCTGCTCAATAAAACGTATTCAGATATCATCACGTGATACGGGTTCAATTCCTGCACCGTAATTATCCTCGGCAACAATTTCCCCTATCTGGTCAATAGGATCTCTGCACACCGAATCACAAACGAACCATCTATGCAAATAGACACCAGTCCCATAAATTGGGATAAGTTATTATATCTGAACGCCGGAGTACCGTTAATAGAATATTACAGACATAATGTTCGAATAAGTCATCGTTCGTCATGGTAAGCTGCAACCATTATTTATAAATTAAAGAAGATAAATTACACATATCCAGATGTAAATAATTACTTTATGGCGGTTTACCGTAAATCAATCTTGTCAATTTGAGATCATTTTTAATAACACGCTTCGATAGTTTCATGATTTGCGAAACTTTACAGAAGAACTTCACAAAAGGAGTAAGTATGTGAGGATCGTAGCAGGTGGCGTTCTGTTGTTTCTGCCTACTCCCACGAGGAAAAGGGCGTGAGTCTATGTATATAATTTATAGTTTACAGAAATATAGAAATGAGCGTGTATGTGAGTGGGTGAGAGTGTTTTGAAGAAATGTGCGTTTATTTTTCGTAAAATCATTATTTTAAGTAAACAGCTGCTTAGTCGATGGCGGGGTAGGTAAACATCCTTGTATCCGATGTTGTTACATGAAATCAAAATTGCTTTAAGATGGTTGAAGGCATTATCGGTTAGGATTTGCCAATGAATTGAAATAGGCCCTGAAAGTAGAACTTACCTAACTGTTTTTGAAATAACTGTTTGACAATTTTGTAACAAACCTCGGAATAAAATTCAAACAAACGCACATTGGTTTAGCACTCCGTATCGGTCGTATCAATACTACGTTGTAGCATGCGCGGGCGCCGGGCGCCAGGAAGGCGTCGCCACTCCCGCGCTTACACGCGCCATCTCGCGCGACCCAGATCCTGACGATTACTTACATCTAACACTGCTTCAACTGCTTCCTACTCTATAATGCACAAGCCCGTTTAATCAAGCCTAACGCCAAACAAATCTACCATTCAAGGAGATGTTGTTTTCGTTACCTGTCTACACCCTATAATGTTTGCACGATTTAAAAAGGGCTATTTATATAATAGTAAGGTAAATCACATAACAGACACATCCGGCTCTTCCGTGCCAACAATATTCACATTACCATGCAAGCCTTTAATAAACTGCATAATAAAGATAATCTGCCAATTTAAGCTACCAAATAAGTATGGACGTGATAACCACGCCGACCAAAATATAAACAAAAACATAAACAGTCCGAATTTGTTACGTGAATGATATAAGTTGAACGTTAAATCGGTGTATAATTGGATAAATCCATCAAATTAACAACTGTTAATCGGCGGAAGTTCGATCACAGCTCCCGTCAATTTATCCGCTTGATTTGCATAATGCAGAATCCATTGATCACATGAAACACCTCGTTTCCTGTATAAATCAACACCGGAATATGGCCATTCCAAGTTCAAAATGGTTTGGAGCAGCCGCACGCTAACGTCGGAAACAACAAATTATGCTACTACCATAAAACACCATATTATATTGGCGAGATTTAAATTCTGACAAATGAGGAATATTTGTGGCATGCATTAGCAAATACTTATTCCGTAGGAGAGTTAAAATGTTTGCGTGTGTCGATAAACAATTCAAGGGCACTTTCTACTCTCTATTATCTTGGCATGTGATGTGCATTATCTCCACGATTCAAGTTTCACCATTAAACAGGATAATCCCTTTGACATATTTGCCAAATGCCATTATGGGACATTAAAAAACCTTTTAAAGGAAGATTGTATAAACAAAATAAAACTACGTAAACCTCTAACAAAAAACTGACTTCGAAATAAGTAGTTAAGTACAGGTGTATACTAGATAGGTAAAGGCTCGATTTTTATGGATTTAATCAAACACGATTCAATGTTTATACTTTATAGAAATCTGTTCTGATTTTAAAGTCTCTATGATAAATAGTTAATCAGTCAGTAGAACGAAAGAAAACTCATACTTACTGCCATGACATAAAAGGAAAACTATTGTTCTAGGTCAAGGAACCAACGATTATGTAATCTCGCGTATATCATACGTGCCTTCTGTCAAGTTCACTCTCCTAGCACTGTACTACCGACCACTGATGACGTAACAACTGTTTACCTACCTGACCAACAATTTGTAACATTGGCCCTGAATCCCTGATGTCTACAACCACAGGAACTGATATAACCGTCAGATTATCGGCCAATGTATTGGAATGTTGGTCCAAATATGTGAGGTCGTCGAGGCATCAGATGCACGTAGATTATGCATTCTATACCTGTATGAACGGAAGTGATGGATTCGAACACTTCCACTGCTCTGGAATGCGGCGAAGAATTTCTTGTTGGTCAACATATACAAGAACAACTAACTAAATTTGAATTTGATTATAATCCGAGTGTGGTTGAAAACGAATTGTTTTTCTTATGCTACGGAATACAGATACATTGACATCTTTACAGAAATGTTGTTTCCTTTCGCTAGTTTTCAAAATCTTGCTCATACAGTGACAGAGTAAAGATCACACACCTTTTGACATATAAAAAGAAAATCAAATAAAAAAAGTTTAACATCTACGGAAAAAGTTAAAGTTTATTTTGTGCATAAACCCAATATGATAAACCTTTTATCGCGACCCATAATTTATTGATGAGGTTCACTTTATGTACTGTAAGCGCGATCATAGTAGCTTCATAAGATTATGCTGTGTTGATAATACAGTGCTGTAATGTAATAGTGCTAGGTTGTTAACGCATATAGGGTGTAAAACTACCCTTAACGCAAATGAAGGGCACTTGTTCTCCCCACCACTGCGATCATTTATTTGTTCTAGACCATACCTGGGAACCCCCTAGTTACGGAGATGGTGGGGGTCAAAGTTCCAAACTTTTCACAGCTGTTTTTGTAAATACTAGTTTTTCAGGTTATAACTTTACTTGAACTACTTCCATGACCCGTTAACTATTCAAAGCATCCACTAGCACAATGTTTTTCAGTGCTACGTTTCCCAGCAAAAAAATTTGCGTAGGGGTACTTAGTTTGATGTACAGAATGCTTGGTTGACGGCTGTGTGATGGGTTGATTTACACCCTGTATAGGCAATAATGCAATTCCCAGATTTGAATATTCATAGAAGCTATTGAACCGACTGAACAGGCCCATATAGTTACATTAGACCGCTTGACTAACCCGCAAATGGCAAATGGGTAACTGAGCGGACAGTTCCGTTCAATCATATGTTAAGACGTGAACAAAAGCAATTATTATTAGAATTTATTATTATTACAAGTTAAGGTTATTATTAGAAAACTTAATTTAGAAGGCTCATTTTCAGAGTGCGCAGTGCAAAGGCCTCTCAACTCTCTTGCCACTTCTATCTAGAGCAATTTGGAATTAACTAGTATTTTTAAGTAATTGTACAATTCAGCTCATCCCGCCATCTATGCCCCGACCTGCCACGATGTCATCTGCCATGTGAACAACCTTCAAAATGGCCGTAAGCTAATACTTTATTCCCGTCGGGGCTGCGGGTTGTTCGCAAGAGATACCGGCCTCGACATGAAGGGTTAAGAAGGAACATGGGTGGTTTTTAGTCAGTAGAAGTCTGACACTCCCTTCGCTCTGCCCAAGAGCGGGAGGGGTTATTTGATGATTTCCCACCCCCCCAAAAAAAAAAAGCTAATACTTTATTGTTAACTTTAGATCTTTCTTAACCAGATAAAAATAATCCTAGAACAGAATTTTAAAGATACAGCTTCCAAATAATTATGCGTTTATTAACAAACATGTCATTCGTTTTTTTTTTATCCCAGTTATTAACCTGGCAACCCTATACTCACTACTAAAAATAAAAACCCTGTACTCCTATAGGAGCCCCACTTTAGACTGGAAATGCCTTCACCGGAAGTTGCAAACATACAGCCAGTAACAAGTTTGGATCGCAGATTCTTTGTCATGAGTCAACATAGCTGACGCATATCTTTCAGACCTAGATTTATCACCTATTGGCAATCGAGATATGTATCACCTTGACCATGATGTACCAGAATCACTTGAGAAGTTTTGGAGGTCCACCTTTTTTGTGTGACTGAGAAATCATCATCAAATGACTCCTCCCTTCTCTGGGCGGAGCGGAAGGAAGTGTCAGAATTCTACTGACTAAAAACCACCCATGTTCCTTCTGAGCCCTTTGTGTTCCGAGGCCGCGGTATCTCTTTCGAACAACTAAATTGTTGAATAACCGCCACCTTAATCAACAAATTAGTTTAAAGTTAAACCCAGATGCGGGTTGGGGGTTATGTTTTTTGTTATGGGATCCTGATATCCGAAATAAAAACATATTATTATTATTATTATTTAACATATCTGGTGAAATTTGGATGGACTTACGGGTATACCTCTGCCTAATTCTTAGGGATTACAGACGTGATGTTATATTGTTCCATTACTTACAGCATATTACCGATGCTTGTCTGACCTCAATAACATATTTAGGTCACTGGAGCATTTCTGTTACATAAATCTCGATTATTTTACCATATAAATCATATTTTTAATAAAAAAAATACAAAAGGTTAATGGATATACACGTACAGCTTACCACTGAGGAGAGTTTCTGGCCATACTGAACGAATAAAAAGAAAAAACGTTTAGATAGAGAACTCCCATTTTTTTTATGGGATTCCTGGGATTTTCAATGATTTCTTGATGATAAAGCCTCTCTATTAAACAACAGAACAGTATTCCCGCATAGTGCGCACTACCTTCTGCCGAAAGGAGCTCAGCAGTCCAGCAGTGGGAACGTTGTAGGCTCAATATATAATCATTCTGGGGCAAAGAAAAAGCTTAATCTGAATAAGAATTTTAAAGCTATTGGGATATTATTATTTTATAATTTTTTAAATTATTTTTGTGGCAAAAACCTTCGGCTACTGCCGAAGTCAAAGCTTACGCATGGTCATTACAGGTGTCTCAGTTTAGTTTTAGACAAAGCTGAAATGACTCATGTGCCAGTAATTAGGTACACGGCACTTATGTCCTTCGAACCGGAACGGAACATAGCAACACAGCTACGGGTACGGTTGTAGTAAGTACTTACTGTCCCAGACAAGCTCCTTGACAAAGAGATTCAGTACGTCGTACTGTCGTACGTAACAGCATCAGTGTCGTCTGTATTACGTAGGGCCAACGTCAAGACAGCCAAGAGACGGTCGTAATAAAAATATAACTATAAAAGAATCATGGAAATATTACGTAACGTTCATAATTCGCTCTCATTTTCTAATTATTTATTTTCGTAAGCTTTCTAAAAAATGCCTACAGAACAGAACAATGAACATTTCACGCGTATTGAAGACGATTCACAATGATCACGCTCCCAGATCATGAGTCAGGACTCGCACTTTGAATAAATAGCTATCTGTTTTGGATGAAACGAGTTTTATGCGCCGATTTGCGGTTACTACGGTCGTGAGTCAGAGAGAGGAGCTTTTTTTTGTTCATTAGTAGCAAAATGCCAGTAAGATTAGGCCTGAAGAACTGCGAGGATTTGTACTTACCTGTTCCAAAGTTAGTTATGCTAGTCACATGAGAACACATGAGCAGCACGATATTATAAAGATCTCATCCATCGTGAAACATCGTTGAACGCGGCCGAAATCTGCAAAGATGTCAGTGGCTACTACACCAGCTCCAATGATAGTTGCAGTTAGGAATTAGAATTTTTCACAGTTTTCAGACTCAAATGTTACTTAGACCACCACAATATCAGAATCACCATGCAGCCTACAAAATTCCTTCGAATGTAGTTCTATCGTATTTTGTAGTATGGCCAAACATGGATAATTATGTGGTGCAATACCACACAATTCGTATTATTTACTACCCACCGCTATATCAGGGGCTCCAACACAATATTATGGGAAAGAAATATCTGCAACACACCACAGGTGAGTCAGCTTCGGAGAACTTATTGATGGAGAAAATAAACATAGCAATAAAAAAACTGGCCACTGTCTGACATTAAAATAATGTTTTGCCAATCCGTTATAGTGCGCTCGAGTGAGAACTGAGAAGTACCATCAAACATCGTGTTTATATTTTTTCTGTATGCTAACGGGTTACGTAAACTGTTGATAGCAGTGATATTGAAATTGTGTAGTTTAATATATCTTGTTCAGTTTCTTGCAAGTTTATATTGGACTTAATAACTCAACCGCAAATTCTCACAATATTTATCTTAAAACTAGCATTTCCCCACAGATTCGTCCGCGCGGGGAGGTTTGTCATAAGTTGTTTGTTTTGGTTTACCTTAATTATTTTTTTAAAGTAGCGCTACTTTATTATTAATATCATTATTATGAATAAAAACGTTGAATTAGTTTCCTACTGAGAAAACTGGCAATATATTCCAAAATCCGACTCCTTAAAATCATGGTGTGGTTACATTGAACTTTGTCATTGTATCTATTAGGAGTCTAACATCCAGTCTAGTTACAGCTCGGGTTTAACTTAATTGAATTTACTCGCAAAGTGTCAACTGTCATGACTTCTTAGAATTTTCTCGTCTCGGCCTCCCAGTTGGTAAGATGGTCGTGACATTTACAAGCTTCTCCCGGTGAAACTAATTTATAATAGGCTATTAATATGTGTATCGTTGAAGTCGTGACTCACCGGGTTTACAGGAAACGCTTTCACAATAAGAACTTTATAGTTATAAAGTTTATATAATTATACGGTAAGCCGTATATATGAGCTCTAGATCAGTTTCAACGGTGGCGGTAAAGTGGGGAGGGAGCGTGACAAAAAAACACGCCATCACTGATAAATAATGTATTTAAAATGATTGTTTTGTTTAGTTAAAGTTATATTTTGTAATTATTTATTTTCAAATCACTTCCTCGAAACTGGCTCTTATTGCACTACGATTAGGTTCATGCAATGTAACTTAAATTTATTTTAACAAATTAAAATTTATTTGTGTTCTTAATTCAAAAATATTTGAATTTTATATTTTTTCTGTGAGGCTGTTTAGCGGCTTCATACCTTTGCTTCTCCTTTCAACCTGGCAAAATAAAACCACGAAAAAATAAAAAAGCAACTAAAATCATAGTCTCTTACTAATTGTTGACAAAAATACAAGACTTATCATTTTTGTTATTTTATTTCTTCGAAAGTGAATTGAAAAACGTCGTTTGATACAAGTGGGAATTTGTTATTGCAGTTCTCGGCCCCATAACAACTTTTCGCACTTGTATCAACATGTAATATTGTATGACGAGCATCATGATATCGAGCTTGAGTCTTGACAGAAATTTTTTAGTAAAATATCTGTCATACATTGTTGTTCAAATGTATTTTATTAATTTTCACAACAAACATTTGTTAATGAGTTGCAACTAATCATTATTACCCAATCAATAAAATAAGGAGGTGACTTACCAATAAATATTAATATGTTTTTTCCAATACTTTGTCGAGTCACGTTCACTTTCTTCTTGACCTTAATTTTCAGGTTTTACCAAACACAATAATAAGTGACACATGCGTTTTAAAACATTATGAAAACATTTAACATTTCTGACGACATAAAGGTAATTGTTAGTAATTTATTAGTAAAAGTCGTGTCAAAATATGGATAGGTTTTAAAAAAATCAAAATAACACTTGGTACACAAGTACCTAAATGCTACGAAGCTTCAACGCAAGTGTAACGCAGAGTTACCGCAGCGTCTAAGAGGCTTCTAAGTCACTTTTATGTAGTGATGAATGTATGAGCTGCATTGCAATGATGTTACGCAGTTGCTTACGCTGCCGCTGTGTATACGAAAGACATATCTAAGAGCCTTCGACGCAGGTGCTACGCAGCGTCTACGGGGCTTCAAAACGGGATCTACGTCGCAACGCGTCCACGACGCGCGACGTTTGAGTGCATAGGGCCAACTTGCAACCGTATTACAGCACTATATCAGAAGATGATTACAAATATTTTATGCCGTGAATGAGGCACTCATTCAAAGCAAGTACCGTTTTACACACTTCTGTGCACATCAAAAAAAACAACGGAAATAACAAATACTTTGTAAAATACATCACTTGTAAATATTAGTACAGACCTAACGGGTCACTCGTACCTATTGCTCCATATATGCATTCCTTATCAACCCTAGTGTAGTAAGTTGATGACGCTGCAGTGCTAAGGACCTCGTGGGATATGCGTCATCAGCGTCACCTGTGAATGGGTGCGGACACGTCATCTTGTCGTAATGTGGTTACAGGTCAACTGCCTGCGATCATTTAGAACGTAATACCAAACCTGGTTGGAAAGACAGGCAGCCGCTACATGCAAAATACTGGTATTCAGCTGAATTCGGTAAGACTTGAACCCGAGCCCAAAATAGTTGGCAAAAGGCTAGATAAATGATGACCAAACCAGGAAAAAAAAAACGAGTTTTTTTTTACAATTCAGGCCCTTCATACATACCTGCTCGCACATAAATAAATTCACGCCTTTTTTGCATGGAGGTAGGAAGTAACTATATAGACCTTACATACTCCATTCTTCTCATCCACGTTCATACAACTGGTCATACACGTACGCCGATTGTGAGTACTATGCACCTCATCTTTCCGAAGACTACTTTTTTTTTTTGGGTGGGTGGAAAATCATCAAATAACCCCTCCCGCTCTTGGGCAGAGCGAAAGGGAGAGTCAGACTTCTACTGACTAAAAGCCACTCATGTTCCTTCTTAGCCATTCATGTCGAGGCCGCGGTATCTCTTGCGAACAACCCGCAGCCCCGATCGAACAACCCGCAGCCCCGACAGGGCGTTCCCCCTCACATCAAAACCGCACCAACGCGCAACCACACATTTCAAAACTTCATTTCATCTCAATTAACATTTCAACTCATTGGTCTCGTAGTCACAAGCGCGACTGCTGAGCATTGGAGGACCCATTAACATTTTGCCCGACCCGGGAATTGAACCCTCCTGGGTTGTTCCCTCAGGAATTTCTTAGTGGCAGCAATGGAGTCTGGAATTGTACCCAGTCTGGCAATAGGTTCGCCCCCTACTACACGGGACTCTAGCAAAATGTGGGTGTACTTGTACACCTCCCTCTTCGAAAAACAGGTATTTTAAGTTAACATTTCACTTTTATTTTACACTGGTCAAGCTGTAATAAACCATTAATCATGAGACACTGATATATAATCTGTGAGACCAAACTTTTGGTTGGAGTCCGCTGAGCGTCCTATTACGTATACAGTAGCCGAAATGTAGCAACAGGTGAACTTCGGTTCTCAAGGGCCGTGACCCAGTTAGTATGTTGTTGATTTATTGCCCTCTCATATTAAACAAGTGTAATACGATTATCACAGGAGCTCTAATCTTTTAATAAACAAATTTATCTTAGCGGTACTTGGTCATTATTAGGCTTTTGTAATCAAATTAAAGGTGGCTACGTGATATTTTATGTCAAGTTTTAGATTTATAGTCTTTACTAGGCTTTATTCGCACGACTGAGTTACCAACTTTTGTACTAAAAATATTAGTGTGGATTTAATATACTCAACATATATGTATATATAACCAATATTTGAGTATATAAACTAAGTTAGTGTTGACTAACTGCGGTACTCAGAGATATTTAATGATTACTTAAGCGGTCACTTAGTAAAGGTTTGACATGTTTTTGTATGACAAAACTGTCAAAACCGTTACTAAGTGATGGCCTAAGTAATCATTAAAGTTCTCTGAGTGCGGCAGTAAGTCTTCCATATAATGGGTCTCAAAGGCAATTGTTGTCCCCGCTATTGCGGTTATCTTATTTCAGGCCAAACCAAGGAAACCTCTACTTACGAAGATATTGATAGTCAGTTCAGTCAAATTGCCAAATTTCATCCAGATCCGCTCAACCGTTCTCAAGTGATTGATTAACAAACATTCATCAATCGAAACTTTCGCATTTTATAATAGTAACTTGTAAAAAGTAAGATTTGAACGACCCGAAAAGCAGCTTCTTCCTAATCTAAATGAAGAAATTACCTAACCACAAAGATTTTTCATATCTGGCCCTCAGACCACTCGATGATATTGGAACGAAACTCTCCCGGACTTAAAGAGGTCAGTTTCGTACATTGGAGCACAATATCTTGAAGTGCAGCTGAAGTGGTCACGTGGGCTGGTGGTCACGTGGCCTGTCTACCTGTTCCTTGGCAATACTTACGCACAACCGAACCAGGCGGCCGTGCCATGCCTGCTCAAGACATTTACTGCGACATTTCAAAAGAAAGTTTATTCTTATTAGATTTTATTCAAATAATAATACGAAGAAACTTACTTATTTGGTTTTGTTTAAAATCTACTTGCAGGAAACTCTTTCGGTATTTATTTTGATTCAAGCCGTTCATAATGTTTTTAATTTGACTAATGAAATTCGGATGCTGTCGTGTCGTCTACTTTATTGACGACAGCTTCCGAATTCCTAGAGTACAAACAGCCACGGAGTCTGGTTGTGCCCGTTTGATGGTAATAGGCTCGCCCCCAATAGGGGGCGAGCCTATTACCTAAGTAACAATTAGTCCCATGTTATTACATATTCCCTTTGACTAGTAGCCTTAATCAGAACTAATCTTGCCATGTTGTTTCCATAGACAACTTCATCATCTGCCTAGCCGTGTCTATCGGATGCAGCTAAATAGGTATGAGTATTTTACATGAAGCGGCTGCCTTTCTTTTTTTTGTTATGGAGGTGGGAAATCATTAAATAGCCCCTACTGCTCTGGGCAGAGCGAAAGGGAGTGTCAGACTTCTACTGACTAAAACCCACTCATGTACCTTCTTAGCCCTTTGTGTCCAGGCCGCGGTATCTCTTTCGAACAACCCGCAGCCCCGACGGGCGGCTGCCTATCTGACTTCCAGTCCAGTGGTTGCCAGACTTTCGGGCCACTGACTACTCTACTGAAACGGCAACAATGGCATATTATGTCATAAAGTGCCAAAAGAACCTGCTCTGAACCGGTGACTGAAGATACTACACACATCAAAAGTGTCTAGGGATCAAGCATTTTTATGCGGATTTCTTGAGATTGAGATGTGGCTTTGTAATAAATTTATGATTTTATAAATTTATATGGATCCTTTTTGGTGCATTTCATAATTTGAATCAGGAACTGTGAATCAAATTCGAGTAAAAGATGAAAATCAGCTGTCAATATTTTCCCTATAAAAACATACAACGCATTGAAGACATTATTAGTGCTACTGTTTCCCTACTACTGATTAAAACCAACGTTATTATGGAGCGGCGACGTCATTTAAGCAGGGAAGAAATGCTCAGAGCCGTGGGAATGATAGAAGCTGGTTCCCGGCAACGTACTGTGGCTTTAGCTCTGAATACAAGTCAGAGTGTTATCAGTCGACTTTGGACACGTTACCGAAGCACTGGTACCGTGGCTGAGCGCCATGGAGGACGGTATCGCTGCACCACACGGAGACAAGACCGATACATTCAAATCTTAACTCGAAGAGCTCCAACAATAACCGCCATGATGTTAGCCGTGAGGCTTCATCACTCTTCAGGGAACTTAATTAGCGACCAAACAGTCAGAAACCGCTTGCATGAAGTGAACCTTCATTCCCGAAGACCGCTACGGGTACCACCTATAGCAATGCACAATCGTAGGATTCGATATCAATGGGCTCTTGAACACAGAAATTGGGCAGAAGAACAATGGCGTTTCGTGTGCTTTTCTGACGAGTCTCGTTTTGGTATGAGACCGGATACAAGACGTATACGACACTGGAGAACCCCTGGACGCCAACAGCGATTAAAATCCTGCCAGGAAGTCCATCCTTATAGTGGTGGAACCATCATGGTATGGGCGGGTATTTGGATCGGCGGAAGAACTGAGTTGATTTGGATCAGAGGCAACCTCAACGCTCAAATTTATGCTGAGACGATTGTATCAGACGTCATCGTTCCTCTACAAGTGCAAATCGGTCCCTTATTTCAGTTAATGCATGATAATGCACGACCGCACACCGCAAGAGTTGTAAGACAGACTCTCGCCGCAGCTAACATCAATATCCTGCCCTGGCCTGCTCAGTCGCCAGACTTGAACCCGATTGAGCATGCATGGGATATGCTACAGAGAAGAGCTCTGCCGAATATGGAGGGTATCCAGTCGCAAGAAGACCTTTTTTTGTTGTTGCAACGAACATGGGCGGCCATTCCACAGCGTGATTTGGATGAACTCATTTTGAGTATGCCAAACCGATGTTCTTGTGTTGTTAGTGTTCGCGGTAGAAACACGGATTATTAATTGTTTAAGTTACCCAATAAAATTTTAAAGAAAACTGTTATTTCAGTCTTTTTTTCGAACTTTAATGTTAGTGGTTCAAATGTCAAAAATCCCTTTATTAGGAAAATGGCAAATTTCTTTATTAATGCAAAGGTGACTTGGTTTATCGTTACTGTGACAAACGAAAACACTTTATTTGATGAATCCTTAAAGAAAATTTTAATTAATATCAATCAGGAGAAAAGTTATTGCAAAAATAATGTTGATCCCTAGACACTTTTGATGTGTGTATTTTAGCAGACTAATACAAAAACAATCAACTTTTTAAAAACCCATCACAGAATGAACTCAGAAGGTCGCATGATGCGACAAACATAATAGATGCACTTGGATACAGTTATTATCTCAATTTAAATTCTTGAAACTACAAAGATACATTACAATGTTTTACTACACGGCGGCCATTACAGATTCGTCACAACAACCCTTTATTATGACGTATCGCTAATGACTTTGAGTGTGTTTACGTTTTAAGATCAAACATTTTGCTTGAACCGGAATAGGGAGATATGAAATCATAAACATTTTATAGCATTTTGAAAGAAAACATCGTCGTAGGTAATGAATAAGATGCTAGCGCGCGGTTTAGTCACGCACGCCCGCATCATGTTGATTAACCCTTCGAAATCTGATGATGGCTTAATGCAACAGTGATATTTTTTGTACTAATGCATTTTTATGCTTACCCTCATATTAACCTTAGCTGGGTAGGCCAGATAAGTCTTCTCTTCTGCAGCTTGTTGTCAATTTCCCTGCATCGTCGACAGCATTGAAAATATTGCATGTAGGTATCCAGCTAGGTATTTCAGGCGATCGATAACAACACAATTAATTTTGATTTATCTTGGAGTTTCTAAGTTAAATGAAAGATTGTAACTAAGAAAACCAGAAACAGGGATCCGTGACAAAAACAATTTTTTTTTTTCTAAATACATGAAAAGGGCTTATTTGGAAACTATAGTACGTAACCGCGTAGGTACTAAGGAAAAGTATAATCCCCGTCATTTCCGGTTAGCCAGAAGTCAAAGGGTTAAAACTTCAGTGTTTAACAAACATCGGTCACGCGACCACTGGGTGGTTTAGCTCGTGTACTTGACGTGCTAATAAATTAGCTTCGAGAACTCCGGTGTTATTGCAGTCGCAGCAAACACTCGTAAAGAAATGTGAAAATGGTTTGTTAATGAACCTGTAAGCAGTCGCGATAACACCGCCCATTATTGCAGAAATAACGTTTACGTTTGTAACTATAGTTCACGTCAAATAACTTTGCCCCTCTGAAGTTAGCCATTTGCAAAGATCGCGCAAGTGCAGTCACGTAGAAAATTATTTGAACAAAATAAATACATATTTTTAAAAGAAAACATAGTTTTATAATGCCATAATGCCCGCCCCCATGACTCGCGCATGCGCAGTTGCAGTTTTGTTCGTAATTTTGAGCCACTCGTAGCCAACTTCAGAGGGGCACAGTTATTTGACGCGAACAGTACCTAGTAGAAACAACACAACATAGCATGTAAGTACAGTCTGTTATAACCACTAACCACTAACTACGTATGGACTTAAGGTCTGAAATTTTTTTTTTTTTTTTTTAGTAGAGTAACTATTTCTGGACGATATCAGTTCCCCGGTGAACGGTAAGGGTTAAGTTAGTTTTTGTTTTTTGGGATACTTGTGGTTATATACTTGGGGTTACTTACTTTAATTATGATACTTGTTATTTATAATTGTACCTATCTGTACTGTATTAAAATACATAAAATTGGAGTGTCTGTTTGTAGGTAATTTCAAAGTAGCTGAATTTTACTGAATGCATATGAAAGCATAAACGGTACATATATATAACAGAAAAAGCTTCGGGTAACAGCTAGTAATTAATAAAAATAAATAAGGCAATATTAACTCTATTGAGATTGGTATAACTAATAAGTATTTCATCTGCACATAAATAAATAATAAACGCTATTAATATTTGTATAATTGTTCTCGATTAACATTTGAAATCAAGCTATAATTTATAATATCAACAAAAATAATAATAATTCCATTGCGACAACAGTGTTAATTGAACACAAAACAACTTAGGTACGGTTCATTAAACCAGTAAATTACCAGTAAATTTACTATGAATTTAACTTAAACAAATACTAATTATATTATGTGTATCGTTCCAATAATAAAAGCCTTAAAATTCTCATTAAAAACATCCAAACAGATTTAAAATATTTACGAGAGTTGGTCCCATAGCTTATTTCTATGGTTGGTAGTGCATCAATCTCGTCTCGAATGCCTCTTTTGCCCAATTCACTTATATCATTCGGCGATACCTGAATTAACGCCTACATAATATGAAGCTTTTCGTTGGATATTCAATACTAGGCTCGTTGAAATTCTAATGTCGGCGTCAATTTTCAGTCACAGTTGTAATAGGTACCTTAGCATAGGAAACCATTCATAGCAGATATTTCGAAAGGTTTCAATTCAAGATGGTCTGTTTCAGACGGCACACAAGGGAATGTGCCAAGCATATTACGTTCTCTCCAGGAGATACTACAATTCTCAATCATGCGGTTACAATACACAATTCTCGGATTTGAATCGGAGTATTCCGGCTACCCACTAATCGCCACAGTGCCAGTACTACTTCAGAAGTTACAAGTTCTTTAATCTGTTTTCCATTCAGCCACATACTCATGAAACAAGAATTTCTCAAATCAATCTCGTTGATTTTAAATCAATTGATCATGTGTCCTTTGCTGTTGAGCCTAAGTTTACAAATAAAGAAAGAGAGACAAGATATTTATTTCTACTGGAAATGCTAAAATATTTCATGTTAAAATATACAACCATTGTAATATAGTGACTGGCAGGTTGAGTGTTCACAGTTCTGTTTACCTGTCTCTTCCCGGTCTAGCATTCTATGAACGTTTCATCTCTTACTCATCGAGTCATCAATCGACAACGATTTTTGTTGATTTTTTATCTGAAGTTGAATAATTAATATTCATTAATCGCGTATAATGAACAAATGACTCAGTAGCTCTTAGCGGACGCGAGGTATGCTGCAATCAACATATTACAGGCGAAAATTTTCCAGAATCTATTTACACTATTGGATTATTGTTGAAGATATATATATAAAAAAATCGTACCTTCTTTCAGTATTACTGTACAACTATCCATCATATTTCCCATCCTCTTCCATGTTTGATAAATATCATCGCATTTAGATATCCATTTAAGTATTAAAGTATTCTAAGAAGTCTTGTCTTATTTATGTTGGCAAGTAAAACTGTCATTTAGTACAATTCTGAATGGACCCGTAAAGATATACGTGTACGCGCATAACACCATGAGCCATGCACTTCATACGTGCGCTTACGACGCGTGGCGCCACGTGGTGCCACGTGCCAAACTACTAGCTAGACGATTAGCACACATGATTACAGAGCTGACGGCGTATGACGAATATAACGGTAAAGATGATAAAAGTGAAACTGAAAGCCCTTGAACGTAAAAGAAAAGGTAAATGAAGATTTCTTGAACACATATTCTTGAACATATAAAGAAAACCGGAAAAGTTTGAGTCGAATTCTCGAAGCGAAAACTCGCTACTTCGCTGGGCTTCCCTAGGCCAGTTCAAGTTCAAAGGAGTTTTAATAGAATAGGGTGTTTTTACCAACCATAGGCAGCGGCCTAATATGAAGATAAAAAACAAAATAAAATAAACATTATTGACCAGTGATTAGATCATGAACATCAGTGTAGCCCTTTTTTGCGGATGGGAAATCATCAATCCCGCTCTGGACGGAGCACGGAGTGTCACACTTGTACTGTCTAAAACCCACTTCTTCCTTCTTTGCCCTTTGTATTTCACGGTTGCGGTATGTCTTTCGAACAGTCCCACTGCCAGTGTAGCCCTTGCTCTTGTACTAGGAGTTCCTGTATCACAAGAGCCAAGAAAACAATCCTGTTCATTGTGAAGGTCAAGTCCAACTCGCAGTTCTACAATCAATAAGTACACCATCTTTGTAAGCACATATACAATAAAGTTTTTTTCAACACACTTGCTCATAAAGGGGCTCTAATTTCACCGCAATTAGGCATATAATGACACCTGTAATCAAACTGTGAATTTTTCATTACCATTATTCACAAGTGAGTTATAGGTTTTTTTTTTAATTTTTTGGTTGAGTTGCTTTGTCCTTAAAAAAGTTTCGATACTAAAAAAATTGTGTTCAATACTACAAATAAATTGATGTACCTATTCCTTGCTCATTTCGTGCAACTTCGAATTTAAATAGACAATTTCAACTTGTACATACGTTTTTAATAAATAAAACTTTTGTTTTCTCTGTAATAAAAAAAACTTTGAATTCCCCATTTTGTACGTGACTGCAACAGTATCCGCGGAAAGCAAAAAAAAAAAACTTAATCTCTTAGTCTATAGCCGATCGCCATTGTTAGATGCGCGCTCAGGATAATTTATTAATTTAAATAGATAATTTCAACTTGTGTATACGTTTTCAATAAATAAAATTTTTGTTTTCTCTGCAATAAAAAAACTTTGAAGTCCTCATTTTTTACGTGGCTAAAACACTATCCGCAAAAAGCAAAAAAAAAGAAACCTCATCCTTTTAGTCTATGGCCGATCGCCATTGTTAGATGCGTCATTTTAACTGTTGAAATCATGTTGAAAATGATTTTTTTGTGTTATTTTCTTCACAAGTGTGTTGAAAAACGTCGTATGATACACGTGTGCATTGATGATTACCGTCCTCGGCTCTCTTAAGACCCTCACCTAACGGCTCGGGTCTCAATGGCGCCTCAGCGGTAATCACCAACGTTACACACTTATACCATAATGTACTAAAGCATCCCTAAGTGCACATGCATTTACAAACCGCATACGTAGGAGTGGCGTCCGGTGCGAAGCAGACCATTAAAAGTTTTAATACGAATCGATTGTACTGTGTACAACTTATGATAACGAGTGTTGGAAGTTGTGCTTTTACATAATTTTAATTTAACGCTGTATTTCACAAGGGAGTAACACTGTGTTTTTTGCGAAGCTGTCGACTGCGTTAAACGTGATAACTTAGATCTGTTTGGTTCTGCGAACAAGAATATGATTGGATGGTTAGAGATTTCAGCTGTTAGATTAACCTTTTTTACTCGTATTTAGATAATTTTGTATTACGCACTTTTTATTACGACTATTTTTGTGACGGTATAAATATTCAATTCTCTAGTGACGAGAATTGAAAATCAAATTGAATGTTATCAATACTCGACTCTACGACCCGTATTATCAACAGGGCGTCAACAAAACTTAGTTTCAACCAACCAAAAGGCTTGATTTTAGTTTTAAGTTATGCTTGAGTCTTGAGTGAAGTTTTGTAATACGTAGTTGAAAAACAGTGCGCAATTCAAATAGTTAAAGTTTACCAACGTATCAGTAATATTTCAAATTAATATGCATTTTACAATTCGCAATGTTTTAGATTCTACATTGAATGAAGTGGCAACAAGTGTGAATCACCAATTCACCAACTAAGATCATATTTATACGGGCGGCAGGCCAATTTAGCAATTGAGGAAGTCCCAACTACCAATAAACAATTTAGGATAGTTCGGTGCATAACCTACATACGAATGGACATTTTGAACACGACACAAAACTTGGGTATTTCCTTTATCGTTTAACAAAAATAGTGTAGGGCCAATAGTTTGAGTGTAAGTTAATTTTGCTCTGGGTCCTGGAACCAAGTTAACTATTTATTATTACTTGAACAGGACAATAATAGAGTAGGTACATAAAAATATTTTTTTAAGCTTTCAAGATTCATAAATAAACCAATACTGTCACTTACGGGATAAGTGCCGTGATTATAATATTTTTGTATGAACTACGATATTCCGACGCTGTTGGAAGCACCATGGTTGCAGGATAACTGAAGAATGTGAATGGTAAAATACATTTTATTTATTTATTAAAACTTTATGCACAAGTGAACCGTACAAAGGCGGACTTAATGCCTTGGGCATTTTCTTCCCGTCTACCTTAAGGTAGACTATGGTGTTGACACATTAGGTGTATCAGTTTAATTAAGTACCCGAAAACTTAAAGGTAAAAATACACAAACGTTATTGGTACTAATAGACCCTTTAAAATAATATTTTTGTGTTTTCGACGTCTAGCAGGTGTACCTCGATATAACTTACCTTACTTCAACTATGCAACTGTACTGTTATAGGTAGATACGTACTTTTCTTTTTTCAGTTTCCGCCTTCCGGTGACTTGCCTAGCTAGTAGCTTATCTGATGTTTAAGTCTGGTTTCCGCTGTAGGTACCGTAATTATTGCTAGGGTAATGGTCCTGAAAATGTGCCGAGCCATATTTCCTTTATCATTTATTTGGGATTTGCTGTTCTTTAATTTTATATTTTATTTTGGTAATCAATTGCTTCAATTCTGAAAATAAAAACATGTTCGAGTTTTCGTAAAATGAATTCCGCAAAAGAATTCTGAATTTCAATTCAAATCATTTTAATAAATGGTGATGACCGTGTGTGATGGTTGTTATAAAATTATTTGTATTAAAAAAAACGCAAACGGTACAGTGAGAGCAACATCACAATCAATAATAATTCTATACCAAAACAATTTAAACTTGTATATCAGACGAGCTACAGCTACTCGTACACAAAAAAGCTTACCTCTGAGCTACCGCAGATTCATATTCTGGGTCTAAAATACCCTTTTTTTTTTTTTTTTTTTTTTTTGGGGGGTGGGAAATCATCAAATAACCCCTACCGCTCTTGGGCAGAGCGAGAGGGAGTGTCAGACTTCTACTGACTAAAAACCACCCATGTTCCTTCTTCGCCCTTCATGTCGAGGCCTCGGTATCCCTTGCGGACATCCCGCAGCCTCGACAGGAGAAGTCTAAAATACCCTCAAGCCGAATTAAATAAAAGTGACAGTATCGTCCTCGGGCTTTATTGTTGAGCACAGGATCCGCAGGATGTGGACAGATCACCGATTATAATGCATATTGGCACGGACGCATACTGAGTGACTGGTGCACGGAAGCGCACGGCGCGCTCGAGGAGCACGAGGCGGCAGCGACGGCGGCAGCGAGCGGGTCCGCGCGCCAGCTCCATTCGACTCGCGCCCTCCGAGCACGTCGCACGCACTCGCGCGCTCGCACACACAAACTTTACTCGTTCGACGCAAAGTGAATCAAGTGCTGTTCGGCCTGTTCCTCAAGTTCTTCCCCACGATACTCTGAAAACTGACAGTTTTGGTTTTGTGTTGTTTATGTTTGTTTTTGTGACCACATTGGAGGTGATCGGTTTATTTTCAATACGGCCGTCTGTTTACGGTGAGTACGTGTTTGTGTTTTAATTTATTTACGTAGGAGCCTCGCACAGCTGATTTATGCAGCACGAGATCGCGCCATGAACGCAGATTACTGTACTAAGGTCGCTGGGCCGGTGCTCGATCAAATTATATTTCATTGTTTTGCCAATGGGCTTTAAAAGCTTTCCATAATTGATAAGGAAAGTTCTGAACTTCCTTGTGTACCGCCATCAAAAAGTTATTGTAATGAATTAATTCATCACTTGCCTAATTACTTAATTTATAACGCACGAATACTGTGATACAAAGAGTTACGGTTTAAAGCGATTAGCCGATTAGGTCAATATCCGCATGCAAAGCTAATGGCATATATTATGGTCGTTTACTAAGAAACTGCTACATTTGTATAGTTTATGATTTGAGTGCTCATGGACCTACTGTTGATCAATTAGCAATCACCTGTTAGTACCTAATGAATATGACGTCTTAATTAATTAATTATATTGCTTAATGACCTTTAACAAATTGTGTCATAACCATACACTGAAATAAAATTGGTCTATACTTCTTACCAAATCTATAATAACTAAAACTATTCTTGAAGCGTAGAATTTTAGTACTATAAAACCGTGCGTTGAAGTCTTTTACAAGCAAACGCTACAAAACAAAAAACCTGACGAAATCTAAATACTTAAATTCGCAATTTATCGTTTCCAATATTTGGACAATACATCGAACTTTGACAATCTAAGTAATATTTTGTTATACCTGTAAATGTCACATGTCTTGGAGGTTCATATGACAAGTCGGTAAAGACGTCGTTAGAATACCATCAACAAAATATGCGTCTGTGAAACTCAAACTATTCTTTGACTTAAACAGTACGGAAAATATCCCATGAACAGAACTCCACGAGTCCATAAAAAGAAAAGTAATCTAAATATGACTGACCTTCCTTAACACGATAGCAATCTAGGGAGTATGGAAATATCAATGATAATAATATTGTGGAGATAGCATAACTGCCCTTAGTCAAGAAACTAAAATCTTGGGAATATGTCTTAACCGGCTGTGTAATGAACAAATTAAAATCACGTAATCGTCATCATCCTTAGCCCTTTCCCAACTATGTTGGGGTCGGCTTCCAATGTTACCGGATGCAGCTGAAAACCAGTATTTTACATGGAACGACTGCCTATCTGACCTCCACAACTCAGTTAGTGTTAGGTAATACGATGACCCTTGGATGATCGGCTGTCAGATTTTCATGCCAGTAGTGCCTGTAACGACTGTCAAAGATCTACAATTGGCAGCCCGGACACCGACATAACGGGTTTTCCGAGGCACGGAGGAAACTCGGTATTTAATTAGTTGTCACCTACCTACGTATCAACCGTGACAAGCGCGGCTTAACCTGAGGATCTCCTCCAGCGGCTGTCAGTATTTAGCCACTAGCTCACGTTTTGAACACATTATCTGACAGATAAATAGAACTCCCTAGCTTTTTAAAACATCTCTGAAATAAAATGAAAAAGATAAAAGAAAACTTACATATTATTATGTCCTATGTCTGTACAAGTCGTTCCCAAATATTACTGTCCGCAATGGATCAAAGCCAATGTAAATATTATGATACGCCTTATCTTGTGTTGTATTAGTAGTTTACAAACTTTGGCCCTTCTCATATTATTATGTGATTGTGTACTTACATAGGTATTATCGGTTACCATGACAAATGTGGAGAAAATTGCGAGAATTCTACCTGTGCATGTTTCAATAGTAACCCTCAGTCTGGATGTGTGCCCAGTTGAACGCAATAGGTTCGCCCCTTATTACATGACAGTTTAACATAACTGAAGACAAGTAGGTGTAATATATAGGTGGCCCAACGCGAATCGGTCTACCTAGCCCTTCTGGATGCAGGATTGCAGGCGTGATGTTATGCTTACTTCAAGCTGTACATGGGGTGGGCACGGTGTAACATTGCCGTGTAATGTTACAGACCAATTCGCTCCGTGCAAGCTTTGTCCGTTCCTTTTAATCGTATTTAGTAAAACAACTATAAACCGCGTTTACATATTATTTCAAATTTCGCCTTTGAAGATTATTTATAGGCATATCACTGTTTCTAAACTGCAACAGCTTCTTATTTCGAATATTTGAACACTTCATTGTATTATGCAGACTGTATATTCTACTGTGAAAATATCTACTCCATCAGGGGCTTTCTTGCCGCTCATTAACAGTGCAGTACATACCACATAAATTGAACTGCTGATCCTTAACCAATTAAAGCTAGTTCACACAACAACTACATAGGTACAAAGTAACGTACGCTATCTTCATTTTGGCTATAAATCCTAATTAACGCGTCGCTTAAATTCCGTCGGAATACCAAGTTCCTGCAGTCATGTTGACCTGTTTTTGCTGTATCGTGTAAACAGCGCCTAATCATGTGGTTCTGGCATGCTCTGCACAGTTTGTCACAGCTTAGCACAACAACCGGACAGCTTGACAGCTTAAATTGTGTAACATCGCTATGTAGGTGCACAACACTATTGTGCAGATAAGATAAACTGAACTGGCATGTTGCATGACAATAAAATGCTTAAAAAAAAACACAATAAACAACGAAGCACCGAATAATGATAATGTTACGTCAGTAACATTATTATTATCATTAGGTACAATGTGTATTGTATTTTGAGAAAGAACAGCGTTGTGGTGCACACACAACGCTGTTAAAACAAAATAATCCTGACGAGTATCGATACTAGAACAGTCCAACGCAATTTCGATCACACTACGATTTTATTCACCAGAATTATAAAATGATGACAAACAGAGAAGTACGGAAGGACAAAAGCCGTACTACAGACTGCTCTCCAAATACAATAATATTATAACAAGAGGATGATGATGATATTGACCTAAAAGTTGATAAAATTACGAGTCTGATTTCGGCTCAGTTTGAAGTTCCAACCCAAAAAGTAAAGAAACTGCTCTTTAACATTCTGAGAATTAATTAATTTAAGAAACAGTAGTCCATACTCTGGCTGTTCACTCGTGTTTATGTGCATGTCCGAGAGTTTAGTACGATTCGTAGCGGACACAATAGCGTCGACAGTGACCCGTAATGTAAACTAACGTGCGTGCCGCCGGCGCATAATCGCAGATTAGGTTACAGAAACTTACCAGATAAATGAGAATACGAACATTGTTCGCTGGCTGCTTCCAGTTAGCATTTGCACTTTGAAAATAATGAGAAATGCACAAAAGTATGCACGACTAGTAAATATGAGCAGTAACTTTAATTACTATAGAAATCGGTAAAAGAAACCCGCTCAAATAGACAAAGCTATTGACCTTTACGATCAAGGCAAACTTGGTAATTAATATTTTTAATTATGAAAGGAAATCGATTTTCACACATACAACACACTTTAAATAGATAATTTGATATACAAATGTTGTAGTTACTCGCGAAAGACAGAGTAAAAAGAAGGCCGTCGGTTTTGTATTGTTGCATTGAGGTGCAATCCAACCAGTATTTTGAAGAACAGCAAAATGCTACGAAGGATTCTCTGTTCTAGTCGACTCAGCAAACAAAAATCAAAAGCTTGCAACAGGGTCGATTTTTCTGTAACAGTAAAATATACACACATTAGGATCCTTTTTTTGGTGGGTGGGATAACATCAATTGACTCCTCCCGCTCTGGGCGGAGCGGAAAAGAGTGTCAGACTTCTACTTCTACTGACTAAAAACCACCCATGTTCCCTCTTAGCCCTTAGTGTTCCGGAGCCGCGGTATCTCTTTCGAACAAAGCGCAGAATTTTAGGTGCCTGCCTAAACCTTCTTCCACTAGTCCCCTACACGCCCTTGACATTGACATGATTTATCAATGTGAATAATTTCTGATTAGAAGTATAATGAAGAAACAAATCTTAAAACGTTCGGTGTAACCTACAGCAAATCACGTTCACACATGTGCAGTGCCGCACCTTGTCGTTCCACAAACCGAATGCTCTTCGGCTTTTACTACAAGTCTACAATTAACTCGGGTGAAGTGAAATGGAATTTCTGCATCAGGTTAAAAGCAAATATTGGAGATTATGACATCAATATTAGACTTCATTAGAGGAGATTCGCTTTATCTTGTTCGGGACACCTATTTTAATTTCCCTTTTTCTGGTATGATGCCTGATCTGTTCCTTTGAAACCTTACGTTTTGCCTCGGAATAAGCATGTGCACCAACTCAGGCTTAATTATCCTCCCACCTCCCAATAACGTTTCAAAACGCGTCGTAAACTGACACAGCATCAAAGCTGCGTAAAAGCCGTCGCACGCTGCGATTGCTCCGATTCACATGAAAACACACTTCCTTTAATTAATTCACTAGCTAATAGTATCGAATGGCGATAAACAGCGCCTGTATCAAAGCTTTTAACATAGTTATTAAATAGATTGTCATACTTAACAGGCAGCTGGGATCATGTGAGCCTTACCTACGCGTATGTGCTGTATGTTTAATTATGTTCATCGCTAAGAGTACAACTTGATTGTTTTTGTGCATGGTGTGGTGGGTGTGAACGCGCACTAGGGCGACATTTTCCCGCGCCGCAGGTCGGCTCCCGCGCTCACTCCCACGCCACCAGTCTTCCGTCTTCACCTCATGGACACACAATAGCTACATTACTGCTTATTTTTTCTCCAGCTTTGTTGTTTACATTAATCGTTAACGTGCACCAGGCGTTCCTGGAAGTGAAACTTGTCTTTTTCTGATGTTTTGTAGAAGCGAGATGGCTTCCGCGTATCAATTTTTTGCCGTGAGCATCTATAAGATACCGATACCAGTCCTTTGGGACCGGCCTCGGCCTGTTCCATTTGAAATGTGTAACACCACCATAGTATTACAATATTCACTTTGGAAACAATATATCCAGCCACCACTTTCTTCACAAAAAGGTTATAAGAAATTTTTCTAATGTAAGCGGCGCCGTTTGTCACATGTTGAGTTTTTGAATTCGGTTAGAGATTCCAAACTGTTTTCACTGGGAACTGTGCCATCTGGGTGCACTAAAGGTGACAACCGGCCGACTTGGCATTATTTATTGCCCTTTTAAAACACGCAGTACTACTCGGCGGGTTTTGCGTATATGTTCGCTCAGTTTACTTGGCAGATAGTTGCGGATGTTGCGGAGCGTGTTTATCATCGGACAACGACATCAGTTCTCCTCAGTTTGATTTTAATTGCCGACAAATTATCGCTTTACTCTTAGATTGTGAGCCGACGGTGCTTTACCGTGAAGACGGGGTTTCGACCTTACACGAACAAAGATTACCGTTCGTTGCTGTCATTTTTTTACTTTATTTAATTCCGCGAAGTGGTGTAACGGTGTCGCCTCCATTTGTTTTGGTTCGGCGCAGCGCGACGTGCGCCTGAGTCCCGGCGCGCCATACTCCGCCATTACCGCCGCATAAACCATGTCTTATATCATCGCTCTTCACTTTGTCTTTCTGTTACAAGCATTATAGCCTCTATATTCATTTCAATTGTGAAATTGTATGCATGCAGTTTGAAATTTAATAAACAAAGCTACCTGAAAACCAAAGAGTTGAGTAGATATTCTTATCTTATAATAACGCAATATACCTACTCTTGATAGTATTCTCAGTCCGGTTTAAATTTTCTCGTGCCTTTAAATTCTGAGCATAATGGTCGCTTAGTAACGTTATGGTCGGAGTGGAGCAGTTTATTTGTTAATTGTTGTGCAAAGAATGCACCACCGTGGGAACAGATTAGGCTGACGCGCGAGGAATGGACCAACGCAAGTGAAATTTGACCTGTCCGCAACACGTGCTTGCCTAGTAATACCTAATACTTACCTACGCATGTACAACTACGTAGACTAATAGGCGCAAATATGTAGATACTATACTTTTAAATAGATTATTCATTGCAATCGTAAATACAAGGGCATAAAATCACATCTCTTTCCCATATTTTTTGTATTATAAAATCAGGCACTCATCCATTGTGTTGTGTCGTGTGTTCCACTTATATAGAAGCATGTACCCAGCATACATGCTAAGTTCAAAGTTTTGCTTTTGTAGTTCGTTTTAATGTCGTTTGGTAGCTTTACCTTCTCTGTAATGACTAATGAACTATACAAACACGTTGGTTTTATTTAATCTTCATTATCTATCAGGATAGGCAAGCTCTATTGCTCTTAATAAGACTGACTGACACAATCTGTTCCTTGGCTTCAGACAATGCTAGTCGTATTGTCTGAAGCCAAAGTACGGTTTATGTTTATGTATACTTATAGATAGAATTTCCAGTAACATCTGTAACCAAACGAAACAACGTAATTTAATCAATGATGCCGCGATACAATCATGATTAATTTCCAGTTTATTGCGCATACAGACAGAGTACCACATGGAAAGTTCGACATTCAATTAACATTAACCGAGGTTATCAGTAACATTAGATAGATGTCCTAAATAATAATCTTCATAATAATGTATCCTCTGAAAGAACCACTGTTGTCAATCGTTACATAAGAAGGCTCGTTCCTGTATATATCTTTCTATCGGGTTTTGCTAATTAAATGAATCATAACATCGCGATCGTTATCAAGATTTGACCACCCACTAATAGAGCTCATTTATTATTTTCATTGCGTTTTAACATAGTAACTAAGATCATCTTGATGTTTATTATTGTAGGTACATCACGCGTGGTCTATGCAAATTGTGAAGCAAACGTTTAGTCATATCATAGTGGCAGTGGAGGAGTGTCGGTGTGCAATAATACTTAACACGTTCGGTAGGTATAATTTGGCGGAATATATTCATAGAGGAGGCGACCAAGCGGCCACGCGGGTACCGGCAGCGGCACAGCATGGCGCGGCGGCAGGACGAGGCGAGGCGGGCGCGGGCAATGAAAGTGACAACTGTGTACGAAAGTGACTCGCTAGATTTATTTACACTTGTTCGAAATAGACTCGATCACTTCTAAAACTGGTGTCCACTTTACGTCTGTGGCCCCGTCCGCTTCGCTATTTATATCGCTCCAGGCGGAGATCTGCCTCCTTCTATGGCAAACTAGAATGTGCACAGCGCAACACGTCAATTAACCGCGTGTTTTGTCCATTGAGACATTTTTATTCCATTTCTTAGCGTTGAATTAATTGCTGGTCACCGTTTCTTACTTTTTTCTCAAGTGCTTACACGACGACGTACAATTCATTTTACGGGAGGTCGTCGAACCTGTAGTGTTCCGGCGGTTCGTAAACAATGTCGTGGGATTTAAGGGTTTGGGTGTGTTTGTGGTGAAAGTTTACACATTTAGAAAAACAATCCGTGTCCTGTTCCTTTCGTTTATGTTTAGGGTTAGGCACTATAAAAGTGCCCGTTTCGAGATGTGGCCCATGCGGCACTAATAGAAACAGCAAATCGAATTTCGCGTGTACGACCCGCACGCTATATAGCCAACCCGATGTAGTGGGATGCTCGAGTACTTACACCAGGTCAGACTCGAAACAATAACCCTGTAAATGGAGCAGCTGGTAATGATCAGTGATTGAGTCGCGCCAGTGAGTGAGAGCGCCCAATTGAGTGTGTTCCTAATACAATCGGATATGGCACTCAATATGATGGAAGGGGCGAAGCGACAAAAAATATTTTCGATATCGAACTGCAACACAAATGTGATTGACGGTTCAGTTCTATTACGTGTACCATTACAAAAAGGAACTTGTTAATACCTATAACTTTTCTATGTAAGAATGTTGATGTTAGTATTTTTTAACTGGTGCTCGATAAAAGTAAAAACGAATGAGCGAGGTTCAATTATCAAAACTACCGAGAGAGAAATGGAATGTCCCAAGTAGTGAGATAATTTCGATTTCCTTTTATAGAAAGTAAGAATGTTTCGATAGGTGTATGTATAGCGGTGATGTTAACAAGTTGCTGATGCTGCTTCAGCTGGAAACCTGTTCGCGACACCACCGACACTGGCCAGTGCCAATGACTTATTGCAGGCCTACATACAGAACATAGATCGCTATTGCTTATTCATCACGAGAATTCCTGAATCATCAGTTCATCATAGGTAACTAAACTAAACACTAAAATAATATCTATATATTTAAGTATCATGCTGCACAATTAAAAAAAAAACCAATCCTCAAACATCTTGAACAAAGCTCCAGGTTGATTGAAAGGTTAAGGTAAAAACGAAGCATATCGGAAACGTTTCACTCGCTTGCTTTTAAATGCTTTTGTTTGAAGTGGCAACCCAGTTAATCGATTTAGCTGCACGTGGCTTCAAGAGTTTGTTGGTTTCCGATAAGGATGAACGATACATGCCTGTTACCTGCATAAATGTTGTAGAACAGCTACACATGCACAAGATGAATGGCTTATTAACGCTTGGCACCTTGACAATGGTGTAACCTAGCCTTTTAATTGTCAGAGCAAATGATAGCAACACCAACAAACGCGGAAGTTGACATTCCTGGAGCAATTAAATCGTTCCAGAGATAAATCTAATGAATTATATTTATATGACTGTAAGTTACAAAGAAGGTACAAAGAAGTACATCATGGCGGCAAGTTCTGATCTCAGTATAAAGGAGAAACATAAAGCTGTACGGCGAAACTTATGACAAGCAATTGAAGTTATTAATATATGTGTGCTCAATGAACTCGTCGGCCGCCATTGGATGTTACAACACTTACAACCGGCTTTAGAAGATATAGATTTAAATCAAACTGATTTCCTGCGTACACGGATTATACTGGTATTTTTAAGTAATTTTATCATTGTTTAGCGTTTCATTTAATATTAAATACCTACTTATTTAATAAATTCAATTTTCCGTTAGTGAAAATTCTGTGTAGCAAACTACTCTTTGGTTGGTCACCTCTGTAAGTAGGTCTTATGTAAATAGTACAGCATAAAGGTATAACTTTAAACGTAACCAATTCAATTTAACACACATGTAACCGATTCATTTCTAATTTCATCCTTTGTTTAAATAGGTATATACCTATTCTAATAAACATTTTGCATAATAAAAAATATGTTTTGATCAGTGTGTGAATTTTCCGAGTGTACGGATAGGCAAATCCACTACTAGCGAAATATATGTGTAAAGTAATTTCGCAGACAATTTTGATAACTTTACAGGCAAGCTACTTATAGCAAGATTTTTGAAAGAGTGGATATTCAGGCGCTAATCCAGCCTGTATATTACCTACAATTGGATGAAGGCACTATATTACCACAACCTAGATTTTAATTTATTCCGTAAGGTTTTCTTGGCAACCAAACCACTTATTTGCAGAATTGACCAAGGATATTGATAAATTCTCGGTTACAGCAGGTCAACAGTAGCGTTGAAATTCAAATTAACAATCCAACCACAACCGATCCTTCACTGTTCCTGTCTAAGAAAGAAAAAAACAGATAAGAAACATCTGCATTGCTAGTCAATTTTAAAATCATTATACCATAAAATGTCTAATATCTCCGTTATACTGATGTTTCTAAGAGCAATATGTATTGGAGCATTGGGCCATTGGTGGACCAAGCCATAATCATATAGGTACATATAGCTTCCCTTGCCAAGAAGATTTGCTTCAATTATTTCGAGTCCGTGGCTGCAGTTTCACCCTCCTAGACATAAACATACCTACACCCATAAAGTTTCTACCTGTTAAAAGAAGGGTCGGGCCGCAGGTGCTCAATCCACATACAAATAAAATCCTCAACGTAAACCTCTTTAGAGAAGACGTTAATGGCAAGTTATTAGGTAAGCAGAAAATAAAGAAATTACACCTTGGTTAAATTACCGATGCAACGTTTAAATCAATAGTTTAGGAACTTTTGAATTTATGGAATGGGTCTCCCCTTTCAAATGTTATAAAATATAAAGTTCGCGATTGTCTTTTCATCTAGGTCTGCTTTTAAATGGTGAACTTCATTCAATTCCAAGAAGATAAGATAAAAACTTTTTGAATTTACTACAAAACCAAATGCAACAGATAACCTGACGGTATACGGATATTTTCTCCCTAGGGTAACATTTCTCGGTTCTCCCCCATCCACTGAGATTCTTCCCTTCAGCTAATGGGCGACGGGGTATCCAACGAGACACGAAAGCATCTAAGGTGAGGTGAATACACTGTAATTGCTCCGCCAAACGAAAAACAGATACTGATGCAAATGTTAGATATGAATTGTCACTATCGGCAAGCCAGATATATACAAACTTTTGTTGCACCGCCACCATTGGCTCTTAATCGAATATTTCAAATTCCCTTTCATGCGGCAAAATTGATTTATAGACATTCCAAATTCAATCAAGTATTCGCGGGTAGGTACGGGGTAGATACGAACGTGATAGGTTCATCATAAATTTTGAAATGGACCATTGAATACGTCGGAACTTTCGTATTGAAATTACACGATAGTTCAATTTGCAATTGAATTGCAAATATCCGGTCGCCGTTATATCGGCTGTGCCAACAATGGCATCACATTTCATTCTCGTTTACATACTAACGTACATTGTTGCTCCATTAGTTGACTGAAATTCATACATACATGGAAATCCCAGACCGATAGGTGGCCCAATTATTTTAACTGACCTATTAACATCCTCTTATAATCACGAAACAGCATTTAATCATGATTTATCAAATTGTACTGTATTGTTTTGTGGGTGTACTATTAGGTTCACCTCTGTCTAACCTTTCGGGGATTACAGGCGTGATATTATGTATTTTGTAATCAAATTGTAGACGACAGCTCCATGAATTCGTCAAGTTGCGTAATTTAACTTGTTCAACCGTTGCATCCTAACATTCCGAACCGAATTCCATTTATCGCACAAGGAGATCAATTTTCAATTCTAGAAATCATTAGAATTTGTTTGAATTGGACGTGGTAATTCCGATCTTACATAAACATACACGATTCAGGACGCGTGTAAATCTAAAACCGTACCTTTTACAGAAAATTAAACGGGAATCTTGTGAAAATTGTAATGCCATGTGATGGTACAGCGATGTTCTTCTCTGTCACATCAAACGTATATTCTGTAGCACTACCACACACTAAGATTTCTGCATTCCGATTTGATCAATATGAATATGGCAGCGAGACATTTACCTTGAAAGTCCTTTGTACTTTGTAGTAGCACACAGTAGACTTACACGGATATAGTGCACGCAATATGCACTAAGATCAAAGTCCGGTATTCTTTGTAACCTTTTAATAAACGCAAAGTTAACCGTACAAGGAAACCTGGACCGAATGATATCGCAATTGCTCGTTTATCTTCCAATCATGGCTGTAACTAGCATAGAAAATCAGGCAAAATGTACCTTAAGATTATAAGACATCTAATTAGTTTTACCATCATATCTGTATTAATTGCAATTATTTACGGACACAATAATTATATAACGTTCAGGTTCTATCACCAAGTCGAAAAGCAATTTAACAATCGAACAACAAATAGATAGACAGCAGCCATGACACATATTTTGTTGTGGTGACAATAATTTCGTCTATGATTCTGGTTGAAACCATTCCAAAGCAAACGTACGAAACATCAGAGAATACTCCTGTAATTAACCATACAAAAGCGAAACGAAATATTTTCAATCTATTTGTTTCTTCAAGCAAGGTTAATTTTATCGTGATGCTCAACAAAAGTAAAACTATTTCAATCACTAAGTAAATTGACCAGTTGACAAGAGAAAGTTATTTGGAGGACAACGGCTTGTTTGGGTTGAAACTGTAGCAAGAACAGATATTGGCTTAGTGTCTAAGCCCACATCGGACCTTCGTCAATATAAAGACATGTCTGTTGTCATCTTACAATCATGCAGGTACACCCACTTTGCACGTAGCTAGCTGTGGGCCTGTGGCCATGAAATAAATGACACAGACCTTAAATTGCGTTTTGAGATGATTATTTTTGACAGGGACTGGGAACATAATATAAAATATATATTATAAAAATAAATATAAATACTGATATTTGATTGCTAAATGAAAAAAACAAAAATATGATGACTTGAGTCATGAAAATACAGGTATTAGTTTTACGAAAATCGATCTTCCTCTACATACAATTTGTCATTGCTTTGTGGGCACAATTACATGCCCAGGAATCGATCATCAGTAAGGAGGCAAACGTGGGCAGTTCACATTGTTAATTGATGACCGTTAACCTCTTTACATCAAGCATTATTTTTTTCATAAAGTAGCTGAGCTGGGACCGAATGAAAGTGCAGTGCAATTTAAACCTCAGAACCTTAACCCCTGTGTCTGAAACCCTATTTAATCTCATGTCAAATCCCACATCAAGTTATTTGATGAACTGTTGTCCTCTCGGTCAGCCGACCGTAATAGCTACCACGACCAGATTGTACTCATCACGGACTTGATGAGACTTCAGAGAACGCTGAAAAGTTGTGCAAAGAGCGATAGTTGTTAATTGTTGTTGAATTGTTTTGTACCGAGAAACACGATACTAAAGAAGTCTGTTTCACACAGATCGTACAGAAACAAAACGCTGAGGTAAGTCAAAGTTAATCAATAGTTAGTGCAGCTGTAGGTATAATTCATTTTCTGACTAACATTTTAGCAGCGAATAGGTTTAAAAAGTTATCGAGATTGGCTAGTCTGTATAGGTCAAGGCGAAAAACAGTGTGCAGATTATAGACATTATGCGTTTGTAATTTCAGGCACAATTATCTCTTAGAAACGGAAAGTGGAATAAGCGTTATGGATACGAGGAATTCTTCTGGGCCCGTGGTATTGACGAGCTATTGAAGTGAACATCATTGTGTGTGACATTATCTCGTGATCAGCTTCTTACTAATTGTCCACCGAGAGGCGAGCCCAAACAATCGCCACCATTGTTCCAAATGCCAAGGAGCGACCCGACAATAGTGCAAACGTGTTTCGCGAGGTAAAAGTGCCAGCAAACAATGGAATCGATGCCTATTTGATTCCGTGCTTTCCCTTTTGTCGAATGGTGTGCTTGAGCGAATTTTCATAATAACTCTGTTCCGGTAAAGTACCCAACTGGGTAGGTACTACATACAATAATATTAATGTAGATTGTATACAGAGAGACAGTTTCTACTGCAAGTGTCTTTACAGTTGATTCTCTTTGTATCTCGTTCAATAGATAATGACATAAGAAACCGGTAAATTCAATATCCTTTATACCAACTATGAGCGACCTGAAACGTTCTCTATCTAATATTTTAATTGCAAAAATTATCGTCTTCCATTCACCAGCAAACAAGTCCAATCCAAAGTTGGGCGTTGAGCATCGTTACATCGTTAGCATACGCGGTATAGGGGAGGTGGGTCAAACTGCAGTGGAACAAAATAAACCATTTAAGCTAACCATAACCCAGGCTAGGGATTTGCTCCGCTAGGACGTTCCTGTGGAATAATTTTCGACCTTCTGAAATCTCCCTAATTAACAAATACTTGAAGTTAACCAGAGGGGTGCATGGGCATCAAAAATTCAACTATTAGTAAAGATTATTATTAAAAAGTTCTAACATTCCATTTTGGTTGAATGCCCTACAACCCGACAAGTAAGTGGAAGTAACTTAATATAACCTATTTTAGACCGCAATAACATAACAGAGGTAATAAGATATCAATGCTAACCCTAGGCTGTCCAATGTACCTATAATAATTGTGTGTAAGTAAACATTGAAATACTTAGTTAGAAGCACCTGGTTTAACGTACCTCGTGAGTTAGTTAGGCGTGTTTGCACTGTCTGGGAGACTAAAATTTACCGCTGCTGCAGATACAGAGTTTACTTACAAAATGCATGTATTACCGTAAACTAGCCTAGCCGGGAGCTTGAGTGTTGATAAATAACTAACTGCAGTTTCCTAATAGAATCTTGACCAATTCAAAATAAAAGACGATTATCTAAGAAAAAAAGTAAGAATATTAGAAAAAAAAGTGCGTATTTCACCGTGCGTGCTGTCAGTGTAAATGTTCCATAGAAATGATTACACTGAGAGGTTTTGAACGCGATTTAAATGCGCTGATCGTGTTCAGTTTCAATGATGTTCTCTCCTTGATAGATCATTGCATCACATTGGGCAAGATCCTGCTAAGTGCTCTGATGATCGCGGCATGATGTTATCAGTGTTGTGTGTATGCAGGTAAGCACCAGGTCCAGTGATAACCACACGAGATATTAAATGGCACATGGCATAGCATATAAAAAGAAGTAAATTACATTATCACAATCATGTACCTTGTTACCAAAACAATTAAGCTTAAAGTTCAACAGATTTTATAAGTTAGGTAGTACTTGTACTAAGTCAAGACTAACACCTACTTACTCCGAAAATTCTGTAGAAAAGGCCAACTATGGACCCAGCAATGGATCCCTAGGCCAACAATTCAGCATTTGCACTTGTGACTACTAAGCAAGCAGCTAATGACGATTCTTATTAATTAGTAGATAACATTATCACGATTAAATTGCGAAACAAAACGCTTATTTCGTGTTATGGGAGGTAGTAACGACGACGGTCTCATTAACGTGGATTCTTGCCAAAAATTACAACTTTCGCGGTTACTACGTCAAACTGCTAATAATATAAAAGCAACAGTTTATTATCTTGACGTCATGAACTCATGATTTTATACGTTCTAAACAGTTTTATTTTATGTTAAGAAAATTGTTGAGTCTTCACGGCGTCTCTCTGTCTAATAAAGTATTGCGATAAAAGCATCTGGTTTTAATGATATTCAGCCTAATTCTGTAATGTTTGCCTCAATTACTTTTAATCAAGCTTTATGTATTTGTTATCACCACACATTTTATACAGTGAATTAAACTCTGTTAAGTTACAAGAGATTATTTATAAAACCGCCGGTAGTTAAAGGTTAGACTCATCATCATAAAGTTCTTTAATATGAGCCTTGACATCTTTATTGGGTTCCTTTGATTGTACCTACCCACAACTAATTTTAAATTTATCTTTAATCATTACCGTATCTTGTTCTGACGCCCGGCGCTATCTTAACTATTCGTCCTATTTCGTTTACTATGTCTATAGCCAGCAAGTACTCATTACTGACCACTTAATCTATGGTCAACTCACAGTTGTAGTTAGATAGTCGTTACCCTACCGGTTCGATAATTACCGACGCCCTAAATGTTTACGTGACTAAATTGTACCGTTTTGTTTTAACACAAACGTTTCGGGTTTTTTAAGTGACCTGTAAGACGCGTTTTTTCCTTCTTTTTGCGTAAAACAGTAGTTAAAACGTCCTTGGCATTGATTTTTTTCTTGTAATCTTACTCATCCAGTAAGCCAACACCTTAACGTTTAAAAAGTTCTCTGAATCTTCTATCATCAACAAAGTAGAAAATACCAAAACAACTTTTTCCGTAAACACGCCACGATAATTAGAAAACAAACACTATTTAATGCAACAACACATAACGACGTAAAATTTTGACGTGCTCGGCGTTGGAAACCGGCTGCCGTATTGATCTAATGCAATATTAATGAATGTGGTTCGGCTACTGTGTGACCGCTCCTTAATGCTCGTAATCTTGCTGCCAATGGGCCCTTCGCGGTTTTTATACCAACCTGGTAATAAACTTTCCACTTAATATTAGAATGACGGCCATGCGTCAGGGACGTCTGTCATATACCTTTAGGAATACAGCATGGTTGATATTATACTGTGCACGAGAGTACCGTCGCGTACCAGTTTAAGTCGGGTTAAATATTTAATATCAGGATAAATATATATTTTTTTTTTTATGTAGACAGACTCAAATCAATCTTTACAGCAAACACTCGAGATGTATATTTATATTTGGACGGAATACATGCTCATCTGCCTATTTAGCTTTCTAAAAGTATGACAATTTTGCGATAGGTAGGTACGACTTCCAATATATTTCAAGTCTGTCTCACAAAAGGCACAATCTTTCATCGCGATAGAATGAATATAGCACATACTTACAGATAAACTATTCACCTACCGAATACATGCAATTATGTACTATCTAATTTCTGCTCAAGCCATGATTTGTTTAAACCAATCTTCAAGTTTTAGTCAAAAAGAAGTTGAATTACATTTTTGCAAATAAACTAAATGTTGAAAAAATTCCATAGTTCTTTCTTGTCTTCGTAATCTTCAAAATACAAATGTTAACTTTAACATTTATCATCTTAACTGGTGTTAACAAACTTAGTAAGCAAGTAAACATTCACACACATACAAATTAAAAAACTGGTTTCAAATCTCTTATTATAATAAGCAAACAGTTATGGAAAGTTGTAAACTTATAATAAACAAAATGCAAAGCGCCTTAGGAATCAACCTATTGACTGGCATTATTTTGTTTGAAATTGCGTATGCTAATCAAAACAAACAAAACAACATGACTGATTTATTGAAACATCAAACATGTTCTCTTATCTCTAAACATAATACTAATTAATTCTTGTCATACTCCGTCTTATCTGAATGCAATATAGTACAGTCAGTGCCCAGCGTTACCTAACCCCTCTTCTCACGTCACTTGCCCTCTTCATCTTTATACAAGAGTTCAGATAATCTATCTATCGGTCATCACTGCTACCTGACGTTCAGAGAAACAATTTCTCCTAATGACAACTGCTCTTATGTTTAAACAAACACACTAATGACACACCCATCACTGAAGTGTTTTCATTAAGAGTGTCTGCGTAACATCAGTGCCACTAACTACAGTTTCTCATAGAAATGGGAAGCAGGATTTCAGGACAATTTTTGTCGTCCCATAATATCTTACCCGAACATGACAAATTATGATAATTAGTGTATGCTTAACAATGTATAATCGAGATTAGTTGATTCCAAAAAAAATATTCTGTGTGCAAGATTTCCCATTTCCCAACAAGTCGACTGTGGATGTGATTCGGTACCACCTTCTTGATGGAGAGTATTTGAGTGGTACCCAATTAATGCGTGTTTTGATCTGTACATAGTAGAACGTTATTTAGGAGTATCGCTTGAGAAGGGTTACCACTTTTCACGCTAAAATATGACTTGATCACACGTTTATCTGAAACAATTTATTTTTGACAAGATTGTTCTTTCTGATTGATCACCACGTGTGAAGTGAATATATAAATTTAAAAAAATAAAACACGAAAACAGTTGCCGTATCTTACGAGAAGATAAGTAGGTACTTATCTTCTCGTAAAATACGGCAACTGTTTTCGTGTTTCATTTTTTACTAGTACTTCCTAGAGATTTTGGCCAACGTAATTTGTCTTATCATGTTATTGTCACAATGATTTACGCATAACTATTTAATTTAGAATTCCATTCTAATTCACGATTTGGTCGTATTTTTTTATTTGGTCTCATCTTTGCATATTTTTCGCTAATCCAAAAATCTGACGAATGTAATATAATATAGGTGCAATAAAAACTATTGGAGACTTTTTGAAGTTTTCTAAGTGTGGTTGTTAGTTTCACCTACCTACTTGGAAAACTTCAAAATATGACGCAGTCAAGAACACACATAATAGCGCGCGTAGTGCTTACGAACTAAAACAAAAGTTTTATAACAACTTTTGTAAAAAGCTTTTAGTAACAAGCTATGCAAAAATACTAGAGAAACTGCATATTTGCAATAGACTAGTGCCTTAAGTTAAGTACATGTTGTACCATATTTAATGGAAACCTAAGTTTTGCAAGAAAAGAGGTAATATTGGAACAGTTTCGAGTAGAAGGATATAACTTGGATAAAACTACTAAATCGATTAATAGTTCCGTTCAAAAGTCCTATGATACCACTCTGAAGTAACAACGAAGTGCCCGGAACAAAGTGAGGAAGGAAGCACTGTTCAACTGCAGAATACTTAACAAGCACAAGCACAAATAATGATTGAAATAGATACAGTAGGTACCTACCACACCAAGCACGTATATCGACGATTATTTTAAAAGAGCCATGACACTTCCTTAACTCGCTATTTATTTATCCTCTCTGTACAGATTACAAATAATTTGCATATCATTAGATCATGAGATGACAAAATTAAGTGAAAGTGGACTCCCACTCGCGGTGATAAAATATTTAAAATTAAAATAAGCACCTAACATTAATTAGTGTCGCAGTGCAGTCATTATGTTTACAGAAAGAATAGAAAGTAAAGGTCCGTACTCACCGCATTGTCCCACGAGGGACGCTAATGCTAATGCGGAAGCTGCGCGGGCGCAACGTGCCGTCCTGCCGCAGGCGGAATTGTTAATCGCCTCATTTATCATTGCAAACGAAAGTGAAAACTGCTACTGTGTAAATAATACAATTGTGAATGCGTCTTTATTTTTTTTTTCTGGTAGTATTGTAAGTGTTAGTCTGACAACTGTGTTAATTTTTTTTGCTCACATTTTTTAAATGGCTTAATTGCAATTATCTAATTTGGTATTGGGAAATAGATTTCTAGTGTTTCATTACCTCATAGAATAGAAACTGATGAATGAGAGAGAGAGAGGACAGTTTGAGGACTCGCCGCATATATGCAAAGGTACATCAGGTTTTTTTCTTGCATCGATTGACAATGTGACAAACGACATCATCATCGATTGTGATATTAAATTGTGACATAACATTAGCATTGTGTGGCAACATGGACGAGTAAAAGTGAGCACCATTGTATCGGATGTGCGGTAATAGCTTTGCCCCCTATGGATGCAGCCACGGAGCAGACGATTTGACGTGACTGAGATTTTAATAAGGAACTAATATAATACCATAGTGTGAAGATACGCAAAGCTTAGAAAAAAAAAACAATTTATGGTAAGTACGTCATGGCCATGGTCGTGAGAAAGTGCTAGGGATAAATATAATTTAAATCACGTAGCAGTCCGCAATGGAGTAATTTTAGGTAAAATATAAACATATTCCCATAAGTAAAATAAATCTGTATTCCACTCTCGGTGAAATTCAGTATTTCAGTAGGTAAGTACAATTTCTAATTTTACTTGACATAATTACAACAGGCCGCAAAGGTGTCAACGAGTACCTACCTAGGTATAATAATATTATATTCTAGACTTACACTCCGTACTGTTACAGTTTTCACGAGATATCTACCAAAAATAAACTTGTTAACCAGTTTAGATAACTTTTATACAAATGATATGGCGCAGACACAGTATAAAAATTGCAATTAACGAATAATATCACAGAACAGAATCTGTTCTGTGAATAATATGTACTTGTTTTAATACTTTAAATGACAGTTACGAGTACAACTTTGTTACACACAAAAAAGTAAACTAAATATTGAATTGGTTTGGATAACCGACCACAGCTCAATTATTTCTTGAAGATAAAGGAACCACAACTGCTATAAAGAAAAATGCAATAACTAAAATCGTCACTCTATTCTTCATTTGTTGATCAATTACCTCTTCTTTTATTTTTAAAAAGGAGCTGATTTTGGTCGTTTATAAAAAAAATACTCATGAGCTGAAAGTTTGCAAGATTCAAAAAGATAAGCTTACACATAAGACAAGGGACGCAAATATCTATTAGTATACTAAATGTCTATCTAAATACTAAAATTGCATATCCTAATGAGCGTCATTATTTCCCTTAGTAGGTTTTCAAACTATTTCTAGCTAAACATGAATCATACAAGTAATTTTTGTTTGTTGAACAGCACAGATTGATATAACATCACATCCAATTATTAACATACGAGACAACCATGAAACGTACAGTTATTTTACAATTCATAGTGTACAATGATTGCTATTCAAAAGTTGATTACAATCACACTGACGTGTCAAAACATACTAATGTACCTACTTACTCTTCTAATTTCTACTTTTTTGTATTAAACCACTTGCGATTATCATAAAATTGCGTCGGCTTTTCAGTGAAAAATTGCGTTACATCATGTTTAGATTTCGTATTTTCCTTTTTTATCGCAATTTTCCTGTTATTAACATCGATTCCGTTGTTCTTTATTGTGAATATTATCATGTTGCAAAGATTCCCTTCACTAATATTCGCTTCATCGGGTGGTAAGATTGGCAGATATCGACGTCACCATTATTATTCTATTATTATCTAAGGGACTAGGGAGCATGAGCTACCCCTCAAACATCCTTACCTTGACAGTGGTAGTTTATAGGTCGTTTCTGCAACTATTTTATCATAATCACGCTATAATCATAAAAAGCCGTCGAAAAATGCTGGCATCTTTATTGCATCAACGTGATAGGTGACATGCCTGCTGGGGGTTATAAAGTGCGTGATACTTCGCACGTTTCGTGTGTACCATGTACCTATGCAGTCATAACTCCTTTAGGGCGACAATTTTTACTGCTGAAGTGTGCTTTAAATCGGAATTCACGAGTCTTATTTCTTTTAGCCATTTTCAGTACAGCTATGAGAAACACAAGTCACAGATAGGGTTGAACAAAAACAAAGACTGCTTCATTTCTTCGAAAAGTACTGATACGGTGTAATGTTAGACGAGATTTTATATAGTTAGTATTTGTAGCAAGTCCTTAGCGGAGCGAGGTGGCGCCAGCTGGCATTCTTGTCTCGGCCAGGAGCAACTTTCATGAATAGTTAACTGACTAGTTTTAGTTCTAGCCTAGGATCGCGCTTTGCAAAGTAAACACTGTTCGATACAACGTCGCGTTTTAAATAAACATGCAGCACTTTACGTATCTGTTTGGAATGTAGATATACAATGTTTGATTCATATAGGACCGTCTTCTCGACGTATCAACATCGAGTGCCGTGAGAAATGGCCTGATTCTGTATCCAGTCGAGTGGTAAAAAGATGTTCCCAGAAGTCGTTACAAGATCTAAGGTTTTTGTGAGTCTGTTGAAATAATTGAAGCAACAGGTCTTTAAATTAATACTCATTTGTAATGGCGGGAGGACTATAGTATGAAAAGTTTAAAGAAATTACCGAAAAACGGATTAACTTACGATGCAAGATTTTAAATTGAATGCAGCTAACTCCTAAGCTCACTTTACGAGCTTCCAAGCTAATCGACCTACCTCAGACACTTTCTGAGATTGTGCTGTACGGTACCTTCCAAGCTACAACAGACAATTAACTCGACAATCAATTGAACACCGTGTCGGACAAACTAACTGTTGCTCTAAGACGTTCAGGGTTGCCAGACAATTATATCGTACAATTTGGTTGCCCTGTAGAATATTAAACTCAACCTATCGAGTATCTATCTCATGTTCCATATTGTACTGCAATATGGTTGCTTGTTTTCTTTTTTACAAAAACAGGCAAATTTTGTCAATGGAACTAAATGAGATGAGCTCATTAAAACTGAAGCTGCCTTCTGTCAATATTCTATAGAAATGATAACACTGCCAGTTTATGAACGCGGTTTAAATGTGCTGAACGTGGCCATGTAAAGAACATTCTAGAATCAGTGATACAGCGAATTTATATTATAAGACTTATAAAACGTCACTCTATAAACCGTTTACACCCTCTCAGCGATTTCAAGAGTAGGTACATTAAAATGTTATGATACAATTTATGCTCCAATGTTTACTTGAACGTTATACTAAGTAGTATGTTTAATAAAGAGACCGGAATTAAAATGGGAATTACTTGGAGGTCTTGAAGTGTCTCAGGACGAAAGTCAATGACCAGTGTGTGTTGCCAGTGATTAAATACAGGACCGAAACGTGGTCGCTCACAATGGGCCTCATCAGAAGGCCCAAAGAGCGGGTCCATATTGGCTCACCTAAAGTTCTTTACTCGAAATTGATATTCCTAATGATTTGTAATCCGAATGATCACTCTTCCTAAAAATCCTAAAGTTTTCATTCATACTATTTGTAGTGCTACCGGCGATGTTCATAATACTCATGTTTCCGAAAATTGTAATTATTTTAATAATATCATTAATGTAAATATATTTAGACTCCTACTGTTTTTTTATCATAACGCTTTTATCCCTAAACTTAATTACCGTAATATTTTCACTCATACTCAGAAAGCAACATTTACCAAGTGTAATAAAAAATATATGTGGGTAGAAGATGATATTTATAGTTTTAATTAAAATTTAGTAATTTATAAGTATAAATTACTGGAAGGACCGCACCAAGAACATAATCATGAACCAGATGCTTTGAAGGAAAAGGTTTGTTTTTAAACTATTTCTTGTGATTAAGTACAAACAAACTGTTCACATTTTTACATTTAGCCATTTTATTTTTGGTTATTGTTGTTACATACTTATTACCTGAGATAATTATGTCCAAAAAACCAACTGTTTAGAATGATTAAAGGTCGTTTCACTGATTTTTGTCTTAAATTAATGAAATTCAGGTCAGAGAGTCGTCTTGGGGGCACTATGAAAAAAATACTTAGAAAAATTTCGCGACCAATTTCGAGGTAGCAGTTTTAGTATATTTAGTGGTAGAGTTGGTCACAGTTCTAACCTAACCTATGGATCCCTTCCACATCCTTTTTACGACAAACGGTTAGTCGGAGACAAAAAACACCAAGCTCATTGGTCATTGGACTGCCTCATTGGTCTAGTGGTCGCAACCGCGACTGCTGAGCATGAGGTCCTGGGTTCGATTCCCGGGTCGGGCAAAGTGTTATTGCGTCGACGATACTGCAATAGCGCTGAACTACCATCTGCAATACCGCGAAACTGCAAAAAGTAGCGAAATTCAAATTTACGCGCCGCGCTGTCCTAGTCTGTCATTGGTGCGTGTTAGTGAACACACTACTTTGAATAAGCCAATCAGAACCTCACTCTAAGGTCCCTATATTTCAATAAGATGCGCTTATCGTTCTAAATACTAAAATTATGAAGTTTTTTTTATCTCCTGTAAAGTTAATAACCTTGTAGTTACGCACTATTGCAAATAGTAGATCAGCGCTATTGCAGTATCGTCGACGATTGGCTTTTTCCATCAGGAATTTATCAGTAACAGCTACGGAGTCTGGATTCGTGCGCGGTTGATGGCAATAGGCTCGCCCCCTATTACATGGGACTTAAACATAACTGGCGAAATGTGGGTGTACTATTAGGTACACCTCTGCCTAACCCTTCGGGGATTACAGGCGTGATGTTGTGTAAAAAACACCAAGACAAAAAGTTACGCAAAATGAATGTATATAAAAAGAAATCAAAACAAAAAAGATATGACTTTGAATAATAGTGTAAAAAATGGTTATGTTGAGAAAATAAAAGTACAATAGATGTTTATTGCTAGTATTGCTACCGACATTATGAAGTTGAATGCTTCGGAATTATGAACATTAGAGATAGAGTAGTTAGGAATTGTGATTGTTAGGATAAAAAATATTAGGAAGAACATTTTCGGATTTCCAATTATCGGAGTTGAAAATTTAGGTGAACTTTGGCGCACCCCCAAAGAGCAATGGAGAGGGCTATGCTCGGACTTTCCTTGCGTCATCGAATCAGAAATGAAGACATCCGCGTGAGAACCGACGTAGCCCTAAGAATTGCCAGACTTAAGTGGCAATAGGCACGGCACATTGCTTGCAGAACGGATGGCTGATGGGGTCAAAAAATTCTGGAGTGGCGACCGCGAACCAGAAGACGCTGCGTTGGAAGGCCTCCCACTAGGTAGACCGATGACCTATAGTGACGGTTGCGGGTATCCGTTGGATGCGAGACGCACGGGACCGGTCAATGTGGCGACACTTGTAGGAATGATGATGGACCATATTTGGTTATCAAAAACATTGTGTAGGTATGGAATCCACGACGATAACAAAACTACAAACACACATCAGTTACAGAGTTTGGGTCAAATGATAAAGGTACGAGTCACAACGTGGGTACATCTCCGTCATCTTGTCATACTCTACTTATTTATGATTTATTTTATCTAAAAAACACGGTCAATATCGTCTATTATGTTGAGGACACTGCTATAGAATGTAGGGGCGATCTTATCGACGGCGATAATTATTGCGGTTGGAGCTTCCCCAGTAGACATCATTAGCACACATAACTCTGCATTAATTTCAATACAATACTCATTCAGTTTTACTGCTACAATTTTTTCTTGATTTATTCAATAACTGCGGCGTTATCTCACAACCTCTTGCTCTCATAAAGTCTTATCATTTAATTAATTATTCTCCGACAATTACAATTTTTGTATTAAACAGCCACCCATACTGCTCCTCTTTGCGTGACGTTGGTTAGTTTGTTATCCAGTACAATATTAGAATTAGCAGCGAAAATAAGAACAATATTTATATTCTCAATGATAAACAGGGTAAACACTAGTGTCTACAAGTGTTTGTCTAACGGAAGGAACTGTTTACTGATTGTTGACATAACAAATTGTTATCGCAAATAATCTGTGTTACTGTTCAATATCTACAAGACATGCGCTAGTTTTCTACAGTCCCATCTGTTCAGCAAAAATTATCTTGTGAAGAGTGAGTGCGTCCATTAGGTTCACCAAAATATTAACTTGTGGATGTTTTCTTCCAATGGTTCCTACGTGCTTTGATTACTTCCAACAGAACGTGATACTAAATGTATTCCAGTGTAAACAAACGTGAGTAATTGTGCAGATATTTATTAGCATAATCTTACTTTATATGTAGCTCATTCCCTTCTTGTTCTGTATTTGGAATCGTATCTAAGCAAGTGTAGCTCTGCGTAAGCTTTGTGTGTTCATAGTAATTAAATTCGACGTATTAGTTATGAATCCAGTCACGAACGGGAGGAATCAAGTGGTGAATTATTGAATTCAATTCTTGAAAATTTAATTATATGAAGTCACAAAAACTAAAGAAATGCTCTAGGTGACAGTAACAATGATCCCACAAACCGCACATACGCCCATTGCAGCGCGACCCGAGAACGCGTATTTTTTTTTCTTTTATCGTCAGAAATTTGCACACAATGTTTAGAAACAAACGGCATCGATGTTTTGCTTTCACGACTCATGCCTGAGAATGATTGTACTGTTATTATGTACTTGAATTATTCACATATTTTTATTCTTTTGGAATGTTGCGATTGCGAATCAATCTTTATATTTTCATTGTTTGTGGAACGATTAGCTTTTATCCAACAAAAATGTATTTAGAATTGTTTTTACATGCTCTGGCACTTCTGATTCTACTCCTATCCTATGGTCCCATAATATCTCATGAACGGCCATGTATGATGTAATAGGTAGCTTTGTACCCAAGTCTGAACTACAAAAGCTTAAAGAAACACGGTCTTTGTTCCTGAAACAATTGAGAGCCCATAATAAATGAGTACGTACATACAGAACGGAACATGGTCGGATTCTCGGGAGTCGGTCGCCTGAGACCGCTGAGACGTCCAGTGTTTACCGTCCATACAAACCAATATTGACATTCTCTTTGTCTACTAACTGACGGCTAATCTCTTTGTATGGGATATTCTTTTGTGTGGCTGTAATCTATATCAACGCGTTTCTTTGCTTGCTAGGGCGTACTGCGCATTTTCATAATTAATATATATCTTATATCCCCACTGATAAAACACAACAATAGTTGAAACCACTACATATAATTTCACTGTGATTTTGTTTAAGTCGCTTGTCTCCCGCCTTGCTATTTATTACCCCAATACTAATTAGAAATTTCGTTTTTTTTTTTTTTTTTTCTCTTTATTTATTTTTAGGGACTTTTATACAAATGTACATGCCAGTCCCATCGGACCTTCTTAAGTAAAACGTAACAACACAAACTTAATTAAATTATAAGCAGATCCGGATCTAGGTGTTGACAAAATATGATGGAACATGAAAACATCGTGCATATTTATCTCCAATTCTCTAATTAGATCCTCTCTTGCTGACTGAAATCTGACACATTCCGTTAATAAATGCATAACGTCTTCCGGTGTACCACACACTTCACAATTTGGTGAATCAATTTTTTTTTCATTAAAAATCCAAAATTATTGAGCGCCCATGTGTCCAGATTTCAGTCTGTGAGCAGTAACTATAATTTTTCTGCTAAATCTAGTACACTACAGAACCACGGTACATGAGGAGGCTCCGAGACTATAGACCTATACCATATTCCTTTTTCCTTAGATCTTACATTAAAATATTCTTTCCAAACTTCATGACATTTAATTTTATACCTAGGCAATATTTCTATATAATTAGTAGAAACTTCGTTACTTGATGACTCTTGATACATGGCAATGATGAACGTCGAATACAATAATTCATAAAAGCTCATAAAGGGACTAGTTTGGGCTACTTGAGTAGTACTAGTACTGGACGTGGGCTCGGCCGATCCACTTTCATGCAGTTTGTGTGCCGGGCGCGGCGGCGGCGGCGGCGCGGGCGACTCTGACTGGCGCACCGATATTGTTGCGCGGCGACATTCTGCCCGCTGCGTACATCACGAGATTGCTAGAAAGCGTCACAGACGTTCTGTGTGTCTCTGGGACCAAATGGGAACTCTAAGCCCATAATAACCAAACATAACACTAGCTACAGCTTTACTTCATCCTATCGGTCGGTCCAACGCCCCATTTGAATGCAAGAGATCCACAAAGTTATCAGTAATCTATAAATAGTTACCGACTACGTTCCTACTTACAATGAAGCAATAGTAACGCAGTAAAAGATAGAGGTAGTGCAACCCGAATTCTAAATGCCAAATTACTGTTACCCACACAATAAAAACAAATCCTATCTTCGGTACGGAACATTTTCTGGCAATCAAATAACTGAATAATTCCCGTTGGGTCTGTGTGTCTTTAATTTTTTTTGCACTGGATTTAATGTTACTATGAGAACTTTCATGTACCATCGAAATAAAGCATGAGTGACTGTGCAATGGCTGTAAACTTACATCGAAGTATCAACATCGCAGTCATATTTCGGTATACTGTCATATCCTACACTTATATCGTGTTCTTTGATCTCAAACATCTTCATGCCATCGAAAACTTTAACAACATATTAATTATATTATTATATCAATGTAGGCATACTGAACCGTATCATTGAATTTATTATACACTTAGTGATGAGCTTTTATCGTAACATCGTTGATTTAGTTAGACTGTAGACATCAGGCCATTCCCAATGTAGAGCCAGCAACAAAGTTTATCGGCCGGTTTGGCATCTTTTCTGAAATCTTCTCGCGTAAATGAACAGTCCAGATGAAGATATCCTTATCTTTATCAAAATAAGACAAGAAACCAACTTGTATCCAAGCACCATTTATCATCACCATCGTCTTTAGCAGCCTTGAGTCATCCAGCTACTACTTTATTTATATCCCCTTTCATATAGGTATATGGACCAGGTATATGGTGGTTGTATTTACCAGTTTGGACGTGTTAGGAATTTAAAGTTCACATGGTGGATCTTCCTGGTATAATAGGCATGCTTTCTGCCTTTACTGATAATTTCAGCAGACGCATGTAACTTTTGCTGGAAGTTCTAGCCTTTTTAGCATTAGTCGGTACCATTGTAGATCATCGACAGTCGTAGTCCTGACTACGACTGTCTGACTCATCTGTGTGACTTTTTGACATAAGTAAGAAAGTCTAACAATCACTTACCAAGGGGTTAACTGCTTCTGGAAGTCAACCCCACTAAAGTTGGTGAAATGCTAAACAGATTATGATCACTTGAGAACCATTTATCTGTTTGGAACCTCTTAATTTTCATAAATATTTCATAATAAATGTTAGAACTGTGTTGTGAACATCATTTAACCTATTTCTTCGTTGCAGGGCTGCAGGTGACGGGTTGGAGCGCCCGTTATAATGTGACCGGCGCACGACGACGCGCGTCTCTCCTCAAGGTAAGCCTCCTCTCTCCTGTGGACCACCACCACTGCTCACTGTTTACTACTACACGACTTTAATAGTGCGGTGGCTAAATGTCACGTTGATACAATTACCTTTAACTACCTGTAGACCGGTCAAAGGGGGCATCCCACGATTTAAGCTCGACGGTTGGTTAGCAATGAGGTGATCAGCAAATGTACACTGATAGACAGCACAATAATTTACCAGTTTCAATCGGTTCCTAAATGCACAGTTGTCTTCTTGATAATTCATTTAAAAAGATCCCTTAAATAATTCATGGGCTGTTGGTGTTGACTGTACCTCATCATTATTTTAATACAATAAAATATTTATGGATTCACTTTGCCCTAAGTGATTTATGAGTATGATCTTAAATAAAGAACAAAAACAGTAAAGGGGCTTTAAATATAGCTAGCCGGACCAAAAACACATATCAAGATGATATTATTAAAACGAGTCTTATGGCAACGCATTCGGGTAACCTTTACGGGCCCGACTGTGCCTACTCATTGTGCAGGGCGCGGCATCACCGACGGCCATGAATCCGAGCGTGATATATTATTTGAATTTGTTATTCACGGGCGAAATCTGTCGCCGCCCGGCTTCCGTCAAAGCAGACCGTTTCCCTTCCAAAAATACAAAGATTATATTCCGAACGCATCCGTCTCGGTACGCTGAATGCGATTTCGTTTCGTACACGCTCGTTAACAACGTCCACCCGACCGTTTAAGAAATTCAGAACCACTAATTAGAACGCTATGTCGCTAAAGCTATACCTACTGCCCTACACCGGCGAGAACTAGTGTGAAAAGCTGATCTCAACACTAATACAGCGGATAATGAAGCGGAAGAAAAATTAGAGCGGCAAGTAGAATGAAACTTGTTGAACGCCCTTTAAATCCTGGAGTCCGACAGAGAAAGTTGTAAAAGTTTTATACTTACAAGTTCGTCGTTACAGCCTTTATTTTGTACATAAATAAGATCAGTCATGTTTTCGTTATTTTAAGAACTTTCAACGTATTCATTGCAAATCAAAATAAAACGATTGAATGCAACTATTTTGAATAGGTAATATAGTATGCAAGTATTCAAGTAGGTAATACTTCTGAAGCCAAACTAACAAGACAGTGCTGTTGAAAAAAGATAATGAGTGCAGAATATTTTAGAAATGCAAAACGCGACAAACGTAGTCACCAGTTAACTAAAAAAAAAATAAGCTGCCGTTCATAAAGTATCCACTCTAAACTGAGAGTTGAACATTAAAGGGAGATGAATGGACCGTTTTTAACTTTTTATAAATAAACATCGCCGCCTGCTCGCCTGAGGACGTCGCGTACTACGCAGCTTGAGTTAGGTGCGCTTAATTGTTTTTGGATATACAGAATGTAGGAACAGATAAACAGAGGGTTTTTCTTTTTATTATCTAAGTATTTCTAAAATAAGACCTTTCCAAATATTTTCAAATTAACAACACAGGATTACTAATACCTAACTTTTTAGATTATTGAACATCGTAGTAGGTAGATGTAACAAATTCATAGATCTTATAATTTATGAGAATAACACTTGGTAATTAAGTGGACGTTCTAGAGGTAATATAACGTTTCAAACAACAGACGTTTCACAATCATCTGCAGTAAATGTGTCATTTACAGTATTTGATGGCTTGTATCACATGGTGCATTGTTCACGTGACGTCGTAGCAATTAAAATGAAATAGATTATATCCGAACGTAGCACCAATATAAATCTAGGTTTGGCCCGGCAATAAGAGGAAAACCTGACAATATCTTATAGTGTATATTTCTACAAACATATAAAATAGACAATTACCAAGGTATCTACGAGTATGATGCAACTCATTACATTATCATCTGCCCTTGTCCATTCGACTTGGGGTCGGCGGAACATGTCTTCTTCTATTCCGCCTGTCAAACGCCAAGGTATCATATCTGTGATGCAGCTCATTGTGATAAACCTAACAACTTTATAAACGTAAACAAATAGACTCTACAGACACACTTTCCTTGATAAAATCATCGATAGAGTAAAATCGTGACAGAACCTGCCTGGTAACAAAACCAAACACAGCTGAATAGAAAAAAATAATAACACAGATATACGGTCACGTCTAATAGATAGATACGTTGACCTTGCAGCAATACCCGAAATGTAGCCAAGATGTAGGAACGATAGTGAAATGTGGCGGCACATGACATGCTAACCACGCAGTGACGCAGTCAGTAGGTCGCTCTCAACCGACACACTTGCCCACGAGAGTGACAAAACCTGCAGCTGCAAAACCGAACCTCAATTTATTATTACAAGCGATTTTATAGGCCAAACGATTGAGCGTGACCGTACACATTTAATTACAAAAAAGGATCGAGATTAATGGATATTGTTAGCGGGCTACGGGGCTATATTGTAGTGTGCCGAAATGTTCAAACAGATCGAATGCGGCTAATAGTCTGCTGAGATGCCAGATATATCTACGCTATATGTTGTGCATTTAGTGTTGTGTCTAGTCATGGTGTGTTCACAACACTCATATTGCTCGAAGAATGAACATAGCACAAAAAAGGACCGAAATACGCACAAGATTCTGATGGTATATCTAGTGCAAATATTCTCTCGGCGATAACTTGTGAGTTTGTGAGTCCTAACAACCAGGCAGTCTTGTAGCTCATATTAATACATACCCTCACAATCACTCACACACACGCACACACCCCGCACCCCGACACTTACTCACTTCAATTGGTTTTTTTTTGTGTGTACCTACCTAATTGCTTCAATGTTATTTATTATTTCTTTATTTTAAAATCCATTCTGTGCCTAGTTTGGGACCCGCTGCTAAACCTGACAGTAAAAAAGAAATGAATTTGACTTTGAATCTTTCAAGCAAGGTTTGTAGCTATACCTATGATAGATAGATAGGTCATACAGATAAGAAAATCTAAAATAAAACGAACTGATAAAACAGCTGTTAGCAACGAAAAAGAAAACTTAACTTAATTAAAGCTTTACAGAAATAAACAGGAAAGTTCACTGAAATAAATAAAGGAACACGAATCGAGGTAACTTTGCAGTAATTGGCACACTAAACTTACACTAAGAAGAGTAGGTACCAGCAGATCTGTATCAACACTATCAACTCTTTATAGATTGACCTTTTATCGTAATTATTTAGCATCCATAGATGTAATTTGCCTATAAGCGCGGAATATTCAAGCTTGTATTCGAATCAATTTTATTACATAACTTGATAAATACTTATAAATTCACTTGACCTGGCTCTATAGACACGGCCAACTTTGTCCAATTAACTTTCCTTGTTTTAACGCTGCGTGGTATTCATTAATTGCTGTTACATTGACATTGAAAACAATGTTGCTTTTAAAAACAACAAACCCATTTGTCCAATATTCATTTGTAAAGAAATCTTATGTACCTATTATATGTATGTATAGATAGGACTAGCAATGTCCCAGGGTATCACTCGCCGCCCGCGCCCCCGTCTCGTAAGGACTGTAGTAAGTTGCTACCCGGCGGCACATGTAACTGGTACGAGTACCCTATATAATAATTCCAATGATTAACCTGGTCAAACAAAGAAAATCTTCAGCTTTATTATACAACGTGTTTTTTATATCCCATAATTTTAGGGTTATAGGTATTCTAAAGGTAAAAGTAATACAAAGAGACACTCATATTCTGATATGTGTTCCAAAAAGGCATAGTTTTGAAGACATCATCAAGACTCGATATGTATAGATATCCTTCCAAGTTTCATTGATAAATACGAGTAGGTACCTAGTACCTAATTCATTTCATTCAAACCAATCATTCATATTTAGGTAAAGCTATGAAAATTCGATGTTGTGACATAACACGTAAGGGTGTTTTAAATCCGGGGCTGAGGGTTGTTCCGGGGCTGCGGGTTGTTCCGGGACTGCGGGTTGTTCCGGGACTGCGGTTTGTTCCGGGACTTCGGGTTGTTCCGGGGCTGCGGGTTGTTCCGGGGCTGCAGGTTGTTCGAAAGTGATTCCGCGGCCCCGTACGCAAAGGGCTAAGAAGGAACATGGGTAGTTTTTAGTCTGTATAAGTCAACTGATGATTTTCAACCCTCCAAAAAGTATATGTAGGTATGAAAAATAAAAAAAAAACCGGCCAAGTGCGAGTCAGACTCGCGCACCGAGGGTTCCGTACAAATATTATATGATGTAACTAAAAATTTATGCTTTTCGCAATTTTTCCTTTATCTGTGTTATAAGACGTTGCTTCATACCAAATTTCAAGATTCTGAGTTCACGGGAAGTACCCTGTAGGTTTTGATTCCCTTGCGAGTAGTGGCGAGTTTCAAAATATGCGGTTTTAATTCCTGTTTCTTTTGATTGCGTTGACATAGAAGTTTGATTTTGTTACAGCTTAAAGGTATTATAGATTTGAGTATTTGATATGAATTTCAATATAATACCACTACGCGTTCATGAGGAAAGGGGTAGTAAGTTTAAAATTATTAAAAATATTTTTATTATATGATATAACTAAAAATGTATACTTTTCGCAATTTTTCCTATATCTCTGCTATAAGACGTTGCTTCATACCAAATTTCAAGATTCTGAGTTCACGGGAAGTACCCTGTAGGTTTTGATTCCCTTGCGAGTGTCGAAAATTTGCGGCATAAACGGGAGTATCTTTTGATCGCGTTGACTTAGAAGTTTGATTTTTTCACAGCTCCAAGAGACCATAGACTTGAGTATTTGATATGAATTTCAGCTTGATACCTCCACGCGTTCCTGAGAAAAAAGGTCTTGACAGACAGACAGACAGACAGACAGACGGACAACAAAGTGATCCTATAAGGGTTCCGTTTTTACCTTTTGAGGTACGGAACCCTAAAAAATAGGGTATAACACCTTTTTTTTTTTTTGGCGGTTGGAAAATCATCAAATAACCGCTCCCGCTCGTCGACACAGCAGAAGGGAGTGTCAGACTTCTACTGACTAAAAACGACCCTTCATCTCGAGGCCGCGGTATCTCTTGCGAACAACCCGCAGCCCCGACGGGGGGGTATAACAACACCTTTAAAAGTATTTTATAAATGACAGTTTAAAAGGTCAATCCTATGTTCCAACTGATAGGTACTCCTGTCGTGTCTCTATACTTATCTAAATATTTCTGTCATTGTCACAGTTGACATGGTCATTAAGAGCCGTAGCCCGTAGGAAACACAAGCTCATTAGTATTAGTTAGCTACTTTAACTTATTCGTGTCTGTCGAGTGGTGACAGTGTAACTCAACGATTATAACGGTGAGTTAGTGGTGTCAAAAGCTTCCTTGACCGAACAAAGGAGGCGTTATAAAACAGAATGACGTACCTACACCTAGATCGGTCCAAATAACCGTGCAACATTGTAAAAGTATCTAAAGGAAAATATTTGCACAATAAAGAAGAAAATCTACGTGCTGTTTAAGTTGCTTTGTGTCTTTATTCTAATGCAGTGTTACAACAACCTAACCACTTATTACAGATCATAATGTATGCTTCTATGTCAGTGTTTGTCTAGTACTTGAATAACAGTGGTGTCTAATCATTACTCTGACCGATGTTCCGTGAAGGTACCCACTTACTTTTCCGCAAACAAAAACCGATTGAATATTTTCAACAGCCGGAAGTGATTGAATTTACCTTTATACAAACGATCGTGGCAACAAAGTTAGTTCACACAACGATGACTAATAAAGATACGCATATTATAACGACTTGGTTAATGACTGTAATTTGTGTTTAACAGATAATGCAGAAAGTACCTAATCATTGAGTTTACACTTGTAGTTAAACATACTGAGGAGCGTGGTGTTTGAATACAACTTTAAACGATTAACTTATGGCCTTACAGCTAGAAATCTCCCTATGCTTGTTTGTATTCACGTTCAACGTCAAAGCCTGTTTTTAGTTCGACACGATTGTGTGGCACAGGAAAATTTAATAACCAGCTCCTAATTGGTGCCAGTCAACCTAACCGAACATTAATTAACTGATATCCAATAAATATAAATTATGAATGAATAGGGGCTCTTTCAATAGCTTTATACAAACAGTAGGTATCTACATTTTTTTTTCAATACCTACAAGTTCTTTACAGTCTCATGGCCATTACCTACCAACATTATCCTGGGTTTGTACCTGAGAATAAAATTCGCGATAAATATCAGAAATCATTATCCCTATATCCTGCTCGCGAGGAATATCAATCAGTTACCTAATATGCAAATTTGGTCGACATCGTGTCTGACCAGTTGGCGAGGACACTTTCTCGCCGACGATGTATGGCCATTATTAAACAATGCTCGTTATGGATAATATCAAGCTCACGTGGTCATACTGTCACGAACAGCGCAGTGGGTCTTGTCTAGTCATAATTATGTAGTTTTTATGACTGGAATAATCATACATACTTTTTCTTTTGAATAATTATACTAAGGTTTCTTGTGTGTGACTGTTCTGGATTCAACATGGAATTATTTTAAGAACACCGTGCTACTTTATCATATTTCCGTCATCTACCAATCACACTTATTACTTTTGTCCAAAAACCTGTCAAACAGCAGGTGTACATAACACAGCTGCCTTTAAATCCTAGTAGAACACAATGTTTTATTATTTAGTAAGTAGTATCTCAGTTTGAGATCTTGAGTTTTTATGTTACCAACCTACTCAGCCTTACAATTTCGTTTGAAGAAACACCTGCCTTTTATTTGGAGGGTGGTGCACCAACCGTGACAGAGAGCCACTTCCTCTTTCAAAGTCTCGAAACCTTTGAACCCAAATGCGATAATACGATCCATTGATAGCGCAGAACCACAAATGTATTTTGGAAGTCTTATAAAAAAGTAATTCATCCATACACGCACAAATCTTTGTGAGAAGCACTCGATTCGAGTTCTGACTGGAAAGCTATTTGTGGGCAACCCTGCGCCGACGCACCTCTGTTCCGCAACTGCCTTGTCTCGCTCTCGCATGCATGTCAAGGTAGGGTTCAACATTCGAGGATTTGGTCCGTGCAGATAATAATACATCCAAATGGAATACCCGACGTGTATCTGTTTTATGTAAACAGAATGTTCTCATTAGGTCAGACGCAGTCGGAGACGCACATAACTTCATTATCCCACCACACACTGCATTCTTTAGTCGCGCCGAAGATTTGTCGGGAGAAAATCCCGAGTAGCATTCAACGAGTTTAATCCCACTTTCTAATCCTTTTCACACTAGAGAATGCAGTATAAAGTATGCTTCAATCAAGCACCATTGAAACACGGTCAATTCCCGCGAGAAGCTTCCGCGTGCGCGTGAGGCGCCTGATGCGAGATCATTGCCAGATGCCGCCATGCCGCCAATAGATCGCGACGGGGTCAACAGCCATTGCCCTTGTTTTGCGCACTAAATTATTTACTCGAGTGTACAGCAGATCCACCATAAGCGCGTTTCACTCAGCCGGGGTCAAGGGAACCAGCACTGTGCGCAACATTGTCGCTGACAATAAACAAAAACAGTTATTTACATACAACTGTTATGTAATGTGTTTTACATTTGAATGAACCATTTGTTGCGAATAGTAAAGTTTGAATTTCAACTGACTTGTAACAGCAGCGGGCGCCACGCCATTAGATGTTACTACACGTTTAACCCTAGGTCGGAAACAAAGTAAAACACACTTATGTAATTCTAAATACGCGTATATTATTGTATACCTGCTGAAATAATGAGCTTTGAAGTTATCTTCCAAACAAGATGTCGTTCGCCGCACGTGTTGTTCTTACAAAACGAACGGGCAAGTAATTAAACTGCGCATAATATATTGCAAACAAGTTATAGCATCAAAGAGTGCGTCCGTTGACTTGGGAACGACATCACAGTGCTGCAATGGTTGGTTTAGAAACATCTATGGCTAAACGAAGATCTGCAAGTTGGTACCTAGATAGGTAGTAGGTACCTGCCTAAGTAGGTACCTACTTACTTATATTTCTTCAACGATCTCATATCGAACAGTTTTTGCATCCAAACTAAGAAGGTGATACTTTTCAAGTTCCCATCCCACAAATACAATGAGGACTAATCAACAGCTCTATATTGCACACGATAGTTCATAAAATATTCACTACAGATGGAAAACGGAGGTAGTCGTCTTCGTTTTTACCGACATTTATTTTTAAACAGTGATGTTTTGTTTTGTCGTTGTTGTTAACTAATGCCTTATCAATCATTAGTCACAAGAAATGACTAATGATTGAATAGTCATCATAGTCGTCAATCATGATTGACCATTGTTGATTAAATACCTAGTCATCATAGTCATCAATCATGATTGACCATTGATAATTAAATAGTCATCATAGTCGTCAATCATGATTGACCCTTGATGATTGAATTGTCATCATAGTCGTCAATCATAATTGACCATTGATGATTGAATAGTCATCCTAGTCGTCAATCATTGATCATGAATGACCATTTATGATTGAAAGTAAATAAAACTCTCTAAATTTACTTCAGCTGTCTAAATAAAACTCTAAATTAACTTCAGTTGTCTCATATTCTGGCAAATTAATTACAGAAATAACGTTATGTTAAAAACTTCTGTATTGTGAAGCCACACTAAATAAATGACAGGTTTGACATCATCATGGGTTGTTTCTGTGCGTCGTAGTCGTAGTGTGTCGCCTGCCCACAAGACGAGCGGCGCCCCGTCTCACGGGTCGAGCCTTCCATCAATTCCTCAGAAGGATTATTATGATAATCCTTAGTCCTATCCTAGTTCACGAATTAACCTTTAAGTGATTGATAACTAATTACGTTAGTCATGTTGTGGTTAACGTCGTCAATCATGACTAAATTAGTCATGAATGAAGTAGTCATAATTGAACAATTGATTCAAAAAAATACTTGATTGATCCTACACTGTTTTGAACACCCCTGATTCGTCGTGCATAATATAATATGTACCTTGGTAGGTGCATATTTTGGAATAAGGTGTCAAAGTTTACCAATATGGTAGGTACCTATTTATTATTTTACAAAGTTCCGAAACTTCACAGCACACCTCAATATATATGTTTTAGTGAAAGGAGTCAAAAACCTTGGTCATTTATCTCGCATAACCTTTACGTAAGTTCAAGTTTATAAGTATTTACTTGTTTATTATTGTCATATTTTATCCTAAACAACAACGAAGTCTTTTAGTTCGATGTTCTTGTACTTCTTGTTCTTCTTGTACTTCTGAAGAAAAATCGACGCTCCACGACGCGTATGACACATCATCAATCTGTTTGTAAATAAATTATTATATTTATAAACCGTGTCATTCTTATCGATATAAGACACTGGACAAATGTTCCTTCATTGCTATTGATCAAGATTTTTTTTAATGACTCATTATGTCATCATCATAGTTGATTTTGCATGAATGTATCTTTACGTAATGCTAACCTATAATTGAACTGCAAAAAAAATAATTAAACAGGATTATTTTAAATCCAAGAGAACCAAACACCTAAATCTACAGGTGTTGCCAATAATAATAAAATCTGTTATTGATGATAAAAAAACACAGCTGACCTAAGAAATTCACCGCGGAACATTTGTCGTTGCCACCTCGGACATGTTTGTTTAGAAATTCTAACTCAATTTGTTCGTGCAAAAAACTTAACCACTATTCTGCGTGGCTTTCAACCAAATGTAACATGTAATTTCTTTCGCTTTCTCATTACTTACGTAAAAGCACGCTGATGCATTACTATCACTTAGGTACCTTGGTATTATTAAGGAGATGCAAATGACTGGTGTATCTGTTGCCATTGTAAAGTTAACCAGGCGCTACTGCCACTTATAACCTTCTCCCCGTTATCAAAAGTATCGGTAATCACAAAATTATCTATTGACGATGATCGGCTGATGTCACCAGAATATCTTAATCTCCTATACTTACGCTAAGAGGATGAGGACTGGCCTGCTTGATACCGGACATGAGGCACTCCAAATGTCGCAATCAATATTGTTTCGTTATTATCTCCAACCCGATTTAGCGGTCGGGAAGTATTAAAATGACCACAACTCATTAGCATCCATTTTAGGTGGGTAAACACTATATTTATTGGTTCGGAATATGCACTTAACTTCAACACACGAAGGGCCGGGCCTATCGATAAATTAATGCGACCTAAGTGAATGCATCGTAAAAGTGCCTCCACATAATAGTCTATGATTAACACACTTTCACTTTCCCAATGATAAAGGGCCTCAAGGTCGCTAGCAGAAGATATTTGGACCACATACACGAATCTACTTGTTTTCAAGACTAATTAAGGTTGATGGATTGTTGTTAATTATTTATATCAACAAATTTCTTACTCTTCACCACAATAAGTCTTAATTTATTGAAATCTGGTTCTATAACTCCCTTATAAGTACCTAAGCGTCTATAACCCAATTTATGATAGTTAATCGTAATGAAACTAGAAAGGCAATAATAAAATAATAATAAAAGGCCGGGTCATGGTATAGGTAATATTTAAAATTCAAGATAAATGCAAGGGAAATAGTATGATTTAAGAAATGCCTCAAGTAAATGATATTAAGGATTTCCTTTGCATTTATGTGTCTATAATTATGATACTTAAATATTTATGCATAATATCTTCTTAAGTAAGAATACGAGTATGTTCTATAATAGCACGATTCAGATAGACGCAGAAACGAGGGTACTTAGATACGACTGTCGATTCGTGCTCGAGCTATTGAACTAATGGATGAGGTCGTACCTTGATCCAGTTGACATTACATCGAATCTAGTTCCATGAGCAATGTCTTAGATCCATCGATAGAAATCGTTGCCTGCATTAGCTGACCGTGAGCAGTGGTTCCAATGGCAACTGCTGCTGTTCGTACCTAAATACATTAAAAAGACATACTTAGATAATGCGGAATATGATTCAAGCTCGAAGTAATGCTGAATCCACTTAGTGATCGTGAACGCATGAATTGATAAATGAAACTTAATCTTCGTGTAGTGAATAATGAAACGCTGAACCACTTTCTTCTTAGTATAAGAATACAATAGTACTGATTAGTGCCTCAGTGGTGCGAGGGAACCGACTCTGCGGTCACCAACCCGCTTGTGCCCGGTACCTAACTACCGGCTTTGCCTACCTTTTTTGTGGTAGACATGTCAATGGACTGCCATAAACTGACCAAGCCGGCTTACAGAAACCCTAAGCCAGATTCATGGCTGTGAACCGACTGCTCGTTTGTAGAATAACAACTAGATTCAAGTTTAATCGTTCTGCAGAAACGGCACTGCATAAATCTGGGTTATGGAACTCCCCTTACTATTTGTCCTCTTTTATGAAAGCCCTACCTGGCGTCAGCTAATATAGTATTAAAGCTGAGTTATATTTCATTGTTTGCAGGTGTTTGCGATGTGGTACACGTGGACGACGTTACTGCTGGTGTCGTGTGCACTAGTGAAGGCGGAGACTGGGGCGGAGGGGCTGGTGGAGGGGCCGGCGCCGGCGCCCGTGGCGACCACTCGCGCGCCACCCCGTACTCTCGACCGCAAGGCCGCTGAGCTCGCCTGGAAGTCTTGGCTTCAGAGCCCCGAAAGCGGCAACCCGAATGCACCACCGCGAAGAATAACCACTAAGTCCCTGTTTATAACGCCCCTAAATTGCCCTGAGGGACAGAGACTCGATCGGAATGGCTGCGTTCAGGTTGGTACTTCAAAAACGAATATTTTTGATTGATAGCTTACCTATAGGTGATAGATTTCGTTAATGGGTTGGAATTGACGACCATAAATATTAGCTAGTGCACTTAATAATCATGCCCTATATGTTACAAAGAGTTACGATAATTATATTTTATCATATTGTTTACTATTTCCAGGTAGTTACAGTAAACAAAGACGAACACGAACGTATCCTGCTGGAACATCTGAATGCTTTCTTCGTGACTTCGGCTCCCGGTGGAGACGTATTGTACGACTACGGTGATGCTGAACCAGGGCCACTGCAACTTAATATACCCATCGGGTTAGATCCGCAAGCAGCGCCGCTTCAGGGCCAGGAGCCATCTTCACAGGTAAGAAATTCGAATAAAATGTCACAAAGATAATTAACTTTCATATATGAAATGAAAAAAAGACGATGCGAAATTATCTTAGTTAATAATAATTAAATAACGCTTTTATTTTTCCAGGCTCAAGAGCTGCAACCAAACTACGTAAAAGTTGACAAGAAAGATACACCGAATGGCGACGCCAGCATAGAAGCTGAACTAGAACTATTAAAACTTCAAAATACTCTTAATCCAAACAACACTGTAGTTGATAGTTCATACATGGTGAACCAGAATATTCTAACCAACACACACAACTATCCCGACAAACCTAAACGCGATAGTCCAATCGTGAATGTAACTGAAATTGAATCGCCAAATAATGTCACCGACGAAGGACAAAAGGAAATAGTTTATGGACACGTTAACGTTGACCCCATCCTTTATAATACCGAAAACCTAACGGATAGCGCCGAAGATTCTGAACCTAGCAGCTTAACAGAGATTGAAAATAATGCAACCTCTATTAATGACGCCCAACAGACTTCGTCTTCGTCTATTATTTCCACTTCAGAAACTGATCATACTCCTAATACCACTACAGAAAAGTTAATAAAAGATGGAGATCAGAGTAAACTTAATCCAGAAAACGACTACTCCGATATTGGAGAAGCTATAAAATTAATCAGCCGATTTGCCGACGTTACTACTGATGACAATTTTACCAAAGAAAAGAATAATAACGGGATGAACGACGACAGCGTTCTGGGTACACGTACTAAACTTCAGTACCGTCGCAATAAGCCAAAAGAACAGAAAATGGAATCTGTAGCATTCAATACACCCCTTAGCCTGGCTTACAGTGATAAAACCGTTTTGCATAATGCATATCCAAAGTACGAGGTTTACTACAGATATCCCTGGCAGAGTCAACATTCTCAGACGCCTCCACCAGATTACCCGTTCCGGCATTTACAAGACTACTGGCCTGGTCGCAACCAAATAGGAGGCGTGTATAACACACACGAGAATCCTCGGCGTCACCATCATTCTTATCCCCACAACTTCCGACTACACTCCTACCCTCATGCAGGATACGCGGGCGTACCTCCAGCATACCCGGAACAACTGAAGGGATACATTCACCGAGTGGCCCAACAACGCGCCGACCCGATGCGACCTCACGGTAACAACCAGGACCTCTACAGCCTCCTTGGCCTGAGACATTGGTTCAGTAGCGAAGGGACGTCAAAAAGATAGCTTGTTTCCTGCTATACTAGACAAATCGATGTTACCCGACGACGTATAATGGAAGCTATGGGAAAAATGATCATGCACTATATTGTAGACTAAACATCCGAGTACGCTTACATTAACTACCTTACTTATTTTTAAATTAGGTTTATAAAATAAGTCCTTTAATCAAGAACAATACCTAACAATATTGTTATATTTGTGATCTATACAACTTTTATTGGGTCTTGTTTACTTCGAAGTCATTTCTGTCCATAGCTTTCAATATATTAGCCTATTTATTTCAAAGCCAAATATTACAGTCATAATTAAGTTATTATTTTTTGTTAGAAATTTTAAGTTCTGTAAATATCTTCTAATTTAAGTGTTTTATTTTGCTACTGATAAATTGTTCACATAGTATTATCGTTGTTTTATATTATAAATTGTTCTATTGATGATAATTTTCGATTTGTATTTATTCGATGTATATTTTTATGTAATTTTTTCGTTGTGAATGTATTTGTCTTTAAGTGTTTGATGTTTTGTAATAAGTACCTATCTAAAAATATAATTGTTAATTTAAGTAAAAACAAAAACAAATGGCGAGAGCTTGCCATCATTTTATTAAAGAAATTAAGTATTCGTTGCAGTTGATATGTAACCTTATTCGGTGTTTTATGTTTATGATGTGTGTAGATATAGCTAGTAGGTATTTGTTCGTATTATTAGTTCCAAACAATCTAAATGCAAAATCGGACACTTGAAACCCACCAAAAATCATTGTACTTCCGCAAAAGCATTGTGTAACTTTTTCGTTTTTTTTTTAACCACGACAGTGGGAGTATGTTTATTCAATTATTAATAATATGTATAAGTTTTCTTTCTCGAATCTGCAGGACAACTAAGTTGCGACATATTGCTAAGAGAAAGCCATGATTCGAGAGTACTCGCATTTCGAAATACATTCACATTTCTGTGCTTTCGTTAGGCGTGCATTACCGAACTATTATTACACATTAACGATCCCACCAAAGCTTAGTTTAAGTATTTCGTTTTTTTGTCACATAATAATTGTATCTGAAACTATATAGAAGGTAGATGAATTTAATGTATTTTTATAATCAAATTAATAATGTTTAGAGATAAAATTGTCGAGAAATAAGTGTATGGGGCTAAAGGTGAAAAGACTACACAGCAGGAATGTGCAACGTCAGCGCCATTAAAATTGCCAAAAAAGCTATCTCTACCAGCATGAGCCGTAACTCGCTCTTAACGAAGATATTTGGAGTTGAAGTTCAATTTCTGATAAAATTTACTTTTTACTTTTTTATGAACTCCTGATTTTCTGTTTCTACAAAAAAACAATAATAGCCAACACGAGTCTATATACGACTTTTTTGTTAAATAATTTTTCTATTTACTTTACTATTTTCCAATAGAGATGAGTTTTTTTTTACTTTGAGCCGAATATATATTTTTTAATACTTACTAGCAAGTCAGAGGTTTATCAGGCTGCAACAACCAAGGAAATTAAACTCTCTTTTTGAGTTCTGTATCAATTTACCCCAGCATTTTTCGCAATTTTAAAACATGTCTGTAGTGTCAGGTACCATGTCAGTTTAAAGACTTATAATGTCTGTAGTGATTTAATATCTACTTAGAGATGATTATTCAAAAACAACGATTTTTTTTTAATTTTGAGTCATTACACCTAATTGTTTACATGATCAACTTTTGTCTACAATAACTTAACGCTTATTTCATTATTTAAAAACCAGTGTATTAAATAAATAGATGGTTAGATATTATATTTTTAACACTGAAACTAACCATGTACGAAGTATATAATTAAAAGTACAAAAACGGCCTGAATTTATAATTATTATATTTAAAGTCAAAGAAGTAATGTACCTAAATTTTCATGTATGTATTATTATAATTATTATCTAAGTATATTGGTTCCTTTAAAAAGCTGTTTTTGTACTATGCGAAATGCTTATTTAAAACGAATAAATTCTAAGATTAATATCAATTTTAAATAAAAATAATATTTCATGAGGACTATTGTACAAATATTGTAAGATTTTAGTCAATAGAATATTATGTATCATCAAAATGTCTTAAAAGTTAAAATGGTATATTTAAAATTAAAGAAATTTGCTTATTCACTGGATGATATTTGATGAAATATAAAACGATTAATTGATCAATGCCAGTATTTTATTGTAAATAGTAAATGTGTTACATTAAAACGGAAATCAAATTGATAAGCGCATTTTTATTTCTCCATGTTCAATAACAAAACCAAGATTTACTGTAAGATGTTTTATTGAAAAAAAATATTCAATTTTATCAATAACATTGATAATAGTTTCTACTAGTAGGTGCCGAATGATATATAACTTGTTCAGTAAAACGAGATTCCCTGTACTTGCACATACTTCAAGCTACATGAAGTAGGTAACTTAAACTGACTATTGTACATAAAATTCATAACAAAAATGATGATGATCAAATAATAGAAACAACTTACATGCAAGTCATTTGTACAAAATATCACAATAATAATACATAGTATTATTAAGAAACTTAACACATTATATAATTACAATTATTATTCTTTTTTAAGTTTCTGAATCACTACTACAAAACTGTGTGAACAGGAGATGACAACATAAAGATGTCAGCAACTCATTTTCTTTCTCTACATCTACAAAATAATTATATTTCATTGATAACTAAGAAAGCATCATTACTATTATACTACGCAACATTCGGAGCTCCTTGACACTGAAGTATGTGCAAAAACAGAATATGACACAATGTTGTTCGTGAATCATTTTGTAAAATTACATTTCTGAGTTACTTTGTTCTGAATGAAAGTCTATAATTAGCCCTGACATCTTTATCTTAAATTACTAGAGAAACACAACATTGGCAATCTTTACACATTTTGGATGCTGACTGAAGTTAACACTTAATGAACAAGTAAGTACTAGCGGACACAAAAATACCAATCCAAATTTTTAAGTTTTCACATGTTGATTTCATCTAAACTCATAAATTTGGATGCTGTGTTCCGGTACATGGCTTAAAGTCAAAGATTGATACCTGAAAATCAACACAAAATTCACTAGTTATTATTTATTCGGAATTACCAAAATGCACAAAGTAAAAGTATGTACACATTAATTAAATTCTATTCTAATCTTACAGCATATGAATAAGCAATGGCAATAAGCCAGACTGGAGTTTCTAGCCTAATTAAGTATGACTAATTAGATAAATTAGGGGCACAAACTGGGCTTACATCCGAGCTGAATAATGTGTTAACAAAGTTAAATCAGGAAAGTCAATATAATGCTAGTTCTTTTGAGTGTTAAACTTATGATATCACTAATCGCTCTGAACTACTGTAATCTATAACCCCAGTCTTGTGGATAAGTAATTAGCATTGCTACAAGTCCTATTTATTTTTAGAAGCTTGTTAAAACCACTCCAGTTAAAAAAGTAAGTTAAATATTCAATACTTGAATGCTACATGTTCAAACCAATAAACCTACATTACTAAATAAAAACACAATAGGTAGCCAACAGCAACAATAACAACCTTGAAGGAGTGATAACAACCTTACTTTGATAAATAACACAGTTCTTTGACTCAAAAATATTCTTACTAAGTATACTTAATGAGTGAACTTTGTTTAGTAATGTAAGTTCACACTACAAATAGGGGGTTTCATAATACATCTTGAGTCGGAATGTATTGTAATAATAAAAAAAAATATTTATCTATGAATGAAATAAAACAGTACTCACCATTCAGAACTCCGATGATAATAATAACCTTCTATTGTGGCCGCAGATTTATGGAAGCATATATAGTAAAAACCAGCAAACGAAGCACCATTTATGTCCTTTATTGTGTGATCTGGCACTAAAAAGTGTTCTTTCCACCTCATAAACACATAGTCAGCCTTTTCAAGAGAGTCATAGTCAAACGAATCCGAATTGAATGTCTTTAAGTAAGGTACAAACAAATCAAATTTGCTCTGAAAATAAAAGTTTTAAGTGTAATAATGCTTACAATGAATATTACAATGATGTAGTAAAGCATAAGCAATAACACTCACCCAATGTTTCCTATCCACATCCTCATCAGCATCCCACTTTCTTGTGAGAAAGGGGTATTTGGCTGATATGATTTCTCCATCGAAAAATGTTGTTAAAGTGGGAAACTCCTCAGTTAAACCTTTTATTTTTAAATACCCACAAAGGTATGAATTTTCCTCATCTACATGCTGTAAATACAATGTTTAAATAAATAGCTTGTTATAGTAGTTTCATTAAACAACTATATATCACGTAATTTCTTCCTCCAACAATATTTTTGACATGTCGGTGTATGTCCCAATTAATAGATAAATGTATTTATATACTGAAATTTAACACATACACTTATAATTGTGCGTTGATTTCTAATTTTATTAATATTGCGTACTTTGTTTTTGTTACTAACCTGTAAAACCACTTCGACTTCATATGAGTTACCTTTGCTTTTTTGGTGCCCTTGAAACTTGGAACCGTTATAGAGCAGAGACTTAGTTACTCCAGGCTGTTTCGAATTTGCTGGAGGTGGTGGAGTTATATCAACTTTAACGGGCATTATTTTTCCATTAAAACGGATGACAAAGCTTTCGTAAGTATGACAGATGATAGGTTGTCCTCTTCAACAACTGGCGCCTTTTGACAGTTCGTCGTTTTTCCAGCAAATTCTATGAATTAAAACTTAAACTATTTTCAATACTGTGCCCAGCTAAAGTAAAATTATCTATTTCGTGGTATTTAAAAAGTATTTTACTTGTAGATTTTTGTAAAAAGGAAGTGAAAGTTGCGGCTACTCGCTTTCCAGACCTCGCAAACAGATTAAAAATAATTTGGCATCTCGTGACACTGACAGGGCACTGAGCGTGATTTCGAGCAAAGATACAAAAAAGATACAAATATTGAAAATAGGATTTTGAGCATCCTCTAATGCCGGCACCACACTGAACACTCTATCTATCGTCCAACAGTTCAATTACTCGAATTAGCCTTTCACGTGTAGAGAAAAAGTTACAGTGCTTTTTTTTTTATTGGAGTATTGGAAATCATCAAATGACTCCTCCAGCTCTGGGCAGAGCGGTAGGGAGTGTCAGACTTCTACTGACTAAAAACCATGTTCCTTCTTAGCCCTTGCACCGAGGCCGTGGTATCTCTTTCGAACAACCCACAGCCCCGACGGGCGTCGGCCCTTGCATGTTGCTGACCAACATCTCTTTGAGGCGCGCGTGGAACACGAACGCGCCGTCGACACGGCCTGCACGGCCTGCACGGCCGACAACGTTTTTTAAAATAAATAAATAATTATACACAATGGTTTTATTCAACGATAATGGTCTTATGGCCAATGTCTTTGACAGAGGGGTTGGTCCAACTGTTCCAATTCTAGAGATTATTCTTTTAAGATGTTATCTGACTTTTCCTTTCCGTCCTGTCGTGTGCACGCTTCCTAAATTACCCAAAAGCCAAGATTCATTTTTTTGGTATTCAATTTATAAATCATCGTTTGTCTATGGAATAATGGTAGGGTTTCATCGTTTCGTTGGTTTCGTTGACCGATTCACTTGTAAAGATTGTTTTGTTTTGTGACTAATTTAATAAAAAGGATTAAAGTATTATCATGATTTCGTTTCAAACATCAAACGTGATTCCGGCTGAGAAACGTTACAGTTCAATCTACGTTTTGTGATCTTCAAGCAATACTAGTGATATTTTTCCCACATAATTATGGTTAACTGACGTTATACTGTGCATCCTCAATTATGGCAGAGCCAGGTTATTACCACAGTGATTACGTTCGACACCCAGTTCTCCACGAGCTCGGTGTCAAGTATGGAATTAAAACTGAGTGTATTCCAGAAATAGCATTGCCGTCTAAGTTGGAGGAGCTCAAGGATGTCATACGTAGAGAAATACGTAAAGAACTTAAAATAAAAGAAGGAGCCGAGAAATTACGGGAAGTGGCCACTGACAGAAGATCACTCTCCGATGTTGCTAATATCGTGAAAAAAGCTAACATAAAGCTCAATGAACTCAAATCAGATCTCCAGGAACTGGAGTCTCAACTTCTTTTGTCTCGTGGTCAGTCCACTCCCACTTCACCTGAAGACCTGTCTTACGATGAAGAGATTATTCTGGCTTCTGAAGCAGCCCAGCAACAAAGGCAACTTGGTGAAGCTACAACAGACAGAAAACTGGCATCACTTGAAAAACAGTTAAACATTGAGCTAAAAGTGAAGCAAGGAGCTGAAAATATGATACAAAGTATCACAAGCAGCAACCAATCCAGAGACAAGAAGTTACTTGCTGAAGCTCACCAAATGTTAGCAGATTCGAAAGACAAGATTGAATATTTAAAGTTACGTATTTCTAAGCTGACCAAACAACAGAAAGGTGATAATGCAGGAGCCAATGGAGATGGAAAAACTTCTGAAAGTGGAATTGCTGCATTATTAGATGAAAGAATTGCTGAATTGAGAAATCGTTTAAGAATTGAGGCAGCTGTGGTGGAAGGATCCAAAAATGCCATAAGACTTTTACAAAGTGACAAGAAAGTAACTGACAAGAAGGCTTTACAAGAAGCTCAGACAAACCTTTTAGAATCATCACAGAAGTTAGATTTGTTGCGCAGATCTTTAGATATGCGTAGACAAGAGCTACCTTCTGAGAGCCCTGCATTTATAGAATTAGGACATGAATTACGCAGTACAGGATCTAGCCCTGGATACGTAAGTTTATCTGGGGGCAGTGGGTCAAGGGCCCAATTTTTATCTCCAGCTCCTTTGATCAGTCCTTGTGTTCAAGTGACTGGAACATTAGAAGTAAGATTGATGGGCTGTCAGGATCTGCTAGAAGATGTTCCTGGTAGAACTCGTCGTGACCCTACAGCTAGCCCTTCGGACTTGAAGTCATTTGTTAAGGGAGTTACAATACGTAATTCTATGAAGTACACATACAGCATTAAGGAAGACACAAGCAATGAAATAATGGCTGTTTTAAAACTAGACAACCATAATGTTGCACAGACCAGTTGGAGGCCTTGTTCACAACAAGCATGGGATCAAAGGTGTGTTGGTTGCAATTTTACTCAGCAGTTTTGTTCCATTCTACAATAAATTGCATGTAGTGTTTCAAAGATTTTGTAATCAATTTTTAAATCCAAATAATTTTCTGCAGTACGTTTTAATAGGTCAATTAATATCATTGATTATAGGTACTTCATAAATAAAAAGTATTATTGTCACCTTATAAGATAAATTCCTACATTATATAACAAAATAAAGTATTAATTGAATTTATCTTTGTAACTTGGCTTCCTTGAATTATAATCTTTATAATTCTTTGCTATTACTCATATCTTATCTACATGCCGTACACATATATTTGTAGTATGACTAAAAGTTCTACTTCACAAATATTGCTGTACTCTTCCACCACTAGACAAAAATGAGTAAACAGACATAGGTTTTGAAAATGGAGTACATTCAACTTTTTTCATGATACAGTTTTTTTTATGAACTTAATAAATAGCATTTCAACTAACATTATTGTAAAACTAAAAATGAACTCTAGCATATCTCTTTTAATATTTTCAGATTCACCATCAAGCTAGACAAATCAAGAGAACTTGAAATTGGCATTCATTGGAAGGATTGGCGTGGATTGTGTGCTGTTAAAGTTTTAAGATTGGAAGAGTTTATTGATGATATAAGACATGGTATGGCGCTGGAATTGGAACCACAAGGCCTTCTATTTGCAGAGATCAAGTTCTTAAATCCTATCATATCTAGGAAACCTAAGCTACAGCGTCAAAGAAAAATTATCAAACAACAAGGCAAGAATATACCTAGGCCATCTTATGGTGAAATGCACATTCCAGCTGTTGTGCTAGGCAGACTTCTGAAACGCTCTTCTCCCTCCATCCAAAACATTCAAACTGCTCATATGAATCAGTCCCAGCAACATAGCTTTGAGTCTGCTTCTATTGATAACAGAGAAATTGAAAATCCGAATGTAACATTGGGTGGCATGGCTGGTATAAGACCTTTAGGTTTACCTTCCACACCTATTACTCCTCAATTGCCTATCACACCCCCACCTCAACCAATATTGCCTATGCAACCACCTCCTAATGTTTCTACTCTAAGAATGGAGAAAGAACTACAGGAAGCATTTGCATTCTTAGAAGACTCTTATACAAGGGATAATTATGTCACAAAAGAGCCACAAACCCCTTCATGTGATACACCATTAGTGGAGTATCCACCTTCTCCATCACCTAAATTGGTTCTGGAATTCCCAAATAATGAAGAACAAATAGTTGAGATTACCAGCAACATGAGAATATCATCTTCCCGTTCATCATCAGTAATAGATACTTTAGGAAAAGAACTGGATACTAGAAGACAATCTGGTGAAATGTCTATGGAAAGTTTCAGATTGTTAAGTGTTCTTGGAAGAGGACATTTTGGCAAAGTAATTCTTGCTCAATACAGACCCACAAATGAATATTTCGCAATAAAAGCTTTAAAGAAAGGTGATATAATAGCAAGAGATGAAGTAGACTCACTGCTATCTGAAAAAAGAATTTTTGAGGTAGCTAATGCAATCAGACATCCGTTTTTGGTAAACTTGTTTGCATGTTTTCAGACTGAACAGCATGTGTGTTTTGTGATGGAATATGCAGCAGGAGGTGATCTGATGATGCACATACATGCTGATGTGTTCACTGAACCTAGAGCAGTTTTTTATGCAGCTTGTGTAGTATTAGGCCTTCAGTATTTACATGAAAATAACATTATTTATAGGGATTTAAAGCTAGATAACTTACTTTTAGATACTGAGGGGTATGTTAAAATAGCTGATTTTGGTCTCTGCAAAGAAGGTATGGGATGGGGAGACCGTACTGGTACATTTTGTGGTACTCCTGAATTTCTTGCCCCCGAAGTTTTAACTGAGACTTCGTATACTCGGGCGGTAGACTGGTGGGGTCTCGGCGTCTTAATATTTGAAATGTTAGTTGGCGAATCGCCTTTCCCTGGAGAGGACGAGGGTGAAGTTTTTGACTCGATTGTTAACGATGAAGTTCGTTACCCTAGAACACTGTCATTAGAAGCCATCGCGCTCATGCGTCGTTTGCTTAGAAAGAATCCAGAAAGACGCTTAGGGTCGTCTGAGAGAGACGCCGAAGATGTAAAGAAACAGGCTTTCTTCAGAAATGTTAATTGGGAGCAATTACTCTTGCGTAAGGTGAAACCACCATTTGTGCCAACAATAAATAATTTAGAAGACGTCAGCAACTTTGACAGTGAATTCACATCCGAGACAGCAGTGCTGACGCCACCCAAAGAACCAAGGCCGCTCTCTGCCACAGACCACAAGTTGTTCCATGACTTTACCTATATGGCAGATTGGTGCTAGTTTAGAATTGTTTCAACCAATTTGAATTTAGATTATAATTTCATGATATTAAATAGATGACTAAAAACCCCCATTGCCTTACAAAGTGTGTGAAGATTTCTGTATTTTGATAATAACACTGTTATCTATACAAAAGAGTTCTAATAATATAGATTCTCTTGTTAACTTGTATTTAATGCAGTTAAATGCAATATTTTATAATAAGCTGTATAATTTAATGTTCTTATATAGTGCTAATGTTTATTTTTTTAAAACGACGTGTTATAGATTTATATATTGTGTAGTTATGAAATTAACTTAGATACTAATAATAATTATAAGTGAAGGCGTGTCAAATCATATTACGTTTTCAGTCAATTGTATTCAGTAAAATAAAGTTATCACCAACATACATCTTTATTTATCTACAACAACTTGAGTATTTTTGAAAAAAATAAAACTACAGCTTTGGAATTGTAAGTTTCTAATATTACATTTGGTAAATGAGCATAATTTCTGGAATTGATAACTGATCCATAGGAAAACAACATTTAGTACAAACAAAATAAGGTTTATATACATCCAATTTCCAGAAGGCCAAGGGAAAAAAAACACAAAAGTAACTAACACAAGAGCATTTCCATTAAATTCACTTGTAGAAAATAAATTGTAACAATAATTCATTGACTGTTGTGCTTACTCAGTTTGTCGTATGACACATTAAAGCTCTCAATGCTCTGTGTACTTTCCAACAGACCAATATTTCTGTCAAGTGCTTTGATGGGCTGCTGTTACTTCAGTCAGCCAGTTCAAGCCACAAAGCATTCAGGCTCTACTCCTAGCCACATTTAGGTAACGCGCGGTACACTATTGTCCCAGGTAACGCGCGGTACACTATTGTCCTAATTTAATCCCCTGTGAGATTATGTTCAGCATGGATTATGTTGGCATGAGAACTTTAACACGAGTTTCGAGTCAGTAGGCTAATTTTGTGTTATGTTATGCCTAGAAATACTGAACAGCCACACTCTGAGACGTTAATTATACTCATTCAAATAATCAGTTGATTAGTATATGACACATGATAAAAAACCTCTGCCATATTTTTCAGTAGTGTTATATTATAACATTACAGTCAAGTATAGTTTATTTTTGATTATATTTTAGTGACATCCCTGAGTGCAGCTATACTTAGGTTAGGTATAAAAAATATAGAAGGATCAAACAAGCTTTCTAAAACTCCATATTCATACAATAATCAGTTTCCACCATCATCACAAGGCAGAAGAGAAATAACAGCATTTGACCTATTATTGATCTCAGATCAGGATCAAGTAAAAATAATCTTTTAAGAATATACATTTGACTGCATCAAAATATATACAATTCTAAAATGTTATAGAAAATTGCCCCTGGCAGTATCCTATGTGATAAACCTATGGGTATTTGCAACAATCATTATTCACAATAATTTTTGTCAACAACATATTTTGGTGCACCCATATGTAAGATAACATTTTCTAAAATCTATTAAAATTTTTCACACTTCAAATTGAGTATTTATCTAATATTTATAATTTACTAAAGTAGAAGACCAAAGATACAGTTACCACTCAATTGACTAATACAAATGTTATTGTAGGACTCGAAGACAATTTTTACATTAAAAATAGAGAAAGAAAAAAGTTATAGACTGTTTACACTCTAAAATATGTACACATTTCTCACACAGAGCTGACAGTCTCAAAAAATATTAAATCAATATAGGATACGCTCACATACGTGAGCCTTTTTGTTGAAGCACCTTGGCACGGTCTGTGGGTTCTATGTCATTGCTGTTAAGGGAACTGCCACACTCTCGGCTAACAACACAAAGGAACTCTGCATGTTCTTCATTACCATAGTTATATTGAGAGCCAATGTTTATCAGCTGTTCAAATTTCCAGCCATCTGACATAGTGGACACCATTTGTGTCAACTCTTCTTCATGAAACTGTAGCACTCTATACACATGCTTCTTAGAATCTTTCAAGGGCCTTCTTTCTCTTAAACATATTCTTTCCTTAACTAATCTTATAAGTTCAGTTATATTATAAAACTCGGCTTCTTCCAACACACCCTCTTCGGCGATGTCATTGTTAATAACCAGTTTACCGTGGCGAAGATAATTGAGGACTGGTGAAAAATACGTGGGATCTCTGTCTATTAAATAAGCGCCAGTTTCGTCCTGGAAGCAGACACACTTATTTGATGTGACAAATGAACTAAAACTCATTAACATACAAAAAGACAATAAGAAATTCTACAAACCCTGTCTGAAATCAAATCGCTGTCCTCTTGAACTAATCGATATAAAAATGAATTAGGATCTCTAGATAACGTTGTTTTTGTGGTCAGGAAATACGTTCCACCAACATTAAGCTTAACCCACTGTTTACTGCTCCTCCTTTCATTGTTAAATTTCTGTATATTTTCGTCCAAAAAATCACCGTCACCAACTCGATCCGCCATGGCGTACCATAAACAAAACAAACAACTTTTTGTTGCTTGTTCGGTTCATTTGACGGCGGCGTCTTGGTTTAGCGTCCATCCCGTCAACCCATGGGTTACGTTAAAGACGAGTGTACATGAACGGAATCGAGAAGTTTATGATAGATAATTTTCAAACATTTTCCTTTTGAATGGAATCTTCTGTTCTATCAATTATTATATTTTTCTGAGCCGTATACTTTTATAATAAAATTTTATTGAACCGACTGAACTAAACTATCATTATTATTTATTTATTATCACAATATGTTTTCCTTGCCATTATATTCGCAGATCACCGATACCGGTCAGTGGGTCGTCTGCATTCATCATCAACGTTTTGCTCAGACTGTGACACTAATGGCATAGAAATAGTAGTACTTACGTAGCGCAGTAGACCCTATGCGAACACAAAAAAAATCTTTACTAACGAATGACACCCTTACTGATTCGTCATGTCTGTCTGTCTGTTTCTTTTTTCATCAAACCTATTCGTGTGGGGTGTCTATAGGTAGGTCTTTAAATCCTATTTGATTCACACGGCGACGCAAAATGTAAAATATAAATATTATAAATACATTTGATTAAACATAATAGACAGCATCATGTTATGTTTTGTAATTCAATGTTTGTAAAACTTTAATAATTATTATTAAACACTTTAAAAACTTACTTGAGTGTAATTTTTAGTCTTTCCTCCGGACTGATGGCTAGGCTCATGTTTGTGTTTGATTTAGTAATAAAAGGTTTTAAGAGTTTTAGTAATTCATGAAAAACATGTAATGGCATTATAGGTTTTTTTTTATATTCAAACGATTGTGTAGACATTGCTTTAGGTAGATTTCTCTATTTATTTTTGTTTATGGTTGTGAGATTGACTTTCAGAAAAAAAAACACTATTCCTGAGGTTTTCGTTTCGTCCGCTGTTGTTTGTGTCACTAATTTGCCAATATTTATTGGTATTTTACAAGTTTTATGTGCTATAAACATACTGTTTAGGTATTGAGTATTAAAAAAAATCGTAAGCAATTGTATTAATATGATATAATGTACGTTTGATATAGGCTAGAGTCACAATGAACAGTAATTTGGATAATGATAGGTCACTCACTAGCAAAATGCATCCAATAGATTTAGCACCCCAAAAAATTACTATAGTTAAAAGTGTTACAAATTCAGAAATGAAAATGGCTCACTTAATCCCGGGACAAGCTAAAACGACAGGTTCAAGTCAAATAATAGCACACGCTAGCCCAGCAAGTGGCTTGATGCGTCCAGGGCTTGCTCAAATTATTTCTTCAAGTGTTGCTTCACAGGTATGCGCTTTTACGGATTTTGAAATTTACTCGTTTTAAATACATTCTAATATCAACAGAAAATAATTTCTTAAAACTTACTAATTATATACCTATTTATTGCTTTAATTTGGCCAGATGCAGGCTATGCAGCTCCATAAGCATTTTATTAAATGGAAGTAACTGCTGTCTACATAACCATATGCTTAACCCTTTGTGTGCCGAAACGTATATCCACGCGAGACACAATGGCTTTTTAATTGACTCCATATAAACGGCATACAACAAGTTAAACCATGTTTCAAAATTTACAGCCTCAGATGATAATCAGTGGATCACCAATATTACAAGGAGCCCAGATTGTCAGCCAGGGGTCACAGCTCATTGGTCAGAACTCACAGATAATGTCCCAGTCACAGTTGATTACACCAGGCCCTATTTTAAGTCCTGGTACACAGATTATAAGTCAAGGAACACAGTTGTCTGCACAAGTGTCTAGTTCGAATAATGCAGGGTCAACAAATATTGCTAATGTGACCTCTTCTGTGGGTGGCACTCAAGTCTTGAATGTTGGAGGACAGCTTGTGAGTGGTGCGGGTAATTTAGTTGTTAATCCAACTGTGCGGACACTTCCACCCACAGTGAGGGTGCTGCCTCCATTGCCTCACCATAATAACAGGCCAGGTAATAATTTAACATAAACTATTATTTTTTCAATAAATGCAGATCCTAATTTGATCTTTATTTATTTCTTGTGAACAACAAAGTAAAGTGAAATAAAAACTTCTTAGCTGTGCTGTCAAGTGTGAATGTGAGCAGTACAAGTGGTGTGTTGGTGAGCAAAGGCGTGGGTGTTGGAGTAACGAGCCACGTCAGCCACGTACCGCGTGGCCTTGCCGCCGGCGCCTCGCTTGCCGTCCGCCCTGTCACACCTGCATCTAATTCGGCAGCTTCCGGTACAAAATTACCTTTTATACATAAATATTGTCATTTTTTTAATGTTAACTATGCCCCATGATGTTATAAGAAATATTTGGACTGCTGCATGTAAAGTGCAACTGCTCACTTGATCAGAAACCTAGAAACAACTGTTTAAAGAAATTTTCTTTCATACTCAGAAAAGATATGTTTTCTTCTATTATAAGTAAAATACAATTTGCTTAGATATTTTCCATCCAATTAATTGTAATAAAACGGTTACTACATCAGGTGGTGCATGGTCTAATGTTGCACGAGGCCCCCGCAGCACGCTGGTGTATGGACAGCGAGGAACGCGCGCGCCTGTTCCGACGTCATCACCTGCCCAGCAGTCACAATCGACACACTCCACTGTTGTTACTCTACCTACTACATCAGTACTCACTTGTAAGTAGCCTAATATAACAACACTATAGCCCTCTGGAGTCTGGACTATAGAAAACCTACTCAATGGAGGCCTAAATATTCAGGAATGAGATGCCAACATGAACCAATTTCTAATTTATAAGATTTTAATGTGGGATAATTTTCAATAAACATCCAACAACCAATTTAAAAAAAAGTCTTGTAGTGTGCACGGGGAGTGCCACTTATGGCAGCCAAGAACTGATCTCTCAAAGAAAGTGAGACTCAGGTTCTGAAAGGGTTTTTTTTATTATTTGTAATGTTATTTGCAGCAAGTGGTGTAATATCAACTGCAGGGCGAGGCGCTCCACCGCGTGCCCTCACACCCACCCCTGTGGCGACTGCACCGAGACCATTACCACTATTACAGAGGAACTACCAACCAGCTAAGGTAAAAAACGTGATATATTCCAGATTATAGCTACACTTTTTTGCCCTAAAAAGGAACAAATGTGGATTTTTCAATTTATTTCTCGAAACAATAAACAGACATGTTTAGCAACCAATCCTTACTCTCAGCGTCATGCAAGCGTCAAACGCAATACGGCCGTACGCCCCTATCCTACATATTTACAGACGCACAAATGCGCTTATGCTAAAACTCGTGTGGGTCAAATATATAAACTCGTCGCACTCGCCCGAGATTTTCATACACCCTTAATTTAAGTGGGATAATTTAATAATAATTATTGAAAGGCTAAGAACAATAATTACTTGAGACCTCATAGATGTGTCAAATGCGGAGTATACCACAAAACTTCAGCACAAAGAAAGATATAACCACACCTGCCGAATGCGCACTTTGCTCTTGCGACCACTCAGGTCAACGGTAAAGGCTGTGCGAGGTTTATAAAAATCTTAGCTCTGAGAAACAAAAACTGCATTCCACAAAAATGGGTGTATACCCAAACTACTACAAAAGCCTCGGCCGCTTTACTAACTACATCTGCCTTCAACATACGAGCCCCAACAAACACGCATCAGAAATGGTATGCGTATCATACATGCTACATTATCCCTGAGTAACATAGGCTATATTTATTACTTGTTTAAAAAATAATATTCACCCGTGCAAAGTCGGATAGGACCTTGCTTGGGCTACTGCACAGACAATCTTCACTTACCCTGTGTAACAAACTGACAAGTTTATTGTTCCATCATAAAACCAATATGGACATATGAGATTCAATTATGGTGTAACGTCATGTGCATTCAAAGAAGTCAAAACAGTACTCTGAAGGTCCTAGCAGCGGCGCCCTGGTACGCAAGCAACTCCCCACCATCCTAGATTCTTCTAGGAAATACACAAGTGAATGTGAAAGGAAAATACAAAGGCAAACCTCCTTTCACATTCACTTTTGTTGTTAAATCATACAAACTGCGGTACTCAGAGATATTTAATGATTACTTAAGCCGTCACTTAGTAAAGGTTTGACATACTTTTGTATGACAAAACTGTCAAAACCTTTACTAAGTGATGGCCTAAGTAATCATTAAAGCTCTCTGAGTGCGGCAGTAAGAGACTTAAGAAAGCTGACGTCGTGCTGCCTGAGTAGAATTTGGAGATGGTACTGATCTATACTAATATTATAAAGCTGAAGAGTTTGTTTGTTTGTTTGTTTGTTTGTTTGAACGCGGTAAACTCTGGGACTACTGGTTGGAATAGAAAAACTCTTTTTGTGTCGGATAGTCCATTTATCGAGGAAGGCTTTAGGCTATATAACATCACGCTACGACCAATAGGAGCGGAGCATAAATGAAAAATGTTGCAAAAACGGGAAAAGATATTCCTTTTTGAGAGCTTCCGTTGCGTGCGCTGCGAAAACGGTTTAAGTTACGTAAATATCATGTACGACGGAATTGTTCCTCTTTAAAAGTTCTAAAAAAAAGTCCGCGACAGCATATGTCTATCTTTTAAGATTGACTCACTGTAACCATTTTTTACTATTAAAATGTTAGCTTAAAAAGAATGATATTTTGCGAAGCTTATTTAACCCATATGGTATTAATCTATATCTAAATAAATGTGTTTGTTAGCACAGAAATTTAATATAGAATATTTGTGCCCTTTACTCTATACAGTTTAAACAAATATCTTAGAAGATATCGCAATGTAAAAATATCCGCGCGACAAAATAATTAAGCGCGCGGCAGTCATTCGGTCCGGTGCGGTAGGTTAGTGGGGATTCTGGCCTCCGGGGACTCCGGAGAAATTCATATTCAAAATATTTACTGCACCATAATGTTTACAATGTGTTACTGTATATTTAATAGTAAGAGATACCAATAGTAATTCACACTTTAATAAAATCTAAACTAATATTATAAAGAGGAAAGATACGATTTTTTGTTTGTTACGATTTAACTCAATTTATGTTGACATTTTGTTATAAGCAATATTATGTGACGCAGACGAAGTTGCATGGGTCAGCTAGTTCTATATAAATGTTATGTCTGTTTCCACAATTCTTTTTGACGTGACAACGTCTTATAAATTGGTTTGCCGGGTGACACTTCAAGAAACTGCGTTACGCTCCGCTCACGTTATGCGCTCACAATGAGAGCGAGTGAGAGGCACGCGTCCAGAGCGAGAGAGAGAGAGTGAGAGAGATAGGCATACACACCGGTTCATGTCTTGCGCTTCTATTTTCGTTGTCACGTAAAACTTTCGCCCGTATACCGACTTTACAGGCAACCAATTTTTTTTATAATCAGGTATGAATAATAGTAGATGAGAATAAACATCATCATGTGTATCTTCATAATGTTCATGTCCCAGGTGGTGGGAGTCGCAAGCGTGGGCGTGCGCGGCGTGGTGGGCAACAGTGCGCCCGCGCAGCTGTACTACGAGGTGCCGCGCGGCTCGCCCGCCCGCGCGCTGGCGCCCTACCTGCACCAGCCGCAAGCCGCGCCGCCGCACACTCAAGGTACTACATTGACCCGTCGGGGCTGCGGGTTGTTCGAAAGAGATACCGCGGCCTCGGCACAAAGGGCATTGGGGCATTACTGCTCATTACCTCTCACATAACGATACCTCTATGCTCAAGGGGCGCATAGCAATTAGATAATATCTAAAGTGTGCTTTACGCCCTTTGAGCCCAGAGGTATCGATAAATGAGGCTTGTATGTATCCTTCTACTAGGAACATTGTGTGCTGACTTTGTGTTGATATGTTTTAACTCTTATTTGTAGTAACGGTGGTGAATGCAGTATCGTCGTCTCAGGAAACCCGCGTGCCAGTGTCCTCCGTCCAAACTCAGCAAGTCTTGCCTAGACCGTCCATTCTCAGGAAGAGGGAACTAGATAGGTATGTTCCAATAATAATTATTCATTAATATGGCTTAAAACAACTTAGCAAATGCATCAATTATTTCGAAGTATCTAAAACTACATAGTAAAAAATAATGGAAAATATGAGACTTAAAATTACTATTCATAGTATGATACCTTATTGTAAATATAAATAATTGCTATAATATTGCTAATGATAACACACATACTTATATATATTTTTACTTTTCCCATCCTGAAGCGCATTCCATACTAGTCAACACTCAATCTTTAGGTAAATATGCAACTGATCCTTAATTTTATTTTATAAATTGAAATGGTAGTGGCTATGGTGGTGGTGGTTGCAAGCACGACTGCAGGGCATGAGGTCCTGGGTTCGAATCCCGCGTCGTGCAAAGTGATATTGGGTTTTTCCATCAGGAAATTCTTAATAGCAGCCACAGAGACTGAATTTGTGCTTGGTTGATTGCAATAGGCTTGCCCGCTTAAATATAACTGGCGAAATGTTGGTGTACCATTAGGTACACCTCTGCCTAACCTTTCGAAGATTACAGGCGTGATGATATGAGGTTTTATAGCAGATTTTGTATGTCGTTAGTTCTCCATGCAAGGCATCCAACGTGGGGCGCTGGGACGACGTGCCGGTGGGCGGCGCGTCGGGCGGCTCCACCACCATCAGCGCCTCCTCCTCGCCCGCGCCCGACGACGAGCTGCCGCACGAGCCCGACCTCAGCCCGCGCAAGAAGCCCAGGAAACAGATGTAACTAACGTTCACACAATACATACATAAATAGATAAGGTTGATGCTCCAGGGTAGCCCGCCTTTTTCATTAAATAGTCACTCAATTAAGTAATATAAACTGAGAGGGTTGTTTTGTTGATTTTAGTCATTATTACTCAATAAAGTCACATTTGTCTCGAATACTATTATATTTAACATACAACCTGACACTGACGGGAAAATTGCAAAAAAACGTAAGAAAATTCGAATTTCGCGAGCTACCCTGAAGCATCAACCATAATACAATGCATAATAAAGATATTCGACCGGCTTATGTAGTTACCAACTTTTTGGGCTAACTTCTGTTGGACTGGCGATACATGAATGAGCGTCTAAATTAATACAACAGTGGATGTTGCTAGCATCATCATATCTTCTCTCATATTGGTATCTAATTATTATGCAAATTTGTAACACTTATACTGCTCTTACCTGTGAAATAGAACGTAAATTGGCAATAATAAAGACACAATATTTAATTTTTTCTGTTCATTGTAGGTTGAGCAGTGAAGTGAGGCAATGCGACTACCAAGGAGAAGAGCGAGCACCCACGCCGCCTCCTGTCGCGTTCAACCCACCCAAACGTGAGTATCTCTCGATATACCGTAGTCGTTTTGTCAAGAGCGTACTGCCATCGTCATTGCATTTCCAACACTTCAATTACAGCAATCTAAACCTTATCTCAATTAAATAAAAGTGATTTACACTTTTTGAAACTAGACGAAAAGCTAAGCTCTCGACAAAATTACTGAATTTTCTCCATAAATGGACATTTGGCACTTATTGTGCATATTATTCTACAACGAGTTTTGAATAACAACGTTTCCGATACAGATGAGGAAGATAAACCAAAGTGGAAGAAAAGGATACGGAAGGTCGTCCCTGCGAGCGTCAAGGGTTAGATATTTTTTAAATTAGAAAATTCTGGAATCCAGAATTGGCATACGATTTGGAGCAAGATAAAGTCGAAACGGCAGGAAGAAAATTGAGCCTTTGATACAGAAATATACCCAAAGGTGGCTTTGTGGTACGAATTGTGGGTTCGATTCCCACTCAAACAAATATTTTCATAGCAGTTACAGGTGTTAGTTTTAGATTTTGTCATGGTTATGTCACATGCGTCATCGTGAGGTACCTAGTGTGGACCAAGGTACAAAACTATACTCACAGCCGTACATTGTCGTTTCAACGTTCTAATAAAACATTAAAGACTAAAGTCATTCTTTGTTTTTAGAATAAGAGATATTTGGTTCCATAAACTTTAGTGGCTCGAGTAGTGTACACTATACTGACAAATAAAAGTAAAGTTGGATCTTTTTATAATGGTTTCCCGACCTCAGCATAACCTTTTGAACAGCAGAGCGAGAACGCGTGGTGGCCCCGGCTACGCCAAGACAGAAATTCAGCGCGAATACCTAGAAAAAAAAAATTACAACATCATCAAATCATTCATCATCATTCAATCATTGCTTTCGTCTCATATTTTTATGTAAATAAATAAAATATCACACGCATTTTGTCGATTACTCTAAAACATTTGATGATCGCACAACACTGTATTTGAATCACTTCAAAATCATGACATCAAACCTTCTTAGAAGTATAGTTTCTGCGGAAAAAATTATTTCCCCACTTGTGAGTGTGAAATACATTTACACGTTAAATCTAATCGTAGTGTGATAAGAGCTAGTTTTACAATAAATGTGTTGAAAATGTTTTCTTGTCATATTGGAAATTTAAGGAAAATTTAACCCTGAAAATTAATTGGAAATTAAAGAGAACGAGCAACCATAAGACCCGGTATCCACCAAAGCGGAGACGAGCAGAGAGGGGAGGAGATGTGCCAAATTCGACCAATCACAGGAAGGGCGAAAGACCAGATGTAAATTTTAACTAATGTGATTGGCTGATTTCCGCACATCTGCTCTCGTCTCCGCTTCTCTCCGCTTTGGTGGGAACTGAGCCTAAATCCTAAAACCACAAAAAATTAAGTTGTGCAAGTGAGCCCCTCAAATTAACGAAAATCAATTGTTATTGCACACAGGTCCACTGTTGAGTTCGAGTTACGTGTGCGGTTGGCGCAGTACGGCGTTGCATTTCACACGTCCGTCAGACGTACGGCGACGGGAGCCGCGGACGCGCGATATCGTCGCCATCGCCAGCCAGAAGCATGTACTTACCAGCGCTGAGGGCTGGAAGGTGCATCATCTTACTGCGCAAATGGACGACTTGGTAACAACATAAATACTGCTCATAGGGCCGTTATTTGGGGTGAAAATGTAACAACATCAAAATCAAAGCATTTATTTCAAGTAGGCCAGTTACACGCACTTTTGAATAGTCGAAACAAATACAAATTAAGAAGAAGCTACAGTCCCAGTCACAAAAGGCATAATAACTGTGACTGTACTGTAGTTGCCCATTCCAAGTTCATAGGAACCATTCCAAATTAGGCACATTACTAACGCATCTAACATGCGTTCGTCGGAAGTAATCGTTTTAACATGTACTGTCGTTTCATCTAGATGTCCTTAGAATCTGACGTCGGGGAGCAGTTAGCAGGTCTCCTTCGAGCCTTAGAGACCGCTTCAGGACGCGCGATCTCTGCTCTGCAGCCACATTCACACACAATACTTGAGTTACTCAAGGTAGGTTCATAAATGGTAACGACATTAATGGTTAACATGGTTTTGGTAGATTCAAAGCTACCTTACTGCCGCACTCAGAGAGCTTTAATGAATACTTAGGCCATCACTTACTGCCGTACTCAGAGAGCTTTAATGATTACTTAGGCCATTACTTAGTAAAGGTTTTGACAGTTTTGTAATACAAACGTAAACGTTTGTATGTCAAATCTTTACTAAGTGACGGCTTAAGTAATCATTAAATATCTCTGAATACGGTAGTAAGTAAAGGTTTTGACAGTTTTGTTATACAAAAGTATGTCAAATCTTAATTAGGTGACAGCTTAAGTAATCATTAAATATCTCTGAGTACCGCAGTTAGAATGATAAGCTGTTAGTTAAATCAACATAATTATAGATTTCACGAACCGTGACACGATTATTTTAAATATACATTTCGATTGTTTCAGGGTAACATACAAAGAAGTAAAATCGTATGTGAAGGTATACAAGAAGCCCGCGAGGACATCCTCCGAGTCTTCACGCATAGAAACTTTGTATCAGACATTCTGACGAGACAAGCGGACAAGCGGTGCTTCAGAAAACACCGGTCGCAATCATAGCCGACTGTGAAATCTCGCTCAAGGAAAATAGACAGTATTTTCTTGTGATTGTATAAGTCTCACACCGACTTTCGCCTTACCCACATCATTTGCCACCTTCTAAATAAATTACTACAATGCATAATATTACTGCTGGTAATAATAAAAGCTCAAAGTATAAGAACTGGCGAAGTTGGGTAAAGCTGCAAGTGCAATATTAAGACTTGTACGGAAGTGCATTATAAAAGAGTTTCTTCCGAGAATATATTGAGGTTCTAAACTTGTAAATAGACATAAGTGTATGATAAGCAATGAAAAAAATATTTAAGTTGAGAAAAGAATGCCTTGAATGAGTTGTGTTGTTTTGGGACTTAATTTAGAAAATACATGATTTATAATTATATAATATGTTGTTTTTCTTTTAACTTAGTAATGTTTGAACCTCGCATCTGGCAGCACGGAAACACACTTTTCCGTGCTCCTATCGTCTTCTGTGGCTCAGAACAGTAATTTGCTAGACAGAGAAACGGCTCAATGCTATCGCACGCGGCAACGTCGACGATGCGGTCGGGAGCGATTCCGTGCTGTTCTATTATTAGGTGCAACCCATAACGAGCTGGTAAGAAATGTGTCGCACACCAAAAAACGCACCATTAAATTCAAATGTTCGCGTATTTTGTTGAAATCGCGTCATAATCGTTCTCTTGTATTTGAGATCGGCGCAACATAAAATAATATAATAATAATAATAAAATCTTTATTGGAACAAAAACAACAAATTTATTGCGTACGTAAATAGCTGCATTAGTTGATAACTGTGTCGCAGCTATTAACGCCCACCTCCAAGAGGGAGTCGACAGCGTTCCAGATTTAGCTTACAATACAATAGGGGTTAAAAAAGAAAACAATAACCACAAGCAAAAATAAAACAGTTAAAAAGTAGATGGTAAAAATTGAAATAATAAAGAAGTAAAAATAGCCAAAAAATAAAATAGGATAGGTAAGTATTTAATGTTGTGCATGTGGGGAGTGTTTTATGTGAGTGTAGTGCGTGTCTGTGGGTTGTATGTGTAGAGTGTGTTTGTGGAACCTTTCCACAGTTTCCACGAGCACACTCCACGCTACGTGTGTTTGGTGTGCATGTCTACGTAAGAAAAGTCTTTATGGTTTGACTAAATTCTCCAAATCATCGTATGTGAGAGTATGAAGCCATAGATCAGTAATTCTTTTGCAATCCCGGAAAGTACATGGGTATATAGAAAGCACTTTATTTACTCTGTTATAAAGCATGGGACTGCAGAAAATGAACTGGCGGCGAACAATTTCCAATTTAATACTCGATGTCGAGCAGACTCTGTCAGTAACACGTTTGTGTTTTCCACGATCTGGGTCAAAAGACAAGCTTAAATGTTTTCGCAACACTGTACTTAACACAAAAGAGTGCCTTACTGTCGGTAACTCCCATAGCGTGTACAGTTCGCTGGTAGGGAAACGATAGGGTTTGAAGGCCATTACCTTCAAGACAACTCTCTGCGCCCTCTCCAAACGCAACAGAAGACATTTACCAGCCCCACCCCAGGCGGAAATACAGTACGTTAACACGGAATGGGCAAGAGCAAAATACACAGTTCTCAGGGTAGAGAAACTGGCAGATGTCCTTAGATTTTTAAAAACAAAAATCAATTTTCTTACCCTAGAGACCAGCGAATCGATCTGCCCACTCCATGTCAACGTGCTGTCCACCCAGAAACCAAGATATTTTATGGAGTCCGTGCGCAAAACTTCAGGACAGCCACAGGCGGCAGTGCTAATTGTATGGCACGCATGAGCTGTCAGACGGAAGGGAGGGGCTGGCTGTGACGCTTTCCTTGGACTAAAAGTGATAAATTTGGTTTTATCCAAGTTGAGAGTGAGCAAATTCTGTGTGAGCCATCTCATAGTAACTCGCAAGGCTGACTCAGCTCGAATTCGAGCCTCGTTCCAGTCACTGCCACGAACCAGGATTACTGTGTCATCAGCGTAAGTAATTAATTTGGAGTTATTAAGATTGAGTTTGCAAAGCTCGTTTATGTAAACCAGAAAAAGCGTAGGTCCTAAGACACTTCCTTGCGGAACCCCGTAGGTAAGGAATATTTCTTTGCTAGTGTGGTTGTTTACCCTGATGACTTGCGAGCGACCACTAAGGTAACTCTTAAACAGACTAAGCGGTAGGCCTCTTATTCCAATCCTTTCTAGTTTACTGAGTAGAAGGGGGACAGAGACAGTGTCGAAAGCTTTAGAAAGGTGAAGGAAGATAGCGATAGATTTATCCTTGTTATTTAGATTTTGAGCTACTGAACCTATCAACTCTAATATGGCGTCCTCTTTGTTTTTACCTGATCTGAATCCATATTGGTTGTTTGCGAGTATATTTTGTGACCTTAAATAATCCAGCAGACGTTTGTTGAGTACTTTTTCGAGGAGCTGAGACATAATTGTTAAAACAGATATAGGTCTGTAGTTATTGACACTGTCTCTGTCTCCACTCTTGTGGATAGGGTGCACTACTGCCTTTTAAAAATCTTCTTTCATACTTCTCTATTACTCGTCATTTACATTACATATTTAAACAGACACTTGTTGCACTTACAGTTTGCACCAACGCGTGCAGAAAGCGTCATCTCATCAGTCACCTCATGGCCATATCATCCTTTACACAGTCCATTCATCGTTTCATTGTTCTTCCTCTACTAGTCTACTCTTATACCCATCCACTCAAACTTTCCTCACTACATTTTCCTCGTTCCTCCGCATCACTAATCCATACCACGACAACCGATTACCACACTTTCACTCACTTTCAGACTTTCTCTTACATACATAATCTCACGCCCTTTTCAAATAGGGGTAGGCAGAAACCACAGAACGCCACCTGCCATGATATCCTTACATACTCCTAAGACTAACTGCGGTACTCAGAGATATTTAATGATTACTTAAACCGTTACTAAGTAAAGGTTTGACATACTATTGTATGACAAAACTGTCAAAACCTTTACTAAGTGATGGCCTAAGTAATCATTAAAGCTCTCTGAGTGCGGCAGTAAGACTTCCTCTTATGTACTCATTTCATCTATTCGCGTAATACCGCACGCACGTCCCTCTTATCATTTATGACTTATGAGTCGGCCCAGTGGCGTATCTTGGGTGGGGCAAGTAGGGCACGTGCCCCGGGCGCTTTTCGAAGGGGGGCGCAAAATTCGAATTAAAAATCAAAATATACTACAATAAACTAATTCATACCGTTACTAAATATGCGATAATCATTCACTAAATTTGGTCGGTGTACATGCAGCCAAGCAAGACACTGTTATGGTCACGTTTTTCGGAACTATTTGAACTTAGGCATAATGTCATTCGATATTTTGAATCATTCGAAATTTTAATCGCTCGGCATTTCAATTTTCGATGTTAAGCGAATAACAATTTTCGACATTTTGATATAATCGATATTTAAATTTTCGATGTTTTGAACATCGATATTTTAAGCGTAGGTCATTGATATAAAAACTATATAAACGCAGTAATATATAAGTCAATGGCGTAGGTACAATATTTTAATCTTCGATATTCAAAATATTCAAATACGTACCTACCCTCCTAAAAATATGACCGATGGCTCATTCGATTTGGAATGACGTCTGGAGAAATGTTTTTCGAAGCTTTTTTAAACTAGATAAAATGACACCGTCAATGTTTCAGATTGAGATGTTTTTGTTTCAAGATTTCAGCTGCTAATAAGCTGTCAGAGTTATGTGAATAAAAATGTACTCTGTGGTGACATTTAATGTCAATTTGAAAGGAAAACAATAACCTAACCTATATAACCTCATCCAACTACATAATAATTTAATTTACATCGATTGGAAATAATTCCAATAAAATTAAATCGTAAAATAGTTCACCAATAGATACCGAAATGGCAAGTAGTCGCTTGGAAAGAATTGGAACTATTTACACACGGTAAGAATCAACTCATTTCCTTTTTCTGTTTTTTTTTTTGTTTAAATTTATTTTGAATTCGGAATTAAATATTTTCACGCGCCAAGGCATTTTTAGCGGGAATTTGGAAAATCCACTTAATTTCTAGTGCGTTCGTTAACAGTATCGTAAAAAATTTCTACTTTTTCTGAATTATGGCGTCTAAAAAAGGAGCAAAAGCTAAACATTTGTCTGTAGATTTAAATGAATTATTGAATGAATCACAGTTTCTTAAGGATTCTCCTAACAATAAAAAGAATCAAAAACGTCAACGAAATGATGTGACTATGACCGAAACCGAAGAGGAGAGCATTGCCAAGTTGATAGGGCAATATCAAACTAATGCTAAGAAGAAGAAATTGGAGGTCAATGTTGAAGCTTGTAAAGAGTCACGCCAAAAAATTTTGAATGTTATGAGCCATCAACTAGAAACAAGGTAAGTAAACTTAAAATTCATATTTGATTGCTCTCTATTAAAATACCTGGAATGGCAGAAAAAATACCTACCAACCCATGTAACTCAATGTCACCTAACACCTTTATTACAGGAAAGAAAAAAGTGATGCCCTGCTTGAAAATCTTTCCGAAGTCATGCTGCAATTGGAAGCAGATTGTAATGCAATGAAAGATAATGAGAAAAAGTTGGAACATTTAACTGCAGCAGTAGTAAAGTGCATGCAGCAGACAACCACAGCTCACAAACAAAAACTGAAAGCATTAAAAGAGATTCATACGTCTTTTAAGAAACAGTAAGTATAAGAAATCTAATTTCTTTTCAAAATATGAATCTTTGTTGAGAAAACTTGGTTATTATATTATATTTCACCAGAAAAAAATTACATAAGAACAAAAACAAGAAGTTAGAATTTTCCTAACTCTGATTTTTTATTAGGTTAACAATTAATGTTTTTCTTCATCTTTTAGATGTGAAGAAATGGAATCAGATCATAAAACCGAAACTGACAAATTAGCAGAAGAGTTGGAAGATGATATTAAAAAACTTCAACAAAAACTAATTTCAGAGACCAAGAAAAGTGGTTGGGAAAATTTGCGCAGAACAATTTTTCATGCTATGCAAAATGATTTTTAATTTTAACTGTCTTGGATTTATATTTAATACCTATTTTTATTCAATAAACTTTCTTTAATATGTAGTGTTCCTATGCATTTTTAATCAAATATCCTAAATGTCTTTCCAAATGAAACCAGCAACAGATCTGCTCAGGTATTGTACTAACTTGATCATCAAGCTCCCATCATAAATACTATCTACACTACTTAATACTACTAATTGCTACTAATACTTGAAATTGTACAAAAGATTTTTTTTTTGTTTTGTTTTTGTTCAAAAAAACTTTTCTTTTGGGCCAATATTCTACATCACATACTTAAAACATCTGCTGACCCATTTTTAGGACCACGTTCGAGGCGTCATTTTAACATGCGTTCCGCCCAGTCCTTACGCAGTAATATACAGGGTGTAAATCAACCCATCACACACCCGTCAACCAAGCATTCTGTACATCAATCTAAGTACCCCTACGCAATTTTTTTTACTAGGAAATGACTTTTTTTTTGGTCATAAATCACATTTTACGGTAAAACTCAAAGTAGCACTCTTAAAACATTGTGCTAGTGGATGCTTTGAATAGTAAACGGGTCATGGAGGTAATTTAAGTAAAGTTAAAACCTGAAAAACTAGTATTTACAATAACAGCTGTGAAAAATTTGGAACTTTGACCCCCAATATCTGTAACTAGGAGGTTCCCAGGTATGGTCTAGAACAAAAAAATTATCGCAGTGGTGGGGAGAACAAGTGCCCTTCGTTTGCGTTAAGGGTACTTTTACACCCTATAAAAGTCAATGCTACTAATACTTGAAATTGTACAAAAGATTTTTTTTTGTTAAAAAAAACTTTTCTTATTGGGCCAATATTCTACATCACATACTTACTTAAAACATCTGCTGACCCATTTTGTTGAGGTAGGTATGTTAACCTGAATATAATTATGAAGCATCAGATTTTTTTCTGGGCGAATATTCAAATTGTCCAGATCATGCACACCTCTAATTGAAATGGCTACTTTTCCAACAACTATTTTTGGAATGACGAGTGATAGGAGACCAGACTTCTAAAAATAATCGTATTAGATGACTAGTAAACCAAGAGAAAATAGCCTTTATCTACAAGCTATCCTAATATGTTTTAGCTACTAGCCTTGATGTTGTTTCAGAGTGGAAGGACTACTCACAAAAGGAGCGATGAGAGCAGATGACAGGCCCCTGTGGTTTGATGTGTATAGAGCTTTCCCACCTCATGTAGAGCCTAAGTTTGCCAAACCTAAACCAGAAATCAAACCTATCAGACCAATTCTTTATCCTGAAGATGCTATCAGAGCGTAAGTAAATGAATATTTTAATATCTGTTCGCAAATGGGCTTCATTCGCCTGTATTATTTACTAGCTCTTGAACGCGGCATCACTGGCGTTTTAGTCGGAAATTATCCCACGCGAACGTTTTAAATATGCCATATTTTATGACACTTGGGGATAATGTAATTTTGAAAGGATTTTCAAAATCGGTTCAGCAGATCCAGATATTACCCCCTACGACCTCACCAACTGTTCCTCTTTGTAATATTAGTTTGATTATTATTTTTTATTATGAGCCTGACGTGTCCCCCACAACAAGGCAAAGGCCTCTCTTCCCACTTTCCATTTATCCCTGTTTTTGACTGTTTGAGCCCAATCCTTTAGATGTGAGTCCAGCTCGTCACGCCATCTGCTTCTGGGCCTATCGCGTCGCCTGGTTCTGTTGTTCGGCCCAATCTGTGGCCAGTTTGGCTCTTTCCAGTTCTATTTTAATTTGGCGGCTGTGTTGCAAACGTCTGTGATTTGGGTCTTGGGATTCTTGGATCGAAGTAAACTATCCTATATGGTCAGAAATTTAAACTCCTAGTTTGCTTTGGTCCATGGCACGCTGGCAGACCCCGAGTGCGGCCTTGTGACGCTTCTTTAATGACCACGTTTGCGCTCCATAGGTGAGGATGGGAATGGCGCAAGTGTCCATGAATTTCCTATTGAGGGAAAGTGAAAGTGTTCCTTACCAGTAGCTCTTCCAGGCGATTTCGGTGCGCCTCTATATTAAGATATTATTTTAACTTGCAGAAAATTTCACTCAAATGGCCATGGCTTAGGAGCAATAAGTATGATCAGTCAAACGGACACTCAAACAAAGAGACTCGTTCAACAATATGAAAAAATGAAATCCGAGGGGATACCAGAAGAGGAGCTGATTGAAAAGTCGGCGGCGGTAGTCGGCAGTGAACGACAATTGGAAGCTGTCAGAGCCAGGGTTACGGCACAAAGCCCAGATTCAGTATCTGCTAAAATTATGTCTGAAATAGATATGAAGAATATTTTCTCTGAAAAGTGAATAGATAATCATTGTAAAATTAAAGTTAGATACCTTGTGTTTAGTTAGTGTTAAATAAAGTTTTTGTTCATTTAAAACTCGTTGCTGATTTCACTGTTACTCATTATTCTATGGCCTCATTTTCTCTATTCAATGGCCTGTCTTTCTTAAACAAGTATATAAGGTACAGTTCAATCAAAAAATCCTATAGAACATTACATCACACATTCACATTAGGTTCACCTAATCCCCGGGTTTAGAATGAAATAAATAATAACTGCGTCCGTCGAGACATTTGCCTTCTGGCGCGGTGGTCGTGGGTTCGATTCCCACTGGAATGCTTACTTTGTTAAAGTTGTTTCCAGTTTGGCTAGGACTTTGCAGGCTTGAATCACCAGATTGTCTGATAAAAAGACGATTCCGTGTTTCGGAAAGCATACGTATAAGCCGGTGGCAGGACCACCGGCTGGCGGTCGTCAAACGTCGGTCCTTGAGGCGGTTTAGAAACTCAGACACTGCTAGGGTGTATGGGGTCGTTAGACCTTAGTGCCCACACGATAAGAAGAAGAAGGGTGAAATCACACCTGTCAACATCGATTCGCATTTTATCTGTTGAAAATGTCTATTTTGTCTGAAAATACCTACACATCTGCACACTCCCGCATTTTTGTAAGTTTCTGTGATACGGATCGAGATGATCCAGAGACAGAGAACCAGAGCGGTCGACATAGCTCACAGAATCTGAAATGGCAATGGGCCAGCCATGTTAGCCGTAGAACGTAGAACCAACGTACGTACGTTGGGACTTGGGGTAGACGTAATCTTGAGTGGACGCTTAAGTGTGGCCAAAATCACTAAATGCGAATAGGTGTCGACAAAATTGATTTAATTGTTAGGTAGAGGCACAGGGTACCTACCCTATGGAGGTACGGCCGTAGGTATGGTATACCTACTATCGAAACTGTAGGTAAATACATACAGTAGGTACAGGAGTAAATAAGGTCATAGTTCCCGTTCTTTTTCTTTACGTGTTAATGAACTCAAACTGTGCCCGACCAGTAGTACCTATGTATCCCACCTGCAGCTCTTTTTTTTTTTTTTGGGGGGTGGGAAATCATCAAATGACCCCTCCCGCTCTCGGGCAGAGCGAAAGGGAGTGTCAGACTTCTACTGACTAAAAACCACCCATGTTCCTTCTTAGCCCTTCATGTCGAGGCCGCGGTATCCCTTGCGAACAACCCGCAGCCTCCACCTGCAGCTCTAACATTTGTATCGATTAAATCCAGGAGGTGTCACGTACGGAGGGGCTCCACACTGGTAATTTAGTTTGGGATGAATCTAGGATATCCCATTTCGCCTGATTATATCTACAGCAGCCAACCTGGGCCCGCCATCGGTTAAGAGATTTCCAGATTTGCCACTATAATACAGTTCGGATCCGGGCGGCAGGTGCTCTTTCGGGTTGATGACATGTGGAGGGATGGGATGTTTGTTTCTCCACAGTTCGCATATCTGGTCAGACGCCAGACGCACCGACTTCTAAGGGTCGTAGGTCTTTAAAAGCTTTTATGGCTTAAGTGTGAAGGTGTTACTTGATGCCCATACTAGGGGTGGCGGTTGTCCCGTTCCTGTTTCCTCTTCGATGTGACTTGCTATTTCACAGCGTACATCTGGTGGAGCTACACCTGCAATCGGATACAACATCGCAAGGGGTTAGGTCTTGAGCACCCAGTTACGATGCGGTGACAGGTATCGTTGAGAGCGCTAAGTTATGTCAACCTCATTTGCGTGACCACTTTTATCTACTACATAGGTACTTTCGGATTCTATATTTCTATCATATAAAAAAAGATCCTGGAAAAATACATCCGCGCTTGCGCTGTTGCGATCATCTGATTAAAAATACAAGCTGCTAATTTACTACGCCCGACCTAAGTATGGAACCCACCCTATCATGCTTCTGTTCAAACCCGCTGCAAATCACAGAAGCAAGTACTTGGAAAAGTGACGAACCGACCTGTTGAGCTCATTGACTCACACTTTTAGTATTCCAACTTGCTTTTCAGTACAAGATAGTAGTGTGTTTGTGTACGCATTATTAATCAGAATCGCACTATCTTATCTAAGCCTGATAAGGACCTCGCGCCGAGGAACACACCTAGCTATGCTCCTATGTTTTAGTGTGTCATCAGTTTCGCTTTATTACGAAGTGTTGTTTAATTTGCTACGAGTGTCCTAATTACAAAGTGTTCAAAATGGCTCAAAAGAGATCTTTGTGGTTCTACTTTGCTGTTATTTTGGGTATGTGCAAATCATTTCTGTAAAACAATTTCTACCGTGGGCTAATTGTAAACAATAGGTACCTAACTTGAATTTCTTTGTTTCATCAGTTGGTCGTCTTAGGCTTTTTTTATCAAATATCTCTAAGGATTGTTTTAATGGCAATAACCATGACCAAAATGCGACTTAGAAATCCTGTGGAGGTAGTAATTTGCTGGGTAGTTTTTGTCTACAAAACCTAGCTCTGAAGATTTATGTTACGCATGCAATGCGCAAGTACTCACTTATATTATTGAGAACAATGTTTAGGAGGTATTTACCTAATATCTCAACTCTCATTCAGTTCAGTTTCAGTGTCATTGAGAATAGAGTCCATAGTGTTTATGGTTTTCTTACCATCTAAGACTAAGCTTATGCTAATAGTCAGTATGAAAATGTGATGACTTATTCATACCGGATTTCCGCTGTTATCTTATGTATTGCTTCTGTCGAATATGACGGTTGGCGCAGTGGCTCAAGCAGTTGACTGCTGCGCTTCGTGCCTAGGGTTCGATCGCCGCACGGAACAAAACCAAATATTTGTATGGCCTACAGATAGTTGTTTCGGGTCTGGGTATTTGTGTATGTGAGTTTAAATGTTTGTGAACGCACCCACGATACAGGAGAAATTATTAGTGTGGGGCAACGATTAAAAAAATTAAGCCGTTAGTTACTTAGGTAAAAATAGAAAAGTAGGTACCTTTAAAATAAAAATCAATATTGTCGAGTAGGACCAAATACTTACTTACATTAAACTAAGTAACCTACACAAGTTGTGATTACGAGCATTTATTTTAAAAGCAGTACCACAATCCATAGATACCTATTACGGATCATGAGATACAGCCCGCTGACAAATAGAAAGTGCCTAATTATATTGCTTATACTTATTACTTGCCATATATAGATCTTTGGCAGTCGTTACAGGTAGTCAGTGACCTGAAATTCTGACATCGTCTTACCAAAGAGTATCGTATTACCTAGTATTAACTGGGTTGTGGAGGTCAGATAGGCAGTCGCTCCATGTAGAATACTGGTACTCAGCTGCATCCGGTAAGACTGGAAGCCGACCCCAACATAGTTGGGAAAAGGCTAGGCAGATGATGATGACTTATTACCTGATCTCATTTATGAGAGGCGATGCCTCTTAGGACAGTCGTAAAGCAACAATACGCTTAGAAGTATTATTATTTACGATATTTTTATTATTTCAGTTATTCTGAGTACACTGACTCAAGAAACCGAAGCCAGGCGAAAAATTCTCCGAGGAAGGCGTGTTATGACACGTACTTACTACCGTAAGTTCGATATAGTTTTAATTTTGTCTCATACCTACGAAGTGACGATAAGTTCTCATCAGGAGCCTACTGCGCGTAGGTACAAGACTGGTGTAGTGGTTGTGCGATTGCTATTACTTCGACACGGGTTTGATTCTGGACAGACCAAAAATATTTTTATGGCCTAAGATCTGTTGTCCGTCCAGCTGTTTGGGTTTGATAGCACACCCATGAATGCCCATGATACACAACACCGTCTTGTTGTTGCAACATTTAGTTTAACGGCATATTTCGTAGAGTTCTCAAAATCATCACGCCATGTAATGTAGGTACTATCTGCGTGAACAAGCCTGCTATAGTACTCTTACTGCTGTCCTGAAAGAGCCACGTGGGCGTTATGAGACTCCCATTTTGTCTGTTTCCTGCAAACTAAGAACTCATTTACCGCGGCGTTAATTTGATGTTTTTGTTGTTGACTGAACTTGACAATAATTATTATTTGTATCAATTCCAGATGGTAACGCGGTTCCTGCATGGGCGATTAGTTTAATGGCTGGCATCGGAATGCTGCTTGTAGGCGGCATATTGTATGTCGTCATGAGGAAGATTGTACTTTCTTCAGAGACCGGTTCCTTGAACACGTACCAGCCCGCTATGCAGCAAGATGTTTGATTGAGCTGCTTGTAATTAAGTTATTATGTAAGATTTCATTGTAACTTTAAGATGCCATAAGTTTTGGGTCACAGCGATGCGATCATATCGAACGAACGAGTCCATGTCTCTAATTCACTGTTTATTCAGACACATTCATTCTGTAAGGGTCAACTCACACCGAAAGAGCGGCGAAGGGCAGCGAAGCGCGGAGTCACGGAGTCCCGCGACTTCTCGAGCATTCCAGCGACTTCTCGAGCATTCCAGCGACTTCTCGAGCATTCCAGCGACTTCTCGAGCAGTCGTGGGAATCCGCGCGCCTTCCCGAGCCCACCCGCGATGAATTCATGGGGCGCTCTCCTATGCGCAGTTCAATACAAGATATTGCCAGCGGCCGCTCGCGACTGCTCGAACATTCTCGGGACTTCCCGCAACTTCTCACGCAGTCGCACGGCTCCGTTTATGGAATTCCCCGGAATTCCTGCGGCGCCGCAGGCATCCGCGCGACTCGTTCGAGTTTCTCATGCGATAATAAGTATTATGGTAATGATAATAAAGTTAAAATTCATATGAAACTGAAACTGCGCTTCGCTTCGCTGCCCTTCGCCGCTCTTTCGGTGTGAGTTGACCCTAACAAACAATGTTTTAAACGAAAACGTTACCACCTATTGTTAATTATATTATTTATCACTTTATGCAGTTCTACTTAAAATTGTTTACATTACATTGTATAGAGATGTTAAAAATAAAAATCTTTTTTAGATATTATTATAATTTAATTTTATCTTTTAAATATACAATCAAGTTGAATGGATATATGAAATTCATTATCTAAAATGAACATGTCATTTCATTGCATTTTTGAGATTGTATTAGACAAGGGAAATTACTTGTGATGAGATAAATTTAAAACTTAGAATTCTCTGCGATGATATTTGTCAGGGTCAAAGTAAGAAGTAACAACCACACGATTGCTGAATTTGCGTCCAGTCAGGGTTTGCTGAGCCTTCTGGCAATCAGCAATACTGTTAAACTCGACAAAAACCTGTACAAAAAGATACACGGAATTAATTTTATATACTGATAGTTTTCAACATCATTCTTAAATCAAAAAACAAACATAAACGTACTTTTCCACAACCAGGTACTTCAACTCCCTCTATTGGTCTTGGGATTTCTATACTGCGTACACAGCCGTATTTGTTGCATTCTTCCCTGTAAATGAAAGACAGCATTAGTTCCAATATGAATCAGGCAACATCTTCATCATTTAATATTTTGAATATAACTAACATTTTCAAGTACGTTTAAATTTCCTGTAACATATAAGGAAATAAAGTATCAACGAAAATTAAAATAGAATCAGAACACTCACTTGATATCTTCGAGGATGTCCTCATACTCTTCTTCGTCGCGCAGTTCGTCGGGAGTGACCATGTTGAGGAGACACAGCACTTCTGTGGGCGGCCCGGCCCCCGCTAACGTCAAGCCAGCGACTTGCAGCTGCACCGGCGCCGCTCCGGTCATTGCTAAAAAATCATTTCAGACATCGTACCAAAACTCATTTATTTTCAATGTTACCACAGCAAGACTTTGTAAGTATACTGTACCTAAAGTCGAGTTCTTAGCTCCAATACTAGCTCGTTGAACAATGAGTTTTTTGTCACCCAGTTGCATTCCATTCAAACCAGCTATTGCCTATAAAAAAGTTGCAACAGTTCAGATTGATATTAAGATAAACTCACAAGTTATTAATGTAAGTATCCACATTCATAATTACCTGATCAGTCATAGAAATATCAACATATTCCGCAAAGGCATAGCCCTTGCTCAGTCCAGTTGATGAGTCCTTCACCAAATTAAAAGCTCGTAGTTGTCCAAATGACATCAGCAATTCTTTTACCTGTTTCACACATTATTCGATCAGAAATTGAGTTGTTTCTACAAGGTTTGAATTACACTGAATAAATATTTAGGTACATGATTGGTCTATTATGCAGTTGTACATTCATTACACACAATTTTTTAGTGTTCCCGTTACATTTGCTAGGCAAAAGGCAGCAAATATGTAAATGAATGTTATCTGACCTGTGTCTAGCCGCATGTTAGAATCAGATGTGAATGGAGGAGACTTGCCTTGAAGTGCCGACGTCTCATTCAAGTACAAGACGTATAGGTGAGAATGAGAGACAACAGTGACACGCGGGCCGCGAATGTGCCAAATCTAAGCTAGGGAGGGGCAGAAAGCAAACTATATCAGTGAGTTGTTTCAGAATATATCGAGCGTGAAGCGCACGCTCATCCCGCTAGGGTACCTGTGAAAATACCTGAAACTGACCAAAACATAACGCGGCTCACTGCTGGCTCCACCGTAGCCCTGTCAACTGTTGAATCTCGCCCTGAAATGGCTGCGGCACTTAATTCTAACTCCTAATGGGAACATCTATAGTCATGTATGCAACATACATACAGGATGCTCAATATTATTGCTATGAATGACTTACGTATGTTTGATAAATTTTTTTTCGTTACACCAAAGTGATATCGAAAATATCAATAAAATATGCTTCATGTTTATAGACCAGTGCTAAAAATAATTTAGGATCAAAACAATTACAAAGGAATGGAGGGTTGTGTCGATTCAGTTCACTTGACAAGAGAAATCCTAAGAATCTGTGTGTAAGAATACAAGAGGCAGTCGCAGTATAGACCTGCAAAACATAATTTTGTATAATCAGTATGAACAGATGAATATATTTTATACCTTCATTGAAAAATTGTACACTTATAAAATAATGGAGTAGTTATATGATTTATTTCAATGCTCAAAGTGTAATAAATAATATAATATACACCACACCATAAGGCTGATAAACATAAATAAAAAAGCACAAAAATGTAGGCACTTGAACAGTACCTACATACACTATGTCTAAACACATGATTTACAGGAGAGCAATAGAAAGATTCAAACAATTTATTGTAAAATAATGTTATGTAAATAATGTTATATTTTTATCAATGTAATTTAGTACTTTTCTTTTGGCCAAAGAATCAGCATTGCCCCGTCCAACATGGGATTGCTGCCAGCCTTCTGGGCACTTTTCCTGTTGATAGCAATGTGGAGGAATTTTTTGATGGATTGTAATTTAGTACTCAAAATAGTTTTTAATGGAGTATAGTTTTGACTGTAAACCATGATTTTAGCCATGTTTCTAAGTACTGTCGAAATATTACAGCAAACTCGAGAACATTTATAAATATCAGCCTTAGATTTTATGAACTTCAATAAGTCTTTTCATGATGAATAAATATTATATGTATCACAAAATACTATGAAACATTGATTTGATGTATAATATTTAAAAACTGTAAAGACTTATATTTTGAAGTAATCCTATTTACATTTGTAACCAATCAATGTGTCACAGAAATATATTTTAGGCTAATTATCAGATAGCAGCGACTTACTTGGTCCTCATTTAGATAATTGGGCAAACCGCCAATAAATATTTTGTGTGGGGAATCCGGAACTACTGTGCTAATCACACCAGCTGAAAGCAAATAAACATTATTATTATACTGAATGATTTTTTCAGCAAACAAACTATATTTTACAAAATCAAGCTCATGACTCTTTTTCGCTATTCCTCATTGCCTCAAAAGCGGTACAAGTCCACTTGAAAAACACTTTTTTTGTTTATCATGCATAGTGAAAATGTTAGAAATATATTGTTAACCTTATTTTTGCCTTGATATTAAGATTAATTACAACCACATGTTTAATGTAAAATATCAAAGAAAGTATTATCAGAAGTGATTATAACTCACCCGGCACATTAATAGCTGGATTTTCAGTGCCAGGCATGGGTTGATAGTCGTGCGGCCGTCGAATCTTTAAGCTCTGCCCTTTAAAGTTAATACCATCAAAAGCCATAGCTTGTGTTGTCTCATCTATAGATCTAAATTCAAGGAATGCAAAGTTTTTGTCCAAGTTAATTTGGCAAGCCAATACAGGATTTCCTGCGGCTTGCGCCAAGCCCGAGAGGTGCATCTGTTGGTTGAAAAACTCCATGGTTTCCTCTTCAGTGACGCCGAAAGGTATGTTGCCAACATACAATCTTCGGGCTTGACGAGTTATCGTTGATCCTACGACGGGTACAGCTGCCTGTGGTGTATCTGCGACGATATTGGCCGGTATTTGTCCAGCAGCTTGCATGGCTTTATATTGTAGCGGCGTAATATGCTCGAAGCCCGGTGGCGGGACATCCCAATACAGAGACGGCTTGCGTCGACGAGATCTTTTGCTCTGTGATCTGGATCTGCTTCTCCTCGCAGGCTTTTCACGACGTTCCCTAGAACGGGACCTAGAACGCCGCCTCTCCCTCGAACGAGACCTGCGTCGGCGGTCTGCAAGCAAGGTAACACAGTTATTATGGACTATTAATCTTACTTTAATAAGAGAAATAAATGAAATAGTTTACGTACCTTTGTCTTCACCCATATTATTCTGTTTGTTAGTTATTTTTAGAGCAAAATATTCAACTTCACACTTTCACAGTTTACTCAAGCCGAAGAAGCAAAAATACGTCTTCGCAAAATGGCGTCGAGTTTGAAAAAAAATAGTTTGAACACCGGTCTTTCGACTAAACAAGAGATGAGATTATTTTCAGTAATTCGCAAAATTAAAAACCATGTTGGTGTTTTTGACTCTTCATGGAACTACAAGTTTGTATGTATCTTGTCACGTTAACTCGAACATATTGAATGTATGAAAATCAAAGGAAAAAATAAAGGTATGAAATAGACAACAATTTCTGAGTGCGGCAGTAACTGCAGTACTTAGAGATATTTAATGATTACTTAAGCCGTCACTTAGTAAAGATTTGACATTCTTTTCTATAACAAAACTGTCAAAACCTTGACTAAGTGATGGCCTAAGTTATCACTAAAGCTCTCTGAGTAGGGCAGTTACTGCGGTACTCAGAGATATTTACTGATTACTTAAGCCCTCACTTAGTAAAGATTTTACATACTTTTGTATGACAAAACTGTCAAAACCTTTACTAAGTGATGACCTAAGTAATCATTAAAGCTCTCTGAGTGCGGCAGTTATACTGTTAAATTATTATGTTGAAGTTGATGTTGTCAACGGTTTCGAATTTTCGATCAATAACAATTTTGTTGCAAATAATTTGTTGAAGATTGATTTGATAAGAATTAAGATTATTCTATGTGAATTTTACCCGAAACGACGGTTTTTGCGTGTTCCGCACCGAAATTCAGAGTTCTAATGCGTTGTGTGTGTTGACGCAAATTAACGGCTAACATTTTCAACCTGTATTTTCCTTTATGAATAACAGTTAACTTGTTGATGAATTAAAAGTCGTTAAAAAAACAGTTTGTTGATTTAACGCCCACCTCTACCCCGAACGTGAAGTATCTAGGTCAAAATTCGTTAAATGTTATTCACAATCTCACTTAAACTCTTAAAGCGGCGTCCCATTAGAGCCGCGTGGCTCCGTGAGGCCGAGCCTTGCGGCCAAGCCTCGTGAGTGTGGACGTGAGCGAACAGGAACGTTTCACTTCGAGTGCCCACTATGTGCCACGTGGGCACATAGTGGGGACGCGCCTTTAGGTGGTACTTCCCAAGAAAAAATGTGCCCAACGGTTTTGAAGTTTCACTTCAAAGATTAGAAAAATCTTTACCCTTTATTTGAGCCCCCCAACAGATTTTGATACAGGGCCCATCTTAGGCACTCTACGCCACTCAACGACCGTACAGCCACGCCACTGAATACGGAATAGAAATTATAACTAACTTACTAGCAGTTATAATTATTTCACCGTCGTCCTTGATTAAATTGGTAATTTATTTATTTATTTATTTATTATTACATTTAGTACAGCTTAAGCCATTTATACTAAATTAAGTAATCCTTTTACTCGGTCTTCTCGCAGAACCACAAACATTCTAACAGTATCGTCTTCCATTCATCAGCAAACAAATCCAATCCACGGTTGGTCTCCACGAGCGCGTTGAGCATCGTTAGCATACGCGGTATAGGGGAGGTGGACCGAGCTACAGTGCCACAAAATGGGACATTAAACAATTTATGCTTTCTAGAGCGATTATAATTATTTGGAACAAATAATTGACACAGCTCCGCATGTAAATCTGAGGCGTCGGTATGACCTTGTATAATTTTATACGCCGTTGTTATTTGGTCAATAGACCGCCTAACTCGAAGAGAATTAAAATTTAAACATCCTAAAAGGAGCATCCTAAATGAAGCCCGAAATCAAGTGCCAACGATTATTTACTCGACCACTACATTTCGTATCTTTGAAGGTAAACTATATAACGTGCAGTAACCAACGCTGAATTCCTTCGTTGGGTCGGTGTGTACGCAGCATTGCAAAAACGTTGAATTGTCTAGAATAATGGGCACACTGTACAACATGTGTCAACTGTCATCCCTCGAATGTCATTCCCAAGTCATTCATTGATGATTATGTCAAAATTATACCACTAACTTCGAAAGCAGTCCATTAGCGAACAAGATGCAAGGAAACAGAGTGAATGCTGATACAACTTCTCATGGCTGTATTATAATGTATATGTTGTCAACAACTTGTTCAGAAAAGTGAAAGTTTGTGAGAATTTATATCTTTGCCGCAGACCGAAATTGCTATTTAGCTCGATGGCTTGTTGCTTTTCGATTAAAGTTTTTACCAGTGGTGTATTTTGTGTTATATGAAAAATGGTAGATAAAGTTTCATTTAAAAAACATAATGGTCGTTTGTAATAAAGCGGGTTCAGTTTAATTTTACTTTAAAAAAATAACTGTGTTTTAGAACAACGAACAAGGGAATGGAGAAGTTAGAAAAAGGTTTGGAAATGGAGTGGAGAAAGACGACCTGATCAAAAATGACATCACCGCTGTGGAGATTAAAAACACGAATGGAAATACGAAAACTATCGGACTGGTATTCGTGTCATTACTTTTGGATTTGTTAGCTTTTACGATGATTCTGCCTCTTTTGCCATCGCTGCTGGATTATTATAACAGAGAAGAAGGCAAAGGGAACAGTTTGTATGCTTCATTATTGAGAGCGGTCCAAGGTTTCCAGAAATTTACAGGAGCTCCTGATCAATTTGCGTCAGTTTTATTCGGAGGAGCCCTTGGATCGATGTATAGCTTCCTACAATTTCTGACCAGTCCAATAGTGGGAAGCCTTTCAGATGCATATGGAAGAAAACCTATGCTTTTAATTTGTTTAGTAAGTTTATTATTTGATCCTATTAAAATGTAAGTTTGTTAATAAGTAAAAAAAAATGAATACTTTTTTTTATGGTTAAAGAATTAATTTTCTCAAAAAGAAATTACAATTATTTCACTTGAGAACATTTTGGAACTTAAAAATATAGCATAACATAAAACTTTGACCTACAAACTAAGTAGGTAATATTTTTCTTCAAAACAAATCATTAATACACACAAAACATACTTGAGCAAGAATAACAAATTCTATAACAGTATTAAAGAAAAACATTAAATACAGGTCCTATTAATTCATGCAAATGGTGCAGTAAGTAGAAGATCTTACAATAAATAATTAAAAATAAATTTTAACTTTTTTAATTATTTTTATGAACTACAATAAAACAATAGTTAAATTAGCTGTTTGACTAGTTGGTATTGTTACTACAGTCAGCCCTAAAAGATGTAAACACAGACAAGGAACCATTTCATTGTCCATCAACAACACCATAATGACCATTATTCCATAATTGTGTCCACAATGCAAAGCTATTAAACATACTAAACAATTTATGTCACCAAACATCCTACACAGGCCAGTATCAGCCAGATTTCCGAGCCTAAATCCCTAGATACTTCTGATGTGTGTATTAAATTATTATGTATCTGGCCTGTGTACGTGGGTTTAGTGACATGAATTATTTACTATGTTTTGTAGCTTTACATTGTAGACACAACTGTGGAATAGTGGTTGTGGACGGTAAAATGTTTCCTTGTCCATGTTTACATATCTTTGGGGCTGACTGTACACGAGTTTATCTAGTTCTTAACAAGACATGCTGTCAGGAATTGTGATAATATATAAGTAGGTACTGGATTTCAACATCACTGATAATGAAAAAGTCTGAGAACTTTGATAAAAGCAACAAAAAAAACTTTCTATTACTAAACAAATAAAAGCTGGAGAAACTACTTGCTGATTCCTAATACTTGAAAAAAAAACGAATGTTGAAATGACATTAAGATCCAAAGAATGTTTTTTTTAATTGAATCCAAATATTCCATTCAAAAGCGATAAAAACATTGTTACTACCAAATTGACATTATTAAAACATTCAGCTAAAGTTTCATAAAAATTACAAACATTGGTGTTTACTCAAGTGTGGGAGTTTTTATATTTCCAAGGCTATAGAAAACATACATCCTTGTAGGAAATATGCAACATTTAATATCCTCTCTTACATGTTCATCATATAATTAATACAATGATTACATTTATGAGTATGATAACTGAATTACTAAGCAGTTGGAGTAGCAAATGATTGCTTCCCAAATTGCTTAGTAATTCTATAGTGCAACAAAATGTATGGCATTATAAATGTAAGTATTGTTTATGAATGTAAATGGAAATTCTCGCCACATATTATTGTTATGTTTGTTAGGGTTTCAATTGCAAAACTTAAAGATTCATAGACCGAAAGTAGGTATGATGTGGTCTAGTCTAGTGCAAAAGAAGTAGGTAAATTAGATCAAATGTTTTTTCCCACTGTCTTTACCGAAAACCTGTTTGGAAAGATAATAAATACTAAAAATAGTTTCATTTAAATAACGAATATATAACTTGAAGCCAGTACAGATCGCAATTAATGCAAATTATATCATCATAGGTTGACGCTTCGCAATATTATCAATAATGTTGATCAAAAAAGTTTAGAAATGGAAAGATTTGTGCGAGTTCATTTCATGCCGAAAGGCGCGTATTCCAAACATTTCTGCCTACCAATTTTGGGTATGCACCCGTGGTGTTTTCTAAAATATTGCTATGGTTTTCTCTTCTAGGTAGGAATAACATTATCCCATGCACTATGGAGTTGTGCCAGTACTTTTAGCGTTTTTGTTCTGGCGCGATTTATTGGCGGATTGAGCAAGGCAAATGTGAGCCTTAGTATGGCTGTAGTCACCGATGCTTCCAATGAGAAGACCAGGGCTAGAGGAATGGTAAGAATGCACTTATTGTTTTTATTTTTTAATACAAAAAACGAAACGCCTCATCACTCTGTTTTAACACATTGTTGGTGCCTTCAATGCAGGCAATGTAGTTACCTAGTTGTTTTTTTAAGATACACTTGTCAAAACATAGGTAGGTATAAAGTAGCAGGCGACAGCTAATTAATACGGTAAAGTTACTTAAATATTCGATTGCCTGTCTTCGTTACACTTATATCTACTTTACCTGTTAATGACTGACGAACTGGAAAATTAAATAACCTTGAAGCAACACATTGAATAAAGTTTTTTTTTGAAAATGGGCATTCTTTCTTTTCTGCCTTGAATGAGACGTCCTTTAATTATGTGAGGCAATTTTCAAACACCCTCTCCCCCCTAGGGAGATGTTGTGAGATTTGACTTTAACTCAGTTATTTTCATTAAATATTTATTATTATTGTGTTTATGTCTATTTAGCCATATTTTAGTGGACAAGCATATTTACTTAATTAAATCAAATTTTCACGTAATTATAAACTGTTCCTTGCGAAAAAAAAACGTGATACCTCTCATCTTCGTGAGATTTAGCTCGACACCACTCCCCCCCTAAACGCCTCACGTAATTAATGGACGCCCCTTTGTCCACGGTAAAACGGAGTTCCAATTATGAATTCATCATCTAGGGTGAATTTATTTTGTGGCGGGCGGAAGAATGGAAAGTAAACATCGATTTCGCCTAGATGCATAAGAAGGCGCGCGAAAACACGAGATGGCGTGTTTCACAATTTATTTTTATGTTTCAGGCACTGGTAGGTTTGGCGTTCTCTATCGGATTCATTGTTGGGCCAGTCACAGGAGCATGGTTTGCCTTAAATAGTGACCTATCCTCCGGCGCATGGGGCGAGCGTCCGGCCTTGTATGCGCTGTCTCTCTCTCTTGCTAATATACTTCTAGTATTATTCTTCATTCCGGAGACATTGACTAAAGTAAGTTTATTAACTTAAAATTTCTGTTCTTTAATTAATGTTTCTTCTGCTTTAATACATCGTATTTTTCAGGATAAAAGAGCACCTTTATCATTCAGTCTATCTAAATCCGTGGATTTCGTCTCCCCTTGGCATTTACTAAGGTTCACTGCTGTTAAAAATCTTTCACGTCATCAGAGTGAAGTACTGTCGAAGTTGGGGCTGATCTATTTTCTATATTTATTTATATACTCGGGCCTCGAGTTCACCCTTACTTTCTTAACGCATCACACCTTCCAGTACACAGCTATGCAACAAGGCAAAATGTTCTTAGTCATGGGTGAGTTTACTTTGTTTTAATAATAAACGTTTTTATGTTCGCAATTAGTAGGTAATTGTTTGATGTTGCATGAGTGCGAAAAATGTTCCAATATTATCATCTGCCTAGCCTTTTCCCAACTATGTTAAAGACGGCTTCCAGTCTAACAGGATGCAGCTGGATATTATACAATTTTACATGGAGCGACTGTTTGTCTGACCGTCACAACCCAGCTAGGACTGGACGGATACAATACCCCTTGGTTAGACTGGTTGTCAGACTTTCGGGCTACTGACTACCTGTAACGACTGTCAAAGATCTTAAAATGGCAAGCGGGAGTCCGGGACCAACGGCTTAACGTGCTTTCCGAGGTCCGGAGGAAACTCGGTGTGCCATAAAGGTATGACAAACCAATCGATCAGAAATTGATATTAGAAAAAATTGGTAACTAGGTAGTTAAGTACATACTTTGAAGTAACTTTCGCAATTTCAATGTAATTCTTCATCTTCTTTAATATAACACTAGGTAGGTTAATTGATTTAATACAATAGTTATCCAATTAACACAATTTCCAGGACTGATAATGGCGGTGCTGCAAGGCGGCGCGGCTCGTAGACTCGGCGCCCGGGGGGCAGAGGTAGCTGCACGCGGGGCCCTAGCTCTGACTCCAGCCTCTTTCTTAAGTGTCGCGTTTGCCGCGCTACCGAACCCACCTTTATTTGCACCCATATACTGGCTCTGGCTCGGACTCGTTCTATTTGCATTGTGTAAGTTTTAAATATTTCATTCAAATACCCGAACTTCGATTTATTGTAAACTCCATTTAAAAAAAAAAAAAAAAAACGTTGCCTCGCACTAGGAATTTGTCCTATATCGTGGGTGCGTGGTGTGTCACAAACATTTAAACTCATAATACAAATACCCGAAACAACTATCTGTAGGCTATACAAATATTTTTTCCGGGAAATCGAATCGAACCCGCGACACGCAGCGCAGCAGTCCAATCGCTCAGCCACTGCACCAATCGTGCCGCCATTTGCAGATGTCTATCACTTTCAGAGAGTATACTATATTATCACTGCATCACACATCGAAACTAAACATTAGCACTAAACTTGAAAAACAAACCTTATACTTCAATGCCAATATAGGTAACACCCTAGTGTAATTTTCATAACTTTTCGTTTCATACAATTTGTTTTGTCATAGCAACGGCGTTCGCAGTATCTTGCATGACTTCAATGGCGGCAGGCAAGGCGCCAAGCGAAGCGCGGGGCGCAGTGCTGGGCACACTTCGCTCCCTCGGGGCGCTTGCACGTGCCGCAGGACCGCTACTTGCATCCTCAAGTAACTTAACATTTAAACATACATACATAAAGTCACCCCCTTTTCCCATCTAATTATATTATTATACTATACTATTATAAATGCGAAAGTTTGTGAGGGCCGGATGTTTGTTATTTTCTCACGCAAAAACTAGGTACTGAACGGATTTGGATGAAATTTATAACCTGGACTACCTAACTAACATAATTATATAATACTCTTTTATCCCGATAATACAATCCCATGAGACAATTACCAAACTCCACGCGGGTTAAGCTAAACTAGTTCTTCATATAATTACCTACTAGTCATCTTTTTGTGGCCAGCACGTCCATTTTATTCGATCTGGGGCGCTCATATTGTTATTTTTCCCGCTGCGTTGGTCTAAGTTGTGACCTTGCGCTAGGCCTTCCTAGAGCTGAAGTTTTAACCCATTCTATTGTCTGGTAAAATTCGTCCTACCCGCAAACGGAATTGTTATCGCAACTTGTACCTGCTGGTTTGAAAAGTCAAAAAATAATGGTTACATACGGGAGACGCTTTTGTTTGTCACTATTGACAACCTTCCCTGCACTGTAAGCACAAATACCTACCTACTATTAATCACTATCTACCAATTACTCAAAATAACCTGTATGACAAAGATAACCCAAACCACATGACTGGTGGATCCTCAGTGTTTTTATCCAAATGTGACACAACAATATTCAAATAAATATTTCTTGGATTTCATATCATTTCCAAAGTGAGTCAAGATTCCAGGTATCGGTATTAGTAAGGCATGCCACAAAGGCACTTGACCTCGTTTTTTCATTCTCTATCCTTATCTTAAAAATGTTTGTTAGTTATCAATAGTCCATATTCATTGCGCTGTTGTTTACTACAAATAGTTTCCAGGCTACATAATTATTTCTATACATTTTCATTATCAACAGTAAAAGAAAATTACTAACAGTGTATTTCAATTCTGCACACTCTACTGTACCATACCATGAACGAGCTATGAACTTATCAGGCAAATTTTTTTATTGTATGTACAGTACATATTAAAAAGTAAGAGACACCTACTAGACCGATCCGTTACCGAGTAACACTGTCGCGTGCCATACACTTAGCATATCGAAACAAGCAAAATTTTAATTTTCGCCGACAAATTGTTGACTCGACGTGACGAAAAGGGAGTGAGAGTCTCATACTTTTCATTGCAAAAATGTAGGATTTAACCGCGTATGATGACCGTTCGAAATTCGAACGGTCATAACATCATTTATAAAATTGGTTTCGAAGTTCGAAACCAATTTTATAAATGATGTTTATTTTTGCAAATAGGTTTTTACAAACATTTTTACAAGTAACTTTTTAAAAACTAGTTGGGGCCGGTGTTTTGTACCTGTCTGACTACTCTGAGAAGAGACATCCGAAACAAACTCAAGAGGTCATAGTCTCTTTTAACAATTATTTTTACTAAATATTTAGTATTTAATACTATTGTGTAGGATTTAGCCATATTTTAGTAGACAAGCATGTAATTAAACCCAATTTTCATAATTTTACAATGTTCCTTGCAAATAAAAATCTTGATATTTGCCGATACCCCCTCTCACCCTCGTGAGATTAGGTGAGATTCAGATTGACCCCTCCACCCTAAACGTCTCACGTAATTAATGCACGCCCCCTGGGTACAAACCGGGGCTTACCTATGCTCTCCACAGGTCAAGTGTGAACAGGGCGTCCCCGACTCTTCATTATTAACATATGTGTTTTGTTTCAGTATACTGGTGTTCAGGCGCGATGATCACATACGCCATGGGCTCCGTAATTCTAATCATTCCTGCTGTGATGTTAATTAGACTGAAAACATAATAAAGCAGCTTTTACACTGCATGTACAATAATAACAAGCAATAACATTTTGAATAATTTATTAAGAATTCCACTATTTAATAGTATTATACAATTGTTCTGTATTATTTATGTTAACTTTGTTTGTGTATTTTTGTACCGTTTATTTTTTTTAATTCTCTCGAATAATCAGTATTAATACATTGAGTTTTTGGTGTTAAAACTGCACTCACCACTCAGTAAAACTTAATTTACCTTTGGTCTTGTTTGTAAGGATAAAACTTATAAATGTATTACTATCTACACCTTGTACCTATTAAAGTGTTTTATGGCTATTTGATAGTCATAGCGAAGTAATTCACTGCAGATCATAAAGATAGTACCTAATGCCTATACGTGACCAAACTCATCAATATTGATAAACAGAAATAAATCTTTAAATTTATTTCAGTCGTTTCATTTTCGTACTACCCCCACTTGACTTTGGAAAATAGTAATACATGAAGACAGTTTCCGAAAGCATTAGAAGTACCAGCAGGACTATTGCGTATCTTTTTAAAATGTCAGTGGCTATCATAGTGTCCATCGATTAACTGTCAAATGGTTCCATTTTGTACCAAACCATAACCATTTGATAGCCTCTGACATTTAAAAAGATACGCAATAGCCCTGCAGGGCCAGCAGTAGTAGACACCCTATAGGTAACAGGGAAACTACTGCTAGGGAAACTCGACCAAACTAGGCCACCAAAGGACTCCAAAGGGGTAATACTAGAGGTCAATACCAACAAATTAAGCCCAGTTATTAGGTGGTCAAAAGTGAATGCTTACTGAGCTGTGTCGGTTACAATTAATTATGAAAAATCTGCCCCATGCCCATGCCCATGCCCCATATGCTACTACCATATTTTTTTTTACACGCCCAAATACAACCCGTATAGGTGGTTTAGGTAGCCACACTTGAGTCCTAACAAAAATTTGCACTTTAAAGCTTAATATTTCACAAACGAATCCCTTTTTTTTTTCCGGGTGGAAAATCGTTAAATAACCCCTCCCGCTCTTGGGCAGAGCGAAAGGGAGTGTCAGACTTCTACTGCCTAAAAACTACCCATGTTCCTTCTTAGCCCTTCATGTCGAGGCCGCGGTATCTCTTGCGAACAACCCGCAGCCTCGACGGGACAAACGAATCCCTTAATCGAAAAAGTGTTTGAGCAAACTAGCAATATTTTTTAAAACCCATTCAACGACATAATGGACCCCACACAATGGACTTCACGAGAAAGTTTTTTACGGGACCCTAAAAACTATCAAAAACATTTGCATATAAAAACATCTGTAGCTTAATAAATATAGTCTTTTTCACGAAGTTTGTATGTGTACCTATGTGTTGCTAAGCAACCGTTTGATGTTATGTCAGTTGGCAAATAGGTTGACATGTTATTGATAATATTGGTTGCGAGAAAATGCCACTTTTTAGTAATAAATTCTCACCAAAAACTATTCCGGTGCGAAAACAAGATACTGCGGTGCTGAAAAATGAGCTTGGCAGTGACTATGCGTCGAAGGAATTATCTCTCGACGTAGCCTCATTGAAGTTTAAGTTAGGGGACTTTGAAATATCTTTCGAAGACGGACAATGGATTCCAGGTAAGTAAATAAATGGCTTCTTTCAAATATTCTCTATTATATATATATATATACATAGTCTTCTAGAAGAATTAAGTTTGCGTTATGCAGTAGGTACAGTACCTAGTCTCACTAATCCGGGACCCTCCGCCAAGATATACAAGTGGTAAAAAGACAGATCTCAATATACTAAAACCTTTCTCGAGAACCATGAATCAACCGTTTAATACCGGTCCAGTAGTTTTGGAGTTTATCGCGACTTTTTTTGTAATATGTAGTGATTATTTCAAAAATAATAAATAATATGAATAATTTTGTTACTTATATACCGAAAGTTATTAAACACAGATTACAAATAATAAGAAAAGTAAGTAGGTAGGTAGGTATAGATACCTACCTACCTACAACGGTAGCAGCTGGACACTTCGGCGTTCATGTACGCCTTCGCATCACTGTATTCCAGGAACGTGCCCTAGACCGACTAGCCGCATTGCCATGTTGAATGGCAATGGCTAGGCTTACTCCCAATTACATCGGTTGATGGCAATAGGCTTGCCCCTAAATGCCCAGTGGCTGAGTAATTAGACTGCTGCGCATCGTGTCGCGGGTTCGATCCCCGCACGGAACAAGTATTTGTATGGCCTACAGATAGTTGTTTCGGGTCTCAAACTCACATACATAAACACGCCCGTTTGTGTATATGAGTTTCAATGTTTGTAAACGCACCCCGATACAGGAGAAATTCCTAGTGTGGAGCAACGTTTTTTTTTTTAAAAATACACTACTTAAAAAAATAATAATTTGACAACTGTCAGTTGAAAGCGATTCTCCCTAGGACTGTAAAGTGTTACTTTCAACCCGCTCCTCAGGCAACTTCAGACCTACATTTCAAATATGAGTAATGACAAATATTTTTAAATAACATTTTTAACTTCACAGCTTCAGGTAAAGCAGGGGCCGCTCACAAAGAGAACATTCGCCTCAAGAACGAGCTAGAAAGACTCGAAGAAGAAAACAATATGCTAAGATTGAAGTTTGAAATATTATTGGACATGATGACAGACAAAACAGTAGAGGCGGAACAACAAGAATTGCAGAGGGCACAGAGTTTAGGTAACTTGAAACAGAAGGGCAGTAAAAAGAAATGGTCGTAGAAAGTAATAGATTTTAAGATGTGTATAAATGTGTTGTGATTTTTTTTTGTGATTAAAGGCGTACACTAAAACTGGCAAGGGTGTCTACTCCTAAATTATACTTAGAAAAACCCGTCGCCAGTATATTCTACTAACTGCGCGCGCTACTTCGTTTGCGTCACTAAAAAGGAGAGAGATGGAAAATCATCAAATAACCCCTCTCGTTCTTGGGCAGAGCGAAAGGGAGTGTCAGACTTCTACTGACTAAAATCCACCCATGTTCCTTCTTAGCCCTATATGTCGAGGCCGCGGTATCTCTTGCGAACAACCCGCAGCCCCGACGGGAACTGTGAAATCTCCTAAGATCAGGATCAGGATTATAAAACACCTTTGCAAATATGTATTATTTTAACTTGATTACGTTAAAAAAAGGTTATACTTACTGCCGTACTCGGAGATATTTAATGATTACTCAAGCAGTCACTTCGTCCCGTCGGGACTGCGGGTTGTTCGAAAGAGATACCGCGGCCTCGGTACAAAGGGCTAAGAAGAAACATGGGTGGTTTTTAGTCAGTAGAAGTCTGACACTCCCTTTCGCTCTGCCCAGAGCGGGAGGGGTCATTTGATGATTTCCCACGCCCAAAAAAATTACTAAAGTGATGGCTTATGTAATCATTAATAAACGTCTCTGAGTGCGGCAGTTAGTGCAATTTTTTTAGAACGTTTAGAAAAGAAACAATTTTATTTCGTCATACGTGATTTTTGCTAAACTTTAATAGCAACGGAGGTCCTAAAAAGTCCTATTGGTCGTAGCGTGATGTTATATAGCCTTTCTTGATATATGGGCTATCCAACACTAAAATATTTTTTCAATTCGAACTAGTAGTTCCTGATATTAGCGCGATCAACCAAACAAACAAATTTTTCAGCTTGAAAATATATACAGGGTGGTGCCGACCATACGACAATAAATGAAACCACTGGTAGTTCTAGTTCATAGGAACATTATTAAACTATCAAATAAATCCTAACACCGTTGTGGTGCCGACGATACGACAATAAACTACCTAAATGTCTTTGCCAAATTAGTTTGTTCCATTTTATTTCCACACGTTAATCGGTGCAAATTATTCCTAAGGTTAGTAAACCAATATTTGTTTGTAAATTGTAATGTATTTCGTTTACAGTTTTATACTATTTAGTTTTATTGATTTTTTTTCAAAAAAAAATATTTTGTTGTTACGATTTATTTGATAGTTTAATAATGTTCCTATGAACTAGAACTACCAGCGGTTTCATTTATTGTCGTATTGTCGGCACCACCCTGTATAGTGGGTATCGATTACAAACACGCGAGGCTGCGTCAACCCGCGTCAGTTTTAGCTTACGCCTTAAAATGTCCACTGTTGTGTAAATAAAATAAATAAAAGTATCAAGTCAATTCGTCTCACTGTCGCCCTATAACCGCGCTATTCCACACACACACACAAACAATCGCAAACGGTTTTTCAATAATTTCTTATTCCCGAAACTACGCCAATGTGGATTATTCTGAAATACTGTTAAATGTTAAACAACTAAAAAACAGCGCTGAATTATTTGACCAAGTACCATAATTTAAATTCATTATTTATGTATTTTATGAATATTTCCTGATTGTTGATGAGAATGCAAAACTGCACCTTATATCTCGTTAAAATAAAATCTATTCTGACTTCTCACTACGGAATCCAATTGATAGGATTATCTGGTTAGCACTTAGTAGGGTTAGTTGACCTATCACTATAAACCACAAACCGCTGCTAGGCAAAAATTTAAGAAATGTTTTACTCAACTCAGCGGAACCGCGAGAAGCAGCCGTGGTCCAGTGGTGGCCGCCCCGACTTACGAACAGTAAGTCGTGGGTTTTATCCCAGGCAAGTGCATTACTTACTGCGGTACTTAGAGATATTTAATGATTACTTAAGCCGTCACTTAGTAAAGATTTGACATACTTTTGTATGACAAAACTGTCAAAACCATTACTAAGTGATGGCCTAAGTAATCATTAAAGCTCTCTGAGTGCGGCAGTGAGTGTTATTTATTTCGTCACCGCTGCTCTCAAAACGGTGAAGGAAAACATCGTGAGGAAACATGTCTAAGAATAAAAAAAATCGACACGCGTGGTGGATCGATCATCGCCCATCCCTCTTCTAGAGAGGCGAAGTAACTTAGTTTGTAAGTTTTTTTGCCCGGGCTGGAGACCAACAACAACCGCCACCTAAGTTGAATTGCGATACACACAAAAAAGGAACAGTGAAGTAACTAGAGAAAGAAACAAAGGTATTCAAAAATATCTTTACTTACACAGTAGTAACTTTTAACATCTATCGCAATATACATACAATACAGCATAAAATCAGTAGTTCTACTCTACCTGCTTTATTTACAAATTAACTATAGGATAGTGGTTTGTTAGACATCACAGATGTTTGAGTTTCACACCGACCTTCGGCTCAAATGTAATATTTACAAGTGTTGCAATCACACTAGGCAAACCCCTTAGGAAATTTACCAACTTAAATACACCGGCGTAAAGCAAACCTGGCTTATAAACGGTTTTGATAATCATTATAGAGAACATTAAAAGTCTATTCACTGAACAAACATGCGATCTATAAAGCAAAGTTCGACTTAGCTTAGTTGCGCTGAATGCGAAAATAAACCTTATTTTAATAAACTTAATGTGCTTATTCGTATGCTACGCTTGACCACAGTCGCTTGTACTCATTAACACAGTCACATATGCACATTAACTTAATACTTATAAGGTTTACTTTCCGATATACCGCGACGGAGCTGGGCTTGAACTAAGTCTAAGCTCGCTGTATAGATTTGCCAATAAGAGCTGCGTTACAATTTAGATATATTACAATAAAGTATACTCTATCTAGCTATATACAGGTTTATTCCGCGTTAGGACATCGTGCCCTGGTGTGTCCGGGCTGGCGGCACAGGCTGCACAGCCGTGCTCCGCCACCTCCTCCCCCCCGGCCGCGCCCCCCACCCCCTCCTCCCCCCCGGCCGCGCCCTCCACCCCCCACTCCCCCCCGGCCGCGCCCCCTGCCGCGGTTACCGCTACTGCTGCTGCTACTGCTACCCCAATCTACAAAACAAGAAACAATCAAAGTGGGTCCAAGTGAATAATTAGGGTTTAAGGATGATGCTCCAAGGTAGCCCGCGAAATTCGAATTTTCTTACGTTTTTTGCAATTTGCCGGTCATGCAGTGTCAATAAAATAGGATTCGCGACCGCAACAAATGTGAATTTACTAAGTAATAATGATTAAAATCACCAATACAACCCTCTCAGTTTAGATAGTCTCTTGAGTGATTATTTGATGAAAAAGGCATTCAAGAGACTTATATTAAGGTTCAGCAAACGACACTATATCATTAAAAAATAAAGTTTAACATAAAAATAACTGGTGAAATGTGAGCCACATCTTTGCCTACTCCCTGGGCGATACGGCCGTGATATTATCGCACTTTCAGAATGATATGGACTTAAGGTGAATGCTCCAACTAGCCCGCGAAATTCAATTTTTGAAAATGACTTTTTCAAGTTCCTGCACCTTTATGAACTTGGAGGCTTGTATTGATGATTTTGATGATTATATTTCTGTAACTACATACGTCTTACAGCCGCAATTTCTATTTTAATCAACATACAAACTAGCATTGGCCTGCAAATTGCAAAAAACGTAAGAATATTTGAATTTCGCGGGGTGGTTGGAGCATTCACCTTAACTAAAAAATCTCAGAAATTGAGTTACGATGGTAGAGGGAAACCCCCTGAATACTAAACATGAAAATCGTTGGAGCCGTGTCCGAGATTCAGATTATACTATATTACGAGAGGGGTTACTATATTGCTCCAATAAAGGTATTAGATAGATACGTTTTAATTTTTTTTTGTTGTAACTCGGTTATTTTTTTGCGAAATATTAATAAATTAACATTAAAGTTACGGTGAAAATATTATCTATTAGCTCTTAACATTTTTTTCCCCTTGTCCCTCTCATTTTTCAGTAAATTGTTTAATTAGGAAAAAAACAGAAGAGCACGCAATTTTTTTTTTACCTCCTTTTCTGGGCTTCTACCAATGCAGTCCAAAAGTTTTTATGAAGATTCATTGACCGGCCCTGGATTCCGAGGTATAAATCTTGCGGAACTCCACTATAGGATTCTGAAAGTGAGTATTATTCGTCATGTGTTTAGTTATTACCTGTAGTAGATCCGCTGTCAGCCCATTGGAAGAAGTTACATCTCGAACCCATGTCCTTCACGCAGCAGTAGAAAGGACGGCCTTTGTTAGGACCTTCCTTTTGCACCGTTATTCTGTAACATAAGTCGCAAATTGATTAACAAGATATTCTGGGGACATTTCTGGGATAGTGTTTTAGGCTGCCTTTTGACGACTTTATTCTGTTCAATAAAGCTCATTTCGCCGCCCATATAAGGCTGGACCTCCAGGGTAGCCCGCGAATTTATTTTTTATTAAAAAAAAAAAAAAACGTTGCCCCGCACTAGGAATTTCTCCTGTACCCACGATGGGTACGTTTACAAACATTTAAACTCACATACACAATTCGAATTTTCTTACATTTTTTGCAATGTGCCGATCAGTGTCAGGTTGTATGTTAAATAAACGACAGTAACAAATGTGACTTTACAGAGTAATAATGATTAAAATCACCAATATTGTATTGCAATTTTGCATTGTTTTTTTTATGTAATTTCTATTGTATATTTATTTTATTGTACACATCTCGATTACATATTTAAGTACATATTCACCACCAACATTGACACAACATATAAAACTGTTTTACATCTGTGACCACTCTAATTTAGGTCCAGTTGAAAACCAGCGTCAGGCACTAGTTGCCCGGCATTTTGCTGAACTGGACCTGTTTGGCGCAGCCGTGAGGCACACAGTGGCACGATTTGTTTAGTTTTAAGTTCTTTTTTGTTCTACATTGTGTGTACTTGTGGCATGTGCCAAATAAATGCATTTTCTTTCTTTCTTTCAATACAACCCTCTCAGTCCATATTACTTCCTTGACTGACTATTTGATGAAAAAGGCATTCGAATTTCGCGGGCTACCATGTCGCAGTTACCATAAATGTTTATTTATAAATTGTCCAATCAAATTGCGTTCCCATCCCGAGTCGGCTACTACATCTTACAGAGAAACACCTCGAGATCAAGACCTTAAATCTTAGAGCTATATAAGTATGAGGAACAGGGTGGAGAGGATTATCCGACCCGAAGTTTATTGTCAGTCTGTTGCGTAATGGGTGTCAAATACAATTAACGAAGATGAAAGACGCTTGTTCTCTTTGGCATACCTGAGAACCTTGTAGTTACGGAGTTATTGGAGGTCAAAGTTCTAACATTTTCGTAAATTCCTCCATGAACGCATGAGCCTTTTTTTTTTTTTGGCGGGTGTAAACTCATCAAATAACCCCTCCCGCTCTTGGGCAGAGCGGAAGGGAGTGTCAGACTTCTACTGACTAAAAACCACCTATGTTCCTTCTTAGCCCTTCATGTCGAGGCCGCGGTATCTCTTGTGAACAACCCGCAGCCCAACGCATCACCCCTGTACTATTAATAAATGGACCCATCAATCAGTACAATGTGTTGAGTGCGTTATATTGAATTTTAGCGTACCCTGATAAATAATTACCTCAATCATCATCTTCCTGCCCTTATCCCATTCTATTTGGGGTCGGCGCTACACGTTTTCTTCTTCCATTCTTCCGTGTTAGACTTCAAGGTGGCATTTACTCCTTTCACATTCATATCATTCTTCACACCAATTATTACCCCAACGAAAAAAGCAAAATATTTTTTGCGTAGAGAGGTGTATGGAATGGTTGGTTCACGGCTTCGCGAAGGGTCCGTTTACACCTTGCATATCCTGGTCTCGTAGATAACTTTGCTTGCACGATGTAGGATGTTAGCGTCACATCACGCGTATTTCATATGTTTTGTTGTAGATGGCGCCACGGAACTTGTGTAGGTTAGTTACGCTAGATGGCGCCATGGACCATGTGTAGTTAGTTACGCGATTACTTACTTTTTACACGGCATTCCGCAGTCGCACATAACATCATCACTAGCCGGACTGTCCCTCGAGTGGCTCGGAGCGACGCCCCAGCCTCTCGTCGTGGAAGCATTACTGGAATGATCGCTGTTGTCCCAAGTACTGGTCGGCGGGGTGTCGTAAGGATTTTGCACTGTGCTATCATTTTCGGGCGCCCAAAGAAAAAAGTCGCAACCGCCATTTTCTCTGCCTACTTGACATTTGTAGAATTGCTTTCCTGAAATACAAGTTTTTATTCTTTTCCTTCCTTTTTTGAAAGACGTTGCCCCACACTAGGAATTTCTCCTGTATCGTGGGTGAGTTTACAAACATATAAAGTCACATACACAAATACCCAGACCCGAAACAACTATCTGCAGGCCATACAAATATTTGTTCCGAACAGGGTTCGAACCCGCAACACGCAGCGCAGCAGTCCAATCGCTTAGCCACTGCGCCAACCGTGCCGTCGAATTCGTTTTATTGAATGCTTGGTGATTTTACCGTGGTTTAAAACTAACAACAAGCTACGTTTGATGATGCAGACCGTGGATGGGTACGTGTAATGGAAAGCACATAAACCGTTGGGCAAGCTGTCATTTGTAGATCTTCGACAGATGTCGTTACGTGTATTCAGAAGCCCAAAAGTCTGATAACCAGCCTTACCAAGGAGTATCATTATTACCCAACCAGCAGATAATGACTTGATGGCTATACTTAATAATAATGTATAACAACGTACCGTGGTTTGCAGTTTGCTTCCGCACAGTTAATATAATCGCAGGTTTGTTACAGC